>JAWHQI010000174.1:1622500-4022500 GCA_033032865.1 Dactylorhiza incarnata | reverse complement strand
AGGACGAGCATTGGGCCCACTTGGGGCTGATTTGGCGACTTACCATATTTGGCGTACCCGGATCGACGATCCGACTCCGTGGTTGCGTCCGGCTCGTCGTTCTGATGGATTTTCATATATAGCATGTTGTATTTTGAATAATATTTAGTATTGTTTTGGCGCCGAGATTGACGGCCAATCATAGCCGTCCATCTTGGGTGCCCTAATTTTATTTCATTATAAATATGAACCTAGGGCTGCAGTCTCTAGTCATTGCTGAAGTTGGAGAGATCGTCTTCCTCACTTCCGGTGGTCATCCCGCGGTGCCGACGCCGTGGAGCCCTTGGTGCCGACTCCTTGGGTAAGGTCCTCATATTTTTCCTATTTCCTTTTCTATTCCCAACCTCCTCCTCTCCATTGTTGTCCGCCAGCCCCTCCCCCTATCTCTGCCGCAGTTTTTCCCTTCCAGTTTCCAGCCGCCGCCCCACATCCTCCCTCCCTGACCACCGCAAATCTCAGCCAGCCCCTCAGCCTCGATAACCCCACGCCACCTCCACCTCCTTGCCCTGAAACTGCCGCTCACAGCCCTCACCTCCTTGTCCTGAAACTGCCGCTCACAGCCTTCTTCCAGCAGCAGCCCGCAGCCCCATCCAGCCCCTCTTCTCCTCTACAAACCCCCACCCAGGCGGCTCCAGATCTGCCCAGATCTGGGCGGATCCGCCTGGATTCCATCCAGCTCCTCCCCTCCAGCCCTTCAACCATCCACGTGGCTGCCCCCTCTTCCCTACCCTCCGCCAGGACTGGATCTGTCCAGATCTGGACAGTTTCGTCCAGATCCAGCCTCGCGCCTTCAGATCCAGCCCTCCCTCAACTATACCAACAGCCACCACCCTTTTCCCTTCCGTGGAACCACTCCCCCTCACCCGATCTAGCCTCCCACCATCCGGAAATCCCCATATCGCCTCCCAATCTCAGATCCGTGGTAGATTGTTGCAGCCCTATTTAATTTCCAGATTTTATATTACTTGTTATTTGTGGAGATTGGTTGTTGTTGGTTATTAGACATTGCACGCGTGTGGAACTCTTGCTTTAAAGGAATTACAGTTTATTATCATTTGCCTGTGAATCTCTAACTTGCAGGAAGGAGTTATTCGCCGTGCGCTCTTGCTTTGGCCCTCCACGCGGAGGAAAGCCTATGCTTGCTTTGCTCTAATAAATTATTCTGTCTTGCACGTGAAAGTATTTTGTGTTGGATTTAATTATTTATTATCTAATTTGGACTCAATCGTCGGACTTTGCATAGCATGTAGGCTTAGGTCATCACTTACCCACCGCCTATAGATTCATCCTGCGTCAATTGGTATCAAAGCGAGGTTCCGCGCTTTTTCAATACGCAGTCGTAGAGTCTATAGGTTGTTTTTCACTATGCATAGGTATCATAATTATTCCTCCCCTCACTCTGGAGGTCTCGAGTCCACTTGCACTCGCCCTCATAGGTACCCTTTAGGGAGATCCCCACGACACTATGATGATTATTCGCGTTCACAGCACACCACTTCCAGAGATCGTGTTGACCCACCAACACGGCCCCACTACGCTAGGGGCGATGAATATGATGATTGTCGTAGTGCTTACTCGTACACTCGAGCGGATCGTGTTGATTCTTCGACACGACTCGGTTACCTTAGGAATGATTATTATGAGGATCGTCGTTCCGAGAGAGATCTTGAGAGTCAGTTTCGTACTGCTGCCCCTTCCTTTGACGGCTCATCGAGTCCCGAGACTTTCAGTTATTGGCTCGTGGATATGGAGTATTATCTTGACCATTTTGAGATATTCGGTGAGTGTCGCATCAAGTTTGCGAAACTTAGACTTTTAGATCAGGCGAGAGCATATTGGGCTAGCATTGAGAGGACACGCGAGCGAGACCGTCTACATCGCGTCACTAGTTGGGTGGACATGAAGCGTACATTGTGTCAGAGGTATCTGCCTTCGTCGTATCGGAGTCGCTTGCTCGACCAATTATCTTCCCTTCAGCAAGGATCCATGTCCGTCGCTGAGTACAGGGATCGCTTTGATGAGTTAGTTGTAAGGAGCGATATCCGAGAGGACCCAACCATGACCTCTTGTAGATTTCGGTCTGGCCTTCGCTCAGACATTCATACTAAGGTGATTTATCATAGCTCGAAGTCCCTCGAGCAGACATATCAGCTCGCCCTTCGTTATGAGCAGTTTTTGAGAACCACAAGAGCTAGTCGATTGGATTCTCACATTGACCGCCACAGTACGAGCTCCTCCCACACCGAGGACACCACTCTGCCTACCTGTTACCGATCTCGGAGCGGAAGACCCACCATGGCAGGTGTACACGCGGAGGGGACGCGAGACGCGGGAGACGCATGGTCCGAGGGAGAACGAAGGAACCGGACCTATGGTTTAATTTAATTGCGGTGTGCGGTTATCAATTATGTTTATGTTTTAGGGCTTTGCTTGGACCCTCACTATAAGAGGGGAACTCTTTGTATGTTTATTTTTTATCTTTGGATCATCAATCTTAGGAGGGGCTGCTCCCCTTATCTTTCTTCTTCCTCTATTCCTCTCTCCCTCTCTTGCTCCCGTTCGGAATCCGCCCGCTGTCGCCGCCGCTGTCGCCCCGCGCTAGCCAGCCGCTGTCGCCCAGCGTGATCCGCCCGCTGTCGCCGCACCTATCCGCCAGCCGATACCCTAGGCGGTATCAATTTGGTCCGACCTCGCCGTCCCGCCCTCCTTCGCGCCGCCGGCCGCCGTATCCTCTGCTACCATGGCCCCCAACACCCGCTCGCAGGACACCCTTGATGACAACGAAGCGACCCGGAGCCGTCTCGCCTGCCATGACGAGCGCCTCGACGCTCTCAAGTCCGCCCTCGACTCCCAGAAGTCCTCCATCGACCACATCGCCGCCGGCCAGGCCCTCCTACTCAGCCGCCTCGACGCCTTAGCGGCGCTGCCACGCTCCTCCGGCCCGTGAGGTTCGGCGTCCCCTAACAACGCGGCCTCCATCTTGGGCATGCCGCCGCCGCTCTACCCTACCGCACCGGCCTTCGCCGATGCCCCCGCCGGCCGCCCGACCCTCGCCCTCGATCTTCCCTCCTTCTCCGGGGTGGATCCGTTAGGGTGGGTGGCTAGGGCGGAACAGTTTTTCGACCTCAACAACACCCCGCTGGGGGACAGGGTGAGCACCGCCGTCGTCGGTCTGGACGGCTCCGCACTGCATTGGGCGCGTTGGCTACGCCAAGTGCAGCCCCTAATTTCCTGGAACGAATTCAAACAAGAAATGATCAGCCGCTATGACTCCCGTTACTCAGGATCCGCGGTGGAGCGCCTTTGCACAACCCGCCAAACGTCCTCGGTAGACAGTTACATTGATGAATTCGTCGCTCTCGTCACACAGGTTCCGGGCCTGCCGCCCGATCACTACCTGGGGTTTTTCCTCCAAGGCCTATTACCCAACATACGCTCCCGGATCCGTACACATCACCCACGGACAGTCTCCGACGCCCTGGAGTTAGCCCGTGCAGTTGAAGCCGATTTGGGCACCCGTCCGTGGACGAGCGGGGGCCACCTTCCTACTCGTCCTCCTGCGCATCGGGAAGTGCAACCGCGGCCACCGCCGGCGGTTGGTCACCGTCTGCCGCGACCGGACAACCCCCACCGTCTCTCCAACAATGACTACAATGAACTCCGCCGAAAAGGCCTGTGTTTCCGATGTCGTCAGCCATACTCTCCTCACCACGTCTGCACTGTCAAGGAATTCCACGCAATTATTGGGGATGGCGACCTCGATAGTCCCGAACCGGGAAACGACGAGTTCGGCCCTCCGGCGGATACACCTCCGGGGGAGACGGAGGGGGCACCCCTCAATGTTCTGGACCTCCCATTTTACTCCGTGGGGGGCCTCACCGGGCCGCAGACGATGAAACTCGCAGGGGAGATTCGGGGCCATTCCGTCATCATCATGATTGATAGTGGAACTAGTCATAATTTTCTCTCGGCCTCGGTGGCACGTGACCTCGACCTTCTCATCACGCCCTCCCCCACATTTTCGGTGTGCTTGGGGGATGGCCGTCGCCGACCGACGCTGGGTCAGTGTTCGGACGTCTCTCTTTCCCTCGGCTCGGGCACTTTCACGGCGGACTTCTACATGTTCGACCTTGGCGGCATCGACGCGATCTTGGGCGTCGCATGGCTTCAGACGTTAGGGGATGTCCGTGTAAATTGGGCAAGCCGTACGATGGTGTTCCAACACCAGGGCCGCCCCTGTCGCTTGGTGGGCGACTCGACTCTCCTCCGTTCACCGCTTTCATGCCGAGCTCTCAACCGCGTCACGGACGTGGACTTCTCCGCGTGCTTGTGGGTTGTGGAGGCCACCCAACCGGACAGCTCGCCTGTGGCACCCGCGGTTCAGCTTCTCCTGGACGAGTTCGCGGACATCTTCGCACCGCCCCGGGTCCTTCCGCCGGCACGACCGACGGATCATGCAATCGTGCTCCAACCGGGAGCGGCCGCAGTCTCGGTGCGCCCCTACCGCTACGGCCACGCACAGAAAGATGAGATGGAGCGTTTGGTTCGTGACATGCTGTTAGGCGGCCTCATCCGCCCAAGTGCCAGCCCGTTCTCTAGCCCGGTCCTCCTCGTTCTCAAGAAGGACGGGAGTTGGCGGTTCTGCGTCGATTACCGGGACCTCAACAAAGTCACCGTTCCGGATAAATATCCCATCCCCGTCATCCAAGAACTCCTCGATGAACTCCATGGCACAGTCTACTTCACCAAGTTGGATCTTCGGGCCGGTTACCATCAAATCCGGGTCCGTCCCGAGGATGTTCCGAAGACGGCGTTTCGAACACACGACGGGCACTTTGAGTTCTTGGTCATGCCATTCGACCTCACCAATGCGCCGGCCACTTTTCAGGCCACCATGAATGATATTTTTCGGCCGGCCCTCCGTAAGCACATTCTCGTTTTTTTTTACGATATTTTGGTCTTCAGTCGTTCTTGGCAGGATCATCTACAGCACCTTCGTGAGGCGTTCGTGACCCTCCGTCAACACAGCCTAGTGGTCAATCACAAAAAGTGCTCCTTCGGCGCCTCCAAAGTCAGCTACCTCGGCCACACCATCTCGGCCGACGGCGTCGCCATGGAGGAAGATAAAATCCAGGCGGTCCTCCATTGGCCCACGCCCTCCTCCCTCCGCGACGTGCGGGCATTTTTGGGGCTGACCGGCTACTACCGGAGGTTCATCCAGAATTATGGGAGTTTGGCGCGCCCTCTCACTCAGTTGTTGAAGCTCTCGGAGGAGGGGCCGTTCTCGTGGCCGCCGGCGGCCATGGCCGCATTCGCCGCACTCCAGGCGGCCCTCGTCCAAGGACCGGTTTTGGCGATGCCGGATTTTCAGAAACCGTTCGTGGTGGAATGCGACGCCTCGGGGACGGGCGTGGGAGCAGTGCTAATGCAGATGGGACGGTCGGTGGCCTACTACAGCCGCGCATTCTCGGCCTCGGTGCGGAGCCGCTCGGCCTACGAGAACGAACTGATGGCCCTGGTCCTCGCAGTCCAACACTGGCGGCCGTATCTCTTGGGCCGGCATTTTGTGGTTCGCACGGACCATTACAGTCTTCGCTATTTGTTGCAGCAAAAAATAGCGACGCCGGCGCAACAACTATGGGTGGCCAAATTACTGGGGTACGATTTCACTATAGAGTTCCGTCCCGGCAAGACGAACCGCGCGGCAGACGCATTATCCCGCCACCCCCACGCAACCGAACTCACGGCTCTGTCCCGACCCGTCTGGGAAGACGCCGCAACCCTTCAGCGGGAGGCAGAACAAGATCCGCACTTAGCAGCCATCCGAACGGCCCTTCTCACCGACCCGACTGCCCGCCCACCGTACTCATTGGTCGGCGGTCGCCTGTTTCATCGGGGACGCTTAGTGATTTCAGCCACCTCTGCGTGCATACCGCGATTGCTGGATGAGTTCCATTCTACCCCTTCCGGAGGCCATGCGGGTGCGTTCCGCACATACCGGCGCCTGGCGGCTTCTCTTTACTGGCCGCGTATGTCAAAGCAGGTAAAGGCTTATGTGGCGGCCTGTTTGCCGTGCCAAAAGGCCAAATACGAAGCGATGTTTCCGAGCGGCCTGTTGCAACCCCTACCGATTCCGGAGCGGATCTGGGAGGACATTGCCATGGACTTCGTCACGCGGCTTCCCCGTTCGAATGGGTTCGACTGTGTGTTGGTGGTCGTGGACCGCCTCACGAAATACGCCCACTTCGTTCCTCTCCACCACCCGTATACGGCGGCGACCGTCGCCGACAGCTTCATCTCCGACATCGTCCGTTTGCATGGATTTCCCCGCTCCATTGTCAGTGACCGCGACCCCATCTTCCTCAGCAGCTTCTGGACCTCCCTATTTCGGTTGCAAGGGACGCGCCTCCGTATGAGTACAGCTTACCATCCTCAGTCGGATGGCCAGTCGGATGGCCAGTCGGAAGTGCTGAACAGGTGTCTTGAGACGTACTTACGCTGTTTCATCGGCGAACGACCGGGTACTTGGGCCAAGTGGCTCTGCTGGGCAGAGTACTCGTACAACACGGCCTATCATCATGCGGCCAACACATCTCCGTTCGAAACGGTGTACGGCCGGCCGCCTCCATCCGTGCTCCGACACCTCCCCGGCGAGTGCCCTGTGGCAAGCTTGGCCGACCATCTCCACGACCGGGATATCATTCTCGACAGCCTGAAGCATCACCTTCGCCGCGCCCAAGCGAAGATGTTATCCTTTGCAAATCGGAAGCGTCGGGACTTGACATTCCAGGTGGGCGAAAAAGTGTTCCTCAAACTGCACCCCTACCGCCAACTGACCGTCGCACGCCGCCCGTGTCCGAAGTTAGCGCCCCGTTTCTACGGGCCGTTCGAGATTATTAGCCGCATTGAGGCCGTGGCGTACCGCCTCCGTCTGCCTGCCAACAGCCGCATTCACTCTGTGTTTCATGTGTCACAGCTCCGACGGGTCGTTGGCGACCACCCCGCCGTGGACCACATTCCGGCCGACCTCGACTACTCCGGATCCGAACCACTCTATCCAGAAGCTATTCTCGGCCGTCGCCACCACCGCCCGGGGGACTCCACCCAAGAAGAAATCCAGATAGCTTGGCGAAACCGACCGGCCACCGCCGCCACGTGGCTCCTTCGGGATGACTTTCGCCGCCAGTTCCCCGATTATTGCCTTGAGGACAAGGCCAATTTCCCAGATGGCGGTATTGTTACCGATCTCGGAGCGGAAGACCCACCATGGCAGGTGTACACGCGGAGGGGACGCGAGACGCGGGAGACGCATGGTCCGAGGGAGAACGAAGGAACCGGGCCTATGGTTTAATTTAATTGCGGTGTGCGGTTATCAATTATGTTTATGTTTTAGGGCTTTGCTTGGACCCTCACTATAAGAGGGGAACTCTTTGTATGTTTATTTTTTATCTTTGGATCATCAATCTTAGGAGGGGCTGCTCCCCTTATCTTTCTTCTTCTTCTATTCCTCTCTCCCTCTCTTGCTCCCGTTCGGAATCCGCCCGCTGTCGCCGCCGCTGTCGCCCCGCGCTAGCCAGCCGCTGTCGCCCAGCGTGATCCGCCCGCTGTCGCCGCACCTATCCGCCAGCCGATACCCTAGGCGGTATCACTACCATTGTTCCGTCAGACATGGCAGAAGGGATACCTGATACAGACTACTCTCACCCCAGCGAGTTGCTTAGCCCAGTGAGTAGTCTATCTCTTGCTTCTGACCCGTCCCTCGTGACCCCGATTGAGAGTGAGCCAGAGCGACCTCGTGAGCCTATAGTGTCGTGCCCTTCACCCACCCCACCACCTCTGGCATGTCATGGGTTGGTTAGCACCCTTACCCTGGACTTACGTCCTGATACCGCACCCACAGACCCATTTTTGAGCACCGGTCTATGTCGTTCTCCCATTATCATGGCCCTGAGTCACATCGCGACTGAGAGCCCAGCGCCTAGTATTGATCTCGTAGTGGGCATGTCATCCATTCAGGGGGACACTACCCCTTATGTTGGTACTCATCTTGAGGACCTTGAGCCTAGTGACGAGTTCCATGACGAACCCCCAGTTGAACCTCCTGACGATCCACCAATTCCTGGTGAAGATGAGATTCAGATGAGACGTTTGTCTACGAGTTTCGAGCTATTAACGTCTCTTCCCCTATCATCGCGGGCTTTACCCCAGAGGATGAGTCGTGAGTGGAGTAAAATGTATGTAGGGCCTACCATGAGCACACTTGAGCTTACTCATATTTTGAGGACCTACTTTTTGACACATATCACTCGTGATGAGTTTTGGGACGCACCACCTGCTGACCCACCAGACGGGCTCTTTCTTTTCAGGGACACGCACCACACTCGTGAGCCATATCTTTTAGCCGATATACACGATTCTCCGTCAGGTGGACGTCGCATTCGTGATGACTTTTCTTACACACCTCCTGGCGAGCCCCCTGATGTGTTACGACCCCTGCACTACATGTTGCTCTTCATGAGTTCGCACCTGAGCGAAGCTGTTTCGCACGGTCACCGAAGCACGCGTCTCACACGAGATGAGTTTTTCTACACTCCCCCGAGAGAGCCTCCTGATAGACCACCTCCTTTGGTAGATTTTCAAGTGGTTATTAGCCTGTCCCATAGTGAGTATGTTGTGTCGATCATGTGTCATTTACATCATTTGTATGCGTCTGTTGAGTCGTTTTGTCATCATTTGCATGAGTCTGTCGCGTCGTTTTGTCATCATTGGCATAAGTTTGTTGTGTTGTCTATTCATCGTTTGCATGTGTGTCACGAGTCAGTCCGACAAAGAAACCATAATGATAATAAATTTTGTAAATCACATGCGGATGTTCATTGGCAAGTGCAGGTACTTCATGAAGGCGAGCAGGTGATGGTGAGAATCTGCGTTGTGAGGCTCCGTGCGAAGCTTGCTAAAAGCTTGAGCGTTAGGCGAATGGATCCCTACTCAGTCTTGAGATGCATCGGAACAAATGCTTATGAGTTGGACATCCCCGCGAGCATGAGTACCCATACTGTGTTCAATGTCGAGGACCTGACGCCATACTTTGCACTTCGCGAGTATTCAGGCCCACATCTTGGCGGCCCCCCCGAGCCTTTACCACTGTTTTTACCACCCACCACTCAGTCTACCCCCGAGCCCTTGCCACCACATTCATTGCCCCGTTCTCAGCCCACCTCTGACCCTTATTTGCCCGGGATGTTGTCCCCAACGGTTTCACCATTGGCACCTCAGATTCCACCGGATCCTTCTACTTGTGTGTTGAGAGATGTGCTTGATCGATTCGCCCCGGACTTCGACTTCAGTACGACCGTCTCCACTCGTCGGGGATGGACACTATTCAGTCCGGAGGAATTGATCGGCGAGGGCATTTTCAGCGACGACACTTGGACGACTTCTGGCGGGCCCCCTCGAGTTTACCTGGCATTCGGCGAGAGAATTCTGACCCTTATTCATCGGGAGATGAATTCTTTCGAGCCGGGGAGATTGATGCGGAGCATTGGGCTAGGACGAGCATTGGGCCCACTTGGGGCTGATTTGGCGACTTACCATATTTGGCGTACCCGGATCGACGATCCGACTCCGTGGTTGCGTCCGGCTCGTCGTTCTGATGGATTTTCATATATAGCATGTTGTATTTTGAATAATATTTAGTATTGTTTTGGCGCCGAGATTGACGGCCAATCATAGCCGTTCATCTTGGGTGCCCTAATTTTATTTCATTATAAATATGAACCTAGGGCTGCAGTCTCTAGTCATTGCTGAAGTTGGAGAGATCGTCTTCCTCACTTCCGGTGGTCATCCCGCGGTGCCGACGCCGTGGAGCCCTTGGTGCCGACTCCTTGGGTAAGGTCCTCATATTTTTCCTATTTCCTTTTCTATTCCCAACCTCCTCCTCTCCATTGTTGTCCGCCAGCCCCTCCCCCTATCTCTGCCGCAGTTTTTCCCTTCCAGTTTCCAGCCGCCGCCCCACATCCTCCCTCCCTAACCACCGCAAATCTCAGCCAGCCCCTCAGCCTCGATAACCCCACGCCACCTCCACCTCCTTGCCCTGAAACTGCCGCTCACAGCCCTCACCTCCTTGTCCTGAAACTGCCGCTCACAGCCCTCTTCCAGCAGCAGCCCGCAGCCCCATCCAGCCCCTCTTCTCCTCTACAAACCCCCACCCAGGCGGCTCCAGATCTGCCCAGATCTGGGCGGATCCGCCTGGATTCCATCCAGCTCCTCCCCTCCAGCCCTTCAACCATCCACGTGGCTGCCCCCCTCTTCCCTACCCTCCGCCAGGACTGGATCTGTCCAGATCTGGACAGTTTCGTCCAGATCCAGCCCCGCGCCTTCAGATCCAGCCCTCCCTCAACTATACCAACAGCCACCACCCTTTTCCCTTCCGTGGAACCACTCCCCCTCACCCGATCTAGCCTCCCACCATCCGGAAATCCTCATATCGCCTCCCAATCTCAGATCCGTGGTAGATTGTTGCAGCCCTATTTAATTTCCAGATTTTATATTACTTGTTATTTGTGGAGATTGGTTGTTGTTGGTTATTAGACATTGCACGCGTGTGGAACTCTTGCTTTAAAGGAATTACAGTTTATTATCATTTGCCTGTGAATCTCTAACTTGCAGGAAGGAGTTATTCGCCGTGCGCTCTTGCTTTGGCCCTCCACGCGGAGGAAAGCCTATGCTTGCTTTGCTCTAATAAATTATTCTGTCTTGCACGTGAAAGTATTTTGTGTTGGATTTAATTATTTATTATCTAATTTGGACTCAATCGTCGGACTTTGCATAGCATGTAGGCTTAGGTCATCACTTACCCACCGCCTATAGATTCATCCTGCGTCACCACCTCAACTGTTAGGTGAACAATTCCCCCCTACCTAACAAACCAGTTGTGCTCCTTAACTAGTCATTAAAATAATTAAAGCATTCTTGGAAGAATAGCTAGAAGACAGAATAAAGGACATCACTCCCCCCTCACATGGAAGCTTTCCAATATCCGTAACATCACAAACTGATCTGGTTGCTTTGTGTTTGCGACAAAGAAAGTTCAAAATACAAGGTTAAAGCAAAACTAGAAAGTTAAAATGAACCTGTTTTGAACCTAGTAAAGACAAAATGCCAAATAGCTACACTAAAGAATTATGTTAAATCAATACAAAATGCCTTTCTTGACGGGAATGCATAAACATTCAGAAAGCCAACACCAAATTGTTAAAAGGATATGATGATGATGATGAAGTCATTGTATCAATTAGTGCAATTCATGGACAAATTATTTAGTTACAATTAGCTCCAGCTGGAATTACCAATTTTCCTGCCACTTACGTATTTATATGATCTGTTTATATTTGTAAAATATCCACTGAAAGAAACTTACCTTGACATTATATACAACTATTTCACCAACATGGATAGGGTCATTACTCATGTGTAAAAACAAAATATCCCCCTGCAAAATACATCAAACGGCTTAAACAAATGTAGAAATAACAATTGATCATTAGATGTTCAAAAGCATATAAATAAAAGGCCATGACCAAAAGAACTAAAAGCTCAAGTGAAAAGTAGTTCTCAATGCGTAAAAAACTGAATGGCAAAATCAAAATGACGGTGTGATGCAGGACGGGCATCACCACCCGCCTGCCACCCTGGATACCTGGCACCCCACCACGGCCCAGGGGTCCCACCGGGAGTCCACCCGATGAGCCTTATCAAGTCCCGCAGACCGTACACCCCAACCCATCCCCAGCCCCACCGCTGGGCCGATAGGTTGTTAAGGCCAGGGCTTGATCCCCCGACCTCCTTGATAAAGAGCTCTCAAGCAAGCTCTCATCACCAACTGAGCCATCAAGGAGGTCGGGGGATCAAGCCCTGGCCTCAACAACCTATCGGCCCTGTGGTGGAGCCGGGGATGGGTTGGGGTGTACGGTCTGCGGGACCTGATAAGGCTCATCGGGTGGACTCCCGGTGGGACCCCTGGGCCGTGGTGGGATGTCAGGTATCCAGGGTGGCAGGCGGGTGGTGATGCTCGTCCTGCATCACCACATGACCACAGGGCTGATAGGTTGTTGAGGCCAGGGCTTGATCCCCCGACCTTGATAAAGAGCTCTCAGGCAAGCTCTCATCACCAACTGAGCCGCGGCTCAGTTGGTGATGAGAGCTTTGGCTCAGTTGGTGATGAGAGCTTGCCTGAGAGCTCTTTATCAAGGAGGTCGGGGGATCAAGCCCTGGCCTCAACAACCTATCGGCCCTGTGGTGGGGCCGGGGATGGGTTGGGGTGTACGGTCTGCGGGACCTGATAAGGCTCATCGGGTGGACTCCCGGTGAGACCCCTGGGCCATGGTGGGATGTCAGGTATCCAGGGTGGCAGGCGGGTGGTGATGCCCGTCCTGCATCACGGTGTGTACGCTCAAAACCGTGAGAATCAGTCTAGCAAATCAGCTAATTTGCAAATTGAATTGATGAGAAAGGGGAAAAAAGGTGGATAAAAGGATACCCAATGCAAAATTTTCACTAAAAGAACTGCATTTTTCAGAAATGTCAATCTGATATCCATATTCTTTTGCATTGAATGATCAGACGATGCATGTAATATGCAGAATCTAAATATCTTAAGGATAATAATGAAAATAATTCATGAGTGGTGTCAAATTCTTCTTTGTTGTTGCTAACCCAAATAAGTAAATATTCATTTTTTGCACCTAATGGAAATTATGACTCTTATGGCTAAAGTGATTCTATACACCTCATTTAACTTTTGGAAGAAACTATCACACTTGACTATGTCGAGGTGAAAGTGATGCAAACTCGAGAAGTGAGTCTCGTGCTCAAGTGCAAGTGCATGATTCGATTTCCTTAAGGAAAACTTGAGTACAGAGAATTCTCAAACACACCACCTCTTTATATAGAGAGCTTTACAAGGAAGGGAAATAAAAACATTTACTTAAAGGCATAAAATATTATTACTTAAATAAATAGAAAAAACTGAAAATTAAAAGGAGGCTAATGGTGTAGAGTCTGACCCGCATTAGCTAACATTCTCCATAGTCGATCGTGCTCTTCCATGATTAGGTTGGCATGCATGCACGTACCAATACTCGTCACTCAAGAAGTGACTATGTCCTTAAGGTTGAGTCAAGTTGAGACAATCATCGTGCTCATGTGCTTCAAAATCAACGATGATGATGTCTTTGTTATGGGCCACGTATTATTATAATTATCTATATTATCTAGGTAACTAGTCGTTATCTTTGTGTAGGGGCCTCGAGCTCTGGGTCTAGTATTAGGTGTCATTATTATTGTTGTCTCTTTATATGTTGTAGCCTATATAAAAGGCATTGGATGTGTTGTATGAATGAAGCAAGAAAGAATTCTAGTTCCCATCTTTTGAATATGAGATCTTGGTAGCTCTCTCTCCTCTAACAAGCAACCCCGCTTAGGTAGCCGCGGTTCCGGCTCCACGGTATCCTCCACCTCCGGCCTCTCCTTCAGCAACATTACAAGACCCGTAACAGTCTTCATCTTCAGCGTCAAGTAGCATGCATAGTTCTTTATTTGTTCATTTGTGTGTACGGGAGAGGGTTCTTGTAACAAAAATAGGGGTCATGATGACAGAGCTCAAGATACTCTTGGTGGGATAAACAATGAGACTATGTCTTTGGTTTTGGTGAGGGCATGGGTGGTGATGGTGGAGGATTGGGTAAAGGCGAAGAAAGTATAATAGGGGTTCAGAGTGTGTGTTATGTAAGCTCGATAGTGGAAAATGGGAATGGTGAGGAAAATGTCGGTGCGGCGAATTCTGGGGAATATCGGGGTGGTAGAGCTCATGATAGGGCTTGTAATTCATCTTCTAGAATATGTGCTTGCTCAGTGGCTTTAGGTAAAGTAGAGGGATTGTGTATGCAGGGGCGAGTGTGAATGTGTGTTTAGTCCAAGAAGGAAGTAGCCCAAGTAGTATACAATAGTAAGCCCAAGAACATGATTGGTGATCTCAATAAGGTCATCAGTGGAAGCATTTACTGAATCATATTGGTAAACTGCACAGAAGCACTCGAATGCATTACCATAAAGACGGATCCGTGTTGTCAGAGATATTGAGTTGGCGGGGGTGTATTTGATTAGGGTTGAAGGTGGGTGGAATGAGGTGGCAAGTTCTGTGGTACTGTTGTATGGGGCATGTCGACGTGGGCAGATTTGGGATCGCAAAAGTCATTGGTTGAGGTGTCAAACCACCAACAAGAAGGGAACGAATATGTCATACAATAACTAGAGATCAAACGAGGTCCTTCTAATGTGATTAATGAGGTCGGGGAGAGAGAGGGAACCGTGAAAATGATTTTTGCATCGTGGACGACCATGGAGTGGGTGACGAGCATGAATCAGATGGATCGGCAGTAAGAGGAGCACAAGAAGTCTGTTGGGATGTGGTGGAGTAGGCCTAGGGTGGTTGATTGTAGAATGCAAGCAGAACAATGCTTGTTTGAGGTGTGCGGGGTCTTGGAATATCGAACGGTAGCCGTCAAAGTAGGGTAGATGCATCGAGTGATGAGGACTGGAAACGAGTAGTGCAAGTGTGTCGTGGTTTGGAGTCATCCCTAAAGCACACACAAAATCAACATGGAGAGCAAATAAATGGAGGAAGAAGTGCAAAGAGATAGAGGTTTGTCCAGTGAGGCCTATAGGGCAGTTGCGCGATTTTGGAGGCCATGGGAGTTAAGCATACAAAAATTGTGTTGTACGCAAGAACTAGAGAGAATCTGTGGCGACAAGTTACATCAAGTCGGACCAATTGATAGAGTAGAGAACCATGGTAGAGGCGAATGCAATACAAACCTGAGGCAAGCCTCTCGCCCAAGCACAAGTGCTCGATTCTATTTCCTGATGGTTAAACTTAAGAGTTACTTCAGTATCTCAAGTTGATCCTCCCTTGGTCCTATAAAAGAAGATATAACCTCAAATTCATTAAGTGGGAGATTAAATAAATTTTGTTAATAATAAAAAACAACCATTTCCTGATTATCTTTTTATTCCTCTTCTCTCCTTTCCTGCCCTCAACCTTGCATTTGATAAGATTCTTCAAGATACAAAATTTTGTGGTCTTGAGTTTCACCTAAAATGAACATTTACACTCTATCTGCATGTGAGTCTCTAATAAATTTGAATTTCCAAAATAGCACCATCTTCAAATATTCAAGCTCGATCTCATAATAACATAAATTCTATGAAATAAATTTCATTGATACGATAATTTTAAAACTCCCAAATACTCAAATGTAACAAATTTGTAATACCCATAACTAATAGAGCCAATGAATTCTTAAGCACATCACCAATATGCAACTTCCGTGCAACATTTAAGAGTCGCTGAAGAGCAAAATTAGGGTTTGGTGCTTATGATTAGCTAGCAACATGCATTTATACTGGAAAAAAAAAGTAAAGTGAAGTGCTCCAAAACAAAATATTAATTTTTGCGAGCCAACTAGCAAATATATAGAAAAGCTAATGAATAATCACCCTCTGAAAGCCAGGTTCCATGCTTTCAGATAGAACGACAACAACAGGCGATTCGCTTCCGGTGATACACACCAGCCCTTTCCATATTATCAGAGCAGAAGACAAAATAATACCTGAACGGGAGAAAAAATAGGTTGTCGGAAATCTCAAAATCAATAGTTCTAACCGAAGAATACAAGAAACTATAATTAACAGTCATTCCCGAGCATTCGATTGTCATATATTTTCCTTGCAAAAGGAGTACGAAAGCGTGATTGACGAACCCAAAGTGATGGCCTGAGTGAGGAGTTGCCTGATCTGAAGAGCGCGGATGGATTCCAAGCTCTCCCCTATCCAACCCATTCTCTCGCTTCCTTCGCCTGCGGCTGCCAAGTTCTTCGAGGAGGAGTTGGACGGGGTTGACCACTGTACTCCCGAAGCCGATTGGCGCGTGCAAAAGAAAAAAAAACGATTTTTTTTTATTTTGAGCGTTGGGATCCATCCGCGCTCTTCAGATCGACCCGAATTTTGAGCGGGCTAAATTTTTGGTAAGGGCTCGCACTATGTCATCCTGCGATAATAAATAGGCCTTTTATGTCTGGGGCCCACGCATTCGCCCTTTCGAAATCGCAAATTTTTCCCCCCCTACGGCGAAACGTGAAACCCCTCCCGATCTCTTCTCAAACCCCTGTCGATCTTGTTAATCGCTTCCGGATCTTGGAGAAATCCCTCTCGATCTTCTTCTACGCGACGTTCACCGCGGAAGTTAGTGGCGAACCTCCGATTTACCGTTCTTAAACCCTCGTTCTCGTAGGTATGAATTTTACCGCACTTCTTCTTCTCGTCTTTTAGGCTCTGAAAAGGTATGTTACTGCAGTTATTGTTGTGGAGCCATGGTCGTGTAGTCATGGAGTATGTTACCACAGCCGTTTGAACCCTATGTTATAGTGTTGAACAGTTAATAGGTTGAGATCAGTGTTTTTTTAGTGTTACGGTCCTTTTACAGCTGTATTGTTAGCTGCTATTTACAGTCCTTTTACATCCGTTTTGTACCGACCTTCTTCTTCTCGTCTTTTAGTCCCTAAAAATGGTATGTTACTGCACTCATGGAGTATGTTACTGCAGTTATTGTTGTGGAGCCATGGTCGTGTAGTCTGGTAGTATGTTACCACAGCCGTTTGTACCCTATGGATGTCATTTTATGGATGTATTGTTGTTGTGTTATAGTGTTGAACTGTTAATAGGTTGAGAGCTGTGTTTTTTTTAGTGTTACGGTCCTTTTACAGCTGTATTATTAGATGCTATTTACAGTTCTTTTACAGTCGTTTTTTACCGATATTTTACAGTCCTTTTACAGTCCTTTTACAGTTGTATTTTACCACATCCCTCTTAAAGTTCCCGGTGTGCTGTGTCCACCTTCAAATCTAATGCCCGTCCGTTGCTGGATGTCCTAACAGCCGAGTCAAAGTCTGCACTTGCCAATGCTAAAGTGCTACCTTTTTTTCAAATGTCAAGTCTCCCCCAAAGTATTCCGTTATTATATTTTCTTGTGCGATGCTACAATAGAGATAAACAAGCATTCTTAATAGGAAATTATTACCTACAGTTGACAGTGAATGAGGTGGCGATGATATTGGGGCTACCTAACAAAGGTCGTGTTCTGAAGTTCTTTAGACTACCGTTGTTGGACCTAACTCACAAGAACATAACTGATGAACTACAAAGGCTTGTCGTTGAGGAGTTTTCTCCTACATTAGAGAGTAGGAGAATTGATGCATTAGTTAAATATCTTGTAGTTGTTTTTCTTTTTCCTTTGAAGGGTCTAAAGACTCCGGCCTCTCTTAACAAGGTCTCCAAGCTGAGTGTTTTTACAGAGTACAACTGGCCAAAGGCCGTCCACAACTTTTTACATTTGCAGTTGGTTGATCTAAGTAGAATGAGTGTTTTAAGAGAAGCAAGTGCCAATTTGGGGTACTTCGAAGGTTGCACAATGGTGTAATTGGTAAGAGTTCAAATTTTAAATAACCTTATTTCAGAGTTATATGCCTAAATATTTCTTATGTGTAGGTGTGGTTCTACGAGCATACAAAGGTTCAGTTAGCTGTTGATGAGGCTGCAAGGCCTAGAATTTTTCGTTGGTCTCCGAAGGTCAGTTATAGTGCAAAGTATTGCTTCACCTTGCAAGGAAAGCTTATGATAACATCACAAGTAAGTTCAATAATTATATGGTAAAATTCATTTTGTTTTAACAAAGTTAATCGCCAAAATTGTGTGTTTTGTGTTTTAAGGTGTATACCAAATTCCAGAAGATTGGAGGGTGTGAGAGGGCACTACTCGGGCCAGAGGAAGAAGATTCGGATTTTGAGGGAAGAAGAGGTAGTGAAGATTTGGAAGAGAAAGAGAAGATAAAGGTGAAAAAAAGTGAGAAGGTTAAGTTGAGAAAGTTGAGGAGGGAATATGGGAAGGGAAAGAGGATGTTGGAAGCAGACAAGTGTGAATATGTGCAGTCAGATGAAGGGTGGAGAGGGATGGAGAGTCGGCTCAGGGGATTTATTAAGGATCAAGTGACGTGTCAGGTTGACTCCCTAAGAAAGGATATTATGACAAATTTAGAATCAATTAGAATGTCAATTGAGATAGGGTTTAAATCTTTGCAAGGCCAACACCCTTCTTGGTCCACTCCCTCTTCACCCCTTGAAACTTGTGTTCCACAAACTCACTCCACCCAAAGTAAAACAGAAGTTGAGTACAAAGTATTGCCGCAGAAAAGTCCGTCGAAGGTGTCAGGGTTCGAGAGTGAAGAAAAGCTCAGTAGTTTAATTAGGAATGTAAAGAAAAGAGAAGGTCGCAAGAAGAAGACATTAGGTACCCCTGCCAAGAAAATCAAGGATTACCCAGGCAAAATCTTGATAACTGAACGGCTACGTGAAGTCATAGAATTTGTTCTCACTAATTTTTTGGACAGGTAGTTATGTTATGGTGTGTGGTGGCTTTAATTTTGTTGATGTTTATCTGCTCTCACTAACTTTTTATAATGTTGAAATTACAGTAATAGTACTATTTTCCAAAGTGGGAACATTTTATTAACTAGACGATTAGTCGATGAGCTATTGACTGATGGATGGCTAGAAGATACGCATTTGAATGCTTATGCACTCGTTCTTTGCGCAAATAGGAAGCGGGCATTGTCAAAAATGAAGGCATTTTTATACGTGTCTCCGGACTGCGCTGTAAGCACTTTTTGCACACTTTAAACAATTTATTCGTAATGATTTAAACCTGGTTTACCTAATCAAATGCAGAACTGTAAGAGATGCAATTTTAAAAACTCCAAAACTCTTGTTAGTCATATAACAGCCGCAAGCATTCAGTCGTCGGAGATAATATTAATGTCATGTCACTTCGAGTGTCACTGGGCTTTGCTTGTATGTCATATCAGAGAGGGTCGGTGGGAGTACTACGACTCTCTCCTGACTAGCCGACATCGTGCAGCATTGCCCGCATTGGTATGTACGTTTGCATTGAGTTGTATTTTAAAATTTATCAAGATATAATATTGTGCCACTCTAATATGTTGTTGTTGTTATTCCGTTCTTGTAGGTATCAACATTATATGAGGATATTAGTGATGCAATGCCACCTGATTTCCTTAGCTGGCCAATAACGGACGCCCCAGGTTTACCAATGCAGGAGAATGGGAATGACTGCTGTGTTTTCGTAATCAAGTTCATGGAGACTGTTGTATCTACAAATACGATCTCTTGGGATCGTTTCCAGAGGTGGCAGGATGAAATGCCGAAATTTAGGGCTGAAATTGCAGCTGCAATCTTTAAAACATTATATCTGTTAATTTGTGCTAACTTTTCTTAAGACTTTTGTAAGCTAATGGTTGATATTTCTTAAGACTTTTGTTAACTAATGGATAATTAGTAACATATGTTTTTAGTAAACCTTTATGCAGAACTGAAATAACAGATATGTTTATAATGGTGTTCGGTTTACATACACCACTGCTCAAGGTTTAAATACATCTGGTATACCAGAAAAACAAAATGACATATCCAGGCCGAAATCTTCTAGAAAAAATAAGGTGGATGGATTATCTGTTTGAGTAGAAGGTTGCTCGTTACTGAACACATCAACGAAGTTAAGTTCATTTGTTACAGATGTTGATTCCTTTGTGTAGTCATCAACGAACTTGAACTCCTTCACCTTCGGAGATTTGTCAACAAAAATATGTGTCTTTACATTTCTCTTCGCATCTGTTCTCTTCCCTGCTTACAATTGGATAGTGAATTTGGCAAGTTTAGACAAAACTAACATAATTGGATAGTAAATGCATAAACAAAAGCTTACCTTGTTTTTTGGTTGCTTTCTCCCAATGGTCCTTCATGCGCGCACTAGGAGCACCTTTCGGCCTCTTCACCGCCGGATCCTTAACACATTTGGAATTCGTGTCGTTCTCCTCCAAGAACCCCTTCTTCTGCATCTCGTCGCAGTCCACCATATTATTGGTTGTCTTGAACAAATCCTTCATGACGCTTATAACATGTTCCTTTGCAATTTTGCAATTTTCAATCCGGTTAGCTAAAACGCATCAATTGGTTTCTAAATATCATTTTTGAATCGTGTTCGGTCATGGTAGGGGTATAGGGTAGGTAAATGTCAATCTTCGCATCACAGGTGAATCTTTTAATTATATATTTGGGGTTGATCTGCCTTACATTTCGAATATTGTATATTATCATGATATGCTGACATAATATACCTTTAGTCTCAAAACCCCTGCACGAACATTCTGCATCCATGGTTGCACTGTTAAAGCTAACAAACCATCTTTTTTCTTCTTCATCCCTTAAAGCCGTCACGTATACTATGTGGTGGTCATCATATCTCGTTTCATCTACGATACTCACTTCAACAACCCCTTCCATAAATGTTTTCTCAAATAATAAATAAATCTTGCGTGTGTACAGCTTCGACAAATGTTTTAATAGATAACAATTTCTGAACCGCACGGTGACAGCACAATGCTTGCATTTAAAGTCCTCATTATGCTCGTTTCTACGCCACGATAATACAAGCTTCTCCAAACCGATAAAACACTCAACTAGTGTACTCGTAGTCTTCGAACTCCCATGCAAACAATTGTTAGCTGATTCGCTTCTTTGCGTTGACAAAATGCCGAGGTCCAAGATATCTTTATTGAAGGCAGTAGACCACTTCTTCTTGACCGTATATAAATCAGTCAATCATTTGTTAGCCTGTAAATTTCCTCTACTCACCATCTCACTCCAACATCTTTTGAACTCTTCTTCGCCATCACACTTACTCATGCACTAATAAAAATAGGACCGAACAATTTTGTCTTGGTCGAAGCATGGGACTTTTGAGGGTGCTTTCTTCGAGATGTGCCATTGACAAAGACGGTGGCGACTGGTAGTGAATACCCTTTGAAGAGCTACGACCATGGCTTGATCTTGGTCAGTGAAAATAGAAATTGGTTGCTTCCCACCAACGAATTTTAAAAACATCTCGAACACCCAGCAAAATGATTCTATGGTTTCATCAGCTATGAAAGCACCTCCAACAAAAATATTCTGCCAATGATTGTTCACGGCAATGAAAGGCGCACATGCAAGATTGTATTTATTAAGTCTATACGTCGTGTCAAATATAAGGACATCGCCGAAGCAGTCGTAATCTATCTTGTTATGTCCATCCATCCAGAAGAAACTAGTCAATCTATTCAATTCATCAGTTTGTACCTCATACGAGAACATATTGTCTTCCAATTGTTTGCGTTTCAGTATCTTCTGCAAGCTTGATGCGTCGTCGCTTTCTATTAACGCTTTTCTTTCTCGTTGAACAAAGTTGAAGGCATCAAACTTACTGAATCCAATATTTTCAACACCACCAGCTTCTTCAAAAAGAAAATTATATGCATCCACCGCTTTAATTCCGGCTCCGGTCATATTCTTCATTAAGTTACCTTGCATTTCAGATATGCTTCGATTAGACCTCAATAAATGCTTCTCACTGTCGGTTGCTAGTGAATGGTTATGCTCTTCGACGAATTTCCTTACTGCCCAATTCTTGCCATCTTTATCAGTGTGAAACACAATGCAAGCAAGACATCCAGTGCGCGTTTCTAATTTGCGATACTTTTTGGGGGAAGGCCTTGATGTCTTAACACCCGCTTTTGCGCAGGTATATTCTCGCATTTTAATAATTCTTGTATGAGTCCAGTATGTCAGATGTTGTTTACGAACACTAAATCCTGTTGTGTGGGCATAATTACAATACATTGCACAGGCCTCATCCCCCGAGTGCACAATGGGGAATACAACATGGTCCTTCTGGGCCTGCTGTTAAATGAGGTAAGACAAGTGGAATTAGAGAACAAGGTACAACTGGAATTTCAGGAAATATTACAGTCGTAATATATTATGAAAATACGACTGTAATGAAGTAGAATAATTACAGTTGGATATTAATAATAATTTTCAGTCGGATTTACTTACATTAACAACATTTTTATCAACTTTCTCGGACGACATCGATAGTCGTTGTTAATCTTCGAGGAGATGGTAGCTACCGAGGGGACAAGGTCAGATGGGTAAGTAAAAACTATGGATAAGAGTGTAAATAAACACAAGATTCTACCGTAGGCTGGAGAAAGCTGGGAAGAAGATCTAGGAGCTGGAGGAAGCTCGCTAAAGTGCCACGAAGACTGGGAAGAACTTCACACCTAGCTCGGTAGGGGATTCCCTTCCGGCGAAGCTCGTGGACGTAGAAGCTAGGGCATTGCAGCTGACGTCTGCACTTGACGTAGAAGCTGAGATGACCTACCAAAGTAGAAGATAGTCTGTGCGAAGAGGAAGCTCCAGGCGCAAGGAGGAAGCTCCGAGTGGTTTCGTTGTCTGAAAGGGCGAAGAGAGGAATTAGGAAGTGGATCTCCGGGAAGAGGGCGAAAGCGTGGGCCCCAGGCGTAAAAGGCCTATTTATTGTCGCAGGATGGCATAGTGCGGGCCCTTACCAAAAATTTTCCCTTTAATATTTTAGTTGGAAAGACATTCTATAGGAACATACTTGAATAGCAGATGTGACATTTCCACCTTTAATAAATCCGCTCAACCCCTATAGGATTCGAAGGCCTCGTTAAGAGATGTTGGACTCTTGCACTTCTTCTCGCGACCTGCCTCAAAATATATTCCATTGTTATGGACGGCTTCGATTGGAATAGAGCTATTGAAGAAGAGCTGTAGCTTCTCTTTTCAACGTGATGGCACAAATCTACTATTGTTACCAATTTACCATCTCTTTTGATATCATTGGAGATTACTTGATGATACATTTTCCTGTAGATTGACGTTTGCAACCTTTTGCTTGCCATCAGACAACTTATATTACTCTGTGAAGCGAAATATCAAATGCACGAATAAAGATAGGTGAAATATTAAATGCACTCCTATTGTTTAATAATGTATGTTGTTCATGAACCACTTTATAATGAAAGTCTTTTCCGAATGAAGCCCACAATGGACTACAATTACAATAAAACATAAATTTAATTGTTACGATCACTACTTAAGTACATCAGGCACGCTTCTAAAATCAACCGGCACATCCAAGGATAATTCACCATTTGCATCAAAACATGTATGATCGGACATTGAGGTAGAACCTCTTTCAAAAGTGGAGCTTGATTTTGGTCGGTAAATATAGTGGACGGTTGTTTGCCGCCAGTGAATCTCAAGAAGGTCTTGAATACCCAGAAAAATGAATCAATTGTTTCCTCTGCTACGAAGGCGCCACCAAAGAAAACATTCTGTCAGTGATGATTCACCGCGATGAACGAAGCACAAGCTAAATTATATTTGTTGGACGATATGTGGTATCAAATATAATTATTGTTGCGGAACGCTTAGGGCTCTTGGTAGACCGGTCCAATTGAACCACCTTAGCTCGTGAGCGATCTAAGCGCGCAAACAGTCAATTCGAGATTTGCTGAGTACACTGGGACTTTTTAACGTGGAAAACCGGGAAAGGGTAAAAAACCACGCGGCCGAAGCTGTGCCGACCAAACTTCACTATCTTCTGGGGGTTACAATCTGGCAATTAGAACTCGAGCGCGACAGGCCGCTTCTCGTTACAACAAGAGAGAGAGAGAGAGCTCCGAGGGTGACATGCCACCTCTTGGAAAAACTAAGTATTTTTTCCTTCTGAGAATTCTAGAGGACCAAAGTGAGAAGCTGAGTCGCCTTTCGGGAACGAAAGCGAGAAGCTGAGTCGCCTTTCCGGAACGGAAGCGAGAAGCTGAGTCGCCTTTCCGGAACGGAAGTGAGAAGCTGAGTCGCCTTTCCTGGACGGAAGGGAGAAGCTGAGTCGCCTTTCCTGGACGGAAGCGAGAAGCTGAGTCGCCTTTTCGGAACGGAAGTGAGAAGCTGAGTCGCCTTTCCTGGACGGAAGTGAGAAGCTGAGTCGCCTTTCGTTGACGAAGAAAATCTTCAAGTCCACGAAGGAGATCTTCAAGCGCCGAAGGAGTTTTCCGCAAAAGTCTGCAAGGAGCTCTCCCGGGTCCAGAAGTCAAGGTCCTTTCAAATGAAGCCTTGTGGCTCCTTTTATAGCTTTGGCCGAGGGCAGTCCGGTAATTTCGCCGTTTGCAGTTTCCATAAATGCTCCGTGGATGAATCATATTTTCTGGTTTGGGGCACACAGATCGCCATTTTTCATAAATGACCACCTTACCCTTCGGGCAGTTCGGGCAGTTCTGTTGGAGGCGAAAAAAGCGACAGGTTGTTCCTGAAATCTGAGAAACTGGAAAGATAAAAAGTGAGAAGGTCGGAAAGACAAAAAGTGAGAAGGTCGGAAAGACAAAAAGTGAGAAGGTCGGAAAGACAAAAAGCGAGAACGCCTCTGAGCGCGCTCAGAAGCGTTCTGAGCGCGTGCGAATGCCGAGGTGCTCCGCACGTGCCGCGGACCACGGGAATCCCCCGGGCGGACGGCATAACGGGGGGTCACCCCCAAGAAGGAATTGAGATCCGACGCACCCGTCGAGAGGGCGCGAACGCGGCGGGGGCCCCCTCGAGACCCCCTACGGAAAAAGGCGAGGGGAGGGGGCCGGATCGCATCCCATGGGCGGTGCGGCCGAGTCGCACCCCCAGGGGGGCGGCTTGGCCGCACCCCCCAAGGGTAGTGCGACTTGGCCGCACCCCTTGAGGGGTGCGGCTGGGCCGCACCCCCTTGGGGGGTTCGGCTCGGCCGCCTGACCGCACCCCGGGAGGGGTGCGGTCGGGGCGCTCCCCCGCAACGGGGGGTGTTGCCCGCGCGCTACCGTGCGCTCTCGTGCGCGCGGTAGCACACGTACCTGCGGCTTGCGTGCTTTGACCGGCTTGTGTGTGCTTTGACCTCTCTTCGGCGGGGCTTCCTTTAGACGCAGCCCGAGGCCTTTACGGGTGTATAACATAAGCCCCCCAAACCTTCAGAGTCCGAGTTTCAGGGCGAGGAGTTCGGAGGTTTTGACTTTTCTGTGGCGGCTTTATTCACCGCCCTCTTTGCGGCGTTTTGGGCAGGAGTTGCAGTCGAAGGGTGAGCGTGGTTGACTTTGTTTCTTTGTCCTGGACAGGAGTTTCTCGCCCTGCGCTGGGTCGTGATAGCCCTCTGATGGTCCTGCTTTCCTGGTTGCTGTCAAAGCGTTGATCGTGGGAGGATGCCTTAAGATGGCCGGCGAAGGGCGTTGGTTCTCCGAGCTTGTCGCTGGCTTGCTGCCTAATATTAATATCTGCATCTGTTGAGTGATTTCTGCAAAATAATAGATGATCTTGCGCGGTTCTGAGCCCGTGGCCTTTACATAATAGAAATTTAGCTTGCGCAAGTCTGTGCTTGCGGCTTTTTGCATGAGTCTGTGCTCGCGGCTTTTTTGCACAAGTTTGTGCTCGCGGCTTTGGTGCACGAGTCTGTGCTCGCGGCTTGGCCGGTGAATAGCGGGTGTATTCAAACCGGGGGTGAACGGAAGGGGGGCAGGCCCCTACGACACCGGGACTCGACGGCGGAGGAGAAGGGCGAACCTTCAATCGACGGCGGTGCAAAGTCCTCGGGGCAGGGCCCCGAAGTGCCGGTGAATAGCTGGTGTATTCAAACCGGAGGCGAACGCAAGGGGGGCAGGCCCTTACGACGCTGGGACTCGACGGCGGAGGAGAAGGGCGAATCTTCAATCGACGGCGGTGCAAAGTCCCCAGGGCAGGGCCCCGTTACAAAGATTTTTCTTAAATGGGTGTTGATGTCAAAATATACATACATAGTTTTATAGCAAGAAATTATTTGATGCGTAGCTTTATTGAAGATAAGATAGGTGCACGAGTCTGAGCTCGCGGCTTTTAGATAATACGTGATATAAGATAAGTGCACGAGTCTGAGCTCGCGGCTTTTACATAATATGTAATATAAGATAAGTGCACGAGTCTGAGCTCGCGGCTTTTACATAATATGTAATATAAGATAAGTGCACGAGTCTGAGTTCGCGGCTTTTACATAATATGTAATATAAGATAAGTGCACGAGTCTGAGCTCGTGGCTTGGTACAAAAATTTTAAGATAAGTTCGCACGAGTCTGAGCTCGCGGCTTAGCATATGGTAGAAGTCACTGGATCACTGGTAAAAGCGGCGCAGGTTTTGAGCGTTCCATGTGCGTGGCAAAGTCTTCCCTTCTGCCGTCCTGAGCCTGTATGTTCTGGGTTTCACGACCGTCGTGACTACGTACGGGCCTTCCCAGGCCGGTGAGAGCTTATCTCCTTGGGGGCCTTTGCCGGCTGCCTCGATGCTGCGCAAGACGAGATCTCCTACGTTGATCGGTCTGGGCTTCACCCTCCTGTCGTAGATTCGGGCTACACGCATTTGGTAGGATGCGGCGCGTTGGGCAGCGTTGTCCCGGGCTTCTAGGATTAGGTCGAGGTTTTCCCGAAGCAGTCTGTCATTCTTGCTGGGGTCGAAGGTTAGCACCCGAGTACTTGGAACGCCGACGTCGACGGGAATGATAGCTACGGTCCCGTAACATAGGTTATAAGGCGTCTCCCCTGTAGGAGTCCTCTCTGTTGTGCGGTATGCCCACAGCACATTTGGGAGCGCGTCTACCCATTGTTCTCCAGCTTCTTCTAGGCGTGTCTTCAATCCTTTGAGGATGGTGCGATTTGTGACTTCTACCTGTCCGTTGGTTTGCGGACATGCCACGGACGTATGACGAAGGTTGATCTTCAAATCCTCGCACATTTTGGTGAAGGACTTCCCAGTGAATTGAGTGCCGTTGTCGGCAATGATTGTAGCCGGGATGCCGAAGCGGCAGACGATGTTCTTCTAGACGAATTGTTTGGCGTTTTCTTCCGTGATTTTAGCCAGAGGCTCTGCTTCTACCCATTTGGTGAAATAATCGATGGCTAGGATGATGAACTTTCTCTGTCCAGATGCTAGTGGCAGGGGGCCGAGAAGGTCGATCCCCCATTTCGCGAATGGCCACGCACTTTGCAGCGTGGAAAGCGAGACCGGGGGTTGATGAGGTATGTTGGCGTGCAGCTGACAGCTCTTACACCTTTGGACAAAGTTAGCCGCGTCCTTCCTCATTGTCGGCCAATAGAAGCCTTGACGCAGTATTTTCCGCGCCAAAGCCTTCTCGCCTAGGTGTTCTCCGCAGACTCCCCCATGCACTTCTCTGAGGGCGTAGTCGGCCTCGTCTGCTGGTAGGCATTTTAGATATGGTCCTGAGAATGCCCGTTTGTAGAGTTCCCTGTCTATAATAGTGAACGATGCCGCCCGCATCCGTAGTCTTCGCGCTTCTAAGCGGTCTTCAGGAAGGTGCCCGCATTCGAGGTAAGCTCGTAATGGGGTCATCCAGGATGACTCCTCTTGGTGAATGACTGCAATCTCCCACTGCCCTTGAATGCTTGGGACCACGACTTCTTCGATTCGGCGCCTCCGAGACTGGTAGTTGGAGGGTGAGGTGGCGAGCTTGGATAGAGCATCCGCCCTGGAGTTCTGCTCTCGGGGGATGTGTAGAATTTGATACGATGTGATCTTCTGAAGGAGTAATTTCGCGAACGTGAGGTACTTCGCCATCTGGTCACTCTTAGCCTCGTAGTCTCCTTCGGCCTGTGAGACTACGAGTTGGGAGTCTGTGTAAATCATCAGGTTCTCAGCTTTGCAGTCGATAGCGAGTCGGAGACCGGCGATCAGCGCTTCGTACTCCGCCATGTTATTTGTTGCGGGGAATTTCAGCCGAAGACCGTAATCTAGGGTGATCTCTTCGGGGCTTATGAGGAGCAATCCTGCTCCGGCCCCCTCAGCTCCTGAGGCGCCGTCGACATAGAGGGTCCAACGGGGGCTAGCGGTGTCCTCGACAAGAGTTGTTTCTGGCGGGATGGTGTATTCTACCACAAAGTCGGCGAGTACCTGCGACTTGATGTCAGGTCGAGGTAGTAATTGGATGTCAAACTCGCCAAGCTCCATGACCCACTTTACAAGTCTCCCTGAAACTTCCGGCTTCTAGAGGATTGCCCGTAATGGGAGTTGTGTCAATACTTTCACCGTATGAGCCTGGAAGTAGGGTCGAAGCTTTCTTGCTGAGAACACAAGAGCCAAGGTTGTCTTGTCTGCTGCCGGATATCTGGTTTCGGTGTCGGTGAGGACTTTGTTGAGGTAGTAGATTGGTCGCTGTACTCCTCCTTCATCTTTTACGAGCACCGAACTAAGAGTCGTAGGCGACACAACCAGGTACAGGAACAGAGTTTCTTCGGGGGTGGACTTTGACAGAAGCGGTGGCGAAGCCAAGTATTGTTTGAGAAGCTCGAAGGCCACCTGACATTCGTCCGTCCACTGGAAACCGGAGTGGCGCGCTTCCCTGGGATTTTGAAGAAGGGGAGATACTTGTCTCCCGTCCGTGACAGAAAACGGGATAACGCAGCGATCCTCCCGTTTAGGCGTTGCACTTCCTTAATTGAGCGAGGTGGCGACATATCCTCCAACGCCTTGATCTTCTCGGGGTTGGCCTCAATTCCCCGATGAGTTACCATGAAACCTAAGAACTTCCCCGCCGTCACACCAAACGCACATTTGCTGGGATTGAGCCACATCTGGAAGCGGCGGAGAAGCTGGAAGCACTTTCCCAAGTCTTCCAAGTGGTCGCAACGGTGGACGCTTTTCACTAGCATGTCGTCCACGTAAACCTCCATCGTTACTCCGATGAGGTTCTTGAAGACTTTGTTCATCAACCTTTGATAGGTGGCTCCGGCATTTTTGAGGCCGAAAGACATCACCTTGTAGCAGTAGACTCCTATGTCGGTACGGAAGGCGGTATGCTCTTCGTCCGCGGGGTTCATCCTTATCTGGTTGTAACCCGAATAAGCATCCATGAAGCTGAGCAGCTCATGGCCGGCCGTAGCGTCGACGAGTTGGTCAATCATGGGGAGGGGGAAGCTGTATTTTGGGCACGCTTGGTTCAGATTGCTGTAGTCGACGCACATTCGCCATTTTCCCGAGGCCTTCTTTACCATGACTACGTTGGCGAGCCATGTGAGGTATTCTGCTTCGCGTATGAACCGTGCTTCCAGGAGCTTATCTACCTCCTCCTCGATCGCCTTCAAACGCTCGGGGGCAAAGTTCCTCTTCTTCTGAATCACGGGCCTGCAGGCGGGGTTGATGTTTAACGAGTGATAGATAACGTCAGGATCTACCCCAGGCATGTCTTCTGAACTCCAAGCGAAAATGTCCTCGTTCTCCTGCAAGAAGGTTGTGAACTTTTCTCGCTCTTCTTGTGACAAGAGTGACCCGACCTTAACAGTCTGAGTCGGGTCTCGCCGGGAAAGTGGTACTTATACTAGCCCTTCAACGGGCGCTCCCCGCTGCAAAGTAGCTTCGTCTCGTAGGTCGAAGTTATTGATGTTGAGGGTGGTTGCCCTCACTGGTTGAGCCTGCTTCAGATAGCAGGTTCTGGCTGCCTCTTGGTCCCCTCTTACGACCCCTATGCCCGCGACAATTGGGAACTTCATAGCCAGATGCGGAATGGAAGGGATTGCCCTGAAGATTGACTGGAGCTGCCTTCCGAAGATGGCGTTATAGGCGGAGGTGGACTCTACCACCATGAACTGGATGTCGTGCATCGACTGTCTTGGAAACTCGCCCAATGTGACTGGGAGAATGATCATGCCTTGCACCGGGACAGGTCTGTTGTCGAAGCCGTAGACGGGCCCGGCCGCAGGACTAAGCTGGTCCTTCGTGAGCTTCATACTCTGCAAGGTGGAGAGGAACAGGACATCGACTGAGCTTCCGTTGTCGACCAGTATTCTCTTTACCTTGAAGCAGGGATCCCTGATCCCTGCGCTGATCACGAGCGGATCCTGGTGCGGAAGCCGCAACCCTTGCAAGTCTTCATCTCCGAAAGCTATCGTAATATCCTGCTTGAGTTTTTTGTCTTCGTGGTCTCTTACGGGCTGGGCAATCGAGAGGATTTGCGATGCCAAGACGGGTGGTCCGGCGATCGTCTCGATTTCTCCCACCATCGGCCTTCCTCCACCTGCGCCTCGGGGGGCGGGGGGGGGGGGGGGGGGGGGGGGGGGGGGGGGGCTGCTCCCCTGCCTCCATGGGCTGTTGGGGCTGATTGGGAATCTGGCCTTGTAAGAATCTCCCCAGGAGTCCCTGGCGGATGAGGCGCTCGATTTCGTCTTTGAGTCTGTTGCACTCCTTGGTGGTATGCCCGATTCCCCGATGGAACTCGCAGTACCTAGACTGGTCGCCCCTTGGGTTTGGCGGGGGTATCCGGGGCATGCGGAGTTCGGGGTTGTTCTGGATGGCGTAGAGCACATTCGTTCTGGTGGTGTTCAACGGGGTGTAGGTCCTGGGCGGCTGCGGTCCCAGATCCCTTCGGGGGTCACGCCGACGCTCGTCGCCGCGACGATCTTCTCGTTCGCGAGGGGCTTGATCTGTTCCCCTCTTCTTTCCTTGGCTTCCTTCGAACTGCCGACGGTGCGCTTCGATGGCCTCATCTGCAGATATTTGTGCTTCAACCCGATGAACGAGGTCGGGATAGCTTGGTACGGTTTCTCTCATGAGAGCCGAGTAGAAGCCACTTGGGCGGAGTCCTCCCAAGAAAACTCCTCGTAAGAGCTCGGTGTCAACCCCTGGGATCTGCCGAGCCTCGGTAGTGAAGCGTCGGAAGAAGTCCTTGAGCGTCTCTCCGCCGTTCTGGCGGATCCCTGAGAGATGGGAGGGATCCCAGACAATTCGGCGGTTGGCGATGAACTGATCCACGAACTGTTGCGCCATTTCCGTGAAGTTGTTGATGGCCCCATTCCGCAGAGAATGGAACCAAGTGCGCGCTTGTCCCTTCAAGGTTACCGGGAACACTTGGCAGAGGAGCTGATCAGGAGCGCTGTAAATCCTCATGACGGTGGTGAAGTGATTGACGTGTTCCAAAGGGTCGTCCGTCCCGTCGAATGTCTCGATGCCGGGAAGCTTGAAGCCATTCAGAATTGGATGGGCCAGGACTTGAGGCGACAGCGGGGAGCCCTGATGCGCGGGTCGGCGGGCGAGTGTGGCGCGTCGCCCTGCGTGGGCGTACTCTTCCTCTATCATATCGCGTATTTCTTCTCGCGTTGTTCTTTCCGTCGCTCACTCAGGGGCAGCTCTTCTGGGGTGATGGCGACGGTGGTCAGCTTCTGGTCCTCCGGCTGGCGGGGCAAGGTGAGCGGAACTCGCCGCGTTGGAGAATCCTTCTGAAGCCTCGTCCTCCTGAACGACTTCTTGGTTCGGGACATGATTCAGAACTGGGGGCGGTGGTGCGTTCAGAGCTGGTGGTTGTATCGGAGCTTGAGGAGCCCCGAGATTTCTCACGAGGGTCAACATCTCGGCTTGATGCTCTTCGATCCGCTGCATGCGCACCTTCAGCCCAGCTGCTGGCGCAGGCAGTGCCTGCTCCGCAAGTGGTGCATCGATAAGCGAGTGGGAGGGAGTTGGGTCGACGCGTCCTTCCGGCACTGATCCTTCAGCAGTGCGAGTACTCCTCCTTGCCATAGCAGTTGGCCTTCAAAGAGTTTTGGGAATCTTCCCACAGACGGCGCCAAACTATTGCGGAACGCTTAGGGCTCTTGGTAGACCGGTTCAATTGAACCACCTTAGCTCGTGAGCGATCTAAGCGCGCAAACAGTCAATTCGAGATTTGCTGAGTACACTGAGACTTTTTAACGTGGAAAACCCGGAAAGGGTAAAAAACCACGCGGCCGGAGCTGTGCCGACCAAACTTCACTATCTTATGGGGGTTACAATCTGGCAATTAGAACTCGAGCGCGACAGGACGCTTCTCGTTACAACAAGAGAGAGAGAGAGAGCTCCGAGGGTGACAGGCCACCTCTCGGAAAAACTAAGTATTTTTCCCTTTTGAGAATTCTGGAGGACCAAAGGGAGAAGCTGAGTCACCTTTCGGGAACGAAAGCGAGAAGCTGAGTCGCCTTTCCGGAACGGAAGCGAGAAGCTGAGTCGCCTTTCCGGAACGGAAGCGAGAAGCTGAGTCGCCTTTCCTGGACGGAAGAGAGAAGCTGAGTCGCCTTTCCTGGATGGAAGCGAGAAGCTGAGTCGCCTTTCCGGAACGGAAGTGAGAAGCTGAGTCGCCTTTCCTGGACGGAAGTGAGAAGCTGAGTCGCCTTTCGTTGACGAAGAAAATCTTCAAGTCCACAAAGGAGATCTTCAAGCGCCGAAGGAGAATTCCGCAAAAGTCTGCAAGGAGCTCTCCCGGGTCCAGAAGTCAAGGTCCTTTCAAATGAAGCCTTGTGGCTCCTTTTATAGCTTTGGCCGAGGGCAGTCCGGTAATTTCGCCGTTTGTAGTTTCCATAAATGCTCGGTGGACGAATCATATTTTCCGGTTTGGGGCACACGAATCGCCATTTTTCATAAATGACCACCTTACCCTTCGGGCAGTTCGGGCAGTTCTGTTGGAGGCGAAAAAGGCGACAGGTTGCTCCTGAAATCTGAGAAACTGGAAAGACAAAAAGTGAGAAGGTCGGAAAGACAAAAAGTGAGAAGGTCGGAAAGACAAAAAGTGAGAAGGTCGGAAAGACAAAAAGTGAGAAGGTCTGAAAGACAAAAAACGAGAACGCCTCTGAGCGCGCTCAGAAGCGTTCTGAGCGCACGCGAATGCCGAGGTGCTCCGCACGTGCCGCAGACCACGGGAATCCCCCGGGCGGATATTGTATGCACCAACCTCCTCAGCTAGGACATTGTATGCACCAACTGTTCTAATGCCAACTCCAGTCATATTCTTTAGTAGACTACCTTAAACCTTGGATATTTTTTTGTAAGACCTAAGCAAATGACTTTCATTTTTCCACAGCAAGTGAATGATTGTACTCCTCCACGAACTTTGATACCGTCCAATTCTTGCCCTTTTATCAACACTGAAATATAAACAAGCCAAACATCCAGTTCTAACATCTAGTCTGTGGAACTTTATCTGACCTTCCGGATTTGGCATGGAGCGCTTAAGATCGGCATTTGAACAAGTATATTCTCTCGCTTTAATAATTTGAGTATGTGTCTAGTACAACACATGTTGTTTGCACACGCTAAAGCTCATTTTATGCGCATACTCTCAATACATTACGTAGGCCTCTTCCTCCGAATGGACAACTGAAAGTACTACAGTGTCGTTGCCCTAAGTAAACAATTTTTTTTCAAAAAATCACGTCGGACGATTAAAACATATCTTCGAAAATATGCATTCTTGTGCAAAATTCGGCTAGACAATTAACAAACAGAGTAAGCCTTAATGAGGATGAAACCCTAAAAAGAATTTGTGCCTAATGAAGGAAGTCCTAATGCAAGAGGAATCCTTGATGAGGATGAAACCCAAATCTGTGTGAATCCTAAGCAAAACACAAAAATAAACTATAAAAAACCTTGGTCTGAGGCGCCTCCTCCATCCCCTCATCGGTGGCCATGGTGAACTGCTCTCTGGAGCCGAACGTGCATGAATGGTGGAGTAGTGTTCCGTTCGCGTGGTGAGGGTTTTCGCTGAAAAGAGAGTGGGAGGGTTTTTCGGCAATTTCCCCAATGGAGAGAGGAAGGCATTCAGTTGGGCCCGAGGTATTTTAACATCCAGTTCTAGCATATTCAACAAATGCCAAATGACATGGTGGTCTTGACATCCCACATATTTGATTGGTGCGGGATCCGATCGAAAATCTGGAGCAATTTGGGGCTCTGTTAAAATCTGGCCGAAAACCTGGAGCAAAATTTTCTTATATTTTTTTATATTTATGGCTGTCTTTTCGGTTGACCGTTCGATCAGCTCGACTCAGATCTCTGATCAAATATACGGAATGTCAATATAAAGACCCAGGAATAAATAACGATTCCATAAAATATTTATCTTTTCATTTTTATATCTTCTTTATTATAATTTTTATAATTAAATTTATTTATGTGCTATTATTTTATTTTAAAAAATATACATTTATCTTGAGACGATAAATTTTGACAAACGACAGAAACCGCACGATTGATTGCAGTTCCATATGCCTAATATTAGTGTGTGGTTCGACCTGATGCCCAAACCAGGGCTAGATGGGCTTATTTTCAACTAAAGTAGGGCCCATGCCGCTCACCTATTCGTAAGAAATAATGAATACGGTTATTTATGAGAAATTTGAATTTAAACTTGTTTTCCAATAAAAACGAAAAAGATGAAGAATAAATATGTAAGAAAGAGTAAGGAGGGGAAATTCATATATATTTCGCAAGGCCACCACACAATGCATGGAATCAAGCAACATCTATACATGTTACATGTTATATATTTCGCAAGGCCACGAACCAAGACTCGGTCGGTCTTAATCTCAAGTCAATCTCGTACTGGCTCAAAGTTCCCTCTTGCCCTGGCGTAACATCACACCTATTGTTAGATTGAAAAATGAATATTTCACCAAAAAAGTGTTCTTATCTTACATACACACATACTAATATAAGGAGAAACATCTTGAATAATGAATGTAACACTAAAGATTCCATGTGAGGGCACAAGTTTATCACTCATCAATCGCGCTCCTTATAGATAGTGCAAGGAAACAACAACACCAATCGATATCAACTTTGCATAGTATTTGTGAGTAGTAATATTGTAGTAGTGTTGCGGAACGCTTAGGGCTCTTGGTAGACTGGTTCACTTGAACCGCCTCAGCTCGTGAGCGAGCTAAGCGTGCAAACAGTCAATTAGAGGTTCGTTGAGTACGCAGAGACTTTTTAACGTGGAAAACCCGGAAAGGGTAAAAAACCACGCGGCCGGGGCTGTGCCGACCAAACTTCACTATCTTCAGGAGGAGTTACAACTTGGAAGCTAGAACTCGAGCGCGACAGACCGCTGCTCGTTACAATACTTGGAGAAAGAGAGCTTCGAGGGTGACAGGCCACCTCTCGAAAAAACTAAGTCCTTTTCCCTTCAAAGACTGCTAGTCGCCTTTCGGAAGCGAGAAGGCTAGTCGCCTTTCCCTTCTGAGAAATGCTGGTCGCTTTTCTGGAATTGAGAAGGCTAGTCGCCTTTCTCTTCTGAGAACTGCTCGTCGCCTTTCAGAAGCGAGAAGGCTAGTCGCCTTTCCCTTCTGAGAAATGCTGGTCGCCTTTCTGGAATTGAGAAGGCCAGTCGCCTTTCTCTTCTGAGAACTGCTCGTCGCCTTTCTGGAAGATGAAGATCTTCAAGTCCCGAAGGAGATCTTCAAGTCCCGAAGGAGATCTTCAAGTGCCGAAGGAGAATTCCGCAAAAGTCTGCAAGGAGCTCTCCCGAGTCTAGAAGTCAAGGTCCTTTCAAATGAAGCCATGGGGCTCCTTTTATAGTTTTTGCCGGGGGCGGCCCGGTAATTTTGCTGTTGGCAGTTTCCATAAATGCTCGGTGGACGAATCATATTCTCCGATTCGGGGCCCTCGGATCACCATTCTTCGTAAATGACCACCTTGCCCTTCGGGCAGCTTGGGCAGTTTGGGCAGTTCGGGCAGTTCTGTTGGAGGTGAAAAAGGCGACTAACCGTTCCTGAAAAGTGAGAAGCCTGAAACCCAAAAAGTGAGAAGCCGGAAAGACAAAAAGTGAGAAGCCGGAAAGACAAAAAGTGAGAAGGCTTCCCGACTGCGTTCAGGAACGTTCTGAGCGCGGGTTAGCACTGAAGCTCCCCGAATGCGCGACGGGCCCCGGGAGACGACTCGGACGGACGGTGAATCGAGGAGCCGCTCCCTAGCGAGCGGTTGAAGTCCTCCGGAGAGGAGCGGGCGCCGGACCGCACCCCTAGAAGGAGTGGGCACGGCCGCGCACCCCCGAGCGGGGAGGGTGCGGACTGGCCGCACCCTAAGGGGGGTGCGGCTTGGCCGCACCCCACGGGGGGGTGCGGCCCGGCCGCACCCCTTGGAGGGTGCGGCTTGGCCGCACCCCTTGGAGGGTGCGGCTTGGCCGCACCCCACAAGGGGTGCGGCTTGGCCGCACCCTACAAGGGGTGCGGCTGGGCCGCACCCCTTGGGGGGTGCGGTTTGGCCGCACCCCCTTGGGGGGTGCGGTTTGGCCGCACCCCCTTGGGGGGCGCGGTTTGGCCGCACCCCTCGAGGGGTGCGGCCGGGCCGCACCCCCTTGGGGGATGCGGTACCCCCTTGGGGGTGTGGTCGGCCCGTACTCCCCTTGAGGGGTGCGACTTGGTCGGCCATTCTCCTTGGGGGGTGCGAATGAGCCGGGCCCCCCCAAGGTGGTGCGGTTGGGACGCGTTCGGGCTATCTCCTTGCGGCGAGGGGTGCAGCCCGTGTGCTATCGTGCGCTTTTGCGCGCGGTTATGTACATATCTGGGGCTCGTGTGTGCTTCGATTGCTACCCCCATCTCTCTTCTGCGAGGTTTCCTTTGGGCGCATCCTGAGGCCTTCACGGGTGTACAACATAAGCCCCCCAAACCTTCGGAGTCCGAGTTCCCGAGCGAGGAGTTCGAAGGTTTTGATTTTTCTCTGGCGGTTTTACCCCTTGTCCTCTGTGTGGCGCTTTTTTGGGTAGGAGTTGATGTCGGAGGGTGTTGGTTCCCTGAGATTGCCGTGGGCTTGCTGCCAGGTTCTGACATCCGCGGGGACTGTGGGGTTTCTGCAAAGTGATAGATTAGCTTGCGCGGTTCTGAGCCCGCGACTTCTTTCACAATAAAAAATTTAGCTCGCGCAAGTCTGTGCTTGCGGCTTTCTTGCACGAGTCGGGCTCGCGGCTTGGCCGGTGAATAACGTTTGTATTCAAACCGTGGGTGAACGCAGGGGGGGCAGGCCCCGACGTCACCGGGACTCGACGGCGGAGGAGAAGGGCGAACCTTCAATCGACGGCGGTGCAAAGTCCCCGGGGGCAGGGCCCCGAAGTGGCCGGTGAATAGCTGGTGTATTCAAACCGGAGGCGTACGTAAGGGGGGCAGACCCCTACGACGCTGGGACTTGACGGCGGAGGAGAAGGGCGGACCTTCAATCGACGGCGGTGCAAAGCCCCCGAGGCAGGGCCTCGAAGTGGCCGGTGAATAGCTGGTGTATTCAAACCGGGGGCGTACGTAAGGGGGGCAGGCCCCTACGACGTTGGGACTTGACGGCGGAGGAGAAGGGCGAACCTTCAATCGACGGCGGTGCAAAGCCCCCGAGGCAGGGCCTCGTTGCAAAGTTTTTCTTAAGTGTGTGAAGGTGTCAAAACATAGCTTTTCAATAAGAAATCATTCGGTGCACAGCTTTATGTAAGATAAGATAGGTGCACGAGTCTGAGCTCGCGGCTTTTACACAAATTATAAGATAGATTTTCACGAGTCAGAGCTCGCGGCTTGGTACAGAAATTGAAGATAAGTTTGCACGGGTTTGAGCTCGTGGCTTAGTACATGGTAGAGGTCCTGGGATCACTGGTAAAAGCAGCGCAGGTTTTGAGCGTTCCAGGTGCGTGGCAAAGTCTTCCCTTCCGCCGTCCTGAGTCTGTATGTTCCAGGTTTTACGACTGCGGTGACTATGTACGGGCCTTCCCAGGCCGCTGAGAGCTTGTCTCCTTGGGGACCTTTACCGGCGGCCTCGATGCTGCGTAGGACGAGATCTCCTACATTGATTGGTCTGGGCTTCACCCTCCTGTCGTAGGTCCGGGCTACACGCATTTGGTAGAGTGCAGCACGGTAAGCAGCGTTGTCCCGGACTTCGGGGATTAGATCGAGGTTTTCTCGGAGCAGTCCATCATTCTTGTTGGGATCGAAGGTGAGTACTCGAGCACTCGGAACGCCGATGTCGACGGGGATGATAACTTCGGTTCCGTAACAGAGGTTATAAGGTGTCTCTCCTGTAGGAGTTCTTTCTGTTGTGCGATATGCCCACAATACATTCGGGAGCGCGTCTACCCACTGTCCCCCGGCTTCTTCCAAGCGTGTTTTCAGCCCTTTGAGGATGGTGCGGTTCGTGACTTCTACTTGTCCGTTGGCTTGTGGATGCGCCACGGCCGTGTGGCGCAGGTTGATTTTCAGATCCTCACACATCTTGGTGAAGGACTTCCCAGTGAATTGTGTGCCGTTGTCGGCAATGATCGTAGCCGGGATGCCGAAGCGGCAAACGATGCTCTTCCAGACGAATTGTTTGGCGTTTTCTTCGGTGATCTTGGCCAGGGGCTCTGCCTCCACCCATTTGGTGAAGTAGTCGATGGCTAGGATGATGAACTTCCTCTGTCCAGATGCTAGAGGTAGGGGACCGAGGAGGTCGATCCCCCACTGTGCGAATGACCACGCACTCTGCAGCGTGGTAAGTGAGATCGGGGGTTGATGAGGCATGTTGGCGTGTAGCTGACAGCTTTTGCACCTCTGGACAAAGTCGGCCGCGTCCTTTCTTATTGTCGGCCAATAGAAGCCTTGACGCAGTATTTTCCGCGCTAATGCCTTCCCGCCTAGGTGCTCTCCGCAGACTCCTCCATGTATCTCCCTGAGTACGTAGTCCGCCTCGCTTGCCGGCAGGCATTTCAGATATGGGCCTGAGAATGCCCGTTTGTAAAGCTCCCCGTTTATAATGGTGAACGATGCAGCCCGCATTCGCAGCCTTCGCGCCTCTAGGCGATCTTCAGGAAGGTGCCCTTGCTCCAGGTAGGCTCGTAATGGGGTCATCCAGGACGACTCCTCCTGGTGGATGGTTGTGATTTCCCATGGCCCTTGAATGCTTGGGATCACAACTTCTTCGATTCGGCGTCTTCGAGACTGATAGCTGGAGGGTGAGGTGGCGAGCTTGGATAGAGCATCCGCCCTGGTATTCTGCTCTCGGGGGATGTGTAGGATCTGATATGATGAGATCTTTTGGAGAAGTGACTTTGCGAATGCGAGGTATTTCGCCATCTGCTCGCTCTTAGCCTCGTAATCTCCTTCAACCTGTGAGACCACGAGTTGGGAGTCTGTATAAATCGTTAGGTTCTCAACTTTGCAGTCGATAGCGAGCCGGAGACCGGCGATCAGTGCTTCGTATTCCGCGATGTTATTTGTTGCGGGGAACTTTAGCCGGAGTCCGTAATCCAGGGTGATCCCTTCGGGGCTCATGAGGAGTAATCCTGCTCCGGCCCCTTCGGCTCCCGAGGCGCCGTCGACATAGAGGGTCCACCGGGTGCTAGCGGTGTCTTTGATGAGGGTTGTTTCTGGCGGGATGGTGTATTCTACCACGAAGTCGGCGAGCACCTGCGACTTGATGTCAGGGCGAGGCAGGAATTGGATGTCGAATTCGCCGAGTTCTACGGCCCACTTTACAAGTCTCCCCGAGACTTCCGGCTTCTGGAGGATCGCCCGTAATGGGAGTTGTGTCAATACCTTGACTGCGTGAGCCTGGAAGTAGGGTCTGAGTTTTCTAGCCGAGAAAACAAGAGCCAAGGCTGTCTTGTCTGCTGCCGGATATCTGGTTTCGGTATCGGTGAGGACTTTGCTGAGGTAGTAGATCGGGCGCTGCACTCCTCCTTCGTCCTTCACAAGCACTGAGCTAAGAGCCGTAGGCGATACGACCAGGTACAAGAACAGAGTTTCCCCGGGGGTGGGTTTTGACAGAAGCGGTGGCGAAGCCAGGTACTGCTTGAGAAGCTCGAAGGCCACCTGGCACTCGTCTGTCCATTGGAAACCTGAATGTCGCGCTCCCCGGAGGATTTTGAAGAAAGGGAGGTACTTGTCTCCTGTTCGTGATAAGAAACGGGACAAAGCTGCGATCCTCCCGTTTAGGCGTTGTACTTCCTTAATTGAGCGAGGTGGCGACATATCCTCCAACGCCTTGATCTTCTCGGGGTTGGCCTCGATTCCCCGATGGGTTACCATGAAACCTAGAAACTTCCCCGCCGTCACACCAAACGCACACTTGCTGGGGTTGAGCCGCATCTGGAAGCGACGGAGAAGCTGGAAGCACTTTTCTAAGTCTTCCAAGTGGTCGCGTCGGTGGACGCTCTTTACTAGCATGTCGTCCACGTAAACCTCCATCGTTTCTCCAATGAGGTCCTTGAAGACCTTGTTCATCAGCCTTTGGTAAGTGGCTCCGGCGTTTTTAAGGCCGAAGGGCATCACCTTGTAGCAGTAGACTCCCCGGTCGGTGCGGAAGGCGGTATGCTCTTCGTCTGCGGGGTTCATCCTTATCTGGTTGTAACCTGAATAAGCATCCATAAAGCTGAGTAGCTCGTGGCCTGCTGTAGCGTCGACGAGCTGGTCAATCCTTGGCAGGGGGAAACTATCCTTCGGGCAGGCTTGGTTCAGGTTGTTGTAGTCGACGCACATTCGCCATTTCCCCGAGGCCTTCTTGACCATGACCACGTTGGCGAGCCATGTGGGATATTCTGCTTCACGAATGAATCGTGCCTCCAGGAGCTTAGCTACCTCTTCCTCGATTGCTTTTAGGCGCTCGGGGGCGAAGTTCCTCTTTTTCTGAATCACGGGTCTGCAGGCGGGGTTGATGTTTAGCGAGTGAAAGATGACGTCGGGATCTACCCCGGGCATGTTCTCCGGGCTCCATGCGAAAATGTCCTCGTTCTCCTGCAGGAAGGTGGTGAACTTCTCTTGCTCTTATGATGTCAAGAGTGACCCGACCTGAACAGTTCGAGTCGGGTCTCGCCGGGAGAGCGGTACTTCTACTAGCCCTTCAACGGGCGTTCCTCGCTGCAGAGTCGCCTCGTCTCGCAGGTCGAAGTTATTGATGTTGAGAGCGGTCGCCCTTGCTGGCTGGGCCTGCTTCAGGTAGCAAGTCCTGGCTGCCTCTTGGTCTCCTCTTACGACTCCTATTCCTGCGGCGGTGGGGAACTTCATAGCTAGGTGTGGAATAGAGGGGATTGCCCCGAAGATCGACTGGAGCGGTCTTCCGAAGATGGCATTGTAGGCGGAGGTGGACTCTACCACCATGAACTGGATGTTGTGCGTTGACTGTCTTGGAAATTCGCCCAACGTGACTGGGAGGATGATCATGCCTTGCACCGGGACGGGCCTGTTGTCGAAGCCGTAGACGGGCCCGGCTGCCGGACTAAGCTGGTCTTTGGTGAGCTTCATACTTTGCAAGGTGGAGAGGAACAAGACGTCGACCGAGCTTCCATTGTCGACTAGTATTCTCTTCACTTTAAAGCAGGGATCCCCGATCCCTGCGCTGATCACGAGCGGATCCTGGTGTGGAAGCCGCAACCCTCGTAAGTCTTCATCTCCGAAAGCTATCGTAATATCCTGCTTGAGTTTTTTGTCTTCGTGGTCTCTCACGGGCTGGGCGATCGAGAGGATCTGCGACGCCAGGACTGGCGGTCCGGCGATCGTCTCGATTTCTCCCACCATCGGCCTTCCTCCACCTGCGCCTCGGGGGGCGGGGGGCTGCTCTCCTGCCTCCCTAGGCTGCTGGGGCTGATTGGGGATCTGGCCTTGTAAGAATCTTCCCAGGAGTCCCTGGCGGATGAGGCGCTCGATCTCGTCTTTGAGCCTGGTGCACTCCTCGGTGGTATGTCCGGTTCCTCGATGGAACTCGCAGTATCTGGACTGGTCACCCCTCGGATTTGGCGGGGGTATCCGGGGCATGCGAAGTTCGGGGTTGTTCTGAATGGCGTAGAGCACGTTCGTTCTGGTGGTGTTCAGTGGGGTGTAGGTCCTGGGCGGCTGCGGTCCCAGATCCCTTCGGGGGTCACGCCGACGTCCGTCACCGCGGCGCTCCTCGCCGCGACGATCTTCTCGTTCGCGAGGGGCTTGATCTGTTCCCCTTTTCTTTCCTTGGCTTCCTTCGAACTGCCGACGGTGTGCTTCGATGGCCTCATCTGCAGCTATTTGCGCTTCGACCCTGTGAACAAGGTCGGGATAGCTTGGTACGGTTTCTCTCATGAGAGCCGAATAGAATCCACTTGGGCGGAGTCCTCCTAAGAAAACTCCTCGCAAGAGTTCGGGGTCAACCCCTGGGATCTGTCGTGCCTCGGTAGTGAAGCGTCGGAAGAAGTCCTTGAGTGTCTCTCCGTCGTTCTGGCGGATCCCAGAGAGATGGGAGGGATCCCGGACAATTCGGCGGTTGGCGATGAACTGATCCACGAACTGCTGCGCCATCTCCGTGAAGTTGTTGATGGCCCCGTTCCGCAGAGAATGGAACCAAGTGCGCGCTTGGCCTTTCAAGGTTGCCGGGAACACCTGGCAGAGGAGCTGATCAGGAGCGCTGTAGATCCTCATGACGGTGGTGAAGTGATTGACGTGTTCCAAAGGGTCGTCCGTCCCGTCGAATGTCTCGATGTTAGGAAGCTTGAAGCCATTCGGGATTGGATGAGCTAGGACTTGAGGCGACAGGGGGGAGCCCTGATGCGCGGGGCGGCGAGCGAGCGCGGCGCGTCGTCCTGCTTGGGCATACTCTTCTTCGATCATATCACGTATTTCTTCGCGCGTAGTCCTTTCCGTTACCCGCTCAGGGGCAGCTCTTCTGAGGTGATGGCGACGGTGGCCAGCTTCCGGGCCTCCAGCCGGCGGGGCAAGGTGAGCGGAACTCGCCGCGTTGGAGAATCCTTCTGAAGCCTCGTCTTCCTGGACGGCTTCTTGGTTTGGGACAAGGTTTAGAACTGGGGGCGGGGGCGCGTTCGGAGCTGGCGGCTGGACCGGAGCTTGAGGAGCCCCGAGATCCCTTACGAGAGCCAACATCTCGGCTTGGTGTTCTTCGATTCGCCGCATGCGCACTTCCAGCCCGGCTGCTGGCGCAGGGGGTGCCTGCTCTGCGGGTGGTGCGTCGATTTGCGAGGGGGAGGGAGCTGGGTCGACGCGTCCCTCCAGCGCTGATCCCTCCGCAGTGCGAGTACTCTTCCTTGCCATTGCGGTTGACCTTCAAAAAGTTCTGGGAATGTTCCCACAGACGGCGCCAAACTGTTGCGGAACGCTTAGGGCTCTTGGTAGACTGGTTCACTTGAACCGCCTCAGCTTGTGAGCGAGCTAAGCGCGCAAACAGTCAATTAGAGGTTCGTTGAGTACGCAGAGACTTTTTAACGTGGAAAACCCGGAAAGGGTAAAAAACCACGCGGCCGGGGCTGTGCCGACCAAACTTCACTATCTTCAGGAGGAGTTACAACTTGGAAGCTAGAACTCGAGCGCGACAGGCCGCTGCTCGTTACAATACTTGGAGAAAGAGAGCTTCGAGGGTGACAGGCCACCTCTCGAAAAAACTAAGTCCTTTTCCCTTCAAAGACTGCTAGTCGCCTTTCGGAAGCGAGAAGGCTAGTCGCCTTTCCCTTCTGAGAAATGCTGGTCGCTTTTCTGGAATTGAGAAGGCTAGTCGCCTTTCTCTTCTGAGAACTGCTCGTCGCCTTTCAGAAGCGAGAAGGCTAGTCGCCTTTCCCTTCTGAGAAATGCTGGTCGCCTTTCTGGAATTGAGAAGGCCAGTCGCCTTTCTCTTCTGAGAACTGCTCGTCGCCTTTCTGGAAGATGAAGATCTTCAAGTCCCGAAGGAGATCTTCAAGTGCCGAAGGAGAATTCCGCAAAAGTCTGCAAGGAGCTCTCCCGAGTCCAGAAGTCAAGGTCCTTTCAAATGAAGTCATGGGGCTCCTTTTATAGTTTTTGCCGGGGGCGGCCCGGTAATTTTGCTGTTGGCAGTTTCCATAAATGCTCGGTGGACGAATCATATTCTCCGGTTCGGGGCCCTCGGATCACCATTCTTCGTAAATGACCACCTTGCCCTTCGGGCAGCTTGGGCAGTTTGGGCAGTTCGGGCAGTTCTGTTGGAGGTGAAAAAGGCGACTAACCGTTCCTGAAAAGTGAGAAGCCTGAAACCCAAAAAGTGAGAAGCCGGAAAGACAAAAAGTGAGAAGCCGGAAAGACAAAAAGTGAGAAGGCTTCCCGACTGCGTTCAGGAACGTTCTGAGCGCGGGTTAGCACTGAAGCTCCCCGAATGCGCGACGGGCCCCGGGAGACGACTCGGACGGACGGTGAATCGAGGAGCCGCTCCCTAGCGAGCGGTTGAAGTCCTCCGGAGAGGAGCGGGCGCCGGACCGCACCCCTAGAAGGAGTGGGCACGGCCGCGCACCCCCGAGCGGGGAGGGTGCGGACTGGCCGCACCCTAAGGGGGGGTGCGGCTTGGCCGCACCCCACGGTGGGGTGCGGCTTGGCCGCACCCCACAAGGGGTGCGGCTGGGCCGCACCCCTTGGGGGGTGCGGCTTGGCCGCACCCCCTTGGGGGGGGCGCGGTTTGGCCGCACCCCCTGGGGGGGGCGCGGTTTGGCCGCACCCCTCGAGGGGTGCGGCCGGGCCGCACCCCTTTGGGGGATGCGGTACCCCCTTGGAGGGTGCAGCCGGCTCGTACCCCCTTGGGGGTGTGGTCGGCTCGTACCCCCCTTGAGGGGTGCGACTTGGTCGGCCATTCTCCTTGGGGGGTGCGAATGAGCCGGGCCCCCCCAAGGTGGTGCGGTTGGGACGCGTTCGGGCTATCTCCTTGCGGCGAGGGGTGCAGCCCGTGTGCTGCCGTGCGCTTTTGCGCGCGGTTATGTACATATCTGGGGCTCGTGTGTGCTTCGATTGCTACCCCCATCTCTCTTCTGCGAGGTTTCATTTGGGCGCATCCTGAGGCCTTCACGGGTGTACAACAAGTAGTAATATTGTAGCCTGTATATATATGAGTTTGGAATATATAAGCTCGAGTTTTTTTAACTCTATGAAAGTTAAGCTCGTTCTCCCAGAATATATATCGGAATTAGGCAAATAATATATGTATTTTGTATTCAAGGACGAGATCTACAACTTTTATGTTGAACATTTTTTCAGAATATGCATGGTTTGGTCGGAGTATGACAAAGTTTTAGCGCGAATTTTGAAAATTATTATTATTATTATATTCATTTCGATCAAGCAACCTTTCAGAACATATTCCGGTCAAATCGTGCATATTTTGAAAAAATGTTTAACATGAAAGTTGTAGATCTCGTTCTTGGCTACAAAATATATATATTATTTGCCTAATTCTGACATATAGTCTGGGAGAACGAGCTCAACCTTTTTTTAGTATACTCCGTGCGTGCGTGGGTGCGTGGATGCGTGTGTGTGTGTGAGGGGGGGGGGGGGGGGGGGGGGGGGGGGGGGGGGATAGGGAAAAAGTTGCATTCACCTTCAAAATTGTCAAATATACTCTTACTCTTTTAATCTAGTGACGTAGCATATATTATAATTTATTTCGTAAAAATTAAAATACAATGCCCATTTAAGTAAGGTAGTTGTTAAAAGCATCGCATTTTTGGCTATGTGCACCGCAATTTGTATGAGTTATTACGCGTCTTTTGAAAATACGTTTTGTACATGCATTTTTAAGAAAAGTGTTCAACACGAAAGTTGTAGATCTCGACGCTTTCGTAGATCTCGTGAAGATCTACAACTTTTCATGTTGAACACTTTTCCTAAAATGCACGCACAATGCGTATTGCCGTCCTGATTGAAACATAAGCGTAACTATAACGAATTTTTGGAAATACGCCTTGTGCGTGCATTTTTATGAAAAATGTTCAACACGAAAGCCAAAACTGCGGTGCACATACTGCGGTGTTCAGCACGAAAGCCAATTTTTGAAAATACGCGTATTTCCAAAAGACGCGTATAAATGCGGTGCACATAGCCAAAACTACGGTGCTTTTAACAATTCCCTTAAGTAATTACATTTTATCCCCAAATTAAATTAATAGTGAAAATCCATAAAATAAAATAAAAATAGTAGAATTCATGTCTACTATGATATGTTATCATTAGACATGTTAGTGGTCTTTACGAGAAAGACTGTCATTAGATATGTTAGTTATATGCATACAAATGATTTTTTGTTAATAAAATCAAAAACTGAAGTATACATAATTTATGCATTAATTAATTGATAGTACGTTTATTTTAAAGTGCATTAACTAATTGATAGTGGCAGAGCCTAGGAGCAATTTTTCCTTACGTCAAGCGTATATGAGTTATATACGCGTGGCTTTTAAAATAATAATTTTTTCGCTTATCTATTATGTATTTTACGTTAAAAAATATAGATTCTTAATTAACACATTTTTATAAACAATCTAAGATCTTATTTGTCTAAAAAATATGATTTTTTTTTTTTCAAAATCATTCTATTGCGGGTCGCTCGGGTGCTTTGGTAGACCAGTCGAATTGAACCACCTTAGCTCGGAAGCGGACCGATGCGCGCAAACAGTCAATTAGAGATTCGTTGAGTACACTGAGACTTTTTAACGTGGAAAACCCGGAAAGGGTAAAAAACCACGCGGTCGGAGCTGTGCCGACCAACTTCCACTATCTTCTGGGAGGTTACAATTAGAGACTTAGAACTCGAGCGCGACAGGTCGCTGCTCGTTACAATAATAGAGAGAGAAAGAGAAAGTGAGAGAGTTCCGAAGGTGACATGCCACCTCCAGACAAACTAAGTCTTTTTCCTTCTGAGAATATTGGAGAACAAAAATGAGAATGCTGAGTCGCTTTCCGGGAGAACAAAAGTGAGATGCTCCGGATAACAAAAGTGAGGATGCTGAGTCGCCTTTCGGGATGAAGGAAATCTTCAAGTCCACGGAGATCTTCAAGCGTCGAAGGAGAATTCCGTGAAAATCTTCAAGGAGCTCTCCCGGGTGCAGAAGGCAAGGTCCCTTGAAATGAAGCCCCGGGGCTCCTTTTATAGCTTTGGCCGGGGGTAGCCCGGTAATTTCGCCGGTGTAACCACCGTAACCACCTGGCGGACGAATCACGTTTTCCGGTTCGGAGCACACGGATCGCCATTTTTCATAAATGACCGTCTAGCTCCTGGGCAGTTCGGGCAGCTTCGTTGAAGGCGAAAAAGGCGACAAGCCGTTCCTGCAATCTGAGAAACTAGAAAGACAAAATGTGAGAATGCTAGAAAGGCAAAAAGTGAGCGTGCCCGAAATGTGAAAGTGCTCTGAGCGCGCTCAGAAGTGTTCTGAGCGCGTAACGAATGGGGAATTGCTCCGAACGGAGTCCGGAGCCCAAAAAGCGGGCGGCGAGCCGGAAGAGGGGGGACTCACCCCAACCTTGCTACGGGGGAGAGCGGTTCGACCGCACTTAAAGGTGGGCGCGGCGCGGCCGCGCCCGAGGGAGGGGCGCGGCTTTGCTTGGCCGCACCCCCAGGGTGTGCGGCTTGGCTCGGCCGCACCCAAGGGGGTGCGGCCTGGCCGCACCCAAGGGGGTGCGGCCTGGCCGCACCCGACATGGGGTGCGGCATGGCCGCACCCCAAAGGGGGGGGGGGGGGGGGGGTGCGGCTTGGCCGCACCCCTCATGGGGTGCGGTTTGGCCGCACCCCTCATGGGGTGCGGTTTGGCCGCACCCAACATGGGGTACGGCTTGGCCGCACCCCAAGGGGGGGGGGGGGGGTGCGGCTTGGCCGCACCGCTCATGGGGTGCGGTTTGGCCGCACCCCCCACTATGGGGGGTGCGGCTATTCGCACCCCACTAGTGGGGTGCGGGCTAATCGCAACCCAGTAGTGGGGTTCGGTCATGGCGGGGCGCGACGTGCGTTTCGTGCGTGTTTGTGTGTTGGGGGCGGAGATGGCGGCTTCGACTTCTTCAACTCGGGCGATCATGCGTTGATTGTTGACCCCACCTCCCTTTAGTGGAGTTTTCCCTAGACGCACCCAAGGCCTCTACGGATATGTAACACATCCGGCTGAACGTTGTTTTTGAAAATCTGGCCGTAACACCTTTTTTTTTATTTGAAATCTAGTCGTCCGATGATCAATCTGGCGGACCAAAATCCACCCGCACCTATGTAATATATGCTACCCTTCCCAAAAATATTCGGAGCCTAGTGCCTATCACAATTGGGATTCTACCACGATTGGCTGTAGTGGTGAAGCCCCATAACTGTCACTCGCGTATAATAAGCAAAATGATCTTCAAACCATATCCGGTTGATCCTGCACTATCTAAAAGCAGGTATTTTTCCATAGGCTGTATAGTCGACGGTCCATACAATCCACTATCAAAAAATAGTAATTATTATTAAATTTATCCACCATCAAAGTGTGGATCCGGATCCATTTCACCATCCAATAGATAAGATAAGTGCAAGAGTTATCTAGTGGTGGAGATTTTTTTGATTAAAATTTTTTATAAAAGAATGGAAAATGCTGAACCCATCCGATCAAAAAGCAATCCATCTGAACCGTGAAATGGAACCCGGGAATTCTGATATTCAAAGTGCCCCCCATATTTCAGCATTTAATTAACCGACTCGGTGCCAGACCCGTCACAACTGGTCCACTCCAATGCACCGAAAAGGACCGCCAATTAAAGCCGGCTCGAATGAAAGCTCATGGACCGTGTCACCTCTCTCCCAAATTACTGGGTCCCGCACTTACAGCTCCCCCGGGTAAGGTCTGGCGCCTGAAATTATTCCCCACAATCAGAGGCGCAACTTGATTTGAGTAATTCATTAAAAGTGTCCGTTCAAATTGCACGAGTTGAAATTGCAGAATTTCAGCAGGAATTACAAGTGGTTTGGATTTCAAATTACGAGATGATCTTTTGGAATTGGAATTGGAACTGACAAATTATATAATCTTATGACCATTTTACTTTATCAATAAATCAGATGCAAAAGAATGACAAACAAACTATAAATAACAATTAAAAGCTTGAAAATTTTGAGCGATTTTCAACGTCGGCAAAATTCTACTTGGATAATGGGAGCTGAGAAGCCACCAAATTGGCAAATTATCAAAAAATAGGATCAGATCTCAATGAAGCGGATCAACGTCTAAAGGGATGCAAGCCACCAAATTATCTGAAAATGGGTGATTCTATAGGCGCTAGTTCACGAAAAAGTACACTAACCAGGACCGTGGAATCCCGTGGATACCTACAATCAGCGATGGCAGTGATGCAGGGTCGATGAATTGATGATGATAAATGCCAGTAGACACGAAATCAACGACGGCTTGGATGGGATCGATGGTAGTGGGGATGAGTTTGCAGGAGAGATCTACTCGTAGGAGAGGGATGTTGTCAGCTAATTTTGCGAAGAGCAGGGAACGGTTGGTTTGGTGCCGGAGGAAACTGGAGCAGTGAAACAAGCGTGAAGAAGAAAACAGGGAGAAGAAAAAAAAAGAGAAGATTAGGACTACTCCCACTCTACAGCTATTCTCGTCGGAGTTATTTTTGTCGACCGATCGAGAATATATTCTCACTAGATATCTTCTTCATTACACTCATCGGAGGGCTTCCTCGCTAGATATGCACTCGACCGAGCTCTGTCTCCGCAAATATGCACTTGCTGGAGCTCTGACTCACTTGACCTGCACCCGTCGGATCTCTACCTTGCCAGAACAGCACTCGTAGGAGTTCTCGTCGCCGGAGCCTTTGATGGAGTGCCCAACCCACATAACCATGTGCAGTCAAGAACAAGAAGGGATATCACTGTTTATTTCCCAAACCAGTTTCCAATTCTGAGCTTTTTCTTCATCTGCCACATTTAGGACTAGTTACCTATAAGATAATAATTTCTATACATAAATGTGTGTTCCATTCCTAAAATTACTATTCTAGAGCAAGTTCACTCAATAATGTTACATTCCAGAACCGCTAATTTTTGTTCTATTGTGTTTGGTTCTTATTTTTGTATTGATTAGCAATGTTTGTTATTGATCATGTGCAAAACTCAATAATTTTTTACTGCAAGTTTCCTCATTGTTTGATGAGTTCAATGTTTTTCTCTCAATGCATTAAAAAGGCATCACACCACTGTTTTGTCAAATAATTTAAAATATTTTTTTTCGAGATCATCCAAATATATCTTCATTTGCAACAAATAATTTCCTACAACTCTATTTACAACCCTCTATTTATCACCACTCTTTTCCCAACCGCTACAGCTCTCCCAAACAAACCTTTAATGAGCCAACTACAAAAACTCCAACTCCAACTCAAACCAATGCCTAGCCAGCTCATAACTGTTTTAGGCTCCGTTTGTGGGGACTTATTTTCACCGTTCAAGCGGTTACGACCGCATGAACCGGACTTTATTTAAGGTCTGGTTCATGCAGTCGTAACCGCTTGACCGGTGAAAATAAGTCCTCCCAAACGAAGCCTTAGTTTTCTTTTTAAAATTAAATTATATGTAGGAAATACCACACCTAAGCAGCCCGCTCTTAAGAATTTTGCAGAGCTCAACATTATCTACTGTAACATTCGTTTATCAATCGTCTTCCCACATTGATTTATACATTGACTTTATATTAGCACTGCACTTTTGGCTTCACACTAGAATTTTGAGTTTTTTTGGACTTTGGGAATTCTTATCAGCAAGCACAAAAATTATCCCTTACTCTCCCTTGCACATGCTGCGTTTCCGCCTCAACTCGAAACCGCCATTCCGCCAAGCTGCCAAGGATAACGAAGCAGAAGTGAGAGGCTCAAAGAGCGCGCCATGGATGGAAGGACAGAAGGTGGGAGGGGATTGATGTTTTTCGGATTTAGGATCATCCAGGCAGAGAGGAGTGGAAGGCCGTGGAGAGCAAGAATGAAGCGGCGAAGAAGACGATGCCGAAGAGCATGAGCATGGTCGATCTGGCCGCGTACTGCGGGCTAGCGGCCGATGAGGAGAATGCTTGTGGATAGCCAACCTCTTAAGAGAATGCTTGCTAATAGAAAACCGCTTGCGTATAGCCAACCTCTTAAAACTATGCTTGATTAATCAATAGTGCGTATAGCCAAAAGTGCAATGCTAATATCAACGGCCAAAACCTAATGACAATAAATTTTAAATCCACATAATTTAAAATTCCCTATTAAGACCGAGCTTGATGGAAAGGTAAAATAATTTTTACTGATCATAAAATGCAAGCGACTAATAATTGCCCAAAAAATACACACGTAATTCCTCCTCCTGTGCACCATGCATCAACTATCCACAGCTGTTAATGATGCAGAATAATATATAAAAATAGCACCATAATGAACCGAACTTTATTCACCAAATTATACTTTTTCATAATTAAACATTTACGTCCAAAGCATCCAGATTTCCCCCACTTAATTATGTGATAGATAGATAAGTTCGGATATTTGCACACATTAGTCACGTGGCTGGCACGTGATATATTCGTCATAAAGGATCGGACACGTGGGGCCCATCTCCAACAAGCGCCCAAAAGCATTTATCCCCGCTACACCCAAACCCTGTGCCCCACTAAATTAAAAACAAAACAAAGCAAAAATGATTTACTTACACAGGATTTGCTCTCTCTCTTTTTTTTTTCCTTTGTAAACAGCACGGCTGGTAGTTTTTTTACTTTACTCACAACGTCTGGATCCGCGAGACTACGATAGGGCTACGGACCACGTGTATCCCATCGGACCAGGACAGATAACCGTATTCAACCTCGCCGCCCAAACCGCCGTCCCCAGACGGCGTTACGGACGTCACCGTGACTGTCACGGAGAAGATCTGCTTCGTCGCGGCCGTCGAAAACACCAGCTTCCTCGGCTTCACATTTACGGCTAACCCCCTGCCGCTGACCATCTCCGCCTTTGACCTATAAATTCCGGTCCCCGCCGTCCCGACATTGGTCAACGTTCTCAACACCGTCTTGCTCTGGTTCACTTCCGCGGCTCCTTCAAAAACTACCACGATGGATGGGTAATTTAGATTCTCCGGCGCATCGCGTTTCGACGGGCAGGACGCCGGCGAGTGCGTTATGACCTGAATCGTCTTCGGTCCGTAACCCAATGCGCAAAGGAAGGCTACGTAATCACTGTCGCCCACGTCGTAGACTAAACCGGGATCCATTGCTTTGTCAAGGTTGAGATGCCCGGCGCCGAAGCTCAGCGGCGTAGCCGGCTTGCTGATTTCTTCGTCGCTCAACGGCTGGAGGATATTGTCGACGAGACTCGCCGTCGTCATCATGGCCGACCGAATCGCTGCCGGGCTCCAGGAGGGGTGCGCTGATTTGAGCAGTGCGGCTGCGCCGCTCACGTGGGGGCACGCCATGGAGGTTCCGGAAAGGATGTTGAACTCGGTTTTTCTGTGGTCAGAGTCGAGGCCAGTGGGGCCGACGGCGTCAGTCCAGGCAGCGAGAATGTTGACTCCCGGAGCGATGAGGTCTGGCTTAAGGATCTGCGGGGTCAAACCGTTGGGTCCTCGGCCAGAAAAAGAGGAGACAATCGGAGCGGGCTTCACTCCGACAACGGTTCCTCGGAAAGCAATGGTGGCGGTAGGGTTAGAGTTCGCGATAATGTAGGATTTCACGGCATCGCCTTCGTCTGAGCCGACAGCGCAGGCGGGGAGGACATGGGCATCACCGACTAACCCCTCTCCATTGGAGATCCCGTTGGCGAGGATCATCCCGACGCCACCGGCGTCCTTCACGACTAAGCCCTTCGCAACTCGCGGGCTACTACCCCGGTCACATAGAACGATTTTCCCGCTCACAAGCTTCGGATCAAGGGAGTTTTCCATGCAAAGGGAGGCGGAGAGACCGCCGGATTTGCCCGGGTAGACCAGTGAATACATTTTACCATCTATGGAATGGCCGGAGTAGAGGGAGACACCGGCAAGATGCCGGCCGTCTCCGAGCACAATATCTGCAGGGAAAGTGCGGTCAATTGTACTAGCCCCAACAGTGGTGAGCCAGGGTGCAAGGTTGGTGACGGACATGGCCGTTGGGCCATCATTGCCGGCGGATGAAGCTACAAATACGCCGCGGGAGACGGCGCCATAAGACCCGATGGCTATCGGGTCTAGGTAATAAGGGGACGAGATACCATCACCGCCGCCAATTGAAACAGATATAACATCAACGCCATCAGCGACTGCACGGTCGAATCCGGCGAGGATGTCCGAGTCCAAACAGCCGGAGCCCTTCCAGCACACCTTATAAGCCGCTACTCGGGCCTTGGGCGCGACTCCCTTAGCGATGCCGGAGGCGTAGCCAGACATGCTCGCACCGAAGACATGGCGTCCGCCCGCGGTGGAGGCGGTGTGAGTTCCATGTCCGTCGGCATCTCGCGGAGATCGGAACTCGACGGTTTCGTTGATCCCGCCGATACCTCCAGCAGCGAAAGCGGCGGCGTCGTGGCCGCGGGAGAAGAAGCGAGCGCCGACGAGCTTTCGGTTGCACATTGAGACCGAGAAGGAGTCCCCGATCTCGCAGGCGCCACGCCATCGAGATGGGATAGGGCCAATATTGTGGTCGGAGAAGGATCGGCGCTCAGGCCATACGCCGGTGTCGAGTATACCGATGATAACGTCGGCTCCATAGTCAGACTTGGACCAGAGGCCTTGCTGGTTCCGGAGGCCGAGAAATTGTGGGGACCGTGTGGTGTGCAGATGGTGGAGGCGATCTTGGAAGACTGCGAGGACAGCAGGGTGGTCAGCGAGGGCGGCAGCGCGGTCGGAGAAAAGGGAGGCGGAAAAGCCGTGGAAAACGGAGGAGTAAACGTGAACGAGTTCGGTGCCGGCGACGCCGAAGGACGGGGAGGAGTACCAATGTTCATGCGTGGGGAAGATGGTGGGCTTCATCAGGTGGTTGATGCGGAAGATGTAAGTATTCTTTTCACCAGCAGCGGCGGCGACGGCAGCGGCGGCTAGAAGTAGAGCTTGGAGTACCAGAAGGGACTGTAGGGCTGAAGTGGCGGCCATTGTTGGGGACAGGTGGTTGAGGAGGGTTCGGGGTATTGGGATTTATATATAGGATAATGAGAAAGGGTAAAGGGTTTTCGGTTATTTGGCTTGTAGTAGAAGTGAGAGTGAATGAGTGGCGGTGGAGAAATAATTTAATTAATTTAATTAATTTAATAAATTTTACTTATTTACTATTCAGCATTCACCATTGTCTTTAAATTTGGGTACTATTATTAGCAAATCTATTTTGACTTCTAGCAAATCTAGCAAACCCAATAATTCAAAATAACTACTTGAAAATCATTAGGTTACTAGCAAAGCATTAATAAATTTTAAAAAAAATACACCTCAAAGTAAACTATATATTTAGCATTACAAAATTGGACTAGCTTTCATGATTTTGTACTACAAAAATAGGTATTTAAAAATATGACATTCTTCAAAAGCTCCTAAGTATATCTTCATGTGCCTACATATTGTCTTGTAATCTGCCAAAAAAACATAAATTTAGTATTGTTGCGGGTCGCTCGACGCTCTCGTTAGACTGGTCGAATCTATAGTGAGCCGAGCGCACAATCAGTTAAAGAAAAGTGAGACTGTAGGCAAGAAGACTTTTTACGTGGAAAATCCTAAAAGGGTGTGTACAACCCATATTGTTCGAGGGTAGGACACGTCCATGCCACGTAGGCAGGAGTCAAAGTCAATGATCAAATCGAAGACAACAAACTACTCACCAGAGGCATTTAATGTCAGGTGCGAGTATCAAGGCTACCCGCCCTAAAGTGGCGACTAGGAATATGCTTCGAAGTTACTCGCCCAAGCTGGCGACTACCTTTAACCTTCGACCTAACTCGCATATGGGCAACTTTCAACCTCAACTCGTCAGGTGTGTGCGAGGTACTTACCTAGTCGTTAGTCCTTCAAGTTCAGCTAGAAGCATCTCACAGGGGTCAGGTATAGTCGCTTATGCCCCTCCTCCCTTTGGATTTGTTTATAATTAGTCCTCCGGGGGTACCAGGAATGACACTTGAAAAATCATGGAGGGGAAGCTTCTCACAAGTTTCCGGGTACGAGGTGGGACCTCCCTGCTGAAGCACCTCGAGGTCTATTTTTAGTTTCTCTTCTCCCTTGAACCCAGATCGTCGAACTGCGCGATCAGTAGTCTCCGGTTACATTAAGGTCCGAACATTTGGAGTTCAGGTTTTCTTGGCTTCAACACTTTGGTGCGGTGAGCGTGGACCGTAGTTGGAGAAAGAAATTCATGTGGTGTAGGCGAGATGGTGCAAGGAGGCGAGTACGAAAGGACAGCGATTGACTCGGTTGGAGGAAGCGAGTATGTTACAAGGGCGAACTTTGAAGAGTTTGCGCGCGAATGGAAGCAACATTGTGAGCAGCGTTACCTTCTCGCACGGTGTGCACGATGACCTCGCCTCACACGTGACTCCATCAGAAGACGGTGGTCCCCTTCAGCGAGCTGGGAAGGAGCATGCGGAGGAGGAGCCGGAGCGACTAAGGTAGTCGCAGTTCTACTCGGCGAGTACGCAAGGAATTAGGTTTCGCGACGTGGAGAACCTGGCGAGATTCTGTGATACTCGCCCATATGGCGAGTATGTGGGGGCTTTTCTCCAGGCCAAAGATCGTCGCCAATAAGGTGGGAGGAGCTCATTCTGTGACGAGATCCTCTCTTCACCCATTCCAGAAGGGTTCAGGGAGCCGGTCATTAATTACTACTCTGGGTGGGACGATCCTATTTGTCACCATCAGTGATTTGAAGATGTTGTTTCCATCCAAACCATGTCGGATACCTTCAAATGTAGGCTCTTCGCCATCACTTTCTGGGGGAAAGATCAGAGACTGGTTCCACCAACTGACAGCAAGTTCCATCTACTGCTTCGAAGATTTACGTCGGGGAGTGACGATGTGTTTCGCTACAGATAAGAAGAGGAAGGAGGCGACAATCCTCTTCTATCTGGTGCAGCGAGCAGGTTACGGGCGGTCTGATGGGTGAGTTCCGCAGCTCACAGCATCGCCCACGACCCCTGGTCCGCGAGAAACCGAGGAGTCGCTTATCGCGAGACCTTCGCATCATCGCGACCATAAAGGCCGAACGTGACGCAGAAAGGGTCATCGTTTGGAATTTCATCCTCGCTCCAGGAGGGTAGACGAGAACTAAGGCGAACCTCGTTCCTTCTTCTGCTCCATGCAAGGAGGGGTTTGCCATCCAGACCAACGTTCCTTGAACCTTGCCCAAAGTTCGGGTGATTCTCGGGAACACTGTCCCCTTGTTCCCTTTCCCGATCCTCGACTATCTTTCGAGCGATCTCCTTCCTCTTCCTCTTTTCGGTTGAGGGCTCGCCCTCGTCCAACCCTGCAGCATGAAGGATCTCGACCGAATAGCCGAGCCCAGCAAACCATTTCGGAAGAGGGGACTCCACCTCAACAGCATCTTCCTCATCCCTAGACGGTGCTCGCCCTAAAGGAGAAGCGGGAGGAGTCTCGCCCGGTGGCGGAAGAACGATCGCGGGCACATGGCGGGCACCAAGAAGAAAAAAGTTAGCAACCGCGACAAGTAACTCGGCAAAATGATACTCACATTACAACGATGTTACCTTCACCAGACTCGACATATGTGAGTTGGTCGACATTCTGTCGCTAGAAGACGACATCGAATTTCTTGCCCTTCATTGCAAGGCAAAATTCCTCGCGAGCACCATGCAGCGAGGGGGGGGGGGGGGGGGGGGGGGGGGGGGGCGGAGGAACAACCCAACCGGTGGTTGCTGGTGGCGGGAAGGAATTACTGCAAAAGTCGCCGACAACGAACATGAATCTTTCATTCCAGCGATGAACCTTATTTGAGGTTCCTACTAACGAGCAATGGTGACTGCCGACGCAGATCACCCCATCATTCGTAGCGCCCGTATAGAAAATCCGCCGGAAGACGGCGAGATCAAACGTGATCCTCTCCGACCACACGAAACATAAGAAACCCATAATAATGGCGACGCCATTCGAGTTTATCTGCGCGGGGACCAGGCCAAAGTACCGAAGAATCTGGCAGAACTCCGACCAAAGGGGAAGCTGCAACCCCACCTCAAAGTGGGTAAGGGGAAGACGAGCTTCCCCTCTGAGAACGAATTGATTCGTTCTTCCTTCGTCGGCAAGCTCGCGCAGTAGCACCTCGGAAGGAAGTGATGAACAAACCTCTCCAAGTCGTCAGGGCGGATGATCGACTTCTTCAACTTCTTCATGGAGAAGTTCTGCGCATAGGTCAAGCGGCGAGCATCAACATCTCCAGAAGGCGCCATCGAGAAGGGAAGAATCTCGCTCGAATAACTAGGGTTCTCTGAAGGGTTCAGAAAAGTGTATTGATTCCCCCCTATTTATAGACACCGCAAAGGGGGGTTGCGAGGTTCGTGGTGCGCGAGTATTTTCTCACAGCTCGCTCAAACCGCTCATTAATTTGGTTTTCTCGCCAAAGACGTTCTGTGAAGGCGAGGTCGTTCATCACCCGTCAAAGCGCGACAACCAAGACAATCTTGCCAAATAGATAAGAAACCAATATAAGAATATCGAAGGACAGAAGCGAAGTTAAAAGCATCAACGACTAATATACAAAACACGTTTTAATCATGTTATGATTATTACAAACGATTAAAATAAATAATGTCCACAGATACAATAAGAATGAAGACGCCTGCCGACTTCGAGCCTATATCGCGGGAGGATTACCACGCCTCTCCAAGGTAGGCGCATGTCGCCCGATAAATCCCAGCTCGTGCGCAAAGTCCATCTGCTCCCTGGCCCTTGCCATGTGCTCCTCACTGAGGTGGATGTGCTCTTCCATGCAAGTAAGGGCCCCGAGGTAGCCCATACTCGCCCGTATCCCAAGGATGCCGACCTTCAACAATTCCTGGCGATATTCCACATCCACCATCCGCCTCTCCAGCTCGTTGATGGAAAAGTGCTCACCCTCTAAGGTCTCCAGCTGGCGCTCAAACCATCAGCCGGTCGACCTTCAGTTCAAGATTGAGGTAGGAGGAGACCAGCTTTGTCTGAAACTCGCGCATGGGTAGGCCTAAGGTATCGATAAAGGCCGATTTTGGAGACGTCGCACGACCTGGAAAAGATAGAAGTCAACATGATACCCGCGAATACATATCAGCATATCGCTCCCAATGCGAGAAATACCTGATCGCCCAGGAACTATCGTGGGTTGGTGGCGAGGAGATAACATTCGCCGAGGAGTATCTCGGCGGCGAGGCGACGGCGTACGATGAGGAGGAGTCCGCCGGTACCCGATCGTCCACCCCGTCCATTCCCGCCAATAGAATAGTGGTCGGTTGCACCATCTCCGGATGGCGAGAAAGAGACGCTGACGACGGATCCATGAGCGCCTTTCCAAGAGCATCAGTTCTCGTGCACGTCGGAGAAGGAGGCACATGAGAGGACCGTCCGCCTTCCCTTTCGCCGTATGAGGGAAGACCCTGGGTAGTTGTCGTCGACCGGCAAGGAACTCCAGTCGAGGAAGGCGGAGGCGGAAGCGAGGCAACGACCTTTGACTTCTTCAAGGTCAGCTTGCACACGCGGGAACTACTCTCCACACAATATGTCGAGGACGACAGTTGGCGAGAAGGTTCTCACTGAGGGACGACACCCACAGGGATAACCAGAGGAGGTGGTGGGTGCTCGGTCCTCACAGGTTCATCTGCGAGAGGCTCCGGCATGCTCGACACAGCCGAAGTCGCCACTGAAGGAATGGTCGCTATAAAAGAAATTTGGCATCAGAAAAGCACCAGTATTGAGATTTTGGCATAAAGGCGATGATAACCTGTTGTGGCCGCTTCAGGTGGAATGGTTGAATGCTCGTTCTCGGCGACCCATTGATCGCCGCCATCCCCCAAACCCACCTCGCTCCGCCGGATTGGGGTCGACTCAAGAATGGATGCCGCAGGATCGACCGACGGAACATCCTCGCGTGGTGTCCTTTTGGCAACGCGATCGACGTCGCCTCTCTTCCTCTTACGAGTCGCGCCGCCTTGCGACTTGTTCAAAAGCTTCTTCAATATCTGAGTCTTTGCGAGTATCTCCTCGGGAGTCAACATTTCACCGTCGATCAAAAAGTGGCGTGCCATGGAAGGCCTGTTGAAAATGTTGAAGTGGGAGGATTTTGGAAGTTGGCGGTCTGGGGGGGGGGGGGGGGGGGGGGGGGGGGAGACCGCGCGGTTTGATCTAACCGCACGGTCTTGCGGTCTCCTCTGGCGGTTTGACCTCTTTGGTCTAGCCGCGGGCTACTCGGTGTGATCGCCAGTCTTCTGTCCAAGGGTGCCGAGGTGAGGCCGCGCGGTCTGGTTGTCTGACCGCGTGACGGAGCAGGTTTATACCTGGTAAGGAAGGCGCGCGGTCTGGTGCTTATGACTGCGTGGTGCAGGCAGCCGGTCTGGAGGCTGTCTAGGTTCTTTGTGGTGCGCACGGACTAAGGTCGTCTTAGTCGCGCGGTCTCCGGTTTGTGTTCGCATGGCTGGTCCTTCGGCGATCAGCTGTCATATGCGGTCACAGGTGTTTGATCGACTTGGCGGGCTGTGCCCTAGTCGTTCTGGTGCGTTCACGGGTCTCTGGAGGAGGTCGGGTGGCGAACACAGGTGGTGAGCGACATGACCGGACGGGTTATCATGGTCGCGCGGCTTCTGTTGAAGTCGGCGAGCTCACTAAGCAGGAGGTTCTTTTGCTGGTCGCGCGGGTTGACCGGTCTGGTCGCGCGATCAAGGGGTGGTGATCCTATCTCATAGGGTGGTGACTGGATCAGGTCGCCTGCCTATAAATAGGAGCCACTGTTGCAGCAAATATAGCACCAAGTGTAAGCTGAGCTCGCGACCTGTTCTTGCGGTTTGTGTTTTATAACCAGCCGGTTAGCTGATCGAACTTGTCTTGTGTAGCTTCTGTGGATTGTGCGGGCAGCAGCGGTCACCTCCTCTTCTGAAGGTGTTCGGGCGGTCTCGCGGCTTGCAGTGCGGGTTGCTGGAGTTCGGGAGGATCAGTGGAGTTCGGGAGTTCGCGTGGTTCTCAGTTGGTGTGGCTCAAGTCGCAGGTCGGCAGTTCAGGCGATCTGGTTTCTAGCCGGGCGGACTGTCAAGTCGGGCGGTTAGGCGGTCTCAAGTTGGCAGACCGCTGGTTTTCCTTTTAGCTGCTTTTCTCTTCTGTTTTTTGTGTACTGGCGAAATCATGTCTCGCCATGTATACCTTGCCCTGTAATGAAGAATTTTGCTTATCAATAAAGATCGTGTTTGCTTCATGTGCTTCTGGTTGTTTGGTTTGAACTCTAAGTTATACAATTCCTGCTCACTCCATAAAGATTCGAAAAATTTTCACATGGTATCAGAGGCAGGTTGGAGTGGATAGAGCAGTGAACAACTTAGAGTAGCCATCGCCTTTGTGAAGAAGGAACCTGTGGTAGAGCCATGAAAGCGAGGGGTCTTGGAATTGAGATGCTCAACTCGACCAACTTTAAGAAGTGGAGGTCTTGTATGCAAAGCTATCTTCTGGGTGAGGACCTCTGGGAGGTAGTTGGAGGAGAGAGCACGGAGGAAGTTTTTCTGGTTGGAGATAACCATCATGAGGTGAGGAACTGGAGGCAGATTAATGCCAAAGCAGAGTTCGCCCTGAAGAGGGCAATATCACCTGATCTGTTTGATCACATCTTGGGGTGTGCATCAGCTGCAGAGATCTGGAGAGCCCTAGATGGGCTGTTCAACAAAAAGAATGTGGCATGACTTCAATTCCTGGAAAATGAGCTGGCCAGATCGGCTCAAGGTGACCTTTCTATCTCTACGTTCTTCTTAAAGATGAAGAACTTGTGCGCCGAGATTTCAGCGCTGGATCCTGATGAGCCAATTTCTGAGGCGAAGCTGAAGAGGCACATCATCCGTGGTTTGCGGAAGGAATATGTTGCCTTTGTGACGTCGGTGCAGGGTTGGGCAAATCAGTCGTCCCTGCTGGAGCTGGAAAATCTGCTTGCTTCACAGGAGAGTCTAGCAAGGCAGATGGCGGGGGTGTTAGTGTCTGGGGGAGATGACGAAGTTCTCTTCACGGGAAAGAAGAAGAAGTGGGATAAGAAGAAGACCGCTGGAGGAGGCAACGGGCCTTCAACTTCTGGACATCAGGAGAGGGGCTATGCTCCTAAGGCTGAAGGGAAGAAGAAGGGAGAAGGTCCCAAGTGCTTCAGGTGCGGAAAGGTTGGTTATATCAGGAAGGATTGCCGGATAAATCTTCAGCCGGGGCATGCTGTTACAGGAAAGGAGGAAGCTGATGCCAGAAAGATTGATGGAGGATGGGGAGGAGCCTTCTCAGCTTCTGTTGAAGCTGCGGCTTCTATCAACTATCAAGAGGACTGGATCGTGGACTCGGGGTGTGGTCATCACCTCACCGGGGACGAGTCGAAGCTTTCTTCAGCTCAGCCGTACTCAGGTAATGATGCAATTATTACTGCTGATAATGCCGTGCATGTTGTAGAGAAGGTGGGGGTTGTTTCCTTGAGCAGTGATAGAGGGCCACTAACTTTGAAGAGTGTCTATCATGTGCCCGGAATGAAGAAAAACCTCTTCTCCGTGACCAACGCTGTAGACGCTGAGTATCACATTCTGTTTGGCCCAACATAAGTGAGGTTTCTTCAGAATGTGGAGGCGGTGAAGGCTGAGGTAGTTCATGTGGGGAGGAGAGTTAAAGACTTGTTCGTTTTATCGACAAGTTCTTATGTTGACAAGATGAGGACAAACGACAGTGCTGTGATATGGCACGAGAGGTTGGGGCACGTAGGAATGGATAAGCTGAAAGCTATGGCGGTGAAAGGTCTGGTCAAGGGCCTGCCTAGTCTATCTTCCTACGGAGACAGTCATGTGTGTGCGGGATGTCAGTTCAGCAAGTTTCATCGACTACCGTTTGACAAGTCGCAGACAAGGAGTAGTGTGCCGTTGGAGTGCATTCATGGTGACTTGATGGGATCGACTGCTACCCCAAGCCTCAGAGGCAGCAGATATATGCTGGTGTTGATCGATGATTACACCAGATATGTCTGGGTATATTTCTTGAAGGAGAAGGCGAAGACGTTTGCCAAGTTTGTGGAGTTCAAGGAGCTCGTGGAGGGTCGGCTTGGATTGCGTGATAAGAAGCTGAGGACTGACAATGGAGGGGAGTTCACCTCTGGTGAGTTCTCTACTTTTTGCAGGAAGGCGGGCATCCGGAGGGAGCTTACTTGTGCGCATACTCCACAGCAAAATGGAGTTGCAGAGCGGAAGATCCGTCATTTGACGGAGAGCTGCAAGTGTTGGCTGCATGCCAAGAGTATCCCAAAGTCCTTCTGGGCGGAGGGAATGTCTTGTGCTGCCTACGTCATCAACAGGATGCCTCTGTGTCCCATCAATATGAATACCCCGCATGAACTGATGTTCAAGGAAAAGCCAAGTGTGGCGCACCTTCGGGTGTTTGGTTCCACCTGCTATGTGCACGTTCCAGATGCGCTTCGGACGAAGCTAGATGCGAAAGCAAGGAAGCTAGTCTTCGTGGGGTATGATGATCGGAAGAAGGGCTGGAAGTGTATGGACCCGGAGACGACGCTGAGATTTGTTGTATCTCGCCACGTCGTGTTCGACGAGGTGACATCGTACAAGGGGGGCTCTAGTGTTGAGCTACCAGAAAGCAGGGTGGAGGAGCCAGAGAAAGCTGTAGAAAATCTTCAGGTGGAGCTATCTGTGTCACCAGGTGGTCCATGATCAATATCTAGTTCTGAGGCAGAGGCTTCTGGTTCAGGAAGCAGGGGGAGCGATGCTCCTAGTACGTCTGGAAGAGGAGCTAGGGAAGAGGCAGCTAAAGATACTGCGAGTCAGGGGAAGGCATTGTGGAGATCGAAGCGAACTATCATTGCCCCTGATCGCTATACAGGAGGAAATATGGTGAGCTTTGTCTCATGTTTCTTTGCTGGTCCCTTGGATGAGAGGGAGCCATCAAGCTTTAAAAAGGCCAAAGGCGTGAAGGAGTGGGACATTGCGATGCAAGAAGAGATGGAAGCTCTCGAGAAGAATGAGACCTGGTCTCTGGTACCCAGGCCCAAAGGCACCACTCCTGTCACATGCAAGTGGGTCTACAAGCTTAAGAAGAAGGCTGACGGCAGTATCGAGCGGTACAAGGCTCGCCTTGTGGCTCGGGGGTTCTCGCAGCAATACGGTGAAGACTATGAAGAGACATTCAGTCCGGTGGCAAAAATGACTTCAGTTCGGGTTGTGATTGCCTTGGCGGCGTGTTGGGGGTGGAAGATTTGGCAGCTTGACGTAAAGAATGCGTTCTTGTATGGCGAGATTGACAAGGACATCTTCATGGTCCAGCCGCCAGGCTTGGTATCTGAAGATTTTCCGAAGCATGTCTGTAAGTTGAAGAAGGCCCTGTATGGGTTGAAGCAAGCGCCGAGGGCGTGGTATAGAAAGATTGCAGAGTATCTCTTATTCTGCGGGTTTGGTGCTTCAGACTCAGACTCAAGCTTGTTCGTCAAGAAGAGTGGGGAGCTTCAAGTCATCGTGCTGCTTTACGTCGACGATATGATCGTGACGGGGAATTCGAAGGAGGAGGTAGCGCAGCTTCGGGTTGAGCTGTCCATCAGATTTGAGATGAAGGATCTGGGCGAGCTTCACCATTTCCTTGGACTCGAGGTGCAGAGGAAGGAGAGTGGAGTGCTGGTGTCCCAGGCTGGATATGCGGAGCGGATCGTTGAGCGGTTCGACATGAAGGAAGGGAAGTGCACTTCCACACCTCTGGAGAAGGCCATGAAACTTCGCAAGGATGAGGGGAGGATTCTGGAAGATCCGTTGGTGTTCCGAGCTCTGGTTGGGAGCTTGATCTATCTGACGATTACCAGGCCGGATATTGCGTATGCAGTTGGCAGGGTGAGTCGGTATATGGCGGAACCACGGGTGCCTCATCTTCTAGCGACCAAGAGTATACTGAAGTATGTCAAGGCGACCTCGGATATGGGTCTCCTTTACAGGAGGGATGCGGGCTTCGAGGTGCATGAGTACATGGACGCTGATTACGGGGGAGATTCGGATGATCCGAAGTCGACGTCTGGATACGTCTTCATGGCGGGCCCCACGAATATATCATGGTGCTGCAAGAAGCAGGATTCCGTGCCGGTCTCAACCACGGAAGCGAAATACAAGGCTTCGGCCTTGGCAGCTCAGGAAGCCATCTAGCTTAGGAGGTTGGTTGGAGACGTCCATAAGGAGGTTCGGGGTCCGACTCTGCTCCGCGGTGACAACGAGAGTGCTCTCAAACTGGTTACTAATCCAGTTTGTCACGCGAGGACCAAGCATATCGAGATCGAGCATCATTTCATTCGTGAGAAGGTGCTGGAGGGGTCTCTTTCGGTCGAGCATGTTCGGAGTCAGGAAAACATTGCTGACATCTTCACAAAGGCGCTGACGAATGGGCCGTTTACTCGGCTAAGGAGTTTACTTGGACTGGTTTCAACTTCCCACTTCAAGGGGGAGTGTTGAAAATGTTGAAGTGGGAGAATTTTGGAAGTTGGCGGTCTGGGGGGAGACCGCGCGGTTTGATCTAACCGCACGGTCTTGCGGTCTCCTCTGGCGGTTTGACCTCTTTGGTCTAGCCGCGGGCTACTCGGTGTGATCGCCAGTCTTCTGTCCAAGGGTGCCGAGGTGAGGCCGCTTGGTCTGGTTGTCTGACCGCGTGGTGGAGCAGGTTTCTACCTGGTAAGGAAGGCGCGCGGTCTGGTGCTTATGACTGCGTGGTGCGGGCAGCCGGTCTGGAGGCTGTCCGGGTTCTTTGTGGTGCGCGCATACTAAGGTCGTCTTAGTCGCGCGGTCTCCGTTTTGTGTTCGCATGGCTGGTCCTTCGGCGATCAGCTGGCATATGCGGTCACAGGTGTTTGATCGACTTGGCAAGCTATGCCCTAGTCGGTCTGGTGTGTTCGCGGTCTCTGGAGGAGGTCGGGTGGCGAACACAGGTGGTGAGCGACATGACCGGGCAGGTTGTCATGATCGCGCGGCTTCTGTTGAAGTCAGCGAGCTCACTAAGCAGGAGGTTCTTTTGCTGGTCGCGCGGGTTGACCGGTCTGGTCGCGCGATCAAGGGGTGGTGATCCTATCTCATAGGGTGGTGACTGGATCAGGTCGCCTGCCTATAAATAGGAGCCACTGTTGCAGCAAATATAGCACCAAGTGTAAGCTGAGCTCGCGACCTGTTCTTGCGGTTTGTATTTTGTAACCGGCCGGTTAGCTGATCGAACTTGTCTTGTGTAGCTTCTGCGGATTGTGCGGGCAGCAACGGTCACCTCCTATTCTGAAGGTGTTCGGGCAGTCTCGCGGCTTGCAGTGCGGGTTGCTGGAGTTCGGGAGGATCAGTGGAGTTCGGGAGTTCGCGTGGTTCTCAGTTGGTGTGGCTCAAGTTGCAGGTCGGCAGTTCGGGCGATCTGGTTTCTAGCCGGGCGAACTGTCAAGTCGGGCGGTTAGGCGGTCTCAAGTTGGCAGACCATTGGTTTTCCTTTTAGCTGCTTTTCTCTTCTGTTTTTTGTGTACTGGCGAAACCATGTCTCGCCATGTATACCTTGCCCTGTAATGAAGAATTTTGCTTATCAATAAAGATCGTGTTTGCTTCATGTGCTTCTGGTTGTTTGGCTTGAACTCTAAGTTGTACAATTCCTGCTCACTCCATAAAGATTCGAACAATTTTCACAAGGCCCCTCCCCCTCTATTTATAGATGTCGAAGACCCCCTTTTTGCTTTCGAGTAAGCAATCAACTCGCCAGAAGACCCTCGTCAAATAAGGGTTGGATGTTTCTTTCCGAGCAACTTCGGCGCTCGCAAAGAGTAGGGATTGTGTACAACCCATATTCCTCGAGGTTAGGACCCGTCCACGCCACGTAGGCAGGAGCCAAAGTCAATGATCAAATCAAAGACAGCAAGCTACTCATAGAGACATTTAATGTCAGGTGCGATTATCAAGGCTACTCGCCCTAAAGTGGCGACTAGGAATATGCTTCGAAGTTACTCGCCCAAGATGGCGACTACCTTTAACCTTCGACCTAACTCGCATATGGGCGACTTTCAACCTCAACTCGCCAGGCGTGTGCAAGGTCCTTACTTAGTCGCTATTATCCTTCAAGTTCAGCTATAAGCATCTCGCAGGGGTCAGGTATAGTCGTTTATGCCCCCTCCATTTGGATTTGTCTATAAAAAGACCCCCATGGGTACCAGGAATGACACTTGATGTAATATCCCTCAAACAACTAGACCCCTATATTGGTTTTGTCATGACTAGGTCATGACAAAACCCTAGGAAACTTGTAGAAACCACTTGGTTTTAGGCATGAAGGTAAAGATCACCATGGTCTGTAAATAACACATTCCACTTATCCAATCTAGGGTTGGATTTAGGGCATCACCATGACCCATGACCCCACCATAATATGTCTAACCCATTAAGGGGTCTCTTAGTAACACCCTAAATTGTCCAATCATAGAAAGAAAAGTAATCTGAATTCAAAGGTAACGCCGGGCGTTAGGTGCTAGCGCTGGCGGTAGTGGTTGTCTAGACGAACTGCTGAGACGAGCTCTATACCGTTGAGACGTGCTCTATGCTGTCGAGACGTTAACGTTGGCGTTAGCGCTAACGCTGGCGGTAGTGGTTGGCTAGACGAACCGCTGAGACGAGCTCTATGTCGTCGAGACGTTAACACCGCGCGGTAGCTAAACCGACGGAATGCAGCCAGAATCAGATTTAGTGGAGTAAATCGAGGCCAAGGGAGTCCAAAGGCCTTCCCAATTGATGGGGATTCATTCTCTCTATCAATTAGGAGAAGTTTAAGAGGTTTTCTAGCCCACATGGGGGATGAATCTAGTGGTTTTTAGTGGTGGCCGAAATTCTCCATTAATGGTGTTAATGGTGGAATCCCAAGCTTTGCCTCGTTCCCTCCCCAAATTGGCTCCTTAAGAAGCCTCAAAGGGTGAAGGGAAGGAGTTTCCCCCACTCTCCATGTACAACCCATATTCGCTGAGTGGGTCCCTCAAGCCTGTTGGAGCTTGCTTTCCGCATCTCTTGGTTTGAGAATAACAAATACCGTGTTGTATTTGATCTAGTCTTTTGTGTGTTTATAGTGGCCAGGTTGTATAGGTTCAATGAGGAGACAAGTCCTCGTTCATGGGCATGATCCGAGAACGACAAGTCTCAGGTTGGGTGAGTTTTGTGTGCTGATCTTAAAATGGCCATAACTTTCAATCCAGGAAGAGTTACGGAATGTGCCACCCCATTTCGGATATGAGAACGACTCAATCTACAGTCTGGAGAAGTTTCGGATGGCAAAAATGAAGAGGAGATGTCGCCCAGGCGACAGTGACTGTCGCCCAGGCGATAGTCAATGTCGCCCAGGCGACAGTCAATGTCGCCCAGGCGACAGCAGAGAAGTTACAACTACTTTCCCCCACGGCAGCACGACGAAAAGCAGTTTTGAGATGTCGGAAATCCGACATCGATGTCGCCCAGGCGACAGCTCGGAGGTTACAACAACTGCCCACGACAGCACCACGACCGGCAGTTTTGCGCTGTCAGAAAATTCCGACAGTCACTGTCGGAATTCCGACAACGATTTTCTATAAATTGACACATTGTGTTCGTGCATTTCAACCACTAAAGATTCTAAGTCCCTTCCTGAGTGCATTCCATCCAGAGAGCTCCAGAACCTCATGAACTCCCATTTATGCTGAGAAGGTTTGAAATTGAAGACGAGATCGGACGCGCTTCTACATCAAGGATCATCTCGAGGCTTCAACCTTCTTTTCAGAGATCTGAATTTCTAGGGAGTTCTTATTTTATCTTGTATTTTCATTTATATACATTTTACTTTGTATTGGTAGGGAAAATCGCTTCCTTGTGCGGAGCGTCTAAGTCCTTGCGTGGCTTAGGGGAAAATCGCTTCCTTGTGCGAAGCGTCCAAGTCCTTGCGTGGCTTGGTGGGAAATCGTGGCCTTGTGTGCTACGTCTAGATCTTGGGAAGATCTAGAGGATAGGCTTGGGCTTGGTCTAGGGAGAGACAAGTGATAGCCTTCCGATCATTGGGAGAAGGATTGGTAAACAAAAAGAAATTTACATTTGTACGCCTCCGATTTCTAGCGATATAGAAATCAAATTTATGTAAACACTTTTTTATATATATAATCATGTCTCTTTTGTGTTTACTTGATTTGTATCATTTGGCGTAATCTCTATTATATTGTGTTCTAAGTTTTCAATTCTAAATCTAAATTGTTTATTTCAATCTCCTTCATTATAAAACAATTTAGTAATTATCTTGAAAATTATAGAAAGAATTTTATTCCCTTATTCACCCCCCCTCTAAGGGCGCCGTAAGATCCAACAATTGGTATCAGAGGAAGGTTATTCCAAATCGGCTTAACAACCGGGAATAATGGCGCCTCTTGATCATGATCTCGCTTCTACTAGTGGGGAAAATTTTAATATAAATGAAAAAGTATTATCACCACAATTATTTATGGGTGAAAATTATAATGGGTGGAAAATATTAATGAAAAATTTTCTTAAGGCCTTAGATGAAAAAGTTTGGAATATTACTATTAAAAAGCCATCTAGCGTACTAACTAGAAACGAAATTATTTTAAATGCAAAATCTATGAATAGTATATTTTGTGCGTTAGACCAAAATATTTTCAAACTTATTTATACTTTACCTACCGCATATGAAATTTGGAGTTTTCTTGAAAGAACTTATGATTCTCCTTCTACAGGTACGAAACATTCACAAGAACCGGAAAATATACAAGCCTATGCAAATATTCAAGAAAGCTACACAAAGGATGGATCCATAGAATGCTCATCAAGCGGAAAGGATGATAGACACTCTTGTTTGGAAGAGGAAGATGAAGAAGACAACGTCACAATATTGGACTCAGTTGATGGCAACACATCAAGCAAAAGAGAAGACGGAAACTATTGCAAGGTAAGAAAATCTAAATCTTCTCTTTTTGTAAAAAATTCTATTTCTACATCTCGTATGCTTAAAATTGCTAAACGCAAAATTTTAAAGTTAAAAATTGCTAATTCAAAATTACGTTTAGAAAATAAATCTTTAAAAGCAAACGATAACGTAGAATCAAATATTGATGTGTTAAATTCTCTTTCGCGCTCTTTAGTTAAAATTCCTATTCCTTGTCTTAATTGTAATTTATTAAAAGAAAAATTCAAGGAAATTGAAAAAGGGCTCTTAATTTCTAAAAGACATAATGAAAAATTGATAATTGAAAATGATGTTTTATCTTGCAAGTTAATACAATTAAAATCTTTTGTTGAAAAATTTCAAATGTCATGTAAGGAATTTCATCATAAGATTTTGAATAACAAGGATAAATTAACTTACAAAATCATTTCTAAAAAGGATCATTTTCATACTTTAAATCAAAAGGAGTTTAGTTTCAAAAAGAATTATGATCCTCACAAAATTCTTAAGAGTCATTATTATAAGTCTCAATATATTTTCAATCATGACTCAAATTTAAAAACTCCTTTTCATGAAAATCAAACTATAAAATATAATCCTTCATATTATAAGAGTATGTCTATAAGAAAGAGTGGAAATGAAAATCATCAAAATAAGAATCAATCTTTTAAAACATATTGTAACCCACTCTTTCAACAATCACTTCTAAAGAAAGACAATCACTCTTATAAAATTTCAAAGAATCCATATAATAAAATTCATTATGATTATCATCATCAATCTATTTTGAAAAATAATTTGAATAAACATAAATCACAAATGAATTATTTTTCAAACAAATATAATCATGTAAAGATGTCATATAATCATAATATGAATTTAAAAGAAAAACAACCAAAGTATGAATGGAGGCCCAAAATTAAAAACGAAACACTAACTCCACTTGTAAAGGCCCATTCATCACTTTCTCTCCAAAAGCCTACTCGATGTATTTGGGTACCCAAAGGAACCATCCCACTTGGTCCCCTTTGGATACCTAAATCTCGTATTCATTAGAATTATCGTATTGCATGAAGTAGAAATAAATTAAATATGAAATATCATTACTCTACTTCATGATATGCTTAATTGCTTTTTCTTTTATTTGTTTTTCTTATTGTTGAGCCAACACGCTAAGGTCACTTGGATATATATTATGAAATATGACTTTTACATTTTAAGCCTAACATATAACATTAAGTCATATATTTTTCAAAGTGATCTATATCTCATCTTTGATTGTTCTTTATCATTTTTAAATCCTTTATCCATCTATGTCTTGAATTAACATTATCATTTGAATATTGAAATTTTTTTTTAAGACTAATGAATTTTTTTTTTAAATGGATTTAAATGGTTTATTAAAGGGCTTAAGCTAAAAATTAAAATGCGCAATGTTATGATAATCTTCTATTTTATTTGCTGCATATGATAGCCCTTATAATGAAGAATATTATCTAGAAAAATTGAAAACAAAAATTCATCTAAACGCATGTTTAAATCTTTCAAAAATGCGAGTTTACGATCAAAACTTCAAACATCCATATCGTTTGATTCGCTCGCCTGATTTTTGCGTTTAATATATTTTTGGAAAGAGCACAAAAATCTCCATCCAATGGCAATCTAGGCTTGTTCATTTGAGTTCTCTTGGTGCTGTCAACTTTCCCAATTACAACTCCGTTTTTAAAAGCTATCTTAGTTTGCTTGATTTGGAAATTTCTGTGTTTATGAATTTTTTCATCACACGCTATCCTTAGAATAATTGTTTCATATTTTATATTATGTGTGTGATGTGTGTCACCTATGTTTGCATGTAACTTAGACCTTAGAATCATCTTGTATCATTAAGATCAAATCAAAAGTTTAATCATTTCATTCTAGGTCTAAAGAAAATTAATTTGAAAACTTCTCATATTACATGCAACATAATATCCATTAATCCTATGTAATAACATTGCATTCAAACTCATCATCCTAGCATTGCTTCTTGGTCCATGCTTATATATTTATGCTGGGTAGAACACTTACAATGTTATTCAACTTTCATGATAACTATGTGATTTTGAAATTATAATAGAATACCAAAATTCCAACAAATACATAGTTTATGGATTAATCATTAGTATATATATCATGAAACTATATATCATCATGGAAAACCAAAGATCAATAAATCTAATTATCCAATGCAATTTTATTATAAATTTCAAAATGTTATATATGTGATCTTTGTCTTTGATATGATTACATGATCATCAATTTCTAGACTTAAAAATCAAACATGCTCATTCAAACGAAAATCACCAATTCATATTGTCATAAGTCTAGAAGAATTAGAATTTACACACATCATGATGATCTAACATATATTCTATGCAAAAATTCTCTTTAATCATAAATCATAATTCATGTTCTATCAAGACATATCTCAAATCGATAATAGGAATTATGAATCTTATGATAAAAATTATGAATAATGTTTTCTTTACATTATTTGATGTATTGATCTGCTTTGCTAGTGATTGCATGTATCTCTCATATTTGTAGACTCTAGAATCAACTTTGTAATGAAAGTATAAATCAAACTAAATCATCACTCCATTCTAGATCTATAATTTGAAATTCTATTTTGGAATACATCCAATATTAATATTAATCTTATGACATGACTTTAAACCCAAAACTCATCATACTAGCTTGATCACTTATTGAATATTAGTAATTGTGCTAGTTATCTCATATCGTCGTCTTATAAAAGTAGATAAACTATGCGACTTTATATAACTCATCACATTAAACAAAACTCATAGTTTATGTATCAACCCTTAGATTTAAAAGCATAGGTTTTCCAAAAGATTATTTCACCTATGACTTCATATCTCACAATAGCGGGGGCGTAGGGTTGTATGCATTAGAGACCTAACTTATAAGACATGTCTTGTCCTTAACCGGGGAGGGTTCCAGTGGGGTCTTGCGAGGCACTGAGGGGAAAGAGTGCTAGGTTGAGTGTTCTCTAGTGTGTGCATATGGGACTTACACCCCAACCTACGGCATGCGTGCAGCTCCTCATGCCCATCCGTCACTTAGTACGGGGCTAGGGTGTAGACATTTAGTCGGGGTAATCTTTAATCTTAGGACGTACTTATATTACTCTTTGCATGATCATTTTATTTACTTATCACTTAAATCATGCATATTTTGGGTTGTTTAATAAAAAATGTCCTCTTGTGTCTTCATAGTTTATATCTTCATGTTTAAATGGTTTTGTAAAACACAAGAATTTGAAAAGCCAAAGTTTCATGCAAATTTGATCCACCTAGAGATCTCCAAAAATTCTGAAATTTCAGCATGGAACTACTTTAAGGACACTTAATCAATATCAATAATCAGAAATTTAAAATTTCTAAAAATCCACAAAAATATGTTTTTCTTTATGTGTGTTTATTGTTTTGTGCATATATTAAAAAAAAAAATTCAAAAATTTATAAAAACAAAAATGATTGTTATTCATTGCCATTGTCAAGGATGGATGATTAATTATATCAATTAAAGATTAAATACAATGTTTAATTTAACTTTCAAGTTTCTTAAAAACATTGTTTTGTATTTGTCATGCCTTGAAAATTATCTTATTATGTGCAATGAAATTGATTGTAGATAAACATGTGTAGAAATGTTTAGCATGCCTCTAAGTATGAGTAATGTATTATGTTTGATAATGATTCATTCACTCACTTATTTTTGATAACCTACATGTGTTTACAATCTTATTCTTACATGATTGTGTAGTGTAATAACATAAATAATTAAAATGCCTAAATAAATTACCTACACAACATTGAATTGGTTATTACAATTCTTTGTCTTTCATGCACTTATTCTTTAGAGAAATGTGGCTTAAAATGCAGCACTAAACTAAAAAGCAAATAATAAATGACAAGGAAAACTCCACCAAGCACTACTCACTCTCCTGATAAGTCTTAATGAGCATTTTGAGGTTGAGCACCTTGGCTAAGAATTGTAAAGTGTCTTGTAGCAAACAATTTATACACCACTTCTCTTTTGTACACTGGATCACAAAAAAATTGAAAATAAAGCTAATAAGTATAAAAGTGATCCCCCAAGCACTACTTTGCACCCTGATAAGTCTTAATAAGCATTGTGTGTGCAGAGCACCTTGGTAGTTGTACTATTTATTCATGTGCATTGAAATAGTGTGGAAGTAATATTATTTGTGTATTTTAATGTTGTGTTATTTCATTATATATGTCATGTGTTTTTGATTGATTCACTTGTATACTTTATCAAAACACTACTTTGTACACATCATTATCTTTCATAAAACTTCTACTCAGGAGAATTGGATCCTAATGCTCATCTACTCAAATCTCTACAAACTTAAGTAAATGCACTAGATAACAAAGCATGACCGCTACAATGTTTATGTTTACTTGAAATGAAAATTTTATTACATTGTAGTTTGTGTATCTTTTCTTGAAATCATGCTTGCAAATTTTTTTTTCTTAATGGAATAACATCTCTTCAATCTTTAACTCAAACATCAACTTTTCAAATTTAAAACTCATTATCCTTTATATGATTTTATCTTCTAAAATGATGTTTATGTTTAAGAGTGCTTACTATTTTTAACACTGTGTTTTCCTTTAAGCAAGTGGTATCTTAAAATAGAATGCTTACTTTATCATGTTAGCTATGTTGCTTACTACTTTATGTTACATCATGCCTATATTTTTCTCAACAAGTAGTATTTAACAAGCTTTTGATTGCATCCTATTTTTCTTCTCGACATAAAATCTATTACTCTTATATACTCCCATATTTATTATTTCTTCATAATTATTCATTCTTTATTTCAAAATAACTTTTGATAATATCAAAAAAAAAGGAGAGAAATATAAATTCAAGAAATCTCTTACTAATCTCAATTTTTCAGAATGCACCATTGCAATTAATTATAAAATTTAGGGGGAGCATACATATATGGGGAGAATATAATTTAGGGGGAGTATATTAAAAAGTTTTCATGGAAAGCGTCTATGTAGAGAGAGTGATATTGCTCGATCATGACAACCCACTTTTGGTAATAACAAAAGGGGGAGAATAAAATGAGAAATCTAGTGACATAGATATTTAGGGGGGGTAAAATCTATCACGCAGTAAACCTTTTATTCATGCATATCTTTTATCGCACTTATCTATAAACTCACTAATTTCTCATATGGGTATTTGTTATTATCAAAAGGGGGAGATTGTTGGAGCTTGCTTTCCGCATCTCTTGGTTTGAGAATAACAAATACCGTGTTGTATTTGATCTAGTCTTTTGTGTGTTTATAGTGGCCAGGTTGTATAGGTTCAATGAGGAGACAAGTCCTCATTCATGGGCATGATCCGAGAACGACAAGTCTCAGGTTGGATGAGTTTTGTGTGCTGATCTTAAAATGGCCATAACTTTCAATCCAGGAAGAGTTACGGAATGTGCCACCCCATTTCGGAGATGAGAACGACTCAATCTACAGTCTGGAGAAGTTTCGGATGGCAAAAATGAAGAGGAGATGTCGCCCAGGCGACAGTCAATGTCGCCCAGGCGACAGTCAATGTCGCCCAGGCGACAGTCAATGTCGCCCAGGCGACAGCAGAGAAGTTACAACTACTTTCCCCCACGGCAGCACGACGAAAAGCAGTTTTGAGATGTCGGAAATCCGACATCGATGTCGCCCAGGCGACAGCTCGGAGGTTACAACAACTGCCCACGACAGCACCACGACCGGCAGTTTTGCGCTGTCGGAAAATTCCGACAGTCACTGTCGGAATTCCGACAGCGATTTTCTATAAATTGACACCTTGTGTTCGTGCATTTCAACCACTAAAGATTCTAAGTCCCTTCCTGAGTGCATTCCATCCAGAGAGCTCCAGAACCTCATGAACTCCCATTTATGCTGAGAAGGTTTGAAATTGAAGACGAGATCGGACGCGCTTCTACATCAAGGATCATCTCGAGGCTTCAACCTTCCTTTCAGAGATCTGAATTTCTAGGGAGTTCTTATTTTATCTTGTATTTTCATTTATATACATTTTACTTTGTATTGGTAGGGAAAATCGCTTCCTTGTGCGGATCGTCTAAGTCCTTGCGTGGCTTAGGGGAAAATCGCTTCCTTGTGCGGAGCGTCCAAGTCCTTGCGTGGCTTGGTGGGAAATCGTGGCCTTGTGTGCTACGTCTAGATCTTGGGAAGATCTAGAGGATAGGCTTGGGCTTGGTCTAGGGAGAGACAAGTGATAGCCTTCCGATCCTTGGGAGAAGGATTGGTAAACAAAAAGAAATTTACATTTGTACGCCTTCGATTTCTAGCGATATAGAAATCAAATTTATGTAAACACTTTTTCATATATATAATCATGTCTCTTTTGTGTTTACTTGATTTGTATCATTTGACGTAATCTCTATTATATTGTGTTCCAAGTTTTCAATTCTAAATCTAAATTGTTTATTTCAATCTCCTTCATTATAAAACAATTTAGTAATTATCTTGAAAATTATAGAAAGAATTTTATTCCCTTATTCACCCCCCCTCTAAGGGCGCCGTAAGATCCAACAAAGCCAACTGGCGAGACCTGGGTCAGCCGGATCATTCGCCCAGGCTAAGGAAGGTGGAGAGATCCCCGGATTAGTGGGGGTACGCTGCGGGCGAGAAGAAGTTCGGTGAGTGGCGCCCTCACGGACCACTCGCTCAGTAGCATGGGCACTCGCCCAGCTGAGCGGGAGATCGGCGAGTGGTGCCCTCACGGACCACTCGCTCAGTAGCATGGGCACTCGCCTAGCTGAGCGGGAGATCGGCGAGTGGTGCCCTCACGGACCACTCGCCCCAAAGGCTTTGGGGGGGGGGGGGGGGAATGACCATAATGCCCCTTGTGGGCTGCAAATAGCCCTTCGGAACAGCGGAGTTAGGCTATTAGCAGACCAATTTGGGGTGCGGTTAGTAAAACTAAAAGGCGGATTCGTGTTTTCTGCAGACCAGCCTAGGAAAAACTATAAATAGACCCTTAAGGGCACCTTGGAGGAGATCCAATTTTAGAGAATCCTCTCCTCCAGGCTAATTTTTGGTCGGCTGCTAGTGCCCTCCAAGGTGCCCGATTGAGCTCTGGTTTGGGAGGGGAAGCTCTCTAAGATCTTCCGGGTGTGTGGCGGGACCTCCTCGCTTCAGCCTTGGGTCTTTTCTTCTTCTCACATCCACCGTCAAGAGAGTCTAGTGAGGGAGAAGTAAGCATCGGCTGCACCCCCAGTGGGTCCGAACTCAAGAGACATGTTGCAGGTTTCAACACTCCAGAATAAATCGAGCCCTCTAAACCCATATCGGCATGCACCGAAAGCTCCACGACCAATAATGGCGGATCGGCGATCGGCACGGCTACAGACCGCCACTCAGGTCCTCCCTCATCTCTCTCTTAGTGGGTGGATCTCATCATGTTGGGCACAAGGTTTGGGGCCAATTGGACTTGGATTGGCATGACGGAAAGCTTGGATTTAAGCATTAATTTTCTTGCTTTAATCCCCGATTCCGGCCAACTCCGGTCGGCCAAACACCGTCCATCGCCAGCCACCACCTCAACATAGGTGGTGGTGGCATTGGCCGACAGGGAGAGGGTCCAGGTGGCCGGGAAATCACCTCCCAAGTCGGTACTAGTCGGGTCGATCATGGTCGTTGGCTGATTGGAGAAGAATTGATGCCCTCCAATTTTGTTTGGACAAATTATAAAATTTTATAATTATTTAACGTTATAATTTCTCCTAGAAATGCACGTTTTTGAAACTGAAAATTGAACCCCTTAGAGGCCTTTTCAAGAAAAATAGCAAGAGACAAAATGTGTAGATCTCTGTGTCTAGTTTAAGTTAAAATTGATTTGAGCTGATTTGGCCCACTGATTTGACAACTACACTCAGTTTAGTGCAAGGTGTCAAACGATTGACTAGAAATCAAAATGGGTGCCCCCACTAAACTACTCATCCAAATGCTTTGAAATTTGGACCATAGGCTAGATATACCCTTACCCTTAACATATCCAAAATTGGGAATTTTTGGAGGAACTTTTTCTATAGTTTTTATAGAAATATGATTTAATTTTAGGGTCTAGAGACCTCCAAACCCTTTCAAATTTTGGTGGGTGATCCTTAGGGTCATGGCATGTCTCTGGTAAAAATTTCATCTCATTTGGGATTGAATTGGTAAGGTAATTAAATAATCCAAATTTGGTCAAATTAGGGAAAATTAGGTCAAAAGTGCACTTGTTGGATTTGAGGTGTCAACCCTCCTCCAGATGTTGTGAAACTTTGACCACTAACTTGATGTCACATAAAACACCCCCAAAAGTGGTTTTGGGTGGTTTGGGGTGGATGTGCCTTAGAACCCCAGTTTAAACCCTAGGATTGTATACTAAACCTATTGAAGGACAAAGAGTCATATTTCCTTAGATTGACCTGAAACTTGGTAGAGAAGACCATAGGGTGGTAATATGCCATAAATAATTTACTTGGAATTTTTATGAACTTTTATCCCCTCTGAATTAATTAAGAACATATTAGGGCACTTTCTTATAAGAAGAATTTACATGGTTATATTGTAAGACCCAATTTTTTTTTCTTTCCAAAGACCGGGTCTTAGGCCCAGAACCGCCGCTTTGCGGTGACACCTTCCCTCGGGAAGGTCGCCACTACAAAACGCCGATCCTGCCGGCCAAATCGATCACGAAGAAAAGTACATTAAAGAAGATAAGTCCACATAATCAACATGAAATATAAATGTCCACATGATATAACTGAATAAAAGATAACAAGGGTTACAATAATAAAGGGCTCGTGCCCTGTACATCATGTCCTCACTACAAGATCACTCATAAGGTAAAACTAAAGCTAATCGCCACCGTCATTGAAACGGAAGCACCCAACCTAGTCTGACCCATCCCTACAGACTATGTGCTCCACTGGTGCTGCAACACTGAATGCTTCTTCTTCTTTGGCCTGCGGTCGCTGCCTTGCAAACCACGTCTACGTCTTCGCCTTCGGCCTCCTGGTCGCTGAGCTGGTGGGGTTCTACTCATCATGGGACATCTGACCCGAGTATGTCCCGGCTGGTGACAATGGTAGCATGGCCATGGGGCCCACCCTGTCGGATCCTGCTGCACCTGTTTCTCTCCCATTCGGTACGCCTAAAATATGGTGGTCAAACGACCGTCAGTCAAACTAGACTCAGTCAACAATCCCCCACCCCTAAACCCGTGGCTCCTAGGCACCGGGCGGAGAGGAGTGAAGAGGAGGACCAAGGGCAGAGTGGAAACAAGCAGGTGACAACTATCCTAAAGAAAGTACGGTAAAAGATTCGCAAGGTTTATAAATTTAACTAACAAGAGTAGTAGAGTGTAACACGATTATAGCTAAAGTAAGCATGAGTACATGATGTAACAAGGTAAGAAGTAACGTGTATAAAGTAAGCACAACAGTAAGTAAGTAAGTAAGAAAAGAAACCATTGGTTTATAGGGATTACCCCTATAGACCAAGGGGTCGTTTTGCAGGGCCTACCGTATAAGAAGTCCCATAACCGACTTATACGTTAGGGGTAAGTTGAATGCAATATTTATGCTATGACATGCAAAGTATGTTGTTATGCTATGTTCATACAAGTGCAACTCACTCACTACGACTCTATGCGCATAGACCTTTAGTTCCCCCTTTTTGGAGCGAGCTAGACTCCCAGGATACTCCCGTAGTGGCAAACGGAAGCAGTGGGTTGGGCCTCGCCCACCTCTAGGTTGGTATTCACACTACCTAACCTAGACCTATCGTACGCCTCTCGCAAAACCCGCGGAGCGTCTGCGTACTCTTGCTGACTGGACCGCCAGACTTTCAAGGCTAAGTGTAAATACCACACTCGCCGAGTCAACGTATTGACGTCGGTGTGAATGACCGTCCAATACCGAAGACTCACCACCTTCAATGCGCATGCAACATGTTCTACTTCCTACCTCTGATCCATAAGCTCCCCGGGCTAACCTGCCCGCCATCAATAACCTGCCGAGCCATCGGCTCGCCGAACCAACCCGTCCGTACCTTCAAACACTACTGGGTCACAAGCTCACCTGACTCAGCAATCCGCTCCTTCATCCACCGAGCCTACTGCTCGTAAACCAAACCAACTAACTTCTCGTAACCACGGGGTGTGGGTGAGTGTGTTATTAGTTAATCTTATACATCGTCTTACTCCTATAAGTTAGGGTTAGTCCTGGACTTCCCGAGGGTTACCCCGTAAGGGGCTCGCTACGGTACTAGGAACTACGATGGGATGACACCCCAAGGTTCCCTTTCTCAAGACACTTAGTGTTGTTGATATCTACCCATAAGAACCCCCTCCTTGTTATTACAATTGAATTAAACCTAGGTGGCTTACGACTTTCCAAGACGGTTCTTCGTCAATCCCGGACACCACTTTACCCTCAACCCACCAAGCACACTTTACCGTCTATAATCCTTCTTGTTGACCATCATACCTTCTCAACTAAACTAGGTAGACCACTTACCTCCCATCCCTCCTAAGGATCCACTTGATTCTCAAATTTCACAGTTTTACTATACGCAGACCAAACTGATCATATGAAGCTCACAACTGAAGGTACTCCAAATATTCATCCAACTGATCTAAGCTATTTACTGGATGTCTATCATGATATTATAAGGCAAATTCCAGAGAATCACATTTTCCCAATATTATTAATAATTAAAACAATTTTTTTCAAAATACAACTTCCTAAGGTTTGAACTACAAGTGCACTTTTCTGACTTCCAGTGCCTACCAAACTTTTTACATAAATAAAGGGTACCTAATAATCAATACATATGAATTTGTAGGAAATTCCAGCAAGGTTTACTATTATTAAAAATTCCAAAACCTATTAATTTTCAATTATTTCCAAAGGAGGTACCCTCATATGAACTCCAAACTTTATGCAATATTATACAGAGGTGTTTCATACTAAAATATTCAGCCCTACAAAATTTGACCATATTCCATAGAGGTTACATTTGTAATTTCCACCAAGGACATATTTGCAATTAATTCCAAATTGAACTAAGAGTACCAAAAATATCAATCCAAAAATTATGAGAAAATTACTGTGGGTTCATAATGGTATGCAATGACATCCAGCAAAGTTTCATGAAATTACAGAAAACTATCACCCTACAATTAATCATTCCAATAATTGCCAACAATATGACTAATTACAATTTGGACCTCCAAAAGTCTTCCAATGGTTCTAATAGAATCTCCAGGGATTAATAACATCAAAACTAAGTTGGTGACAGAAGATGGTTAATCACTAAGTATTATTCCTTCCTAAATCCCCAAAACCTAAATGTTTACAAATCTACCCAAGGATTTATTACCTAGGGTTGGCAACTCCAAATCCCACCAATTTCTCATAGGAGGGTTCTCTAGTCACCAAGACCATCTCCCCAAAATTCTAGGCCAAACCATAAAGGTTTGATCCCTCTTCCTTCATTGACCTCTAAATGCACCCTTTAGGGTTTAGCCTAGGGTTTGGGTCCATACTTCCCCAAATCCACCCAAACTTCTTGTGAGGGTGTTTAAACACTCATAGAACTCATAGGAGTCCATTACACACCTATCCAAGGACAAACCCTCCTATGTCCTTCTTAACCCCAATTTCCACTCCATAGGGATCAACCCTATGGCCTTGGGCAAATCAACTCCAAAGCTCACCATCTTCCTCATGGGGTCTCAAATTGATCCCACTGACCTTCCCAAGAAGACTCAAGTCTCTAAGGGCCCACTTGGCCAATGGATCTCTACTTGGCTAAATGCACCCCAAGGGGCTCCAACTCCATGTCCTAGGGCAATCCAATTCCCCATGACCCCAAAACTCACCTGGAGGTGATTTGGGTGATGCTAGGGCAGTGGCCAAAACTCCACTCCAATTGGAGGTGGTTTGGCCATGAAAACCCCCAAATAACTCCTAATCACAATTTTCCCCTTATTGGGCAAATTTTTGGCCCAATGACTACCTAATCAAATGAACCCCAAATGAGTTGAAATTTTAACCAGGGGCTTATAATGACCCTAATAACACCCCACCAAAATTTGGTGGAGATTGGAGGTCATTTGACCCTCCAAATAATTTATGCAAAGATTATTAAATTTTTACAAAAACTTTAGGAAAAAGTTCTCCAAAAATTCCCATTTTTGGATATGTCCTATATATATATAAGGATAGCCTACACCCCAAATCTCAAGTCATTTGGAGTTCTGGATTGATGTGGGCATCCAAATCAATCTCTGGTCAGCCCTATGGACAGTCCCCACCAAAATGAGTTCTGTGACCTAACCAGGGATCCAAACCGAGTGATCTCAATTTTGTAATAAACTAGACATCAAGGGCTACAACATTGGTGTTGAACACTTTTTCATTTGAAGGGCCTAGGTATTTTTAATATTTAATTCAAAGTACTGCCAGAAATAATACAGAAAATGAGATATTAATATAAACTTTTATACTTGGACAGAAGAAGAAAAATGCACGACATCTGTTAATCTTCCTCATCAGCCTACGACCATGATTGCCCGATCCTGTAGCTTCTTCTATGGCCGTTTCCCGGCCACCCGACCACCTCTATGGCCGGCCACCACCACCACCACCTCCGTTGAGGTGGTGGCCATCACTCGGCGGCGGCACGGCCGCCGGAGGGGCATATTCCGGCGATCCCGTGAGGGGATTTTAATGGGAAAACGGGAAGAAATTTCTCCCGATCGGGCTCGATTTGAGCCCGATTTCTACAATGTTTTTATCCTAGATCTATGCACGAATAAGGAGGGGGATCGGACCTCATTTGGTGTGATTCGTGGCTCCGTTTGCCGGCCGCCATTGTTCCTCCTTGGAGCTTTGGGTGCCATGGAATCTCCTCCTCTGAGCACTGAAAAGGTCGGGAAAGTGGGGGTTTCAACTCCTTGAGAGCTTCTGAAGCTAATGGAGGCCTCAATTTAATGGGAGGAGGGCTCCATCAAGAGATCACCAAGTGACCCCTCCTCTCCCCCATGGCCGGCAACCCTTATGCCTCCCCCTGCCTTCAATTCCTCCAGAAAACTCCTGGAATTCCCTCCACATTCATCAGGGGAGATGAAAGGGGTCATCAATGGGGATTCCAAGGGGTGTATCACCTTAATGGCCATGAACACCACCTTCTCTCTCCTCCAAAATTGGGTTTTCTCTCTCCTACTTATCATGGCCGATTTTACTCTCTCACCTAGGTTAATTATCAGTCAAGCATGCTGGTCAAGTGATCAATTTGGGCTTAGCCCAAAGGGATTGGGCTAGATCCAAGTGATTTGACCTAATTTGGGCAAGTTTGACTTTTGGTCAAATTGACCAATTGGGTGACCCTAGGATGGGGCTTTTGGGTCCATTGGACTCCAAATTAAATTTATAAACTACTGGTGGGGTCAATTTGGTCACATGAGCCTTAGTTAACCCAATATAAGTTGATTTGACCAAAACATGCTAAGTTGACTTTGGTCAAATTGAGCCCTAGGGTTGACCCAGTCATGGGGATCTTTGATCCACTGAGTACCCTATGATATTGTAACACTATGGGTAGGGTCAATTTAATATGGTGGTGGTCAATTAGGGCACTTAGTGAAGAATTGCCATTTTGACCTAAGAGGGCATTTTGGTCAATTTGCACCACTGGGGGTCCCATGATGGGGCTTTTAGGTCTACTAGATTTCTTATGATATTTTAGACCTAGATGTGTGGTCAAATTGGCATGGTGGAGGTCAATTGACTCTAAATAGGCTACTTTGACCAATTTGGGGTTATGGTTGACTTTGGTCAATTTGGCCTCTTTGGTTGACCCCAATGGGCCCTTGGTGCCCTAAGGGGACCCCTAATGGGTTAGGGATACTATGGTGGGGTCAAATGGTCAAGTTGAGGCCCTAAAGTCTAACCCTAAGCTTGGTCACTGGAAATTGCTAGTTGCAGTCCAAGGCACTTTCAACCCTAATCTTGCCTAAGTTAAAGGGATTTCTATACTACCAAGGCCTTGTCATGACCTTGTCAAGACAGATTCACCTGGGGGGTCTAGCTTTCTGGGGGATGTTACAAATCCCAATAAACAAAAAAAATAATTTTGTCCTCGAAATTCAGGTTAGGCTTGCGGGGTTTTTACCGCGAGTGACTGAAAGTAACATCTCCTAAGGATTGAAGTTATTCCTGGCTCGGAGAGCACTGACTATCTCTGCCACACCAGCTCTAGTGGCTCCAAGTTGTGCTCCTCCTGACCGTAATTTTACCACATGTCTTAACCTCTGGAATCTTCTTGCGCAGCAAGACTCGCACCGTCGTATCATCTATCCCGACCGGGGTGACCTAGCTACCTTAGTCGATCTATCCTCGAACTTCCATTCTAACCTGGGCAGACTCTTATGCCTCTAAAGTTTTCTTCTCGCCTTCAAATTCTTACTCTTTCAGGTACGTCCGAATAATCAATCATCTCTAATCTACAACTTTTCTAGTTCTTACTATTGATGGAAACTACTCAAATCGTCTAGCGTCCCAATCATCCTTAAATCTTAAATGGGGGTGCACTTGTGAACCTTTATGAGTATATGCTAACCAATCATAATAGTAAGAGGACTCCCAATCATTTTCCACGTGAAGTTTGATTCATAAGTGCAAAATTTTGATACCTTAGGGTTTTTCACAATTCGATTCATCAAGGAAATATCATCACGTTTATTTCACCAAATTTCTTTCACTTCAACTTGTGCTAGTCTTGATCACTTTCAAATGGTCCAAAGCAAGATAAACTTAGATCATTCTTACCATAGTGAAATCAAACACTATATTCCAAATCAAACAAGTCATCGACTAAGATCTCTGGTTATTCATCATCAAAGCTTCCAAGGTTTAAGCATTATTATTGTAGTTAAAATTTTCTACCATGACAGAGCGTGATTTCTAACAAATCATAAGTTGATCACTTCTGAATGCCCCAAACCACAAGAACTTCCAATTATAATTAGAGCTTGCTCGACCTAATTTCGGTTCCCAATTTCCAGAAGGGTATCTGCATCCTTAAGTAACCAGACCTAGCAACTTTACATTTCTAATGTTTCAACTAAGTTCAAGTTATTGTTCGATCAATGATGTCTATCTATTGTCCTGGTACTTCTACCGGTCATCATTCCAAACATACTGTTACACCGTCTCATCTTCTTTCAAGTAACATTGAGTAAGATCGACTTAAAAAAATCATTATGTTCACGACACAAAAATTTTCCAACTTAGGTCTACGGAAAATCTAAGTCCGTCGTTAATTGGCCCAATAAACAAAAGGTACGCCCCAATAAACAAAAGATACGCCCCAATAAACAAAAGATAAGCCACTATCTATTTTGGGCTAAGTATCTTCAATATCACCAAGTTATATTCGTCCTCAGTATGCAAACAATTCTTAGGGCACAAATCCTTAAACTTGGGGTTCTATCTTGAGGCTCCTTGGTATACTCCACACCTTAGACTCTTCTAGGCATCCTCTACTATAACCTTATCAGGGTCAATATGTCACCCAATCCCAAACGGGTCCCTTCTGAGCTTCAATTCTTATCCGACCCTCGGTGTTTGTCGCGGTGGTTGTCTTAATGTAATCATGACACATATACGAGGATTGAGTCTATGAGTCTCATACCATTCTACTTAGGTGTCAATCTTCCTTTCTCTAGCCTCTTTTGAGTATCCTTGTACCTTCACCAATAGTTATACTTACGGTCTATTTCAGACTAGGTCATTGTATAAATTATCCTAGTAAGTCACGTGTCCTAGTGGGGTTGAGTCTGACTCATTGACTAAAGGACTATCTAAAGAGTTCTTTGCAGCCGGAGGTATTCCCTGCTGGGGGCAGGGTTTGCCGCAGGCTACAAAAGAAAACTCGACATACGTAAGGGAAATTGACTAAGAAGATTCAGTTAAAAGTGGACTTTTTCGATGTGATTCCCATACGGGCACACCACTACTTCCGCTGCTAGTTTGTCCTCAAACTAAGCTCGCGCGGGGTGGCCCAGGGTTTGTGGACTTCTTTTCTTCGGATCGAGATTTGCTCTGATACCACTTGTAAGACCCCATTTTTTTCTTTCCAAACACCGGGTCTTAGGCCCAGAATCGCCGCTTTGCGGTGGCACCTTTCCTCGGGAAGGTCGCCACTACAAAACGCCGATCCTGCCGGCCAAATCGATCACGAAGAAAAGTACATTAAAGAAGATAAGTCCACAGAATCAACATGAAATATAAATGTCCACATGATATAACTGAATAAAAGATAACAAGGGTTACAATAATAAAGGGCTCGTGCCCTGTACATCATGTCCTCACTACAAGATCACTCATAAGGTAAAACTAAAGCTAATCACCACCGTCACTGAAACGGAAGCACCCAACCTAGTCTGACCCATCCCTACAGACTCTGTGCTCCACTGGTGCTGCAACACTGAATGCTTCTTCTTCTTTGGCCTGCGCTCGCTGCCTTGCAAACCACGTCTACGTCTTCGCCTTCGGCCTCCTGGTCGCTGAGCTGGTGGGATTCCACTCATCATGGGACATCTGACCCGAGTATGTCCCGCCTGGTGACAATGGTAGCATGGCCATGGGGCCCACCCTGTCGGATCCTGCTGCACCTGTTTCTCTCCCATTCGGTACGCCTAAAATATGGTGGTCAAATGACCGTCAGTCAAACTAGACCCAGTCAACAATCCCCCACCCCTAAACCCGTGGCTCCTAGACACCGGGCGGAGAGGAGTGAAGAGGAGGACCAAGGGCAGAGTGGAAACAAGCAGGTGACAACTATCCTAAAGAAAGTACGGTAAAAGATTCGCAAGGTTTATAAATTTAACTAACAAGAGTAGTAGAGTGTAACACGATTATAGCTAAAGTAAGCATGAGTACATGGTGTAACAAGGTAAGAAGTAACGTGTATAAAGTAAGCACAACAGTAAGTAAGTAAGTAAGAAAAGAAACCATTGGTTTATAGGGATTACCCCTATAGACCAAGGGGTCGTTTTGCAGGGCCTACCGTATAAGAAATCCCATAACCGACTTATACGTTAGGGGAAGGTTGAATGCAATGTTTATGCTATGACATGCAAAGTATGCTGTTATGCTATGTTCATACAAGTGCAACTCACTCACTACGACTCTATGCGCATAGACCTTTAGTTCCCCCTTTTTGGAGCGAGCTAGACTCCCAGGATACTCCCGTAGTGGCAAACGGAAGCGGTGGGTTGGGCCTCGCCCACCTCTAGGTTGGTATTCACACTACCTAACCTAGACCTATCGTACGCCTCTCGCAAAACCCGCGGAGCGTCTGCGTACTCTTGCTGACTGGACCGCCAGACTTTCAAGGCTAAGTGTAAATACCACACTCGCCGAGTCAACTTATTGACGTCGGTGTGAACGACCGTCCAATACCGAAGACTCACCACCTTCAATGCGCATGCAACATGTTCTACTTCCTACCTCTGAGCCATAAGCTCCCCGGGCTAACCTGCCCGCCATCAATAACCTGCCGAGCCATCGGCTCGCCGAACCAACCCGTCCGTACCTTCAAACACTACTGGGTCACAAGCTCACCTGACTCAGCAATCCGCTCCTTCATCCACCGAGCCTACTGCTCGTAAACCAAACCAACTAACTTCTCATAACCACGGGGTGTGGGTGAGTGTGTTATTAGTTAATCTTATACATCGTCTTACTCATATAAGTTAGGGTTAGTCCTGGACTTCCCGAGGGTTACCCCGTAAGGGGCTCGCTACGGTACTAGGAACTACGATGGGATGACACCCCAAGGTTCCCTTTCTCAAGACACTTAGTGTTGTTGATATCTACCCATAAGAACCCCCTCCTTGTTATTACAATTGAATTAAACCTAGGTGGCTTACGACTTTCCAAGACGGTTCTTCGTCAATCCCGGGCACCACTTTACCCTCAACCCACCAAGCACACTTTACCGTCTATAATCCTTCTTGTTGACCATCATACCTTCTCAACTAAACTAGGTAGACCACTTACCTCCCATCCCTCCTAAGGATCCACTTGATTCTCAAATTTCACAGTTTTACTATACGCAGACCAAACTGATCATATGAAGCTCACAACTGAAGGTACTCCAAATATTCATCCAACTGATCTAAGCTATTTACTGGATGTCTATCATGATATTATAAGGCAAATTCCAGAGAATCACATTTTTCCCAATATTATTAATAATTAAAACAATTTTTTTCAAAATACAACTTCCTAAGGTTTGAACTACAAGTGCACTTTTCTGACTTCCAGTGCCTACCAAACTTTATACATAAATCAAGGGTACCTAATAATCAATACATATGAATTTGTAAGAAATTCCAGCAAGGTTTACTATTATTAAAAATTCCAAAACCCATTAATTTTCAATTATTTCCAAATGAGGTACCCTCATATGAACTCCAAACTGTATGCAAATTTATACAGAGGTGTTTCATACTACAATAGTCAGCCCTACAAAATTTGACCATATTCCATAGAGGTTACATTTGTAATTTCCACCAAGGACATATTTGCAATTAATTCCAAATTGAACTAAGAGTACCAAAAATATCAATCCAAAAATTATGCGAAAATTACTGTGGGTTCATAATGGTATGAAATGACATCCAGCAAAGTTTCATGAAATTACAGAAAACTATCACCCTACAATTAATCATCCCAATAATTGCCAACAATATGACTAATTACAATTTGGACCTCCAAAAGCCTTCCAATGGTTATAATAGAATCTCCAGGGATTAATAACATCAAAACTAAGTTGGTGACAGAAGATGGTTAATCACTAAGTATTATTTCTTCCTAAATCCCCAAAACCTAAATGTTTACAAATCTACCCAATGATTTATTACTTAGGGTTGGCAACTCCAAATCACACCAATTTCTCAAAACGACATCCAACAAAGTTTCATGAAATTACATAAAACTATCACCCTACAATTAATCATCCCAATAACTGCCAACAATATGACTAATTAGAATTTGGACCTCCAAAAGTCTTCCAATGGTTCTAATAGAATCTCCAGGGATTAATAACATCAAAACTAAGTTGGTGACAGAAGATGGTTAAACACTAAGTATTATTTCTTCCTAAATCCCCAAAACCTAAATGTTTACAAATCCACCCAAGGATTTATTACCTATGGTTGGCAACTCCAAATCACACCAATTTCTCATAGGAGGGCTCTCTAGTCACCAAGACCATCTCCCCAAAATTCTAGGCCAAACCATAAAGGTTTGATCCCTCTTCCTTCATTGACCTCTAAATGCACCCTTTAGGGTTTAGCCTAGGGTTTGGGTCCATACTTCCCCAAATCCACCCAAACTTCTTGTGAGGGTTTTTAAACACTCATAGAACTCAGAGGAGTCCATTACACACCTCTCCAAGGACAAACCCTCCTATGTCCTTCTTAACCCCAATTTCCACTCCATAGGGATCAACCCTATGGCCTTGGGCAAATCAACTCCAAAGCTCACCATCTTCCTCATGGGGTCTCAAATTGATCCCACTGACCTTCCCAAGAAGACTCAAGTCTCTAAGGGCCCACTTGGCCAATGGATCTCTACTTGGCTAAATGCACCCCAAGGGGCTCCAACTCCATGTCCTAGGGCAATCCAATTCCCCATGACCCCAAAACTCACCTGGAGGTGATTTGGGTGATGCTAGGGAAGTGGCCAAAACTCCACTCCAATTGGAGGTGGTTTGACCATGAAAAACCCCAAATAACTCCTAATCACAATTTTCCCCTTATTGGGCAAATTTTTGGCCCAATGACTACCTAATCAAATGAACCCCAAATGAGTTGAAATTTTAACCAGGGGCTTATCATGACCCTAATAACACCCCACCAAAATTTGGTGGAGATTGGAGGTCATTTGACCCTCCAAATAATTTATGCAAAGATTATTAAATTTTTACAAAAACTTTAGGAAAAAGTTCTCCAAAAATTCCCATTTTTGGATATGTCCTATATATATATATATATAAGGATAGCCTACACCCCAAATCTCAAGTCATTTGGAGTTCTGGATTGATGTGGGCATTCAAATCAATCTCTGGTCAGCCCTATGGACAGTCCCCACCAAAATGAGTGATGTGACCTAACCAGGGCTCCAAACCGAGTTATCTTAATTTTGTAATAAACTAGACATCAAGGGCTACAGCATTGGTGTTGAACACTTTTTCATTTGAAGGGCCTAGGTATTTTTAATATTTAATTCAATGTACTGCCAGAAATAATACAGAAAATGAGATATTAATATAAACTTTTATACTTGGACAGAAGAAGAAAAACGCACGGCATCTGTTCATCTTCCTCATCAGCCTACGACCATGATTGCCTGATCCTGCAGCTTCTTCTATGGCCGTTTCCCGGCCACCCGACCACCTCCCTGGCCGGCCACCACCACCACCACCTCCGTTGAGGTGGTGGCCATCGCCCGGCGGCGGCACGGCCGCCGGAGGGGCATATTCCGGCGATCCCGTGAGGGGATTTTAATGGAAAAATGGGGAGAAATTTCTCCCGATCGGGCTCATTTTTAGCCCGATTTCTACAATGTTTTGATCCTAGATCTATGCACGAATAAGGAGGAGGGGGATCGGACCTCATTTGGTGTGATTCGTGGCTCCGTTTGCAGGCCGCCATTGTTCCTCCTTGGAGCTTTGGGTGCCATGGAATCTCCTCCTCTGAGCACTGAAAGGGTCGGGAAAGTGGGGGTTTCAACTCCTTGAGAGCTTCTGAAGCTAATGGAGGCCTCAATTTAATGGGAGGAGGGCTCCATCAAGAGATCACCAAGTGACCCCTCCTCTCCCCCATGGCCGGCAACCCTTATGCCTCCCCTTGCCTTCAATTCCTCCAGAAAACTCCTGGAATTCCCTCCACATTCATCAGGGGAGATGAAAGGGGCCATCAATGGGGATTCCAAGGGGTGTATCACCTTAATGGCCATGAACACCACCTTCTCTCTCCTCCAAAATTGGGTTTTTCTCTCTCCTACTTATCATGGCCAATTTTACTCTCTCACCTAGGTTAATTATCAGTCAAGCATGCTGGTCAAGTGATCAATTTGGGCTTAGCCCAAAGGGATTGGGCTAGATCCAAGTGATTTGACCTAATTTGGGCAAGTTTGACTTTTGGTCAAATTGACCAATTGGGTGACCCTAGGATGGGGCTTTTGGGTCCATTGGACTCCAAATTAAATTTAGAAACTACTGGTGGGGTCAATTTGGTCACATGAGCCTTAGTTAACCCAATATAAGTTGATTTGACCAAAACATGCTAAGTTGACTTTGGTCAAATTGAGCCCTAGGGTTGACCCAGTCATGGGGCTTTTTGATCCACTGAGTACCCTATGATATTGTAACACTATGGGTAGGGTCAATTTAATATGGTGGTGGTCAATTAGGGCACTTAGTGAAGAATTGCCATTTTGACATAAGAGGGCATTTTGGTCAATTTGCACCACTGGGGGTCCCATGACGGGGCTTTTAGGTCTACTAGATTTCTTATGATATTTTAGACCTAGATATGTGGTCAAATTGGCATGGTGGAGGTCAATTGACTCTAAATAGACTACTTTGACCAATTTGGGGTTATGGTTAACTTTGGTCAATTTGGTCTCTTTGGTTGACTCCAATGGGACCTTGGTGCCCTAAGGGGACCCCTAATGGGTTAGGGATACTATGGTGGGGTCAAATGGTCAAGTTGAGGCCCTAAAGTCCAACCCTAAGCTTGGTCACTGGAAATTGCTAGTTGCAGTCCAAGGCACTTTCAACCCTAATCTTGCCTAAGTTAAAGGGATTTCTACACTACCAATGCCTTGTCATGACCTTGTCAAGATAGATTCACCTGGGGGGTCTAGCTGTCTGGGGGATGTTACATATATAACCTTGGATGTTCATGAAACTTTGGTAGTGAGCTTGTATCAGTGATATTGTTCCTTGATAATTTTATTGTGAATTTTAGATTGATCTATATAGTACTTTATTCACAAGTTCATTGTTTGACCTATTTATAAGGGAAATTAATTAAGGGTTTAATATTTACTAGAAAATCATGAAACTTGGTCAGAAAACTTTTTAGGGCATGTATATAATCTGTTAATTTTAGTGTAATTTTTGGAAGAATTTCTACATGATTCTCTTCACAAAGTGCTCTAGGCTTTGTTTAATTAAGTAAAAGATTTATATGGTCAAATGAATCTAAGAATTTATGAAACTCAATCAGTGAACTTTATTGATCACTCTAGATATCTAATAACTTTCTTATAATTTTTGAATGAGAATTATTGGTATTTTCTTTGAAAATCCCTGATTTTGACAAATCAATCAACATTTTATTTGGAGGTCAAAACCTTTCTAGAAATATATGAATTTTGTATATGGCTGTTATTTTGATAATATGTAGTTGTACAAATTTTATTAAGGTCATAGCTTATCAGAAAATCATACTTGGTGTTCAAGTCATAGGTTCCCCTATTTTGGGGAAATTATAATAAATGCCAAATAAATTGGGAAAATTATGAATTTCTAGATTTAGCCTAAAAATATCATAACCCCCCCCCCCCCCCCCCCCCCCTCCAATAATAATCTTGGGTGATTTGGATGATTATTTGGAGCAACTCCTCTCATGCACCTTATATTGCACAGGGTAAAACTGTAGAGTTAAGGTAAACTTATAGACCACTAGGTACGAATGAGAGGTAGTTAGTGTACTTAGTCTGGTTGAGGAGGTTTGAGGTCACCAACATGAGTCTAGGTATTGAGTGTGCCCGGTAAGTTAAGGGGCAAGTTTGTGCTCGGGATCGACGATAGATCGTCTGCCCTTGGAGAGTCATAAAATACTTAGGGTTAACTCAAGTGTAATGGTGAGAGGAGTATGATTATGGGTAGTTATCAATAATAGTAAGTGTCTTGGAAAGGGCGGTTTGGGTTATCATCCCATCGTACCTCCTAGTACCGATGTGAGCCCCTCACATGATAGACCTCGGGAAGTCCAAGATTAACCCTAAATTGTAAGGTTATCTGCTAAGCAAGATTAACTCTTAATAATACACCTTCACACAACCCGTTGCTATGAGTGGTTAGTTGATTTGGCCTTACGAGCAGTATGCTCGGTGGTTGTAGGTACGGATGGGTTAGTCTGGCGAGCCGGTGGCTCAGAAGGTTATTATGACAGGCAGGTTAGCCCGGGGAGCCTAAGGCTCGGAGATATATAGTATTCATAATTGCATGTCCATAAAGGTGGTGGGTCTTCAGTATTGGATGGTCGTTCGGACCGACATCGATACTTTGACTCGACAGGTGTGGTTCTAACTTAGCCAAGGAAAGTTTGGTGAACCAGCCAACAAGAGTAAGCGGGCGCTCCGCTCGCGTTGAGGCGTACAAAGGTCTAGGTTAGGTAGTGCAAATATCAACCTAGAGGTGGGCGAGACTCAACCCACCGCCTCCGTTTTCCACTACGGGAGGTACCTGAGAGTTTAGCTAACTCCAAAGGGGAGACTAAATGTCTGTGCGCATAGAGTCGTGTGTGTGTGTGTGTTGTACTTGTGTGAACATAACATTAATCTGCATAACACGTCATGTCATAGCATAAACATTGCATTTCAACCCCTACCCCTATCGTATAAATTGGTATGAGACTTTTTATACAATAGGCCTTGTTAAACGACCCCTTGGTCTATAGGTCTGTATGAGCATTCCTATAAATCAATGTTACCTTTCTTACTTCGCTTTACTCATTTACTCTTCTTTACTTGTTCTATATATATATACACCTGTGTAGTGGTAGATATTCCTGTAGCTAGGTCATGTCATTTGCTTTGATATACATCCCTTATTGTACCTCCGCTTCATTCCTCCCGCTCGGTGCCTAGGTGCCACTGGGGGAGGGGTGGGGGAAACAAGGCGTAGTCTTTTGACTAACGGTCGGTGGACCATATCATTTTAGGGGATCGAGGAGCAGCACCATCAGAGCCCGGTGTAGATGGAGGTGGGCCAGTCTAGCACAAGAGCACGAGTCTCAGGATCAGTGAGTGGTTACTAGTATTTGCTTCCGTGAGTGATTTCGTAGTGAGGATTTGATGTATCTGGGCAGGAGCCCTTTTTATTACTACTCTTTTGTCTCAGTTATTATCATGTGGACACCTATCATTATGATTTTATATGGCATGTGATGTGGCTTGGACTTTATTTGTTCATTTGTATTTTTCTTCTTCTGTAATCGTTATTGCCGGCAGGATCGGCGTTTTGTAGTGGCAACCTTCTCGAGTGTTGGTGTCACCGCAAAGCGGCGGTTCTGGACATAAGACCCGATTTTAAAGAAAAAAAAGGGGTCTTACACATGAAAAGTCAGAGATCACCCCCATACCTTAAGCAAGAATCCTAACTAGTCAGTGCCTTCATAGTACCAAGCTCAACTATTTGTGGTTGTGGAGGGGAAGCTTCTCGCAAGTTTTCGGGTATGAGGTGGGACCTCCCTGCTGAAGCACCTCAAGGTCTGTTTTTAGTTTCTCTTTGCCCTCGAACCCAGATCATCGAACTGCGAGATTAGTAGTCTCCAGTTACATTAAGGTCCGAACATTTGGAGTTCAGGTTTTCCTAGCTTCAACATGGTGAAAAATCACGGGGTTGGATCGGTGCCGACCAAATTCATTATTTTTTTGCAGGGTGTTACAAACTTTAGAATGCAAGAGGGTGATGGGCCAACACTCATTGCTGGGGATGTAGAGAAGAAAGAGAGAGAGAGAGAGAGAGAGAGAGAGAGAGAGAGAGAGAGAGAGAGAGAGAGAGAGAAGTCTCTAAGAGTGGAGAGATCTCCAAGAGCCAAAGTGAGATCTTCGAGTCGCCTTCGAAGGAGATCTTCGAAGGGTAAGGAGATCTTCGAAGGCCGAAGGAGATCTTCGAAGGATTCTTCGAACGCCAAATGGAAACTCTGAAGGAACTTCAAAGGAGCTCTCTCGGGCGTTGATGGCAAGGTCCCTTGAAATAAAGGCTCTGAGCTCCTTTTATAGACTTGAGCAGGGGTATCCTAGTAATTTTGACATCGTAACCACCGTAAACACCGTAACCACCCGACGAGTGAATCACATTCGCTGATTTGGAGCACACGGATCACCATTTTTCAGATAGTCTCGTCTTGCCCCCCGGGCAGTTTGGTCAGTTCGGGCAGCTTTGTTGACGACGATGACAACGAACGAGACTTGCAATCTGGGAAATCAAGAAGGTTAACTGTCGCGCGTGCCGCGAACTCGGAGGCATTCTGAGCGTGCGCGAATGCGGAGGTGTTCTGAGCTCGCGATGAGCGTGGATGCGTTCTGAGCGCGCAGTTAGCGCAGAAGAGTGTCAGTCATGGTGATGAATACGCGGTGAGCATGGTGGAGACAAGAGATAGAATGCAATAATGGAAGCGTGAGAGCGACTCTGCGCTTTCGCGATGCGGGAGGAAGCTCCTGCTTAAAAGTGTGTGCCTCGGGCGGGCGTGGCGAGGAGGCCGTGAGAAGACCGCGAGGCCAAGGCGGTCATACGACCTTGGCCACGCATCGCCGTCTACGTGGCCGGGAGCACTCCCCAATTGGGGAGGGCTCGACACTCCCCAATTGGGGAGTGTTGAATATGCCTAACTCCCCAATCGTGGAGTTACGTAACTCTTTACGTAACTCCCCAATTGGGGAGTGGGTAACTCCCCAATTGGGGAGTGGGCACTCCCCAATTGGGGAGTGGGCACTCCCCAATTGGGGAGTGCCACCATGGGCATTGACCAAGTCAGCGCCCAAAATGGGCGCTGACTTGGTCAGCGCCCCTTTTTTGGGCAGGGGCACGACATTTGTCGCGCCACTTGGTAGGTCGCACTCCAGGTGCGACATTGACCGCGTCTGGGGAGGTGCGGCCTTTGACGCACCTAGGGGCGGCCTTTGCAAGGTCAAGTGGCCAGCCGAACGACCGGCCGCCGTCGGGCGTCTTCTCGTCCGCGTGGCCGCTCGGCCGAAGGGTCGCGCCCGACCGGGCGCTCGGCCGGTCGGCCCCTCCACCGGCCGGCCCTCGCTGGCCGGGTTCCGTCACCGGCCTGTCCCTCCGCCATCGCCGGCCGGTTCTTCCCCGGTCGGCCCCCTTCGACGCCACTGAATTTCCACCGTCTGATCGTCGTGTAATCATCTCGCGTAACCCCCCATTATAGGGGTGCGTATAGCCAGATGTCATAATGGTTGCGCATAGCAAACATCATAAATATAAATGTATTAAAATATAACATTGTCGGTGTGCGTAGAGCATAAAGCGGTTATGGTGTGCGGATAACCACGTACCCTTCATAACTACCCTCAAAAACTATAAATAGGACCATAGGGCCCTCCTTCATTTCATTTTCTCCTCCTCACACTTATTCTCTTACGCACGAGAGAGCTCCTTCGAAGGTCTCCTTACGTCTTCGAAGATCTTCGAGCGTCTTTGAAGATCTTCGATCTCCTTCGAGCGCCCCTTCGCCCGTTTCACCCCGCGCACCCTCCGCTTCGCGCACGTTCCACCTTGTGAACACTTAGCCACGAATGCAGCGTCTTCCGTGCACAGTGCGCCCCTCCACTTAACAACAAGTCCTCCGCTGCAGACATCTCCGCATACAATAGGAGACAAAGCCGCAGACGAGAAGTCGCGCAGAGCACACCCCCTCTAACCTTCGAAAAACAACCAGAGACTCCAGAGCGTGCAGAGTGCATCACTCCCCTCAGCACAAAAGAAAATACTTAGCTCCACGAGTGGTGTTCTGTCACCCTCGGAGCCCTTCTCTCACTTCCCCAATGATTGTAACGAGAGACAGTCTGCCGCATTCGAGTTCTCTAAAGAGCCCTGTAACAGCACAAGAATGTAGTGGAAATTTGCTCGGCACAGTTCCAACCATGTGGTTTTTTTCCTCTTTCTGGGATTTTTCACGTCAAAAAAAAGTCTCCTTGCCAGCCATCTCAATCCATTCTACATTGACTGTTTGCGCGCTCGACCACTCCCCGAGCTAAGACGGTTCAATTTAAGTTCAGTCTACCATAGCGTCTGAGTTTGGCCGCAACAACTGTGATAATGAGAAAAAATGTCTTTAAAGAGAGACAACATGCCAATCACAAACCACAAGCAACACAATCATGTGTAATGATCTTCATCAAAAATTTAGAAAAAATGGTAAAGCGATGCAAATACTATTTTGCATCGCTTCATCAAACTCTCGGCCTACTCTTTCTCAAAGCATTTCAACATTTATGTATGTAAAGTATACTATAATTTAAATTCTCAAACATAAAAAATGCATTTGTCAAATAATTCTTTACAAAATGGAGTGAATTTTAAAAGAAAAATGAGAAAAAAAAAGGAGTTAGAGTGGAGGCTTCTTTCCATTGTGAAAGAATGAATAAGCTCCCTTTGGCTTTGGCTTTGTCATAATCCATTTGCAGGGCTGGTGTTTGGAAGGCAAAAAAATCAAAAAAAGTTGCCGCACTAATGTAGGCTATAAGCCAAGAATTTTATAATGAGATATCTATACTATATTAATTGAGTTATTAAATATGCATTAAGATTGTGCTTTCAAAAAATTGAAAACTAGCAAGTAAATTATGCAACCAATATAACTCTTCTTTTGACTATTTAGAATATAGAGGTGTTAAGCACTAATCGGCTGTTCTTTTAGCCAACCCTATGTCTAAGTATTTATAGGAAACAAAATCTATAACTTACAGAACACGCGCCCTGAGCATATACCGTATGTTTTAGTATGTAATCTACCAATGAGAGAATGAGTATGTAAAAATGGTTTGCGGGTTAAATGTTCACTTCATGAGGATCACGCGTCTTGGGCCCACGTCGTGTGATCTGCGAACAGTAGAAATAAGTCTTGGAAAATACTTTGACGGTTAAAATGCATTAAAATTGTGTTTTCAAAAATTGAAAAACGAAATTGTTTTAAGTACGAAAACTGTTGTTTTCTGATCGTGAAAGAAGATTAGCAATCTTCACTGTACGTTCAGCACATAGAGAGGGTCCTGTGAGACATTTTTTTCTTTAAAAATTACAGTTGTAACGTCATTTACAGTTATAAATGGACAGTAATTTCTATTATAAATTACAGTTGTAACGTCATTTACAGTTGTAAATGGACAGTATTTTCAATTGTAAATTACAGTTGTAAAGTAGTTCAAAAATTCACTTTTTAGAAGTGTATTTTTACCCCCAAAATATATACATATGAATTCTTAAAAGGACCGTAAAAATACACGGATCAAAATTACGTGACTTATTTTGTGAAGAAAAATAAAAAATAAACCAAATAAATGAATTTTCCGCCGATCCTCCATATACGTTTCTCACACAGAAAATTTGGGAACCGGATCCTCTCCATTTCTAACGAAATGGATAGTATCCACTTCTCCATCTAATTGACAAGACTCATTCTCATCTAATCTAGTGGTGTAGGTTTTTTTATTTTAAAAAAATAAAAGTATAGGATAACTCAACCCGTCGGATCAGCCCACAATAAATCTACACCGTGCGGTGAATAATACCCGTTTCTTTAGAAATGAAGAGGATCGTAATTCGAAAATTTGGCCCTAGTTGGTGCAACTCAGATCGGTTCGGTTCGGTTCCATCCAAAACCAAGAACCGACCCATGTATGTTCGGTTCCAAACTTTTGGAACCGGAACCAACCCACGGTCCTAAAGTATATAACCGGATCTGAACCGTTTGCTTCGGTTCGGTTCTGGTTCGGTTCTCGGTTCGGTTCTCGGTTCGGTTCTCGGTTCTACCTATGTCTCAAAATAATTTAAAAAATGTCTCTTTCAACTCATGATTATGTGTAATACAACTACTAATGTCTCAAAGTAATTGTATCATGATTCTCTATAATATTGAAATGATACAACTACATGAGTATAATACATATTCTCTTTAGTCATACGACTATATTCTCAATTATTTTCTCGTATCAAGTGATATGACTATAATAGCTATTTCAAAATATTTTTTTAGCATTGATATTCGATTCTCGGGTCGGTTCTGAGTACCCGACGCTTGGAACCAGGAACCGAACCAAATTGTCGGTTCTGGTATTATGAGAACCGGATCTGAACCGAGCCTATTTGGAATCGACCCAAATCATTCGGTTCGATTCGATTCCGGTCTGATTCTCAATTCTTCGATTATTTTTGCACACCCCTGGGCCGCTAACGGCTCCTTCCCAAGGATAACACCATTCTATTGGAATTCAGAACGTTCGAATAAATGGGATGGAAGAATTTGGCATTTACATTTATGCCCCTGGTCGGAATTAAGATTTAAAACAGAACACGGTACAGCACTCAATTTAATTCATGACATTAAAACTATTAATGAAGTGTCGGTACAGCATTAGCCACGTCGCACTCAATTTAATTCTAGACATTAAAACTATTTAATATTACTATTTACTACAATATTTAAGTATTTATATCCCAATAGAGGGAAGATATTGTCTGTCTATTGGGGGAAAATAATTGGTGCTTCGATGTACATATATGTGTGCGCCAATAAGTAGGCGGGACTTTTCTGCGGGACTCATTTTATTTTCCTCCTTTTGATCCCGCCTGTTTTTTAGAGTTTCGAAAACCAAAAATCCCACAGACGTGTTCCGGCGACGACGTTCTTCCCTCAGGTGATCCCATTACTCTCTAATACTTCTGAAATACAGTGAAAATTTGTCGACGGAACTCCAGCCAGACCGTCTTACTGAAACGAAAATCATTTACTGCAAGAACTTTCTTTTCTTTGAAGTCGAAGAAGACGATTCTGTTGGGGTCCAGCCCCTAAAGAGTGGATAAAAGGATCAAGGGTGGAGCTGAGCTGCTGCAGGAATTGTTGAATGCTGGGAGCAGCATTTTTGAGTATTGTTTACTAGCGCTGGGCGGTAGCGCTACCGTCGGCGCTAGCGGCTCTTTGCACCGTCGTGTTGGTGTATCGTCGTGATGATCACCTGTGTCGTCGAGAGGCAAGCTGTATCGTCGAGATCGTGACCTGTGTCGTGGAGACGACTGAGAGCTGATGGCTAGCGCCCGGCGGTAGCGTTACAACTTACATCTGGCGGTAGCGTTGATGGCGGGCTGTATCGTCGTGATGATCACCTGTGTCGTCGAGAAGGTCAGATGTGTCATCGAGATCGTGACCTGTGTCGTCGAGACGACTGGGAGCTGATGGCTAGCGCCCGGCGGTAGCGTTGATGGTGGATTGTATCGTCGGGAAGATCACTTGTGTCGTCGAGAAGGTGAGTTGTGTCATCGATATCGTTGTGTTAGCTACCGCGAGCGGTAGTGGCTAGCGCTGGCGCCAGCGCGCGAGACCTATTTCGTTAAGCAGCGATCGGGAGCCATCTGATTGTCTTGGAAGTGTCTTGGATGGCCAAGATCACTTCGTCTATTTACCCTAAATAGGCAGAAACGGTTTGGCAAAAAATGAGTTCGTTCCTTTTTAGATCCGTCACGGTGAAAAATCGTGGGGGAGAAGAAGTGCTTGCTGCCATTGTTGCTGGAGGAGTTCTTCAAGGAGGAAGAACGGTATTTCTCAGATCGGTGACTTTGTCTTTGCTGTAAGAGTGTTTTTGCTTAGTCTCGTCTTCGTTTGCTTTTGTGCTTGAAGAGAGATTTGAATTCTGGCTCTTTGTTTGGAGAAAAGTTATTTTACCGTGGTTGGGAAGAGGGATTCAATTTGTGAATCCAAGAGGAATCTAGGTTGGGCAAACCTAGATTGTTTGTTGTAATCCGTTATTGTTATTATAGTGGATTATTCGTGTGCCCCGCCCCGTGGTTTTTCCCTCATTGCTTTAGAGAGAGTTTTTCACGTAAAATCTTTTGTCCTCTAGTTGTGTTTCTGTGTTCTGTGTATTGCTGCGTTTTAATTTTATCTTCCAGTGTGCTCAGATTTGACGAGTGAGTTATATCCCTACAAGTGGTATCAGAGGGAGGTTCATTCCTACCCATCTGTCTGGACATTCTGATTTAGATTTGGGTCAACGGTAGGTGACAACATTGGTCCGCTCCCTACCTTCTTAAATCTGATCAAGGCTTTGTCTCAGACCTTCTGGCTATTGTAGAAGATGGAGCAGAACAACAGAATGATAAGCATGAATGGCAAGAACTGGATTATATGGAAGCCTCGGATGAAGGATCTCTTGTTTTGCAAGGATCTTTATACTCCATTGTCGGGGAGACCGGCTACCATGTTAGATGAGGATGAGTGGAAGAAGATGGACTGGAAGGCAGTGGGGTTCATCCGGCAGTGGCTAGATGATTCTGTCTTTCACCATGTATCCACTGAGTCATCGACTCAGGATTTGTGGAGAAAGCTTGAAGCGTTGTACGAGAGGAAGACAACATGTAATAATGCTTTCCTGATCAGAAAGCTTGTGAACTTGAAGTATAAGGAAGGTTCTAAGATGACAGAGCATCTGAACCTTGCCCAGAGCATCATCAATCAGTTGGAGGCAATGAAGATCACCTTGGGGGATGAACTACAGGCCTTGATGATCCTTAGTTTCTTACCAGAGAGTTGGGAGACTCTTGTGGTGTCGTTGAGAAATTCAGCACCTGAAGGCGTCGTGTCAATGGAGATGGTGATGAGCTGTCTGTTGAACGAAGAGCTGAGAAGGAAGTACTCAGGAACCTCTACGTCGGATGTCTACCTCATGGAGGGAAGGGGCAGACCGATGAAGAAAGAGGGAAAGCAAAGAGGCAACTCCAGGACCAAGTCCAGAAGTAAGTCCAAGAAGGAGGTTGAGTGCTTCTACTGCAAGAAGAAGGGTCACTACATAAAGGACTGCTTCAAAATGCAGAGAGATCAGAAGGGGAAGGCGAAGGAGTCAGGAGAATCCAGTGAGGGTGGTGGTGCGGCCTCGATTGCTGAAGTTAAGTCGATGTGCTTACATTGCAGTGGGTCGGCATGCCAGGAGTGTGTTGACACTGACTGGGTAGTTGATGGTGGTGCGTCCTACCACTGCACTCCTCGCAGGGGTTTCTTTCACTCGTATGCTATAGGAGATCTTGGCACTATTCGGATGGCAAATGCCGGTGTGTCGAAGATTGTTGGCAGTGGAGACGTCCACCTGGAGACTGATCTTGGGAAGGTTATCCTCAAGGATGTCAGACATATTCCTGATTTGAGGATGAACCTCATTTCTGTTAGTAGGATGGATGATGGAGGCTTTAGCAGCATTGAAGGCGGAGGAGCCTAGAGGCTGGTGAAGGGCTCTTTGGTGGTTGCAAGGGGCAAGAAGTGTTGCGGTTTGTACCGAGCAAAGGCCAAGATCTGCAGCCCGAGTGTGAATGCTGCTGAAGATAACTCCATGGAGTTGTGGCATCGCAGACTTGGCCATATTCGTGAGAAGAATCTAAGGATCTTGGTGAAGAACAAGGTTCTTCCAGAGTTGTCAGGAGAGCTTCCTAACACTTGTGCTCACTGCTTGGCTGGCAAGCAGAGACGAGTATCCTTTGCGCAGGCTGAATCAAAGAGGAAGGCGGAGCTGCTGAACCTGATACACACTGATGTGTGTGGTCCTATTGAGCCCAAGTCAGTGGGCGGGGCAGCTTACTTTGTTACTTTCATAGATGATCACTCGAGGAAGGTCTGGACTTATGTCTTGAAGCATAAGAGTGATGTCTTGGCAAAGTTCATGGAGTTCGGGGCAAAGGTAGAGAAGATGACCGGGAAGCATATTAAACGGGTAAGATCTGATAATGAGGGTGAATACATTGGTGCTTTTGATGCCTACTGTAGGGAGCATGGCATCGTGCATGAGATGACAGTCCCGAGAACACCGCAACAGAATGGTCTGGCGGAGAGGATGAATAGGACGATTGTTGAGAAGATCAGGTGTATGATCTCTCAAGCAGGTATTGGTAAGCAGTTCTGGGCAAAGGCTGTACAGACTGCAGTGCACTTGGTCAATCTGTCCCCCTCTGAACCTTTGGATGGAGATATCCCAGAGCGTGTTTGGTCCGGGAAGGACGTGTCATATGAACACGTGCGAGTGTTCGGTTGCAGGGCACATGTTCATGTCCCCAAAGATGAGAGATCGAAGCTTGATGAGAAATCTCGTGAGTGCATTTTGTTGGGATTCCTATATGAAGAGTTTGGCTATAGACTCTGGGATCCAGTGAAGAAGAAGCTCATCAGAAGCAGGGATGTGGTCTTCGTGTAAGACCAGATTATTGGTGAGCAAAGTGTTGCTGAGCCACATGATCCAAAGGTTGTGGAGAGTTTTGATGCAGTTTTTGAGCCAGAGAATGCTGGTGCTGATGAAGGGCGTGCTGAAGAAGTAGATGTATAGATTCCAGATCAGGATGAGATTCCAGGTCAGGATGAGATTCCAAATGAAGGGGGAGCTTTGCCTGTTAATGTTCCACCGATGGTGGAGGTGCCCCTCAGGAGGTCTGACAGAGCACGGAGGCCCATCACCGGATATCCACCACAAGATTATATCTTGCTTACTGATGGTGGTGAGCCTGAGTCTTTTGTGAAGGCTCAGAGATCTGAAGACAGAGAGTCTTGGGCAACATCGATGGAGGAGGAGTTGGACTCGCTCCAAAAGAACGAGACCTATGACTTGGTCAGACTACCAAAGGGGAGGAAAGCTTTGAAGAACAAATGAGTCTTCAAGCTGAAGACTGATGAAAATATCTCCCAGCCCAGGTACAAAGCAAGGTTGGTAGTTAAATGGTTCAGTCAAAGACATGGTGTGGACTTTGATGAGATATTTTCACCAGTAGTGAAAATGTCCTCTATTAGACTGGTGTTGGGGTTGTCTGCCTCCATGAATCTTGAAGTTGAGCAGATGGATGTCAAGACTGCTTTTCTGCATGGAGATTTGGAGGAGGAGTTGTACATGGAGTAGCCCGAAGGCTTTGAGGCCAAGGGCAGGGAGCATTTGGTCTGCCGACTCAAGAAGAGTCTTTATGGGTTGAAGTAAGCACCCAAGCAGTGGTACAAGAAGTTTGACTCCTTCATGCTGAAGAGCAAGTTCCAAAGGACCAGGGCTGATAACTGTGTCTATGTGAAGAGGACTGAAAGGACCTTTACAGTTCTGCTGTCGTATGTGGATGACATGGTGATTATCAGTGATGACAAGACCAGTATTGTTGAGCTGAAGAAAGAGCTCGGTGAGTCCTTTGAGATGAAGAACTTGGGACCAGCAAAGAAGATCCTAGGGATGAAGATCACCAGGGATAGGAGTGCGGGTCTATTATGGCTATCTCAAGCTGAGTATGCAGAGAAGGTGCTGAAGAGGTTCATGATGGAGAAGGCCAAGGTGGTAGCTACTCCGTTGGGTGGACACTTCAAGCTATCTAGCTCTCAGTGCCCTTCATCTGAGAAGGAAGTAGAGGAGATAAGCCAAATCCCCCATGCATCTGCAGTAGGAAGTTTGATGTATGCTATGGTCTGCACGAGGCTAGACATAGCTTATACAGTGGGAGTAGTGAGCAGATATCTGGTGAATCCAGGGATGATCCATTGGGATGCGGTGAAGTGGATACTCCGATATCTCAGAGATACCACAAGCCTGTGCTTGCAGTTTGGTGGAGGGTCGCCAATGTTGGTGGGGTACTCTGACTCATATATGTCAGGAGATGTTGATTCCCGAAGGTCCACATCTGGATATATCGTTACTTGTGCAGGGGGAGTTGTGTCGTGACAGTCGAGGTTGCAGAAGTGCGTGACACTGTCAACGACGGAAGCAGAATATATTGCGCTGCCGGAAGTATCTAAAGACATCTTGTGGATGAAGAAGTTCATGCTTGAACTTGGACTCCAGCAAGAGGTGTTCACTGTGTACAGTGACAGTCAGAGCGCCATTTTTCTGGCCAAGAACCCCGCCTACCACTCCAAGACAAAGCATATTGATGTAAGGTATCATTGGATACAAGAAGCTGTCGAGGAGAAGCTGCCGAAGGTGGAGAAAGTTCACACGAATGAAAATCCTTCAGATATGATGACGAAGGTCGTGCCAAGGGAAAAGCACGAGCTGTGTCGGTTGTTGATCGACATGAAGAACACCTGAAGGTGTCAGGTTGGGAAACTCCTCTTTACGGTCTGGAGGGGGAGTTTGTTGGGGCCCAGCCCCTAAAGAGTGGATAAAAGGATCAAGGGTGGAGCTGAGATGCTGCAGGAATTGTTGAATGCTGGGAGCAGCATTTTTGAGTACTGTTTACTAGCGATGGGCGGTAGCGCTAGCGGCTCTTTGCACCGTCGTGTTGGTGTATCATCGTGATGATCACCTGTGTCATCGAGAGGCAAGATGTATCGTCGAGATCGTGACCTGTGTCATCGAGACGACTGAGAGCTGATGGCTAGCGCCCGACGGTAGCGTTATAGCGGGCGGTAGCGTTGATGGCGGGCTGTATCGTCGTGATGATCACTTGTGTCGTCGAGAAGGTGAGTTGTGTCATCGAGATCGTGACCTGTGTCGTCGAGATGACTGGGAGCTGATGGCTAGCGCCCGACGGTAGCATTACCGCGGGCGGTAGCGTTGATGGCGGGCTGTATCGTCCGGAAGATCACTTGTGTCGTCGAGAAGGTGAGCTGTGTCATCGATATCGTTGTGTTAGCTACCGCGGGCGGTAGTGGCTAGCGCTGGCGCTAGCACGCGAGACCTGTTTCGTTAAGCAGCGATCAGGAGTCGTCTGATTGTCTTGGAAGTGTCTTTGATGGCCAAGATCACTTCGTCTATTTACCCTAAATAGGCATAAACGGTTTGGCAAAAAATGAGTTCGTTCCTTTTAAGAGCCGTCACGGTGAAAAATCGTGGGGGAGAAGAAGTGTTTGCTGCCATTGTTGCTGGAGGAGTTCTTCAAGGAGGAAGAACAATATTTCTAAGATCGATGACTTTGTCTTTGCTGTAAGAGTGTTTTTGCTTAGTCTCGTCTTCGTTTGTTTTTCTGCTTGAAGAGAAATTTGAGTTCTTGCTCTTTGTTTGAAGAAATGTTATTTTACCGTGGTTGGGAAGAGAGATTCAATTTGTGAATCTAAGGGGGATCTAGGTTGGGCAAACCTAGATTGTTTGTTGTAATCCGTTATTATTATTATAGTGGATTGTTCGTATGCCCCGCCCCGTGGTTTTTCCTTCATTGCTTTAGAGAGGGTTTTTCACGTAAAATCTGTTGTCCTCTAGTTGTGTTTTTGTTTTATGTGTATTGCTGCATTTTAATTTTATCTTCTAGTGTGCTCAGATTTGACGAGTGGGTTATATCCCTACAGATTCATGGTATTCTTACAGTTTTTTGAACTGTTAGTTTATTGACTTTGGAATGTGCTTGCTACGCTCAGAATGTGTTGTAATCTTATATTACGCAAGGGACGTGCTCGTTTTGCTCAGAATATTTGGAAAACGTTCAAAAAAATTCAATTACGACTGTAATGTGTCAGTAGCTCTAGATTTATTTAGTTGAGGGTTGAGATTACTCTTGTTTGGAATGTGCTCGTTACGCCCGGAATGTACTTGGAATGCGCTTGTCACTAACTTCCTTCTCTTTGTTGGGATTTCTCTTGTTTGTCAAAGTTAATGTTTAATTACGGCTGTAATTGATATTGCAATGATGGTTAATTCATTTGGAATGTGCCCCAGTAATATTATGTTTACGGCTGTAATTTTTCAACTGTCACTACAATAAACTGCACCTATAGTAATGACTAAATTGTAACGAAGACAATTTCGATGTCGTCTTTCTTTCAGTTGCACAAATCCTTTGTAGTTATTCTGCCCGAGAAGGAAAATTTGTTAGGTGAAGAAGGAGTTGCAGATTCTTTTGTCCAGCAAAGCTCGAAGAAGGTAGTGAGGAGAGAGGAGAAGAATGAAAAGAAGGGTAAGGATAGGGAGGAGGGAGGAGAAGGTAGTGAAGATTCTTTTGTCCGACAAAGGTCGAAGAAAGTAGTGAGGAGAGAGTATAAGAATGAAAAGAAAGGTAAAGATAGGAAGAAGAAAAGGTGGAAGAAGGAGAAGAAGAGGAAGAGAATTGTTGAGAAAGTAGTTGAAGAGAAGAAGAAGAAGATGAAGAGGGGAAGAAAAGAAACAGTAAAGGTGGAGGAGGAAGAGGAAGAGGAGGCCGAGGAAGAGGAAGAAGAATAGGAGAAGGAAATGGAAGAGGAGGAAGAAGGGGGAGGAGAGGAAGAAGGAGGAGAGGAGAGAAAAAAAGGAGAATAAGAAGGAGAATGAAAGAATGTATGAGTCTCTAGTTAATGAGGTGCGACAACTTAGAAGGTTTTGTGAAGAGAGCTTAGACTTTATTGACACTAATAAAAAATATTCATGCACCGCCCCTCCACCCGATAATCCACATACCCTTCCATCTGATCATACAATTTATCCCACCCAAATATCTAGTGCTTTAGTTCCATACAAAGCTTCGAGGGTTGTTAGTGAGTTTACGGAACATGATGCTGACCTTGTGAAAATAGATGTTCATAGTAATACGCGAAGCCTTGTAAGAAATTTCAAAGGAAGAAAAGGTAGGAAAAATAAGATTGTTGTTAAAGAGGTCATGGTAATACGTGAAGCATTGTTAGTACGTTAGTGCTTCTACTTTCTTTTTTGACCATTATGCCTTCTTTTTTATATTTATTGCAATTTCACATTAACATATTATTTCCTTTGCAGTGATTCACTTATCTTCGAAAGCGGTAATATTGCAATGTCTCGAGAGGGAATCATTGACCGCGCGGCCGCCCGACCGATCGGTCGCTGTTGCGCGCTTCTCGGCCGCGTGGCTGCTCGTGTAAGACTCCCTTTTTTTAAATCCTACCGGGTCTTGACCAGAACCGCCGTCTTGCGGTGACACCAACTCTCAGGAAGGTCGCCACTACAAGATGCCAATTCTGCTGGCAAATTTAACATCCAGGTCAACCATACAACACAGAAAAATTAAGGAAGATCATATATATATGACCAAGTCCACAATCACAATACGACATATAAAAATATCATCAACAGTCCAAATAAGAAAATGCTGAATATAAAAGGGGCTCATGCCTAGTACATGAATATCCTCACTACATAATCACTCGCGGAAGCAAACTGTATCGCTATCACTCACATCTGACCAATGTAGAGACGTAGTGCGCTGCAGTAGCTCCTCATGCTCCGTCGCTCTGTCCTGCTGCTGCTCCTGCTCCACGCGCTCCTGGTTGTTTTGCCACATCCGGCCGTTAGTCATAAAGACTAAGCGGTTTCATCCAAACCTCCCCCATGTCTCCTAGGCACCTGGCTACACACTTAATTATCGAGTTTACCTCATCAAAGGGAGGATGCGGCCTCGAACAACCCATCGTGGCCGAATAGGCGCGGAGAGGGGTTAAAGTGGCATGGACCGCAATCCTTATTGAAGGCATGTGACGAAATCAACGTTTGTGCACCAGGTTGTGGTCAGGGTCCTCACAATAAACAGATGAAATCAGCGATGACGCAACTTGAATTATTGCTTGTCTCGAGCAATTCAACTAAGGGGAGTACGTTATGCTAATTACAAATTGAAAATCAAAACAGGAAAGTGGACCGAGAAGTCTCGTGCCCAAGGAGGATACAAGTAGAGCAAAAAAAAAAAACTCTAAACCTAGAATCAAACACAATGCAACTAAACAAACTATACTAAGGCTATATCCACTCTTTCAAAAGAACTAAGTGATCTGTCATACGTGTCGTGTAGGCGAAAGTAATGACGCTGAGTGTGGTGTTACAGACTCAAAACTACTAGGATGACCTCCAAAGAAATCCATCAATGACGATGGTCATAGGCTCGCCCGATCATACCTTCTCCACTACACTCGATATTAACCAACTCTACGAATCAATAGGACTTTGATTAGGGTTAATGTAGGCTTGGGTTTAAGGGTGAGATATAACAAAGATAAATATAAAGAATTTTCACACTTAAACAAAAAGTTTTGAGCTTAAGAAAATAAATAACTACCACACGAAGAAGAGAGTGAAACCCTCGGACTTGCTTTTTGAATTGGGGTCACTCTCCATGTAACGACCCAGAAGCCGACGTACGGGCTTAGCCCTAGCCTCAGCTGGCCTTGTTATGGGCTGCATCCTTTGCCACCCCCAACCCCTCTGCGCGCTTGTTTCTCAGCAGCGCTAGGTTGTTGAGGCCGGGATTCGATCCCGCGCCCCCTTGATAAGACTTGTACTTCCCACTTTTCGAGGGTAGCTAACCACTCAGGCACCTCACATCGTGGCCAGACGGAGACAGTGGAACAGGCTTCTCCACTACTAGGTGGGTATACACACTGCTAGACATAGACCTTATGTACGCCTCAACGCTAAGAACACAACAACGGAGACCCTGCGTACTCTTGCTCGCTAAACCAGCTGAGTCTTATGACGCAGAAGGGTTCTTTGGGAAGTAAACACCAAGAGCCCAACCCAACCGGTCAATGACACGAAAGGGGTCTTTGGAAGTAAACACAAAGAGCCCAGCCCAACCAGCCAAGATCTATCTGTCAGCTCCCGTCGGTGTGACGACTGGCAAGCCCGTAGATCTGCCACAAGTAATTCTCCAATAAGGATCATTATGCAACCGTGTGAAGACTATACACACCCATGTAATTCTCATGCTACATTCGTGCTATCAAGCACCCAAAGACTTCTAACCAAGTCCATAACATAGTTACTATTACAATTTCAATCGATGCTAATTAGCATACAATGACCTACCAACCGGGTCCTTAACATAACACCTTAGGATATAACTATAACCTAGAATCCACACCAAACCATCACTGCTACCCATACCGAGTTGCCATAACTCTTGTGCAGTGGTATGTGTATGTAAGGGAAATACTTTCTTTGATCATATAAGACTACTTGTGCGTTTAATGTCATGTTCAAGTTTACTATATAAATCTGCCCGGGTATGCCGCCAGGTTGGTCCGCCGATGGTTGAAACCCTTACAAAAAGTGAAAGGGTGCCGTTTGCGGCGAGACCAAGTGAGGAAACGACTGCTTTCCCAATTGTTGACAGCGAGTATAACAAAATTTGGCAGAAATGTAACTATACCTGAAAATTCATGCCCATAATATCTTGCCTAATCATGGACACTGATCACGACATTTATTCTTCAAAATCATTAAAAAAACAATTTACATAATTGTAAATAAAAAAGATAAGTTCTTCCTAAATCATAAGAATATTTTCTTGGCTCATCTCAAGCAATAATTGAGATACATATTTAATAATTGTTCTACAGTAAAGTTAATTTCATAATTAGGAACATCAATCAGCAATTAAAAAACAATCATTTTTAATCAAATATTATAATCATTTTTTTTCAATCTTTCACAAAACATCAAAACCACAGGTGTTGTCCAGCTGCTGATCAAAATAAAATACACCACAAATGATGATGATGCATCAGAACCTTACGATATGCAATAATGATTGAAAATTGCACATTTTTCATGGGGATAATCTAAGGCAAAATATCTCTTGCGGATCGCTTGGGTGCTCTGGTAGATCGGTCGAATTGAACCACCTTAGCTCGAAAGCGAACCGAGCGAGTAAACAGTCAATGAGTGAATTAGTAAGTGACACAAAGACTTTTAACGTGGAAAACCCAGAAATGATGAAAAACAACGCGGTCAGAGCTGTGTCAGCCAACTTCCACTATCTTCTGGGGGTTACAATTAGAGATTAAGAACTCGAGCGCGACAGGCCGCTGCTCGTTACAATGGTAGAAAGAGAGAGAGAACTATGATGGTGATAGACCACCTCTCGGGAAGCTGAACGTTTCTTCTTCTGAGAACAACAGTGAGAACAAAAGTGAGAATCATGAGTCGCCTTTCGCAACTTTCAAAGGATTGAAGGAGTTCTTCGAGAGCCGAAGGAGATCTTCAAGCGCCGAAAGAGAATTCCAAGGAAATCTTCAAAGGAACTCTCTCGGGCGTCGAAGGCAAGGTGTCTTGAAATGAAGGCTCTGAGCTCCTTTTATAGCTTTGGTCGAGGGTAGCCCAGTAATTTCGCCGTTGTAACCACCGTAACCACCTAAGGGTGAATCACGTTTTCCGATTCGGAGGACACAGATCGCCATTTTTTGTAAATGACTGTCTCTCCCTTCCGGCAGTTCGGGCAGCTTCGTTGACGGTGATGAAGGCGACGAACGGGTCTTGTAATATAAGAAATTAGGAAACGTTAACTACGCGCGTGTCGGGAACGTTCTGAGCGCGAGGAAATGTTCTGAGCGTGCAACGAACGCGGGAGCGTTCTGAGCGTGCGAGAAAGCGTTCTGAGCGCGCAACGAACATGTGAGCGTTCTGAGCGCACGTCGAACAGGTCATGCAATCTGAGAAATTAGGAAATGTTAACTGCGCGCGTGTCCGGAACGTGGAAACGTTCTGAGCGTGCCACGAACACGGGAGCATTCTGAGCGCGCAATGAACACGGAAGCGTTCTGAGCGCGCAACGAACACGGGAGCGTTCTGAGCGTGCAGTGAACACGGGAGCGCTCTGAGCGCGCGACGAACGGGGAAATGAGAAGTCGCGTCCCCAAGGGAGAATTGGGCTCCGACCGCACCTGCCGAGGGGGGTGCGGTTTTGGTCGCATCCCCTGCAAAGCGGGGGAGCTCGACCACACCCAAAAAGGGAGGGGGTGCGGCCAAGCCGCACCCCCTAGGGATGCGGTTTGGCCACACCCCACGGGGGGTGCGGCTTGGCCGCACCCCCTAGGGATGCGGTTTGGCCGCACCCCAAGGGGGGTGCGGCCTGGCCGCACCCCAAAGGAGGGGTGCGGCGTGGCCGCACCCCAACGAGGGGTGCGGCTTGGCCACACCCCAAACTTGGTCGCACCCTCATAGGGGTGCGGCTTGGCTTGGCCGCACCCCCCATTATGGGGGGTGTGGCTATCCGCACCCCACTAGTGGAGTGCGGACTAACCGTATCCCAATAGTCGGGTGCGGTTGACGGCACATGGCGCCGATAGAATATTAATTGTGCTCGGCGGATTCTTTCACTCTCAAGATCATGAGTTGGACTCTTGACCTCACTAACCTCACTTCTCATTAGTGAAGCATTCTTTCTAAACGCACCCCAAGAATACTTATAAATATTTGGGTGCATATCAATATCCAAAAGAATTATAGCCTAAATTTAAAATAGATTCAATAGCTTTATTAAGATTGAAATAAATAATGTGATTAGCTTTTATAAATTTTTAACGGATTTAGATGATGATATAAATATCTAATATTATTATTTTATTTTAAAAATAATTTTATTATTATTGTTTTATATATAACTAAGACAAATATGTGCACATGTACAATGTAACAAGCGGTTAGGAACATGAGATTCCCGTGGCTTGTGCGACAGTGCTCGTATTGCTTGTCTTTTGCAGTACGCAACATACATCGATGATGGGCCCCAACCTAGCTCGATGTCATCGTGATCGTCGATGCGCACTAGAGAAAGTGAGCGTCACGAGTATTGTCAAGCGGGGCATGTGAGATCCTCGCGTCACATTTCCCGTATCTTTAAAATATTGTGTTCATATTTTTATATTTATACATTTTATTTTAAATTGGGAAATGAAATTCATATAGTTCACGCGGGCCGATCGACGGCCGCTCATTTTAGCCGATTGCCGACAGCTTGCTGCAACTGATCACCGGTCGCTCCTTATAGCTTTGTTCTGCGATGCTTGCTCATTTTACAATTGTCAACCGTACCCCCAACATTAAAGAACGGTGACCGCAGGTCGCTCCTTTTAGCTTTGTTCCACGATCCTTTCTCATTTTGCAATTGTCAACCGTACCCCCAGCATTCGGTCATCGGTGTGAGAGAAAAGGCAAAAAAAGACATTTAGGTTGCACGGGCATGTCAACTGCATAACACGTAATTCGTCAAGATCAGAAATATCTAAGGAGAACACTTTAGAAGACCTCATCTCGACAGAACTCGACGGGGACGGCTACTCGCAGACCATTCAGCTCGACAGTTGTACAACCCGTATTCGATGATGAGGTCTAGCTTAGAAGAACTCGCCCAGCAGCGGCGAGCTCAGACCACCTCGTCCTGCAGGGGCGAGCTCAGACTATCTCGCCCAACAAGGGGCGAGCTCAGAAGACCTCCACCAGCAGGGGCGAGCTCAGAAGACCTCTCCCACCAGGGGCGAGCTGAGAAGACCTCGCCCAACATGGGCAAGCTCAGACCACCCCGCCCAGCAGGGGCGAGCTCAGAAGACCTTTTCCACTATGGGTGAGCTCAGAAGACCTCGCCCAAATATGGGCGGACTCAGAATTCACCTCGTCGAGGACAGCTATTCATAGACCATTTAGGACTGGGAATAACATTTTGATTAAGCGGAGAAAGCTATCAGCAGTCCAATATACCTTAGGAATCCATTTTGGTAACTCCAACACCAATATAGTATGGATAATAACTAATCAAATTTAATCAATTTTTAATAAATTAAATTCTATACATCCATGCCGGCACCACATCACCGCCTCATCAACGTCACAACATCTAAATTCTTAAATACTTAACAAATGTTAATCCGACGACCTACATTAAATTTAAGTTGAAATTTCAAGAACAGTACGAGATAAAAATTAAGAAATACTAGGCTAAAATTCAAGACTAATTTATGTATTTTGTGAAAATCTTAAGAAAAAAAATGCACATAACCTGAGCATACCTAACTACTGCGAGTTCATGGCAAAAATTTTCAAACCGGTCCGCAAATGATCGAGGTGATCTTGTGGGAGATACTTTTAATCTTCGCGGGCATCACAATTGTTGCGGGTCACTCGACGTTTTGGTAGACCAGTCAAATTGAACCACCTTAGCTCACAAGCGAGTTGAGCGCGCAAACAGTCAATGAGAGAGTTACTAAATAACAAGAACAAGCTTTATCGTGGAAAATCCGGAAATGGTGAAAAACCACGCGGTCGGAGCTGTGCCGACCAAATTCCACTATCTTCTGGTGGTTACAATTGATAGCTGAGAACTCGAGCGCGACAGACCGCTGCTCGTTAAAATGGTAAAAAAGTAAAGATCGAGGGTGACAGACCACCTCTCGAGAGACTAAGTACTTTCTATGAACGAAAGTGAGATTCTCGAGTCGTCATTCGTAACATGAAGGATTTCCGACTCGTTTAGGAAGTTATCTTACGAAGCAAAGTGGAATCTTCAAAGGCACGAAGGAGATCTACGAAGATCGAAGGAGATCTTTAAGCGTCGAAGGAGAATTTCAGGGAAATCTTCAAAAGAGCTCTCTCGGGCGTAAAAGACAAAGTGTCTTGAAATGAAGACTCTGCACTCTTTTTATAGCCTTGGGCAGGGGTGACTTGGTAATTTTGTCGTCGTAACCACCGTAACTACCTCACGGATGAATCACGCTATCAATTTGGAGCAGACGGATCGCCACTTTTTGGATATTCCCGTCTTGTCCCCTGGTCAGTCCAGTCCGACGCTATTGATGGCGTTGAGTTAAGTGAACTAGACCTGTAATCTAAGAAATTGGGAAAGGTTAACTGTTGCGCGTGTCACGAACGTGAAAGCGTTCTGACCGCGCAACGAACACGAGAGCGTTCTGAGCGCGCAATGAGCACAAGAACATTCTGAGCGTGCTTAGCTCGTTTTGCGGGCTGAAGGCCAAAAATGCTATCGCATGCGCTTACTTAACCCCGCGCCTCTCAAGAGGGGATGTGCGACCTCCTGAAAAAGGAGGGGCGCTTGAGGTCTGGCCGTCTCCCGAGAGGGGGACGGCGCCGACCGCAAACCTATGGGGGCGCAGCGCCGGCCACAAACCTATGGTGGTGTGGCACCGGCCGCAAACCTATGGGGGTGGACCGCCGACCCCACCCCCAACGGGGTGTGCCCCCCCCCCCATCGGGTGCGGCGCGGCTCCGGCCACAACCCACTATGTGGGGTGCGGTTAGAGCCGCACCACACTAAGTGGGGTGCGGTTTCGGTCGCCCCCCACTAAGTGGGGTGCGGTTTCGGTCGCCCCCCACTACGTGGAGTGCGGTCTTGGCCGAAAATGGCGGGGCGTGCATGCGCGGACTCTGACTGCTGTGGTGGTTTATTCCCCACTCTCATTTTTATGGGAGTTAACACTCTCCCCACTTACACCACTCTCAAGGTGGGGATGTGGCTAAACGCATCCCCGAGTTATTATATAAACGGATGCATATCAACGACTCTCGCCACGGAGTTCACTCCAAGATTATATATATAGTGCAAAATATTCACAAATATTTCATGCACATTTGTAACGTCAACACTTGGTAAATTTGCTGGACTTCTCTAATCTTAACCCACCCGCTAAATATTTGTCATTGCGTCGCACGCGCCAATCAGATGTGCACTGCACTTGAAGGCTTACCACATGATATTTGGGGATTTTGTAGTGTACCGAGTTATTTATAAAATTCATCTTTTTTTACGGTTACAACACGACGAAAAAACTGAGCTCCTCTTCTCTTATAAGTTGTAACCGGTATTTTCCGTGTTATTTTCTTTTTTGTTTGCTTAATTCCACCTCAACGCGGTTTACAGCTTCACACTTTTTTTGTTATTTTATGAAGAAATCGAAACCCCGTGAGAAATGATCAGCATTGATCTCAAGAACAATCTAATGGTTGGGATTAAGATGCACCGCCAAAAGAAGCAGTTGACCGAAGAGACATAAATTAACCCACATCATTGAAAAAAAGGATCACAGTCTCCTTCTCGCGAAATTTCTGTGTCCGGGATCGGACGGTCTGCGGCCACAGATATATATACCGCCACCTGTAAAACGTTTTTTCTTTGAATGAACATGATTTCTCTGGCACTTATCCCGATATCTCTCTCGGTAACTTTGCGAATACAAAGCCATCATGACGATCATGTTCAAGAACTTTCCACTACAACACAGATAATTGTGGCCTCTGAGAGTGTGGTTTACTTTGATATCATTACAAAATAGAGATACTTTATCCCGAGCTGACTTTCATATCGTGACCAAATAAATACCTAATGCTCGTCGATCTCACTGAGTCACGGAGCACGCACTTCATGAAATTCGCAATTAATTGGATATGCGACCATTACACATCCGTTACAAATTAAGGGGAGTTTTCGCCCGTCCGAGCCGACATGCCCTACTTTTGACTCTTGGATTCGATGAACTTGGCCGCCTTCCTTTGGAACACGAACTTGGGTCCTTTTACAAACACACCACTTCTATGCAACAACGGTCTCCTCGAGTTGATAGTTCTCTCTCTCTACCTAACAAATAAGTTTGTTGAGGATATATAGTTTTTTTTATAGTTCATTAGTCGCATAAAAGTTGGCAGTGCATTGCAAAGACCGAATAACATTACCGTCCGTTCCTATAATCCTTGACATGCCATGCGTCGTCTTCTAGAACGCAACAGACTTGATGATAACCCGATGCAACGACAAGAACATTCTTCATCTGGTTTACAAATTAGTTGATACGTGAGACCGGACGCAAACTGTGATTTTAATTAGTGCTCGATAGTCAACACAAATACGCCAGTGGCCATCATTTTTAGGCACCGTTACAATCATAGACACGCTATGAACTTCTCAACCCGATTACTTTGCCACCAAGTGTGCCGACGACTTGTCTTTTGATATCCTCATTCAGATACTAAATAGTCTTGGTAGTCTGTCAGTACTCTGCCGGATTTATCTGAGCAGTTATGGACATGGTTGTGAAGTTGTTTATAGGCCTAGAAACTTCAAAATATCCATATTTCTGGCTTCCAGTTCACATGAGGGAGTTCCTCGCGCACATTAGTGACTCGTTTGGCACGGCATTGGCGGTTGTAAACGCGGTGGTTATGAACCATTGCTCGTGAACGCCCGACCTCACCTGCGGAACTTCATCCACTTTTATGTTCAAAACTAGTTTTCTTTTCTTGGTGGCCATAACCCTTGGAACAAAAAAGCCGCGTCAAACAGACCATAGATCTCAGACGCGGAACTCCCAACTTTCACCTTCAACTCAGCTATTAGGGATGTAGTCAAGTCAGGCATATCTACTAACCCTAATATCATTAATCCCAAGTCACCATCAATATATGTTTTCTTGCCCTCAACTCCATCCTTGACTTATTTTCCTTCTTTATTGTTCTAAAGGCTTAAATTGTTGGAAAGAAAAAAAAGCCTAAGATCATTATTGTTGAAGGAATATGTATGAAGGACAGGCGGTTATCCGTTTGTAACCGCCCGGTGATGCTGCTACAATGTAAAGGGCCGGGCGGTTCAGTGTTGATCTCTGTAAAGGGCCGGGCGGTCCGGTGTTGATCTCGGTAAAGGGTCGGGCGGTTACCCTTGTGTAATCACCCGGTGTTGCTTCCTGATTGTAGTCCGGGCGGTTAATTGTATTGTAATCGTCTGATGTATTTAGTCCGACATCGTTGTTTATAAATTCTCTCCTCCTCTACTCTATATAAGGAGGGATGCACCTATATAATAAGTAGATTTTCTGGAGAATAAAAAATATTATTTTATTTGTATTATGAGTTTCTACATGGTATCAGAGACAGGTTCCATCCTGCGAGCCGCCTCTTGAAACCACCCATTCTGCTCCGCACGGACATCTCTTCTAAGACCGCCTAGACTCCTCCCTCGGGTGAACTTCGTGCATACTCCTGCAAGACCGCCTGGTCTTCTCTCTGTGTGTCCTTTGTGGCCACACCTACTCTTCCTTACGGATCCTTCTTTGTGTCCAGTCCGCGCAGCTTCTCTCTTGCAACCACCCGGCCTTCCTGCGGTGACCAATCCACGCGACCTCCTGTTGTAACCGCCCGGACTGCGTGTTGTGACCAGTCCGAGAGGCCTCCTTGTTGCAACCACCCGGACTCCCCTCTCCCCTTACCTTGAGCGATCACTCTTCTCGTCCCGACGGTTATCTTGTCATCGGCCTGTCATGAGCACCCTATGACCTCTTCTCTTGCCACGACTTACCCCACTGAAATGTGGGATGAACTCCGGGTACTACTATCTCCCTCCATGGGAAGAAGAATTTTGTGGAATGGGAGCACTCGGTGCGCCGTGTCCTTCAAACCAAAGGGTTGCTTCATCATATTACACGTGCCCCCAACCGTCCGGACTCCCCTCTCCCCTTACCTTGGGCGATCACTCTTCTCGTCTCGTCGGTTATCTTGTCATTGGCTTGTCATGAACACCCCTTCGACCTCTTCTCACCCCCTCCCCTGAAGTGCGGGATGAACTCCGGGTTACTACTATCTCCCTCCATGGGAAGAAAAATTTTGTTGGAATGGGAGCACTCGGTGCGACGTGTCCTTCAAACCAAAGGACTGCTTCATCATATTACACGTCCCACCCCCTCCCCCCTCTACCGAACCTATAGAACAGTGGCTCTATGATGATGGTCGGGTTCAGTCGTGGCTTCTCAATACTATAGACACTGAACCATACTGAATGGTCATATACCACGAAACTGCTAAAACCATGTGGGACGAGCTTAAGTCCTTTTACTCTGGCCAAGACAGTCTCCAACATCTCTTTGATATCTTTACTCAGCTTTAGGCGGTTGACCTAGGTATGACCGGTGACCTGACCTCCTTTGTCACCACGTCCAAGACCCTCATTGAGGTATGGCTTCGGCACCAGACCCCCTCCTTGGAATTTACTGTTCAGCACGCACAGAAGGAGGTTGTAGGCATTGCCCTCATGATGGCGCGCATAGAAGGAGGTTGTGGGCATTTCCCTCGTGATGGCGTGACTACCTCCCCATCTTAACAGTGTCAAGGCGACCATCCTCCCCTCTCCCATTGTTCTGTCTCTTTTTGACGTATGCTCAATGATCCTTAAAGTCACTCTGCCTCCTCAAGCCGTGATGCCTCCCTCTCCTTCCCTTCTGCACCACTCCCCAGCTATGCACCTTCCCCCTGAGTCTCGGGATAGTCGCAATAGTTCTCACGGTGGCAGACGTGATGATCAAAATCGCTTCTCTCGGCCAGACAATCGTCTGTGTACTTATTATGATCGCCCACATCATACTGAGGCCACATGCTATAAGAAATATGGGTTTCCACCGCCGACATTCAATATGCAATCTCATGCTTCTCCAGCCGTGGATGTTCACTTCCTCCTCACGCTCTGACGTTGACATCTTGTGCGAGGAACTTTGACAACTTCAGGGGTTGCTTACTCGGGTCTCTGACTCTGTTGCCTCTACTTCCAACGAAGGTATAACATGTTTTCCCACAGTCTAGTGTGGATAGTGGACTCTGTGGTTACCAACCACATCACCCAACACAAACCTTTACGGTATTCATATACCACTTCTCTGAAGTTTATTACGGTGGTCAATGGAAATACCACCCCGGTCTGCGGTTCTGGAGATGTGCATGTCACTCCATCTCTACTTCTCTGCTCTGTCCTTTATGTTTCTAGCTCTCATTTTAATATTCTCTCTTTCAATCGTTTAACTAAGGACCTTGATTGTTTGCTCACATTTTCTCCATCTTCTTTTCTGATGCAGGATCGACGAACTCAGAATATCATTGGTAGGGGGTGACTCTCTAATGGACTATACACTCCGGATCTTCCATCCTATGTTCTGTCCTTCGTCACCTCCACTGACTGGCACCGACGTCTTGGACATGCTCCTCTGCCTATTCTCAAGCGCGCTCTTACAGATTTTTTCCCCAATGTCAATCATGTATTTACGGGAAACAACATAGATCTACTTTTTCTCCTCATTGTACTCGAATCACTGCTCCTTTTGATTTAGTGCATTCAGATATTTGGGAACCGTACAAAGTGGCCAATGTATCTGACTATCGTTATTTTGTTACTTTCGTTGATGACCATTCTCGAATGATGTGGTTGTATATGATGCGTGATAGCTCTAAGTTGCTATAGATCTTTCACTATTTTCTCGCTGAGACTAAAACTCATTTCTCGCGCTCCCTTAAAAGTCTTCGATCAGATAATGCTCGTGAATATACCAGTCACATTTTTCAGGACACCTGTAATACCTAGGGCATAATCCACCAAACCTTATGTCCTTATATGCCGCAACAAAACGGTGTGGCCTAGCGGAAGAATCTTCACCTCCTCGAGGTTGTCGGGTCTCTTATGTTCCAAATGCAGGTTCCCACCGTCTATTGGAATTTTGTCGTGTCCACTGCATGCTACCTCATTAATCGTCTGCCCTCTTATGTTTTAAATTTTGCCACTCTATTTTCCATCCTCTTTCACCTTGTGTCTTTGACTGTGTCTGTTTTGTTCATCATCTTGGCACTATCGTGGATAAGTTAGCTCCCCGTGCGACCAATTATATGTTTGTTAGCTACTCTCATACCCATAAGAGTTACATTTGTTACTCTCCACCTCTTCGAAAACTTGTCACCTCAGCCGATGCCACCTCTTCGAAAACTTGTCACCTCAGCCGATGTCACCTTCCTTGAAAATCAATCATTCCACCACTTTGACCCTCCTACCACCTCCACCCCAGGCATTCCTCTTCCTCATGTACCCACCTTCACTGAATCTCCTCCCCTGCTACCCACTCCTCCGGCTGTGACCCGCTGTCGCTACCTCCTCCTTTTCGTGCCTACACCCGCCGACGTCCTCAGTCTAATGCCCTACGGGAGTCACCCCTGCCCACTGATGCTTCACAGTCGTTGATCAAGCACCAACCTCTACCACTCACCCTCTTTCATAGTATGTCTTTTTGCATCGCTTATTGTCGACACTTCACAAGTATACGACCTCTCTGTCCTGTAATTCCACCCCTTTTCACTACAGAAGGCTCTCCGGCATCCGGGGTGGCGGGCCGTCAGGGATGAGGAAATGACTGCCCTCTGGGTTAATCACACTTGGGCCCTTATCCCTCTCCCCTCCAGCCAGACGTGTGTTGGTTGTAAGTGGGTATCTACTGTGAAGCATGGTCCTAATGGGGCAGTTGAACGCTTGAAAATTTGTCTTGTGGCCTGTGGTTTTACTCAGCAACACGACCTCGACTACAAAAAGACCTTCTCCCCTGTCGCAAAGTTGAACATTGTTCGGGTCCTGATCTCATTGTTGTTCATTGACATTGGTCGTTACATCAAATCGACATCAAGAATTCTTTCTTAACTAACGACCTCGTCGAGACTGTCTACATGCAACAATCGTCTGGTTATGAGACCACGAGGGAGTCTCTTGTATGTCACGTCAAGAAATCTATCTATGGTCTCAAACAGTCTCCTCAAGCCTGATTTGATAAGTTCAGTCGGGTTGTTCGCGATGTTGGCTTCACTCGAAGCTCGACTGATTTTTCCATATCCACTTGTCATCGCCCGACAACACAATGATTTTTTTAGTATATGTTGATGATATTCTCATCACAGGCGATGATCTCAATGGTATAACTATGATCAAGAAACACATGACGTCCACATTTCAGACTAAGGATTTGGTGTCTCTCCAATATTTTTTGGCCTCGAGGTGGCTCGTCGACCTGATGGTCTCGTTCTGTCTCAACAGAAGTATTGTCTTGACCTACTTCATAACACCGGCTACTCTGGATGCAAGCTCACTGATACTCTTATGGATGTCAACCATAAGCTTTGCGCTCATGCATCCGATTTTGATTTACTCCACCCTACCCCTGAGTGATATCGTTGTCTTGTGGGCAAGCTCATTTTCCTTACAGTCACGAGACCTGATATATCATTTGTCATTGTGATGGTTAGTCGCTTTATGCATGCTCCACAGATCTCCCATCTCCAGGCTACTGAGGGCATCCTCTGGTATCTGAAGACTACTCCGGGACAAGGGTTTGTGTATAAGCCCTCCTTTTTATCACTTGTTGCCTACGCTGATGCTAACTATGCCGATTCTCTTGATGATCGTCGCTCCACAAGTGGGTACTACACTTACTTTGGTGGACATTTTGTCACTTGGCGGAGCAAGAAGTAAACTGTGGTTGCATGATCATCTGTGGAATCTGAGTTTTGATCAATGACTTTTGTCGTTTCAAAACTCACATGGTTGGAGAGTCTTCTGAGCGATCTGGGTGTGAAACTCCCCTCTCCGTCCACTCTCTTCTGTGACAACCAAGTTGCTATTCATATTACCAAGAATCATGTATTCCATGAATGCACCAAACACATTGAGGTTGATTGTCATTTTATTCGGGAAAAGATTCAACTTAGAAAATTAGACCTGAGACATGTACATGCTGGGTAAGTTGTTGATATCCTCACTAGCGCCTTATCTCGACCAATATATTATCAGTTTATGTCCAAGCTTGGCTCCTACGATTTGTATGCTCCATCTTGCGGGAGAGTGTTGAAGAAATTTGTATACAGACCGGGCAGTTACCCGTGTGTAACCGCCCAGTGTTGATCTCTATAAAGGGTCTGAGCGGTTACCTGTATAGTAACTGCCCGTTGTATTTAATCTCACATCGTTGTTTGTACATTCTCTTTCCTCCTCTACTCTATATAAGGAGGGGCAAGTAAATTTTATGGAGAATAAAAATTATTAATTTATTCATATTTTGAGTTTCTACATGATCAAGGGTAACCTCCCGGCCCTTCACACAAATTCCTTCAACGATATTAAAATCAAAGAATATATACCTGAGATATATTTTTTAATGTCGCACAATCTTACAAACTTAACTCTAAATACAATGGTTTGTCTTTGAAAATGAAATGCAGATTCTTGTCATTGTCGTAGTCTTGAAAATGAAACGCTTTGATATCAAGTGAATATGTAAATCACCCTCTCAATTTAGGCTTCGTTTGGAGGGACTTATTTTCACCGGTCAAGCGGTTACGACCACGTGAACCGGACCTTAATTAAAGTCCAGTTCATGCGGTCGTAACCGCTTGACCGATGTCCACCCAAACGGAGCCTTAGACTAAATGTCGCACGATAAGGAGGAGGAAATTAGATGGGAGGCTCTACTTCCTTTGTTTAGTTATATAAAGAGGCTCAAATCCTCTTTTCACTAGTACCCCATCCACACCCACCCCTATTCATAGTAGGGAGGCCGGACCAAAGAAATAAAAGGAACATAAACCAAATCGTTTAAGACTAACAAACGATTTTCACACTTACAATAATTTTCCGACCATAATTTTATAATTGATCTTACAAACTACAACAGCTGCCAAAAACAGACCCTGAAATGACTTGTTCATAAAAAAAAATGTTGACATTAATATGAATCAGATGAACGACTATATATAGGGCCATTTACAGGGACCTCCCCTCTAAGTGTGCCAAATTACAGGTTGCGCCCCTCTTACTTTTGAAATTACAAAAACCTTCCCTGCAAGAGTACATTTCATAACATCCATGCACAAAGAGACCCCCTTGAAAATTTACTCCAGGGGGGTATTTTTGTGCATGGATGTTATGAAATGTAAACTTACAGTAGAGGTTTTTAAAATTTCAAAAGTAAGAGGGGTTCAACCTGTAATTATGCTAACTTGCAGGGAAGTTTGGGTAATTATTCCTATATATAGGAATATTTATATCTGTATTAACTAGGTATGCAATGAATATAACAATCCATCACCAGTGTGGTAAAGAAAACAACACCATACAGAATCCTGAAAAAACCAAAAGAGGAATTCTGATGCCCCCACTATGTTAAATAAGTATTTAATGAAGTATCCAGGTACATGATCTCAGCAGAGAGAGAGAGAGAGAGCACCATAACAAAATAACCAAAAAAAAGGCTATGAAACAATCAATCATACCTAAATATTTCTTTTGTAGATAATCTAATCGCCTATCTATGATCGACCTTATTCACTTATCGTGCCTGGAAGCTACCTCCGCGTTGTGAACCAACCCATCCCACATCTTTAAGAGGGCCGGTCATGTAAAAGAAAAACTGATTTCAACGTCAACCAAGGATCCTCATAAAAAAGCAAGCCTTGGAGAATAAAAATTTAGTGAGGGTGGAGGAACAAAATGGAAGAAATCAATGCCACGATGTCACCTGGTTGTAGCCGAACCCGTAGGGCTCCCAGCCAGAGTCGGGTTCCTTTCTTTTCAATGGAGGTGTCCCAGAAGTTGACTGCTGCGAAGCAGTCCTGGCCTGCTCTTCCAAATGATTACTGCAACCTGGCATGAAAAAATGCTTCATGCCACCAGCTTCCCTATTCAAGTCCAAGCCTAGATTAGATGGCTCGACAACATTTGAACTCGACGGAGTGCTCGATATGCTCAACAGAAAAGGTCGCGTCGACAGAACTGGCGCACCATGTGCGCTCGATGAGCCCATATGTGGGATGTTTGAATTAGCATAAAGGGAAGGTGGGAAGGGAAAAGCTGGCACTATTCCCAGTCCATTATACACATAACCAGGTGCCAGAACTGGAGGGGCATAAGGCAACAAGGGTGTACCAGCCATGACAGTGTCCCAACTAAACCCAGATCCCATCCAGGCCTGGTGAGGTTGATTCGTGTAATCCCTCCTTTCCATCGGTACTTCTGCTCCCATGACGTTGAAGAACGGATCATTTACTCTAACTCCGTATGTGATCGAGGAGTTGGATATACCGTCTAGTGCAATGGGGTTGTCATTCAAGTCAATATTTTTTATTGTAGGCTTCATCGAGGAGGAGGAGGCCGGGGACAGGCTCGCGCTTCCCTTTTGGTGATGATGGCTCAGAAGCGATGATTGTAGAGAAGGTGCTTCCTCGTCTCCTAAACTGTTAAGATCTAACTGCATCCTCGCGGCCCTTCCTGAGCTTACTTCCACAGATGAGTCCCTTGAAGGGATGCAATAAGAAACAGGCAACTCTTTAACCAAATCATTCTCCCCATCTGCCACATTTAAATCTATATCTATCCGATTTCTTTTCGGTGGATTTGTATTCTCAAACTCCAGAGCCCTTTTAGGAGATGCAGGGCGAAAAGCACTTGCAGCAGGGCGAAAAGCACTTGTAGAAGCAGAACCTTTCCACCCCACCTCACCTTCAAAGTGTAATGGAGTTACTACCCATCCATGAGATCCCTTTGATGCAGAAACAGCTACAGGTGCTGATAGATTATTCGGATTACTTGGAATAGCATACAATGCAACATCAAGATTCTCAGAAAATGCATCCACATTCAGATCAAATTCACATTTATGATTCAGACTCCTGCAGCTAGATATATGGTCAGCTGCTGTTTGATTTTGTGATTCCAACCTTTGCATCCCTGCTTTAACATAAGTGTCCGCTTCTGAGAACTTGGAACTGTCATTTTTAGGAGAAGTGGCAGTATCAGAATCATCTAGGCCGGCCACTAATCCATTTTCATCTGGTTCACCAGTTACTTCATGATCCTGTTTATTTTCGGTAATATCATGGTTCCCACTGCTGGCAATATCTCTTGAAATAACATCGGTGGAAGAGCTGCAGGATTGTTCTCTGTAATCAACAACCTCTCTTTCAACTTCAATCGCAACTAGTCGGGCAACTTCCAATGCATCAAACTCCCCAGATTCAAGTTCAAAGTCTAATTTCTTGTCTGCCTTTTTGCATGCATTAAGAGTGGGCTCAGTCATCAGCATCTTACCTTCACTAGTACAGCTGCGATTGGTGTCCATAGGCTGTGGCATACTAAATTTATCCCCTGTAGATTCTAAAATGAATGAAGCACTCTGTACCAATGTCGGATTCTTTACAGGAGAAGATGCAGTAGGACTAGTGGATGACAGCGCGCACAAACTTTCTCTTTGACCCGACTCATTCGAGTCAGCTATCCCAGTGCTCATTTCGGTGTCAATGTCACCATCATTCTTGGGAGATGAAGTGATGCATTCGTCTCCATCCTTTACCGGAAACTCGGAACAAACAGGTGGACTGGAAGATGCCATTCCTACTGGTGCTGCGACAGAAGACTCAACGGGAAGTTTATCTGTGCTATCTGGCTGAATATTGCCATTTGGACTTCTTATTTGAAGATTTGTATCTGATTCTTGTCTGCAGTTCTGTTCCTCCACTAACATTTCGCATCGAATCCTGTCTAAATTTTGATCAGCGACTTGTTTATCCTCCCCTGATGCAGCATCAGCAAAAGACTTCGAACTATCAACATGATTTAAACATCCATTCTCAATCTCTTTGCAACCATCATCAGTAATGCTTTTATTATTCCATCTCTCAAACAATGTTTGTGCTCTAAGTTTGATGCTAGTGGATTCATGAACCAGCAATTTCTCGATATTAACTAATATTCCAGAAGCACTCAACTTTTTCCAATCTACAGGGAGTTTCTCAAGTAATCCCAACAAGTCATTTATCAATTCTTCAGTATCTGAGATATTTTTGATGCATTTCACAGCTTCATGGAGCCACTGATTGAGAAAACATAGCCCATTTAAATAAACAAAATGACTAAGACAATCCTGATTTTCTGTAGAAGCCAAGGTACTTGCAACAATTGACCACTGCCTTGTTGCATCACCACCATTGCTTTTTGCACAAGGCTGCTTTTGAATCACGGATATCAGCTCTTCTACTCTTGCGGGGGTTGTAAAGCCATTCTTCATTTCAGTAAGAGTGAAGAAATCCTCCAGTGTCATATTGTCGATATATTATACTTAATATCTTCTATTTATGCCATGCTTGCTACCTGCACAAATTCCATGTCAATAAGTCGAATCATATAAATGACTTGTAGTTTTTTTTCCTGTCACGAAGATAAAAATAATCAACTGATCAAAGGATAGACCAACCATCATCACATCTTCATCATAATGATATGACTTAACGGGTATGGTCTTTCGCCTAGAATGCATGGACTACTTATTTCAATCGAGTGATATGAGAGTAGGTCATTGCACCTATAGCCTGCTTTGATACGCATACTATGTTAGAACCCAATCATTCAATATAAAACCAACTGATTTGCAGAGGGGCCCAAAATCTATATTTAAGTACACAAGTGATACACGCCAAAATTGATTACAGTAGAACGTAAAAAAGATACACTCGCGAGGTATGCTCGCGTCAAGCTCCCGAGGGCTGGTTCCCCCCAAAAGTATTCACCAAGGAGAGATTCTTAGCCTAGACCCAAAAGATATCCATTAAGACTCCACACCCCCTCCATATATTGGAGAGAAATTACTGTTAATTACCACATTCTCACAAATACATCATAATAATACCACACAAGCCGAGAGTAGTCATTTGAATACGTCTACATGGGTGCATATATGTATTAATATACATACCAAACTCCGCCCATCAAAATTGACTTTGTCCTCAAGGTTGAGCACTGGTGATAGACATCCTCGAGCTCAAGTGCCTCAAATTCAGCAACGAGCAGCAATCATAGTTTTTAAGGGGTCACTTGTGAAGTGGGGAGTAAGGTTGTTTGCGACGAAAACGAAGGCCCTGGTGGAGGAGGTTGAGGTAAACTAGAGACAGTCTCTGGGAATATTCAACTTTGGTGGTGGAACTAAAGGTGAGGCCAGAGTGCGCATACGGGCGCAAATGTGAGGTTGCAAGTCATGCATGAAGTAACCGAGGTAGTGAGACCTAATGTGTCAACTCCACAAACTCATCGACGTAAACCTCCACTGACTCGACTTGCTAAACTGCGCAAAGACACTCTCAGGGTGGCGCGAGTCATAGCGCGGGATGAGTTCCTCTTTGAGCATGGCTCATATTACATGTTGCGTTGACCGGCGAAGCCAATACATAAAATGAATGGTGGATCCATCAATGTAGATCATTGATACGGGGACCTTGTTGGCTTCCAAAGTGAACCATAAATCAAACGATTGCTCTGCGTTGGTGATCCAGCATAGCAGATCTGAACCATCGAACAAGGGCATCTCTATCCATCGGGGTGTCCATGTGCGTGGGAAGCGAAAGCAAGTTAACTCCCGCAAAGGGTAGAGATGTCGGGGTCAGTCAGATCGACGAGCGCAAAATTGGTAGTCGATAGAGGGAGCTTTATTGGTGGTTGGTTAGCCTTGACGGAGGATTTGCAGGATCTCGCTAAGGGTAGATTTGAATATGTCCAAAGGAAAAACTCATCGAACGCTCCATCTCGTTGAGACAGCCTGCCATGACACACCTCAAGGGAATTCACTAAAGAGGGAACCGGATTACATCACGAGAAGGAAACCGTGGCGAGGGAGAAATCAGTGGTATCCGACATAATTGGTAGTCGGTAAGACACAGAGGATCGGGACGATGATCGAGGAAACAATGGCTAGAAATTGTCGTCGGTCCTCAGTCGAGAAAGCAATCGGGCCATGGCTGAGTAAGCATACGTGATCTGGTCAAGGAAGCTGCGAGCCAGCGATGAAGGCTAGGTGAGCCGATGGTTGCATGAAGCGACGTTGGGGGGATTAGCAAACGCGTCGCGGGCAGATGCGGGCGTCGGAGAGTCAACGAACGTGGGGTGTGCAAACGTAGCCAGAATGGTCCTCGAGAAGCAAGAGGCACTTGGTTAAGCTCTATAAGACAAGATGCACGCTAGTCGCTGGAACCGGAGATTGGAGAAGTATGAAAGCTGGAATCAGAAAGGAGGATGTTGCGACTGTCAGTGTATTTAGTGAAATTTCGAGCGTCAATGGCTGTATACGCGAAGATCGGGAGGATCAAAGCCGAATCAATCGATTCACACAACCTAGGGTTAAGCGAAGAGGAGGTGTGGGAAGCGGAAGGTCAAACCAAATTGATACGTAGCAAAATAGATTGCAGCATAATGTAAACAAGAAACACTAGCGAAGTATGTTCGTGCCAATTTCCTGAGGGTTGGATCCCCCAAAGTCGAAGAATAAACAACAAAGACTACCCTAGCTTATTAGTTCGTGTTGTGCAGCTCTGATGCAATCATCAGATCAAACACAACACAATAATATTACAATCAACTGAAATTAAGAATAAAGGTATGATCAAACCAAAACCCAATATAAATTATTTACTTCCAACCACTGATGCAAAGGAAAAATTAAGAAATATATTTTCTGTCATCTACTCCATTAGTAATTAGCTTGCATGAAAGTCACTAGGGAATGTGTATGCTAATAAATAGTCCGTGAAGGCCCGGTATTTTAAATATCATCTAACATATAAGTTTTGAAGGGAAAATCATGAAAAAATAAGTTGTCATTTAGTAAAAATACAAACCGACAAATTCGGTTATTTCTGATATATAGACCAACATGACTTGAAAATATCTTCGGCTATTTTATTTCAAGTTATGCTTAAATCAATTAGACATTATTTTCTTGTCTTTCATACGTGTTATTCTTGTGCTCAATTTTTTACAATCATTTCACACATCTTTCTTAGTTCATGTTAAATAAAATACTAAACATATTTATTTGTTAATAAATTTTATTTAAGGCAATTTTATTAAGCACGAGAACCTATTATCAATTAAGTATATTGTTACGGGCTAACTCTTAATGTGTCGGTGGCATCGTCGAAGATGATCGGAGGTGGAGGTGATTGTGGAGATAAAATGGAGCCGAAAACGTGACTGTCTAAGCGGGGTGTGAGAGAGCTACCACAATTTCATGCAAGAGACAAGGAATTTCAATTCATGTTTACTACATTGATGACCCTAGGAGTCTTTAAATAATAATACAATAATGGCGCACGTGAAAATAAGTCTCAACAACTGAACTTATTACAAAACTACCCAAAGACACTACGACTCATAACGACACATTCACTCTTAATGAATACAACTTCTAACCAATTATTAATGACTCACAAGATATAGAAGTACAATAATGATAATTAATCGTGACAACCACGATAACTCATAACATCATTAAGAACATGTGCATAATACAATACATGAAATAAAGGGACGACTAGCCTATGCCCATAACACAACATACCACCATTTCTGTGAGTTTGTCCTCAAGCTCGGAACCATGATATGGAGTTTGAACCTGAATGTTGGTCTGATCATCTGGTTTTTTAATCTCTCGTCAGAATAATGATATGCAACCTTGTCCTTGCTGAAAGATGTCGTCGCTATACCGACAGAAGGGTGATAAATAATTTGTAGGTGCACACAATGCATTCCTTAGTGGGGAAGCCTGATGACTGCTTAGAACCATACTGATCGTCGGGCGTGTAAGAGGAGAGTTAACATAAACATCGTCGATCTGGGCACACATATGATTAATGGCAGAGGGACGTCCGGTTGAATGAGAACAATGGTAGGTGACGATTGTTGGTGAATGTTGCACTGGATGGAATATTAACGACTTGTACTTGGTCGGGAATAATTGCTGAGTGTGAGATCGGCGGTTCGAGACGTCGATGTGCAACTATGAGGCCATCGAGCTTGGCAAGAGTCATGGCATAACATGCTAGTGAAGCCTTGTGAGCGGCCGTCGTAGCCTGTTCCCATTATGTTATGGTTTCCAAATATTTTTATTGTACCACCTCAGTGGAGGTCATGGTGATGTTTCTGTTTTTTGGGTTTTTAACTAATTAATTAATCAATTTCTTCCCTTTTTTGAAAATAAAATTAATTAATCAAGTGATTACAAAATAATAAATTAATTAATTTTGCTCATGTTTTGAAAGAATAATTAATTCATTTTTAAAAATAAAATGAATCAATCAGAAGGGGAGCCTTGGCGCACCGGTTGAGGTGTTGCTGTGTGACCTTGAGGTCACGGGTTCGAGTCCTGGAAGCAGCTTACAAAAATGCAGGGTGAGGTTTGCCTACATTTCACCCTTGTGGTGGGACCCTTCCCCGGAACCTCGTTGTGCGGGGATGCTTTGTGCACCGGGCTGCCCTTTTTGTTAAGGAATAATTGTTGATATTTGTATTTTCTTATTTTTGTATTTTGTATTTTCTGAGTTCTCCACTACCCATATATAGTGGGATTTACTCCTTGTTTTCCTAAGTAATCAACATATCGAAAGTTTCCTCATGGTATCAGAGCCTTGGGGCGTACTCCTATCATGCCTCTGTTCTGCATTCGGCTTCGCACCGCTCCGCCTTCGTTCCGCATCCGCCTCGCATCCCGCTCACCCGTCTTCTCCTAGTCGCACCTCAACAGTTCCCGCGGCAACGTCCAGTTCAATCTCCACTCTCCCGCAACAGTCGCTTATTCAGTCCAGTTCCAGTTCCGCTCCCGCCTTCGTCCTCTAATAACAGCAGCAGTCCCGCCCTCTTTTCCCTCCAGCACCGTAGTCCCAGCCGGAGAGGGCTCTCTTCTTCCGACAGTCGCGCAGGAAGGGGGTTCTTCTCGTTCAGTTTGTTGTCGCTTCTTGCTTCGCACCGGTCATGCTACCCTAATTTGATGGCATTTCCGGTGTCGGCCTCTATTGGAATTTGGAAGATCCTACATGGATTTGGTTTCGGTTCTCCATCTATGAGCAAACCCTAGTTTCTCTCTAGGTGGGTGTGTTGCTCTTTCCCTTGACTCCTTGATTTCTATTCTTAGATTATCATGTCAGGGAATGGTGAATCTCCTACGATCACTTCCGCTGCCGAAGTTTCCTCTGCTACTTTGATGTCCAGTGGATCTATTCAGTCAAGTCATGACCATAATACTCCTCAAATCACAACTATACGCCTGGATAGCTCAAATTTTCTCTTGTGGTATCGGGCTATCACCCTTGCCTTGAAGAGAAGACGTCTGTTAGGCTATGTTCTAGGTACTATGTTATGAACGAAATTCTAAAAGAGGGAGAAAAGAGGAAGGAAGCTAATAACGGCTAGAGAGAAATTAGGGTTAGGAGGAAGAAGAGGGAAATACCTTGATCATAGATTGCATAAGAACCAAAAGAGGGGTCCGGGTATATTTATACCGGACCCCGGACCGGCCAGCAAGGGGCCGGCCGGCCCCCATGGGGCTGAACCGAAACCGGTTCAGCCCCCCTTGGCCGATTTCAGTAAGAGGGGGCCGAACCGCTTGGTTCAGCCCCGTTGTCTCCTTCAACGTGCCTTTGCCTTCGCTTGTACTGATGCCCAAATAAACGGGCCTCGTCCGGGGGCGTAACATTCCCCTCCCCATCAAAAATCAGCTTGTCCCCAAGCTGGTAGTCGGGGTAAAGCTCCCGAAACTCCAGCAGGTCCACCCAAGTATTGTGCTCGGGAGAAAGATCCTTCCATTTGACCAGCAGCTCTGGACAGTACGTCGTGCCTCGGCGCTTCCACTTAACCACTAGAATATCCTCAGGAATCGGCCGCAGCTCGCCCCCAGTAGTAGCTTCAGGCAACACCGAGCTCGCCTGAACAGCATCGCCAATCTTCCGTTTCAGCAAGGAGACATGAAAGGTGGGGTGAATCCTCGACCCCTCTGGTAAAGACAAAGTGTAAGCGACGGGTCCGACCCACCGGGTGATCCGGAAGGGACCATCGTAACGGGGTGCCAACTTCTGATTCGTCCGCTGGGCGACGGACAGCTGCCTATAGGGACGAAGTTTGAGAAAAACCTCATCCCCCACCTGAAACTCCCGCTCCGTCCGATGCTTATCTGCCTGAGTCTTCATCCGATCCTGAGCTGCCCGCAGATTCTCCCGCAATGTGGCGAGCGTGCGGTCACGATCGCGGAGTGCGCGGTCAACGGCGGCTACCGCAGTGCTGCCCGGCTCATAACTGCTCAGAGAGGGTGGAGGTCGGCCATACACCACCTCAAATGGGGTGAGCTTGCTCGCCGAGTGATAGGATGTGTTGAAGCAGTACTCGGCCCAATGTAGCCAACTCGTCCAGGTACGGGGCTCCTCCATAACGAAGCAGCGGAGATATGTCTCCACACTCCGATTTACGACCTCCGTCTGACCGTCCGTCTGTGGGTGGTGAGCTGTGCTGAAGCGCAAAGAAGTTCCCTGCAAGCGGAAAAGCTCCCGCCAAAAATTGCCAACAAAAGTAGGGTCCCGATCCGAGATAATCGCCCGAGGAATGCCATGTAAGCGGACAACCTCCCGAGCAAATAAAGTGGCCACCGACTCCCCCGTGTACGGATGGCTCAGCGCAATGAAGTGACGGTACTTGGACAACTTGTCCACAACCACCAGAATAACCGATTTACCCTTCGAGCGAGGTAGCCCATCAATAAAATCCATGGAGACCGTATCCCAGACCTGGTGTGGAATCTCTAGGGGGTAAGGAGCCCGGCAGGAGAAGTGGTCTCATACTTTTGCCGCTGACAAACATCACATTGGCGAACGAACGCCTGAATATCCTTCCGCATGCCCTTCCAAAATACATTAGCCCGGGCCCGCTGCAGAGTGCGGAGAACCCCAGCGTGGCCCCCCGTCGGTGTCGAATGGAACTCGTGCATCATCACCGTCCGCCAAGCGGACTGAGAGGGTATGACCATCCGTCCGTGGTAGTAGAGACGATCCTGGTGCAAATGATAGCCGGGGGTGGTCGGCCGAGCGGACCGCAATTCCTCCAGAATAACTCGTAACTCAGGATCCCGCAGCACCTTTTCCTGAATCTCATCCAAAGACTCGAGCCGCGGTACAGATATGCTGGCCAATGCTCCCTCAGGCAACCTGGAAAGAGCATCCGCAACCAGATTGTCTTTCCCTTGCCGATAAACAATCTCATAATCGTACCCCAAAAGTTTGGTCACCCATTTCTGTTGAAGAGGGGAAGAGACCCGCTGTTCCAAGAAGTGCTTCAAGCTCTGATGATCTGTCTTGATTTTAAAATGACGGTCCAGCAGGTATGGCCGCCACAGTGCCACTGCATGAATAATGGCCAGCATCTCCTTCTCATAAGCCGATAGGCCCAATGTCCTGGGAGCCAAAGCTTTGCTGTAAAAAGCAATCGGCCGCCCCTCCTGCATCAAGACGGCTCCCAGCCCTACTCCGGAGGCGTCCGTCTCCACGACGAACTCCTTGGCGAAATCCGGAAGTGCAAGGACCGGGGTAGTTGTCACCGCCTGTTTGAGCGCCTGAAAAGCCGCCTCAGCCTCCTCATGCCAAGAAAAGACATCCTTCTGTAAGAGTTGTGTTAGTGGCCGAGCGATTTTCCCGTAATCACGAACGAAGCGCCTGTAGTAGCCCGTGAGGCCCAGGAAGCCCCGTAAGGCCCGAATGGTCTGAGGCTGCGGCCACGAGACCATACTAGCAATCTTCTTCGGGTCCGCCTTAACCCCTTCCACGGAGACCAGATGGCCTAAATATTCAACTTCTTCCTGTCCAAAAGAGCACTTCGACCGTTTAGCAAATAACTGGTGTTTACGTAGGATGGAGAATACCTGGGCAACATGGTCCACATGCTCCTCCCAAGTCCGACTGTAGATCAGAATGTCATCGAAGAAAATCAGCACAAATCGGCGGAGAAGCTCTCGGAAGATCTCATTCATATTGGCCTGGAAGGTGGATGGACCGCCGGTCAACCCGTTGGCCATCACGAGAAACTCGTAGTGACCATCATGAGTCCTGAAAGCCGTCTTGTGGATGTCTTCCTCCTTCATCAGGATCTGGTAGTAACCGGATCGCAAATCCAACTTAGTAAACCGGGTCGCACCATGTAACTCATCCAACAGCTCCTCTATCAGTGGAATCGGAAACTTATCCTTCAGCGTAATACTGTTGAGGGCCCGGTAGTCTACACAAAACCTCCATGAACCATCCTTCTTCTTGACTAGGATGATGGTGCCGAGAAGGAACTCGTGCTGGGTCGGATGATGCCCGCATCGAGCATCTCCCGCACACTGCGCTCGATCTCGGCCTTCTGCATATGTGGATATCTGTACGGTCGTACATTGGTCGGCTCTACTCCAGTCTTGAGCACAATCTGATGATCACGGAACCGTGATGGCGGAAGTGTACGCGGCTCCTGGAAGATGTCGGCATACTCTTCAACCAACGGCTGCAACTGGAGTGGTACCTCGCCTTGCCCTGCCTCGTCTGATCTCACCCCAAGAAGAACGGCCATCAAATTCGCTGTATCTCCAAGCTGTTGTAAGCTGCGAAGGCCAATTTCCTTCACAGGTGATGACGTGATACCCTTCAAGCAAAACTGTCGCCCCCCTTGCATAAACTCCATCGTCATCTGATCCCAATCAAAAGTAACCCTCCGCAGTTGTCGTAGCCACTGAACCCCTAGAAGAACCATGTCTGACCCCCGAATGGGTAGGAGGTAGATATCTGTGCGGCCCACGTAGCCTTGCATCCGCAACTCCACTCCCCGCAGAACGCCCTGGCACTGTAATTTACTGCCATCCGCTACCATGACCTGGAAGGCAGCCCCGGTATCCACTACGTGCCCCACCCTCTGAGCAACCTCCGGATGAATGAAATTGTGAGTGCTCCCGCTGTCCACCAGGATGGTCACCCGTTCCCGTCGAACCCTCCCCCCGAGCCGCATAGTGAGCGGTGGGGGGCTACACCCCTCCATGGCATGCACCGAAACACCAAGCTCCGTCAGATCCAAGTCCCCTTCTAGATCCGGCTCCTCCGAACTCAACTCGTCCTCCTCCTGGCGGAGCATAAACACTTGGATCTTCTGACATTTGTGACCCGGCGTAAATTTCTCATCGCAGTTGAAACAAAGTCCCTTCTCCTTCCGCGCCTGCAGCTCGCCCCATGAAAGTCGTGTCACCGTCGGTTTCCCGGCGGCCCCCACCGATTCCCTCTGGGCTGGCGCCGGCGTGGTAGCAGACTTCACGGAGTTGCGGGTCCGCTGCCTGTTGAACCGCTCCTCGTGAATGCGGGCCAAGCTAATAGCGTGGTTCAGACTCTGTGGCATGTAAGCATGAATCTCATCCCGCAAATGTTCCTTCAAGCCCGACACAAAACAACTCTGAAGTGTCTTTTCCTCCCAGTGTACTTGGTTTGCCAGTTTCTCAAACTCCGTGCGGTATTCTGTTACCGTCCCCTTCTGTCGCAGCTTCTGCAGAGTCGCTTCGACATTCTCGTACTCCAAAGGCCCGAACCGAGCCACAAATCCCTCCACAAAATCCGTCCATGGCACATACTCTCTGTCCCTGAGGAACCACTGAGGCCACTGGAACGCGTCACCCTCCAGATGGAAGGACGCCAACTGTACCCACTGCCCCGCCGGAACATCCTGATAATTAAAGAACAACTCGGCCTTGTGAATCCACTCCAACGCGTCCCCTCCGTGAAAACTTGGAAAATTCATACGCGTTAATTTCGGAGGAAGATACACCCTTGGTGCGCCTTGTCCCCGCCAGCCTTGGTCATAACCCGCACCCGGGTGGACTTGGTGTTGTCCGACCCACGGTGCTCCCGGTCCCAGATGGCCGTCGTGTCCAACCGGCCTAGGGTTCGGTAGGAGCCCCCCCATGTGTCCCGGAGGGAACCCTGTCGCAGCCGCCCGTCCGAAAGCCGGCATGTTGCCGCCTCCAACCTCACCGAGCCCTCCAGGTGGCCCGCCGAAGTCGCCATGGCCCATACGGCCCTGTCCGACCGCGTCGTAGCCGGATCGGCCCCAGCCGACGTCGCCTGGACCGCAAAAAACCACGCCGAAGTCGCGGCCCCTTCCGACACCGTCTCCGCCTGTTGCGGCACCGATCCCGCCTAATCGGCTTCCGCCGGCCTCGCCCAGGCCCGCGCCGAAGTCGCGACCCACGCCGAAGTCGCGTCCGCCTATTGCGGCTCCGATCCCGCCCGATCTGCTTCCACCGGCCTCGCCGACACTTCCTGGCGGCTGTCCCGACCCCGTCCAGGGATTACGCCCTTGTCCCGCTCCTCCTTGAAAGCCCGGCGGAATTTCTGGGTGAGATCCGGAGTTATCCGATCCCGTATGCACGGATCCACCGTTTTCGTCGGCCGTCGGCCCTTTTCCTCTCAGATTTTGCACCAAGAGTGCTTTGATTTCATCCATGCGAGCGTCCATGCGTTCTTCCATCGATGTCTTCATGTGTTCCATTGAATCGGACAACCCCGCAAAATTTTCCTCTGGGGTTTCCAACCGCGCGATTTCCTCTTGCGTGCGAGTGGTAACCATGGCGGAGGAGATCCTCTGATACCAAATGTTATGAACGAAATTCTAAAAGAGGGAGAAAAGAGGAAGGAAGCTAATAACGGCTAGAGAGAAATTAGGGTTAGGAGGAAGAAGAGGGAAATACCTTGATCATAGATTGCATAAGAACCAAAAGAGGGGTCCGGGTATATTTATACTGGACCCCGGACCGGCCAGCAAGGGGCCGGCCGGCCCCCATGGGGCTGAACCGAAACCGGTTCAGCCCCCCTTGGCCGATTTCAGTAAGAGGGGGCTGAACCGCTTGGTTCAGCCCCGTTGTCTCCTTCAACGTGCCTTTGCCTTCGCTTGTACTGATGCCCAAATAAACGGGCCTCGTCCGGGGGCGTAACATACTACGTCGGTGCCTACCCAAGATTCCCCTGATAGGTTGTAGTGGGAATGCTGCCCAGATTTTTCAGCTGCGACGAAAGATTTTTCTCCTACGTCAGGTTGATCGACCCCCTTCTGTCTACTACTTGAAGTTCACTCAGCTTTATCAAGAGTACGATCATTTTGACTCCCTCACTCTTGTGTCCCCTGAGGATGAAATTCTTGTCCGAGCTCGGAAAGAAAGGAATGGAGTTTTTGAGTTTCTTTATGGTCTGCATCCGAACTTTCATCAGATCAGTGTTCAGATCCTTGGGAGCTCTCCCCTGCCTTCTCTTCCAGAGGTATATAGCCTTGTTCAGCAAGAATTTGATAGGCGACAAACGTGGACTCCTGATACTGCTCTAAAAGGTTCTGCCCTAACTGCTTATTTTGGTAGTAGAGCTCCTCGTGATACAAGGTCCAAGCCCACTGACAAAGATCATTTGATATGTGATTACTGCGAGAAGTCTCATCATACTAGGGACACTTGCTTTTCGTCTTAATGGCTTCCCTACACCTCGCGGTGGTTCTGCTCCGAGAGGGGGTCGTGGTTATGATCGCTCTCCCGGCCGCTCCACTCAGTCTTGATTTGCTCATCTCTCTGATACCCCGAAGGAGATCTTGTCGTTCTTTGCCATTATTGTTCCTTCTCTAGCTCTCTCTGTCGATGAGATCCATGCGTTTCGCCGCTTGATGCAAAGCCAATCTCCTGAGACATCCGCTTCCTCATCCTCATATGCTCACCAGGGACCCTCAGGTGCTCATGTTGCATCTTCTCGTCCATCTACCCACTGGATTATTGATTCTGGAGAAACAAATCATATGACCAGCTCTGCTCCAGGTTTTGTGTCTTATCTTCCCTTATCTGGTAGGGACAAGGTGAGCATTGTCGATAGTTCCTTCTCTCTGATTGTTGGGAAAGGATCCATCTCTTGCTCCTCCCTCACTCTTTCCTTTGTTCTTCATGTACCCAAGTTTACTCGCAACCTTCTTTCCATTAGTCATCTGACAAATTCTATGAATTGTTCTGTGACCTTCTTTCCTTCGTCTTGTGTTTTCCAAGGCCTGAAGACGGGAGCGGTGATTGGCTCTTGTAGTTTGTTGGATGGACTCTATGTGTTTGACTCCTCCAACCCTACATCTCCTCCCCAGGCTCTTCAGTCTTCATGTTGATCAGTCGAACACCTTGGAGTCCTGGCATTGTCGCCTTGGACATCCCTCTATCTTGTCTATGAAACATGCATTTCCTACTTTGCCATTTGTATTAGTAGATAATTTTCATTGATATGCTTGCGAACTTGACAAACACTATCGTATTTATTTTAATCATGTTTCCACTCCTAGTCCTGAACCGTTTCATATTATACATAGTGATGTTTGGAGGCCTTGCCCCATTGCTTCTATTTATGGGTGTTTCTGGTTTGTAACTTTCGTTGATTGTTTTCCCGCACAACTCGGGTACTTAATGAAAGCTAAAAATGAAAATTTTGTCCTTATTTCGCTGATTTCACAATATGATTTCTATGTAATTCAACACAATTATCAATATTCTTCGTACTGATAATAGTCGTGAGTACATTGGCTCCCAATTCGAACATTATCTTGATGATCATGTCATTATCCACCGGACGCCGTGTGTTTACTCACCTGCTCAAAATGGGGTGGCTGAACGCAAAAATCGACACATTTTAGAAGCTGCCTGATGCCTTCTTCTCCAAATGCACCTTCAGAAATACTATTGGGGGGATGCAGTTCTCACTGCAGCCTACCTTATTAATCATATGCCCTCCCGTATTCTAGGGTACAAAACTCTCCTTGACACCCTTCGCGTTCTCTTTCCAATTTGCAACCTCATGTCTTTGGTTGTGTGGGCTTTGTCCATATCCATCGAAAAATTAAACTTGATGCTTATGCTCACAAGTGTGTCTTCATAGGATATTCTCCTACTCAAAAGGGCTATAAATGTTTTGACCCGATTTGCAAGAAAATTTTTGTAACCATGAATGACACTTTTAGTGAATCTTTGAGCTCCTTAACTGCAGGTGGGGACTCTCCTATGTTGGAAGTGAGCTCCTTAACTTTCGTTGATTCTCTCTCTACTACTCCGCTACCCATTCCTCTATTATACCAGTCCCACTCGACTCCTTATGTTGCTCTTGTACCAACCCTTACTGCTCCTATAAGGAAATCCCATGTTCTTCCTTTGCAGGTTTACTCTCGACGTCCTAAGGGACCAAACACACGGGCCCCTCTTAGAATCCTAGATCCGCCTTCAGATCCGTCGTCAGAGTCCACTGCTTTAAGTGAAGGTACCTTTACACATCACCTATTATCTCAGTTTGACTCGCATTCTTCTCTAACGGCTTCCCATAGAGCATTTGTCTTTCTTTGTCTGCTATTTCCATTACTACATCGTGGCATGAAGCCCTTTCTGATTACAGGTGGAAGGCAGCTATACTTGAATAAATGCATCCTCTTGACAAAAATCACACATGGGACCCGGTTCATCTGTCTAAAGGGAAGACTCGCGTTGGATGTAAGAGGGTGTTTTCTATCAAACAAATCACCCAGGGTGTCGTCGAGAGATACTAAGCAAGGTTGGTTGCAAGAGGATACACACAGGCAACAGGGATCGACTATCAGGAGACTTTTGCTCCAGTTGCAAAGATGAATTATATAAGGGTTCTCCTATCGTTTGTTACATATAAGGGATGGAATCTCAACCAACTAGATGTGAAGAATGTGTTCTTTCATGGGGATCTGGAAGATGAAGCATACACGGCTCTGCCAACTGGCATCTCCCCTGAAGGATCTGAAGGGAAGGTTTGCAAGCTAAAGAAGGTCTTATATGGCCTGAAACAATCTCCTAGAGCTTGGTTTGGGAGATTTCACAAGGCCATGACAAGCTTCGGATACTCTCAGAGCAATGTTGATCATGCTCTTTTCATCAAACACAAGGACAGAATGTTGACAGCTCTGATGGTGTATGTGAACGACATTATTATAACAGGAGATGATCAGAATGAGGTACATGCCCTAAAAGAGAGGCTGACGAGAAAATTTGAAGTGAATGAATTAGGGAATCTTAAGTACTTCTTGAGCATTGAGGTTGCAAGGTTTAAATATTGGATCTTCATATCACAGAGGAAATATATTCTTGACCTCCTTGAAGCATTAAGAATGAGTGGGTGACTGGGTGTAGACATGCTGACACCCCTATTGAAGCTAACCACAGGCTTGGAAAAGATGATGGTGAAACTATTAAAGACATCCCCAGCTTTCAGAGGCTTATGGGTAAACTGATCTACTTGTCTCATACTCATCCAGATATCTCATCTGTTGTTGGGGTGGTCAGCCAATACAAGCATTCCTCGAAGGCTCGTCATCTTGATGTTGCTCACTATATCCTTAGATATCTCAATTCCTCACCAGGGAGGGGAATTCTATTCTCACAAAATGATAAGCTGACTATTGAAGTCTACATTGATGCAGACTGGGCTGGATCGATTGATGATCGACGGTCCACCTCTAGATATTGTACAATGGTGGGTGGAAATTTAGTTACCCGGAGGAGCAAGAAACAACATGTGGTGGTCAAATCCAGTGCTAAAGCGGAGTTTAGGGCTATGGCTCATGGGATTTGTGAAGGGCTATGGATCCTAGCTATCATGAAAGATCTTGGTCTTAAAGGAAAGGAGTCTATCAGATTATACTATGATAACAAGGCAACCATCAGTATTGCTCACAACCCATTGCAACACGATCGTACTAAACACATTGCACTCGACATGCACTTCATCAAAGAACACATAGTGAGAGGCATTGTGGTTACTCCGTTTGTGTCATCCGAACAACAATTGCCTGACATCCTCATTTGTACAATTGTCTTTGGAAAGATCAATGACAAGTTGGGCATGGTTGACATTACACGCCCAACTTGAGGAGGTGTTAATATTTGAATTTTCTTATTTTTGTATTTTCTTAGTTCTCCGCTACCCATATATAGTGGGAGGATGTACTCCTTGTTTTCCTAATTAATCAATAAATCGAAAGTTTCCTCAATAATTAATTAATCACTTTGAGTAATTAATCGCAATAATATATATATGTATATATTTCTGTATGTTTGTATAATTTTTTACTTAACCAAATTAATTAAGGAGCATATTCTTCCCAAAGCACGCGTGGAGGTTAAGAATGTAAAAGCGAAGGTAGGACTCAAAAAATAAAAAATAAAAGGTTGTGCATGGCTTGAAAACGAAAAGGGTTGGCTCTTGTGGTTGCATGCTCGATAGTAAAGAAAATAGATTCATTGTGTTCGTTCTATTGCAATGGAGCGCGAACGACCTTCTGTAGACAAAGGAGGCGCTTCCAAGGCCTTTGGCGGGTTAGACCAGTAGAAGACGGCAAAGCAACGACTGGATCAGTCGTATATGATGGACGCGCGGGCCGGTTCACGCGTAGATGACGGAAGTAACAGTGGGATCGGTTATCAACTAGTTTTTGCGATGGGTAAGGGTCAGAAAGAGTTCAAGTCGTGTTTATTGTGAGGGCGCAAGGGTCGTCAACACTGGAAGGGGAGAGAAGCACACAGAGTTGTTGACATGAGTTTTGTTGGCATTGTTCAATGGAGTCAAAGGCAACAGGTTTCTTCCTGGATGCCAGTCCCGTGTATTGTGAGGGAGCAAGGGTCCTTGAAGATGGAAGGGACGAGAGTGGCACACGCAAAGCTATTGACAAGAGTTTTGTTGGCACAGTTCAATGGAGTCGAAGGCAATGAGTTTCTTCCAGGCTTCCTGAGATTGGCGAGAGTTCTATCTGTTGTGAGAAGAACACTTACATTGTAGGGCTCTATTTGCGTCCTCCCTTGCACTTTGATGCGCAAGGGAATCTCGACGATGGACTTCGCACTCGAATACAACAAAGGCAACACAGAGACATGAAAACTTGCTTTGGCCTGAAGAAGTATCAACATGTGGGGCTTGAATAAGCAAGGGAAGGAAGGGTTGGTTGGCTGCGGAATGCGAAGGAGGTTTTGTATCTGATGAGTGATACCAAGTTGTTAAGGGATAACCTGTAATGCATCGGTAGCTTCGCCGAAGATGATTGGAGGTGGAGATGACTGTATGGAGATACTACGGATCCAGAACCGTGGATTCCTAAGTGGGATGTGGGAGAGAGAGAGAGAGAGAGAGGGAGGGAGGGCGGGAGAGAAACCCCACAATCTCATGCAAAAGACAAGGAATAGACTCAATTCATGCTTACTTCATTCATGACACTATGGGTCTTTAATTAAGAATACAATGACAGCACCGTTGTACATAAGTCCCACAATTGGACTTATTACAAAACTACCCAAAGACACTTAAAGACACTACGACTCATAACAACACATTAACTCTTAAGGACCACAACTCCTGACCAACTATGTTATGGCCCCTCTTGGTCACGTATATCGCAGACCTTTATCTAGTCAATTTTATTTTACTATGCGCTTTTGATCCTCCGTGTCTAAGCCCAAGGAGGGGGCATTTTTGGTGTGACCTTTTAATACCGGGTGGGGGGAACCAAGAAAGGGGAAGAACAAGTTATTTTTAATTTATCTATTTCTCTCTCCCTAATTTCCTATCTCTCTCTCTAACCCTCCTCTATTTCCCGACCCGCCCCAACCTCGCCCTAGCCGCCCCCCCTCGTCGACTCCCGCGATCCTGCACAGCCGCCCGTCGTCGCACGTTGTAAGTCGTCGCCAGCCATAGCTCCCCGAGGCTCCAAGAAGGTCCCCTCCTCCGCCCTCGAGGACTTCCCGCCTCTTCCCCCTTGCACGCGCTCTCAATTTAGGGCCCGTAACAACTTGGTATCAGAGGGGAACCAAGAAAGGGGAAGAACAAGTTATTTTTAATTTATCTATTTCTCACTCCCTAATTTCCTATCTCTCTCTCTCTCTAACCCTCCACTATTTCCCGACCCGCCCCAACCTCGCCCTAGCCGCCCCCCCTCGTCGACTCCCGCGATCCTGCACAGCCGCCCGTCGTCGCACGTTGTAAGTCGTCGCCATCCATAGCTCCCCGAGGCTTCAAGAAGGTCCCCTCCTCCGCCCTCGAGGACTTCCCGCCTCTTCCCCCTTGCACGCGCTCTCAATTTAGGGCCCGTAACAACTTGGTATCAGAGGGAGGTTTCCTTCCGTCGACCCTACCTCCGGATCTGCTGCCTGCGGCCCCGATCGACTCTCCCCCGACCGGCCCTGCTCCGTCCAGCCGCCTCCGTCCCGACCTGCTCCACCTCCGCTCCGACCTGCTCCTCCCCGAACGCTCTCTGCCAGCCCTACTCCACAGTGCGTTCTTCTCGGCTCCTCCATCGATGGGGGCCCCTTGCTCGCTGCCTCTACTGGGCTGCTACCGCCGCCGGTCCAACCGTCCTCCAGCCCCTCTGACGCCGACAACGCTCCAGCAATGGCCGAACCACCCTCTCTCTCTCTCAAATCTTTGAGTCCCTTGCTAAGCTCCTAGCAGATAACAACACTGCCCTCATCAGCACCATCACGGCCCAGCTTGCGGCTAACCGACAGGCCCAACAGGCAGCGGGCTCCTCCAATGACGTGCCGATCCCGCCAACTCCGCCGGAGGTTTTCCAAACGCGACATGAGAGCAACGGGGTGCCACGATACGTGCGGCTAGACTTTCCCATATTCGATGGCCACGAAGACCCCTTGGCCTGGCTCTCTCGCTGTGAGCAGTTCTTCGCCCATCAACGCACCCCTTGGGAAGAATGGCTCAGTATTGCTTCCTTTCACCTGATGGGCCCCGCCCAACTTTGGTTTTCCCAACTGCTACGGGAGAAACCACTCCTAACGTGGGAGGATTTCAAAGTGAGCTGCACCCTTCGCTTCGGACCACCCCTCCACAGCAATACCTTGGGGGATCTCATTTCTCTCCGGCAGACCGGTCCGATTGATGAGTACCTCGAGCAGTTTCAGGTCCGCCTGGCCCGCACTCCTTTGGTTCTTCCGACACAGCAGGTGCCCATCTTCACGGCGGGACTCCATGAGCGCCTACGCATGGACGTGGAGTTTCAGGCCCCCGCAGATCTGACGACTGCAATGAGCTTGGCTCGCATCTGCGAGAAGCGTCTGCTCTTGGACCGCCCCCATCTACATCACCCAGACACTGAAGGGGCCAGTCGTACCCCGCGCCCTCTGGACCGCGATGCCGACCGTTCCACCACCGTTTGTCGACTGTCTACACAAGAGATGATTGACCGTCGTGCTAAGGGCCTCTGTTACAACTGCGACGAGCCATTTTTCCGTGGACATCGCTGCAAGCGCCTCTTCTGGTTGGAGGTAGACGACCCTGCCGCAGAACGGGATGCTGACACGGACACAAGGGATCCGACGCCGACCGGCACCACAGAACAAGCTTGAGGGCAAGCTTGTCGACGGGCGGGGAGATGTTATGGCCCCGCTTGGTCGCGTATATCGCAAAACTTTATCTAGTCTATTTTATTTTACTATGCGCTTTTGATTCTCCGTGTCTAAGCCCAAGGAGGGGGCATTTTTGGTGTGACCTTTTAATACCGGGTGGGGGGAACCAAGAAAGGGGAAGAACAAGTTATTTTTAATTTATCTATTTCTCTCTCCCTAATTTCCTCTCTCTCTCTCTCTCTCTCTCTCTCTCTCTAACCCTCCTCTATTTCCCGACCCGCCCCAACCTGCGCCCTAGCCGCACCCCCCCCCCCCCTCGTCGACTCTCGCGATCCTGCACAGCCGCCCGTCGTCGCACGCTGCAAGCCGTCGCCAGCCATAGCTCCCCGAGGCTCCAAGAAGGTCTCCTCCTCCGCCCTCGAGGACTTCCCGCCTCTTCCCCCTTGCACGCGCTCTCAATTTAGGGCCCGTAACAAACTATTAATGACAAATAAGATACAAAAGACCTATAAGAATAATTACTCGCGACAACCGTGATGACTCATAACATCCTTAAAAACATGGACATAAAACTATACATGAAAGAAAGGTGTGACTAGCATATGCTCATAACATATATTTACCTTTTAAATCTTCTTCAGTTAAAAAAGTTATTGTTAATTAAATAAAATCATTGTATAATATTAAATAAATTTCATGATGTGTCTGTTTTTATTTATGAAATACGAAAAATACGAAAATTTGATAATTTAGAATATCATCGACATCCAACATCCAGCATTTTTAAATACAATCTAACATGTCACAAATATCCAATATTTACAACCTTGTGAAGGCCAAGCTAGAATGAGCACAATGTCAACAAAGGAGAGAAGGATATCTAAAAGAGCATGATAACTCAACATGTTAAGCAAACAAGGATCAAATATGTCAGGTGTATTCAATAAAGAGTATTATACATAAGTAGTCCGTATCAACAAATACTCATGAGAGTAAACTTTAACCAGGAAGAAGACAAATCAAGCATTTCAGATTCATCCGCTTTATTTTTTTTATTGACATTATACTCAAGACTCAGGAGAATAGCAGACCGTATCTGAAGAAGGCAACTGTATTACATTTCCAATTAAATAATAGAAATGTCCTGCCAATAATCTAAGGATGATTCACGAAACATCATCTTACCTGTATAAATGTATTTAACATCAAATGAGAAAGGATTCAGAACATGGTCTCCCTGATCCTCCCTCCTATGATCTTGTAGTCATACTTTGTATGTTGGATGAAACACTAAGAACTTTCAAGTTAGTGAGGAACTTCCATTCAATAAAATTCTCACTTTCATTATTTTTTCTTGGTTGCAACGTCGGTATGTTTCGCATTGCAAATGTTGTATCTGAGTAATACTTTGTCAAATCAGAACACCCTATTGATGAAGAAATAGAAAGATAATGGAGCCTCCAATAAAGTCTCGACAACTCCTAACTTTGGAGACTTCATCACAAGACAATAGCTCCTCCAAATGGAGTGTCTCACATCACGATCCAAAACATCGCCAGGTCAAGCAAACTACATTTATCGTGCAGTTCCATCATTCCCAACTAGTCACCGATTTCTTCCTACCATACAATCACTTGTTGCATTGACGATTTCTTCATTCTGTTTAGGGCCCTATTTGTTCTTCCTCACCGATGGCAGTAAGGATGAGTACGAGTATGATTTTATAGGCAACGATGATTTAGTCTATGCAGTTTTTCCGGTAAAGAAAAGCAGTGGTATTTTTGGCTCCTTTGTGATGCAGGGCAGGAGTCCACCTGCCTGCCACCCTGGAGTCCCACCAGGGGGCCCACCCTGGCATCTCACCAGGGCGACTTTATCAGGGTTGCAGCCCGCACACCCCAACCCGTCTCCAGAGTCGGCCACAGTGCGGTAGGTTATTGAGGGAGGAGATCTAACACCTGACCTCCTAGATAAATAGTTCTCAATTGAACTCCCATCACCAACTGAGTTGCAACTCAGTTGGTGATGATAGTTCAATTGAGAACTCTTTATCTAGGAGTCGGGTGTTCGATCCGGGCCTCAACAACCTAACATTTCCTAGTGGATTACAGGTAGAGAGCTGGTTGGGTTGTACGGGCTGCAACCCTGATAAAGCCGCCTTGGTGAGATACCAGGGTTGGCCCCCTGGTGGGACTCCAGGGTAGCAGACAGGTGTGACGCCTGTCCTGCATCACTTTTCTTGTGTTATTATTATATTTTATGCTAGATAATCCCACAAGCATATCTAGCTTTAAAATTTTTGTTCTTAGTATAAAGAAAGATGTTGTCTTTTCACTATATATTAGTACTTTATATTTGCATAGTTGTGTGTATGGGTGTCTTGCTTTCGGTACATGTGCTTCTTTGAGAAAATGCATGTGGTTTGCCCAATGTATTGAGTTCATGAATTAGTCGTTTATTAGGAAACTATTTTCAGTAGATATGTTGGAATTGAGATGTTGATTGCAAGTTTCTCTTTGCAATTAGTTTATTTCATATCATTATTTAATTGAATAGAATGTGTTATAGTTCTGAAGGTTGCGTCATAGAGGAATTGGCTCAATTCCAATTCTTGCAGGAATTACGTTTGAATTCCTTCCAAATGAACGAAGCCTTAAACAACTTGCCCAACCGCCCCCAGTGGTTCAATGTCAACAACTAGAGTTTCTTTTAGAAAATGGATACTCAACCAACTGTTTCTTAAATCCCTTAAGAGAAAATTTGAAGTAACAAAAGCAATTGGGTTGATCAACTACCTTTAGGACCCGTTTGGATCCCTAGAATTTGAATTGGGAATTGGAATTGGGGCGGCGAAATTTCAATTCTAGTGTTCGGAATTTGAATAGGGAATTGGAAATGGGGCAGCGGAATTTCAATTCCAGTGTCCGGATGTAAAGAATTCTCGAGGAATTGGAATTGGTCAATTTCATGGAATTTGATTTTATATTATGGCCAATTCTTAAGGGTAAAGGCAGATATTGCTCTTTTTCGGTCGAAAGCCCTACCTTGATATTTCCTCACGTCGTCGTCGCCCGATCTCGTCGTCGTTGCCCGATCTCGCCGTCGTCGCCCGATCTCCCCGTCAGCGCCCGATCTCGACGTCGGCGCCCGATCTCGACGTCGGCGCCCGATCTTGCCATTGTCATCAACGCTCGACGCACTCGTCTCCAAGTTCTCGGCAAAGAGACTCAGCGCCCAGGACATGAAGAAACTCTCCGGCGCGGACACAATCGGACAGTCACAGTGCCAGTTCTCCCGCTCCCACATCTACAACGACAAAAACATCAATGCCGACTTTGCCACCTTTCGACAGGGGAACTGCCCATCGTCCGGCGGCGACAGCAACCCAACGGCGCTCGACGTGCAGACACCCAATCCTACATCCACGGGAAAAAAAAAGCAATTCCAGACCAATTACAATTCTACAAAACCATCACTTAGACGAACAACTGCATTTTCCAATTTTGACATTCCAATTCCTATGATCCGAAAGGACCCTTAGTATTATGGGCATTTAGAACCACTTATACAATGGCAAGGGGACAAACTCTGTTCAAACTATCACAAGGGTTGAAGAGATTAATTCCTATTTAACATGTAAGCCCATGAGTAAGAGTAGTGACTACAGAAGGACTTAACTTACAAGAATGGAGACATAATAATGAAAAGCATTAGCTCGCTACATTTGAATATTTGATCTCATTGAAGAAATTAGAAATGCATGACCAGACAACTATTCGTCAATAGAAATCAAGCGACAAATGTCAAAATACTTTGATAAGCATTTTAGAAGTGAGCAATTTGCTGTTGAAGAACATTTCCTCAAGAGTTAATTTCGCGATAAAGATCTTCAGACGACCCTCCTTGCAACTACCAAAGGCTTGAAATCATCTCTTTGTTTACCGTATATTAATATTATATTTTGATTAATATTGTGTCTTTACATAATTTACCTTCTAAATGACATTTTGGTAATTTAGCTATTAGAGTGTTCTCTCATTATTATAAGGGAGTATAAAGGAGTTTTAGGGATCATCTTGGTGAAGTCTTGCAAGCTCTCTTTTGGAGAGGAACTCTTGGAGAGAACCAATTGTCAAGCATTTAGCACAATTATAACTCGGGAGTTTGTATCCACTTACCATTTAAAGAGCAATCTTTATTTAGTATGTATCAACTGGTTCGACCTATTGTGTTGCATGTCAGTTTATCTAGAAGTTGACGACTGTACGTAGCCCTAGCGTATTGTTATTGAGAATCCACTCCCCTTTGTCGGACGGCATTTGATCGATCAGCATTGCTCTGTCGCGATCCATCACAGTCTCGATCCCATGACTATCGTGCCATAGCGAGCTGTTACGGGCCTCGAAGCATCGGATCCATATTGGGGGCGCACCTACCGTCGTCGCCAACCAACCGAAGCCACCTGACGTGTTATGTTAATTTCTTAGTACTTTTAATTTCAGATGATGTCTCACTTGTAGTAAGCCCAGGTGAGGGGCGCAAACTCTATGTTGGTTTTTAATGTCGGACCGAGCCGGTTCGTCTTGGTGGTTTTGTGGACCTATATGGTCCGGTTGGGTATGGAGAAAAGAAAGCAAGCAAGAATTATCCTAAAAATCCCTCTCTCTCTTTCTTCCTCTCCTCACGACCCATCCGCGCCCTAGATAGCGCCGCGAGTATCGCCCGGCGGCGTCGTTGTCGCCCGACGTTAGCGGAGTACTGGCCACCGCCCTCTCCTATCTCCCTCTCGATCCCTTCCTACCTTGTCTTTCCCCTCTTCCGTCGGTTCTTCACCACGGGTTCCTCCCAAGCGGGAAGTTCGTCCTCCCCTTCGGGTCCTCTCACTCGGTCTAGATCCGCAGCGATCCGGGCACACAACAACTTGGTATCAGAGCTAAACACCGGGATCTCCTTTCCCCGAAGCTACCGCGCCGCCCTAACGGGTTCTCGCCGACTGCCCCTGCCGATTCCGCCCGCCCGAGCCACAGCAGGGCTTCTGCCCTCACCGAACACCCCTCCTCTTCCAATGGCTGATGGTGGCCCTTCCCTTGCTCAACTCATGGAGATGTTTCAGTTCATGTATGCCACGCAAAACGAGAAAATGGAGGCCCTTAATGCGCGCCTGGACGCCGCCAGTGGCGTTCCGCCGTCCCCACCCTATCCCGCCGCAGCCCCGTCCGAGAGCCGGATGGATTCCACACCGTCATCGCGCGGCGACCCTTACTCCAACCATCGTTTTGTCCGGATGGATTTTCCCATATACGAAGGGCGCGAAGACCCCCTTCCATGGCTAACTCGCTGCGAGTTTTTCTTTACTAATCAACACACTCCCGACGCGGAGCGTGTGGGCGTGGCTTCGTTCCACCTACTCGGCCCGGCGCAATTATGGGTCACACAACTGCTCTTGGAGCATCCTGCCATTTCATGGCCTGATTTTCGAGCCGCATGCTCCCTCCGCTTTGGACCGGCGATGCCGGGTAACCCTCTCGGCGATTTAATTGCTCTCAAGTGCACGGGCTCCATCGACACCTACCTCGAGCAATTTCAACTGCTGCTCTCACGTGCCACGACCGTGTTGCCAACCCAACAGATCTCATTCTTCACCGCCGGGTTGCCGGAACGCCTCCGTTGGGATGTGGAATTTCAAAAGCCCCGGGATCTCCTCACTGCTATGAGTTTTGCCCGCACTTTTGACCGCCGCCTCGCCTTGGATGCACCGCCGCAGGGCCGCCCACGGCCAACCACAAATTTCCAGCGACCACCACCGTCGGATGGGGATCCGCCCCCACGCCCGACCTTCCGCCGACGCCTCACCCGTCCAGAGATGACGGCCCGCCGAGAGAAAGGCTTATGTTTCAATTGCGACGAGCTATACACACCCTCGCATAGGTGCAAACGCCTCTTTTGGCTAGAGGTCGACGACCCCACCGAGGACGATGACGACGGCTATGTCGAGACCAGTACCCCTCACCTATCCCTCCATGCTGTCGAAGGACCCCAGGAGGGCTGCACCATTCAGCTCTTCGTGACCATCATGGGCACCGCACTCCTCGCTCTCTTGGACACGGGCAGTACCCACAGCTTCGTCCGCAAGGACCGCGCCCTCCAACTTCAACTCCCTTTCATAACGCGCAGCCACGTCACGGTCGCCGTGGCCAACAGACAACAAATGCCGTGCCCGGGAGTTTGTCGCCGCGTAGAGTTTGACGTGGACGGCTCTTCATACCAGACGGACCTTTTTCTCGTTGATCTTCGGGGGTTCGACATCGTACTGGGCGTGCGTTGGCTGCGCACCTTGGGTCCACTCACATGGGATTTCGACCGCATGACAATTTCTTGGAGCACGGGCTCTCGGGTAGTCCAATGGCAGGGACAATCTCCAGGACAGCCCCCCTCTTCCTTCCTAGTGCATACCGAGCCATCGGTGCCCTCCCTGCCGGCGGCGGAGGAACATTCCACAGCCCTGGCGGCTCTTCTTCACTCCATGCCGGCTCTTTTTAGCCCGCGTTTGGGCCTTCCTCCGAGGTGACCACAGGACCATCCCATTTGTCTTCTTCCGGGAGCGGCCCCGGTGATGGTACGACCGTACCGATACCCCTACCTCCAGAAAGACGAGATTGAACGGCAGTGCGATCTCCTCCTCCAGCAAGGTCTCATCCGCCGCAGCATTTCTCCGTTTTCCTCTCTGGTGTTGCTGGTACACAAAAAGGATAGCACGTGGCGCATGTGTGTGGACTACCGCGCCCTCAACGCTATCACCGTCAAGGACAAATTTCCGATTCCGGTGGTGGACGAGCTACATGGCGCATGTTATTTCTCCAAACTCGACTTATTCTCCGGGTACCATCAAGTCCGCATGGCGGAGCCGGACGTGGAGAAGACGGCCTTTCGAACGCATCACGGTCACTTCGAATTCTTCGTCATGCCCTTCGGCCTGACCAACGCGCCCTCCACCTTCCTGGCGTTGATGAACGAGGTATTCCAACCCTTCCTTCGCAAGTCCGTTCTCGTTTTCTTTGACGATATTTTGGTGTATAGCAAATCATGGGAGGACCACCTACACCATCTCCGGGCGGTTCTGCAAATGGCCCACCGACACCACTTCGTCTTGAAACCGTCAAAGTGTTCATTCGGGCAACGTTCCATCGCCTACTTGGGCCACGTGGTGGATCATTCCGGGGGTGGCGGCCGATCCGACCAAATTCGAAGGCGTAGCGGCATGGCCACAACCGCGAAACATTACAGACCTCCGCGGATTCCTCGGCCTTACGGGCTATTATCGTCGTTTCATCCGCGATTACGGAGCGGTGGCCGCCCCTCTGATCAGTTTATTGCGGAAGAACGCATTTGCGTGGACCGACGCCGCTGCCACGGCATTCCAGGCCCTCAAGGCTGCCTTATTGGCCACCCCCGTCCTCCGCCTTCCGGATTTTACCGTTCCGTTCCTTGTCGAGTGTGATGCCTCTGGGTTGGGCTACGGAGCGGTGCTGCAACAAGAGGGTCATCCTGTGGCCTACTTCAGCCGTCAGACGGCCATCCACCACCGGAAGTTACCGGCCTACGAGCAAGAACTCATCGGGCTCGCTAAGGCAGTTCAGCATTGGAGGCCATACTTATGGGGCCGGCCTTTCATTGTCCGGACCGATCACTTCAGTCTCAAGTATCTCTTGGAGCAGCGCCTCACAACCGTACCGCAACAGCGATGGGTTAGCAAATTACTCGGGTTTGATTTCCAAGTGGAGCATAAGGCGGGATCTCTCAACCGCGCCGCAGACGCGCTTTCCCGCCGGGACGCCCCGCCACCAACAGCACTATGCGCCATCTCTTTTCCGACGGCCCGACCTGCTCTCCTTGCTCCGTCAAGAAGTCCACGACTCCACCAGTCTCTCCGAATTACTGCGTCGGGCGGAGTTGGGTATTCCGGGCGCCACGTGGACAGCTCGCCAAGGCCTCATCTATTATCACGGACGACTGTATGTCGGCCCAGCATCGCCCCTCATTCCCAAGATCGTGGGCGAAGTCCACCTCCGCAGCCATGAAGGAGTTCACCGCACTCTTCAACGTCTCCGTTCGGAATTTTATTGGAAAGGGATGCGCCGTGACGTCCATGAGTTCATCGCCACATGCACCGTCTGTCAACAAAATAAGGCGGACCATCTATTACCAGCAGGGTTGCTTCAGCCTCTACCTATTCCCACTCAAGTTTGGGCGAACCTCTCGTTGGATTTTGTGGAGGGACTTCCCCCGGTTCGCGGCAAATGCATTTTGATGGTCGTGGTGGATCGATTCTCTAAGGGCGCCCATTTCATTCCCCTCGCCCGGCCGCTCGTCGCGGAGCACGTCGCTCGCGTTTTCTTCCAGGAGATCTTTCGCCTACACGGCATGCCGGAGACGCTGGTGTCTAACAGGGACAAGGTTTTCACAAGTAATTTTTGGCGCGAACTCTTCGCCCTTAGCGGCACCAAGTTGGCGTTTTCGTCCGCCTACCACCCGCAGTCGGACGGGCAAACCGAGGTGGTCAACCGCACCTTGGAGATGTACTTGAGATGTGTGACCGGGGACCGGCCGCGGGAATGGCTGCGTTGGCTACCATGGGTGGAATATTGTTACAACACGGCATATCATACGGCCTTGCGGACCACGCCGTTCCGCCTCATCTACGGTCGCGATCCCCCGCGCTTGCTGTCCTATACGGGCGGTTCGGCTAGACTGACGGTCGTAAATCAAGAATTGGAGGACTGTGACACGTTCTTACAAGCTGCCCGGGATCGCCTGCTGCAAGCCCAGCAACGTATGGAGATTTCCTACAACCGTGGGCATAGGGATCTCACCTTCACGGTGGGAGACTGGGTGTGGGTACGCCGCCGCCCCTTTCGCCAACTTACGGCCGCACACCCTCCCTCCAACAAGTTGGGTCCGAAGTTCTTTGGTCCCTTTACCATCACCGAGCGCATTGGCGACGTGGCTTACCGTCTCGCCTTGCCACCGGAGGCTCGCATTCATGATGTCTTCCACATTTCCCAGCTCAAGCAATACGTGGGCCCCCCGCCTTCAGGCCCCTTGGTCCACATTCCATCACAGCTTGAGGACAAGCTGTCTTCGAACGAGGAGGGTGATGTTACGGGCCTCGAAGCATCGGATCCATATTGGGGGCGCACCTACCGTCGTCGCCAACCAACCGAAGACGCCTGACGTGTTATGTTAATTTCTTAGTACTTTTAATTTCAGATGTTGTCTCACTTGTAGTAAGCCCAGGTGAGGGGCGCAAACTCTATGTTGGTTTTTAATGTCGAACCGAGCCGGTTTGTCTTGGTGGTTTTGTGGACCTATATGGTCCGGTTGGGTATGGAGAAAAGAAAGCAAGCAAGAATTATCCTAAAAATCCCTCTCTCTCTAAACCCTCTCTCTCTCTCTCTCTTCCTCTCCTCACGACCCAGCCGCGCCCTAGCTAGCGCCGCGAGTATCGCCCGGCGGCGTCGCTGTTGCCCGACGTTAGCGGAGTACTGGCCACCGCCCTCTCCTATCTCCCTCTCGATCCCTTCCTACCTTGCCTTTCCCCTCTTCCGCCGGTTCTTCACCACGGGTTCCTCCCAAGCGGGAAGTTCGTCCTCCCCTTCGGGTCCTCTCACTCGGTCTAGATCCGCAGCGATCCGGGCACACAACACGAGCCTACCCTCACCCCGCTTCCAACGCCTTCTCATGCTTCCCTCGTCGAAAGCGTCGTCGCCCTAGCAACTTCGTCGTCAAATGCACACAACCTAGCCCGCCTTCAGCAAGCCTTTTGCAACCTTTCCCCTCCATGAATGGCCTTCACCACAACAATGGCCCATACCTAAGGATTTTCCTTCATTGCAATTTGGGCCAGTTTGCCAAGCAAAGTCACCACCTACATCGACGACTTCATTGAGGTCGTCACACATGTTTTGGGACTCTATGTAGAACACTACTTAGGCTACTTCCTCACTGGGCTACAATCTCATATTTGGGCGCATCTTCGCATCCTCAATCCCGATACTCTCCCTCATACCATGGAAAAAGATTGTTTTGTTGAAGAGGAATTATATTTCCTCTTGGTTATTACCTCAACCCGCTACGAACCCTCAAAACCGCCACACTTATACTACGCTCACATTTCCCAAGTCTCTGATCCAAGCTCCCGCATTCATCAACATGAGGCCCCGCTGCCAATAATATTGTCGTTTCCCCCTTTTCCACCACCATCACAAGTACTCTCACCCAAGTTGAATCACCCACCACACTATTAATCACACCAAGATTACTTTGACCTCCACTCTTAAGCTCGCGGACGGAACCACAAGAACTCGATGTTGAGAGCAAGGTTGATTTCGAAACGAATATGCATTGTTGGATGACCCTCCTCGCGACTACTGAAGACTCAGAGTCATCTCTATGTTTACTGTTTATTAATGTTGTCTTTTAATTATTGTTGTGTCTTTATGTCATTTGCATTTTAAACGACATTTTGGGAATTTATCTATTAGAGTGTTCTCTCCATGTATAAGGGAGTGTAGATGAGCCTTAGGAATCAACCTGGTGAAGTCTTCAAACTCTCTTTTGAAGAGGAACTCTTTGAGAGAACCAACCCTCAAAAATGTCTCTTTCGTACGCTCTAGTACCTTGCCATGTAGCACCTTAGCAAATCAAAATCCCTTCCAGTCATTTAAAAATATAGAGCTCCACCTTGCCGGGTTTTGTTTTGTAACTTCCAACTAAGCTCAATCAGGCTTCCTTTGGTCGTCGCTTGCAGAGGTTCAACTCTCGAGTTGGGTTCATATTCATATTAGATATTTATATTACTAAACATATGTTTGTGTAATCATGCATTATATTTATCAATTAGTTATTTATGATCAATGAGATGCAAAAAAAAATTATAGGAATCTAGTGTGTTCAATAAATGGAAGGAGATACTTCATTGTGGAAGAGACATCCAAATCTCTGTTCAACGTCATTGGATAATGGCTGCTAATCTGACTTCATGAAGACTATCCCTTGACAGCTCCCCAACACATCTATGGGCTTCCCAGGGAGTCTGCCACACACCGAAACAACTCAACGAGTTCTCACACGTCGCAAGCCTACTCATTGTGCTCAATGCTCATCATGACGATTCACAAGTGTCTCGGGGCTCCATTAGGGGTGCATGTTGAGTTGAGCCGGCTTGTGAGCTTGATGAGCCTGCTCGAAAAAAGCTCGAGCTCGAGCACGATTGCGAGAAGCAACGCAATAAGAACGAGAGAAAACTCCACCAGGCGGAGAGGCAACAACCCTAGCCAACTTTCCAGGGAAGGAGAGAAAACACTTTTTCAGTTTTCTATTCTTTAAAAACTGCCTTCCACAAAAAGTTGGGTGCCCTATTAAACATGTTCCCAGTGGTGGGACCACCCAGTAGCAAACAAAACAAGAATAACGCAAAAATAACAATGACAGATGTCGTACGGTAGACAAGGCGCATGCATAAGAACGAAATTAAAATACGACATAATTAAACGGCAGCGCTAGACCACACGGCGGCCTTGACGGTCTCTGACGGTCTCGATGTTCCAAATAATCCTCCTCGTCCACGAGTTATCATCCGGATACAACATCTCACCCGGAGAGCGATACGCAATAAAATCAGCCACGTTGAAAGTGCTTGAGATATTGAACTTCGCAAGGAGGTCGACAGCGTACGCATTGTCGTTAAAATCATTACCATATCATCGACATTGAATGTTTTGTGGCGACGGTGTTGATTGATGACGGCTTTGTAGGCGACATTGGATTGAGTCTATTGGTGATGCGCTTCCGTCTGTGTGGACTACACCTGTGCAGCAAGATGCTCGACAATAACATTGTGGCCCGGTCCGTCCGGCAAATGCACCAAGTCCACGTCTTGTTGCGGAGGTTTAACATACACGATAGAGAATGGCGACTTGCCGATGGATCTATTCACTGCACTGTTGAAAGCAAACTTAGGCTGGCCAACGCAATATCCGAATGTTTTGGTTTGTCCCCGCAAATGCAGTGAAGAATGTTGCCCAACGAATGATTCACCACCTTTGTTTGCCCGTCGGATTGGGGATGGGTCGTACTACTGAAGTTGAGAGACATGTCAAACAAACGCCACATGGTCTTCCAGAAAAGGGAGAGAAATTTTGTATCCATGTCAGAAATGATGGATTTGGGGACGTCGTGGAGACGCACGATATCACGAAAGAAGATTTTATCTGCTTGCAAGGCGTCGGAAATCTTGTTGCAAGAAATGAAGGCCATTTTGGAAAACCTATCCACGACAACGAAAATCGAATCCATGTCGCGTTGGGTGAGCAGAAGCCCCAAAACGAAGTCCATAGACAAGTCCTCCCAGATGGCCTTAGGGGCGGGCAGGGGCATGTATAACCCATAATTTTGGGATTGTCCCTTCGCAACTTGACACGCAGCACAGCGGACGGCGAATTTGTGGACATCCCGCTTGAGCGGGGGCCAAAAGTAGCACTCTTCCACGCTAGAGACCATCTTATCGCGACCAAGATGTCCTGCCAAGCCTCCACCATGCAAGTCGCAGATGACCTTCTCTCGCAACGAAATGCGGGGAATACATAGTTGACTGCCACGAAAAAGAAAATCCTTCTGGAGGTGGAAGCCACCAACCAGCCTACCAGCCAAACACCGAGTCCATATGGCATGAAAGTCTTCATCATAGACATAGAGGTCTTTTAAACAATCAAAACCAATCACCTAGTGCCGAACAGTGACAAGAAGGGCTGCTCGACGGCTTAAGGTGTCTGCCACGCGATTTGTGGCCCCGTACTTGTGGTGGATGACATAGACAAACTGATGCATCCTGCGACGCATCATAGTCACTTCACCATTTATTAACTTACGTATTTTATTTCATGTACTAGTTTTATTATTTGGCTCATCGGTTTGACCACCCAATGAGACCTTGAATAAAACGATCTGGTATTATTAGTAGTAGGACACTAAAGGCAAGCCTAAAATTATAAATTTAAAACATTCAGAAGATTAGGAAAGAATTGGAAAATTGTGTTTATGAAACATTTTAAATATGTGTTTGGAAACATTATTTGGCAATTCATCAAAGCTACAAAATCAGCCACACTCCTCCATATATTCCACCGTGAAGAAGAGAAGACACAATCGGATAGAGCAGAGAACGAAAATTTTGTTTCTCTGCTCATTGCCGATCGGCTCGCCTATTTTTTTCGCCGCCAACACGGTTGATCGCCTGCGCCAGGAGGAACCCCCGCCAGCACACCTTCGCACGTCGGCTTCCACATCCACTGTTCCCGCTGATTCTACCAGCCGCCATTCGTCCGCCTGGGACACGCTCGCCAGGTTGTCGTCGACATCAGACCCTATTCCGACAACCTGGATTACCTTTCGTATCGTCGACCTCGACCCCTGCTCCGGTTGTTTGACCGGGTCGATCAATCGTTAGCATGGGATCTTATTCTCCTCGTGCGTGAAGGATTTGGAGCGGATCACTGCTTCGATCTGTGCATTGGTATCCTCGTTCATTCTCCTTGCATCAGTATAATTTTATGCATTTCACTTAATTAGTTTTTGGGGTTGCCTTTATGTTCGCACTACTTTTAATATCATTTATTCATAAATTGTTGATTGTAATTTTTGTTTGTGGCCGTGTTAGCCTCGTCAAAGATTCGACTCGTAAAGCACCTAAGTGCTCCAACCGAACAAAATTAACGAATTTCTTAAAGTTCAAAAGCCGAGTTTGATTTCGCGCGCAAAATTCGTTTGGCCCGCTCGGTCAACTCTCAAAACAAAACTAGTAATGATTTAAAATTTCTTGTCTTGAAAATCTAATTTTGGACTACATCACAAACTTTTGGATGTACGTCGTCCACCAATATGCATTCGATTGACGTGCTTTTGACTATGAAGATACTTGAGTGCTTGATGGTGAGAATAAATGACGAAATACCTATGGATTAAATAAGGTTCCCACACCTTCGCTGCCTGGAAGATATCATAAAACTCTTGATCGTAGTACACTACTTCCGACGGGCCTCGCTTAGCTTCTCGCTCATGAAAGCCACAGGGCGGACGTCTTGCATAGGGACAACCACAGTGCCTACAACACAAGTGTCACACTTCATGGTAAAGAATTTGTCAAAATCCGGGGGAACCAACACAGGGGTCATACAGAACTTGTCTTTAAGTGTGGCAAAGCTCTCGTCCGCGGCTGGGCTACATGCGAATTTACCCTTCTTCAAGTAATTCGTGATTGGCACCACAATGTTGCTAAAGTTACGAGCAAAACGCCGGTAAAAGGTGGCGAAGTCATGGAAGTTGCGAACCTCCGTCACCATGGTAGGGGTCGGCCACGCCCGAATTGTCTTCACTTTATCCTCATCGACATGAATCCCCTTATCTGAGATCACGAATCCCAAGAAGTTGAGGCGCGGTTCCAAGAAAACGCATGTCTTGAGGTTGATATAGAGTCGAACAGCATTTAACGAGACCAATACCCGTCGAAGGTGCTCCATGTGCGTCTCCACATCTCGTTTGTAAATGAGTATGTTGTCGAAGTAAACCACCACAAATCGGCTGGTAAATGGTTTCAGTGTCCGCGTCATAAGTCATAATCCGCATAAACGTACTTGGCGCACTAGACATACTAATAATGAGCCACTTGTAAAGGCCGAATAGTGTCTTGAACATTGTTTTCCATTCATCAACACTCCGCACACGAATTTGATGATACACACTTCGTAGATCTAATTTGGTGAAAATTTGCGCCCCGCTGAGCTGGTCCAACATGTCATCCAACCGCGAAATAGGGAACCGGTATTTAACGATCACCTTGTTAATTGCCCGACTATCCACACACATTCTCCAGGTACCATCCTTCTTGGGTGTTAATAAAGTTGGGACAGCACAGGGGGCTTAAGCTCTCGCGGGTCAACCCTTTTACCAGTAACTGCACGATTTTCAAAAGTGCATCTCGTTCCTTAGGACCCATTCGGTAGTGTGGTAGATTAGGCAAGCTCTCCCCGGGAATTAAATCAATATGGTGTTGAATATCCCGCATCGGAGGCAAGGTCAGAGGTAAGTCATCGGGTATGACCTCCTGAAATTCTTTCAACAAAGATCCAAATTCAGCCGACACCTGCGGGGGAAGACCGCCCCTCTGTGGGCCTCTAATGACCATCATGAATAGGTCAACCGACAGATCCTCCTTGAGAGAGTCGCAAAAATCACGGTCATTAATGAGGAGGACCGATTGGGGATCGCTCACCGCACCACCAGGATTCTTGGGTGGGGGCTCCCGCTCAAAAGCAGGAAGTAGTGCTATCTTCTTTCCTTGCCAATTAAGGAGATGTATTTCTACGACCTTTGTGAATGACGTCTACATCATATTGTCGCGGTCGTCCAAGTAAAATGTCGTTGTAATCCATGTCAACGACGTCACACTGAATGTCTTCCTTATAAGACCGGCCCAAGGAGATAGGCACGCGGAACACCATCACGACCTGGAAGGCGGCGCCCTTCCGAATCCAAGCAATGGAGTAGGGTGAGGGGTGCGGTTCAGTAGCTAGCTTCAAGTGGGTGACAAGGGCCAGAGAAACAAATTTTTTTGTGATACCATTATCAATGATCACCGACATACTTTGTTGTTAACCGTGCATTTTGTTCGGAAGATGTTGCGCTGAGATAATTCTGCCTTGTGCATATAATAGGCGCTGGACCACGCAACATGCTTCCTCGCTTTCATCCGAGCCAAAAAGTTCATCGACATCCCAATCATCATCTTCATCGACCTCAGCTCTGTGACCTCTGTCTCCCTGCTCTATCAAGTGCCCGGATTTGCGGGTGGGACAGGTGTTGGACCGATGGCCATACTCCTGACAGCGATAACATTTATCTCACGTGGGCTTGGCATAAACATTATTTCCAGTATCTCGCGGTGTTGTCGCAGCTCGGGCATGCTGTACCAAAGGAGTTAGCCTCGCGGAAGAAGGCGTAGCAGGGGAATTGCCAGGCCGACCCTCCAAACGAGCAGATGCAAAACGGGTGGTTGCACAGCCCAGTTGAAGCTCCAGCTTCAACACCATATTATGTGCGTCATGCACCAATTGAATGTTTTGCAGGAGGATGCGGTCTTGAATGGCGTAGTCCAGACCATTGACGGATCGGGCCACTTGTTGTGAATCTGATTCATTCAAGTTGTTCCGTGCGGATACAACAACACTCAAGCCTTTATCCCACCATAGTGGGGTCGGCTATATGGATCCTTTGTCACCATTGCGCCCTATCTTGAATCATAGCCTCATTAATACCTAAGTACATCATATATTTCCTTATAGTTTCATTCCAAGTCTTTTTTGGTCTACCCCTCCCCCGTTTAACATGTTTGGTGACTAAACTCTCACAACGCCTAACAGGTGCCTCTAATGGTCTCCTATGTACATGTCTGAACCATCTTAAACGAGCTTCTCGCATCTTCTCTACAATTGGCGTCACTCATGTCTTATCCCTGATACATTCATTCCTAATTTTATCCAGTCTCGTGTGGCCACACATCCACCTAAGCATTCTCATCTCCGCAACTCCCATTTTTGGCTCACGTACACCATTCACTGCCCAACACTCAGAACCGTAGAGCATTGCTGACCTAATTGCAGTACGGTAAAAACTTGCCTTTAAGTTTTAATGGCGCTTTACGATCACATAAGATCCAAAACGCGCCTCTCCGTTTCAACCAACCTGCTTGGATTCTATGTATCACATCTTTATCTACACCTCCATCTTTTTGAATTATCGATCCCAGATATTTAAAGCATTCACTGCGGGAAATATCTTGGTCACCCAATTTAATGACGAAGTCATCCGACCTTCTTGCGCTACTACATTTAAGCTCTATATACTCCGTCGTTGTCCTGCTCAACCTAAGACCCTTCTTTTCTAAAGTGTCTCGCCAAGATTCAAGTTTCGCGTTTACACCCTCGCGCGTTTCATCGACCAAAACAATATCATCTGCAAATAATAAACACCAAGGTAGTGCTTGTTGGATATGTCCGGTGAGCTCATCTAAGATAAGGGTAAAGAGATAAGGGCTTAAAGCTGACCCTTGATGTAAGCCAACGGCGATAGGGAATTCCTGTGTTAATCCTCCATGTCCTCACCCCGGTCACTAAATTTGTATACATATCTTTGATTACGTCAATGTATGATACATTTACACTTTTCTTTTCTAAGACTCTCCACAAGACCTCTCTTGGAACGCTATCATAAGCCTTTTCCAGATCAATAAACAACATATGCAAATCTTTTTGTCTTTCCCGATAAATGTCAATGAGTCTCCTCAAGAGATGTATAGCTTCCATGGTTGACCTCCCTGGCATGAATCAAATTGATTCTCTGAGAAGTTAGTCTCTCGGCTAACTCTTCTCTCTATTAAGCATTCTCATAGTGTCATAGTATGACTCATTAATTTAATTCCCTTGTAATTGACACAATTTTGTATATCTCATTTATTCTTATACAAAGGTACCAAAATATTTTCTCTTCATTGGTCTGACATCCTCTTATCTTCGGTATCTTATTGAATAAACTTGTAAGCCATAAAATTTCTTCCCTCCCTAAGCATTTCCATACTTCAATAGGTATATCGTCTGACCCAACCGTATTTCCATTTTTAATCTTCTTCAGAGCGTCATCTATCTCTGATGCTAGAATTTTATGATAAAAAATTATGTTTCTATGCTCCTCCGATTTACTTAACTCTTTCAAGTTCAGTTCATTGTCTTTTCCTTCATTGTATTGTTCCGGGCGGATAGCCAGAAAAATTCAGAAGTAAAATAAAAAATAGAGCAATAGTTTTGCTTACAGTTTTGGAGTTCGTGGAATAGGAATTGTTCATAATCTGGGGGCAAGCACCGTCCCTTTAACAAATGCATCATGCGTCACCAAGTCCGCACAAGCGCGAGAGCCTGCCGCTGGCGGTTGGTTGTCATCATGGATATCGAACACACCGAAAAATGATCGACCTCCAAGAGCAAGTCGAGGAAAGTCTCCAGGTTCATGTTTCTAGCGAATAGGGGTGTCTGCCTAACCGGAACTCGTCTTGTTGAGGAGGATGACGTTGTCCACAGTTAACACTGACGATCACCCCAAAACCATTGTCTTCATCGCTGTCGTCAACGTCCACGACTGCGAGATGGGGTGTGGATAGAGGTCGAAAGCTGGGGAGCAGCAGGCACCCTCTTCGGCGCTGGGAGCTCCACCGTTAACCCCCAGATCGGCGATCATGTTCCGGATTTCCTGGAGCTGGCGGTTTACCTACTCCTCTATCTGATCGATCATCTGCTCTACGCGTTTGTTGACCGCCACTAAGTCGGTGCACCATGGAACGTTGTTGTCATGTTCATCGACAAGGGGGCACATTCCTCCTCCGTGAGACATGGTAGATCTTCCACGCAAAGCTCTGACACCACTTGACACAGAGAAACAACACAATAATCCTGGATTCCACAAAAGTGGAGAGGCGGCAACCCTAGCGGACCTTTCTAGGGAAGGAGAGAAAACTTCATTTCAATTTTTTACTCTTTAAAAATTGTCTTCCACAAAAAGTTGGGTGCCCTATTAAACATGCTCCCAGAGGTGGGGCCAACCAGTAGCAAACGAAAGAAGAATAACGCGAAAAGAACAATGGTGAATGTTGCACGGTAGACAAGACACATACATAATAACGAAATTAAAATATGACATAACTGAACGGTGACGCTAGACCGCACGGGCGACCTTATCGCGTCTGTAATGGTCTCGATGTTCCAAATAATCCGCCGCGATCCGCAGTTCTCACTGAGCTGGCTTAGGTGTGTGTGTGTGTGTGTGTCCCTTTTCGACATGGTCACCACAGAAAGAATAAAACTCATTCGCATAGTTACATGTAAACATAACCAACACAAAAAACTCCATGCCTAACTCATGTTGAGGGGTAGTGCATCAACAACAGGCACACCCACATTGGCAATCGACTTGGAGGCTATCCGTTCATTAACAAAAGCGACGACCGAAGGTTCCTGCGACATTATCTCCTCGTCCTTATGGACATCTGAAATGATGGTATGGTCAGGCATCGACCACAAGTTTTTTTGGCTTGGAAGACTTGGAATTAACTACAAAAGAGGGAACCACATTTACCCCTACCTTGGCAGGCCGCTCTTGCTCTCCGGACACCTTAGCTTCCAACGAGGGGGAAGAAGTGTTTGTTAGTTGCACATCCACGGATACAAAAAAAATATCAATCGCGTACTCAACTGACCACAACAACCCAAATATTACTCACCCAGACCACCACCATGCGCCTCTAGTAATGGATTTAACAGGGAATCAGATCTCTAACGCTTTAGACTCCTGGGAGTTACCTTGCCCATCAAACCTAAGGGTGCTAACTCTACCAAAGCTCTCATAGCGTGAGTTAATTTATGTTGCAGATGCAGAAGGGTGCGGAGGTTGAGGACAGTAAACTCATCGTTCTCCTCAAAATTTTAATTAGGATCCATGGTTCCACCCAGTAGATTAGGAGGAAGAATCACAGATCCATAGTTCCACCCAGTAGATTAGGAGGAAGAATCACAGATCCATGGTCCCACCTAGTAGATTAGGAGGAAGAATCAAAAATCCATGGTTCCACCCAGTAGATTAGGAGGAAGAATCACAGGCTTAGAATCCAAACATTTTTGTGATCATTTGAATCCTCAGTCTGCCTGTTTCCTTTTTCAAAGTTTTTGCTTTCAAGCAAAATTTGAAATGTGGGAATAGTTGTTTGACTGACGTACCCACCTTAGTAGTGAACCAACATCTCAAGCCACGTGTATGGCATAAGAGCCCACATACCCCACATGTAATATTACACATCGCAAGAGCGAGTATTCGCGTTGGGCAACTGATTCCATGACACAACTAGCAGTAATAGCTAAACATTCACATATATTGGTCCCCACCCTGGTTGTAGGTTTTGAGGCCATAGGTGGCGAAAATCGGCATTATTCCCACGGTAACACAAAAGACAAAATCATCAATACCGTTGAAATCATATCTTCTGTAGGAAATCTCTGGAAACAACTTAAAATAATTACAATTAGAGTTCTACGACTTCTACCTCCATGTGTAGAAACCGACTCATGCAGGCAATTAAATGGCGTCCCAGAATCAATTCACTTACATTTTATATAAGCCTTATTCACCTTCGTATTTTGCATAACTATGGAGAGAAAAACACAAAATTTAAGTGGAAAGAGAGGGAGAATATTAGAGTTCTTGGGTTAGTAATTGGACCTCTAATTCGCTATGTTAATCTCACCTCCTAAATAAGGTCTCCACGAAAACCTTCATGGACAATTTAGAGTTCAACAAGCAGATTCTTAAAAAAATTTCACATGTCAAAAGTAGTACTTAACGAGCTTTATCATGTGTGCATCAACTTACAAATTCGAACTGATTGGGAACTAGGAACCAAGAAGATGGGGGAGGAACACACAAGTTGTGCAAAGAACAAGGTTACATTAACAATTAAGAGACATGCTCACATCGAATACAACTCAATGATTGGTTCCCTCCGCCAAGAAGGTCGAAACTTACTTATAAGATAGATGATAAATAATCAGTACAACTCTCTCCAAACAGCTCAAGATACAAATAATACAGTTCAATTATTATACTCCAAAAATAGAACAAATATCCATGTGACAAGGCGCACCTCATGAATAATTCTGGAAACAAGAGTTACCCTGGAAAGGGTAATGTCAAAACTATTTGTTTATAATGAAAACATGAGAACTTGATATAGTATTAGATGTTCTAAAGAAGAGAATCCATGTTTAACAAGATTGGTTAAATTATGAGAATAAACAATAATGTGAGTGCAAGAGAATTGATATTCAATCTAGCCTCATTATTGAATAATATCCTCAAGTTTACATTATTCCAAGTTCCAACACAATCTCTTGAGAACTACAAACCTTGACTGAATATATTATTGACTAGAAGGATCATGCCAATTAATCCAACAAAAGCATAAAAAAATCTTTAAAAGCCAATATATATCAATAAGTTATAATTATTTAATTCGCAGAACTTACAAGATATGGAGATAATAAGGAGGAGCTATGAACGAAAATAAATGAGGACCAGACATTTTAACAAGTAACATGTAGTATCTAATCTACCTATATTTGGAACAAATTACTATTCGTGTATAAATTTTTGTTAAGTATAGACATTGTGATATATATATCAAGTGTCCGCCATTTGAACTAAATCATAAACAACTTTCAATATGCGCCAAATGGGACCTTAAAGCTGAGTACAGTCTTCTGATTAAACTCGCGGAGTATTGAGAAAATATAGCTTCTTTATTTGTATTTTTTTTTTTGCATTTTCAGACAATCCAAAACACCAATATTATTTTTCCATAAATTATAGAATGGTCTCAACTGATCTAAACACTCACAGTAGTAGCTCAATACCTCTTGATGGAGATCAAGATTTATGCCATTACTAGTTTCTATAAGATTACAACACAACTAAATAAATAACAGTAGCATAATTAGTTCTCTCCGTCACAAGTTTTTTTTTCTGTCCTTCAAACAAACCTAAATTGAACTAAATAAATAAAGTAAAATTGATAATAATCAGAACCTCCAGCAGACGTCAGCAGTTCTAAATCATTTATGAAAACAAATTATTAAAGGATCAAAGCTCAAAAGGGCAACATAAATTGAAACTTGAAGCAATGCGATGCAGAAGAAAGTTGAAAACAAAGATAACGAAGAGAAATGATCGCAATCATTCATGACCGATCCCTACCCCACCCACTCGTGAACAAATAAAGAGGCAAAAAACAAAGGCAAATAATCGAGAGAACAAATCACCATAATCCAATTATCCCCGAATGAATACTACGTAAAATAATAAAATCTGTCAATAAATTGAAGAGCGAAGCATGGAGTTACCAGAGAAGAAACCCTAGATTTAGTCGGAGATCTGCACCTGATCCCGATCACGTTCGTCTCCTGACTCACTAACAGCCCTTCTCCCTCTCTACGCTCTCTCTCTCTCTCTCTCTCTCAACTGTAAACCCTCGCTTTCTTCAAAGGAACCTGCTTACGTCCAGCCGAGACCTGTCCTCCTCTCGTCTTCCTCTAATTTCGGTTTTCCGATCTTTTTTTTCGGTGTTAAGAAAACGAAGTGGTCCCGCCGAGGTCACGTGGTAGGCGCGTGACACGGATGACGTGGTAATTCTGAGTTAGGGCCCGGGGCGTGGGACCCAACCGGCATTGCCTGTTGGGCGCGATGCGAATCAGAGTCAGGGAACAACGCGTCCGCTCGAACTCCAAAGGGCCTATTCTTTCAGCGAAATCAAGGAGCGTTATCAGGTGTCGGCTATCTAATTCGCAACAGCGTTTCTAACTAATAGTCAGCAGCCAGTATACATAAATATTTGTGGCCCGGGCCGGGCTTCCCTCTCATAGGCTCTTTGGGTTCGATTGGGTCACTAAAGTCAATCATGACCCAATTGGACCAAGGGTGATGTATTGGGTCCAATGGTTATATTGGATCAATTATGACATAACTGGACCAGGTGCGTCATCATGGGCCCAATAGGGTCAAATGGAGCTTATTAGGTCATTCATGACTTATTTGGGTCAAGGAGTCACCTTGGGCCCAATAGGATCACATTTAAAACTGTCACTTAAAATCGAAAACCGTAAACCGAATCGGAAACGAACCGGAACCGCAAAGAACCAGACCGAACCGTTCCCGAATTATTTGGGTTCCGGTTTGAATTTTGGAACCGTGAACAACATTGGTCCGGGTGTGGTTCTTTCATTTTATTATCCGGACCGGAACCGGAACCGCAATATACAATTCTCAAGCGGTTTCAAGATTTTTAGAACCAATCCAAACCGGACCGAAGCAGAACCGAACCGAAGCAGAACCGAACCGCAACTCATTGTTTATTATTATTATTATTATATTGTTATTTTTTTATAATATATCTATAATATCTATACTTACTATTATAGGTGAAACTAGTGCGGTTTGAACCCAAACCGCAATCGCAACAAAGGGGGTCGGTTTTGGACTGAACAAAATCGCACCGCACCAAAACCGTGCTGTGTGGTTTGACATTGGTGTGATTTGGAGTCGGTTTTTGCGGCGCACTTTCAGTTTTTATACAGTCATATATTCTATTTTCAATTTTACTCACATATTTTTCTGAAATATTAAGACAAATATAATTGTAGCTGATACAACAACAACACTCAAGTCTTTATACCACTATAGCTGATAAACAATTCAAAGTTCTTTACCCTATGTTGAGTCGTGATCTTCAGCAACATGAACATTGTATTAGCATTACACGATTGTGATCTTTGAATTTTTAAAATCAGCGCAGTCTGGTGCAATTTTGTGATTTTGCGGTTTCAATTTATAACTTTTAGCTCTATTTACTATATATTATACAAAAAGTACTCCCCCTTGGTGTAACGCGAAATTCCTGCGCCCGGGCCTCAGACTTCGAAGTCTCTCTTGCAAAAAAAACTGAACAGGTATACTTTTCCCCTCCGATTTTTATTTTTGACCTCTCACATTCATTCCGTCAAGTTTGATTTTGATTCTAGTTGGAATCGATTGGAACCAGACCGAACCACATAGAATCGGACCGAACCGTTAGTGACCGGTTTGGTTTTGGTTCTTGTTGAACCGTAACCGGAACCATTAACACGACGGTTCCAAAAATTATGCTGAAACCGGAACCGGAACCAGAACCAGAACCGAAATCGGTCAAACCAAATACAATATTGGTTCTAATTTGAAGAACCGTTACCTTAGCGGTTCGGTTCGCGATTTTAGTAGAACCGGAACCGAACCGGAACCGTGACAGCCCTAATCACATTGGGTTTAGACCCAATGATGGGGACCATTGTGGCCCATTAGCTTCTAGAGTGCCCTAGTAATGATATGAGGTTTTTAGCTGGGTGAGTTAGGGTTCTAGTGATCTAAGGTCCGTTTGGCGGGACTTATTTTTCCTGGTTATGCTTTAAAAAACACAACCACGATTATGAGAATAGTTTGGGAGATTCGTTTCCAACCGCACCGGCTGAAGAAATGAATTTATGCGTTTCGTAGCCGTGTTTCTGGGTCGCGGTCGGCGGATATGTATGCGCGTTCGAGCCCTAAAATTAAACATCCCGCATCTCTCCTGGTTTCGCAACCGCAAAAGTTCCCGATAGCTCTCGCAGACTCTTCCGCATCTCCTCCTCCCCCAAATCTCTCTCCCACGTCTTCTCCAGGTCGCGTTTCACGTCGTTTCAGCTGATGGCGGATTGGAACGAGCGGCCTCTCCATCTTCATCCACACCATCATATATTTTGCCCTTATTACCATCTTCCTCATCGCCATCGGCGTCCACATCTACACGGGATAGAGTCATAGAGATAATATTCTTTGATCTTGTTCATGAATCTGTCTAAGTGTCATCGCCTCACTCAAGTTAATTTCATCACAAATCCTAGATTTTAATTTTGTTTTATGACCATAGTGTTCATGACCGCCACCACCACACCAAACAAGCCCCTAATTAAAGGCTTCGTTTGGCACGGTGGTGGCGGTCGTGAACGTCGTGGTCATGAACCGTCGTTCGTGAACGTCCGATCTCACTAAAAAAATTCATGCATTTTATGTTCAAAACTAGTTTATTTTCTTTATAGCAGTCATAACTTTTGTCTTGCCAAACATACATTCTATGATAATAACGTTTTTGATCAAACTCATCAGAGCAAATAAGCCGCGCCAAACGAAGCTTAAAGCTAAGGATGTTGTAAATCCAATAAAATAAAAAGAGATTTTTATCCTCCAAAATTTGAGTGAGCAATTGCAATGGGGAACTTCAAAAATGTCGATTAGGCAATGAACTTGTAGAATGTGACAAAACTTTGCAATATTTTGTAGAAGTTTTTTCAGAAACAATTGCAATGTCTTAATTAAAATAGTTTATTGTCAATCTTATGTTTTGAACACATGAAACATATTATTTAAATTATTTATGGGCGATATGGTCCCCCGTGCAGTCGCAACAATACCTCCACCGCTCGCAGTCTCTATGAATAGTATGCACCCACGACGGTACTGGACCGTCGCTCGACGTCCCTCATACACAGTACATCACACCAACTGTACAACCCTCATTCTCCGAGGGTGGACCCACCCCAGGGCCACGTAGACAGAAGTCAAAGTTCAAAGGGTCAACACAGAGACCAGCAGTCCAAGGCAGAAGCAGAAAAGACCCTGGCGAGTATACAGGTAATACTCGCTAGATAGGCGAGTATTGACCAGAGGAGTCCGTCGAGCGCAGGAAGGCAGTAGAAGACCTAGACGAGTATTGGCCCGGCGTGTGCGAGCAGCACCAAATACTCGCCAAGTGGGCGACTATGGCATAAGTACTCGCCGAGTATCCCATAGTCGCCAGGTTGGGGCTGGGCTATAAAAACCCCCCTACCCTTTGGTTTTCCTATAAATAGGACCCCAGGGATACTTGGATTGGCACCTGGACTTGAGCTTTTGGACCATGATTTCCGAACTCTCGAGCCCGTCACCCTTGCTTCTAGCCAAGTCGGTGCCTTCCCTGTCCAAGCTCGGCCACTTTGGTTTTGGAGGGGAAGACTCTCTTGAGCTTCCGGGTACGTGGTGGGACCTCCCTACCGCAGCAACTGGGGTCCTGTTTGTTGCTCTTCTAGCTTCTTCGTCGTTGCCAGCCAAGCCATCTCGTTGGGCTGCTGGGCGAGTAGCCTCCGGATGCATCGGTCTGAATCTTGAGGTCAGGATTTTCCTAGCGTCAACACTTTGGTGTGGTGAGCGTGGACCGCAGTCAGAGAAGGAAAGTTCAGTAAGAAGGCGAGATGGTCGTAGTTGGCGACCATGAGGAGGTAGTCGGCAACTCGTCTGCGAGCGGCGAGTTTGTGACGTTAGCAGTTTTCGAAGCCTTCGCGCAGCGCATGGAGGGGACCATGCGAGCAGCGCTTCAGCAGCGCGCCGAGGTCACGGCGACCTCGCCGCATCGCCCGGTTCTGACCAAGGGAAGGAGTCCCCCTCAGCGAGCAGGAAAGGAGCATGTAGAGGATGAGACCGAGCGACCAAGGAGGTCGCAGTTCTACCAGCCGACCTCACAAGGGATTCGCTTCCGCGAGACGGACGAGCAGGTGAGGTATCAGGATACTCGCCCATATGTCGAGTATGGTGGTGATACTCGCCCCTATGGCGAGTATGATCGTCGCCGGGCAGGAGGGAGGAGCCCCTTCTGCGAGGAGATCCTTGTCGCGCCCGTGCCAGAAGGGTTCAGGGACCTCGTGCTGAATTATTATTCAGGGAGGGATGACCCTGTCCGACACATCCAGTGGTTCGAGGATATAGTCTCTATCTGAACCATGTCGGATGCCTTTAAGTGCAGGCTGTTTGCCATTACCTTCCGGGCAAAAGCCTGGGACTGGTTCCACCAGTTGCCTGCCGGCTCGATTTACTGCTTTGAAGACCTATGTCGTAGAGTGACGACCCGGTTCGACACGGCCCGGAAACTAAAGAAAGAAGCAACGGCCCTGTTCTATCTGCTGCAAAGGCCGGATGAGGCGTTGGGAGCCTACGTCGAGCGCTTTCAAGAGGAGGTGCTGCAGATCCAGGAGGTGGATAGCAACATCCTGTTGCTAGCCTTGACGTTCGGTATAAGGCAAGGCCTCTTCAAGTTGGAGCTCAGTAGGAATCCTCCCTATTCCTATGACAACCTCATTCAGAGGGCCAACAAGTTTGTCCGAGGAGAGGCTTTCAACCTTGACTTCTTGGCCAGGCTTGCTAGGGTGCCCGGAGATGAGGAAGAAGAGAGGGATAGGATCCCTGAGAAGAGGAAGAGAGAAGAGCCCCGGAGGGCAGAAAGGAAGAGGCCGGAGCGACGCGAGGAAAGGAGAAGAGAAGAGAAGAAAATAGAGGAGCCCAAGAGGGAGGAAGCCAGGAGGAGCGATGAGAGGAGGCCCATCGTGACCCCGGAGCATCAGGAGGAGGAAAGACGTTATCAGGTCCCCGTCAACCGGCCACCTTGGAGGCCGGCTGGACGGCACCAGCGTCGGGATCAAAGGGGAAGATCCCCGGAGAGAAGACCCTTTCGCCAGCCGGAGAGGCGTCAGGAGAGGAGGAGAGACGATGCGATGGCGGTAGCCGGGCGTGGCCGCCGTCAAGGAAGGAAGAAGCAGCAGCAGAAAAGGCAGCAGGCGGAAGAGATCCCTCTCTACTGTGACTTCCACCAGGCAGAAGGGCATGCGATGATGGCTTGCCCAGACTTTTGGGAAGCCAGGAGGAGGCTAGCAGCAGGAGAAGGTGGAGGGGAGCAGCGAAGAATCGAAGCCCCTGTCGAGCCACCGGCAGTGCAAGTCGTCGCTCGAAAGAGGAATGAAGACCGGGTCGACCAGGGAGGCCGAGGAGACCTGGTTCAGGGAGGCAGAGTCAGAGTGATCCACGGGGGAGCAGGGCTGGAAGCTTCCCGCAAGGGGAGCCTCCATCAGATCTATAGCAGGAGTGTCGCCTCGACCACGCAAGCACCACCCCCGATGGAGGAGATCACCTTCTCTGAGGAGGACATGTTAGGGAATGAGAATCCCTTCCATGATGCCCTCGTGATCCAGGCCGCAGTAGAATATTTCACCGTTGATCGGATCCTGATCGATAATGGTAGCTCCGTAAACGTCATTTTCAAGGGGACGTTTGACGGACTGGGAGTCGGAGCAGCAAGGGTTCGGGCAGCCGATGGTCCCCTCTTCGGCTTCTCCGGAGATAAGAAGGAAGTGGAAGGAGGAGCAGATCTCCTTGTAACGCTCGGTGGCACCTCCATCAGCTGTCGATTTGTCATCGTCGACGCCCCGAGCTGTTACAGGGCTATCTTCGAGAGGCCACTTCTCAACACCTTCAAGGCCATCCCATGCTCCTACCATCAGTGCTTGAAGTACTGTAAGGGAGATGTCCATGTGAGGATCAGGAGCGATCCAAGAGCCGCTCGGGAGTGCTATCTCAGTGTCGTCAGTACCATCAGCTGGATGGCTGACGCGGAAGAGTTCGGAAGGGTGTTGGAGGGCCCGGCCAGGCTGGAGGTGGACGAAGAAGTTGAAGAAATCGAGGTACTCTCCGTAGCAGGAGTACCTGGGTTGCTGAAGATCGGCGGGTCGCTGAAGACGGAGGAAAAGATCGAGATGGCGGCGTGTCTGCAAAAGAACGTCGACATCTTTGCTTGGAGTGCCGCCGAGATGCCAGGAATCGATCCTGAGGTTGCATGCCATCGCCTCAACTTGGATCCCGCGGTCCAGCCCATCCGCCAGAAGAAGAGGAGGAGCGCCACCATCTTAGCCAAATCGATCCGGGAGGAGGTGAAAAAACTGCTCGATGCAGGCTTCGTATCGGAGATCTAGTACACAGGCTGGGTCTCCAATGTTGTAATGATGAAGAAAGCGGGGGGTAGCTGGAGGATGTGTGTTGATTTCTCTTTGATGAATAAAAGCTGCCCTAAGGATTGTTATCCCCTGCCTCGAATCGACGCGCTGGTTGATTCATCCGTCGGTTTTTCTGTGATGAGTTTCCTTGATGCGTTTTCAGGATACCACCAGATCCGGATGCATCCCCCCGATTGCCGCGATGTCTCCTTCATCACCGATGATGGCTGCTACAGCTACAAGATGATGCCCTTCGGGTTGAAGAATGCGGGAGCTACCTACCAGCGGATGATGGACCACATCTTCAAGGAGCAGAAGGCGAGGAATCTGAAAATGTACGTGGACGACCTCTTGATCAAAAGCAAGAGCGTCCAGGAACACGTAGCTGATCTGGTGGAGACCTTCGCGGCGCTGAGGAAATTCAAGATAAGGCTCAATCCGGCGAAGTGCGTCTTTGGAGCTGGAAGGGGAAAGTTCCTGGGGCATCTCCTTACCCCGGAGGGAGTGGAGCCTAACCCCGACAAGGTTAGGGCGATCCTAGAAATGACATCCCCAAAGACAATGAAGGAAGTTCAAAGGTTGACAGGAAGGCTGGCGGGTCTTAGTCGCTTCCTATCAAAGGCCGGGGAGAAGTGCTCTCCATTCTTCAAGACACTCCGCAAAACTGAAAGTTTCGAGTGGTCCGAAGGATGTGAGAAGGCGTTCGATAAACTGAAGGAGCAGTTGACTCAGACACCTCTCCTTCAGAGCCCGAAGGAAGGCGAAGACCTGCTCATCTACCTGGGAGTATGAGCAGAGGCAGTAAGTTCCGTGTTGGTCCGAGAAGAAGGAAGGAAGCAGCTGCCCATCTACTATGCCAGTCGGGTATTGAAGAAGGCGGAGTTGAAATATCCGATCCTGGAGAAGCTTGCTTTCACCCTGGTAGTGTCGGCACGGAAGCTCCGGCCTTACTTTCAAGCTCACTCCATCCAGTTTGTGACTGATCATCCTCTCCGAAATGTCCTAGAGGGAGTGGAGCATTCAGGGAGGTTAGCGAAATAGTCAGTAGAACTCAGCGAGTTCGACATTTCCTTCTCCCTCCGGATGGCGATCAAGGCCCAGGCGGTAGCAGACTTCTTGGCTGACTTCTCGGTGGAAACAGAGCCAGGGGAAGAAGCTCTCAATCCAATTCCATGGAAGATGTTTGTAGACGGAGCTTCGGGTAGAAGTTCGGTGGGAGTGGGCATCGTGCTCGTCAGCCCACAGGGAACAAGGATCGAGCAAGCCGTCGAGATCCTCTTCCCCGTCACAAACAACCAAGCAGAGTACGAGGCCATAGTGGCAGGCTTGCGCCTTGCCAAGGAGTTAGGGATCCGTGATGTCCGTGCTTTCACGGATTCAATGGTGGTCGCGTCGCAGATTCGAGGAGAGTTCGAGGTGCGCGACACCATCCTGCAGAAGTACTTAGTAAAGGTGAAAGGGTTGATTGGAGGCTTCCAGTCCTTCTTCGTCGAGCATGTGCCAAGAGAGGAGAACTCGGCAACAGATCGCTTGGCCAAGTATGGGCCGAGGGCTGGAGGAACTATTACCGAGCTATTCCGCCCATCCATTGAAGAGGGAGAGATGATGGAGATCGAGCAGCGCTCTTCATGGATGGATCCCTTTGTGGCCTTCCTGGTCAGTGGCCAGCTCCCAGCGGGCGAAGAGGGTCAAAGAAGATTTCGGTACAAAGCGGCGTACTATTTACTGCAAAACGGGGAGCTATACCGCAAAACCATCTCAGGCCCCCTAGCCAGATGTGTCTCTGAAGACGAAATACCCCGAGTGTTGGAAGAAATCCACTCGGGAGAGTGTGGAAGCCATTCTGGGACTCGCACTTTAGAGCAAAGGATCCTGAGGCAAGGTTACTTTTGGCCTACTATCTGAAAGGATGCTGAGACCTTCTCGAAGAAGTGTCAGAAGTGCCAGCTCTTCGCCCCCTTCAGTTGCAGCTAGCCCAGCAGCTCCGATCAATCGCCGCCCCATGGCCGTTCACCATCTGGGGAATGGACTTGATCGGCCCTTTCCCTCAAGCAAGTGGCCAAAGGAAGTTCGTTCTCGTCATGATCGACTACTTCTCCAAGTGGATCGAGGCCAAAACTTTAGCCAAGACCACCTCTCAAGTCGTGAAGAACTTCATCTGGGGGGGAGATCGTCTGCAGATTTGGAATCCCTCTCGCCATCGTCACCGACAACGGTCCCCGGTTTGCCAGCTTAGAGTTGGATGATTTTTGCAGGCAGCTGGGAACTGATATTCGATTCGCCTCCGTACACCATCCCAGGAGCAATGGTCAAGTGGAGGTCGCCAACAAGCTGATCATCAATCTGCTAAAAAAGAAAGTGAAGAACCTGAGAGGTAGTTGGGCGGACCAGCTCCCCTCGGTCCTATGGGCTTTGAGGACCACTCCTAGCTCAGCCATCGGGGAGACACCGTTCAAGCTCTCTCACGGGTCGGAAGCTCTCATTCCAGTAGAGTTTGAAGTCAAAAGCCAAAGGGTGGTAGTCGCCGAAGACGGAAACGAAGAATGACGATTAGAGAATGAAAAAGTGCAGAAGCTATCCCTCGACTACATAGAAGAGCTGCGGGACCTGGCCTCAGCTAGGCAAGAAGAGATCAAGCGCCGAATGGCAAGACATTTCGACAAATATGTCCGCCTCAAACACTTCCAAGCAGGTGACATGGTCCTAAAAAAGGTGGACGCGGCAGGAAGATCAGCAGTCGTCGGGAAGCTTAACCCAAACTGGGAAGGACCCTTCATCATCCAGGAAGCACTCCTGACAGGAGGGTACCGCTTGCAGAACCAGGAAGGCAAGCTGCTGGGGAACACCTGGAGCGGCGATTGTACAACCCTCATTCTCCGAGGGTGGACCCCCCAAGGCCACGTAGGCAGAAGTCAAAGTCAAAGAGGTCAACACAAAGACCGGCAGTTCAAGGCAGAAGTGGAGAAGACCTCGGCGAGTAAACAGCCAATACTCGCCAGGCTGGCGAGCATGGAACAGAAGACCTAGCGAGTATTGGCCCGGCGTGTGCGAGCAGTCCCCAATACTCGCCAGATGGGCGACTATGGCATGGTACTCGCCGAGTAACCCATAGTCGTCGGGTCGGGGGGTGGGCTATAAACCCCCCCCCCCCCCCCTACCCCTTGGTTTTCCTATAAATAGGACCCCAGGGGTACTTGGATTGGCACCTGGACTTGAGCTTTTAAAACCCTCGCTCTTGCTTTCTGGAACCTGTCGCACTTGGCCGCTACTCCCGGTACTAGCCAAGTCGGTGCCTTCCTCGTACCCTGCTCGGCCATTCTTTGGTCTTGGAGGGGAAGTCTCTTCGGAGCTTCTGGGTACGTGGTGGGACCTCCCTGCCGCAGCACCTGGGGTCATGTTTGTTGCTCTTCTAGCTTCTTCGTCGTTGCCAGCCAAGTCATCTCGTTGGACTGCTGGGCGAGTAGCCTCCGGCTGCATTGGTCCGAATCTTGAGGTCAGGATTTTCCTGGCGTCAACACTTTGGTGCGGTGAGCGTGGACCGTAGTCGTTGGAAGAAAGTTCGGCAAGAAGGCGAGATGGTCGTAGGTGGCGACCATGAGGAGGAGGTCGGCAACTCGACGGGAGCTGGCAGGTTCGTGACGCTGGAGGTTTTCGAAGCCTTCGCGCAGCGCATGGAGGGAGCCATGCGAGCAGCGCTTCAGCCGCGCGCCGAGGTCACTGCGACCTCGCCGCTTCGCCCAGTTCCGTCCGAGGGAGGGAGTCCCCCTCGGCGAGCAGGAAAGGAGCACATGGAAGATGAAACCGAGCGACCAAGGAGGTCGCAATTCTACCAGCCAACCTCGCAAGGTATTCGCTTCCGCGAGCCGTGCGAGCAGGGGAGATACCAGGATACTCGCCCATATGGCGAGTATGGAGGTGATACTCGCCAGGTTGAGGATCGTCGCCGGGCAGGAGGGAGGAGCCCCTTCTGCGAGGAGATTCTCGCCGCGCCAGTGCCAGAGGGGTTCAGGGACCCTGCCTTGAACTACTATTCGGGAAAGGAGGACCCCGTCAGGCACATCCAATGGTTCGAGGATATAGTCTCTATCCGAACCATGTCGGACGCCTTCAAATGCAGGTTGTTTGCCATTACCTTCCGAGCAAAGGCCTGGGACTGGTTCCACCAGTTGCCCGCAGGCTCAATCTATTGCTTCGAAGACCTGTGCCGTGGGCTGACGACCCGGTTCGACACGGCACGGAAGCTAAAGAAGGAGGCCACGGCCCTGTTCTACCTCGTGCAAGGGCCGGATGAGGCATTGGGCCCTTACATCGAGCGCTTCCAGGAGGAGGTTCTGCAAATCCAGGAGGTAGATAGCAACATCCTGTTGCTGGCCCTGACATTCAGCATCAGTCAAGGCCTCTTCAAGTTGGAACTCAGTGAGAATCCTCCCTACTCCTACGACAACCTCATTCAGAGGGCCAATAAATTTGTCCGGGGAGAAGCCTCCAACCCCGACTTCTTGGCAAGGTTGGCGCGGGTGACCAGGGGCGATCGTGGAGAGAGGGATGAGATCCCTGGAAAAAGGAAGAGGGAGGAGCCCCGAAGGGAGGAAAGGAAGTGGCCAGAGCGACAAGAGGAGAAAAAGAAGGAGGAGCTCAGGAGGAAGGAAACCGGGAGGATCGTGGAGAGAAGGCCCGTTGAGTCCCCTGAGCGTCAGGAGGAGGGAAGACGCTACCAGGTCCCCGTCAACCGGCCACCTTGGAGGCCGGCTGGACGGCACCAGCGTCAAGACTAAAGGGGGAGGTCCCCGGAAAGAAGGCCCTTTCGCCAGCCAGAGAGGCGTCAGGAGAGGAGAAGAGATGAAGCAATGGCGGTAGCCGGGCGAGGTCGCCGTCAAGGAAGGAAGAAGCAGAAGCCTAGGAGGCGTCAGGCAGAAGAGGTTCCCCTCTACTGCGACTTCCACCAGGTGGCGGGACATGCCATGGCTGCCTGCCCAGACTTTTGGGAAGCCCGGAGGAGGCTGGCAGCAGGAGAGGCTGGAGGAGAGCAGAGGAGGATAGAGGCCCCTGCCGAGCCACAGGCAGGGCAGGCCGCAGTCGTTCGCAGGAGGAACGAGGATCGGGTCGACCAGGGAGGCCGGGGAGACCTGGGCCAGGGAGGCCGAGTTGGAGTAATCCATGGGGGAGCAGGGCTGGAGGCTTCCCGCAAGGGGAGCCTTCATCAGATCTACCGCAGGAGTGTCGCCTCGACCTCGCAAGCACCACCCCCGATGGAGGAGATTACTTTTTCCGAGGAGGACATGCTAGGGAACGAGAATCCCTTCCATGATGCCCTCGTGATTCAGGCCGCGATGGAGGACTTCACCGTTGATCGAATTCTGATCGACAACGGTAGCTCTGTAAACGACATCTTCAAGGGGACGTTTGACGGACTGGGAGTCGAAGCTGCCAGAGTTCGAGCATCCGATGGTCCCCTCTTCGGCTTCTCCGGAGAGAAGAAGGAAGTGGAAGGAGGAGCAGATCTCCTGGTAACACTCGGTGGCACCTCCATCAACTGTCGATTCATCATCGTCGACGCCCCGAGCTGCTACAGAGCCATCTTTGGAAGGCCGATTCTCAACACCTTCAAGGCCGTCCCATCCTCCTACCATCAGTGCTTGAAGTACTGTAAAGGAGACGTCCAGGTGAGGATCAGGAGCGATCCAAGAGCCGCCAGGGAATGCCATCTTACCGCCGTCAGTACCATCAGCTGGATGGCTGACGCGGAGGAGTTCGGGAGAGTGTTGGAGAGCCCGGCCAGGCTGGAGGTGGCAGAGGAAGTGGAAGAAATCGAGGTACTCTCCGCAGCAGGAGTGCCTGGGTTGCTGAAGATTGGCGGGTCGCTGAAGACCGAGGAGAAGATCGAGATGGCGGCGTGTCTGCAAAAGAACGTCGACATCTTCGCTTGGAGTGCCGCCGAGATGCCAGGAGTCGACCCTGAGGTTGCGTGTCATCGCCTCAACCTGGATCCCTCTGTCCAGCCCGTCCGCCAAAAGAAGAGAAGAACCGCCACCATCCTCGCCAAGCCAATTAGGGAGGAGGTTAAAAAACTGCTAGATGCAGGTTTTGTGTCGGAGATCCAGTACCCAGGCTGGGTCTCTAATGTTGTAATGGTGACAAAGGCGGGGGGAGGCTGGAGAATGTGTGTGGATTTTTCCTTAATGAATAAAAGCTGCCCGAAGGATTGTTATCCCTTGCCTCGAATCGACGCGCTGGTTGATTCAGCCGTCGGTTTTTCTGTGATGAGTTTCCTTGATGCGTTTTCAGGATATCACCAGATCCGGATGCATCCCCCCGATTGCCGCGATGTCTCCTTCATCACCGACGACGGCTGCTACAGCTACAAGATGATGCCCTTCGGTTTGAAGAATGCGGGAGCCACCTACCAGCGGATGATGGACCACATCTTCAAGGGGCAAAAGGGGAGGAACCTGGAAGTGTACGTGGACGACCTCTTGATCAAAAGCAAGAACGTCCAGGAACACGTAGCCGATCTGGTGGAGACCTTTGAAACGTTGAGGAGGTTCAAGATGAGGCTCAATCCGACGAAGTGCGTCTTCGGAACAGGAAAGGGAAAGTTCCTGGGACATCTCCTAACCCCGATGGGAGTAGAGCCTAACCCCGACAAGGTTAAGGCGATCCTAGAAATGCCGTCCCCGAAGACGATGAAGGAAGTCCAAAGGTTGACAGGAAGGCTGGCGGGACTTAGCCGCTTCCTCTCAAAAGCCGGAGAGAAGTGCTCTCCGTTCTTCAAGACGCTCCGCAAAACAGAAAGCTTCGAATGGACCGAGGGATGCGAGATAGCATTCGGAAGGTTGAAGGAGCAGTTGACTCAGACACCTCTCCTTCAGAGCCCGAAGGAAGGCGAAGACCTGCTCATCTACCTGGGAGTGGGAGCAGAGGCAGTTAGCTCCATCTTGGTCCGAGAAGAGGGGAGGAAGCAGCTACCCATCTACTATGTCAGCCGGGTGCTGAAGAAGGTGGAACTAAAGTATCCAATCCTGGAGAAGCTTGCCTTCGCCTTGGTGGTGTCGGCGCGGAAGCTCCGGCCTTATTTTCAGGCTCACTCCATCCGAGTGGTAACTGATCATCCTCTCCGCAATGTCCTGGAGGGAGTGGAGCATTCGGGGAGGTTGGCGAAATGGTCGGTAGAACTCAGCGAGTTCGACATTTCCTTCTCCCCCCGAGTGGCGATCAAGGCCCAGGCAGTAGCAGACTTCCTGGCTGACTTCTCGGTGGAAGCGGAACCCGGAGAAGAGGTGCTCAACCCAATCCCTTGGAAGATGTTTGTTGATGGAGCTTCGGGCAAAAGTTCCGTGGGGGTGGGCATCGTGCTCGTCAGCCCACAGGGAACGAGGATCGAGCAAGCCGTCGAGATCCTCTTCCCCGTCACAAACAACCAAGCAGAATACGAGGCCATAGTGGCAGGCCTGCGCCTCGCAAGGGAGCTAGGGATCCGTGATGTCCGGGCTTTCACGGACTCGTTGGTGGTCGCGTCACAAATCCGAGGAGAGTTCGAGGTGCGTGACACCACCCTGCAGAAGTACTTGGTAAAAGTGAAAGGACTGATTGGAGGCTTCCAGTCCTTCTTCGTCGAGCATGTGCCAAGAGAGGAGAACTCGGCAGCAGATCGCCTCGCCAAGTATGGGCCGAGGGCCGGAGGAACTATCACCGAATTATTCCACCCGTCCATTGAGGAGGGAGAGATGATGGAGATCGAGCAACGCCCCTCGTGGATGGATTCCTTTGTGGCATTCCTGGCCAGCGGTCAGCTCCCAGCAGACGAAAGGGATCAAAGAAGGTTTCGGTACAAGGCGGCATACTACCTCCTGCAAGATGGAGAGCTGTACCGTAAAACCATCTCGGGTCCCCTGGCCAGATGCGTTTCTGAAGACGAAGTACCCCGAGTATTGGAAGAGATCCACTCGGGAGAGTGTGGAAGTCATTCTGGGACTCGCACTTTGGAGCAGAGGGTCTTGAGGCATGGTTACTTCTGGCCTACTATCCGAAAGGATGCTGAGATCTTCTCGAAAAAGTGCCAAAAGTGCCAGCTCTTCGCCCCCCTTCAGTTGCAGCCAGCCCAGCAGCTCCGATCGATCATCTCCCCATGGCCGTTCGCCATCTGGGGGATGGACTTGATCGGCCCTTTCCCTCAAGCAAGCGGTCAGAGAAAGTTCGTTCTCGTCATGATCGACTACTTCTCCAAGTGGATTGAAGCCAAAGCTTTGGCCAAGACCACCTCTCAAGTCGTGAAGAACTTCATCTGGGGAGAGATCGTCTGCAGATTCGGGATCCCTCTCGCCATCATCACCGACAACGGTCCCCAGTTTGCCAGCTTGGAGCTAGAGGATTTTTGCAGGCAGCTAGGAACCGATCTTCGATTCACCTCCGTACATCACCCAAGGAGCAATGGCCAGGTAGAGGCCGCCAACAAGCTGATCATCAACCTACTGAAGAAGAAGGTGGAGAACCTAAGAGGTAACTGGGCAGACCAGCTCCCCTCGGTCCTGTGGGCTTTGAGGACCACTCCTAGCTCAGCCACAGGGGAAACGCCGTTCAAACTCTCTCACGGGTCGGAAGCTCTCATTCCAGTAGAGTTCGAAGTCAGAAGCCCAAGGGTGGTAGCCGCGGAAGACGGAACCGAAGAATGGCGACTAGAGAACGAAGAGGTTCAGAAGCTATCTCTCGACTACATCGAGGAACTCCGAGATTTAGCTTCAGTCAGGCAAGAGGAAATCAAGCGCCGAATGGCGAAACATTTTGACAAAAATGTCCGCCTCAAGCACTTCCAAGCAGGTGACCTAGTCCTGAAGAAGGTGGACGCAGCAGGAAGGTCCGCCGCCGTCGGGAAGCTCAATCCGAATTGGGAAGGACCTTTCATCATCCAGGAGGCGCTCCTGACAGGAGGGTACCATTTGCAAAACCAGGAAGGCGAACTGCTTGGGAGCACCTGGAACGGCGATGACCTAAAAAGGTTTTATCCCTAAGGGGGGATGTATATATCCCATCCTTGTAAATTCATTCCTTTTGAATAAAATTTACGTCGCCCTGAAACATGGGACGAGGAAGCTTCCTTCGCATCAACAAAACCTCAAAATAAGGAAGTCAGGTGAAGTCAATCTCCACGCTAGGTTGGGAAACAGGCCTCCGACTTAACCCTCGTAAAAACTCAGAACGGATGATGGGACAGTGCCTCGGGTGTGCGTTCCCTTAAGACCAAGCCTCTGCAATGACGGCCGAGATCAGCTCCCCCCTTGCATGTTGGCCGCGGTTCCCACCGACTGCATTTCTCGTCCGACTGTAGAGATTACCGGGAAGAAGTCTGGACGCCGACCTTCCGATTCGGCGAAGAGATGATCGATTTCACTAACTCAGGGGACCCTTGAAAAAAGGCGTCATGTACCCTCGAAAGCTGAAAAGCTCGCAGCAAAGCATTTCATTTTCTAAGTTACTGTGTTAGATCATATGAGTTATTGTGCCTAAAGTGTGCTTAACTCCCTGCTAAACTCCCTGAGCAACAGGAAGCAGGTCCGATCCACATTCAGCATCCAAGTAGGATGGAGGCCTCGGGATGGTGTGTCCCCTTAGATCTCCCCGACTGCCACTCCCTGCTTGACGTCGTCCTACATCAACAATCACCATCGCGAGTTGGAACACGATATTCCGGCTTAACCCTCGTAAAAACTCAGAACGGATGATGGGACAGTGCCTCGGGTGTGCGATCCCTTAAGACCAAGCCTCTGCAATGACGGCCGAGATCAGCTCCCCCCTTGCATGTTGGCCGCGGTTCCCACCGACTGCATTTCTCGTCCGACTGAAGAGATTGCCAGGGGAGAGCCTGGAAGCCGACGTTCCAACGATGAAAAGGACAGGACCGATTTGAACAAAGAAAGGAGATCTTCCGGCATCCAAGTAGGATGAAGGCCTCGGGAAGATGTGTCCCTCCAGGCCTCCCCAACTGCGGTTCCCTATCTCTTTTCCCTAAAAAATTCATTATTGTTGAACGAGTCTGATAAACTCTTCACCAGGTACCAGGCAAGACCTTGAGAGCACGTGTCCCTCTAAACCCTCTGAGTAGCCTCCACAGCTCAACTCCCTCAAGGGAAACATTGCAGAAGGCGAGCATGCATGTGCGAGTACCTAGGCGAGTATACATGTGCGAGCATGGAGGTGCGAGTGTACATGTGCGAGCATGGAGGTGCGAGTATATAAGTACGAGTATAGAGGTACACGTAACCTCGCCGTAATCCTAAGAGCCTAGCGAGCACTCAATCTCGCCTCGAGCCTAGGAGCCTAAGCGGCATTCAGAAAAAGAAGCAAGGACCAAGGAGACAGGCGAGCAAAACATTTGTCCTTTTCATATGTAAATATTTGATGAATATTACAAAAGAATCTTCAAGATGTTTACAAAAGGTCGCCGGGCGAGCAAAAAGGGAGCCCAGGCGACTAGGCGACGTCCTCGCCCAAAATATCTACATCTGGCTCGTCGCCCCCATCATCGTCGCCATCATCAGCATCATCATCTTCATCCTCCTCAGAGTCGTCATACTCGGCATCACTGGACGGCGGCGAGGATGCTCGCAAAGGGGAGGTGGACTCCTCGGCGAGCAGCGCCGGGATGATGTCCTCCACCCTCAACTCCATTGCGGCCGGCTTCAGGAGATCATCCGCCTTCAGCTGACTCAGGATGACGGTCCCCGTAGCTCGTGCGATCTCTCGGCGAACTCGTGGCATGTCGTCGCCATGCATCCGAATCTGCTTACCGACCCTAGAGGGGCCCGCCACCGCTGGCCGTTGCTCGGCAGGCCGAGTTTCCAGCTCAGCGATTCGCACCTGGGCGGCCTCCAAGGTTTGCCGAGTATCCTCCAGCTCCTTCTCCAGCTGGGACATCTTTGTCGCCATCTCCACCTCGGCGACCTTCAAAAGCAAGAAGACACAAAGTCAGTAAGTTATTCGGCAAAGGGGCGACTATCCCGGAGGCGAGTATCAAAAAGAAGCGAGTACCTCATGCTCCTTCTCCTTGAGCCCCATGGCGATCATTTTCTTTGTACTGATCCGGATGGTCTCCTCGTACTCCAGCAACCTCCTCGCCGTCGAATGGGCCAGCTCGGCAGATCGCAGCAGGGATCGCGAGGTTTGGTGCGCCAGATACTCGGAGGATTCCTCCCGCAGCCTCTCCGCGTCCTCGCGACCATAGACGGCGTGGAGCACGTCAATAGCCTCGCCTTGATCCTCCCAGTCCTCTGACCAGGGCGGGAGGTTGGAGCTCAGGGACACCACATGGTCGCCCTCCGACCAGGCGACTAGGCGGCGTCCATAGGCGTCCTCGCCACGAACACCCAAGTTGAAGTTTGGGTGGGTATAGGGCTCGCCGGCCTCAGAAGGATCCGCCTTCTTGCCCTTATCCTTGTGGGCGAGCTCCTTCTTCTTCCTCGAGGGCTCGGAGTGCTCGCCCCTCTCCTTCCGCTTCTTCAGCGGCCCAGAGCCTTCGCCGGCGACCAGGGTCTCATCACCTCCCGGCGACAAGTCGATGGGCGAGTAGGCCCCATCCCCGCGAGCAGAGGTCCCTGTGCCTCCCTGGGTGGAAGTAGTCGTCTTCACCACCGCGGGAAGAAGCTCGCGCGGCAGGACGTGGACTGCTGCAGGAAGAGAAGCGATAAATCCAGTTAGTCGCCAAGTGGAAGACGAAGAACGAGTATTGCGAATACTCGCACAGTAGATTACCTTCGCCTACGAAAACCTCGGCGAGCTCATCTACTCGCCTCCTCCAGTGCACCACATCAAGACGGCGATTCTTGAAGGACTCGAGCAGCTTCACGCCACCCTCGCTTAGGAAGGAAGTCCCGAAGACGCTCTCCGGTGGCTGGAAGGATTTGTCGGGGATCGCTTGAAAGTCGCCAGAAATGACGACTAATCGCTCTCCCCAGCGATGATTCTTGTTCGCGGTGCCGACCAGCGTGCAGACATGGCTGCAGAAGAAGATGACGCCCTCGCCTGTCGCCATGAAGTTGAATACTCGCCGAAAGACGGAAAGGTCGAAGGCGATCCCCTGGTCGCGCAAATAGCAGAGGAAGCCCACGATCATCGCCACCCCGTTAGGGTTGATCTGGGCAGGGACTATCCCAAAGTAGCGGAGTATCTGGGAGAACTCCGTCCACAGTGGTAGTCGCAGGCCCACCTCGAAGTGGCGAGTAGGGAGTACTCGCCCATCACCCAGAATGGAATTTAGTCGCTCTCCCTGGCGAGGAAGCCTAGCGATGTACCCTGGCGGGAGGTACTTCGCCCTGACGACCTCCAACTCCTTCTCAGTCGTGATCGACTTCTTGAAGGTGGTCGCCGCAAAGTTCTGGGCGTGATTGGCACGCCGGATGGTCGCCTCATCGGCCATCTTTTGAAGGAAGGGAAGAAAGGCGAGTATCCAAGAAAGCACGAAGAGGAAAGGGAGACGGAAGATACTCGCACGAGAGCTCAGAAGATCGCCAAAAGCATATTTAAGACTCACTCACCCCCCCTATTTATAGTGGTCGGGTAGCTTGGCGTATCGAGCACGACGGCGCGATTAGGAATAAGGGGGTGGCGAGTATTACGTTGTAATCACCAACTCAGCAACGCGCGTCAGCAAGAAGTCGACCTCCCAAGCGAGAAGACCTGCAAGGAAAGGCGCGGAAAAAGCTCGCTATGCATAAGGCGAGGAACAGATAGCTACTCGCCAAAATAAAAGAAGATAGAGAAAAAATCAAGAAAAAATCCATCACAGAAAGAAGAAGGCAGAACAAGTAGTAAACGACGAGTTTTCTAATACTCGCCGAAATAATATTACATCAAATCAGGCAATAGTTCAGCAGTACAGAGCTACTCGCCAAAAGGCGACATAGCGTAGAAAGAAGAAAAAATGGAGAAAAAGCAGCGTCTAGGGAGGTGCTTGGAGATTCGCTTGAAAATCCGGAGGCTGAGGATGTCGCCCAACGAAGCCCATGCTGCGAGCACGCTTGAAGTGCTCAAAGGCCAGAGACATCGCGTCCTCGCCCTGACGCAGTTGGTCTTCGATCCTCGCCAGCCGACCAACCGAGCCCATGCTCGCGCGCATCCCCACCAACTCGTCATGATGCAGCTGTTGGCGATGCTCGATCCTCGCCAGTCTGCGCTCCAGGTCGCCAACCGTATGAAGGCGAGATTCTGCACCAGCCAGGCGAGTATCGAACTCTTCCAGCCGCGATACTCGCACCTCCAGCTCGGTCAAACGACGATGAGCGTCAGAGCTCGCCAGGCGCTCAACTCGCGATTCAACCTCGGACAGGCGGCGATGAGGCTCACAAATCGCCAGGCGCTCCAGCTTGGACTCCAGCTCCAGAATTGCGCGAGTAGCCCTCTCCTGGTACTCGCGAGAAGGAAGCCCGACCGCGTCGATCAAGGCTCCAATGGGGGTATGGGCGCGAGCTGCCAAAAAAGGTAAGAATGTTAGAACTTAGATGACGAAGCAAAAAGCGAAGTGAAGACAGTAGCGACTATTGAAAATGACGACCAAATACCTGGCCTAGGACTGCGTGAACGACGGCGAGGAGAGACCCTTGCCCGGCGAGGAGATGTGCTGCGATGATGGTCGTCTCGCCGCGAAGAGACCCCAATCGCCGGATCCCGGCTGGGAGGCGCGTTCCCCCGACCGCGATTATCGCCTGGTCGCCCTCCCCCTCTGGGAGCGAAGAAGCCCGAAGAGCCCCCAGTCCCGCCACGGCGCGAGGATTCGCCCTGGTGAGTTGAAGGTGCAATAGAAGTCGAAGGGCGCTGATCGCCCTGAAGGGTAGCAGAAGGAGGAAACGGAGGAGGTGGCGGAAGTCCACCTGCGGGCAGCTGCGAGCTGCTCGCCGTCTCTACAGATTGAAAAGGCGGTGGAGGCGGAGGCACGATGCTCGCCAAAGGAGCATGTTGCTCGCTCATCGACCTCTTCTCCAGCGAGGAGCTGTGAGGACTCGCCCTGAGCGACCTCCACCCCGAGGCGAGACCATGGGCGACGACCTCAGAGGAGCTACGTCCAGAGGACCCTCCTGAGCGCCAAGGGTAGACGACTCTGTTAAAACAGAAAAGGGGCGATTAACTCTGCAAAGCAAGACGAAAGAAATCAAAACTTGACAATGGCGAGTATATTACTCGCACCTCGCACAGGAGCGAGACTCTCCGGCAGATTCTGGGCCGAGGTCTCGGGAATGCTCGCCCCCTCGACGACCTTAGAAGCAGGAGGTTCCGTGACCGGCGAGTCGCCCTCATTGGAAAGTCCCAGATCGTCCAGCAGCTGTTGGTGTTGGTCGCCCAAGGGAGCGGCGACCTCCTCCTCGGCGGCTTTCTTCTTTTCCTTCTTCTTCTTCTTCTGGGCGAGCCTCTTCCTCTTCTTAGAAGATGGAAGGTCGCCAGATGTAAGATCTGGGTGAGGAGGGAGCGAAATACCATCAAACAGGCCGACAAGACCAGCCATGGCCGCCTTAGCCTCAGCAGCATAGTCGCGCACCATCTTGAGCGAGTTCAGAAAGGGCGTGCCGTCAGAGACCCTTGCCCCTCTATTTATAGAGTTCGAGCGTCGACCAGCGAGATGCCGATTATCAGCTAATACTCGCCCATAAGGCTGCTCGTCGAATAAGGGTTGGATGATTCTTTCCGAGCAACTGCGTTACTCGCAAAGAGCGGGGATTGTGTACAACCCTCATTCTCCGAGGGTGGACCCCCCAAGGCCACGTAGGCAGAAGTCAAAGTCAAAGAGGTCAACGCAAAGACCGGCAGTTCAAGGCAGAAGTGGAGAAGACCTCGGCGAGTAAACAGCAAATACTCGCCAGGCTGGCGAGCATGGAACAGAAGACCTAGCGAGTATTGGCCCGGCGTGTGCGAGCAGTCCCCAATACTCGCCAGATGGGCGACTATGGCATGGTACTCGCCGAGTAACCCATAGTCGCCGGGTCGGGGGGTGGGCTGTAAAAACCCCCCCTACCCCTTGGTTTTCCTATAAATAGGACCCCAGGGGTACTTGGATTGGCACCTGGACTTGAGCTTTTAAAACCCTCGCTCTTGCTTTCTGGAACCTGTCGCACTTGGCCGCTACTCCCGGTACTAGCCAAGTCGGTGCCTTCCTCGTACCCTGCTCGGCCATTCTTTGGTCTTGGAGGGGAAGTCTCTTCGGAGCTTCTGGGTACGTGGTGGGACCTCCCTGCCGCAGCACCTGGGGTCCTGTTTGTTGCTCTTCTAGCTTCTTCGTCGTTGCCAGCCAAGTCATCTCGTTGGACTGCTGGGCGAGTAGCCTCCGGCTGCATTGGTCCGAATCTTGAGGTTAGGATTTTCCTGGCGTCAACAGCGATGACCTGAAAAGGTTTTATCCCTAAAATGGAATGTACATGCCCCCCATTGTAAGTTCATTTATGTATAAATAAAAATTTACATCTCCCTGAAACATGGGATAAGGCAAGTCCTTCCTATCCCAGAAAAGTCTTTAAAGAAAGGAGGCCGGTGAAGTCGATCTCCACGCTAGGTTGGGAAATGAGCCTCCGACTTAACCCTCGTAAAAACTCAGAACGGATGATGGGACAGTGAATCGGGTGTGCGTTCCTTTAAGTCCAAGCCTCTGCAATGGCGGCCGAGATCAGCTCCCCCCTCGCATGTTGGCCGCGGTTCCCATCGACCGCACTTCTCGTCCGACTGAAGAGATTACCAGGAAAAAGTCTGGACGCCGACCTCCCGATTCGGCGAAGAGATGATCGATTTAACTAGCTCAGGGGACCCTTGAATAAAGGTGTCGTGTACCCTCGAGAGCTGAAAGCTCGCAGCAAAGAAATCTATTTCCTAAATTGTTGTGTCCGATCATGCGAGTTGGTGTGCTTAAGTGTGCTTAACTCCCTGCTAAATTATTGAGCAACAGGAAGCAGGCTTGATCCACATCCAGCATCCAAGTAGGATGGAGGCCTCGGGATGGTGTGTCCCCTTGGACCTCCCCGACTGCCTCTCCCTGCTTGACGTCGTCCTGCATCAACATTCAACGCCTCAAGTTGGAAAACGAGCCTCCGACTTAACCCTCGTAAAAACTCAGAACGGATGATAGGACGGTGCCTCGGGTGTGCGTTCCCTTAAGTCCAAACCTCTGCAATGACGGCCGAGATCAGCTCCCCCTTTGCACGTTGGTCGCGGTTCACACCGACCGCACTTCTCGTCCAACTAGAGAGATTACCAGGGGAAGTCTGGAAGCCGACATTCCAACTTGGGAAAGGGCAAGACCGATTCGACCGACCAAAGAATGGAGACATTCTGGCATCCAAGTAGGATGGAGACCTCGGGACGGTGTGTCCCCTTGGACCTCCCCGACCGCCATTCCCTACTTGACGTCATTCTTCGTCGACATCCGGCATCTAAGTAGGATGGAGGCCTCGGGATGATGTGTCCCTCCAGACCTCCCCGACTGTCATTCCCTATCTCTTTTCCCTTAAAAAATCCCATTATTATTAAAGTGATCCTAATGAGCTCTTCATCAGGTGCAAAGCAAGGCAAGGCCTTGGGAGCATGTGTCCTTCGGGGCCCTCCAAGTGCCCCTCACAACTCGACTCTGTCAAAAGGTACCTTTGAAAAGGCGAGTATGCAGGTAATGCTCGCCAGATAGGTGAGTATACACGTGCGAGCATGTAGGTACGAGTATGCAGGTGCGAGTATGCCTAGCGAGCACTCAATCTCGCCTCGATCCTAAGAGGCTAGCGAGCACTCAATCTCGCCTCGAGCCTAGGAGCCTAAGCGACATTCAAGAAAGGAAGCAACTATGGGAGAAACATGCGAGCAAAAAACCTTGTCCTTTTTATTTATATGTTTGGTATAAATTACAAAAAATGGCCAAAAAAAGGTTTACAAAAGGTCGTCGGGCGAGCAAAAAGGGTGCCTAGGCGATTAGGCGTCATCCTCGCCATCAATATCCGCATCTGGATCATCGCCACCACCATCATCATCATCCTCGTCCTCAGAATCATCGTCCTCGGAGTCACTGGACAGCTGGGGAGATACTCGCAAAGGGGAGGTGGACTCCTCAGCGAGCAGCGCCGGGATAAGATCCACCACTGTCAGCTCCATCGTCGCCGACTTCAGAAGGTCGTCTGCCTTCAGTTGGCTTAGGATGATAGTCCTCGTGGCTCGCGCGATCTCCGGACGAATGCGAGGCATATCGTCGCCGAACATCTTGATCTGCTTGCCGACCCTGGAGGTGCCCGCCGCCGCCGGCTGTTGCTCGGAAGGCCGAGTTTCCAGCTCGGCAATACGAACTTGGGCGGCCTCCAAAGCCAGCCGGGTGTCATCCAGCTCCTTCTCCAGCTGGGATGTCTTCTTCGTCATCTCCACCTCGGCGGCCTGCAAAAACGAGAAAACGCGAAAAGTAAGCAAACTATTCAGCAAAGTGGCGAGTATCCCAGAGGCGAGTAAAGAAGCAAGGCGAGTACCTCGTGCTCCTTCTCTTTGAGCCCCATGGCGATCATCTTCTTACACTGGGTTTTGATCACCCCCTCATATTCAAGCAATCGCCTTGCTGTCGAATGAGCCAGCTCGGCAGATCGCAGCAGAGATCGCGAGGTCTGGTGAGCCAGATACTCGGAAGACTCCTCCTGCAGTCTCTCAGCATCCTCGCGACCGTAAATGGCGTGGAGCACGTCGAAGCCCTCACCCTTGTCCTCCCAGTCCTCCGACCATGGCGGGAGGTTGGAGCTTAGAGACACTACATGGGCGCTCTCCGACCAGACCACCAAGGGGCGACCATAGGCATCCTCGCCACGCCCGCCGAGGTTGAAATTCGGGTGGGCGTAAGGCTCGCCAGCCTCAGAAGCGTCCGCCTTCTTGTCGAGGTCCCTATGAGCGACCTCCTTCGTCTTCCGCTTCTTCGAGGGCCCAGAACCGTCGCCGACGATCAAGGGCTCATCGCCTCCTGGCGACAAATCGATAGGCGAGTACACCCCATCCCCGCGAGCGAAGGTCCCCGCACCTCCTTGTGTGGAAGCCGCCGCCTTCAACGCCACAGAGAGAAGCTCGCGCGGCAGAGTGTGGACTGCTGCAACAAAAAGAAAGACATCTCCAGTTAGTCGCCAGATTGAAGATAAAGAACGAGTATAATGAATACTCGCGCAGTAGGTTACCTTCGCCCGGGAACACCTCAGCGAGTTCGTCTATTCGCCTCCTCCAGAACACCACGTCAAGGCGGCGATTCTTGAAGGATTCGAGCAGTTTCTCGCCACCCTCACTCAGGAGAGAAGCCCCGAAGACGCTCTCCGGCGGCTGGAAGGATCTGTCGGGAATAGCTTGGAAGTCGCCATTGATGACGACTAGTCGCTCTCCCCAGCGTTGATTATTCTTCGCCGTGCCGACCAGCGTGCAGACATGGCTGCACAGGAAGACGACGCCCTCGCCTGTCGCCATGAAGTGGAATACCCGCCTGAAGACGGAAAGGTCAAAGGCGATCCCCTGGTCGCGTAAATAACAGAGGAACCCCACGATCATCGCCACTCCATTGGGATTGATCTGGGCAGGGACTATCCCAAAGTAGCGGAGAATCTGGCTGAACTCCGTCCACAGTGGTAGTCGCAAGCCCACCTCAAAGTGGTGAGTAGGGAACACCCTCTCGGAGGTCAAGACGGTGTTTAGTCGCTCGCCCTGGCGAGGAAGTCGAGGGACAAACCCTGGCGGGATGTACTTCGCCGAGAATATCTCCAAGTCCTTCTCGGTTGTGATGGACTTCTTAAAGGTGGTCGCCGTAAAGTTCTTGGCGTGATTGGCAAGCCGGATGGTCGCCTCGTCAGTCATCTTAGATAAAAGAAGGAAAGAAGGGCGAGTATCGGAGAATGCGAGAAGAGGAGAAGAGGACGGAGGATACTCGCGTGTGAGCTAGAAGATCGCCGAAAGCGTAATTAATACTCACCCACCCCCCTATTTATAGTAGTCGGGTAGCTTGGCTTATCGGGCACGACGGCGCGATTAAGAATAAGGGGGTGGCGAGTATTAAGTTAAGGTCGCCGACTCAGCAGCGCGCGTCAGAAAGGTGCCAACTTCCAAAGCACGAAGACCTGCAAGAAGAAGCATGAAAAAAGTTCGCCAAGTGCAAGCGACATTCAGACACTACTCGCCAAAATTAAAGAAGATAGAAAAAATCTGACAAAAAACCATCACAGAAAAAGAAAGCAAAGCAAGTAATAAAGGGCGAGTTTCCAATACTCGCCACATAATATTACATCAGATAAAAATCAAGTGTTCAGAATTACAGGAATGCTCGCCAAATGCGACATAACATAGAAAGAAGAAAAGAAAGAGAAGAAAACAGCTAGGGAGGCGCCTGAAGATTCGCCTGAGGATCCGGAGGCTGAGGATGTCGCCCGACCCAGCCCAAGCTGCGAGCTCGCTTGAAATGCTCGGAGGCTACAGTCATCGCGTCCTCGCCCTGCCGCAGTTGGTCTTCAATCCTCGTCAGCCGACCAACCGAGCCCATGCTCGCGCGCATCCCTACCATCTCGTCATGGTGCAGCTGCTGGCGATGTTCGAGCCTCGCAACTCGACGCTCCAAATCGCTGACAGTATGAAGGCGAGATTCTGCACCAGCCAGGCGAGTATCAAATTCTTCCAGCCGTGATACTTGCACCTCCAACTCGGTCAAACGACGATGAGCGTCAGTGCTCGCCAGGCGCTCAACCCGCGACTCAATATCAGTCAGGCGGCGATGAGGCTCACTGACCGCCAGGCGCTCTAGCTTCGCCTCCAAATCCAGGATCGCGCGAGTAGCCCTCTCCTGGTACTCGCGAGAAGGAAGCCCGACGATGTCGATCAAGGCTCCTATAGGAGTACGAGCGCGAGCTGCAAAAAAAGATACGAGTATCAGAGCTTTGACAGAACGAAAGGAACGGAGTGAAGACAGTAACGACTATCAAAGACAACAACCAAGTACCTGGCTGAGGACTGCGAGAGTGACGGCGAGGAGAGCCCCTTCCTCGTTGAGGAGACGCGCTGTGATGGTGATCGCCTCGCCGAGCAGGATGGGACCCAGCGGTCTGACCCCGGCTGGGAGGCGCGTTCCCTCGACCGCGACTATCAGATGGTCGCCCTCCCCCCCTCGGGGGATAGAAGCCCGAAGGGCCCTCAGTCCCGCCACGGCGCGAGGCTTCGCCCTGGTGGGTTGAGGGAGCAGTAGAACTCGAAGGGCGCTGCTCTCCCTGAGTAGTGGCAGAAGGAGGAAAAGGAGGAGGTGACGGAAGCCCACCCGCGGGCAGCTGCGAACTGCTCGCCAGCCCCAAGGATTGAAGAGGCGGTGGTGGCGGAAGCACGCTGCCCGCCAGAGGAGCTCGTTGCTCGCTCATCGGCCTCTTCTCCATCAAAGAGCTGTGGAGAACTCGCGTCGAGCGCCCACCATCCCTAGGCGAGATCATGGGCTACGATCTCAGAGGAGGTACGGCCAGAGGCTCCTCCTGAGCACCGATGGTAGACGAATCTGCGAGCATAGAAGAGGAATTTAGAGATTACAAACCAAGTTGAGACTAATCAAGGAGGTGGCGAGTAGGTAGCTCTCCACCTCGTGCGGGAGCGAGATTCTCCGATTGATTCTGGGCCGAGGTCCCAGGCATGCTCGCCTCCTTGGCGACATTTGGAACAGGAAGATCAGCGGCCGGCGAGTTGCCCTCGTTAGAAAGCCCCAACTCGTCCAGCAGCTGCTGATGCTGGTCGCCCAAAGGGGCGGCGACCTCCTCTTCAGCGGCCTTCTTCTTCCCATTCTTCTTCTTCTTCGCAAGCCTCTTCCTCTTCTTGGAAGCGAGGAAGTCCTCAACCTCGGGACCTAGGCGTGGAGGGAGCGAAGGACCATCGAACAGACCCACAAGACCAGCCATGGCCGCCTTAGCTTCTACAGCATAGTCGCGCGCCATCTTGAGCGAGTTCAGAAAAGTCGTGCCACCAGAGACCCCTGCCCCTCTATTTATAGAGTTCGAGCGTCGACCAGCGAGACGGCGAGTATAATCCAATAGTCGCCAGTGGGGAATCTCGTCGAATGAAGGTTGGATGATTCTTTCCGAGCAACTACGTTACTCGCAAAGAGCGGGGATTGTGTACAACCCTCATTCTCCGAGGGTGGACCCACCCCAGGGCCACGTAGACAGAAGTCAAAGGTCAAAGGGTCAACACAGAGACCAGCAGTCTAAGGCAGATGCAGAAAAGACCCGGGCGAGTATACAGGTAATACTCGCCAGATAGACGAGTATTGACCAGAGGAGTCCGTCGAGCGCAGGAAGGCAGTAGAAGACCTATGCGAGTATTGGCCCGGCGTGTGCGAGCAGCACCCAATACTCGCCATATGGGCGACTATGACATAAGTACTCGTCGAGTATCTCATAGTCTCCAGGTTGGGGCTGGGCTATAAAAAACCCCCTACCCTTTGGTTTTCCTATAAATATGACCCCAGGGGTACTTGGATTGGCACCTGGACTTGAGCTTTTGGACCCCGATTTTCGAACTCTCGAGCCCGTCACCCTTGCTTCTAGCCAAGTCGGTGCCTTCCCTCTACCAAGCTCGACCACTTTGGTTTTGGAGGGGAAGACTCCCTTGAGCTTCCGGGTACGTGTGGGACCTCCCTGCCGCAGCACCTGAGGTCCTGTTTGTTGCTCTTCTAGCTTCTTCGTCGTTGCCAGCCAAGCCATCTCGTTGGGCTGCTGGGCGAGTAGCCTCCGGCTGCATCGGTCCGAGTCTTGAGGTCAGGATTTTCCTGGCGTCAACACCAACAATACTCGTTCTTCGCTTGACATCCCACCCCTAGTTGTCCACCACTAATTTGAGTGAAGTTTGATAAGGTATAATTCAATGGTCAAGTTTAGTCTAATGATTCTTCAATATTAGACCACAAAGCACAAAAGTTTTTTTCTTTTAAATATAGTACTATAGATGCGACTCTACTTGACTTTTCATCGAAGTTCCTCGTACACAGTACAACATACCAACAATACTAATTTTTCGTTCGATGTCCCACCGCTCGCTGCCCGCCATTAATAAATTTGAGTGAAATTTGATTAGGTATAATTAATGGTCAAGATTAGTCTGATGGTCCTAATCACAAAGCACGAAAAAAAATCCTATTAATATAGTATGGATGGTAGGCTGGTTTGAATATAATAAAACTCAATATAGAATGCATGCTAAGTTGCATTCAAGAACCTAGCTTGCACAGGTATGTGACATTATTCAAACAAAGACATAAAATAATTAAAAAGAAAAAGAAAATTCAGCTAATGATCCAGATCCACTATCTCATCTTGTACAATCACTTTGACTCAATCAAATTATGCATCATATATATAGTGCTCGTTGATTTTTAGCGGGCTGCGCCCGCCTATAAGCGGATTGCGCTCGCATATGAGCACTTATCTTTTATTCAACATATATACATATGAGTACTTAAAATGATCGTTAAAAATATGAATTAATGTTCATATTTTAATTGGTAAAAAAATGAAAAATTTTATCTAAAGAATCAATTTCTCTCTCTCTTTTTCTCTTATCTTCCCCTCTCCCTTTTATCCCTAAATGTAGACATCATTATTTATAAATATTTATACCAAAATAAAATTAAAGTAAAATAAAATATAATCAATTAAGCTAATCCAAAGTAAAAAAATATATACAGAAGGAGCAAAATATAAAATAAATATAACTAGAAAAACTAAAATAAAAAAGATAAAAGATAAGAAAATAAAATAAAATGAACAAATATAGAATTAATTGAAAAATAAATCAATTTCAACTCCCAATAATATGGAGCTTTCTCATCAGCACTTTCCTTACAGTAATATTCTCATCATTGTATTCTCACAATAGCTTTCTCATGAGCAATAGCTGCCCCAAACAAATCATAATCACTTTGCATAAGTTATTGTCAAATATCTAAATTGCAACCGCCAAACACCCAGAATGCAGCCGATGATATGAATGCTTGCTCTTTGACTATAAAATATCTAGGGAATTGTTATTCGCAGACCATAAATGTCTATCCGCAAATTAACTTTTTCTAGTTTACAAATTGTTATCCGCAGACCAATTTTAGACTTTCTCAATATCTTTATTATCCTGAGCAGGGCCGACAACGAAAGAACATCTCTGACGACCTTCTGAGCACTTCAATGTGTGCACGGATCGTGAATTCGTGATTCATAAAATAAATGCGATGATAGAGATCGAATTGATGAAGAAAGACGATTTCTTCACCGTTCATGCGATTTCGGTTTGTTTGGGAAGACATTTATGGTTTGCGAATAACAATTTCCAATATCTATAGAGCGATGTTAAACACATGACAGTTTTGGCTATATGCAGACCACGATTTTTTAAAAAGAGCGATGTTAAACGCATGCCGGTTTTGGCTATATGCAGGCCACAATTTTTTAAAAAATGTATCATTTTTTATTTTCAACCCGCAGGCCATAGAACTAGACTTATGCGCACCGTCATCGCCCAAGACCCGTTCAGCCGCCGGACGTGATCGAGCTTCCTCTCTGATCTCCTCTCCCTCCTCCGGCGACTCCGGACGCTGATCCTCTCCGGCCGTCCACCTCCTTCCCTTCTCCGGCCGGCGAGCTCCTCTCTCTTCCTCTATAACTTATTTTTCTATTTTCGAAAAGGCTTCATTTATCCAAAATTCTGTAAATCGTGCTATGCATCTGAATTTAATTAATTGATAGTGTTTTGTGCATAACAAAAGTCCAGTGTTTTTTGTGATTTTATACGTCTTTTATTGATTGAAGCGTTGAAGGGGGTGACCGCAAACATATTTTTTGTGATATATAGAATGAAAATGATTAAAATTTATTTTGTTGGACTATTATTGTGTGTCAAATAAACTGCAAAAATGTATTTATTTGGCTTTTGTGAATGTTGTATTTTGCTTTGTGATTTATTTAAGAGTATTAATTTAATTTTTGAATATGGTCTGAAAATATTAAATTTAGGGTTTATTTGGCGCAGCGCTTTGGGTCCCGCGTTAGGAAGAAACGTCAACGCATGACGACAAAACAAATGAATCGCGGCTCCATTTTCCGCATCTGGTCCCGCCGCGCCCGAGGAAAGGAGCAAAACGCTCTGTCTGGAACCCCTCCTCCCCGCCTCCGGTTCGATCCCGCCGTTTGCTCCCGCCCTTTCCGCCCGCCAACGCCGCGCCAAATAAAGTCTTAGTATGCATGAACAATTTTTTTGTCTGCATATATCTATATATCTGCGGCTTGCATAAAGCCAAAAGCAGACTGCATATAACATTGCTCTATCTATATATATTTGGCTTTTATGAATGTTATATTTTGCTTTGTGATTTATTTAAGATAATATTAATTTAATTTTTGAATATATCTAGAAATATGAAATTTGGTCTTCATGAACAATTTTTTGCCTGCATATATCTGCAGCCTGCATAAAACCAAAAGCGGACTACTGCATATAACATTGCTCTATCTATATATATTCCCATCATGTGCCGGCTAGAATAGCTTCTAAAATAGCAATTAATTAAGAGTGATGTTAAACGTAGATCAGTTTTGGTTATATGCAAGTCACAGTTTTTTAAAAAGAGCGATGATAAATGCAGACGGATTTTGGCTATATGTAGGCCACAATTTACAAAAAAAGTATCATTTTTTCTTTTCAACCTGCAGGCCATAGAGCTAGACTTATACGCACCGTCATCGCTCAAGACCCGTGCAGCCGCCGAACGAGATCGAGTTTCCACTCTAATCTCCTCTCCCTCCTCCGGCGACTCCGGTCGGTGATCCTCTCCGGCCGACCACCTCCTTCCCTTCTCCGGCCAGCAAGCTCCTCTCTCTTCCTCTAACTTATTTTTCTATTTTCAAAAAGGCTCCATTTATTCAAAATTCTGTAAATCGTGTTATGCATTGAATTTAATTAAATGATAGTATTTTGTGCATAAATAAAGCCCTATGTTTTTGTGATTTCACATGTCTTTAATTGATTGAAGCCTTGAAAGAGGTGACCACAAACATATTTTTTGTGATATATAGAATGAAAATGATTATAATTTATTTTGTTGGACTATTATCGTGAGTCAAATAGACTGCAAAAATGTATTTATTTGGCTTTTATGAATGTTATATTTTACTTGATGATTTACTTAAGATAATATTAATTTAATTTTTGAATATGGTCTGTAAATATGAAATTTGGTCTGCATGAACAATTTTTTAGTCTGCATATATCTGCGACCTGCATAAAGCACAAAGCAAACTGCATATAACATTGCTCTTAATTAATTCCCTCTCTGAAGTTTAGATTTGCTGAATTTTCTTAATGATATTTAATGAAACACGAATACCGGTTCAACAATGTTCGAGACTTGGGGAGTGACCAAAGGCTACTTGTTTAGTAGTCGACCCACGCGAGACAAGGTAATAAAGAACTTGGAGAGTTTAAAGAACGACTCCGAACTGCCTATAAACAAGACTCACGCGCTGCAGCGTGGAGGTCCCGCCGCATACCCTGAAGTCTATAAGAACTTTCCCTCCTAAAGCCAATGCTGAGCTCGGCACAAGAGATGCTGGCAATGTACTCGCCCACCATAGGGGGGTGAAGGTGTCTTCTATTTGTGCTTTGAGGTCCTATTTATAGGCAAATCCACAATGGACTGTACGTGAATGCTCCCACCTTCTGAAATGGACTGCAGATAGCCAAGTCTTCTGTACTCGTCTCAGGTGGGCGAGGTCTTCTGTACTTGCCCCAGGTCGGCGAGTTCTTCTGTACTAGCCCCAGGTGGGCGAGTTCTTCTGTTCTCGCCCTATATGGGCGAGGTCTTTTGTACTCGTCTCAGACATTTCTGATCTCGACGAACTACTAGTTATATAATATCTATGCATGCACTCAAAAGGGAATATAGGAGACCAAATCCTATGGGTCTATTCGATCGGACGGAATTGAAGCGTGGTCCTTTAGGGTCCGTTTGGCGCGGCGTTTTTGCTCCGATGAGTTTGGAGAAAAATACCACCGTCATAGAATGTATGTTTGACATGACAACGGTTACGACCACCACCAAAAAAATATTACTGGCTATGAACATAAAAGTGGATGAAGTTCCTTAGGTGAGGCTGCGCGTTCACGAACAATATTACTAGCTGTGAACATAAAAGTGAATGAAGTTCCTTAGGTGAGGTCGCGCGTTCATGAATGACAGTTCATGACCACTGCATTCATGGCTGTCGCCACCGCGCCAAACAGAGCATTAGTTATAGATCCGGAGTGACAATCATGTCCAGACGAATGGATGGGTCCTTGTGAATAAAAGGTAGGCAAAATTGCGAAATTAGTTCTAAAACTTTTCAAATTTTATGAGTTCTGTCCCTGAATTTATTTTTATCAATTTTCAGTCCCTAAACTTATACAAGAATTTGGTTTTAGTCCAAGCAGTTTACACAGTAGACCCCCCTAACGGAAATGAATATGTAGTTGGGTTGATTAGGAGCGAGAAAAAAAAGGATTTTTATCTTAATTATATTAATTGTTGGCTGACTTTGAGTTCAAAAAATAATTTTTATTAAAAAATACTGTTTTTTATTAAAAATATTTTACAAAATATTAATTAAGAATTTGTTATAAACATTTTGAAATCCTATTTATGTATCAAATAATTATTTTACGAACATAATTTGTCCGGACATATAGTTTTTTTCTCCTGGATTTTTCTATTGGTCCGATAATAGATTGGACGGACAATATCTCACCCGCACGATTCTTCCATACGCCACACATACGTAAAAATTGCTCGCATATGAAGGTGAGAACCATATAGTGAGACATGCCAGTAAAATATGTTGCAACAAATGCAAGATATTAACTCTACCACAATAGTTATTGCCCAATATCACCGCAAAAAAACTCTAAAATGATGTTTTCTTAAAAATACATCGTACTTTAATGCATTTTAGAGAAAAAAAAAGAAATTTATGATTGTTGCGGGTCGCTTAGGGCTCTTGGTAGACCGGTTTACTTGAATCACCTTAGCTCGGGAGCGAACCGAGCGCGCAAACAGTTAATTTTAGATTCGTTGATTACATCGGGACTTTTTAGCGTGGAAAACCCGAAAAGGGTAAAAAACCACGTGGCCGGAGCTGTGCCGACCAAACTTCCACTATCTTCTGGGGGGTTACAATTAGAGACTTAGAAGTCGAGCGCGACAGGCCGCTGCTCGTTACAATAATAGAGAGAAAGAGAGAGAGAGAGAGAGAGAGAGAGAGAGAGAGAGAGAGAATTCCGAAGGTGACAGACCACCTCTAGAAAAACTAAGTCCTTTCTCCTTCTGAGAAAGGTGGAGAATAAAAGTGAGAATGCCCTGGAGAACAAAAGTGAGCACGCCGAGTCACCTTTCGGGAAGAAGGAAATCTTCAAGTCCGAAAGAGAATTTCGCGAAAGTCTGCAAGAAGCTCTCCGGGTCCAGAAGGCAAGGTCCCTTGAAATGAAGCCTTGGGGCTCCTTTTATAGCTTTGGCCGAGGGTAGCCCGGTAATTTCGCCGTTGTAACCACCGTAACCACCTGGCGGACGAATCATATTTTCCGGTTCAGAGCACACGGATCGCCATTTTTCGTAATTGACCATCTTGCCCCTCGGGCAGTTCGGGCAATTTTGTTGGAGGCGAAAAAGACGACAAGCTGTTCCTGAAATGTGAGAAACTGGAAAGACGAAAAGTGAGCATGCTAGAAAGACAAAATGTGAGAAGTCGGAAAAGATAAAAAATGAGTACGCTAGAAAGACAAAAAGTGAGCGTGCCCGAAATGTGAAAGTGTTCCAGGCGCGCAAGCGCGCTCAGAAGCGTTCTGAGCGTGCAACGAACACGGAAGTGCTCCGAACGCGCTTAGAGGCGTTCTGAGAACGTTATGAGCGCGGGAGCGCTCCGAGTGAAATCAGGGGCCCAAAGGACACACAACGTGTAAGACCCCTTTTTTTTTTCTTTTCAAACATCCGGGTCTTAGGCCCAGAACCGCCGCTTTGCAGTGACACCTTCGCTCGGGAAGGTCGCCACTACAAAACGCCGATCCTGCCGGCCAATTCGATCACGAAGAAGAAGGTATATATGAACAAATAAGAAGCTCAAGTCCACAATCACATGAATTGTAACGGTAAATGTCCACAGATAATAACTGAATAAAAATAACAAAGGTACAATAATAAAGGGCTCGTGCCCTGTACATCATGTCCTCACTACAAGATCACTCATAAGGTAAAATTAAAGCTAATCGCCACCGTCACTGAAACGGAAGCACCCAACCTAGTCTGACCCATCCCTGCAGACTCTGTGCTCCACTGGTGCTGCAACACTGAATGCTTCTTCTTCTTTGGCCTGCGGTCGCTGCCTTGCAAACCACGTCTACGTCTTCGCCTTCGGCCTCCTGGTCGCTGAGCTGGTGGGGTTCCACTCATCATGGGACATCTGACCCGAGTATGTCCCGGCTGGTGACAATGGTAGCATGGACATGGGGCCCACCTTGTCGGATCCTGCTTCACCTGTTTCTCTCCCATTCGGTACGCCTAAAATATGATGGTCAAACGACCGTCAGTCAAACTAGACTCAGTCAACAATCCCCCACCCTTGAACCCGTGGCTCCTAGGCACCGGGCGGAGAGGAGTGAAGTGGAGGACCAAGAGCAGAGTGGAAACAAGCAGGTGACAACTATCCTAAAGAAAGTACAGTAGAAGATTCGCAAGGTTTATAAATTTAACTAACAAAAGTAGTAGAGTGTAACACGATTATGAGTACATGGTGTAACAAGGTAAAAAGTAACGTGTATAAAGTAAGCACAACAGTAAGTAAGTAAGTAAGAAAAGAAACCATTGGTTTATAGGGATTACCCCTATAGACCAAGGGGTCGTTTTGCAGGGCCTACCGTATAAGAAGTCCCATAACCGACTTATACGTTAGGGGTAGGTTGAATGCAATGTTTATGCTATGACATGTAAAGTATGCTGTTATGTTATGTTCATACAAGTGCAACTCACTCACTACGACTCTATGCGCATAGACCTTTAGTTCCCCCTTTTTGGAGCGAGCTAGACTCCCAGGATACTCCCGTAGTGGCAAACGGAAGCGGTGGGTTGGGCCTCGCCCACCTCTAGGTTGGTATTCATACTACCTAACCTAGACCTATCGTACGCCGCTCGCAAAACCCGCGGAGCGTCTGCGTACTCTTGCTGACTGGACCGCCAGACTTTCAAGGCTAAGTGTAAATACCACACTCGCCGAGTCAACGTATTGACGTCGGTGTGAACGACCGTCCAATACCGAAGACTCACCACCTTCAATGCGCATGCAACATGTTCTACTTCCTACCTCTGAGCCATAAGCTCCCCGGGCTAACCTGCCCGCCATCAATAACCTGCCGAGCCATCGACTCGCCGAACCAACCCGTCCGTACCTTCAAACACTACTAGGTCACAAGCTCACCTGACTCAGCAATCCGCTCCTTCATCCACCGAGCCTACTGCTCGTAAACCAAACCAACTAACTTCTCGTAACCATGGGGTGTGGGTGAGTGTGTTATTAGTTAATCTCATACATTGTCTTACTCCTATAAGTTAGGGTTAGTCCTGGACTTCCCGAGGGTTACCCCGTAAGGGGCTCGCTACGGTACTAGGAACTACGATGAGATGACACCCCAAGTGTACAACCCTTATTCTCCGAGGGCAGGACCCACTCAAGGCCACGTAGGCAGGTCAAAGTCAAAGAGGCAAGACAAATCAGCCAGCAGGAGCAAAGGAAGGTTGGCGAGTATTGGCTAAATACTCGCCAGAAGGGTGACTATGGTCGAAGATACGTACCGAGTATCCCGTATGTCGCCCCAAAGTGTCCGGCAACCACAGAAGCCCTGAGCGAGTATCAGCCAGGCTTGTGCGAGCAGCAGCAGATACTCGCCAAATGGGCGACTATGGTCGAAGATGCTCGCCGAGTATCCCATATGTCGCCAGGTCAGGGCTGGGCTATAAAAATCCCCCCTACCCCTTGGTTGCCTATAAATAGGACCCCAGGGGTACTTGGATTGGCACCTATGCTTGAGCTTCTGGAACCCCATTTCCGAATTCTTGAGCCCGTCACCCCTGCTTGCTAGCCAAGTCGGTGCCTTCCTCGTACCTTGCTCGGCCATTCTTTGGTCTTGGAGGGGAAGTCTCTTCGGAGCTTCTGGGTACGTGGTGGGACCTCCCTGCCGCAGCACCTGGGGTCCTGTTTGTTGCTCTTCTAGCTTCTTCGTCGTTGCCAGCCAAGCCATCTCGTTGGGCTGCTGGGCGAGTAACCTCCGGCTGCATCGGTCCGAATTTTGAGGTCAGGATTTTCCTGGCATCAACACTTTGGTGCGGTGAGCGTGGACCGTAGTCGTTGGAAGAAAGTTCGGCAAGAAGGCGAGATGGTCGTAGGTGGCGACCATGAAGGGGTAGTCGGCAACTCGGCCGCGAGTGGCGAGTTCGTGACGCTAGCGGTTCTGGAAGCCTTCGCGCAGCGTATGGAGGGAGCCTTCGCGCAGCGCATGGAGGGGATCTTGCAAACAGCGCTTCAGCCGCGCGCCGAGGTCACTGCGACCTCGCCGCATCGCCCAGTTCCATCCGAGGGAGGGAGTCCCCCCCGACGAGCAGGAAAAGAGCACGTGGAAGATGAAACCGAGCGACCAAGGAGGTCGCAATTCTACCAGCCAACCTCGCAAGGTATTCGCTTCTGCGAGCCAGGCGAGCAGGCGAGGTACCAGGATACTCGCCCATATGGCGAGTATGGAGGTGATACTCGCCAGGTTGAGGATCGTCGCCGGGCAGGAGGGAGGAGCCCCTTCTGCGAGGAGATTCTCGCCGCGCCAGTGCCAGAGGGGTTCAGGGACCCTGCCTTGAACTACTATTCAGGGAAGGAGGACCCCGTCAGGCACATCCAATGGTTCGAGGATATAGTCTCTATCCGAACCATGTCGGACGCCTTCAAGTGCAGGTTGTTTGCCATTACCTTCCGCGCAAAGGCCTGGGACTGGTTCCATCAGTTGCCCGCAGGCTCAATCTACTGCTTCGAAGACCTGTGTCGTGGGCTGACGACCCGGTTCGACACGGCACGGAAGCTAAAGAAGGAGGCCACGGCCCTGTTCTACCTCGTGCAAGGGCCGGATGAGGCATTGGGCCCTTACATCGAGCGCTTCCAGGAGGAGGTTCTGCAAATCCAGGAGGTGGATAGCAACATCCTGTTGCTGGCCCTGACATTTGGCATCAGTCAAGGCCTCTTCAAGTTGGAACTCAGTGAGAACCCACCCTACTCCTACGACAACCTCATTCAGAGGGCCAATAAATTTATCCGGGGAGAAGCCTCCAACCCCGACTTCTTGGCAAGGTTGGCGCGGGTGACCAGAGGCGATCGTGGAGAGAGGGATGAGATCCCTGGAAAAAGGAAGAGGGAGGAGCCCCGAAGGGAGGAAGGGAAGTGGCCAGAGCGACAAGAGGAGAAGAAGAAGGAGGAGCTCAGAAAGAAAGAAACCGGGAGGATCGCGGAGAGAAGACCCATCGAGTCCCCTGAGCGTCAGGAGGAGGGAAGACGCTACCAGGTCCCCGTCAATCGGCCACCTTGGAGGCCGGCTGGACGGCACCAACGTCAGGACCAAAGGGGGAGATCCCCTGAAAGAAGGCCCTTTCGCCAACCAGAGAGGCGTCAGGAAAGGAGGAGGGATGAAGCAATGGCGGTAGCCGGGCGAGGCCGCCGTCAAGGAAGGAAGAAGCCGAAGCCTAGGAGGCGTCAAGCAGAAGAAGTTCCTCTCTACTGCGACTTCCACCAGGTGGGGGGACATGCCATGGCTGCCTGCCCAGACTTTTGGGAAGCCCGGAGGAGGTTGGCAGTAGGAGAAGCTGGAGGAGAGCAGAGGAGGATGGAGGCCCCTGCCGAGCCACAGGCAGGGCAGGCTGCAGTCGTTCGCAGGAGGAACGAGGATCGGATCGACCAGGGAGGTCGGGGAGACCTGGGCCAGGGAGGTCGAGTTGGAGTAATCCATGGGGGAGCAGGGCTGGAAGCTTCCCGCAAGGGAAGCCTCCATCAGATCTACCGCAGGAGTGTCGCCTCGACCTCACAAGCACCGCCCCCGATAGAGGAGATTACCTTTTCCGAGGAGGACATGCTAGGGAACGCGAATCCCTTCCATGATGCCCTCGTGATTCAAGCCGCGGTGGAGGACTTCACCGTTGATCGAATTCTGATCGACAACGGTAGCTCTGTAAACGTCATCTTCAAGGGGACGTTTGACGGACTGGGAGTCGAAGCTGCCAGAGTTCGAGCATCAGATGGTCCCCTCTTCGGCTTCTCCGGAGAGAAGAAGGAGGTGGAAGGAGGAGCAGATCTCCTGGTAACACTCGGTGGCACCTCCATCGGCTGTCGATTTGTTATCGTCGACGCCCCGAGCTGCTACAGGGCTATCTTTGGGAGGCCGCTTCTCAACGCCTTCAAAGCCGTCCCATCCTCCTACCATCAGTGCTTGAAGTACTGTAAAGGAGACGTCCAGGTGAGGATCAGGAGCGATCCAAGAGCCGCTAGGGAGTGCTATCTTAGCGCCGTCAGTACCATCAGCTGGATGGCTGACGCAGAAGAGTTCGGAAGAGTGCTGGAGAGCCCGGCCAGGCTGGAAGTGGCTGAAGAGGTCGAGGAGATCGAGGTACTCTCTGCAGCGGGAGTGCCGAGGCTGCTGAAGATTGGCGGGTCGCTGAAGACCGAAGAGAAGATCGAGATGGCGGCGTGTCTGCAAAAGAACGTCGACATCTTTGCTTGGAGCGCAGCCGAGATGCCAGGAGTCGACCCTGAGGTTGCGTGTCATCGCCTCAACCTGGATCCCACTGTCCAGCCCGTCCGCCAGAAGAAAAGGAGAACCGCCACCATCCTCGCCAAGCCAATTAGGGAGGAGGTTAAAAAACTGCTCGATGCAGGGTTTGTGTCAGAGATCCAGTATCCAGGCTGGGTCTCCAATGTTGTAATGGTGGCAAAGGCGGGGGGAAGCTGGAGAATGTGTGTGGACTTTTCCTTAATGAATAAAAGCTGCCCGAAGGATTGTTATCCCTTGCCTCGAATCGACGCGCTGGTTGATTCGGCCGTCGGTTTTTCTGTGATGAGTTTCCTTGATGCGTTTTCAGGATATCACCAGATCTGGATGCATCCCCCCGATTGCCGCGATGTCTCCTTCATCACCGACGATGGCTGCTACAGCTTCAAGATGATGCCCTTCGGTTTGAAGAATGCAGGAGCTACCTATCAACGGATGATGGACCATGTTTTCAAAGAGCAAAAGGGGAGGAATCTGGAAGTGTATGTGGATGATCTCTTGATCAAAAGCAAGAGTGTCCAGGAACACATAACCAATCTGGTAGAGACCTTCGCGACGCTAAGAAGATTCAAAATGAGGCTCAATCCGACGAAGTGCGTCTTCGGAGCAGGCAGGGGAAAGTTCCTGGGACATCTCCTTACCTCGGAGGGAGTAGAGCCTAACCCCGACAAGGTTAAGGCGATCCTGGAGATGCCATCCCCAAAGACGATGAAGGAAGTCCAAAGGTTGACAGGAAGGCTGGCGGGTCTTAGTCGCTTCCTCTCTAAAGCCGGAGAGAAATGCTCTCCATTCTTCAAGACACTCCGTAAAGCGAAAAGCTTCGAGTGGTCCGAAGGATGTGAGATGGCGTTCGGAAAGCTGAAGGAGCAGTTGACTCAGACACCTCTCCTCCAGAGCCCGAAGGAAGGCGAAGACCTGCTCGTCTACCTGGGAATAGGAGCAGAGGCGGTGAGCTCCGTTTTGGTCCGAGAAGAAGGGAAGAGGCAGCTACCTATCTACTACGTCAGCCGGGTGCTAAAAAAGGCGGAGCTGAAGTACCCAATCCTGGAGAAGCTTGCCTTCGCCTTGGTGGTGTCGGCACGAAAGCTCCGGCCTTATTTTCAGGCTCACTCCATCAGAGTGGTGACTGATCATCCTCTCCGCAATGTCCTAGGGGGAGTGGAGCATTCAGGGAGGTTGGCGAAATGGTCGGTAGAACTCAGCGAGTTCGACATTTCCTTCTCTCCCCGAGTAGCGATCAAGGCCCAGGCGGTAGCAGACTTCTTGGCTGACTTCTCGGTGGAAGCAGAGCCAGGAGAAGAGGTGCTCAATCCCATTCCTTGGAAGTTGTTTGTTGATGGAGCTTCGGGCAAAAGCTCTGTGGGGGTGGGCATCGTGCTCGTCAGCCCACAGGGAACAAGGATCGAGCAAGCCGTCGAGATCCTCTTCCCCGTTACAAACAACCAGGCAGAGTATGAGGCCATAGTGGCAGGCTTACGCCTTGCCAAGGAGCTGGGGATCCGTGATGTCCGGGCTTTCACGGACTCAATGGTGGTCGCGTCGCAGATTCGAAGCGAGTTCGAGGTGCGCGACACCATCCTGCAGAAGTACCTGGTAAAAGTAAAAGGACTGATTGGAGGCTTCCAGTCTTTCTTCGTCGAACATGTGCCAAGAGAGGAGAACTCGGCAGCAGATCGCCTCGCCAAGTACGGGCCGAGGGCTGGAGGAACTATCACAGAGCTTTTCCACCCATCCATTGAAGAGGGAGAGATAATGGAGATCGAGCAACGCCCCTCGTGGATGGATCCCTTTGTAACCTTCCTGACCAGCGGCCAGCTTCCGGCAAACGGAGGGGATCAGCGAGGATTTCGGTACAAAGCGGCATACTACCTCCTGCAAGATGGGGAGCTGTACCGCAAGACCATCTCGGGCCCCCTGGCCAGATGTGTTTCCGAAGACCAAGTACCCCGAGTGTTGGAAGAGATCCACTCGGGAGAGTGTGGAAGTCATTCTGGGACTCGCACTTTGGAGCAGAGGATATTGCGGCATGGTTACTTCTGGCCTACTATCCGGAAGGATGCTGAGATCTTCTCGAAGAAGTGCCAGAAGTGCCAGCTCTTCGCCCCCCTTCAGTTGCAGCCGGCCCAGCAGCTCCGATCGATCATCTCCCCATGGCCGTTCGCCATCTGGGGGATGGACTTGATCGGCCCTTTCCCTCAAGCCAGTGGACAACGAAAGTTCGTTCTCGTCATGATCGACTACTTCTCCAAGTGGATCGAGGCCAAAGCCCTGACCAAGACCACCTCTCAAGTCGTGAAGAACTTCATTTGGGGAGAGATCGTCTGCAGATTCGGGATCCCTCTCGCCATCATCACCGACAATGGTCCCCAGTTCGCCAGCTTAGAACTGGAAGACTTTTGTAGGCAGCTAGGAACCGACCTTCGGTTCGCCTCCGTGCATCACCCAAGGAGCAATGGCCAAGTGGAGGCCGCCAACAAACTGATCATCAACCTACTGAAGAAGAAGGTGGAGAACCTGAGAGGTAACTGGGCGGACCAGCTCCCCTCGGTCCTGTGGGCTCTGAGGACCACTCCCAGCTCAGCCACAGGGGAAACGCCGTTCAAACTCTCTCACGGGTCGGAAGCTCTCATTCCAGTAGAGTTCGAAGTCAGAAGCCCACGGGTGATAGCTGCGGAGGACGGAAGCGAAGAATGGCGACTAGAGAATGAAGAGGTTCAAAAGTTATCTCTCGACTACATCGAGGAACTCCGAGATTTAGCTTCAGCCAGGCAAGAGGAGATCAAGCGCCGGATGGCAAAACATTTTGACAAAAATGTTCGCCTCAAACAATTCCAAGCAGGTGATCTGGTCCTGAAAAAGGTGGACGCAGCAGGAAGGTCTGCGGCCGTCGGGAAGCTCAACCCGAACTGGGAAGGACCTTTCATCATCCAGGAAGCACTCCTAACAGGAGGATACCACTTGCAGAACCAGGAAGGCGAGCTGCTAGGGAGCACCTGGAGCGGCGATGACCTGAAAAGGTTTTATCCCTGAGGGGGAACATGTATACCCCATCCTTGTAAATTCATTTCTTTGAATAAAATCTACACCTCCCTGAAACATGGGAGAAGGCAGCTTCTTTCGCATCAACAAAGTTTTCATAATGAAGAAGTCAGGTGAAGTCAATCTCCACGCTAGGTTGGAAAATGAGCCTCCGACTTAACCCTCGTAAAAACTCAGAGCGGATGATGGGACAGTGCCTCGGGTGTGCGTTCCCTTAAGACCAAGCCTCTGCAATGACGGCCGAGATCAGCTCCCCCCTTGCATGTTGGCCGCGGTTCCCACCGACTGCATTTCTCGTCCGACTGTAGAGATTACCGGGAAGAAGTTTGGACGCCGACCTTCCGATTCGGCGAATGAATGATCGATTTCACTAGCTCAGGGGACCCTTGAAAAAAAGGCGTCGTGTACCCTTGAAAGCTGAAAAGCTCGCAGCAAAGCATTTCCTTTTCTAAATTACTGTGTTAGATCATATGAGTTGTTGTGCCTAAAGTGTGCTTAACTCCCTGCTAAACTCGTTGAGCAACAGGAAGCAGGTCCGATCCACATCCAGCATCCAAGTAGGAGGGAGGCCTCGGGATGGTGTGTCCCCTCGGATCTCCCCGACTGCCACTCCCTGCTTGACGTCGTCCTACATCGACATTCACCGCCGCAGGTTGGAAGACGAGCCTCCGACTTGACCCTTGTAAAAACTCAGAGCGGATGATGGGACAGTGCCTCGGGTGTGCGTTCCCTTAAGACCAAGCCTCTGCAATGACGGTCGAGATCAGCTCCCCCCTTGCATGTTGGCCGCGGTTCCCACCGACTGCATTTCTCGTCCAGCTGTAGAAATTACTGGGGTAAAGTCTGGAAGCCGATACTCCAACTTGAGACGAGGAGGAGACCAACTCGACCGACCAAAAGACAAAGGCATCCAAGCATCCAAGTGATAGGATGAAGGCTCCTGGGTGTTGTGCCCCTGTGGGATCGACCCAGCGGCCTTTCCTTACTTGACGTCGGCCTTTGAAGGTAGCAAGCATCCAAGTTATAGGATGAAGGCCCTGGGAGTTGTGTCCCCGCGAGACCTGCCCGGCTGCCCTTCCTTACTTGGCGTCATTCTCCGTCGACATCAGGTTTTAGAGTAGGAGGGAGGCCTCGGGATGACATTCCGCCAGGGCTCCCCGACTGCTAAACCTTACTCCTTCCTTCCCTTGAAGAGCTCCTTAGATTCTTGCGTAAAAACCTAATAACACTTGTCACTAGGTACAGATCAAGGCCTCAAACTGAAGTCTGCAGGTGCGAGTATGATGGTGCGAGTATCCATACTCGTCGAAATCCTAGGAGCCTAGCGAGCACTCAACCTCGCCTCGAACCTAGGAGCCTAAAGCCACATATAAGCAAGGAAGTAAAAGCACTGTCAAAATTCCTTTTCATTTTTACAAAAAATCTGTACATGCTGCAGGTGGACAAAAAGGTCGCCGGGCGAGCAAAAAAGGAGCCCGGGCGACTAGGCGACATCCTCGCCATCAAATATCTGCATCTGACTCGTCGCCGTCATCATCGCCGTCATCATCATCATCATCATCAACCTCATCATCGTCGTCCTCGGCATCGCTAAGTCACGGCGATGATGCTCGCAGGGGGGAGGTGGACTCCTCGGCGAGTATGTCCGGGATAAGGTCTCCCACCGTCAATCCCATAGCCTCTGGCTTCAAAAGATCATCTGCCTTCAGCTGATTTAGGATGACCTCTCCTGTTGCTCGCGCGATCTCCCGGCGAATATGGGGCATGTCGTCGCCATGCATCCTGACCTGCTTGACGAACCGATGAGGGCCCGACCCCGCCGGCTGTTGCTCGGCAGGCCGAGTTTCTAACTCGGCGATGCGGATTTGGGCGGCTTCCAAGGCCGAGCGAGTATCCTCCAGCTCCTTCTCGGCCTGGGACAGTCTCTTCGCCGATTCCAGCTCGGCAGCCTATAGAAGACAAAAAGAAAGAAGGTAAAGCTTGACATCGTATGAAGAGGCGAGTATTCCAGAAAGCGCGAAAAGTCGCAAAGACGAAGTACCTCGAACCCATTGATCCTCTCCGCCATGGCGATCATTTTCGGCCCCTGCACCCTGATCGCCTCCTCGTACATCAGCAGCCGCTTCGCTGTTGAATGTGCGAGCTCGGCAGTTCGCAAGATTGAGCGCGAGGTTTGATGAGCAAGATGCTCGGCAGAGGCCTCCTGCAGCAGCTCGGCGTCAGTACGACTATAGATCGCATGGAGCACATCGAAGGCCTCCCCCTTGTCCTCCCAGTCCTCGGACCAAACGGGGAGGTTCGAGCTCAGAGTCACCTCGTGAGCGCGATCAGACCAGGTCACCAATGGGCGACCAAAGTCGTCCTCGCCACGGGTGCCCTCGTTGAAGAAAGGATGGTTGCTCGGCTCGCCAGCCTCCGAGGGATCCGCCTTCTTGCCCAGATCCCTGTGGGCGACCTCCTTCTTCTGTCTCTTGGGCTCAGAGGCCTTAGCCTCGCCCGTTCGCTTCTTCGAGGTCCCGGCCCCACCACCGGCGACATCCAGATCGTCGCCTCCTGGCGACAAGTCGATTGGGGAGGAGTCCCCAACCTCGCGCGCCGAGGTTCTCGCACCCCCTTGGGCGACAGCGGTCGCCTTCGCCGCGAAGGGAAGAGCATCACGTGGAAGAGCCTGCACGCCTGTAAGAAGATCGAAGATTAGTCGCCAGAACGAAGCCCTAGGCGAGTATGTCTGATGCTCGCGCGAAAGATACCTTCCCCTGGGCGAACTTCCGTGAGCTCGTCTACTCGCCTCCTCCAAAGTATCACGTCGAAGCGACGATTCCTGAAGCAGGCGAGCAGCTTCATCTGGTCCTCGGTGAGCCAGGGAACCGTGAAGACGTTCTCTGAAGGTTGAATGGGCGAGCTGGAGATGCCCGCGAAGTCGCCCTCAATGGCGACTATCCGCTCGACCCAGCGATGGTTCTTATTTAAAGTCCCCGCCAGTGTACAGATGTGACTGCACAAGAAGATGACGCCCTCGCCGGTCGCCATGATGGTGAATATTCGCCTAAAGACCGAAAGGTCGAAGACGATGTTCTGCTCCCGAAGGTAGCACAGGAACCCCATGATCATCGCAACTCCGTTGGGATTGATCTGGGCGGGCACTATCCCATAGAACACGAGTATCTTCCGAAACTCAGGCCATATGGGAAGTCGCAGGCCGACCTCGAAGTGTCGGATTGGGAAGATCATCGCCATCTGCGAGGAGGTGTTTAGTCGCTCAGACGGGCGAGGAAGCCTGGCGACATATCCTGGAGTCGCGAACTTGGAATTGAACTCGTCCAAGTCTTTCTGATTCGTGATCGGCTTCTTGAACGAGCTCTCATCGAAGTTCTTCGCATGGTTAGCTCGCCTGATGGCCGCCTCGTCGATCATCTTGGGAAGAAAGGGAAGAGAGCGAGTATCGTAGAAGGGCGAGGATTGGAAGCCGGGAAGATGCTCGCTCAAGGAAGCTAGAGATCGCTAAAGGCGTATTTAAGACTCACCCACCCCCCCTATTTATACTAGTCGGTTAGTCTGGCTTGTCGAACACGACGCCGCGAGCACGACTAGGGGTGACGAGTATCTAAGAAAAGTCGCCCAAAGTTCAGAGCGCGCCAACCGCCGACCTTCATCTAGCGAATACCTACATCACAGAAACACGAAGAAGCTCGCCAAAATATAGGCGACATTCAAACAGATATTCGGCAAAAAGGAGATAGAAGAAAAAGCAAAACAAAAGAAGATCAAGTAAAACAAAGACAAGATTGAATGGCGAGTATTCGATTACTCGGCAAATCTACACTGCTTCAAATAAATCGTTCAAATGATTCAAATAATGCTCGCGAGGAGCTACAAAGCTACATGGAAGATAAAGATGAAGAAGAGCAGCAGCTAGGGTTGCGCCTGGATGTTCGCCTGGGGATCCTGGATCTGAGGTTGTCGCCCGACCCATCCCAAGCCGCGAGCTCGCCTGAAGTGCTCAGAGGCCACAGACATCGCGTCCTCGCCTTGTCGCAGCTGGTCTTCGATCCTCGCCAGCCTCCCCACCGAGCCCATGCTCGCGCGCATCCCGACCAGCTCGTCATGATGCAGCTGTTGCCGATGCTCGATCCTCGCCACCCTGCGCTCCAAGTCGCTGACAGACTGGAGGCGAGCTTCAGTACCCGACAGGCGAGTATCAAACTCCTCCAGCCGGGATACTCGCACCTCCAAGTCAGTTAGGCGGCGATGAGGGTCACTAGCCGCCAAGCGCTCAACCCGAGACTCCACCTCAGTCAAACGACGATGAGGTTCGCAGATCGCTAGCCGCTCTATCCTTGATTCCAAGTCCAAGATAGCGCGAGTAGCCTTTTCCTGGTACTCGCGAGGAGGGAGCCCAACGACATCGATCAGAGCTCCCACCGGAGTATGCGCGCGACCTGCAAAAAAAGGCAAAAAGGGCCAGAACTTCAGCAGAATTCCGAAAACAGTGGCGACTATCCGAAGGCAGCGATCAAATACCTGGCCGAGGGCTGCGAGATCGTCGGCGAGGAGAAGACCTTCCTCGGTGTGGGGAGGGAGAGTGATAGACGCCATCTTGGCGAGTAGAGTGGTTGCCGGAATGATCCCGGTTGGAGGGCAGGTCCCCTCGACCGCGACCATCTCCTGGTCGCCCTCCACCCCTTGGAGCGAAGAAGGCCGAAGACCCTCCAGTCCCGCCCCTGCGCGAGGACTCCCCCTGGTGGGAAGAGGGAGCAGTTGAGGTAGAAAGACGTTGATCGCCTGGAGGATTCACTGGCGGCGGGAGTCCAGGAGGAGGAGGCGGCAGCGCGATCACAGGCCGCTGTGTGTTGCTCGCCGGCTCTGGTCGCGAGTTAGGTGGAGGAGGAGGCGGAGGAGGAGCGATGTTCGCCAGAGGAGCCCCATGCTCGCTCATCAGCCTCTTCTCCACAGAGGAGCTGTGGAGAATCCTTACCGCGCGACCACTACGAGACCCACCCTCAGGCGAGATCATCGGGGATGATCGCAGCGGTATTGCAGTCAAAGGCTCCTCCCGAGCCTCAGTATTCGGCGGATCTACAGATAGCAACAAAGACGTCAGAATGTCGCCGGAAGATAGCATAGATCGAAAAAGGGCGAGTAAGGATCTCACCTCGGGCAGGGGGAGGGTCCGGTTGGGTTTGAGTTTGGATTTCATCCCTACTCGCCTCCGGGGCGACCTCTGCCGAGAGAGGAGCAGGGGGGAGAGCAGGCGAGAGCCCTTCGAGGCCCAAATCCTCCAGCAGCTGCTGACGCTGCTCACTCAGAGGATCGGCGACGTTCTCCTTAGTCGCCTCCTTTTCTCTCTCTCTCTCTTCTTCTTCTTCGCCGCCCTCTTCCTCTTCTTGTTCGCGAGGAAGGCGTCTACCTCGGCGTCCATGCGAGGTGGAGGAAGGGGCACGCCGATCAGATTCGCAAGGTCGGCCTTGGCCTTTTTGGCAGCCTCAGCAAAAGCTAGCGACATTGTGAGCGAGTACAGAAAGGTGGTTCCATCAGAGACCCCCCCCCTCCTTTATATAGAGTCCAGGCGTCGGACAGTCAAGATCCGAGTATCTCCCTATGCTCGCCAAGGCAGAAGCTCGTCGAATAACGGTTGGATGTTTCTTTCCGAGCAACTACATTACTCGCAAAGAGCGGGGATTGTGTACAACCCTTATTCTCCGAGGGCAGGACCCACTCAAGGCCACGTAGGCAGGTCAAAGTCAAAGAGGCAAGACAAATCAGCCAGCAGGAGCAAAGGAAGGTTGGCGAGTATTGGCTAAATACTCGCCAGAAGGGTGACTATGGTCGAAGATACGTACCGAGTATCCCGTATGTCGCCCCAAAGTGTCCGGCAACCACGGAAGCCCTGAGCGAGTATCAGCCAGGCTTGTGCGAGCAGCAGCAGATACTCGCCAAATGGGCGACTATGGTCGAAGATGCTCGCCGAGTATCCCATATGTCGCCAGGTCAGGGCTGGGCTATAAAACCCCCCTACCCCTTGGTTGCCTATAAATAGGACCCCAGGGGTACTTGGATTGGCACCTGTGCTTGAGCTTCTGGAACCCCATTTCCGAATTCTTGAGCCCGTCACCCCTGCTTGCTAGCCAAGTCGGTGCCTTCCTCGTACCTTGCTCGGCCATTCTTTGGTCTTGGAGGGGAAGTCTCTTCGGAGCTTCTGGGTACGTGGTGGGACCTCCCTGCCGCAGCACCTGGGGTCCTGTTTGTTGCTCTTCTAGCTTCTTCGTCGTTGCCAGCCAAGCCATCTCGTTGGGCTGCTGGGCGAGTAGCCTCCGGCTGCATCGGTCCGAATTTTGAGGTCAGGATTTTCCTGGCATCAACACCAAGGTTCCCTTTCTCAAGACACTTAGTGTTGTTGATATCTACCCATAAGAACACCCTCCTTGTTATTACACTTGTATTAACCCTAGGTGGCTTTTGACATTAAACCTGGGCACATAGAGGATGACCTGAGCTCTTCCTCCGGTAAACCATGCGACAGAGTTTCTTCTTATTTGACGATGTCTATCATCACATACGAAAAGATTGGAGCCGGGAACGTCAGCATTTGTTTTCTCGTGCTCTGATTTCTACCAAATTTGAGTATGATGTCATAAACTCCTCTTGGTTCATCGTACTAGAGTGGTGGTATACTTAAACCTTAAAGTTTGAATTTAGTCCAGTATGTTATGAAAGATTTATATAGTGGGATGTACCCCAAGTGTATACTTTTATGGGGCTAATCCTGCCCATGATTTTCAGCAGCACTTAGCACATTAGGACTGCACATGTATTAGATTTAAGGGGTTAATTGATGCTTTGCTTGTTTCTGGTAGCAGGTCATGCCCATATAATAATTTGTAGTCGGGTTAAAATCTATTGTTTCGCTTTGAGGATGACTTGGACGTGATGACCCAAGTAATCCTAATGCATAAAAAAAGGTGGGACATGTGCCATTATTTGATTATTACGCCTCATTGGGAGTCAGGTGCCTTAATATAGACATTGTGCCTTATCGAAAGTATGCGCTTATTGATATACAATGGGCCTTGTATGGATGGTTTGGGTTTGACTTCCATGCAATCCAAAAAGATCGACGAAAGTCTGATTGGAGTAATTGCCCCTCTCAGATGGAATTATTGTTAAGCTTAAAGAAGTTTCTCTTCTCTCCTCTTATGAAAATAAAAGTTGCCTTCGAGAAAGTAATTCTTACGGGAATGAAATGTTGTCTTCGAGAAATAATTCCTACGGGGATGAAATGTTGCCTTCGAGAAATAATTCCTACGGGAATGAAATGTTGCCTTCGAGAAATATTCCTACGGGAGTATATTGTGCCTCCGAGAAATATTCCTACTGGAATATATTGTGTCTTCGAGAAATATTCTTACGGGAATATATTGTGACTTCGGAAAATGTGCCTTGGGAGAATGTTGGATGGCCGATGAGTTTCACTCTAAGGCAACCCGCACGGCGGACGGTCTGGGAGGGCAACCCGTGCGAAACTAATAGAACTACGTGGGTCTGAGACCGTATGCAGGATGATACGAAGTACGTAGGCGGTGGTCGTGGGAAGACTGTCTCGGCCCAATAAGAGTCCAGATATCCCCTCCCTTATAAATGTTATATTATGTCTGTTGGATTATGTTCGTGGTTCTAATAACTTATCTTTGGCACAGGAGACAGGTGCGGATGAGTGACATCACCTATGTGTGGATGAAGCCACGGAGCAGGCTACGTCAGGTATAAGTTTTGTTAAGCCGCATCTCCTTTTGTTGTGCCCTATCCCGGGGTATATATATAATTGCAATAAATCCTTGATGGTTAGGATTTTATGCGGCAGAGATATGTAGATTATTTATAGGTCTTGAAATTGTGGTTTCTGTGATAAAACTACATCTTCCGCTAAGTGCTATAAAGTGCACTCTTTGATGACGTCTTCCGCTAAGTATTATAATATGCACTCTTTGATGATATCTTCCGCTAGAATACTGCTTCCCTATTCTGTTGGTGTGTAGTGACTTTCGCTTAACACCACCCCTAGGCGTGACAACGGAGTGTTCAAGGAAGGGGGTTGGAGAAGCTAGTACCTCCACCCATCGGGATCGCTTCGGCGTCGTGCTAAAAGGGTGGTGTGCGATAAGATCCCCCGGTTGGACCGCCGATTTGGGAGGGTGGGTCTTACACCATGGTCGCAGGAGAAACCGTGGACTGATAGCAGAGATTGGAAAGGAACTCACCATGGAGGTCGGCCATGGCAAACCCGAGCCTCCTTAAACCTCAAGCTCGATAGAGGCACGTTTCCCTATTCCTCTCCCCTAATGCTAGATCTCCCTCTCTTCTTTTTCAATTTTCATGGAGAAATGGTGAGTCCACCATTTTCGTATTTGAGTTTTTTAGCTCAGTTTTGTTCCACCTCCCATACCGCGCATAGACCACCTCCGGCCACCAAAACTCCGGCAACCGACGGCCAACCCTCGACCGGAGGTCGTGACGCAAGCAAATGGCCGGAGGCGGCCTTGTTTGGCCGGAATGTCGAAGGGAAGTCGGCCCAGCTGGAGTTAATCGCGTTCGTCTGCTGGAGGAGGAAGACAACCAGTAACCGTTGGATCTGGACAGATGGTTTGGCGCAGACCAATATATGTTATACTTAAACATATGATTTTCTATTACACTTAATACAAATTTTTTGTAACATTTATTTGAGGACCTTAGAGGCCTCTACAAAAAATGTGGTCTGAATGAATATTGTAGCTGCTAGTCTTAACTTTATTTTGATATGTGGCACATTTATTTTGGACAACCCTAACGCCCTAGGTAGTCGTTTTAGTGAGACTGGTCCAAACAGTGGACCAGCCATACTTTTGTTGATACCCATTGATTGGGACTTCACCAAGGCCTGAAATTTTGGGCATGGTTGAGATGTATATAGAGGCATGCCCAGTAGAAAAATCAGATTTTTAGGAGAAGATTTTTCTATAGTTTTATCCATTATTTGATTTATCAAATTAATGTGATTTAGGGAGCTAGACACCTCAAGTTGATCCCAAATTTTGGTGAGGGCTTATTTAGGTCATGTATGGACACTGGTTAAAATTTCATCACCTGTGCATGAGTGGATTTCACTGAGCTTCAAATTGAAGTCTCGGGACTTAAGAGTGAAATTGGGGTGCTAATAGCCATTTTTGGCTTTTGAAGTTTTGATGGAATTGAAGGTGGAAATCAACTTGCATGTCCCTGAAACCTTGGGGTTTATGTATGTCATGAGGATATACTTCATTGACGTAAGTCTTATGATTTTTGGAAATTAATTTCCTAAAGTTTCTAATTAAATTCAAATTGTCACACATTTAAATTAATGAAATGATTTGAATAATAACCTTAGGGATAAATCCAAAACTCTGGGAAATGAGTCTTTGACTTGAAATACATGTTTAGGAATTTTTTTAGAATTTTTGATCACATATATTTCCCTGAAACTGATTTATTTGGTTATGTCAAATTTATTCAAGAATGATATTTATGTCTCATATGCCTTTGGAAAATTATGAAATTATTTTAGTAAGTTCCCTTGGTGATCTTATAGCTCTGTAAATTTTATCAGAATTTTTAGAGATCATTAGATGGTACCTAATGTGTAAAACCCTATTTGCACACCTTTCATTGTAAATAGAAATTAAGATTGTATAATCCCTGGAAAATTATGAAACCTTGGATTTGGTGTTTTTAGATGATTATTGTGCTAGGTTAATTTTCTCAGAATTTTTAGAGATCATTAGATGGTACCTAATGTGTAAAACCTTATTTGTACACCTTTCATTGTAAATAGAAATTATGATTGTAAAATCCCTAGAAAATGATGAAACCTTGGAATTGGTGTTTTTAGATGATTATTGTGCTAGGTTAATTTTCTCAGAATTTTTTAGAGATCATTAGATGGTACCTAATGTGTAAAACCATATTTGCGCACCTTTCATTGTAAATAGAAATTATGATTGTAAAGTCCCTGGAAAATTATGAAACCTTGGAATTGGTGTTTTTAGATGATTATTGTGCTAGGTTAATTTTTTCAGAATTTTTAGAGATCATTAGATGGTACCTAATGTGTAAAACCAAATTTGCACACTTTTCATTGTAAATAGAAGTTATGATTGTAAAATCCCTGGAAAATTATGAAACCTTGGATTTGGTGTTTTTAGATGATTATTGTGCTGGGTTAATTTTCTCAGAATTTTTTAGAGATCATTAGATGGTACCTAATGTGTAAAACCCTATTTGCACACCTTTCATTGTAAATAGAAATTATGATTGTAAAATCCCTGGAAAATTATGAAACCTTGGATTTGGTGTTTTAGATGATTATTGTGCTGGGTTAAATTTCTCAGAATTTTTAGAGATCATTAGATGGTACCTAATGTGTAAAACCCTATTTGCACACCTTTCATTGTAAATAGAAATTAGGATTGTAAAATCCCTGGAAAATTATGAAACCTTGGAATTGGTGTTTTTAGATGATTATTGTGCTAGGTTAATTTTCTCAGAATTTTTAGAGATCATTAGATGGTACCTAATGTGTAAAACCATATTTGCACACCTTTCATTGTAAATAGAAGTTATGATTGTAAAATCCCTAGAAAATTATGAAACCTTGGATTTGGTGTTTTTAGATGATTATTGTGCTGGGTTAATTTTCTCAGAATTTTTTAGAGATCATTAGATGGTACCTAATGTGTAAAACCCTATTTGCACACCTTTCATTGTAAATAGAAATTATGATTGTAAAATCCCTGGAAAATTATGAAACCTTGGATTTGGTGTTTTAGATGATTATTGTGCTGGGTTAAATTTCTCAGAATTTTTAGAGATCATTAGATGGTACCTAATGTGTAAAACCCTATTTGCACACCTTTCATTGTAAATAGAAATTAGGATTGTAAAATCCCTGGAAAATTATGAAACCTTGGAATTGGTGTTTTTAGATGATTATTGTGCTAGTTTAATTTTCTCAGAATTTTTAGAGATCATTAGATGGTACCTAATGTGTAAAACCCTATTTGCACACCTTTCATTGTAAATAGAAATTATGATTGTAAAATGCTTGAAAAATTATGAAACCTTGGATTTGGTGTTTTTAGATGATTATTGTGCTAGGTTAATTTTTTCAGAATTTTTAGAGATCATTAGATGGTACCTAATGTGTAAAACCCTATTTGCACACCTTTCATTGTAAATAGAAATTATGATTATAAATCCCTGGAAAAAAATGTGAAACTTGGGTTTTGAGGTTTTTAGACCAATGCTATGCTACTGTTAATTTATCAGAATTTATAGAGATTCTTAGTTGATACTTGTTATGTAAATTACTATTTGCACCCCACTCATTTTAAATAGAAATAATGGGAAATAAGGGTTGGGGTGCGTTTAGTAAATCTATAAGTGTAAGAATTTACAATGATATGAAAAGGAGGTTAGACCTCATCAAGGGCCCCACAAACAACTCATCAATGTTAAATGATTATATGGAAGTAAAACTACCCTTAGCCGGGTGATCAATCTTAAGGTAAATACTCAAGGGCGAAGTCGAGAAATATCTAAGGCAAACCATGGATTAAGGATGATGAAGAATAGGAGTGTGGGTCCAAGTGAGGCTAAGAATTTTAGGTGTATGTGTGTAGTTCCTAGGTGAAGAAGGGAACTCGAGATTAGAATGTGACGACGGGAGAGTCAGCACCCGGTCACAGTTGGTGGTGTTGGAGTTCAAAAGAACTCCCCCACTCCTAAGTGCCAAGTTTAACTCATCTTAGAGATTTAAAGTAATTGGAGAGGAAAATGGGGATCAAGTAAAACGGGGTAGATACCAACAAGATTAAGCGCCTTGGGAAGAGGAAGTTCGGGGTGTCAGCCCACCACACTTCCTAGTACCGCTGCGAGCCCCTCACCGGGTAACCCTCCGGAAGTCCAAGGCTAACCCTAAAGCTTCTAAGACCAACTAAATTATAGACAAGACTAGTTAAATAGGAGAACTCGACACGTTAACTTCCATCCCTAACGGGAAAAAATATAGAAAGGACTGGGATAGTCCTGCGAGCGGTAGGCTCGGGTTATATAGGAAGGACTAGGATAGTCCTGCGAGCGGTAGGCTCGGGTTATATAGGAAGGACTAGGATAGTCCTGCGAGCGGTAGGCTCGGGTTATATAGGAAGGAATGGAATAGTCCTGCGAGCGGTAGGCTCGGGTTATATAGGAAGGATTGCGATAGTCCTGCGAGTGGTAGACTCGGGTTATATAGGAAGGACTCGGATAGTCCTGCGAGCGGTAGGCTCAGGTTATATAGGAAGGACTAGGATAGTCCTGCGAGCGGTAGGCTCGGGTTATATAGGAAGGACTAGGATAGTCCTGCGAGCGGTAGGCTCGGGTTATATGGGAAGGACTAGGATAGTCCTGCGAGCGGTAGGCTCGGGTTATATAGGAAGGACTAAGACAGTCCTGCGAGCGGTAGGCTCGGGTTATATAGGAAGGACAAGGATAGTCCTGCGAGCGGTAGGCTCGGGTTATATAGAAAGGACTGGGATAGTCCTACGAGCTGTAGGCTCGGTGGTAAGAAATGATATATATATATATAAATGTATGTGCATATATTGTGGTGGGTCTTCGGTTCTGGCTTAGTCGTCACACCGACAGCAGTTCGTTGACTCGACAGTGCTAGTGGTTTGATTAAGGGCCAGGTTTTTTTACTGCACGTCCGACGGGACAGATTCCCTAAACCCTGCCTGGCCAAATTCTGTAGAGTACGCAGGAGCTCATGAGTACCGGGTACCGGTATCGCAGCGCACGTTAGGGCCTAGGTCTGGTAGTGTGACTTACCCACCTAGGTGAGGAGACGTCCGCTCCTCTGCCATCGTTTGACCACGACGGGAGGTGCCCGAGAGGTTAGCTACCTCCGAAAAGTGGGAAGTAAAGGTCTGTACATACATAGTCATGTGGGTGAGTTGCATGTGTATGAACTAATAATACTAACATTGCATCATTGCATTGCACATCATAACATAGCATTTCTGCACAAACAGAGACCTCATCATATAAATTAGTATGAACTCTTTTATACGATGAGTTTACTTCTTGCCAGACCCCTTAACTTATGCGCTTTATGTGTACGCATATAAGTTAAGGTTATTTTTCCTAGCTGCTCTAGTTATTACTTTACTTGCATTAACTTTTATTTACTGCTGATATTCTTACTCTTGCTAGTGTAGAGCTGTTTTCACTACTTGTTTAGCATTTATATGCTTGCTAGCCTCGCCACTATCACCTGCTTTTGATTTACCCCTTTGTTGTCCTCCGCTTCTTCCTCCCGCCCGGTGCCTAGGAGTCACGGACGATCCTCCGTCAATCCCGGGCACCACTTTACCCTCAACTCACCAAGCACACTTTACCATCTATAATCCTTCTTGTTGACCATCATACATTCTTAACCAAATTAGGTAAACCACTTACCTCCCATCCCTCCTAAGGATCCACTTGATTCTCAAATTTCACAGTTTTACTATACGCAGACCAAACTGATCATATGAAGCTCACAACTGAAGGTACTCCAAATATTCATCCAACTGGCCCAAGCTATTTACTGGAGGTCTATCATGATATTATAAGGCAAATTCCAGAGAATCACATTTTTTCCAATATTATTAATAATTAAAACAAGTTTTCCAAAATACAACTTCCTAAGGTTTGAACTACAAGTGCACTTTTTTGACTTCCAGTGCCTACCAAACTTTTTACATAAATCAAGGGTACCTAATAATCAGTACACATGAATTTGTAAGAAATTCCAGCAAGGTTTACTATTATTAAAAATTCCAAAACCTATTAAATTTCAATTATTTCCAAAGGAGGTACCCTCATATGAACTCCAAACTTTATGCAAATTTATAAAGAAGTGTTTCATACTAAAATATTCAGCCCTACAAAATTGGACCATATTTCATAGAGGTTACATTTGTAATTTCCACCAAGGACATATTTGCAATTAATTCCAAATTGAACTAAGAGTACCAAAAATATCAATCCAAAAATTATGCGAAAATTACTGTGGGTTCATAATGGTATGCAATGACATCCAGCAAAGTTTCATGAAATTACAAAAAACTGTCACCCTACAATTAATCATCCAAATAATTGCCAACAATATGACTAATTACAATTTGGACCTCCAAAATCTTCCAATGGTTCTAATAGAATCTCCAGGGATTAATTACATCAAAACTAAGTTGGTGACAGAAGATGGTTAATCACTAAGTATTATTTCTTCCTAAATCCCCAAAACCTAAATGTTTACAAATCTACCCAAGGATTTATTACCTAGGGTTGGAAACTCCAAATCCCACCAATTTCTCATAGGAGGGCTCTCTAGTAACCAAGACCATCTCCTCAAAGGGGCTCCAACTCCATGTCCTAGGGCAATCCAATTCCCCATGACCCCAAAACTCACCTGGAGGTGATTTGGGTGATGCTAGGGCAGTGGCCAAAACTCCACTCCAATTGGAGGTGATTTGACCATGAAAAACCCCCAATAACTCCTAATCACAATTTTCCCCTTATTGGGCAAATTTTTGGCCCAATGACTACATAATCAAATGAACCCCAAATGAGTTGAAATTTTAACCAGGGGCTTATCATGACCCTAATAACACCCCACCAAATTTGGTGGAGATTGAAGGTCATTTGACCCTCCAAATAATTTATGCAAAGATTATTAAATTTTTACAAAAACTTTAGGAAAAAGTTCTCCAAAAATTCCCATTTTTGGATATGATGAAGTCCTAGGCATGATTCATTCCTAGTCCAAATTTCATGTCATTTGGACTAGTGGTTTGGTGTGGGAACCCATTCAAATTTCAGTCAAACTTTGCACTAAAATGGGTGCTGAGGTCAAACCAAGACTCCTAATTGGTTGAGGTCAATTTTGTATGATCCTAGGGGTCAAGGCCTACAACTTTCATGTTGGACACTTTTTCAGTAGGGGACTCTATATATTTTTAAAATTTAAAACCATTAACTACATAATAATAAGAATAAAACCATTAAATAAAACATGAAAATACATTAAAGGTGTTGTTCATCTTCTCCAAATGCCCGATATCAGCCAAAAAAATCGCCACTTCCTGTAGCTTTTCCAGGGCCATTTCCCGGCCACCCGGCCACCTCCCTGGCCGGCCACCACCGCCACCACCTCCGTTGAGGTGGGGGCTATCGCCGGGCGGCGGCACGACCGCCGGAGGGGCGGTCTCCGGCGAACTCAAGGGGGCGATTTTCCATGGAAAATCTGAAGTTTCAACTCTCCGATCGGGCTCTTTTGAGCCCGGTTTCTCACCTAATTCGATTTAAGATGCTAGCACGAGTAAGGAGGAGGAGGATCAGACCTTATTTGGTGTGATTCGTGGCTCCGTTTGCCGGCCGCCATTGTTCCTCCTTGGAGCTTTGGGTGCCATTGAATCTCCTCCTCTGAGCACTGAAAGGGTCGGGAAAGTGGGGGTTTCAACTCCTTGAGAGCTTCTGAAGCTAATGGAGGCCTCAATTTAATGGGAGGAGGGCTCCATCATGAGATCACCAAGTGACCCCTCCTCTCCCCCATGGCCGGCCACCTTAATGCATCCCCCCTGCCTTCAATTCCTCCAGAAAACTCATGGAATTCCCTCCACATTCATCAGGGGAGATGAAGGGAGGCACCAATGGGGATTCCAAGGGGTTTAACACCTTAATGGCCATGAATACCACCTTCTCTCTCCATTAAAAATTGGGTTTTTCTCTCTCCTACTCACCATGGCCAATTTTCCTCTCTCTCCTGGGTTAATTATCAGTCTACTAGGCTGGTCAAGTGGTCAATTTGGGCTTAGCCCAAAGGGATTGGGCTAGATTCAAGAGATTTGACCTAATTTGGGCAAATTTGACTTTTGGTCAAATTGACCAATTGGGTGACCCTGGGATGGGGCTTTTGGGTCCATTGAATTCCAAATTAGGTTTAGAAACTACTGGTGGTGTCAATTTGGTCACATGAGCCTTAGTTGACCCAATTTAAGTTGATTTGACCAAAACAGGCTAAGTTGACTTTGGTCAAATTGAGCCCTAGGGTTGACCCAGTCATAGGGCTTTTTGGTCCACTGGGTCCCCTATGATATGATAACACAATGGGTAGGGTCAATTTAATATGGTGGTGGTCAATTAGGGCACTTAGTGAAGAATAGCCATTTTGACCTAAAAGGGCATTTTGGTCAATTTGCACCACTGGGGGTCCCATGATGGGGCTTTTAGGTCTACTAGGTCTCTTATGGTATTTTATACCTAAATGTGTGGTCAATTTGGCATGGAGGAGGTCAGTTGACTCTAATTAGGCTACTTTGACCAATTTAGGGTTAGGGTTGACTTTGGTCAATTTGGCCACTTTGGTTGACCCAATGGGCCCCTGGTGCCCTAAGGGGACCCCTAATGGGTTAGGGATACTATGGAGGGGGTCAAATGGTCAAGTTGAGGCCCTAAAGTCCAACCCTAATCTTGGTCACTGGAAATTGCTATTTGCAGTCCAAAGCACTTTCAACCCTAATTTTGCCTAAGTCAAAGGGATTTCTACACTACCAAGGCCTTGTCACGACCTTGTCAAGACAGATTCACCTGGGGGGTCTAGCTGTCTGGGGGATGTTATAAATCCCAATAAACAAAAAAAATAATTTCGTCCTCGAAATTCAGGTTAGGCTTGCGGGGTTTTCACCGCGAGTGACTGAACGTAACATCCCCTAAGGATTGAAGTTATTCCTGACTCGGAGAGCACCGACTATCTATGCCACACCAGCTCTAGTGGCTCCAAGTTGTGCTCCTCCTGACCCTAATTTTACCACATGTCTTAACCTCTGGAATCTTCTTGCGCCGCAAGACTCGCACCGTCGTATCATCTATCCTGACCGGGGTGACCTAACTACCTTGGTCAATTTATCCTCAAACTTCTACTCTAACCTGGGCAGACTATTATGCCTCTAAAGTTTTCTCCTCACATTCACATTCTTACTCTTTCAGGTACGTCCGAATAATCAATCATCTCTAATCTACAACTTTTCTAGTTCTTACTATTGATGGAACTGATCAAATCGTCTAGCGTCCCAATCATCCTTAAATATTAATGGGATGTACTTGTGAACCTTTATGAGTATATGCTAACCAATCATAATGGTAAGACGACTCCCGATCCTTTTCTACGTGGAGTTTGATTCATAGTGAGCAAAATTTTGATACCCTAGGGTTTTTCACAGTTCGATTCATCAAGGGAATATCATCATGTTTATTTCTCCAAAATCCTGTCACTTCCACTTATGCTAGTCTTGATTACTCCCAAATCGTCTTAAGCAAGACAAACTTGGATCGTTCTTATCATAGTAACTCAAACACTAGATTGTAAATCCAATAAGTCATAGTCTTAAATCTCTGGTTATTTATCATCGAAGCTCCCAAGGTATAAAGCTATTATTAAAATTTTCAACCATGACGGGGCATGATTTTTAACAAGACATGAGTTAATCACTTCCGAACGCCCGAAGTCACAAGAACTTCAAATATAACTGCAACTTGTATAACCTAATTTCTGTCCATAATCTCTATACTAGGTCATCGACATCCCTAAGTGATTAATCCTAGCGACTTTACATTTCCAATGATTCAACGAAGGTCAAGATGTTGTTCGATCAATGATGTCTATCCATTATTCCGAACATACTGTTACACCATCTCGTCTTCTTCCAAGTATCATTGAGTAAGATTGACTTCAAAATCATAGCGTTCACGACACAAAATTTTCTAACTTAAGTCTAAGGAAAAATCCAAGTCCGTCGTTAATTAGCCCAATAAACAAAAGGTACGCCCCAATAAACAAAGGACAAGCCCCAATAAACAAAAGATAAGCCACTATCTATTTTGGGCTAAGAATCTTCAATATCACCAAGTTATATTCGTCCCAAGTATGCAGACAATTCCTAGGGCACACAAAATCCTTAGACTTGGGGTTCTATCTTGAGGCTCATTGGTATACTCCACAACTTGGGCTCTTCTAGGTACCTTCTACGACAACCTTATCAGGGGCAATATGTCACCCAATCCCAAACGGGTCCCTTTTGAACTTCAATTCTTATCCGACCCTCGATGTTTGTCACGGTGGTTGTCTTAATGTAATCACGTCACGGTTACGAGGATTGAATCTGTCTCATACCATTCTACTTATGTGTCAGTCTCTCTTTCTCTAGCCTCTTTGGGGTATCCTTGTACCTCCAACAAAAGTTATACATACGGTCTATTTCAGACTAGGTCATGGTATAAATTGTCCTAGTAAGTCACGTGTCCTTAGTGGGGTTGAGTCTAACTCATTAACTAAAGGACTATCTAAAGAGTTCTTTTGCAGCCGGAGGTATTCCCTGCTGGGGGCAGGGTTCGCCGCAGGCTACAAAAGAAAACTTGACACTCGTAAGGGAAACTAACTAAGAAGATTCAGCTAAAAGTGGACTTTTTTCATGTGATTTCCCCATATGGGCACACCACTGCTTCCGCTGCTTAGTTTGTCCTCAAACTAAACTCGCGCGGGGTGGCCTAGGGTTTGTGGACTTCTTTTCTTCGGATCGAACCTAGCTCTGATACCACTTGTAAGACCCCATTTTTTTTTCTTTTCAAACATCCGGGTCTTAGGCCCAGAACCGCCGCTTTGCAGTGACACCTTCGCTCGGGAAGGTCGCCACTACAAAACGCCGATCCTGCCGGCCAATTCGATCACGAAGAAGAAGGTATATATTAACAAATAAGAAGCTCAAGTCCACAATCACATGAATTATAACGGTAAATGTCCACAGATAATAACTGAATAAAAATAACAAAGGTACAATAATAAAGGGCTCGTGCCATGTACACATGTCCTCACTACAAGATCACTCATAAGGTAAAATTAAAGCTAATCGACATCGTCACTGAAACGGAAGCACCCAACCTAGTCTGACCCATCCCTGCAGACTCTGTGCTCCACTGGTGCTGCAACACTGAATGCTTCTTCTTCTTTGGCCTGCGGTCGCTGCCTTGCAAACCACGTCTACGTCTTCGCCTTCGGCCTCCTGGTCGCTGAGCTGGTGGGGTTCCACTCATCATGGGACATCTGACCCGAGTATGTCCCGACTGGTGACAATGGTAGCATGGCCATGGGGCCCACCTTGTCGGATCCTGCTGCACCTGTTTCTTTCCCATTCAGTACGCCTAAAATATGGTGGTCAAACGACCGTCAGTCAAACTAGACTCAGTCAACAATCCCCCACCCCTAAACCCGTGGCTCCTAGGCACCGGGCGGAGAGGAGTGAAGAGGAGGACCAAGGGCAGAGTGGAAACAAGCGGTGACAACTATCCTAAAGAAAGTACAGTAGAAGATTCGCAAGGTTTATAAATTTAACTAACAAGAGTAGTAGAGTGTAACACGATTATGAGTACATGGTGTAACAAGGTAAGAAGTAACGTGTATAAAGTAAGCACAACAGTAAGTAAGTAAGTAAGAAAAAAAACCATTGGTTTATAGGGATTACCCCTATAGACCAATGGGTCGTTTTGCAGGGCCTACCGTATAAGAAGTCCCATAACCGACTTATACGTTAGGGGTAGGTTGAATGCAATGTTTATGCTATGACATGCAAAGTATGCTGTTATGCTATGTTCATACAGGTGCAACTCACTCACTACGACTCTATGCGCATAGACCTTTAGTTCCCCTTTTTGGAGCGAGCTAGACTCTCAGGATACTCCCGTAGTGGCAAACGGAAGCGGTGGGTTGGGCCTCGCCCACCTCTAAGTTGGTATTCACACTACCTAACCTAGACCTATCGTACGCCTCTCGCAAAACCCGCGGAGCGTCTGCGTACTCTTGCTGACTGGACAGCCAGACTTTCAAGGCTAAGTGTAAATACCACACTCGCCGAGTCAACGTATTGACGTCGGTGTGAACGACCGTCTAATACCGAAGACTCGCCACCTTCAATGCGCATGCAACATGTTCTACTTCCTACCTCTGAGCCATAAGCTCCCCGGGCTAACCTGCCCGCCATCAATAACCTGCCGAGCCATCGGCTCGCCGAACCAACCCGTCCGTACCTTCAAACACTACTAGGTCACAAGCTCACCTGACTCAGCAATCCGCTCCTTCATCCACCGAGCCTACTGCTCGTAAACCAAACCAACTAACTTCTCGTAACCATGGGGTGTGGGTGAGTGTGTTATTAGTTAATCTCATACATTGTCTTACTCCTATAAGTTAGGGTTAGTCCTGGACTTCCCGAGGGTTACCCCGTAAGGGGCTCGCTACGGTACTAGGAACTACGATGGGATGACACCCCAAGGTTCCCTTTCTCAAGACACTTAGTATTGTTGATATCTACCCATAAGAACACCCTCCTTGTTATTACACTTGTATTAACCCTAGGTGGCTTTTGACTTTCCAAGACGATCCTCCGTCAATCCCGGACACCACTTTACCCTCAACTCACCAAGCACACTTTACCATCTATAATCCTTCTTGTTGACCATCATACCTTCTCAACCAAATTAGGTAAACCACTTACCTCCCATCCCTCCTAAGGATCCACTTGATTCTCAAATTTAACAGTTTTACTATACGCAGACCAAACTGATCATATGAAGCTCACAACTGAAGGTACTCCAAATATTCATCCAACTGACCCAAGATATTTACTGGAGGTCTATCATGATATTATAAGGCAAATTCCAGAGAATCATATTTTTCCCAATATTATTAATAATTAAAACAATTTTTCCAAAATACAACTTCCTAAGGTTTGAACTACAAGTGCACTTTTCTGACTTCCAGTGCCTACCAAACTTTTTACATAAATCAAGGGTACCTAATAATCAGTACACATGAATTTGTAAGAAATTCCAGCAAGGTTTACTATTATTAAAAATTCCAAAACCCATTAAATTTCAATTATTTCCAAAGGAGGTACCCTCATATGAACTCCAAACTTTATGCAAATTTATAAAGAGGTGTTTCATACTACAATATTCAGCCCTACAAAATTGGACCATATTCCATAGAGGTTACATTTGTAATTTCCACCAAGGACATATTTGCAATTAATTCCAAATTGAACTAAGAGTACCAAAAATATCAATCCAAAAATTATGCGAAAATTACTGTGGGTTCATAATGGTATGCAATGACATCCAGCAAAGTTTCATGAAATTATAGAAAACTTTCACCCTACAATTAATCATCCAAATAATTGCCAACAATATGACTAATTACAATTTGGACCTCCAAAATCTTTCAATGGTTCTAATAAAATCTCCAGGGATTAATTACATCAAAACTAAGTTGGTGACAGAAGATGGTTAATCACTAATTATTATTTCTTCCTAAATCTCAAAAACCTAAATGTTTACAAATCTACCCAAGGAATTATTACCTAGGGTTGTCAACTCCAAATCCCACCAATTTCTCATAGGAGGGCTCTCTGGTCACCAAGACCATCTCCTAAAAATTCTAGGCCAAACCATAAAGCTTTGATCCCTCTTCCTTCATTGACCTCTAAATGCACCCCTTAGGGTTTAGCCTAGGGTTTGGGTCCATACTTCCCCAAATCCACCCAAACTTCTTGTGAGGGTGTTTAAACACTCATAGAACTCAGAGGAGTCCATTACACACCTCTCCAAGGACAAACACTCCTATGTCCTTCTTAGCCCCAATTTCCACTCCATAGGGATCAACCCTATGGCCTTGGGCAAATCAACTCCAAAGCTCACCATCTTCCTCATGGGGTCTCAAATTGATCCCACTGACCTTCCCAAGAAGACTCAAGTCTCTAAGGGCCCACTTGGCCAATGGATCTCTACTTGGCTAAATGCACCCCAAGGGGCTCCAACTCCATGTCCTAGGGCAATCCAATTCCCCATGACCCCAAAACTCACCTGGAGGTGATTTGGGTGATGCTAGGGCAGTGGCCAAAACTCCACTCCAATTGGAGGTGGTTTGACCATGAAAAAGCCCCAATAACTCCTAATCACAATTTTCCCCTTATTGGGCAAATTTTTGGCCCAATGACTACCTAATCAAATGAACCCCAAATGAGTTGAAATTTTAACCAGGGGCTTATCATGACCCTAATAACACCCCACCAAAATTTGGTGGAGATTGAAGGTCATTTGACCCTCCAAATAATTTATGCAAAGATTATTAAATTTTTACAAAAACTTTAGGAAAAAGTTCTCCAAAAATTCCCATTTTTGGATATGATGCAGTCCTAGGCATGACTCATTCCTAGTCCAAATTTCAAGTCATTTGGACTAGTGGTTTGGTGTGGGAACCCATTCAAAGTTCAGTTAAACTTTGCACTAAAATGGGTGCTGAGGTCAAACCAAGACTCCTAATTGGGTGAGGTCAATTTTGTATGATCCTAGGGGTCAAGGCCTACAACTTTCATGTTGGGCACTTTTTCAGTAGGGGACTCTATATATTTTTAAAATTTAAAACCATTAACTACATAATAATAAGAATAAAACCATTAAATAAAACATAAAAATACATTAAAGGTGCTGTTCATCTTCTCCAAATGCCCGATATCAGCCAAAAAAATTGCCACTTCCTGTAGCTTTTCCAGGGCCATTTCCCGGCCACCCGGCCACCTCCCTGGCCTGCCACCACCGCCACCACCTCCGTTGAGGTGGGGGCTATCGCCGGGCGGTGGCACGGCCGCCGGAGGCGCGGTCTCCGGCGAACTCAAGGGGGCGATTTTCCACGGAAAATCTGAAGTTTCAACTCTCCGATCGGGCTCTTTTGAGCCCGATTTCTCACCTAATTCGAATTAAGATGCTAGCACGAGTAAGGAGGAGTAGGATCGGACCTTATTTGGTGTGATTCGTGGCTCCGTTTGCCGACCGCCATTGTTCCTCCTTGGAGCTTTGGGTGCCATGGAATCTCCTCCTCTGAGCACTGAAAGGGTCGGGAAAGTGGGGGTTTCAACTCCTTGAGAGCTTCTGAAGCTAATGGAGGCCTCAATTTAATGGGAGGAGGGCTCCATCAAGAGGTCACCAAGTGACCCCTCCTCTCCCCCATGGCCGGCCACCCTAATGCATCCCCCCTGCCTTCAATTCCTCCAGAAAACTCCTGGAATTCCCTCCACATTCATCAGGGGAGATGAAGGGAGGCACCAATGGGGATTCCAAGGGGTTTAACACCTTAATGGCCATGAATACCACCTTCTCTCTCCATTAAAAATTGGGTTTTTCTCTCTCCTACTCACCATGGCCAATTTTCCTCTCTCTCCTGGGTTAATTATCAGTCTACTAGGCTGGTCAAGTGGTCAATTTGGGCTTAGCCCAAAGGGATTGGGCTAGATTCAAGAGATTTGACCTAATTTGGGCAAATTTGACTTTTGGTCAAATTGACCAATTGGGTGACCCTAGGATGGGGCTTTTCGGTCCATTGAATTCCAAATTAGGTTTAGAAACTACTGGTGGGGTCAATTTGGTCACATGAGCCTTAGTTGACCCAATTTAAGTTGATTTGACCAAAATAGGCTAAGTTGACTTTGGTCAAATTGAGCCCTAGGGTTGACCCAGTCATAGGGCTTTTTGGTCCACTGGGTCCCCTATAATATGATAACACTATGGGTAGGGTCAATTTAATATGGTGGTGGTCAATTAGGGCACTTAGTGAAGAATAGCCATTTTGACCTAAAAGGGCATTTTGGTCAATTTGCACCACTGGGGGTCCCATGATGGGGCTTTTAGGTCTACTAGGTCTCTTATGGTATTTTGTACCTAAATGTGTGGTCAATTTGGCATGGAGGAGGTCAGTTGACTCTAATTAGGTTACTTTGACCAATTTAGGGTTAGGGTTGACTTTGGTCAATTTGGCCTCTTTGGTTGACCCCAATGGGCCCCTGGTGCCCTAAGGGGACCCCTAATTGGTTAGGGATACTATGGTGGGGGTCAAATGGTTAAGTTGAGGCCCTAAAGTCCAACCCTAATCTTGGTCACTGGAAATTACTATTTGCAGTCCAAGGCACTTTCAACCCTAATTTTGCCTAAGTCAAAGGGATTTCTACACTACCAAGGCTGTAACATCCTAACTTTTATTGGGCCACTAGACCCTAGTGAGCCCAATAAAAGTAGGCCAGAGCAGTAGAAAACTACCATTTTAAGTAATGTTGCGCGCCGCAACTAAGTTATCGGGGTATAGTGACCGTACGAACCCCGAATTGACTTCTGTCAGTTCCATTGGACTCGTAGGAACAATACGAGCGCAACGGAATTCGTTGCACTTCGATCCGAGGTCGTTTGGAGAAAACGACCATTTCGGGTATCGTAGTGCGCCACTACCTCATTATTATGAATAGTGCCCATACGAACCCCGAATCGACTTCCGTCAGTTCCGTTAGACCATTTCGGGCGGCGGGCGGCGACGCACAGGCGACGGGGAGAGGGGCGGCCTCCTCCGGGAGGTAGGAAGGGGGGGGGGGGGGGTCTTACAAATGGATCAGAGCCACCACGATCCGACCACATGGGGCAGTCTTTCGATCCTCCCTTCCCCGGTTTCGTTTCTTGGTTCGGGACGAACCACGCAGCGGAAGCCATGTGGACCCTTTAGGTTTAAGGTTAAGGATTCGAGACTGCACGGTAGTACACCCACACGCTTTCCGCTTCCTTTTCTTTCAGTCCTGCAAAATTCCCTTATTTTTGCAAGTTCTGATGCCCGTTTGTTACTTCTCCAGATACCGGAGTCAAGTAACGGAAGGTCCTCCTCTCGGGACCAGTACCACCCTACCACTCCACCACCAGCCCCGGCCGCTCCAGCCACAGTTCCGTTCGGAGAGACAGAGCTCGGACAGACCCTGGTAGCCATGTTAGCCGCCTTCCAGACAGCCACCTTACAGCCACCACAGCAGGCCACCGTACCCACCGATCTGCTGACGACATTTCGGGGGCTAAGGCCCCCCACCTTCCGAGGTACCGAGTCAGCCATCCAGGCCGAGGAGTGGGTGGAGAGGGTAGAGGAGCTTCTAGTAGGGATGATGTGCCCCGCAGTAGCCGCAGTGTCCCTGGTGGTGACCATGCTGAAGGGCTATGCCCGGGACTGGTGGAGGGCCGCTAGCCGCTCTACCTTCAGAGGACGACCACTCAGCACGATCTTCTGGGGGGAGTTCTCAGAGGCCTTCTTAGAGCATTTCATTTCGGATGCAGACCGGATGGCGCTCCAGGAACGGTTCTTGCAGATCAGGCAGGGAGATAGGACGGTTCCAGACTACCAGAGAGAGTTTATCCACCTGGCCCGCTTCGCCGGGACCTTAGCAGGTACGGATAAGGACAGGGCGGCCAGATTTTACCGAGGATTACGAGACGACCTCCGTCAGGCCCTGATCATGATTTCCCAGGCATCCTTCCACACGATCGCCTCACATGCCACCGCTCTAGAGATGGACCAGCGGATGGTAGCTCAGCAGCGGAGGGGACATGTAGGTGTTCCCCGGACTCAGGGCCGAGAGAGAGGAGTAGGTCCTCGCAGGCAGGGCCGAGACGGGAGACAGCGTCAGCGTCACCAGCCATATAGGCAGGCACCCCAGCCCCGATCAGCACCCCAGCCCCGACCAGCACCCCCAGCCCCAGCACCTCAGGTCGTCCCAGCCGCACGACGAGATGTTCCCTTCGCAGGGAACTGCTACCTATGCCAGCAGCCTGGGCATATACGAGCCTTCTGCCCACAGGCTACCGGGAGACCCAGTTTAGGAGCAGTATAGAGAGCGGCGGAGAGAGGACGAGGTGGACGCAGAGGACGTCCCGCATGTAGGAGGGAGCCGGCTAGGCAGGGCAGAGCAGCACTGCTCGAGGCATACGCGTTGGATCTTCAGCACGGTCCTGCTCCTGACGTAGTGATAGGTATCTACTTCCGATAGTACGATATCCTAGGAGATGTTATAGCTTTATATATTGGGACTTTTGTATATGTCATCCCTACTCCTGTATATTTGTGAAAAGCTTATGATCATGATATATATATGTTATCAGGTTTACTTTTGGCAGAAGGTCATCCCGCTAAAACACTGTTCGATACCGGCGCCACACATTCTTTCGTTGCACAAAACTTCATCGCTGACAAGGAGAACACGGTGCGATCATCCGGGATGTCAATCCGAATACGACTCCCGGATGGATCAGATATGACTTCCACCGAAAAGTGTTCCTTCCAGGCAATGCTAGGAGGCATAGAATTCGAAGTCAACGCAACCGTTTTGGCAATAACCGGATTCGACATCATTCTGGGGATGGATTGGTTGGCCGAGCACAGCGCCCAAATCAATTGTTCAACTCGAGAAATCCGCCTCCAGAATCCGAATGGACAATTTATCACGCTAGCAGGTATACCCTCTGTCACCCGCATTATCTTAACATCTGCACAAACCGTCAAGGCAGTTCGACGGAAGGACGAGGTATACCTAATCTACTTTGAGATGGAAGACACGACACAAGTACTCGCTAAAGTTTCAGTAATCAGGGACTTCCCAGATATCTTCCCAGAGTCCCTTCCCGGGTTGCCCCCGCAACGGGAAGTGGACTTCCGAATCGAACTTACTCGAGGAGCCCGACCAGTATCCCGAGCACCGTACCGGATGGCCCCGAGGGAACTGGCCGAGCTCAAGATTCAACTACAAGAGTTAGTCGACGCAGGATTCGTACGTCCTAGTACTTCGCCCTGGGGAGCCCCAGTACTGTTTGTTAAGAAGAAGGATGGATCTCTGCGTCTCTGCATTGACTACAGAGAATTGAATAAACTCACTGTCCGGAATACCTATCCCCTACCCCGGATAGATGAATTATTCGATCAGCTGCAAGGCGCGTCCGTCTTTTCCAAGATGGATTTAAGATCCGGCTACTATCAACTCAGAGTGCGAGAAGAGGACATTCCCAAGACCGCCTTCAGCTCCCGCTACGGACTGTACGAGTTCATGGTAATGCCATTTGGGTTAACCAATGCCCCGTCCGCCTTCATGGCTTTAATGAATACCGTATTTAAACCCTTCCTGGATCTTTTCGTAATAGTCTTCATAGATGATATCCTCATCTACCCGAGGAACAAAACCGATCACTCCAGGCACCTCCAAATGGTTCTGCTTAAGCTAAGAGAGCACTCGCTGTTCGCCAAGTTTAGCAAATGCGAATTCTGGATGGAAGAAGTCGGTTTTCTGGGACACACGGTTAACAAAAACGGGGTAGCAGTGGATCAAGCCAAAGTACAAGCAGTACGAGATTGGCCGCCACTTAAGACAGTGGCAGACATCCGAAGTTTCCTTGGCCTCGCCAGCTACTACCGTAAGTTCGTCGAAGGATTCTCCAAGATTGCGTTACCGCTTACCTCCCTCACAAAAAAGGATGTGACATTCCATTGGTCTCCCGAGTGCGAAGCAGCGTTCATCGAACTGAAGAACCGGCTGATATCGGCCCCGATCCTGACTCTCCCCTCAGGAACTGAGGGCTTCCAGATCTATGTTGATGCCTCTCTGAAAGGATTGGGAGCCGTGCTTATGCAACATGGCAAGGTAGTTGCCTACGCCTCACGTCAGCTCAAGCCGCACGAACTAAACTACGCCACCCACGATCTAGAATTGGGGGCGGTAGTTTTCGCATTAAAGGTTTGGAGACACTACCTCTACGGGGTACGATGCGAGATTTTCTCCGATCATAAGAGCCTCAAGTATGTCTTCACCCAGAAGGAGCTGAACCTCCGACAACGCCGATGGTTGGAATTTCTCTGCGATTACGACTTCGCCCTTCAGTACCACCCCGGCAAGGCTAATAAGGTTGCAGACGCCCTGAGTCGGCAACCTCCAAGGACCGGGAATTGGTTAGAAATGGTACCGGAGGAATTAGTCGAATCTTTGGCAGAACTGGATATTATCCTCATCACCCGTAGGAATCCGATGGAATATCGGGCCCAACTCTACTGGATGGAGATTCAGTGCGACATCAGGGACAGGATAAGAGAAGCACAGAAGATCGACGTTGAAGTAGCACCGATCATTCAGGCCTTGCAACACAGTGCACAAGAAGACTACAACTTGTACGATGGCATCCTGCAATACAGACATCGCATATTCATTCCCGCTGCAGAGGGAATCCGGGAGGAAATACTCCGTGAAGCACATCAAACGAGGTATTCAATACACCCGGGGGTAGTAAAAATGTACACGGACCTGCGAAGGACATTATACTGGCCAGGAATGAAGAAGGACGTCACCGATTATGTAGCCCACTGCCAGACCTGTCAAATGGTTAAAGCAGAATGTCGTAGCCCAGGAGGTCTGCTACAAGCCCTGCCGATACCAGAATGGAAATTCGAGGATATCTCCATGGATTTTGTCCATGGCTTACCCCGATCTCGTGCAGGTAACGACTCCATATGGGTCGTAGTAGACCACCTTACCAAGGTAGCCCGATTCATCCCGAACCAGCAAGGCGACGGTGTCGACATTTTAGCCCGACTATTTATTGAGCAGGTAGTCTGATTTCATGGAATACCCAAATCAATCGTCTCGGACCGCGACAGGCGCTTTACATCGAAGGAATGGAGAAGAGTTCAAGCTTATCTAGGAACCAGATTGGCATTTAGCACCGCCTTCCACCCCCAGACCGATGGGCAGACGGAAAGAACAAATCGGACGATGGAAGATCTTCTCCGATTATGCATAGTGGAACACAACGAGCCATGGGAGCAGTTACTACCTCTGGTGGAATTTTCATATAACAACAGCTTCCAGGCAAGCATCAAGATGGCACCTTACGAAGCCCTCTACGGAAGACGCTGTCGGACCCCACTATCTTGGGCACAGGATGAGGACCCCGAAGCCTTAGGGGTCACCTACATAGACGATACCACTGCCGCAATAAGGTTAATCCGGGAACATATGCTAGAAGTGCAGAGCCGGCAAGCCAAATATTATGATGCGCGTCACCGGATGGTGGAATTCAACGTGGGAGATATGGTTTTCTTGAAGATTAAGCCGATGCACGGGATATCCCGAATAAAGAAGCAGAAAAGCTGGACCCCCGCTACTTAGGCCCATATCAAGTCATCGAAAGAGTTGGCCCGGTGGCGTATAGGTTAGCTTTGCCAGCCGAGCTGGGAAACCTCCACGACGTGTTTCACGTCTCCTCGCTGAGACGCGTACTCCGCCAACCTGAGCAACATCTCCCCTTGTCACCGACATCAGTACAATCCGACCGATCCGTCCAACTCGAACCAGTGAAGATAGTGGACTCCAAGATCAAAGAACTGCGGAACAAAACCATCACGATGGCCAAGATCTTGTGGTCAAACTGTGGACGCGAAGAGTTTACTTGGGAACCAGAAACGCTCGTTCGAGAAAAATACCCGACACTCTTTCCCCCAGGTATATCCTTTAAACCCCTACTTTCGCCAATTTTCAGGGACGAAAATCTCTTTATTTTTATTGGATTGTAACATCCCAACTTTTATTGGGCCACTAGACCCTAGTGAGCCCAATAAAAGTAGGCCAGAGCAGTAGAAAACTACCATTTTAAGTAATGTTGCGCGCCGCAACTAAGTTATCGGGGTATAGTGACCGTACGAACCCCGAATTGACTTCTGTCAGTTCCATTGGACTCGTAGGAACAATACGAGCGCAACGGAATTCGTTGCACTTCGATCCGAGGTCGTTTGGAGAAAACGACCATTTCGGGTATCGTAGCGCGCCACTACCTCATTATTATGAATAGTGACCATACGAACCCCGAATCGACTTCCGTCAGTTCCGTTAGACTCGTATGAACAATACGAGCGCAACGGAATTCGTTGCACTTCGATCCGAGGTCGTTTGGAGAAAACGACCATTTCGGGTATCGTAACGCGCCACTACCTTATTATTATGAATAGTGACCATACGAACCCCGAATCGACTTCCGTCAGTTCCGTTAGACTCGTATGGACGATACGAGCACAACGGAATCCGTTGCACTTCGATCCGAGGTCATTTGAAGAAAACGACCATTTCGGGTATCATAGCACGCCACTACCTCATTATTGTAAATAGTGACCGTACGAGCCCCGGATTAACTTCTGTCAGTTCTGGTAAACTCGTACGAACAATACGAGCGCAACGGAATTAGTTGGGCCTCGATTCAAGGTCGTATGAAGAGTATTCCATTTTACAACTATGCAGATCGCCTCAGTGCAACGCACGAGATATAAAGCATACGAACCCGGCATCGGCCCCGACAACTCTTGTTGGACCCCGGGGACCAAGGAGGACCCCGCCCTAAGTTGACTTGGTCAACCCCCCCCCCCCCCCCCCCCCCCCCGGCTTGAAATTTATTGGGAAATGAAAAGGAAATGGGGGGGGGGGAGGAAAGAGAAAGCCCCCCAAGAAAAGGGGCTGCCCATGAATAGGCAGCCCCTATTTGGGCAAAGGGGGCAAGAGAGAAGGGAGGGGAGGGGGAGAAAATATCTCCCCCTCCCTTATCCCCACGTGGGGATAAGGAGGAGAGCTCCCCCTTCCTATAAAAGGAAGAGGCAGCCCCTCTCAAACCCCCACCCCACTCCCTCTCAGCCTCTCCCTGCCGGCAACCCAGCCCTCCTCCTCCTCCACCTTGCCGGAGCAAGACAACCCCAAGCCGCCACCTCCTCCTCCTTCCTCATGGCCGGCCACCGCCCCTCCACCTCTCGAGCCCCACCTCACCTCCAGGTAGAACCTCCCCCCTCCCCCTTCCTACCTCCCGGAGGAGGCCTCCCCTCTCCCCGTCGCCTGTGCGTCGCCGACCGCCGCCCCGAGCCTTGCAAGGCTCAGGGAGGAGGCTGGCCGTGGAAGCCTTCTCCCCCAGCGCCGGTGGTGGCGCTGGGGGAGGTAGGTCCCCTCTCGGGGACCTCGGCGCCGGCACAGGGGAGGCGGCCGGGCCGCCGGAGGACGCAGCCGGCGGCACCCGTGGCCTCCCCCCCCTCCTCCCCGTTTTCCTGTAGGGGAATAATCCCCTTCCCCGGCGGCGGCCGGCGGCTCCAGGCCGCCGGAACACCGCCGAAGGGTTGCCCCCTCCCCGGCGCACCGACCAGGGGCGGCAAGGAGGGCCCTGCACGAGGAGGCAGCGGCGCAGCAGGCCGGCATGGCCCATGCCGACTGCGCCGCGCCTCCCCGTCCTCTTCTGCTTCTCTTTCCGGTGGGCTCCGGCGGCGCCAGGCCACCGGACCACCACCGGAGTGGGCGCCGACCCCCGGCGCACCGACCAGGGGCGGCGCCGGCGCCCTCTCTGCGGAGGCGGTAGCGTAGCGGGCCTGCATGGCCCATGCAGGCCGCGCCACCGCCTCCCGCCCGTTTCCTTGCTCTCCCCGGCGGTGTCCGACGGCACCAGGCCGCCGGACCATCACCGGAGGAGTCGCCGGCCCCCGGCGCACCGACCGGGGGCGGCGCCGGCCCCAGCCGGCCGCTGCCCGGCGGCGGCAGCGGCCCCCTCCCGATATTAATCGGGAGCCGCACGATTTTCCCCCAGGAAAATCGTGCGGCTCCTATTACCTTAACTCCCGCCCCGCCTGTAAGACCCCCTTTTTTTTTTGCAAAAACCACCGGGTCTTAGGCCCAGAACCGCCGTTTTGCGGTGACACCTTCACTCGGGAAGGTCGCCACCACAAAACGCCGATTCTGCCGGCCAAATCGATCACAAAGAAAAGTTCATAAAAGAGAAGACAAGTCCACAGCATCAACATGAAACGTAAGTGTCCACATATATTAACTGAATAAAGAGAGCAAGAGTTACAATAATAAAAGAGGCTCTTGCCCTGTACATCATTTCCTCACTACAAGATCACTCGCGTAAGCTAACTCCTAAGCAAAACTAAAGCTAATCGTCACCGACACTGAAACCGGAGCACTCTGACCTGACTGACCCATCCCTGCAGACTCCGGGCTCCAATGGTGCTGCAACACTGGATGCTTCTTCTCTTTTAACCTGCGGTTGCTACCTCGCAGTCCACGTTTACGTCTTCGCCATTGGCCTCCTGGTCGCTGTACTGGAGGGGTTCCACTCATCAAGGGGCATCTGACTCGAGTATGTCCCGGCTGGTGACAATGGTAGCATGGCCGTGGGGTCCACCATGTCGGATCCTGCTGTACCTGTTTCTTGAAGGTTGTTGCGTCTCCTCGAACTCCTAAAATGATATGGTCCACCGACCGTCAGTCAAAATGACTCAGCCAATTCCCCACCCCTCCCCCAATGGCTCCTAGGCACCGTGCGGGAGGATGAAGCGGAGGACAGCAAGGGGTAAAAACAAGAGCAGGTGACGGCGGAACTAGAGCTACACAGGTGTATACATATATATGAAGCATGGCAACAAGTATATAAAGAACAGTAAGCAGCAAGTAAAGTAATATAAAAGTAACCATTGATTTATAGGAATGTCCATACAAACCTATAGACCAAGGGGTCGTTTAGCAGGGCCTACCGTATAAGAAGTCCCATAACCGACTTATACGTTAGGGGTAGGTTGAATGCAATGTTTATGCTATGACATGCAAGTATGCTGTTATGCTATGATCATACAAGTGCAACTCACACACTACGACTCTATGCGCATAGACCTTTAGTTCCCCCTTTTTGGAGCGAGCTAGACTCCCAGGATACTCCCGTAGTGGCAAACGGAAGCGGTGGGTTGGGCCCCGCCCACCTCTAGGTTGGTATTCACACTACCCAACCTAGACCTATTGTACGCCTCCACTATACCCGCGGAGCGTCTGCGTACTCTTGCTGACTGGACCGCCAGACTATCAAGGCTAAGCGTAAAACCACACTTGCAGAGTCAACGTATTGACGTCGGTGTGAACGACCGTCCAATACCGAAGACCCACCACCTTCAGTGCACATGCAACATGTTCTACTTCCTATCTCTGAGCCATGAGTTCCCCGGGCTAACCCGCCCGCCATCAATAACCTTCCGAGCCAAAAGCTCCCCGGGCTAACCTGCCCGTCATCAATAACCTTCCGAGCCATAAGCTCACCAGACTAACCAGTCTGCTGCAACAGCCACCGAGCCCACCGCTCGGACAACCAATCCAACTAAACTTCCAAAACCACAGGGTATGGATGAGTGTGTTATTAGTTAATCTTGTACAATGTCTTACTCCTATGAGTTAGGGTTAGTCTTGGACTTCCCGAGGGTTACCCTGTGAGGGGCTCGCTACGGTACTAGGAACCACTATGGGATGACACCCCAAAGTTCCCACTCCCAAGACACTTAATTTTATTAGTTACTACCCTTAAGAAACCCTCTTAACATTTCACCTGGTCTAAACCTAAGTGCTTTAAGACACTTAGGGGAAAAGACGATCTTTCGCCAAATCCCAAGATGACCTACCCCAAGGGAGGCACCCCACCATCCCAGAACTCATCAACCTTAAATCTCTCCAAGAGTCCTCTCATACCATACAATCACCATTCAATTCCCACATCTCCGATCAATGTATCCCAAATTGGCCTGTAACTCCAAAACTGCCAATTTACTAAACGCAGACCACCCTTAACGTTTTGATTCTCAAGAAGGGAGGTACTCTAAATACTCAACTATATGACCTACTGGATTTATTAGAAGTCCATGCTACTTAAATCAGATCAAATCCAGGGTTTCCTAATTTTCCCCATAATATTAATATTTTTAAACAATTTCTCAAAGGGCAATTTTCTCAAGTTTGAACTACAAGTGCACTTTTCTGACTTCCAGTGCCTACCCCAATTTTTAAATAAATCAAGAGTACCTAAATATCAGTAGGTATAAACTTGTAGGAAAAACCAGCAAGATTTACTATTTTCAAAAATTCCAAAACTCATTTATTACCAATAAATTCCAAAGGAGGTACCCTCATATGGACTCCCAATCTTATGCAAATTCATACAGTAGTGAATCATACTAAAATATTCAGGTCTACCAAGTTTGACCACATAAAACAGAAGTTACATTTGTAATTTCCTCAAAGGATATATTTGTAAATAATTCCAAAATGAACTAGAGATACCAAAAATATTAATCCATAAATTATGAGAAAATTACAGTGGGTACATATTGGTATGAAAAGACATCCTGCAAAGTTTCATGCAATTACAGTAACTTAACACCCTAAAATTGATCCTCCCAAAAATTGTCTACAATATGAAATATTACACTTTGAACCCCCAAAAGTCTTCTCATGGTCTAACAGATTCTTCCAGAGATCAATAGCATTAAAACCAAGTTTGTGACAGAAAAATGGTAAACCATTAAGTAACATTTCTCCCTAAAACCCAAACCCTAATTATTTACAAATCTACCCAAGGGTTTATTACCTAGGTTTGACAACTCCAAACCTCTTCCAATTCACAAGGGAGGCTCCTCTGGTCACTAGGACCTACCATACAAAATCTTAGGTTAAACCAATAATGTTTGACCACACTCCCTTCATTGACCTCTACTTGCACCCCATTAGGGTTTAGCCTAGGGTTAGGGTCTAAACTTCTCCAATGGCTCTAGTAGGAACTCCAGAGATTTAAAACATCAAAATTAAGAGGGTGACAGAAGATGATTAACCACAAGGTATTATTTCTTCCTAGAACCCAAAAAACTTAAATATTTACAGATCTACCCAAGGGTTTATTACCTAGGTTTGACAACTCCAAACCTCTTCAAATTCACAAGGGAGACTCCTCTGGTCACTATGACCTTCCCTCCAAAACTTTAGGTCAAAACATTAGGGTTTGACCCTACTTCCTTCATTAGCCTCTAATTGCACCCCATTAGGGTTTATCCTAGGGTTAGGGTCTAAACCTATCCAAATCCTCCCAAACCTCTTGTGAGGGTATTAAAACACTCTTAGAACTCAGAGAGGGCCATTGCACTTCTCTCCATGGACATTTACTCCTACATCCTTTACAAACCCTAAAGGGCACCATATACCTCACCACTAGGGCTTAAGGGCACACTAAGCCCTAACTCATCCCAAGTTGCTCTTTGGGGTGTCTCCTACCTCCCAAAGCAGTGACCAAGGTCACCCCAACAATCAGTGGGAGGAAGCCCCCTCCACACTCCAAATCTAGCTTAGGTTTGCTTTTGCCCTAAACCTAACCTTTAAACAAACTATTCTCAAGAGGACTCCCTACCTTGCCCAAACCCATACTACTCACTATACTGACCATGGGCCAGTGAAAGACCACCCAAGATCCTACCAACATTTGGTGAGGAGTGGGATTCCAATGGGGTACCTATTTGGGGTGCAAATAGCAATTTAGCCCCTTTTTGATCTACTAGGGCAAACCTCCTCCAATGGCCACCAAATTTGGACCAGAGGTTGGCATGGGGTAGGGTGAGGTGCACCCCAAATGTGAAGCCATTTGGCTTTGTGGAAGTGTGGGGGCACTCACCCAAAGTTTTGCCTAAACCTAGGGAGCCTAAGGTTGTTTTGGTGAATTACCCTACCAAAACAACTCCATAAATCATGATATTTTAACCAGGGCCTATACATACCCCCTAAGACCACCCATCCAAGTTTGGAAGGGTCTTGAGGTGTTTAGGGCACCTAACTAGGTTAAACTAGGATTATTGAACTTTCTCAAAAATTATGGGGAAAACTTCTCCAATCCTTCTGATCTTTGGACATAGCCTAGGTATGCCTAAGACTAGAATACACCCCAAAAATCAAGTCATTTGGAGTTATATAATGGAGTGGGCATCAAAATCAAGCTCTGAATAGCCTTAAGGACAGCCCCCACTAAAATGAGTGCTGTGCCCTAACCAGGACTCCAAATTGAGTGATTTCAATTTTTTATTAAACTAGACCCATAGGGCTACATTTTCTATGTTGATCACTTTCTCTGAATCGGCCTCTAACTATTTTTACCAGATTTATAAAGAGACTGCAGTTTTGATCACAGAAATAATAGAAATGAACTAAAACCGCACGAATCTTAAAGCATATCAAGCGGCTCCCGGTCATCGTCCCCAATCAGCCAACGGCCTACGATTGCCCGTCCTGGGTGACTTTGCGGGGCGATTTCCCGGCCACCCTCGCCTCTCCCCGGCCGGCAAGTGCCACCACCACCTCCGTTGAGGTGGTGGCCGGCGATAGGAGGTCGTTTGCCGGCCGGTGGTGGCCGGAATAGGGATTTCGGGGAGGAGGAAAATGCTCGAAAACGAGCACCTTTGGGTGCACGATTTGAGCCCATTTGAACTCGAATCGAGCCCCAGATGGATTAAGATCTATGCACGGAGAGAGGGAAGGAGGATCGGACCTTGATTGGGGCTTGAAGCCTTGCCGGCTGGGTGAGCTTCCATGGCCGGCCACCATTGATGCGAGTTGTGCATCTTCTACACCAAGATGCTCGAAACCTTCGGGTAAGAGGGGGGAAACGTTCCTCTCAGCCCGGAGAAGCTTTTAAATGGGGCAATTTGGGGAGAGGAAGGGCCTCTCCTTGATTGCCACCATTAATGGCCTAGAGTGGAAATTCGGCCACCATGAGAATCCTCCCAATCCAGCCCCCTTGAGGCCGGCCCTGGCTGCTGGAATTCTCCAAATTGAAGAGGGGAGATGCATCAATCCATTGGGAGAAGAAAGGGTGGCCCTTGGTCTCCTTTGGCCATTAATGGCCACCTTTCTCTCTCTTCCTCTTTCCTCCAAAACCCCCATTTCTCTCTCCTAATCACCAAGGCCGATTTTCTTCTCTCTCCTGGATTAATTAACAGTCAAGGGTGCTGGTCAAGTGGTTAATTTGGGCTTAGCCCAAAGGATTGGGCTAGGTTCAAGAGGTTTGACCTAATTTGGGCAAATTTGACTTTTGGTCAAATTGGCCAGTTGGGTGACCCTAGGATAGGGCTTTTGGGTCCATTGGATTCCAAATTAGGTTTAGAAACTATTGGTGGGGTCAATTTGGTCACATGAGTCTGGGTTGACCCAATTTAAGCTGATTTGACCAAAATAGGCTAAGTGGACTTTGGTCAAATTGAGCCCTAGGATTGACCCAGTCATGGGGCTTTTTGGTCCACTGGGTCCCCTATGACATGGTAACCCTAAGGGTAGGGTCAATTTAACATGGTGATGGTCAATTAGGGCACTTTGTGAAGAATTGCCATTTTTGACCTAAAGGGGCATTTTGGTCAATTTGCACTAATGGGGGTCCCATGATGGGGCTTTTAGGTCCACTAGGTCTCTCATGATATTCTAGACCTAGATGAGTGATCAATTTGTCATGGTGGAGGTTAATTGACTCTAATTAGGCTACTTTGACCAATTTAGAGTTAGGGTTGACTTTGGTCAATTTGGCCTCTTTGGTTGACCCCAATGTGCCCTTGGTGCCCTAAGGGGACCCCTAAAGGGTTGGGGATACCATGGTGGGGCCAAATGGTCAAGTTGAGGCCCTAAAGTCCAACCCTAAGCTTGGTCACTGGAAATTGCTATTTGCAGTCCAAGGCACTTTCAACCCTAATCTTGCCTAAGTCAAAGGGATTTCTACACTACCAAGGCCTTGTCATGACCTTGTCAGGACAGATTCACCTGGGGGGTCTAGCTGTCTGGGGGATGTTACAAATCCCAATAAACAAAAAAAATAATTTCGTCCTCGAAATTCAGGTTAGGCTTGCGGGGTTTTCACCGCGAGTGACTGAACGTAACATCCCCTAAGAGTCAAAGTTATTCCTGGCTCGAAGAGCACCGACTATCTATGCCACACCATCTCTGGTGGCTCCAAGTTGTGCTCCTCCTGACCCTAAATAACCACATGTCTTAACCTCTGTAATCTTCTTGCGCCGCAAGACTCGCACCGTCGTATCATCTATCCTGACCGGGGTGACCTAGCTACCTTGGTCAATCTATCCTCGAACTTCCACTCTAACCTGGGCAGACTCTTATGCCTCTAAAGTTTTCTTCTCGCATCCAAATTCTTACTCCGTCAGGTACGCCCGAGTAATCAATCGTCTCCAATCTACGACTTTTCTGGTTCTTACTATTGATGGGACTAATCAAAATCGGCTAGCGTCCCAATCATCCTTAAATATTATTGGGGGTGCACTTGTGAACTTTTATGAGTATATGCTAACCAATCATAATGGTAAGATGACTCCCAATCACTTTCTACGTGAAGTTTGATTCATAAGGGCAAAATTTTGATACCTTAGGATTTTTCACAATTCAATTTCATCAAGGAAATAATATCACGTTCATTTCTCCAAAGTCCTGTCACTTCCACTTATGCTAGTCTTGATCCCTCTCAAATGGTCTTAAGCAAGATAAACTTAGATCGTTCTTATCATAATGAAATCAACTCTATATTCCACAACTAACAAGTCATCGTCTCAGATCTCTGGTTATTTATCATCCAAGTTCACCAGGTATAAAGCTATTAATGTGGACAAAATTTTCAACCATGACGGGGCATGATTTTTTATCAAAGCATAAGTTGATCACTTCCAAATGCCCGAAGTCACAAGAGTTTTCAAATTTAACTACAACTCATAAGATCTAAATTCCACCCTTAACTTCTATAGTAGGACATCGACATCCTTAAATGATTAATCCTGGCGACTTTACATTTCCAAAGATTCAAAACTAAGGGCAAGTTGTTGTCCGACCCAACTGATGTCTAACCATTGCCCTGGTACTACCACCGATCATCATCCCAAACATACTGTTTCACCGTCTCATCTTTTCTCATGTAAGATCGACTTCAAAATTATTTTGTTCACGCCACAAAAATTCTCTAATTTAGGTCTAAAGGAAATCTAAGTCTGCCAATAATTTGCCCAATAAACAAAAGGTAAGCCCCAATAAACAAAGGACAAGCCCCGAATAAACAAAAGATAAGCCACTATCTGTTTTGGGCTGAGTATCTTCAATATCACCAAGTTATATTCATCCCAAATATGCAAACAATTCTTAGGGCATACAACCTTAGACTTGGGGTTCTATCTTGGGGCTCAATGGTATACTCCACACCTTAGGCTCTTCTAGGTACCTTCTACGACAACCTTATCAGGGTCAATATGTCACCCAATCCCAAACGGGTCCCTTCTGGACTTCAATTTTATCCGACCCTCGGTGTTTGTCACAGTGGTTGTCTTAATATAATCTTGTCACAAATACGATGATTGAGCCTATGAGTCCCATACCATTCTGCTTTATGTGTCAATTTCTTTTTCTCTAGCCTCTTTGGGGTAGCCTCGTACTTTCACCAAAAGCTACACCTACGGTCTATTTCAGACTAGGTCATGGTATAAATTGTCCTAGTAAGTCACGTGTCCTAGTGGGGTTGAGTCTAACTCATTAACTAAGGTATTATCTAAAAAGATCTTTGTAGCCGGAGGTATTCTCTGCTGGGGGCAGGGTTCGCCGCAGGCTACAAAAGAAAACTTAACGCTCGTAAAGAGATTTGACTAAGAAGATTCAGTTAAAAGTGGACCTTTTTCAATGTGATTCCCATATGGGCACACCACTGCTTCCGCTGCTTAGTTTGTCCTCAAACTAAACTTGCGCGGGGTGGCCCAGGGTTTGTGGACTTCTTTTCTTCGGATCGAGGTGCTTTGATACCACTTGTAAGACCCCATTTTTTTTTCTTTTAAACATCCGGGTCTTAGGCCCAGAACCGCCGTTTTGCGGTGACACCTTCACTCGGGAAGGTCGCCACCACAAAACGCCGATTCTGCCGGCCAAATCGATCACAAAGAAAAGTTCATAAAAGAGAAGACAAGTCCACAGCATCAACATGAAACGTAAGTGTCCACATATATTAACTGAATAAAGAGAGCAAGGGTTACAATAATAAAAGAGGCTCTTGCCCTGTACATCATTTCCTCACTACAAGATCACTCGCGGAAGCTAACTCCTAAGCAAAACTAAAGCTAATCGTCACCGACACTGAAACCGGAGCACTCTGACCTGACTGACCCATCCCTACAGACTCCGGGCTCCAATGGTGCTGCAACACTGGATGCTTCTTCTCTTTTAACCTGCGGTTGCTGCCTCGCAGTCCACGTTTACGTCTTCGCCATTGGCCTCCTGGTCACTGTACTGGAGGGGTTCCACTCATCAAGGGGCATCTGACTCGAGTATGTCCCGGTTGGTGACAATGGTAGCATGGCCGTGGGGTCCACCATGTCGGATCCTGTTGTACCTGTTTCTTGAAGGTTGCTGCGTCTCCTCGAACTCCTAAAATGATATGGTCCACCGACCGTCAGTCAAAATGACTCAGCCAATTCCCCACCCCTCCCCCAATGGCTCCTAGGCACCGTGCGGGAGGATGAAGCGGAGGACAGCAAGGGGTAAAAACAAGAGCAGGTGACGACGGAACTAGAGCTACACAGGTGTATACATATATATGAAGCATGGCAACAAGTATATAAAGAACAGTAAGCAGCAAGTAAAGTAATATAAAAGTAACCATTGATTTATAGGAATGCCCATACAAACGTATAGACCAAGGGGTCGTTTAGCAGGGCCTACCGTATAAGAAGTCCCATAACCGACTTATACGTTAGGGGTAGGTTGAATGCAATGTTTATGCTATGACATGCAAGTATGATGTTATGCTATGATCATACAAGTGCAACTCACACACTACGACTCTATGCGCATAGACCTTTAGTTCCTCCTTTTTGGAGCGAGCTAGACTCCCAGGATACTCCCGTAGTGGCAAACGGAAGCGGTGGGTTGGGCCCCGCCCACCTCTAGGTTGGTATTCACACTACCCAACCTAGACCTATTGTACGCCTCCACTATACCCGCGGAGCGTCTGCGTACTCTTGCTGACTGGACCGCCAGACTATCAAGGCTAAGCGTAAAACCACACTCGCCGAGTCAACGTATTGACGTCGGTGTGAACGACCGTCCAATACCGAAGACCCACCACCTTCAGTGCACATGCAACATGTTCTACTTCCTATCTCTGAGCCATGAGTTCCCCGGGCTAACCCGCCCGCCATCAATAACCTTCCGAGCCAAAAGCTCCCCGGGCTAACCTGCCCGTCATCAATAACCTTCCGAGCCATAAGCTCACCAGACTAACCAGTCTGCTGCAACAGCCACCGAGCCCACCGCTCGGACAACCAATCCAACTAAACTTCCAAAACCACAGGGTATGGATGAGTGTGTTATTAGTTAATCTTGTACAATGTCTTACTCCTATGAGTTAGGGTTAGTCTTGGACTTCCCGAGGGTTACCCTGTGAGGGGCTCGCTACGGTACTAGGAACCACTATGGGATGACACCCCAAAGTTCCCACTCCCAAGACACTTAATTTTATTAGTTACTACCCTTAAGAAACCCTCTTAACATTTCACCTGGTCTAAACCTAAGTGCTTTAAGACACTTAGGGGAAAAGACGATCTTTCGCCAAATCCCAAGATGACCTACCCCAAGGGAGGCACCCCACCATCCCAGAACTCATCAACCTTAAATCTCTCCAAGAGTCCTCTCATACCATACAATCACCATTCAATTCCCACATCTCCGATCAATGTATCCCAAATTGGCCTGTAACTCCAAAACTGCCAATTTACTAAACGCAGACCACCCTTAACGTTTTGATTCTCAAGAAGGGAGGTACTCTAAATACTCAACTATATGACCTACTGGATTTATTAGGAGTCCATGCTACTTAAATCAGATCAAATCCAGGGTTTCCTAATTTTCCCCATAATATTAATATTTTTAAACAATTTCTCAAAGGGCAATTTTCTCAAGTTTGAACTACAAGTGCACTTTTCTGACTTCCAGTGCCTACCCCAATTTTTAAATAAATCAAGAGTACCTAAATATCAGTAGGTATAAACTTGTAGGAAAAACCAGCAAGATTTACTATTTTCAAAAATTCCAAAACTCATTTATTATCAATAAATTCCAAAGGAGGTACCCTCATATGGACTCCCAATCTTATGCAAATTCATACAGTGGTGAATCATACTAAAATATTCAGGTCTACCAAGTTTGACCACATAACACAGAAGTTACATTTGTAATTTCCTCAAAGGATATATTTGTAAATAATTCCAAAATGAACTAGAGATACCAAAAATATTAATCCATAAATTATGAGAAAATTACAGTGGGTACATATTGGTATGAAAAGACATCCTGCAAAGTTTCATGCAATTACAGTAACTTAACACTCTAAAATTGATCCTCCCAAAAATTGTCTACAATATGAAATATTACACTTTGAACCCCAAAAAGTCTTCTCATGGTCTAACAGATTCTTCCAGAGATCAATAGCATTAAAACCAAGTTTGTGACAGAAAAATGGTAAACCATTAAGTAACATTTCTCCCTAAAACCCAAACCCTAATTATTTACAAATCTACCCAAGGGTTTATTACCTAGGTTTGACAACTCCAAACCTCTTCCAATTCACAAGGGAGGCTCCTCTGGTCACTAGGACCTACCATACAAAATCTTAGGTTAAACCAATAATGTTTGACCACACTCCCTTCATTGACCTCTACTTGCACCCCATTAGGGTTTAGCCTAGGGTTAGGGTCTAAACTTCTCCAATGGCTCTAGTAGGAACTCCAGAGATTTAAAACATCAAAATTAAGAGGGTGACAGAAGATGATTAACCACAAGGTATTATTTCTTCCTAGAACCCAAAAACTTAAATATTTACAGATCTACCCAAGGGTTTATTACCTAGGTTTAACAACTCCAAACCTCTTCAAATTCACAAGGGAGACTCCTCTGGTCACTATGACCTTCCCTCCAAAACTTTAGGTCAAAACATTAGGGTTTGACCCTACTTCCTTCATTAGCCTCTAATTGCACCCCATTAGGGTTTATCCTAGGGTTAGGGTCTAAACCTATCCAAATCCTCCCAAACCTCTTGTGAGGGTATTAAAACACTCTTAGAACTCAGAGAGGGCCATTGCACTTCTCTCCATGGACATTTACTCCTACATCCTTTACAAACCCTAAAGGGCACCATATACCTCACCACTAGGGCTTAAGGGCACACTAAGCCCTAACTCATCCCAAGTTGCTCTTTGGGGTGTCTCCTACCTCCCAAAGCAGTGACCAAGGTCACCCCAACAATCAGTGGGAGGAAGCCCCCTCCACACTCCAAATCTAGCTTAGGTTTGCTTTTGCCCTAAACCTAACCTTTAAACAAACTATTCTCAAGAGGACTCCCTACCTTGCCCAAACCCATACTACTCACTATACTGACCATGGGCCAGTGAAAGACCACCCAAGATCCTACCAACATTTGGTGAGGAGTGGGATTCCAATGGGGTACCTATTTGGGGTGCAAATAGCAATTTAGCCCCTTTTTGATCTACTAGGGCAAACCTCCTCCAATGGCCACCAAATTTGGACCAGAGGTTGGCATGGGGTAGGGTGAGGTGCACCCCAAATGTGAAGCCATTTGGCTTTGTGGAAGTGTGGGGGCACTCACCCAAAGTTTTGCCTAAACCTAGGGAGCCTAAGGTTGTTTTGGTGAATTACCCTACCAAAACAACTCCATAAATCATGATATTTTAACCAGGGCCTATACATACCCCCTAAGACCACCCATCCAAGTTTGGAAGGGTCTTGAGGTGTTTAGGGCACCTAACTAGGTTAAACTAGGATTATTGAACTTTCTCAAAAATTATGGGGAAAACTTCTCCAATCCTTCTGATCTTTGGACATAGCCTAGGTATGCCTAAGACTAGACTACACCCCAAAAATCAAGTCATTTGGAGTTATATAATGGAGTGGGCATCAAAATCAAGCTCTGAATAGCCTTAAGGACAGCCCCCACTAAAATGAGTGTTGTGCCCTAACCAGGACTCCAAATTGAGTGATTTCAATTTTGTATTAAACTAGACCCATAGGGATACATTTTCTATGTTGATCACTTTCTCTAAATCGGCCTCTAACTATTTTTACCAGATTTATAAAGAGACTGCAGTTTTGATCACAGAAATAATAGAAATGAACTAAAACCGCACGAATCTTAAAGCATATCAAGCGGCTCCCGGTCATCGTCCCCAATCAGCCAACGGCCTACGATTGCCCGTCCTGGGTGACTTTGCGGGGCGATTTCCCGGCCACCCTCGCCTCTCCCCGGCCGGCAAGTGCCACCACCACCTCCGTTGAGGTGGTGGCCGGCGATAGGAGGTCGTTTGCCGGCCGGTGGTGGCCGGAATAGGGATTTCGGGGAGGAGGAAAATGCTCGAAAACGAGCACCTTTGGGTGCACGATTTGAGCCCATTTGAACTCGAATCGAGCCCCAGATGGATTAAGATCTATGCACGGAGAGAGGGAAGGAGGATCGGACCTTGATTGGGGCTTGAAGCCTTGCCGGCTGGGTGAGCTTCCATGGCCGGCCACCATTGATGCGAGTTGTGCATCTTCTACACCAAGATGCTCGAAACCTTCGGGTAAGAGGGGGGAAACGTTCCTCTCAGCCCGGAGAAGCTTTTAAATGGGGCAATTTGGGGAGAGGAAGGGCCTCTCCTTGATTGCCACCATTAATGGCCTAGAGTGGAAATTCGGCCACCATGAGAATCCTCCCAATCCAGCCCCCTTGAGGCCGGCCCTGGCTGCTGGAATTCTCCAAATTGAAGAGGGGAGATGCACCAATCCATTGGGAGAAGAAAGGGTGGCCCTTGGTCTCCTTTGGCCATTAATGGCCACCTTTCTCTCTCTTCCTCTTTCCTCCAAAACCCCCATTTCTCTCTCCTAATCACCAAGGCCGATTTTCTTCTCTCTCCTGGATTAATTAACAGTCAAGGGTGCTGGTCAAGTGGTTAATTTGGGCTTAGCCCAAAGGATTGGGCTAGGTTCAAGAGGTTTGACCTAATTTGGGCAAATTTGACTTTTGGTCAAATTGGCCAGTTGGGTGACCCTAGGATAGGGCTTTTGGGTCCATTGGATTCCAAATTAGGTTTAGAATCTATTGGTGGGGTCAATTTGGTCACATGAGTCTGGGTTGACCCAATTTAAGCTGATTTGACCAAAACAGGCTAAGTGGACTTTGGTCAAATTGAGCCCTAGGATTGACCCAGTCATGGGGCTTATTGGTCCACTGGGTCCCCTATGACATGGTAACCCTAAGGGTAGGGTCAATTTAACATGGTGATGGTCAATTAGGGCACTTTGTGAAGAATTGCCATTTTTGACCTAAAGGGGCATTTTGGTCAATTTGCACTAATGGGGGTCCCATGATGGGGCTTTTAGGTCCACTAGGTCTCTCATGATATTCTAGACCTAGATGAGTGATCAATTTGTCATGGTGGAGGTTAATTGACTCTAATTAGGCTACTTTGACCAATTTAGGGTTAGGGTTGACTTTGGTCAATTTGGCCTCTTTGGTTGACCCCAATGTGCCCTTGGTGCCCTAAGGGGACCCCTAAAGGGTTAGGGATACCATGGTGGGGCCAAATGGTCAAGTTGAGGCCCTAAAGTCCAACCCTAAGCTTGGTCACTGGAAATTGCTATTTGCAGTCCAAGGCACTTTCAACCCTAATCTTGCCTAAGTCAAAGGGATTTCTACACTACCAAGGCCTTGTCATGACCTTGTCAGGACAGATTCACCTGGGGGGTCTAGCTGTCTGGGGGATGTTACACCGCCTCCCTCCAACTGTGTGCCCCCCACATCGGATCCGCTGTGGATCCGCTGTGGGGACCCAAGAAGGGCGCCCGGTGTGGCGCCCCCAACCTTCTTTTTCCTAACCGCACCCCAATCCCCTTTTCCCCTTCCCCAATTTTTTGAGAAAAAAAAATGGGGTAGTTTCAGAAAAAAGTTTTCTAAATAGAAAATGTGTCCCACCCTAAGGGGCACCTACTGTATTTTTTTGGGTTTTTTTAGGAGGAATTTTACTATTTTTAAAACCCTTTATAGAGTTTATTTTGAGAAAATAAACGTCCGAACAAGTTCGCAAAAATCTCTAAAAATTAGGGGCTCTAACTAAAGGTGTTTTACAACTACTATAAAATTGGGAGGTGTGGTTTCTTATTTTGGTTCTCCAAAAGTATTTTACAAGCGAAATAAACGCCCGAAAAAGAGCGAAATTCATCGAAATAAATCGGCGCCCCATCGACGCATATTTTTAAAATGCCTATTAAAAATTGTGCGTATCTATCCAAGGAATCGACTAAGCTCGAAATATCGACGCGAGAATCGGAACGAAATCGCGGCGCGACGCCGAAATTTAACCCCGCCGCGACAATAATAGAAGAGCAATTAGACTACTAACCCTTTCCTTATGCTGTTACTGTTTTCTGTACTTCCCTTTAAATCCAGTCTCGCACTGGTCCCCCGCATTTACTTTCCGTACTTTCTTTTAAATCCAGTCTCGCACTGGTCCTGTTATTATGGCCTCTGCTTTCGGCCTACTTTTCTATTTATTACCATGGCCTCTGCTTTCGGCCTACTTTTCTGTTTATTACCATGACCTCTGCTTTCGGCCTACTTTTCTATTTATTACCATGGCCTCTGCTTTCGGCCTACTTTTCTGTTTATTACCATGGCCTCTGCTTTCGGCCTACTTTTCTGTTTATTACCATGACCTCTGCTTTCGGCCTACTTTTCTATTTATTACCATGGCCTCTGCTTTCGGCCTACATTTCTGCTTAGTGTTATGGCCCCTGCTTTCGGCCTGATTTATTTGCTAATGCAGAGCTGTCATGGCAACCATGCGGTGCTTATCCTCCCTTCTGCGAGGCCTTAGTTGGGGAAAACCCGGAGTTGAGTCCCTCCTCCCAGGTTAGTCCCAAGCAAGGAGCCCTCATACCGCTAATCCTCCCGGGCAGAGGTTGTGTGACCGGTCGAGTAGAATTGTCACGACACTTATGTGCTTGTTTTATATAAAGCGGGTGAAGATTGTTTGGGAGTGGCGGGTTGGTCATGCTCGCAGACCGTTCGTACCGGTGCGAGTGGGTTTGACGACTCATGGCGACAGGGAGATGTGCACAACGGGTTATCACCCTCCGAGACTGCAGTTTTACCTCCTCTGGTCGGCCTACAAATCGGTTCGTCGGATGTCGCTCACATCCAGTTAGTACACCAAGTTGTACAGGAGGGCCTGAATGATACGGTACGACTACATTCAGAAGTGGCAAGACTGGCCACTGTCACCGACGGCCACATCGGTGAGGCCCGCGGGGTTAGCTCCCCTGCTTGAAATAAAGCGGTCTAAACTGTGTCGACATAGGGTCTTTTGTATGCGTACATGTTTGAATACCTGGGTGTGCGTGTCTGCGCGTTATAGTGTTGTGTACTTACTATACGGCGCGGTTACGAGCTTTAGGGAGGGAAGCCCTATATATATATAGATATATAGATATATATATGTTTACCTGCTGCTAACCCTCTACCTTGCTTCGGCTATTTCATTTCTGTTCTTTAACCGCCCCCTGGATATGGATCCGGGGAGGGGATGTATTTTCTATTTAGCTCTGTGACTAACGGTTATTTCTTATAACCAATCACAGGAGATGGGACAGCAAGGAGCCCCCGCACCGCAGGATGAGTTACGAGCCTTGGAGATGGCCCGCTCGATTACCCCAGCCTCGCCCCCTATCTTCAGAGACGTGAGTTCGAGAGTATAAGGACTAGCCTAGGGCTCCCTTTTATTTTAGACTATGTAGCCTTCGAGGCAGTATTTTGTAAAACGATAGGCCCCGGCCATATTTAAATGTGTAATATAATCAGCATGCTGAGCTTCTCTTATTTCGATTGCTTCTGCTGTGCGTTCTGATGTGTTGGGATGATTCTTGTGCCTGACAAAGAGACTGCTCAGCGCTTAAGAGGGTGGGACGTCGCCACCCGAAAAGCGCTGGGTAGTCCTCTTTGGGCAGTAAGATCCCCCCCTCCCTGAACCCGGTTCAGACCGGGGAGGGGGGGGGGGGGTCTTACAAAGGCCTTGTCACGACCTTGTCAAGACAGATTCACCTGGGGGGTCTAGTTGTCTGGGGGATGTTACACAACGAGCCCAGAGAGGGCGGACACCCCCGTACCCCTCCATTCGGAGGGGACTCGACCGTACCGCAAGGAGTGCGGTTAGGCCGCACCCCACTAAGGGTGCGGCTTGGCCGCACCCCACTAGGGGTGCGGCTTGGCCGCACCCCAAGAGGGGTGCGGTTAGGCCGCGCCCCCGTGAAGGGGCGGCCTGCGCGGTACCGCGCGCGCTACCGTGCGATAGCGCCGCGCGGTAGCGTTACTGTGTGGTTGCGGGCGGTTCGACGAGGGCGGTTGGTCATGGAGAGAGTGAGTTCGGTTTTTTCAACTCGGGCGATCATGCGTTGACCGTTGACCTCACCTCCCTTTAGTGGAGTTTTCCCTAGACGCCCCCCAAGATCTCTACGGATTTATAACAATGATCATAAAATCAATTCAATACTAATTAAAACTCTAAAAATGAATTGAACATCTAAAATCTAGAAGTAGAAATGCAAATTATATTTTAATATAAAAAGAAGTAATAAATATTTCAAATATTTAAAACTAATGACGTTTTAAAAAACACCGCAACAAAATCGTGACCATATCTCGCAGTGAGTCGGGGCAAAACATGATACAAAAGAACCATGTGAATAATAATGGGTCAGCGAAAAAAACATAGCAGAATTCATGTTGCCAAACCATGCGAAGAGCGAATCATGAAAATATGACATAAAAAAAAACTTTTTTTCTCACTCCTAATGAACAGGGAGCAAGCTACATATTCATTTCTAAAATCAGTTTCTTGTATAAGTCTAGGGACTAAAAATTGAATTAAAAAAATACAGGCATGAAAAATTTGAGGAACAATTTCCCAATTTTGCCTACAAAGTAAACATTATATTCTCATATTATCAGCATTATTTACTTCAAAGTGCTTATTTGACATTGACATATCACGATGATTAAATTCATGTACATAAAAAAAGGGGGTGGGACATCTTTGCTACATAAAGATGGAACATGGAAAAGAATGATTGCAAGGTACCAAAACTCGGTGATGTTAAGGCTTCGTTGCGCATGATTTCTCTATACGGATCCAGACGTTCGCTCGAACCAATGGTAATACACGAAACTGTTGGCCTTTACAGGGCCCCGCAAACCGTGTATTGTCATTGGTCCCGAACGAGCTCCAGGAACTGGTACACAATAATCTCTCATTTGTCACAAAATACAAGCTTGTGATGACTTATATGCACGCAAAGTTAAAATATGTTCATCTTCGAAGAAGAAGAAAATGGGAGAGGGGGAGAGAGCATATAGATGTTGAATGTCTGTCCCCCCGGGAAACACTCATGCAACATGTACATATTTATATAGTACTTAAATGTTAAATCACTGATGCACGGGATCAGGATCCTCTCCATTTGGTTTCTCCATTTGTCCATTTCATGGTTCAGATCTCTTTTCAATTTATCAAAGAGTGTGAATTTTTTTGGAGATATGAAAAAAAATGAAACTGATGACTTCTGCTGCGTTTGGCGCGGCTTATTTGCTCCGGTGAGGTTGGACAAAAACGTCATTGTCATAACAATATCTTATGCCCCAAATTTCTTTTTTTGGTAACGGTTGTAACATTTGTCATACCAAACATACATTCTATGACAATTGACGTTTTTGTCCAACCCCATCGGAGCAAATAAGCCACGCCAAACGCAACCGAATCCGCCGGATCAACTTAGATAAAATCTTGACCGTGAAATGAATGCTATCAATTTGGAGTGAAATGGAGAGGATCTTTATGATTCTCATGCTCCATTTATCTCATTTTTGTCGACGCAGACACAATGACATAATCATAATCATAAAATTTCAACGTTGGGACACCGTACTATTGACGTCAGCGAAAGAACGGTGTCTTTTGGGAAGCAAATGAAGGGAAGGAGAGAGCTTAAAGATGTCGAATGTTTGTTGCCCGTGAACATCACTGGCCGGGACACCATGCACCATGACATATTATTTATATTAATAGCACATCGGTACATTGTACTCGTGCTCGCGCGCGCTTGTGCATGCGCACGCGTGTGTATAATGATGCCCTCAGTCACGACCACCATAGAACTTGCTCATCAAATATCGTATATATGTATTAAAATGCTAATTAATGATACTAAAATCAAAATGATGCCCTCAATCATTTACTTTATCAATGAAGTCAACGAGAAAAAAAAGAGAGTAATGTTAATAGCACCCCACATCATGCTATAGCACCCCGAAAATCCACAAATATATAGCACATTATTTTTAAAGGAAAACTTGTATAGTAGCACCCATAATTCCCCAAAGTTTCGCGACGGCCCGCGGCATTCTAGGTCACGCCGAATCTTGTCGTGCGTCAACAACGACAACGCCGGCCAAAACTCGACGCAACTGAGACAGGGGAGATGTTCGCCCTGAGCAACGGACCTTCGCCGAGGAGGCGGCCGAAGTTTTTTTTCCACTCCCTTTGTCCGCTTCCTGCCTCCCTTTCATTCATAAATGCAGCTTTCCGGTGGCTTCGCTGCTTTCGCCGGAAATTACCAGTCATCAGCCGATGGGTGATTGTCGTCTTCGTCTGATCAACGCCTACATGTAGCGCTTACCGTTAGCCTCTTCTTGTCACCTTTCTATGATGAAAACTAGGATTTCGGCGAGGTAGCTATATTGTAAAATTCGTTTTGAGCACTCTTCGGGGCATTTCATTTGTCCCGATGAAGAGGATGAGATCCTACGGTGAGGATCTGGACAATGTTACCGGAAAAGAGTGGGAGAGGCGGGAGATCGACTCTGAACGGTCATCATTGCCCCCTGGGATTCAGATGACCCGCGACTTCGCTATTAGGAGAAATTTTGTGGCAAACCGGTTCAATCACCTATAAAAGTTTACAATTTGTACAGGAAGTTACATCTAATTACATACCGACTCTTTTCAAATATGCATGAACTTTGGAAGCAAATAGTCCATAAGTCCATCGTGTACTCAAATCAATTATTTTTGAAGAAATCTTTGCAATTACCATAGTTCTTGGAAATGTTCTTGGCCTGAAAGGGGAAGAGACTAGAACGGAACTTTAGCCTCGAACGGAGTACGTGTTCGGCGGCCTACAACATAGGAGTACATCGGACGGAAAGGAGGAGGAGGCCGTTGGTTGAAAAGGAGGAGGTTGTTGCCCGGAAAGGTGGAGAACGTCGCCAGCTCGAGCAGAGAAGGTGGATGCAACCTAGGATAGAATATTTGGTCGCACGTGAAGGCAAAGGTACCGAGAGAGACTTTTGGATATTTTTTTGGGTGTGCATTTAACAAGTACCGCCAAAGAAAATGAAGAGTCTTTCGTTTAAAAATTGATGTGCATATAGTCAGTATAGGTGTGCATTGAACACCACCCTATACATAGAGAGAGAGAAAGAGAATAAATATATCAAATATTGTAAGCAAATAAGTGGAGAAGCATGACTCCTCGTCGTGTACTATCACTTGTATATAGTATAAATATAGGGTTTGACAGACGAGGCCAAAAAGCGATTACGAGTGGTTCTTTCTTTCGCCTTTGCGCCGCGAGATGGGTCGGGGTCGCGTGTCAGGAGCAAAACCGCAGAAAGCCTGCGTCGAAGGATAAGTTTTCATGGTTTAGATTTTAGGCTAAAAGGAAAACCCGTGGGTTTTGATTTGAAAACCAATTTCAGCGCAATTCTCATGCACCGAACAATAGAATTGGCTTTCTGAAATCCAAAGCCAATTTCAGAAAGTCAATTTCTACACGCCGAAGGAACCATAAAATGTGTTCAAATGAAGAACATTATATTTTTCCCAAACAAATGCATTGAATGCTATAGTACCTAGCAAAATTATGTACAAAAGTAGAGAGAGAATGATATGTGGGGCCGGGGATTAATCGTAGAAAAGCCCGACGCAATTAATTGTCGGGCATGAAAAATATGGACTTTTCCAAATTAGACACTTTATGGAAAATCTAAGATTCTAGAACCCATGCCTTCTGAAAAGAGAGATTTTTTTTGTCGAATGGGCAAATTAATTGTGCATCCTTTTAATTCATTTTTTTCAAACTATTTGATTTTTGAATTTGGTTGAAAGTAAACAAATTAAAATAATTATATATTTTAAAGAAATTCTAGGGACATTTTTTTGTATTGACGTGAAAAAATTAAACTCATATTATCACCGCATAAAAATTTATGGTTAAACAAAAAGAATAAAATATGCATGAGAATATAGCTTTTTTTTAATAGATTTAATAGATTTGGTGTGCGGCTTGAGCGAAATTAATTTATGCTGGCCGAACCAAGTCAGTCCTATAGAAGTTATTAGGAAGATGTTAGATTCATGAGATTGAGTTCATTTTCTTCTAAGTTCATGGCTCCATTTGGCACGGCGGTGACGGTGGTGAATGCGGTGGCTATGATTAATCTTCGTGAGCGCCCGGCCTCACCTAATGACCTTCATTCATTGTTATGTTCAGAACTAGTTTTCTTTTCTTGACTACGGTCATAACTGTTATCATGTCAAACATACTTTCTATGATGGTGGTGTTTTTGTCCAAACTTACCAGAGCAAAAATACTATGCCAAACAGAAACTTAGGCTCTGTATAGCAAAACCTTGATCGGGCTGCATTGACTTCAATCCAGATTTTATTCGTGCTCTGCACCCACGAGGCTACCGCATGTCGAGCCTTCTCAATTGCCATGACATCTCTCTACATTCTCCTCAACCTAGACTCTTTAAGGCTCCGTTTGGCACGGTGGTGGCGGTCGTAAACATAGGGGGTTAAACTGTCATTCGTTAACGCCCACTTAAGGAACTTCATCCATTTTTTATGTTCAAATGGATGAGGTTTTTAGGTGGTCGTTAACGAATAACGGATGATGGGGTTCCCCAAAATGGACCCGGTCAAACCCGGTCGAACATGTGATTTTTCAATGCGACCTCGACCGGCTCGCCAATGCGATTCCAACGGTCTCATTCTCGCATAATTCTGAGTCTCTTTGGTCCTCCAAATAGCAACCGGAATGCATGTACGCGTGCACGCTAACCGCACCCTCATGGGGGGTAAGCATAACCCATCATGGGGGGTAACCCCCCCCCCCCCCCCCCCACTCTCTCTCTCTCTCGCTCGCTCTCTCTCTCTCTCTGTAACATCCTTAAAAAAACTAGACTCCTAAGTTGGTTTTGTCATGACTAGGTCATGACAAAACCCTAGGAAGCACAAAAGACCATGTGAACTTAGGCAAGAAGGAGGAAAATCACATTGGTCTGCAAATAGCAATTTCCAGTTATCAAGCATAGGGTTGGAATTTAGGGCCTCACCTTGACCCTTTGACCCCACCATGACATCCCTAACCCATTAAGGGGTCCCTTAGAGCACCAAGGACCCCTTGGGGTCAACCAAAGTGACCAAGTTAAAAGTCAACCCCAGCCCTAAAATAGTCAAAGTAGCCTAATTAGAGTCAATTGACTTTCACCATGCCAAATTGACCTTTTCCCTGCCCTTATGATAGTAGTGGGGACCTAATGGACCAAAAAACCCCATTATGGGGCCACCAATTTGGCCAATTTGCCTAAGTCAACTCTAGCCCTATTTTGGTCAAGGTGACCTATTAAGGATCAATTGACCCTCACCTTGCCAAATTGACCCTACCTAGACCTTCCTAACTCTTAAGGGAGGCCAATGGGTGACCACCCACCCATTGGGGTCAACCAAAATGGTCAAATTGACCAAAGTCAACTCTACCCTAAATTTTGATCAAAATGACATATTTTGACCTAACCAAGCCCAATCCACTTGGGCTAGCCTCAATTGAGGTGACCCACCAACTAATGGGGTTGGGAATTACTGAATTGACCATTCAATTTCAGGAAATTCGGCCAGGAGCGAGAAAATCCCAATTTGAAAGAGAGAGAGAGAAAGGGGGAATTAATGGGGAGGAAGAAGAAACCTTCAATCTCCCCCATTAATGCTCTCATTCATCTCCTCTTGGGGAGAGGAGGAGTTTCCAGCCTTCTCCCGGCTAGATTGAGGCCCTATTCATCTCCCCCAAGCCAAAACCGAAATCACCTTGTTGGTCATTAATGGCATTCAAGGTTGTAACCTCCTCTCTCTCCCAATCAAGGCCTTTAACATCTTCAAAAGAGTGAGAGGAGTGAAACCCCCAACCTTCCCGAAATAATTGTGCACTCTAGGCTCGGACTGACATGGCTCCAAAAGCTCCCTGAGCTCCCATGGTGAACCCAAGATCCACAAGGCATTCGACCACAATTCAGGTCTGATCCCCTTCTCCTCCCCTAGTGCATAAATCTGAATTCGATTGGGCCTTGATTCGAGCCAAAACGGCCTTGGATCGAGCTTCCCAAAAGGCTAGTTTTAGAGCTTTTCCCCCTCCCTGAAAATACTATTCCGGCCACCTCCGACCAGCAAATCGCCGCCAAACGATTGCCACCACCTCAACGGAGGTGGTGGCGGTGGTCGATCGGGGAGGAGGCTGGATGGCCGGGGTTTATGGTTCTTAAGAGCTACAGGATCGGCTCATCCAAGCCCTTGGCTAGAGGTTGAGTATCAGTCGATGTCGTTGAAAATTTTGTATAGGAAATATTAATAGCAATATTTATTATTATCTCATTTTTTGTATTATTACTGGCAGTAGATAGAAATTATTATAGAAAATACCTAGAGCCCTCTCCTGCAAAAGTGGTCAATACCAAACTTGTAGCCCTTGGGGTCTACTTTATTTTAAAATTTGTTTCACGCCCCACTTGGGTCAGTGGTTTGACCACAACACTGAAAATAGTGCAACATGTACAAAGGTTTGATCAGAGCTTGATTTGAGAGCCCCCACTAAACCAGCCATCCAAATGTCTTGAAATTTGGAGCATAGACTAATTATACCTGCCCCCTAGTCATATACAAAAATGGGAATTTTTGGATAAACTTTTTCTAAAGTTTTTGTAAACATTTAATAATTCATGTGCTAATTAATAATAGGGTCTAATGACCTCCAAACCCTTCCAAATTTGGTGGGTGGTCCTTAGTGTCATGATATGACCTTGATAAAAAATTCATCCCATTTGGGATTGATTTGGTTGGTAATTAATTAACCCAAGTTTGGTCAAACTAAGGGATATTGGGTCAAAAGTGCTCTTGGTGGATTTAAGGGGTCAACCCTCATCCAAAAGTGATGAAATCTTGGCCACTGATTTAGTGTCACATAAAACACCTCCACCCATGATTTGGGGTGGATGTGCCCTAGAACCCTAGTTCTAACCCTAGGGTTACACTTTGAGCCATGTGAAGGACTTAGGGTCATATGTACTTGAATGGTCTTGGAACTTGGTAGATAAGTTCATTGGGTGTAAATATGCCCTAGCCAATTTTATGAGAATTTTTGGAACACTTGTCCCCTCTGAATTAGGTTATAATCAATTAGGGCAATTTCTTATACAAATAATTTACATGCTCATGTTACCTTGAATATTGATGAAAGTTTGGTAGTGCTCATAAAATCATGATATAAATCTCTGATAATTTTTGTGTTAATTTTGAATTGATTGAATTAGTACTTCATTCACAAGTCAACAATTTTCCCCTAAGTTTGTGGTAAATAAATAGGGGTTTAATATTCTCTGGAAAATTGTGAAACTTGGTGATAGGATATTTTAGGGCATTAAAAAACTCTGTGAATTTTTGTATGATTTTTGAAATTATTTATCAGTAGGTTACTTCACTATGTGCCCTACTTTGGATTTTTCTTGAAGTATTTATTTATGGGACAAAATGGTTTTGAAAATTATGAAACTCTGTCAGTAAACTTTTATGATCATTATAGAGGTCTGGAAATTTTACCATAATTTTTGGACAAGTATTTTTGGTGGTTCCTTCTTTAACCTCTATTTTTGGATAATTATTCAATATTATAACTAGAGGTCAATACCTTACTGTAAAATTGTGATATTATGTATTTGCTGTTATTTTGATATCATAGATTTTCAATAATTTTGTGGGGGGTAAATCATAAGAAGATCTTACACTTCATGTTCAATTTCATACTTGACCAATGTTGGAGAAATTATAATAAATGCCAAATAAATAAGGAAAATTATGGTCTTCTGGATTTAGTCTTATAATATCATGATAGACAACTAGTAATAACCTTGAGTCATTTGGATGAATATTTGGAGCACCTCCTCTCATGTAACTCATATAGCTCATTTGGTCTGCGTATAATAGAAACTATAGAGTTAACATAACCAGTAGCCCACTAGGTGGGAATGGGGGGTAGTTGGTGTACCTGGCTTGGTTGAAGAGATTGGAGGCCACTAATAGGAGTCTATATGTTGAGTGTACCCGATACGCTAACGGGGAAGGTTGTGTTCGGGATTGACGAAAGATCGTCCTTCCCTCAGTGGGTCATAAAATACTTAGGGTTAATCCAAGTGTAACGATAAGAGGGGTATTCTTATGAGTAGTTACCAATAACATTAAGTGTCTTGGAAAGGGCGGTTTGGGCTATCATTCTATCGCACTTCCTAGTACCGCTGCGAGCCCCTCACAGGGTAGACCTCGGGAAGTCCAAGATTAACCCTAAACCATAAGAATAAAACTGTTGTACAAGGCTAATTTAATAATGCACTCACTCACATACCGTTGATGCGGGTGTTAGTTTGTTTGGTCCTACGAGCAGTAGGCTCGGTGGTTTTGGTTACGGACGGGTTTGTCCGGCGAGCTGGTGGCTCGGGTGGTTATAGTGACGGGCAGGTTAGCTCGGGGAGCTTATGGCTCAGAGATATAGATAGTATTCATAAATGCATGTGCATAAAGGTGGTGGGTCTTTAGTATTGACGGTCGTCGCACCGACGTCGATACTTTGGCTCGGTAAGTGTGGGTAACACTTTGCCAAAGAAAAGTCTGGTGGGCTAGCAAGTAAGAGTATGCAGGAGCTCCGCTGTTGTGTTCTTAGCGTTGAGGCGTACGATAGATCTAGGTTAAGTAGTGCAGATACCAACCTAGAGGCGGGCGAGGCCCAACCCACCACTTCTATTTGCCACTACTGGAGTATCCTGGGAGTTTTGCTAGCTCCAAAAACGGGGAACTAAAGGTCTGTGCGCACATAGTCGAAGTGTGTGAGTTGCACTTGTGTGATCATAGCATAAACTACATAACTCTGCATGTCATAGTATAAGCATTGCATTTCAACCCCTACCCCTATCGTATAAATTGGTTATGGGACTTTTTATACGATAGGCTCTGTTAAATGACCCCTCGGTCTATAAGTTTGTATGGGCATTCCTATAAATCCAGGTTACTCTTCTTTATTATTGTTTTATTTGTTACTGTTTTACTTATTACTGCTTTACTTGTTATTGCTTTACTTATTACTGATTTACTTATTTCTGCTTTACTCACTGTACCATCTGTTGCGTAGTGGTAGACATTTCCCGTAGATTAGATTCACCGTCACCTGCTATTGTTTATACCCCTGCTGTCCTCTGCTTCATTCATCCCGCTCGGTGCCTAGGAGTCACTGGGGGAGGGTGGGGGATTGGCTTAGTCTTTTTGACTAACAGTTGGTGGACCTTATCATTTTAGGTGACCGAGGAGACGCTGCAGCACCAGAGGCCAGTGCAGATGGAGGTGGGACAATCTAGCATAGGAGCACCAGTCTCGGGATCCGTGAGTGTTACTACTAGTTTTGCTTCTGTGAGAGAACTTGTGAGGATTTGATGTATCGGGCAGGAGCCCTTATTATAGTCATCTTTTATTAAGTTACTTTATGTGGACCTCTTTATTTGAGATATTTCATTTCATGTGATGTGGACTAGATTTCTATATATTCAAGTGTATACTTTCCTTCTGATGTGATCGATATGGCCGACAAGATCGGCGTTTTGTAGTGGCGACCTTCCCGAGTTAGGGTGTCACCGCAAAGCGGCGGTTCTGGGCATAAGACCCGACAGCGAAGCAAAAAAAGGGGTCTTACACTCTCTCTTTCTACGAGGCATGCACGAACCTCTCTCTCTCTCTCTCTCTTCACCGCCACCAAGCCTCCTTGCTCAACTCATCGGCCGCCCGCCGCACATACCTGACACAGCACCAGACGAGCCCAGACATGCACCTCCCCCTTGCGGGGTGCAGCCAAAACCGCAAAGTCGCACCCCCTTGAGGGGTGCGTCCAAGGCCAACCGCACCCCCCTCAGGGAGTGCAGCCAGGGCCGGTCACGGTCAGCCTCGCCCCCATTGGAGGGTGCGGCCAAACCCGCACCCCCCATGCCAGGTCGTATTCCCCCTTGGGAGTGCGGCCAAGGCCCCCCTATGGGTGCGGCCAGACCGCATTCCCCCTTTGGGGTGTGCGGTCAAACCGCACCCCCCTTGGGGGTGCTGCAAAAAGCACCCACCTTAGGGGGTGCGACCGCTCGCTTCAGGGGGTACGGACAAAGCCGCACCCCCGTCCCTTGAGGGGTACGGACAAAGCTGCACCCCCGTCCCTTGAGGGGTGCGGCCAAGGGACACCCCCGTTAGTGGGGTGCGCTCTCCCTCTTTTGGTCGCACCTCCCCAACACCGCTCGGCTACTTTGTTTGGGTCCAAGTTCACCACGCGCGCTGAACGCCTCTGTGCTCGTTGCGCTCAGAACGCCTCCACGCTAAGACCGACTCCGCGCTCACTGCACTCTCAGAGCGCCTCCACGCTCACCGCGCGCTCAGAACGCTTTCGCACTCACCGCACGCTCAGAACGCTTCCACGTTCATTGCGCGCTCAGAATGCTTCTATGTTCGTTGCGTGCTCAGAACGCTTCTGTATTCATTGCACGCTCAGAATGCCCTCGTGTTCGTTGCGCACTCAGAACACTTCCATGTTCGTTGCACGCCCAGAATGCTTTCGTGATTTGTTGCGCGCTCGGAACGCTTCCACATTCGCGACGTGCGCAGTAGTTAACATTTCTCAATTTTCTAGATTACAGGTCCAATTCACTTCGCTCAACGCCATCAACGAAGCTGCCCGAACTGCCCAAGCTGACCAAACTGTCTGGGGGGAAGATGGGAATATCTAAAAGGTGGCGATCTGTGTGCTTAAAATCGTCCAGTGTGATTCGTCCGTGAGGTGGTAACTGTGGTTACGAAGACAAAATTACCGGGATACCCTTGCCTAAGACTATAAAAGGAGCTCAGAGCCTTTATTTCAAATTATCTTATCTTCTGCGCCCGAGAGAGCTCCTTTGAAGATTTCCTTGGTGTTCTCCTTCGACGCTTGAAAATCTTCTTCTAATCTTCGAAGATCTCCTTTGAGCTTTCGAAGGTCTCCTTCGTGCCTTAGAAGATTTTCCTTCGCTTCGGAAGATAGTCTTTTAAGCGGGTTGGAAATCCTTCAAGCTACGAAAGACGACTCGAGAATCTCACTTTCGTTCATAGAAAAGTACTTTGTCTCTCGAGAGGTGACCTGTCACCATGGGCGGACCCAATATAGGGCGAGTGTGGGCGGTCGCCCACACTGAATTTTTTTTCACGATATTAGGTATCGGGAGCGGGAGCGTCTCAGCAGATAATTTTTCTGCCTCTCGTTCCTCGTCGCCGTCCTTGCTCCCGTGACCCGTCAGAAGGCGAAAACCTCCATCCTCGTCGGGCATAGGAGCATAGCTCTCTACCATCGCAGATCTCTCTGACACTCTCAAGTCTCCGGCATCAGCATCACCCACCTCTTCGGCACTCCGGCATTACCCACTCTGGCTCTAGCATGGCCGGGCAGTTCTCCAGATCGTAGATACGGGAGGTACACTACTAGAAAATTGACTTTTAGCCAAGGCAAATTACCGTGGCTAAAAGCCCAAAATCGTGGCAAAAGACTTTTAGCCACGGACTGCCGTGGCAAATGGGCATGGGCAATACGAGCGTGGCAAAAGAGTATTTGTCATGCTCTTTCTGTGGCAAATACCCTCTTTCTATGACATTTAGCCACGATTTTAGACTTTTAGCGATGATAATTTGATTGTTTGCCACGGCAAATGACCGTGGGCAATACGAGCATGACTAAAAGTCAATTTTCTAGTAGTGGTAGTCACAGATCTTGTATCATTGTATGATCCATTTTATTTTACAAAATCGATTTTTGGTTAGATCTTGTATGATCCATATTATTTTTCTTCTGCATCAGCATCCCCGACCTCACCCCTGCAATTTGTATGATCCATTTTATTTTACAAAATTGATTTTTGGTTAGATCTTGTATGATCCATTTTATTTTTTTTCTACATCAGCATCGCCGACCTCACCCCTTCAAACCCTCTTTTCTTTCTTCCAAATGCCATTGTTCTTAATATTGCATTATTTATGTCTTAGTTGGAACATCTGGATCAAACCCAAATGAGCAGTGGGTGTATTTATGTCCTAGTTGTTGGTAGTTGTTCTTGACACCTCACATCACAGTCAGATTCCTCTCGGAAATCCAATCAAAACCATAACAACTTTTTTTTTAAAAATCCCCCTCAATATAAGCATGTGAAGGGTGTTACTGTGTTAGCAGGCTAGCATCATTAGCAGAAAAGAAGGATGAATACAAATTGTGTTATTCCTAATCTTGAAATCAACTCCTTTTCTTGATTTGCATAAACTCTTTATCTCTTTTTGCATCAACTTTTTTTTTTTTCACTAACCAAAAATCTTCTGCCAGGGCAAAAGAGAATAAAATAAAATACTTGCTTGGGCAAAACAAAATACCTGCTTGGGCACACCAGATTAGCTAGATCTTCTGCCAGGTTGATCATTTCTCTGCTTTATTTCTCTGTTTATTACAATGTTGAATGATATGTTTTTTGGCATAATGTTATAATTATCATGAGCTTTTACCAGGTTGATTATTCATGTACTCCTGAAGAGGTGCAACAACACATCCAAGTGAAGGATATGTACTCCTGATATGTTTAGATCATCAAAGTGGGAGCCGTTACGGTCAATTCAATTGCTTTGAGGCACGCTTCAAGGGTAACAATCTCTTTCACCGGGTTGATTGTGTTCGTCCCCGGCATTAAATTGCATTAGAGGTCCACTTGAGACAGACTTAGGCATGCTGTGTGAAGCCTGCCCATGACGATAGACCCGGATCGGTGATGCTTGATATGTGCATTTAGGCGATGATTTCTGAATGTTATTTTCATAATTTATGTTAGGTTACTATGGAAAAGTTTTTTAAAAGAAAAACAAGCGAGGGATTATGTATTTCTTCTAGTAGACCTAATGAGAGGGAATTGTAGATGATCATCCACGGTTAGAACTCAATGTAGATGATCTTCCTGTGGACCCTGGGTTACGAAAGAGTATTTATGAATATGATCATAATGAGAGGGAGAAAGTTCGAAGGTGGTATTTGCAGAAAAAAGCTTTCCAACCTAAAAATCATAATTTTCCAACAAGACTTATTTGAAAAGATCCTCGTAGATTTATTCGTTCATGGTTTGAGGAATACAGTTATTGGTTGGAGTATCATAGTGAATGACGTTGCATTTTGCTTATGTTGTTATTTATTCAAGCCCGAGCATGGTGACCAAGGCGGCGGAGATTCTTTTGTCAGTGGAGGGATCACAAATTAGAAGCATAAAGACGGATTATATGTTTATGTTGGGAACCACAACAGCATCTATAACAAGTATTTGAAGTCTTGCCTTGACACGTTGAACTTGCTTTGTGTGCTCAATCTCACCAAGCTTGAACTGATTATCACACCCGCTTGGAAGCTTCAGTAGACTGTATTAGATTTCTTTTTAAAGCAATGATTATCGTTTCGCGGTCATGATGAAACTGATGAATCAGGCAATAGAGGAAAATTTTTTGAACTCCTTAAATTTCTTGCGGACCATAATGACAACATCAATAAAGTTGTATTAAGATATGCTCCCAAAAATCTTAAATTAGTAGCACCAAGTATCCAAAAAGATATTGTTCAAGCTGCAGCAATAGAGACTGCCAATATCATCATTACAGACATTGTCAAAGCAGAGTTGTTCTCTATTTTAGTTGATGAAGCTCGTGATTCATCTGTTAAAGAACAAATGACAATTGTTTTACGCTTTGTTGATCAGAAAGGAAGGATAATTGAGCGCTTTTTGGGAATTGTTAATGTTGAAAATACAAGTGCTTCATCACTTAAGATAGCGATTGAGCATATTTTTTTCTAAATATGGGCTGAGTATAACAAGTTTACGGGGACTCTTCACTCCCTTACTCTAGCCTCTTTGCGGTATCCTCGTACCTTCACCAAAAGTTAAACCTACGGTCTATTTCAGACTAGGTCAAGCATGGTATAAATTACCATGGTAAGTCACGTGCCCTAGTGGAGTCTAACTCATTGACTAAAGGACTATCTAAAGAGATCTTTGCAGCCGGAGGTATTCCCTGCTGGGGGCAGGGTTTGCCGCTGGCTACAAAAGAAAACTTGACACACGTAAGGAAAATTGACTAAAAAAGTTCAGATAAAAGTGGACTTTTTCATGTGATTTCCCCATATGGGCACACCACTGCTTCCGCTGCTAGTTTGTCCTCAAACTAAGCTCGCGCGGGGCGGCCCAGGGTTTGTGGACTTTTTTTCTTCGGATCGAGGATCGCTTTGATACCACTTGTAAGACCCCATTTTTTTTCTTTTCAAACACCGGGTCTTAGGCCCAGAACCGCCGCTTTGCAGTGACACCTTCACTCGGTAAGGTCACCACTACAAAACACCGATCCTGCCGGCCAAATCAATCGCAAAGAAAAGTGCATTAAAAAAGACAAGCCCACAGAATCAACATGAAATATAAATGTCCACATGATATAACTGAATAAAAGATAACAAGGGTTACATTAATAAAGGGCTCATGCCCAGTACATCATATCCTCACTACAAGATCACTCGCGGAAGCTAACTCCTAATCACTCACTGATCCTGAATCATGTGCTCCTGTACTGCACTGGCCCGCCTCCGTCTGCACCGGTCTCCGATGTTGCTGTGTCTCCTCGATCCCCTAAAATGATATGGTCCACCGACCGTTAGTCAAAAAGACTAAGTCAATCCCCCACTTAGTAGGCCACTAGTTACCCAAGTTCCACAGTTTTACTAAACGCAGACCAAACTAACTATATGAAGCTTATAACTAGAGGTACTCCAAATATTCATCCAACTGACTCAAGATATTTACTGGAGATCTATCATGATGTTATAAGACCAAATCCAGAGAATCATATTTTTCCTAATTTATTTAGCATTCATTTTGATTTCTCCAAACATTTGTCAAGTATGAAATTGAACATGAAGTATAATAAATTCTCATGATATGGCTCTTCAAAAATCATGATAATTATAGGATGACAAAATAATAGCAAATACAACATATCATATTCTTACAATAAGAATTGTCCTCTAATTTAATTATTTATCATCCATCCAAAATTGTAATTTTATGAAGGAACCACCAAGAAGATCAACACTAAAATTATGGGAAAATTACCAAACTCTTGTATTCATCAGAAAAGGCTACTGACTAAGTTTCAGGATTTAAGGAAATCATTTTCTCACTAAAATATATACTTTAAGAAAACCTCAAATTAAATGAAATGAGAAGTAGCCTACTGATTTAAGTCTTCAAAAATTCTATAAAAATTCGTAGAGCTTCCTAATGTTCTGAAATGTCCTATCACCAATTTGCACAATTTATAAAATAGTATAGGACCCCCAAATATTTTTCTTAAGTCTAAATCAAAACAGGTGCCTTGTGAAAGAAGTACTGATTAAATTATTTAATAAAATTTACAAATATTACCAGAGGTCTAAACCATGATTATAAGAGCACCACCAAAGTTTCATCATCATCCAAGACTTTGTAAGCATGTAAATATTTCTTATAAGAAGTTTCTCTAAAGGAGTTATGTCCTAATTCAAAGGGACATTGGCTCCTAAAATTCTTATAAAATTACCCAATGCCTATTTACACCCTATGAACCTATCCATCAAGTTTCACAACCAACCAGGGATTTTTGACCACATGGTCTTCACAAGGTTCTAAATGCACACCTAGGAATAAAACTAGTGTTCTAGGGCTTAATCACCTCTACACCACCCCAAACCCCTCATGGGGATACTTTAGGTGATCCTAAACTAGTGGACAAGGTTACATCTCATGGTGAGGAGATTTGACCCCAAAATTCCAAGATAAACACCATGCCCTAACTTTGACCCAACTTGACCTAACTTGGGTTTACAAATTACTCAACCAAAACAGTCCCAATTGGGCTAAGATTTTTACCTAGGGCATAACTTAACCCTAAAAAGCATCCACCAATATTTGGAGGGCATTGGAGGTCTTTTGACCCACTAATTAATTAATATATTATTTATGAAATTATTTCAAAAACCTTAGAAAAAGGTTCTCCTAAAAATCCCATCTTTTAGTATGTTGTGTGGGTGCATGAGACAAGCCTAGGTTTTAAATATCAAGGCCATAGCATCTACCAACAAAAAGATACGAAGGAAAGAGTGACTGCCCTATCCTAGGGACCAGTCCCACCATTTTGTCTCTACAGGGATCTACAGTACTCCTTTTGGGGTGAAATTAATTTTAAAACACAGTAGACTCCAAGGGCTACAACCTTGGTGTTGGACACTTTTTAATCAGAGGTGATCTAGTATTTTTAATAATTAAAACAAACTACAGCAAAAATGTGTGACAGAAATCATATAAACATTTAATTAGATAACTGTTTCTGCGTTCGACGAAATTTAAATAACGCTCAACGAAAGCAGAACGACTCTGCGTTCGACGAAATTAACTGCGCCCGACGAAGGAAGAACAACTCTGCGCTCGACGAAATCTGAACAAAGCTGTGTTCGACTAAATTAACAGCGCTCGACTAACAAATAACAGCGTTCGACGAAAATAACAAATAACAACGTCCGACGAACGAAGAACTGCGTTCGACGAACGCCGAATATTTCTGCGTTCGACGAACGTCTAACTCAGTTCGATGAATGAAATGATATATACGTAAACATTATTAATAAGATCTGACGGCTCTCTATCATCGTCCCAGCGAAATGGACGGCGCGCGACAGCCCGACCTGGGCTTCCTTGCGGGGTGATTTCCCAGCCACCTACGCCTCTTTCCGGCCGGCCAATGCCACCACCACCTCCGTTGAGGTGGTGGCTGGCGATAGGAGGTGGTTGGCCGACCGGAGGTGGTCGGATCTGAGTTTTTGAGGAGGGAAAAGAGCTCGAAACAAGCCTTTTTTGGAAACGCAATCCGAGCCCTATTGGGCACGGATCAATCCCCAAATTAAGAAATGATCTAGCACCAAGGGAGAAGAAGAGGATCGGACCTGTTTGGGTGCTTGGCTCCTTGCCGCTTTCTTGTTGGTCATGGCCGTCTTGGAGCTTTTGATGCCATGCCAATTTAGGCCTCCTCTGCACGATTCTCTCTGGAGGGTTGGGGAAACTCTTCCTCTCTGAGTACTGAAGGAAATGGGGGGAGGGGGGGGGGGGGGGGGGGGGGGGGGGGGGGGGGGGGGGGGGGGGTTCAATCGGGATGGGATGTCTTTATTCCTGATAGTCATTAATGGCCATTAACCCAGACTTCGGTTTCTTCCAATTTTCTCTTAATACCGCCCCCTGGCCATAGAAACCCCAGATTTCGTTTGTAACTGATGGGGGAAGGTGAATGCTCATCAATTGGGAGGGAAATGAAGGATCAATTGCAATAATCTACATGAATGCTCTCTTTCTCTCTCTCCGATTTGGGGGAAACTTCTCTTTTCTCTCTCCTAGTCACCAAACACAGATTCCAAGAGGTAAATTCAGAAATTAGCAGGCCCACTAGATGGTGGATCTCTTAATTGGGCCTAGCCCAAATAGATTGGGCTAAATTAGGTTAAATTTGTGTATTTTGACCTAAATTAAGCTTGAGTTTGACTTTGGTCAAATTGACCAATTAGGTTGACCCCAAAGGGTAGCTTGGGCTCCATTGACTTCCCTTAAAGGTTAGGAAGGTCTAGGTAGGGTCAATTTGACAAGGCGAGGGTGAATTGCCCCTTATTAGGGCACTTTGACCAATTTAGGGTTTAGGGCAAATTGGTCAAATTGGAGGCCCCGTGATGGGGCTTTTTGGTCCATTAGGATCCTAGTACCCATACAAGGGTAGGGGCATGGTCAATTTGGCATGGTAGGGGCCAACTGACCTTAATTGAGCTAGTTTGACCAATTTAGGGTTAATGTTGACTTTAGTCAAATTGGCCTCTTAGGTTGACCCCAATGAGTCACTGGTGCTTCAAGGAGACCTCTAATAGGTTAGCGATGATATTGTGGGGTCAAGGTTCAAGGTGGGGTCCTAAAGTCCAACCCTAGGCTTGGTATCTGAAAATTGCTATTTGCAGACCACTTGGGTTTTCTCCTTCTCACCTATGTTCACAAGGTCTTGAGCTCTTCCTATGGTTTTGTCATGACCTAGTCATGACAAAACCAACTTAGGGGTCTAGCTGTTTGGGGGATGTTACAAAGGGTACGATGGAGCTAGTAATATGCAAGGTGAATTCAATTGTTTAAATACATTGATTATGACAGAAAATCAATCTGCATATTATGTTCATTGTTTTGCTCAACAACTTCAATTGACACTTATTGCGGTCGCAAAGAAACACACGAAAATTTATTCTTTTTTAACTTGGTAACAATTATTACAAACATTATTGGGTCATCTTGCAAACGTAGAGATATCCTCTAGGAGAAACAATTTATACAAGTTATTCAAGAAATATCAAATGATGAAGTTGTAACAGGAAGAGGCTTGAATCAAGAAAGAACTTTGAAAAGAGCAGTAGACACAAGATGAAACTCTCATTATAGAACTCTCTTGAGTTTAATTTGTTTGTTTTTATAAGTTATTGATGTCATTGAGGTCATTGAAGTGGATGCCACACTTTCAGAGCAAAAAGCTGAAGCTGGTGATTTATTAAATGTTATGCAATATTTTGAGTTTGTATTCTTGACCCACTTAATGAAGAATGTTTTGGGGATCACTAATGAGTTGTCACAAGCATCGCAAATGAATGATCAAGACCTTGTAAATGTCATGACTCTTGTCAAAATTTCCAAGTTATGATTACAAGAAATGCAGAACAATGGACGAGATTCACTATTTAACAAGGCAACTCTCTTTTGTAACAAACATGAAATTGTCGTTCCGAATATGAAAGACAAATTTGTTGCTCGAGGGAGATCAAGTCGTAAAACTGAAGAAACTACAAACCTTCATTTTTATCGTGTCGATATATTTTATGCAGTGATAGATCTACAACTTGTTAAGCTGAATAGTCGATTTGATGAGGTGAACACAAAATTGCTTTTATGTATGACATGTTTAGATCTAAGTAATGAATTTCTTGCATTTGATAAGCACAAAATTGATTCGATTTGCTGAACATTATCTCATGGACTTCTCTCCAATAACATTAATGAAACTTGATAATCAACTTGAATGTTATATTTTAGACGTTCGCTTAAATGATTACTTCTCAGAGGTGGTTGGGCTTGGAGGATTATCTCAAAGAATAGTTAAATTGAAGAAGGATGTTCTTTATCCATTAGAATATTTGCTCGTGAAGCTAGCACTGTTATTATCTGTCGCAACTGCAACTGTAGAAAAGAGCTTTTTCTGCAATGAAGATTATCAAGTCAACATTACGTAATTGGATGAGCGATGAATGGATGAATGTTTGCTTAATGACATATATTGAAAAAGACATATTTTTCACCATCAACAATGAGGACATTATGAAATGTTTTCAAAACATGAAAGCTCGAAGAGGAGTCTTGTAAGCAAGGTTATTTATATCTTTCTACTATTGTATGATTGTATGCGCAATTTTTGTATAATTTTTGTCATATTAATGTGTTTGTTTCATATTTTTCGATTTATTCTTTTTTTTTTTGCAATTTGTAAGTACACCCACACTGGAAACATTTCCTGCGTTCGCCACTGCCTGTCACCCTCGAGGTTATTTCTCTCTACCATTGTAACAAGCAACGGCCAGTCGCGCTCGAGTTCTCAGATTTCAATGGTAACGAACCAAAAGATAGTGAAATTTGGTCGGCACAGCTCGGACCGCGTGGTTTTCACACTTTCTGGATTTTTCACGATAAAAATCTTCTTGCCATTTATTAACTCTCTCCTTACTGTTTGCGCGCTCGGCTCGCTCGTCTCGCTCGTGAGCTAAGGTGGTTCATATTGCAGAACGACCTTGATCGGGTTCACTGCCGGCCACCACATGCGAGACACCACTCCGGTCCAGCTTATCGCCCGACTTGGCGGGGAGATCGTCCGAAGTCCCCGTCTGCGAAGGAGATCGTCGGAGATTTGTGGTATGTTTGGCGCGAAAGGGTATCAGGCTGAGCGCTTCAATATCATTATTAGGCCTTTAGTAGAAAATATGCTACAGTTGTATTTAGAATATACAAATACAATTGTACAGCTATAAAAATGTGTTAATATCAACACTTTAAAAAAAATTAATAAATATAAAACAGAGCAATTATTAAGGAGGGAATGGCAGTCCACACTGAAAAGTTGTTGAACATGCTCGCACATGAAAAAGCTTGGACGGTATCTCGCTATCCACGGAGCGTCAAAAAGGCGTCCCCAAAGGATAAGGCCCGGTCCCGCTCTCGTGCTTCCACGTGGCTCTTCACATGCACTATTCAACTTTTCTAAGTAAAAAAAGACAGATTGTTATCCGTTTTGGCTATTCTTATTTTTTTGTATGAGTTATTACGCGCTTTTTGGAAATACGTCATGGGCGTGCATTTTTAGGAAAAGTGATCAGATCTACAACTTTCGTGTCGAACACTTTCCTAAAAATATAGGCACAAGACGTATTGTCACCCTGATTGAAACATGTGCGTAACTATAACGAATTTTTGGAAATACGTCTTGTACATGTTTTTTTAGGAAAAATGTTCAACACTAAAATTGTAGATCTTGACGAGATCTACAACTTTCGAGTTGAACATTTTTCCTAAAAATGCATGTGCAAGACGTATTTCTAAAAGGAGCGTAATAACTCATACAAAAAGAGTGCGGATAACAATCGCCTAAAAAAAGAGGAGCGCTGATATGCGCCACTGTATTTTTTGTTATCCGCAGTAGTCTCTATTTGCACACATTGTTTTTAGTCAATGGCTATCCGTAGGCAAAACGATATTTGCACGCCATTTTTTTACTTGAAAAAATCAATATTTAGAAATCTTTTTATTGCCAAAACATGTCAAAAAATATATTCAAAATATATAAATAGTCAAAACATCATATCCAGAACATATATCATAGTTAAAACATTGTACAAAACGTCGTAGAAAAACATAGTAGAAAAACATACAACTAGAAACAGAAGTACAATAAATTTCATGTGCTCATCATTTATGTGACACTGCCTCGACATCAACTTATAGTGTTTGTATGGGAAGGAGTCGAGATTGAAGCTAAGGGCAGCTCATTATTTTCTTCACCGAGCACACAACTCTGCCCTAGAAATAGAATGTCATGGCGAGAGGCTCGAGAGTTTTCAAGCTCTGCGGGGTGGTTGTTTCGGCTAGGGAAGTTTTATTCACTAAGCAATGTAGGAGACTGCGGAGTTTGTCGCCAGTTAAACAATGAAATCGGATAAGCAAATTGAATCGATACGGAAGCAGAGGAAGAGACGGAAGGTTTGTGATACATGCCAAGAAAGTATCCACAATGTTGAGGATGCATGCAGACGTCGCTTTTGGGGATGATGGTTCGCCATCGATCTTCGGAGAAGTCCTGGAGGGCTGACGACATTATCCCGGTGGAGGATGATCGATTAGGGATGTGGGGTCGCAGTGTGACTATGTAATTCCTAATGTGAGATCAACGAGGGTTTCAGAGGGCGAAATGGGAAAGAAATCACGAATAACCCTAGGCGAGAGGCAAGAGGGAGATTCGCGTGCGTGAGGAGGGAGTTCCGCGTGCATCCAAAAAAAGGGATATCACTGTGCTTGCTGATAGGAGAAATAAAACCCATAAAATGTATAATTTTTCAGCGTTGATAGCGTAAACAACAATGTGGATATCAAAAAAATTAGATTGAAAGGAGGATAACTAAACTCTTCATGCTCATGTAAAGGAGGACTCGATCCATCGTTCGTATAACAAATCCACCAGCTCCAGAGTTATCCACGGTCGGAAAATCCACCACCATCTCCAACGCGTTCTGCTTCGGGACCTTTCTGCTGGAGGTGGCGTGTGGCAAGAGGCTCCTCCCTCTTGTAATAATTTAGTTTGCACTTATAATTTGATCTGCACTTATATATTTTTTATCTATACGTAGAATTGATCTGCAAATGATTTGCACATAACAATCATCTTAAAATATTTTGCGAAAAATCTTTTGTGTATTTCTTCAGGAAAATAATAAGTTTGAAAGCATTGGGGGCAACAAATTGCTCATAAATAAAAGGATGAAAATGCTTTATTACCCTCGTGGCCTCAACAAATGCATCGCGACAACTATGACAATATTCTCTATCATTGTAAGATGTGGTTTATTATATTTTCAAAGCTCTCAGAGTTTATCGTGCTTAAAAAAAAACATAAATATCAATGTAATAAAAACAGCAATGATTAAACAATTATTACTATGCTCAAAAACTAATTTATTATGCGAGTGATAGTGCACGGGCATTGCCCCGATCACGACGGTATGTTCTCTCATACCCGTTTGCTCTCGGGTGCTCGGGTTTCGCACGACGGTAGTCATGCCACTCGCAGTCTCCCCGAATGTCAGGGAGCTAACACGCATGGTCTCTGGTCACCGAGATTGCTCCTATGCCCCTGCGTGACAGTGCAGTTGCCGTTCGTTATTCTCGTAGTTATTTTAGTCTCTCCGAATACAAAATTTCTAATTAAAACATCATTTTAAATAAATAAAAGTTTCTTTTGGGTCATATTTCATATAGTTAAATGTATTAAAATAATATTTTAATTAGAAAAAAAAATATATATATATTTTTTAAAATAATAATTATTTTCATTATTTAAAATTTTTTTTAGAATATTTCACTCTATTTAAAAACTTTAATTTAGACAATATATTAAATTGAAGTATTTTAATTAGAAATTTCATGTAATTAACTTAAACATGATTTTTATAATAATTTATTTAGGATAATTAGGGTGAGAAAGTAAAATTAAAGGAGGGTTATCCACTATTTCTAAAATATAGAGAGATTATTAACATAAGTGTAAAATTTGAGGAGGATTATATATCAACAATTTACTCAAAAATAACTCTTCTGTTGTAATGGACGTCAAAGTAACCAAGACCATGACATACAATCATATCAATATGAACCGATGAGCTGAAAGCTCTGCAATAATAATTTCAAAATAATTATAAATATTATTTTACACACACACACCCGAACCCTATATACACCCGAACAAATTTTAGGTGATTTTCTCCTACCAAGTTTTAGGTGAGAGAAATAATGCAGTCGTACGGTCCGGTATCCTACGGCTGAGTTATTTTCGCGGAATATTGCAGTATTTTAAAAATATTGTCAGTATTGCCAGTATTTATATCAATCATGTTATTTTTGTAGGAACCAACGGTTTCATATGCGCGAGCACCGTGATCTTAGGAGAGAGAATGCACCTAAAAATATCTCATATACCCACACACACGCACTATGGGTGTAAAAAATGTCCGATTCGGACCCGAGCATTTTTTCTAACCTGGCCCCGGTCTCGTAAAAAAGGGGAGCCTCAAGGGGAAATTGATTTTGTATGTTGTGATATATATTTTCTTATAAAATAAAAATCGTAATATCGATTCATATTTTTGTACGATCACTCTAAGAACTCATATGCATATGTTTTGGATAAAGGTTTTAAAAATATTAATGTAAAAAAGATGTTTTTATTAGTGTTAAATACAATTGTATTTTTGCCTGCAAAAAAAGATCTGAAAACACAGTTTTTTGGGACTGTATTTTTGATACAACTGTAGTTAATTGGGAAAATACAGTCTCGCGCCTATAGCATGGAACGCTACACGTATAAAAGTGTTGCGGAACGCTTAGGGCTCTGGTAGACCGGTTCACTTGAACCGCCTCAGCTCGTGAGCGAGCTAAGCGCGCAAACAGTCAATTAGAGGTTCGTTGAGTACGCGGAGACTTTTTAACGTGGAAAACCCGGAAAGGGTAAAAAACCACGCGGCCGGAGCTGTGCCGACCAAACTTCACTATTTTCTGGGGGGTTACAATTGGGAAACTAGGACTCGAGCGCGACAGGCCGCTGCTCGTTGCAATACTTGGAGAGAGAGAGAGAGCTCTGAGGGTGACGGGCCACCTCTCTAAAAACTAAGTCATTTTTCCTTCTGAGACTACTAGTCGTCTTTCGGAAGCGGGAAGGCCAGTCGCCTTTCCCTTCTGAGATTGCTGGTCGCCTTTCGGAAGCGGGAAGGCCAGTCGCCTTTCCCCTCTAAGATTGCTGATCGCCTTTCTGGGGTGAGAAGGCCAGTCGCCTTTCTCTTCTGAGAACGCTGGTCGCCTTTCTGGAAGTGAGAAGACCAGTCGCCTTTCTCTTCTGAGAACGCTGGTCGCCTTTCTGGAAGTGAGAAGGCCAGTCGCCTTTCTCTTCTGAGAACGCTGGTCGCCTTTCTGGAAGTGAGAAGGCCAGTCGCCTTTCTCTTCTGAGAACGCTGGTCGCCTTTCTGGAAGTGAGAAGACCAGTCGCTTTTCTCTTCTGAGAATGTTGGTCGCCTTTCTGGAAGTGAGAAGGCCAGTCGCCTTTCTCTTCTGAGAACGCTGGTCGCATTTCTGGAAGTGAGAAGGTCAGTCGCCTTTCTCTTCTGAGAACGCTGGTCGCCTTTCTGGAAGTGAGAAGGCCAGTCGTCTTTCTCTTCTGAGAACGCTGGTCGCCTTTCTGGAAGTGAGAAGGCCAGTCGCCTTTCTCTTCTGAGAACGCTGGTCGCCTTTCTGGAAGTGAGAAGGCCAGTCGCCTTTCTCTTCTGAGAACGCTGGTCGCCTTTCTGGAAGTGAGAAGGCCAGTCGCCTTTCTCTTCTGAGAACGCTGGTCGCCTTTCTCTTCTGAGAACGCTGGTCGCCTTTCTGGAAGTGAGAAGGCCAGTCGCCTTTCTCTTCTGAGAACGCTGGTCGCCTTTCTGGAAGTGAGAAGGCCAGTCGCCTTTCTCTTCTGAGAACGCTGGTCGCCTTTCTGGAAGTGAGAAGACCAGTCGCCTTTCTCTTCTGAGAACGCTGGTCGCCTTTCTGGAAGTGAGAAGGCCAGTCGCCTTTCTCTTCTGAGAACGCTGGTCGCCTTTCTGGAAGTGAGAAGGCCAGTCGCCTTTCTCTTCTGAGAACGCTGGTCGCCTTTCTGGAAGTGAGAAGGCCAGTCGCCTTTCTCTTCTGAGAACGCTGGTCGCCTTTCTGGAAGTGAGAAGGCCAGTCGCCTTTCTCTTCTGAGAACGCTGGTCGCCTTTCTGGAAGTGAGAAGGCCAGTCGCCTTTCTCTTCTGAGAATGCTGGTCGCCTTTCTGGAGTGAGAAGGTCAGTCGCCTTTCTCTTCTGAGAACGCTGGTCGCCTTTCTGGAAGTGAGAAGGCCAGTCGCCTTTCTCTTCTGAGAACGCTGGTCGCCTTTCTGGAAGATGAAGATCTTCAAGTCCCGAAGGAGATCTTCAAGTCCCGAAGGAGATCTTTAAGTGCCGAAGGAGAATTCCGCAAAAGTCTGCAAGGAGCTCTCCTGGGTCCAGAAGTCAAGGTCCTTTCAAATGAAGCCTTGGGGCTCCTTTTATAGCTTTGGCCGGGGGCGGCCCGGTAATTTTGTCGTTGGCAGTTTCCATAAATGCTCGGTGGACGAATCATATTCTCTGGTTCGGGGCCCTCGGATCGCCATTTTTCGTAAATGACCACCTTGCCCCTCGGGCAGCTTGGACAGCTCGGGCAATTCGGGCAGTTCCGTTGGAGGTGAAAAAGGCGACCGACTGTTCCTGAAAAGTGAGTAGCCTGAAAGACAAAAAGTGAGACGCCTGAAAGACAAAAAGTGAGACGCCTGAAAGACAAAAAGTGAGACGCCTGAAAGACAAAAAGTGAGAACGCTCCCGAACGCGTTCGGGAGCGTTCTGAGCGCGCGTGAGCGCTAAAGTGCGTGAGCGCTAAATTGGGATCCGACGCGCCCGACGAGGGGGCGTGAATACGGTGGTGTCCCCTACGAGCCCCCTTTGTGGAGAAAGCGCGGGGAGGAGGCCTGGCCGCACCCTAAGGGCGGCGCGGTTGGGCCGCATCCCGGGGGGATGCGTCTAGGCCGCATCCCAAGGGGGTGCAGTTTGGCCGCACCCCTCAAGGGGGGTGCGGCTTGGGCCGCACTCCCCAAGGGGTGCGGCCGGGCCGCACCCCTCAAGGGGGTGCGGCTAGGGCCGCACCCCCTAAGGGGTGCGGCTGGGGCCGCACCCCTCAAGGGAGGTGCGGCTCGGGCCGCACCTCTCATGGGGTGCGGCTGGGGCCGCACCCCTTGAGGGGTGCGGCTGGGCCGCACCCCTAAGGGGGGTGCGGCTCGGGCCGCACCCCCCAAGGGGTGCGGCTGGAGCTGCGCCCCCTTGAGGGGTGCAGTCGGTGCGCGGCCGGGCCGCTTCCCCGCGATGGGGGGTGCTGCCCGTGTGCTACCGTGCACGCGGTGGTGCATGCATCTGCGGTTTGCTCCAGGCGCGCCTTGACTTTGGCGGATGGCGGCGGGAATGGCGGGCTCGGTCTTTTCAACTCAAGCGATTATGCGTTGTCCGTTGCCCCCACCTTTCTTAAGCGGGATTTCCTTTAGACGTACCCCAAGGCCTTTATGGGTGGTATAACATAAGCCCCCCAAACCTTCGGAGTCCGAGTTTCTATGCGAGGAGTTCGGAGGTTTTAATTTTTCTGTGGCGGCTTCACCCATTGTCCACTGTGCGGCGCTTTTCTGGTAGGAGCTGATGTCGGAGGGTGTTGGTTTTCCGAGGTCGTTGTGGGATTGCTGCCCGGCTCTGATATCCGCATGGGCTGAGGGGTTTATGCAAAATGACAGATTAGCTTGCGCGGTTCTGAGCACGCGACTTTGACACAATAGAAAATTAGTTTGCGCAAGTCTGTGCTTGCGGCTTTTTTGCACGAGTCTGTGCTCGTGGCTTTGGTGCACGAGTCTGTGCTCGCGGCTTTGGTGCACGAGTCTATGCTCGCGGCTTTAGTGCACGAGCCTTTGCTCGCGACTTTTTTGCACGGTTCTGTGCCCGCGGCTTTGGTGCACGTGCCTTTGCTCGCGACTTTTTGCGCGGTTCTGTTCCCGCGGCTTTGGTGCACGAGTCTGTGCTCGCGACTTTTTGCGCGGTTCTGTGCCCGCTGCTTTGGTGCACGTGCCTTTGCTCGCGACTTTTACATGATGTAGACTTGGCCGGTGAATAGCGGGAGCATGATGCTCTGCAGCGTGGGAGCTGTGTGCCCTGCAACGCGGGAGCATGATGCTCTGCAGCGTGGGAGCTGTGTGCCCTGCAACGCGGGAGCATGATGCTCTGCAGCGTGGGGGCTGTGTGCCCTGCAACGCGGGAGCATGATGCTCTGCAGCGTGGGCGCTGTGTGCCCTGCAATGCGGGAGCATGATGCTCTGCAGCGTGGGAACTGTGTGCCCTGCAACGCGGGAGCATGATGCTCTGCAGCGTGGGAGCTGTGTTGTCCTTTTTACGGACTTGGTTTAGATTGTTGGACTCGACGAATGTCCTCCACTTGTGAGAGGCCCCTTCTTTTTCCTATGTTGGCGAGTTTGTCGTTTGATAATAATGCTGAGGGTCGTATGTGACTTTAACTTTTCGGTGCCTCACTTTAGAAGATTAGTACCGCTGATTGAGACAGAGAGCAAATGTAGTAATTTCAAATACATAATGGATACATGCGCGCAAGTATAATCTTGCGGCTTACTGTTTTTAAAAGCAGAAAACTGGAAGGAGCGGAAAGCAGAAATCGACGACAAATGAAATGCGGGTTGTGCGTGCTCTACTACGAGGAAAGTTTCCCTGCCCGGTATCTCTGGTTCATCCGTGTCGGGGTACAGCGTTGTCCTCTACTGGAGTGTCAGCCCGTGGTCCGTGTTGGTTTGGGACCTGGTTTAGTAAAAACCTTCCGAGAAGGCCTTGTTGGACAAGGCGCTCGATTTCCTCCTTCAATTTGTTGCAGCCTTCAGTCCTGTGTCCACGCCCGCGATGAAAGTCACAATACTGCGACTGATTTCCTCTGTTCGGTGCAAGCGGCTCGGGCCTGCGAAGCGCGTCGCTATCACGGATGGCGAGGAGAACGTTAGTCCTGGTAGTGTTCAGGGGAGTGTAGTCCTGACGTTGGCGAGATCTTCGGTCTCGGCTGGGGTTGTCGTGATGCTTGTTGTTCTCATTGGGAACTGCCTGTGGCAGTGACTCCTCTTTCTTCCTCTTCGAGTTCCCCTCGAACTATCGGCGGTGCCTTTCAATTGCCTCATCTGCTGCTATCTGGGCCTCGACTCGCTGAACGAGGTCAGGATAGCTTTGTACGGTTTCTCTCATTAGAGCTGAGTAGAAGCCACTTGGGCGGAGTCCTCCAAGGAAAAATCCTCGCAAAAGCTCGGGGTCGACTCCCGCGATCTGTCGTGCCTCAGAGGTGAAGCGTCGGAGAAAATCCTTCAGAGTTTCTCCGTCGTTCTGGCGGATTCCCGAGAGATGGGAAGGATCTCGGACAATCCTACGATTGGCGATGAACTGGTCCACGAACTGCCGCGTCATTTCTGCGAAGTTGTTGATGGCCCCATCTCGCAGGGAGTGGAACCAGGTGCGCGTTTGTCCTTTCAAAGTTGTCGGGAACACTCGACAGAGGAGTTGGTCGGGGGCGCTGTAAATCCCCATGATGGTGGTGAAGTGATTGACGTGTTCCAGCGGGTCGTCCGTCCCGTCGAACGTTTCAATGTTGGGAAGCTTGAAACCGTTTGGAATTGGATGGTCCAGGACTTGAGGTGATAGTGGGGAGTCGTGGCGCGCGGGATGGCGGGCGAGAGCTGCGCGTCGCCCTGCTTGGGCATACCCCTCCTCTATCATGTTGCGTATTTCTTCTCGCGTAGCTCTTTCCACTGCTTGCTCAGGGGCAGCCCTTCCGTGGTGGTGGCGGTGGTTAGCTTCTGGGCCTCCAGCTGGTGGGGCAAGGTGAGCGGAACTTATCGCATTGGAGAATCCTTCCGAGGCTTCGTCTTCCTGGGTGGCCTCCCCGTTCGGGGCATGATTCAGAATTGGGGGTGGTGGTGCGTTCAGAGCTGGTGGCTGAATCGGAGCTGGAGGAGCCCTAAGATTCCTTACGAGAGCCAACATCTCAGCTTGATATTCTTTTATCTGCCGCACGCGCACCTCCAAACCCGCCGCGGGTGCCGGTAGTGCCTCCTCTGCGGGAGGTGCATCGATAAGCGAGTGGGAGGGAGCCGGGTCGACGCGTCCTTCCGGCATCGATCCTTCAGTAGTGCGAGCACTCTTCCTTGCCATGGCAGTTGGCTTTTGAAGAGTTTTTGGGAACTTTCCCACAGACGGCGCCAAACTGTTGCGGAACGCTTAGGGCTCTGGTAGACCGGTTCACTTGAACCGCCTCAGCTCGTGAGCGAGCTAAGCGCGCAAACAGTCAATTAGAGGTTCGTTGAGTACGCAGAGACTTTTTAACGTGGAAAACCCGGAAAGGGTAAAAAACCACGCGGCCGGAGCTGTGCCGACCAAACTTCACTATTTTCTGGGGGGGTTACAATTGGGAAACTAGGACTCGAGCGCGATAGGCCGCTGCTCGTTGTAATACTTGGAGAGAGAGAGAGCTCTGAGGGTGACGGGCCACCTCTCTAAAAACTAAGTCATTTTTCCTTCTGAGACTACTAGTCGCCTTTCGGAAGCGGGAAGGCCAGTCGCCTTTCCCTTCTGAGATTGCTGGTCGCCTTTCGGAAGCGGGAAGGCCAGTCGCCTTTCCCCTCTGAGATTGCTGATCGCCTTTCTGGGGTGAGAAGGCCAGTCGCCTTTCTCTTCTGAGAACGCTGGTCGCCTTTCTGGAAGTGAGAAGACCAGTCGCCTTTCTCTTCTGAGAACGCTGGTCGCCTTTCTGGAAGTGAGAAGGCCAGTCGCCTTTCTCTTCTGAGAACGCTGGTCGCCTTTCTGGAAGTGAGAAGGCCAGTCGCCTTTCTCTTCTGAGAACGCTGGTCGCCTTTCTGGAAGTGAGAAGGCCAGTCGCCTTTCTCTTCTGAGAACGCTGGTCGCCTTTCTGGAAGTGAGAAGGCCAGTCGTCTTTCTCTTCTGAGAACGCTGGTCGCCTTTCTGGAAGTGAGAAGGCCAGTCGCCTTTCTCTTCTGAGAACGCTGGTCGCCTTTCTGGAAGTGAGAAGGCCAGTCGCCTTTCTCTTCTGAGAACGCTGGTCGCCTTTCTGGAAGTGAGAAGGCCAGTCGCCTTTCTCTTCTGAGAACGCTGGTCGCCTTTCTGGAAGTGAGAAGGCCAGTCGCCTTTCTCTTCTGAGAACGCTGGTCGCCTTTCTGGAAGTGAGAAGGCCAGTCGCCTTTCTCTTCTGAGAACGCTGGTCGCCTTTCTGGAAGTGAGAAGGTCAGTCGCCTTTCTCTTCTGAGAACGCTGGTCGCCTTTCTGGAAGTGAGAAGGCCAATCGTCTTTCTCTTCTGAGAACGCTGGTCGCCTTTCTGGAAGTGAGAAGGCCAGTCGCCTTTCTCTTCTGAGAACGCTGGTCGCCTTTCTGGAAGTGAGAAGGTCAGTCGCCTTTCTCTTCTGAGAACGCTGGTCGCCTTTCTGGAGTGAGAAGGCCAGTCGCCTTTCTCTTCTGAGAACGTTGGTCGCCTTTCTGGAAGTGAGAAGGCCAGTCGCCTTTCTCTTCTGAGAACGCTGGTCGCCTTTCTGGAAGATGAAGATCTTCAAGTCCCGAAGGAGATCTTCAAGTCCCGAAGGAGATCTTCAAGTGCCGAAGGAGAATTCCGCAAAAGTCTGCAAGGAGCTCTCCTGGGTCCAGAAGTCAAGGTCCTTTCAAATGAAGCCTTGGGGCTCCTTTTATAGCTTTGGCGGGGGGCGGCCCGGTAATTTTGTCGTTGGCAGTTTCCATAAATGCTCGGTGGACGAATCATATTCTTTGGTTCGGGACCCTCGGATCGCCATTTTTCGTAAATGACCACCTTGTTGAAACCAGCAACTGGTCTCTTGAGTTCGGACCCACTGGGGATGTAGCCGATGCTTATTTCTCCCTCACTAGACTCTCTTGACGGTGGATGGTGGAAACGGAATAGACCCAAGGCTGAAGCGAGGAGGTCCCGCCACACACCCGGAAGATCTTAGAGAGCTTCCCCTCCCAAACCAAAGCTCAACCGGGCACCTTGGAGGGCACGGGCTGCCAACCAAAACTAGCCTAGAGGAGAGGATTCTCTAAAATCGGATCTCCTCCACGGTGCCCTTAAGGGTCTATTTATAGTTTTCCTAGGCTGGTCTGTAAATAGCCTGAATCCGCCTTTTGATTTTACTAACTGCACCCCAAATTGGTCTGCTGATAGCCTAACTCCGCTGTTCCGAAGGGCTATTTGCAGCCCACCAGGGGTATCATGGTCATTTCCTCCTCAAGGCCTTCTGGGGCGAGTGGTCCGTGAGGGAACCACTCGCCGAGTTCCCGCTTGACATGGCGAATGCTCGAGCCCCCCCTGAGCGAATGGTCCGTGGAGGCACCACTCGCCGGGCTCCCTCTCGCCTGCGGCCTACCCCACTAATCTGAGGACCCTTTCTCCTCTCTCGGTATGGGCGAATGGTCTGGCCGACCCCTGTCCCATCAACTGACTCGAGGGACCCACTCGCCAAATACGGGTTGTACACAATCCCCGCTCTTTGCGAGTGGCTCGTCCATTCGGAAAGAACAGTCCAACCCCTTATTTGGTGAGTGCTTGTTGAGTGGACCCCGCAAGATTCTGTGGGCCCCACCGTTATCCTATATATATACATCCCGTGTCAGGTTTTTCTGGACCACTTCCACATTTTGGCTCAAGATTTCTTCTCTCTCTTGACCTTTTGCCACTTCCAATGTCTTCTCATAAGCCTTCCGCGAAACCCCTTTCGCAAGAGATGATCGAGCGCCTGGCCGCGGCCCAGGTTGCAACCGCCCCGAAAACTGCCAGATTCGCTCCCTGGCTGACATCTAAGCGAGACCCGAGCGTCCCGTACGTCTCGCGGCGAGCCAAGACGATTCGGCTGAATCGTCAGAAAGGCGAGACCGTGTCCGAATCTCCGGCGCGTACTCCTGTTGACCTCGGGACCCAGGTATGGGAATTCCTCCCGCCTTACCTTTTAGTTCGGACCCTTACTCCAAAGTTGCTTTGACCACTCGCAGGGGACCTCGGTGCCAGAGGACGACCACGCGGTCTTCTTGAATAGTGTCGCGGCGCCACCCCCCGAGTCTGAGGGGCCTCCTCCAGATCTGGACCTGGCCCCTCCCCCTAACCCGGACCGGGCTCCTCCCCCTCCTCCGGGCGAGACCGTGCTTCAGTCCAGTAAGTTTTGGAATCCTTCCGATTTACCTTTGAGACGGCTTGTTTCTGACCCTCAACTTTTTGCAGCCCCCAACCCAGACGTTTCGCTACGGGACACTATTCTTCCACCTTCCCCAACCCAGCGGAACCTTTCTGTTACAGCGAATGAGCAGAGGGTCCACCACGAGCGGGAGCCGGGTCAGCACCTCCGTGCTGAAGATAACGCGAATCCTCCGGCGGATGATCAGGCTCCTCCTCCCCCGCCTTTCCGCCCCGGAAAAGGGAAGGTTTTTCCCCCTTCCGAAGTACACCCCCATACTTCTCGCCCCTCAGGCCACAGGATACCTGCCCCAGGTGAGGCCTCTATCTTGTCCTTGCCGCATTCGCTAACTTCATCGTATTGATCCTTTTATAATCTCGTAGGGTATCGGGAGGTCTCCCCCCCTGAGTCCTACTATGAGGGGGAAGACGGGGTGCTCTCGCCCCTTCCCTCCCCAGGTGATCTCGCCGACTTCTTGGGTGACTCATCTGACCACGTGACCCTGAAGGAGCGAATCACGGAGATCTTCGGGAAGCTTATACACCTCCAGCGAAATGCTGCCGGTCAGGTGGATGAGGAGAAACTGGAGATCAAGCGCGAGCTGAAGGAACTCCGGAGGGACTACTCGCGGCTTCTCGCGACAGTGGAGCGACTGGGGGGCGAAGGTGGGGAGCTGTCGCCTGAAAGACACGCGGCGAGAGCCCGGGACCAGCTCCAACTGGCTTCGCACGAGATCACCAACATGATGACCTACTATCGTCAGCGAATGCCCCCAGAAGCCGGGTCGCGAAAGCGAGGTCGATGGGTTTGGGTGGAGTACTGACCCAGATGCCATAATCTCTTTCTTTTCCTACCCGCCTCGCCGCGAGTGTCGAACATTAATATTTGTTTGTAATAACTTTGTATATTATGATTCTGAGAACACTCTATTTGTCGCTATTTACTTTCCTCAGCCTATCTGATTGTCGCCGAATGATATGCTTTGCGAATGCTTACCTGACCATTTTCGCTTCTTTCATATCCTGCCTTGGTACTGCCGAATGATATGCTTTGCGAATGCTTACCTAACCCTTTTCGCAAAGCCGTCGAGCGAATAGTCATAGGTCATTCGTCATTAATGGGCGAGAGAGACTTGGACCGGGTTTCGAGGCGCCGGACTGCCGCAGATTGCTATCCGCACCCCCCGTTGCCTCGAAAGCCCAAACGCCATTTAATGCCTCTATAAATAGGCCCTTCAACTACCGTAATAAATACATCACCATTCGTTCCCTCTCTTTCCTTGCTCCTAGCATTCGCAGCTCTCCCTTCTTTGCTGCTCCTTTTCTTTCCCTCATTCGCGAGATGGGTGCCGATGCCGAAGGAAGGGGCAAGTGTGCCAGCGCATTCGTCAATCATGTGTTCGATTCCTGCGACCTCTCCGAAGAGGCCTACTTGACGGCGGTTGCTGACTACGTCCCCGGGGGGTTCGAGGGGCGAAAGCCCAGGCCTGAGGAGCGCCTGAACTCTATCTCGCCTTGTGCTCTCGCGATCCCGCTAGAGCACTTCGAGGTGGGCTTTCGCCTCCCCATCTGGCCGGAGTTGCGCCAGACTTTCAGGTACTATGGGGTCGTGCCCGCCCAGCTCAACCCCAACTCCATAGCCATGCTGGTCGGGTACGCGAGCTACTTGCGAGAAGAAGGGATCGAGTTCTCGCTGCCCATCTTCCGCAAACTCTACACCTTCCGCTGCACCGGCGGCATCTCCTTCTTCTCGGGTTTAAGCCCTCTCAAACACTACGGGCTCCCGAACAAGAACCACGAATGGGTTCGCCGCTTCATCTTCGTCAGCGGGAGCCTAGGTAACACCCTTCTCGCCCCGGTGCAGGAGGAGGAGTCGACCTTCCGCCCCCCGACCCTAGGGGGGCATGAGGCGAAACTCCATCAATACATTCTTCAGTACGGGATGGACCTTGTCTATCTCCGGCGAAACGTCAACACGCTCCCGTTCATTCCGCAGGGCGAGGGTAAGATTCCAAGACTTTTGAATTCATTTTAGTTGTGATTCTTACTCCATTCGCCTAAACCACTCGCAATATCATGCAGGTGTGCGTAATCTTCCCGTTCATCCGCCTCGCCCTCCTGGGTTTTGCCTACCTCTCGCGCAAGCCGCTGCGGATGCTTGCCGGGAGGAGCCGTCCTCTTCCAAACCTAGCAGCCGGAAGCGAAAGTCGGCGAAGGCTTCTTCCCCTCCTCCCTCGAAGTCGCCCTGTCCTCCCGCGGCGAAGGGCAAGGGGGTTCTGGGCGAATCCTCTGGGGCGGGTGCTCCACCCTCAACCCTGGGGACCGACGCGCCTGGCACGAATGCTCCTCCGGACAAATTGGCGCTGCCGCCGCCTCCGTTGCCCCGGGACCATCGTAACTTTGCGAACGGCGAGAGGTACGTGGACCCTTCCGGGGCTCCTTTGCTGAAGTGGGACAGGAACGCGAACAGGGTTTCGCTATCCACTCTCCATCCCTCTTGGGTGGAGACCAACATTGCTAGCGGCGAGGCCTATGCCCTGGCGTATGCTCTTTATGGCCGGGAGGACGCCGAGGTCTTCGATTTGGAGAAGACTCAGGTTCTCGCCCACGAAGCCGCCCGGGCTATGCTGCGCGCTCTCGAGCTCTCGCATATGTCCTCTCGCCGAAGCCTTGAGGTCTCGCGGAACCTGGCCAAGGTCGAGGAGACCAGGGCTCTTCTATCCCAGGAGGTGAGTGATCTCAGGGAAAGACTGAAGACCGCGGAAGCTCTTCTCGCCAACCGCCCGGTTGTAGAGGTACATTTACTTTTACCCCCGCGAATGGTTATCACTGACCGTCCCATATTCCTCTCATCATGATCACTTTATTTTTTCAGGATGATACAAGTGCTGGGATGCTCCGAGCGCGGGTGGCCGACCTCGAGGAGAAAGTCCGTCTCGCCCAGGCCGAGACCCAGCTACTGCGAGAAGCTGGAATGACAGCACTCGCCCCGGGTGATGGGGGGCACTTTTACCCCCATCACGAGCTGGAGCAACTGCTTCAGGAGAATGCGCAACGCGCCGTCAAGCACTCGTTGCAGGTGCTGCGGCGGGCTGGGTATTTGAAGCCGGAGGCCGAATGCCTCACCACTCGCCAAGTAGTCCCGGAGCTTTACATTCCGATCCCTTTCCCGGAGGACGACGGTGTCGCGCCGCGAGAAGATGCCCCCGACCAGGATGAGAGCGAAGATTCTTCGGAGGAGTCTGGTGACCCTTGAGGGGGGCCCTCTGTATTTCCCCCCCCCCTTTTTTCTGTTTTTACCTTTTCTTTTTTCTGATGTAACCATGAATTGGGCGAATGCCCCTAAAAGATATATCTATGGTTTACAATTTTTATGCCATCTCAATTTCTGCGTAATCTCAGTTTTTATGTTATCTCAAACTTTATTATCATTCGCTGCAACGTCTCGCTAGGCTTACCAGGACGTTAGGTCGTAGAGTAACCGCCCCGGCCACCCAGCGAGTGTTCGAGGATGACTTAGGTGTGTTGCCCCTCTTCGACTTCTCGCTACCCGAAACACTCGCGTTCCCTCACCATTTGCTCGGACTGGGATTTCGCCCGGGCAGTCAGGAAGAGAGGTAGGATTATCATTCGCTTGGATTATCATTCGCTTGGGTGGTCCCTGCGAATGCTCCCGGATCCACCTTAGAGAATTTGGGTCCTGCTACCAAGTGGACCCTCCAACCTGCCGGCTGGATGAGAGCCCGGACAGCGGGTCTGCTCGGGGCCATTTTCTCATCACCTTGGACCCTGCCACCGAGTGAGCCTTCGGACCTGCCGGCTAGATGAGAGCCTGGGCAGCGGGTCTGCTCGGGGCCAACCTCTGGAACATAGAACCTGCCACCGAGTGAGCCTTCGGACCTGCCAGCTAGATGAGAGCCTGGACAGCGGGTCTGCTCGGGGCCAACCTCTGGAACATAGAACCTGCCACCGAGTGAGCCTTCGGACCTGCCAGCTAGATGAGAGCCTGGACAGCGGGTCTGCTCGGGGCCAACCTCTGGAACATAGAACCTGCCACCGAGTGAGCCTTCGGACCTGCCAGCTAGATGAGAGCCTGGACAGCGGGTCTTCTCGGGGCCAACCTCTGGAACATAGAACCTGCCACCGAGTGAGCCTTCGGACCTGTCAGCTAGATGAGAGCCTGGACAGCGGGTCTGCTCGGGGCCAACCTCTGGAACATAGAATCTGCCACCGAGTGAGCCTTCGGACCTGCCAGCTAGATGAGAGCCTGGACAGCGGGTCTGCTCGGGGCCAACCTCTGGAACATAGAACTTGCCACCGAGTGAGCCTTCGGACCTGCCAGCTAGATGAGAGCCTGGACAGCGGGTCTGCTCGGGGCCAACCTCTGGAACACAGAACCTGCCACCGAGTGAGCCTTCGGACCTGCCAGCTAGATGAGAGCCTGGACAGCGGGTCTGCTCGGGGCCAACCTCTAGAACACAGAACCTGCCACCGAGTGAGCCTTCGGACCTGCCAGCTAGATGAGAGCCTGGACAGCGGGTCTGCTCGGGGCCAACCTCTGGAACATAGAACCTGCCACCGAGTGAGCCTTCGGACCTGCCAGCTAGATGAGAGCCTGGACAGCGAGTCTGCTCGGGGCCAACCTCTGGAACATAGAACCTGCCACCGAGTGAGCCTTCAGACCTGCCAGCTAGATGAGAGCCTGGACAGCGGGTCTGCTCGGGGCCAACCTCTGGAACATAGAACCTGCCACCGAGTGAGCCTTCAGACCTGCCAGCTAGATGAGAGCCTGGACAGCGGGTCTGCTCGGGGCCAACCTCTGGAACATAGAACCTGCCACCGAGTGAGCCTTCGGACCTGCCAGCTAGATGAGAGCCTGGACAGCGGGTCTGCTCGGGGCCAACCTCTGGAACATAGAACCTGCCACCGAGTGAGCCTTCGGACCTGCCAGCTAGATGAGAGCCTGGACAGCGGGTCTGCTCGGGGCCAACCTCTGGAACACAGAACCTGCCACCGAGTGAGCCTTCGGACCTGCCAGCTAGATGAGAGCCTGGACAGCGGGTCTGCTCGGGGCCAACCTCTGGAACATAGAACCTGCCACCGAGTGAGCCTTCGGACCTGCCAGCTAGATGAGAGCCTGGACAGCGGGTCTGCTCGGGGCCAACCTCTGGAACATAGAACCTGCCACCGAGTGAGCCTTCGGACCTGCCAGCTAGATGAGAGCCTGGACAGCGGGTCTGCTCGGGGCCAACCTCTGGAACATAGAACCTGCCACCGAGTGAGCCTTCGGACCTGCCAGCTAGATGAGAGCCTGGGCAGCGGGTCTGCTCGGGGCCAACCTCTGGAACATAGAACCTGCCACCGAGTGAGCATTCGGACCTGCCAGCTAGATGAGAGCCTGGACAGCGGGTCTGCTCGGGGCCAACCTCTGGAGCATCCAGGATCTCCCCTGCGAGCTGCAGCGTCATTTTCATTCACATAGTTTAGACAAAATGCTTTTATTCAAAAAACATCATTATTACATGGTACTAAGGATAAAAGCGTTTAAGGTCGTCGTCACTCCACGTGTGGCTGAGGAGCTGGCCCTCCGCATTCTGAAGGCGATACCCCCCAGACTTTAGTGCTTCTTCCACGACATAGGGGCCTTCCCAGTTGGGGTTAAGCTTTCCCACCGCGGCGGATCTCCCAGCCGCGTCGACCTTCTTGAGTACTAGATCCCCCTTCTCGAACTGTTTGATCCTGACGTGCCTGTCAAAATACTTGGCCATCCGCCGCTTGACCTCCTCTTGATGGATGGCTGCTCGATCCCGAGCTTCTTCGATGAGGTCGAGGGAGAGCCGCAACTCCTCCTCGTTCTCGGCTCTCCAATCTTCCTCTCCGTTTGCGGCGACCGTGACCCGTGGTATTGTAATCTCGAACTCTATGGGGATGACCGCCTCGCAGCCGTGAGAGAGCCTGAAAGGGGTCTCTCCCGTGGCGGTGTTGGGGGTGGTTCTTAAAGCCCATAAGACTGAGGGGAGCTGTTCCACCCAATTGCCTTTGAGATTTTCCACCTTTTTCTTGAGCAAGTTCACGATGACTTTGTTCGCTGCCTCTACCTGCCCGTTGCTCCTGGGATGGTGGACGGACGCAAACCTAAGGTCTATTCCCAGCTGGCCACAGAAGCTGATGAATTCCTCGCTTGCGAACTGTGGTCCATTATCCGTGACTATGGCCTGCGGAAGCCCATGTCGACAAATGATTTCCCCCCATACGAAGTTGCGGATTACCTGGGAGGTGACCTTAGCCAACGCCTTGACCTCCAGCCACTTTGTGAAGTAGTCAATCATGACTAGGAGAAACCTCCGCTGCCCGCTGGCCTGGGGGAAGGGTCCTACCAGATCCATTCCCCATATGGCGAATGGCCAGGGCGCCGTGATACTCTTCAGCCTTTGAGCTGGCACGAGCTGAAGCGGGGCGAACATTTGACACTTCTGGCATCTCTTTGCGAAGGCTGCCGCGTCTTTGCTTAGGGTTGGCCAGAAGTACCCCTGCCTCACGACTCTTGCCTCCAACATCCTGCTCCCCGAGTGGCTGTCGCACTCGCCGGAGTGGACTTCCTCCAAGATCCTTGGGACCTCTTCCTCCGAGATGCATCGGGCCAGGAGGCCCGAGAGGGTCTTCCGATACAAGTCACCCTCATGGAGCACATAGTAGGCAGACTTATACCGGAAGCGCCTCTGGTCCGGAACTTCTTTCGGAAATTTTCCCGTTGCAAGGAAGGTGACGAAAGGATCCTTCCAGGAGGGCCGTTGTTCTACTTCCATGAGCTCTCCCTCTTCAATCGAAGGACAGAATAGGTCCGTCAGGGTCCCTCCGGCTCGAGGACCAGATTTTGCCAACCGATCTGCCGGGGTGCTCTCCTCTCGAGGGACATGCCGGATGGAGAAAGTTTTGAACGTCCCCACGAGACCTTTGACTTTTGCTAAATACTTCATGAGCACAGGTTCCCTTGTTTCGAACTCTCCCCTTATCTGAGAAGCTATTATCATGGAATCCGTGAGTACCTCCACGTCATGGACCCCGAGCTCCCGGGCCAACCGCAGGCCGGCGATCACAGCCTCATACTCCGCCTGGTTGTTGGTGATTGGGAAGTGTATCACTAGCGTCTGTTCTATCTTCACTCCGTGGGGACTCTCCAGCACCACCCCTCCTCCGAGAGAGTTCTTGCCCGAAGCCCCGTCCACCAGCAGTTTCCATGGAACGTGACGAGGGGCTCCGTCTTCTCTCAACTCGGCCACGAAGTCTGTCATGAAATCAGCTACCACCTGCGCCTTCATAGATAATCGAGGGACAAAGGTAATGTTGAATTCACTTAGCTCGATCGACCATTTTGCGAGTCTTCCCGAGTGCTCCACTCCTTCGAAGATCTGGCGGAGTGGATGGTCCGTCACTACTTGGATCGAATGAGCCTGGAAGTATGGCCTGAGCTTCCTTGCTGCGATGACCAGGGCAAAGGCCAACTTCTCTAAAATTGGATACCTGAGCTCCGCTTCCCTCAGGACCCTGCTTACGTAGTAGACTGGCAGCTGCTTCTTTCCTTCCTCTCGAACCAGGACGGAGCTTACGGCCTCTGCCCCGACCCCGAGATATAAATGTAGATCCTCCCCCTCTTTGGGACTTTGCAGTAGCGGAGCCTTGGTGAGTTAGCTCTTCAAGGCCTGGAAGGCCTCCTCGCATTCTCTCGTCCATTCAAACTTCCGATTGCCTCTTAGCGCCTTAAAGAAGGGAGAGCATTTTTCCCCTGCCCGGGATAGAAACATGTTTAGCCCGGCGAGTCTTCCGGTCAAGCGCTGGACTTCCTTGGCGTTCCGTGGCGACCCCAGCTCCATTATAGCCCTAACCTTGTCCGGGTTAGGTTCTACCCCCCAGGGGGTGAGAAGGTGCCCGAGGAACTTCCCTTTGCTGGCCCCGAACACACACTTCAGGGGGTTCAGGCGCATCTTGTACTTGCGTAGGGTGGCGAAGGTCTCCTCGAGGTCCCGGATGTGAGAGCTCACGCACTTGCTTTTTATCATAAGGTCATCCACGTAGACCTCCAGGTTCCTTCCCCTTTGTTTTTTGAATACCCGATCCATCATCTTCTGGTAGGTTGCTCCTGCATTTTTCAGCCCGAAGGGCATCATCTTATAGCAGTAGCATCCCTCCCTGGTGATGAACGAGACATCTTTGACGTCCGGTGGGTGCATTCTTATTTGGTGATAACCTGAAAAAGCATCCAAAAAACTCATCACAGAAAAACCGACGGCTGAGTCAACCAGCGCGTCGATCCGAGGCAAGGGATAACAATCCTTAGGACAGGCCTTATTTAACAATGAAAAGTCCACACACATACGCCAGCGGCCATCGGCCTTTTTTACCATTACGACATTGGAGACCCAGCCTGGATACTGGATCTCCGTTACAAAACCTGCCTCGAGGAGTTTCGCCACCTCCTCGCGGATCGGTCCTTCGAGCTTGTCAGCTACAGCCCTTCTCTTCTGCCGGATGGGGCGGGCTTCTGGATCGAGGTTGAGACGATGGCAAGCCACGTCCGCCTCGATGCCCGGCATGTCCGCTGCGCTCCACGCGAAGATGTCTATGTTCTTTTGGATGCACTCCAGCATCCTTTTCTGGTCCTCCGGGCCGAGGCCCCCGCTGATCCGCACCTTCTCCACCCTTCCTGCCTGGGTGGTAACCTCCATCTCTATTACCTCTTCTGCCGGCTCGAGCCAGGCTGGCTCTTCCCACTGGCCCTTTCCTTCTCGCCCCTCCTCCCGGGCCTTTCTCCCTGCAGCTCCTTCCGCCTCCATCGGCTCGACCTCCTCCTCCTCACGAGCAACCTCCAACACCTCGACCTCCTGCTCCTCACGAGCGACCTTCAACACCTCGACCTCCTGCTCCTCACGAGCGACCTTCAACACCTCAACCTCCTGCTCCTCACGAGCGACCTCCAACACCTCCTCTCGGGCATCGCCCTCTCCCCCTTCTTCTTCCTTCTCCTCTTCCTCCCCTGGCCCCTCCGGCCTCTCCATCTCTTCATCCATCTTTTCGGCATCCGCCATCCATGAGATGGTGTTGACGGCAGTTACGTAGCATTGCCTCGCCACCTTAGCATCTCCTCGGACGCGGATCTGGACTCCTCCACTATGAAGCTTTAAGCACTGATGGTACGATGAGGGCACGCACCGGAAGGCGCTGATGAGGGGTCGGCCGAAGATGGCGTTGTAGCTGCTCGGAGCGTCAACGATGACGAACCGACAGTTCCTGGGGACCCCTCCCAACGTCACTTGGAGACCTACGCCTCCCTCGACCTCCTTCCGCTCTCCCGAGAAGCCAAACAGTGGTCCGTCAGAGGCCTGCACCCTCTTCTTCTCTACCTCCATCGCGTCGAAAGCCTTTTTGAAGATCACATTCACCGAGCTCCCATTGTCCACCAGGATCCGAGAGACCGTGAAGTTTTCTATTGACGTCTGGATCACCAGGGCGTCGCAGAATGGGTCTTCGTAGTCTGGCATATCCTCTGAGGAGAAGGTGAGCTTCTCGGAGGGGGGTGGGGTCTGGGAAGTTGACGCGACGTCCCTTCGGAACATGGCCTGGAAGCTCCTCTTGCGAGAGGCCTCTATCCCAACCCCACCGTGAATCACCCCGATTCCCCCTGGTTCCTGTATCTGCCCTATCCTCACACCGGTCCTCTTCTGCCTCTGGAAGCACTTCCTCAATTCTGGCATGCGGCCGCCGTGGCCGTCCTCTTTCCCTCATTTCCAAGAACTCTGGGCAGGTGGCGATCGCGTGACCTTCTTCCTGATGAAAGTCACAGTAAGGCAACGCCACCCTGTCCTCTCTTCCAGCTCTTCCTCTTCCTCCTCTCGCTCCTCTACCTCTTCTCCCTCGGCCTACCGCCATGGCTTGCTCCCTTGGGGGGTGAGGGGGTCTGGGACCCTGCCTCCACCCCTGATTCACTCCTCCTGCCTCCCTTCCTTGGTACCTTTCATCCTGACCTCGCGCTGGTCCTTCCTGGTTCCTCCAGCCCAACCTGTTGTTGGGTTCCTGATGCCTCCAAACCCGAGGTGGTCTTTCGAACCCCTGGCTTCTGGGCTCCTCTCGCCTTCTTCCTTCTGGCTGCCTCGCCTCGGGCTCGCTCATCTTGGCCAACCTTTTATAGAATTCGGGATTGGCTGCCTCCCCTTCAATCTCCTCCGCGGCTCTCTCCATCAACTCCTCGAAGGATACAGGAGGTCTTCTCTTCAGGTCCATCTTGAAGAACCCCTCTCGCAGCCCTACGATGAATGCCATCTGGAGGGCGAATCCCGTCACCTCCTGCACTAGGTGTATCTCCTCCTGGAACCTGTCCACGTACTTAGCCAGGGATTCCCCCTCCCTCTGTCTGATCTTGAAGAGAGCCTCCGCGTCCTTCTTCCTCTTCTTTGACGTCGAGAAACGTAGTCGGAAGCTTCGGCGCAGATCATCGAACGCATAGATGGAACCTGTGGGAAGTTGGTGGAACCAGTCCCTTGCTTTTTCCTTCAGGGTGGTCGCAAAGAGTTGGCATTGGAAAGAATCTGACATGGGAAGGATTGAAGTCATGTCCTCGAACCACTGCAGGTGCACAACTGGATCCTCCTTGCCGGTGTAGTAGGACATCTCCGGCCCATGAAACCCTTCTGGCACTGGGGCCGAGAGGATCATCTCGCAAAAGGGGCTCCCTTCCCCTGCTCGGCGAGTGGTCCTCTCGCGCGGGACCAACTCACACACCTCAGCACTCGCCGGACTGTTGAACAACTGCCGTCCGGGGAGGTCTCGCGCACTGCCTTCTGCTGGCACCTCCTTTCCCGGTCGCTGCCCCGGGGCGTTCTCGCCAATCTGCAAAGGCGGGACCACTGGAACCACCGGGGTCTCGCACTCGGTCCTCGACGCGAGAACCGTCTGCAGGACCTCTCGCTTGAACTTCTCAAACATCTCCAGCCACTCGCCCGCCGCGGGTGGCTGCGAGTGACCTGAGTCAGAACCATTTCCTCCATCTCCTGTCATCGAAACCAGCTTGGGATTTTCTTTCACCGGCTACGGTCCACGCTCACCGCACCAAAAATGTTGAAACCAGCAACTGGTCTCTTGAGTTCGGACCCACTGGGGATGTAGCCGATGCTTATTTCTCCCTCACTAGACTCTCTTGACGGTGGATGGTGGAAACGGAATAGACCCAAGGCTGAAGCGAGGAGGTCCCGCCACACACCCGGAAGATCTTAGAGAGCTTCCCCTCCCAAACCAAAGCTCAACCGGGCACCTTGGAGGGCACGGGCTGCCAACCAAAACTAGCCTAGAGGAGAGGATTCTCTAAAATCGGATCTCCTCCACGGTGCCCTTAAGGGTCTATTTATAGTTTTCCTAGGCTGGTCTGTAAATAGCCTGAATCCGCCTTTTGATTTTACTAACTGCACCCCAAATTGGTCTGCTGATAGCCTAACTCCGCTGTTCCGAAGGGCTATTTGCAGCCCACCAGGGGTATCATGGTCATTTCCTCCTCAAGGCCTTCTGGGGCGAGTGGTCCGTGAGGGAACCACTCGCCGAGTTCCCGCTTGACATGGCGAATGCTCGAGCCCCCCCTGAGCGAATGGTCCGTGGAGGCACCACTCGCCGGGCTCCCTCTCGCCTGCGGCCTACCCCACTAATCTGAGGACCCTTTCTCCTCTCTCGGTATGGGCGAATGGTCTGGCCGACCCCTGTCCCATCAACTGACTCGAGGGACCCACTCGCCAAATACGGGTTGTACACACCTTGCCCCTCGGGCAGCTTGGGCAGCTCGGGCAATTCGGGCAGTTCCGTTGGAGGTGAAAAAGGCGACCGACTGTTCCTGAAAAGTGAGTAGCCTGAAAGATAAAAAGTGAGACGCCTGAAAGACAAAAAGTGAGAACGCTCCCGAACGCGTTCGGGAGCGTTCTGAGCGCGCGTGAGCGCTAAAGTGCTCCGAGCGCGCAACGAACATGGAAGCGCTCTGAGCGCGCTTAGTAGTGTTATGAGCGCGCGTGAGCGCGGAGGCGTTCCGAGCAAACGGTGGAACGGGAAGTTGTCCCCCAAAGGGGAATTGGGATCCGACGCGCCCGACGAGGGGGCGTGAATACGGTGGTGTCCCCTACGAGCCCCCTTTGTGGAGAAAGCGCGGGGAGGAGGCCTGGCCGCACCCTAAGGGTGGCACGGTTGGGCCGCATCCCGGGGGGATGCGGCTAGGCCGCACCCCAAGGGGGTGCGGTTTGGCCGCACCCCTCAAGGGGGGTGCGGCTTGGGCCGCACTCCCCAAGGGGTGCGGCTAGGGCCGCACCCATGGAGGGGTGCGGCCGGGCCGCACCCCTCAAGGGGGGTGCGGCTAGGGCCGCACCCCCTAAGGGGTGCGGCTGGGGCCGCACCCCTCAATGGAGGTGCGGCTCGGGCCGCACCTCTCATGGGGTGCGGCTGGGGCCGCACCCCTTGAGGGGTGCGGCTGGGCCGCACCCCTAAGGGGGGTGCGGCTCGGGCCGCACCCCCCAAGGGGTGCGGCTGGAGCTGCGCCCCCTTGAGGGGTGCAGTCGGTGCGCGGCCGGGCCGCTTCCCCGCGATGGGGGGTGTTGCCCGTGTGCTACCGTGCACGCGGTGGTGCATGCATCTGCGGTTTGCTCCGGACGCGCCTTGACTTTGGCGGATGGCGGCGGGAATGGCGGGCTCGGTCTTTTCAACTCAAGCGATTATGCGTTGTCCGTTGCCCCCACCTTTCTTAAGCGGGGTTTCCTTTAGACGTACCCCAAGGCCTTTATGGGTGGTATAACAAAAAGTATTTCTCGCCTCAAAGAGCCCTGTAACCAGGCCTAGCCCGAGGCGCCTTCTAATGTTTTTTTATTTAAATATTTAATAAAATGAAATCTTTCTATTAATATAATAAACAATAATTTCAAATTTGCAAAATACTCAAAATTACGTGACATTTAAGGGTTCGTTTGGTTTGGCGTTTCACGCCAAATTAAACCGTTTAAGCCAAACGCACCGTCAGGTATTATTTTCGTTTTTTTTCCGCATCTTTTTTGAATCGAGCCTAAACTCTCCGGCGTGAAAGATTTGGTGTCCCCAAACCCTGTGAATTCGCTCCAGTTTGTCGCGTTTAAGGAGGAGGAAGAAATCTGGCGTCTCTCCCATTGCAAGGAGGAACTCCATCCCGCCGCATCTTCCCCGACGACATCCAAGGCTCGCGACTCCGGCGGCATACACGGGTCCTCTTCTCCGCGACATGTAGGGCTCGTCTTCTCCGACGGCATCCGCGGCTCCAGGCTTCCCCGACTTGCTTCTTCCGGGATCTACATAGACGACGGCAGGTACACCATACTCGCATCTTCCCTGACATTAAAAGCTCAGTTCTGCATCTTCAATTTCTGGGATATACTACATGTGTTTTTCTTCTCAATTTTACAAAGAGCTCAGTCCTCATCCCTGCTCAGTCCTCATCCCCAATTTTACAGAGAGCCTATACACCACCTTGATCTGTGATCTGCAGCAGCAACAATCATTAGGTATATTTTCTTCCCCTTTCAAAGGTATTATTGATTTGCATTGTGTGAATATGTGAGTGAGGAGTGTGTGGATGTGAATGTGTATGTGTATGTGTTGATTTTTTGTATGTGTTTGTGTAGATTTGTGTAGGCTTATGAGTATATGATTGTGTGTGTGTAGTTGAGTGTGGGTGTGTGTGTATGTGATTATTTATGTGTATGTGTAATTATATGTGTGTGCTTGTATGTGTGATTGTGTATATGTATTTGTGTGTGTATTTGTGATTGTATGTATTTCTGTGTGTATGTGTGATTGTATGTATTTGTGTGTGTAGTTGAGTGGTGTGTGTATGTGATTATTTATGTTTATGTGTAGTTGAGTGAGTGAGTGTGTGTGTTGATGTGTATGTGCTTTTTTTGTATGTGATTGTATATTTGATTGTGTATGTGATTATTTATTTGTATGTGTAGTTGTGTGTGTGTGTGTTGATGTGTATGTGATTATTTATGTTTGGTTGTATGTGATTGTGTGTTGCTTGTGTATGTGAATGTGTGAGTATGTGATTATTTATTTGTATGTGTAGTTGAGTGAGTGAGTGTGTGTGTGTGTTGAAGTGTGTGTGATTATTTATGTTTGGTTGTGTGTGATTATGTATGTGAATGTGTGTGAGTATGTGTTGATTTACGTGTATGTGCTTGTGTAGATTTGTGTAGGCTTATGAGTATATGAGTGTGTGTGTGTGTGTATGTGTGTAGTTGAGTGGTGTGTGTATGTGATTATTTATTTGTATGTACATGTAGTTGAGTGGGTGAGTGTGTGTGTATGTTGAAGTGTATGTAATTATTTATGTTAGGTTGTGTGTGATTGTGTATTTGATTGTGTATGTGAATATGTGTTGATTTATTATGTGTATGTGTTTGTGTAGATTTGTGTAGGCTTATGAGTATATGAGTGTGTGTGTGTATGTGTGTATGTAGTTGAGTGGTGTGTGTATGTGATTATTTATTTGTATGTGTAGTTAAGTGAGTGAGTGTGTGTGTATGTTGAAGTGTATGTGATTATTTATGTTTGGTTGTGTGTGATTGTGTATTTGATTGTGTATGTGAATGTGTGTGAGTATGTGTTGATTTATTATGTGTATGTGCTTGTGTAGATTTGTGTAGGCTTATTAGTATATGAGTGTGTGTGCGTGTGTGTGTATGTGTGTGTGTGTGTAGTTGAGTGGTGTGTGTGTATGTAATTATTTATTTGTATGTGTAGTTGAGTGAGTGAGTGTGTGTGTATGTTGAAGTGTATGCGATTATTTATATTTGGTTTTATGTTTATTTACATACAATTTATATATTATGGGTAAACATAAAGAAGATGGTGTTAGCGCAAATTGGGAGGCCAATGTTGTTTTAATTTTTTGTGACTTGTGCTTGAAAGAAATAGAGTTGGGTAATCACCCAACCACACACTTTAGCAGGGATGGGTGAGCCAACCTAACAACACATTTCTTTGCTCGCACGGGAAAGATGTATGATCAAAATCAAATGAAGAACAAGTGAGATCAACTAAAGAAAGATTGAAAGTTATGGCGAGAGCTTAAGGGTCGTGAAACGGGTTTGGGCTGGGATCCAATTCACAAAACTATTGCCGCTTCAGAAGATTGGTGGAAAGAATGACTAAAGGTATGCATTTTTTTCTAAAGATTGGTCATTTTACTATACTACTGTGGACTAATACATTTTCATTTCAATGTCAGGTTCATCCGAATGCAAGAAAGTTTTAGTTTTCTAGTATATCCCCCGAGTTAGAAGAGAAACTAGATATGATGTTTAGCAAGGTTGTATCAACTGGAGATCTTGCATGGGCTCCAAATTCTAGAAATTTTGAGCATGAATCAATTGACGAACATGACTTGTCTGCTGGAGAAGACACGCAGAACATGAACGAGTTACAAAATTCTGCTGAAGCAAGGAGAAAGCCGATGAGAAAAGGTAAGATGACAAATAAGAGGGCCCGAAGTTCGACGATGGATGAGATAGCTGAAACATCGCGCATTATTGGGCGTTCATGGCGGAGCCGCCTTACATTCAGATTTCTTCATCCTTGTACACTATTCCTGATGCTATTATAGAACTCGAATCTATGACAGAGGTCATGTCTGATTCAAACTATGACTTCTATGACTACTGCACCATGTTTCTGAGATAGAAACATAAACGAGAAACCTTTATGAGCATTCGAAAGGATCGGCGACTCAAATGACGGCAAGCTCGTTATGAAAAACAATCGGAGTAGTTGTTATGTGATGGAGTTTATGTTTTATTCTTGGATGGACTTAATGTTATGTGATCACACTTTATGTTTTATGTGATCGTTATGTGATTGACATTTTGTTGATGTTGTAATCGTGAAACTTCTTGTTTTATTATATGTTTGAACTACATGTTGGTAATTGTTAATCTATTGTTAATATATTGTTTAAATTTAAAATTGCCCCAGATTTACAATGTCTTTCTCGGATGGAACTGACAGTTCTAATGAGGAGACTCAGCAACAAGTAGCTGGCTGGTTTTACCGTAATAGAGCACTCATGGGGCAACAATTTCTAGCATCAGTGGATTTTCAGTTATTCGGTGTCAGTGGATTATCAAATATACCTTGCATGACATCAAGTCAAACAGGGTCTAGATGGGTTGGTGAACTTCTCGATGGACACCCTCATAGATTTTTCAGTTCTTTTAGAATGTCGAAGCTTATATTTGTAGATTTGTTAACACTCCTCACACAACAGTATAGATTGCAAGGATCTGGGAGAAATCTACCACGAGAAGTACTTGCAGTTACATTGCATATTTTAGGTCATAATATACCAATGCAAATTGCAGGCGAACGATTCCAACACTCCACAAAAACTATAAGTAGATTTTTTGCAAAGGGTATCACTACTATTAAGAGGTTATCTTCTGATGTCATCACCCCTGTAGATCACCTTTTCAATGATATTCCCCCCCCCCCCCCCCCCCCCCCCCCCCCCCCCCCAAATACTAAATGATGCTCGATACATGTCGTTCTTTAAAGACTGTATTGGAGCTATTGATGGAACATATGTGGATGCTCGAGTTCCTGCTGATCATCAGGCTTGCTACATTGGTCGGCATGGCACAACAACACATAATGTTATGGCAGTTTGTGATTTCAACATGTGTTTCACTTTCACATTAGCAGATTGGGAGGGTTCTACTCATGATAGACGTATATTTCAGCGTGCTCTTATGAACCCAGTTACAATTTCCCGTATCCGCCACCAGGTGAGCCTTTTACCTCTTGAGACCCCTTTTATAAAGAAATTTGTAAGATTATTAGTTATGATCGTTATTACTCACACGTTGATTGCAATGTATAATTTTGCAGGCAAATATTACGTAGTAGATGCCGGATATCCACTACAACGTGGTTTTCTAAAACCGTATTAGGTACACGGTATCATTTACCAGATTTTAGAAGGGGCAATTGACATATACAAGGGCGCCGGGAAATATTCAACCAGGCTCACTCGTCCTTGCGCAACGTCATAGAACGTTCATTCGGAGTATGAAAAAAGAAGTGGAAAATACTTAGAGATATGTTGTCATACAGTTTGACAAAGCAACGAGACATTGTGGTAGCAACAATGACTTTGCATAATTATATTCGCAGACACCCATCCCGCTCAAACACTCATTTTCGTGCTTGTGATGAAGACGAGCATTTCATTTACCCGGCGGGCCTTTAAAGAAGAACATGACAGAGTAATGAAAGCTCAAGTGGAGACCATGTTAGAGGGATTCGAGTAGGGGTGGATGAGATGGTGGCATTGCGTGACTCCATTGTCGATCAACTACACCGAGCTTGAACGTATTGGCAGTATCTACATAGTCGCTCATCGGAGATTTCGAGTTTTCAATATTTTGAGTTTTATAAGTATTTTGGATATTATTTGAGTTCTGCAAAAGTTTTAGACAACAAAAAAATATATTATTTTGTATATTAATATAGGAATATAAGAAAATATTCCAATATATATGCATTATTTGACAAATGGCGTTGTGACAAGTGTCTCACGACAGAAGATTATAATTCTCCTTCTATATGCCAATTGGAGAATCGATCAGAAGAGAAAGTGATTCAATTATAATTCAATTGAATTGACAGAAGATTATATAGATACAAAATTCTAAAAGGAAGACTAGTTCTTTCTCCATCCCCTTCATGCAAATCATTTCTAGGATTTATCCAACTCCATAGAGAACAACTGGCATTGAAGACCAGAAGATCATAGAATGGAATGACATTTGTCGAGTCGTTGCGCCGCCAATGCTCGTTCATGAAGTATTTAATATAAAATATTAAGTATACATTATGGATGTCCAAATACACATTTATGATATAACAAATTCAAACCTAGCCCATCACTATTCGATAGTAGTCCTAATATCGCGTTGGACGAACATCTCTCGCGTAGCCAAGCATAACTAGACATTTTTGACCTTACACAAGCATAGGTGAACCTAATGCGTATCAGAGTGCTCGATTATGCTCCATTGTTATTGAATTTTGGCTCTATAAAAGGAGAGGGAAGCAAAGCTATGGAGACACACTAAAAAAAGCCAAACCAATGAGAGGTAAATCTTTGAAGAGGAGAGTAGTAGTGCATGGCCAAATGAGGCGGTGACCGTCGACATCCGATTGCGGGCTGCATCGACATCGAAGAGCGAAAGTGTGCGGGCAACGACGACAAAACATCATATTCGCGGGCTGCAAGGTGCGCGGTGCTCAATGGTTGCATGCTCGTAGGCGGTGGTGGTTGTGCACAAGTGGTGATCGACGTTGGCGGGCTGCGCGTTCGCGGCAAGGTTAAGTCCTGACTTGGTGGCGGCAGTTGGTCGTCTGACGACGACGAATGTTCATTCTGGTATGAATCTTGTGCGTCCGTTTTACGGATTGCAGTCAAGTTCATATTAATCATGCGAATTTTCGTAGTCCATTTTTCTGCAGTTTTTGTTCGGACTTATATCTCTTAATTTGAGTACTTATTTATTTTATTGTGATAATAAAATTATGCGAAGTACGCATTTTTTATTTCTCTGTGTTTAGTTGTTCCTGAGGATTGCACTTTTGCGACTGAAAATCCCAACATTAATGACCGCCACCGCCGCGCCAAACGGAGCCTCCAACGGATCATATTTTGATATTGATGTTCTTTCATGTCGCAAGTAGTTTGATTTCCTGGTCATTTACCTATCCAACTCGATTTGGCATGTTTTTTTTTGCTCCGATGAGTTTGCACAAAAAAGCCACCGTCGTAGAATGTATGTTTGTCTTGACAACGGTTATTACGGTCATCAAAAAAGAAAATTAATTTTGAACATAAAGTGAATGAAGTTCCTTAGGTGAGGTCGTGCATTCACGAATGATAGTTCATAATGGCGTATTCGTGACCGCCACCGCCGCCCCAAATGAAGCATAAACTAGTAACATATAATGACACTTGTTTTGACATCGATGAATAAGCAAATCCCAAATTTCCCAAGCATTTTCGAATTTGACAAAACGTGAATAAATTTTTAAATCAAAAGTGTTCAAAATCAATGACGATGCGTCAAAATCATAAACTAGGAACGGGAATTGCGGGGGTTTGATCGCTCGAACGACTCCCAATGTCGGCTGACCGCAACAAGGATGTCCTACCGCACACTGGGAGTGTATAAAAACTTCTCCCTACAAACCAAGTGTTGTTCTAGATTGAGGGGGAAAAGAGGTAGACTTCGAGCATGATAGTGAGAGCTCGCGAGTTTGTAGCGAGGTCTCATGTGGCCAGGTGTTATTGGGCGGACCCCGCCCTCATCGAGTTTAAACAAATTGTCGACGAGTTGTGGCGAGTTCATCTCGTCCCACATCGAGCTGCTGTAGAGCCGCTATAGCGAGGTGGCCTCAGGCTGCCGGCGAGTTGACTAAGTCCTTCGTACATTTGGTCCCTGAGTCAACTGTCATGCCACAATTTTTTTGGGTAAACTTAGAGTAGAATTAGTAGTTCAATCAAAATCCCCTCTTAAAGATGAAGTAAAACAGAGCCCCAAGAAAAAAAAAAAAAATAATAATAGCGAGTTAAAACAAGGGCTTGATTTTATGGATTAAAGATTCACAAGAATAATCCGTGCATTAATTATGTCATGACGTTAAAATCAACTTCACTTATACTGCAATCCAAATACATTAACGAATTAAATATAAGAAATTATCCATACTTATTTTAAAAATATATGAGCCATCAAAACTGATTCTTAATTAGGATCATAAATTATTTTGTCTTCATTTCGATTTTTTATTTTTTATTTTTTATTTTTTGAAAGGAGCGGACTAGCATTTAAAAGAAATTGAAGGGTTATCGTGTATCAAAGATCCTCTCCATTTGAGTCTAAAAGGATAATATCAATTTCATGATCCAGATTAATTAATGGTTCATCGGTCGGATTCACAAATCCCATCATTATATATGTATGTATATATATATATTTAATACAGAAAACTATGCCTTTAGATAAAATGAGAATCAATTCACACCATGAAATGAATTTCATTTGGAGTCTCAAATGAAGAGGACCATGATCCCGTCATCTTATATTGTTATCCTCCCACACTGCCCATGAGGAGCGATTTTTACGTATGGGCAGCGCATGAGAGAATCGTGCGGGTGAAATCTTGTCCGTCCGATCTGCTATCGGACCGCCAACAAAATCCAGAAAAAGAAAACAAAGCGCAATGTTCGGTCGAATTTTAAGACAATGCGGAATATTATTTTTAAAATAATTATTTGATGGGTAAATAAGATCTTAAAATATTTGTAAAAAATCCATAATTAATATTAAGTAAAAATTTCTCTAAAAACAATAAATTTTGTAATAAAAATCATTCGTATAATTCTGTCCATGAAGGGAGCTCGTACATGACCGCTGGTATTAAACTATATATAAACTATTTATGAATTCCGTTTTTCTACGCGGTGGTGGTCTTGAACGCGCTGGTTAGGGTCTTAAACTATTTACCAAAGAAACCCAATTCATTTCTATGTTTAAAATTAAAAATTTGTGTGGCGGCCATAATCATTGTTATGCCAAACACATTCATTATAGTAGCTTTTGTTCAAGCTAATTGGAGCAAAAATGTCGCGCCAAACAAACAAATATTCATAATCACCAGCTTCATAACAGCCACCATCTTGCCAAATGAGAGAGATATTTAGGTACTTGCAACACACGATGATCACCAAAGATCACAGTGCGGGGTAATTTGCAAACGTACGATCCGTGATTCAACGGCGAAGATTTTGCCCAAATACATGCGTAATACGGTAATCTTGAATACATATATATTTTATATCAATCACGCGCAAGAAATTATGATCGCAAAAAACAACGATGTGATGACGCATCTCGCACGATAATATTTGATACATTACAGGTACTAACAATTTTCTATTGTTACTGCGATCGAGAATTTGCTATGAGTGTGCGCCTACTGATTCACCACGATTCGAACAGTAAATTCATAATAGCCGTTGCATAGAGTTAAAAAAAACGAAAAATGTAGGTAATTGTTATGTGCAAACAAATTTTGGATATGTGCAAATCAATTTTACGTGCAACCCAAAAAATTATATGTGCAAACCAAATTGTTACGTGCAAACCAAAAAAAATCATTCACAATTCTTTAACAAAATATTAACAAATAGTTTGCATCAAAAGTTTCTGACAGTCCTTCGCATTAAATATTTCATATAGTAAAAACTTTTAAATTATCATCGAAGTCTTCTTTGAGTCGTAATCTTTGGATTGAGTTGTTGTATCTGCAATAAAAATCGTCAAAGATTTAAAACATATATGTTTATGTAATTCTATTTTTAATGCACTTTATAGTGCCTCTTGGTTCAATTAGCGTTTGAGAAACCTGTTTGAAAAACCTCTTTAATTAGTTTGGCACCTGCAAAAGTATTAAGCATTAGCAAGTGTTAACTTATCATATGAATTAATTGAAAATACAAAATGAATAATTAAACTGTGAAATGTGTACCATTCTTTAACAATTTCTTCATGATACCTCCTCCAAATAGAGATTGTTGGAGGTAGGGGTGTGTCATCATGCATATTTAGTTATACAAAATGATTTCCATGAGTTAATCCCATAAATATTGTTCTCCGAAATGTCGGTGGTGCCGAATGCAATGACAAGAATGTGAAAGACTGAAACATGTTGAAATGGACAAATGTAATATTGTAGCAAGATGCAATGATTAGTCTCATATCAGACATCGTCATCCACTTATCTAAATGAGCAGGAATAACCGCGCAATCGAGGGATTCTAGCAATTCTGATTTCCTTGTCTTCCCAAAAATTACATCATATAAGTCTTCATGTAGTTGTAGTTGTTGTGAAAGACCAATACAGACTTTAACCAATCATCCCCCATATTTAATCCATTACTAATTACTCGGTTGCCGCAATGTCCATCTCCCATGACATCTATGACATCATTAATATACTCTGATATGTATGGTGACATCTCTTTTCGGGCTACTTAAAACATTTTTTTCATTCCTTACTATCTTTTTTGGGGGACGATTTGAACTCTTTTTCAATGCCAATTCTTCAGCCATCTTTTTTTGGGGATGATGCGGCCTTCCTAGGAGCTCTAAAGAAGATTGGCGAACATGGAAGAACCTTCGACGACCTATTCGACGGACTGTTACTCGACGACGGAGGTGGAAGAAGCTTCAGAGATGACTGTTACTCGTCGACCGGAGGTCGCCGACGATGAAGATCACTCAAATCGGGAGGCGGTCAGCCGAAGAGATGCAGGTTTAGGATTTTTCGTGAAAATACTAAATAATAACTAATGAGTTTTTTATTTTAAATTTTGATGTGCACTTATCTAAAATAGGTTTACAGATAACAATTACAAAAACTAAAGCAATGGACTCAATAAACGTAAGGAAAAAATGTCAATTTAAAAATTCATGTGGCAAGAGAGCAGGGTTTCGGGGGAGGAGAGAAGTCAGTGGCGGCAACAGTGGAATAGAAGTTCGTTTTTCTTCTCTCCAACCTCCTTCCTCTCTTTCCTTTCTCTCACCTCTGCAACCTCTTTTAGGGTTCCTCCCGCTGGATTTGCACAAATTTTACTTTTTTTTTTAGACTTATTCAACCTTCCTCTTGGAACGGGAACATTCTTCTTCGTCCTTGGATTTTGACTTTAGCTCCTTTCGTCACAGAACTGAGAAATACTTTCTTTCCTTTTTTTTTCTGGCTGTCTAATGGCTTAAGATACTTACGTGGGGGGAGAGAGTTGGATTGCGGAGATCGTGGCTAGATTTGTTCGTTTTTATTGTGGGCTTCGATCGTTATCTTTTTTTTTTAGGGGGAAATTTTGGAATCGCTTTGGGAGATTTTTAAAGTTGGAGATTTGGATTTCTTGACAGTTGTAGTGTCACGATTAGAAGGTAGCAATCCCCGCACTAGGTAGATCAGGGGTTTCTAGTTTTTTAAATCGCTGGGAGTGGATTTGGAGGTGAGATTGGACGTCCTCAATGGAAATGCCGAGTCCCGGAACCCCTAACTCGCGGAAGAAGACGACGATGGAGAGAACTGCCGCGATTGCGAAGCGGAGGACGGCGACAGAGAAGCCGTTGGCGACCCCAAAGAAGAAGGCCTCTCCGCAAAGAAACTTGGGGCAGCATAAGAAGGGGCCTCCGCCGGAGAGGCCCAATATGAAGCCTCGAGCTAGCCCAATTCTCCAGACTATGCGATCCTTGCCGGGAGACTTCAGATTCACAGGCGGATCTCCGTCGGAGGAGAGGCCAGAAGCTGCTAATCTAACTTCCGTGGACGAAGGTGAGGATGATCTCGACGGTGGAGGTAATACAGAAACGAGCAATCTCGCAGCGTATATGGAAGATGAAGGTGCTAATGTGTGTGGCTCGCCGGAGGAGCGTGTTGGTGGCTTAGTGAACGATGAGTCACCGTACAGTTCATCTTCCACAGCTGGTGCCGAGAGATCTTCACTGGATAAGGAGAGGTCCTCAGATTCATCTGCTGCTTTTGTGCCCGAGAGTTTCTTATCCCGGATTGATTCCAGATGGAGTGATACCAGCTCTTATGGCCCCAAGAAGGTAAGCTCTTTGTAATATACGTTTTGTTTTACTTTCTGTCCAGCATGTTTGTGATCAGTCTTCATGAGGTCCGAATAGTGGTTTATCTTTTACAGAAGTTCTTCATCATTCAACCTCATTTTTGTCAACGCATCGTACTGTATCCGTGGCTGTTTGGAAAAAAACGAATTTGTTTTCTTCCCAAAACTTCTGCTTTGTCTGCTATTATTGTTCAGATTCTGTAAGCTTTTTCTAAGATTTGGGTTAGGATACTTCTCTATCACAGTGTTCTTCAAGTAACGACATTTTTTTAAAAAACATTATTGCTTCACCTTTCTTCTACTCGGATGCCGCAGTAAAATTTTACATGATAGCTAGCTAATTTTCTGCATTTGGCATCTGTAACCGGAGCATTACTATATGCTTAAGTGATTGACAATTATGTAGATGTGATTTTGAAGAGTGATTTGGTGCTTGTTTGTGCTGCCTCATGTGTCATTTCTTCTTTGACTTGCCGATTTGTAAGATTAATAACGGCCACCGTTGTACTCGAGACACAGTTCTTTGAACCGGATTGATTTTTCTACCATTTTTTGGATTCATTGCTTGAAGGACGCCAAATTTTTTCCTTTGTTGGTTTGATTCCAGAAGGCCCATGAGAGTTTTTCTTCATGTAGATTTTTCTTCTTCTTTTGTTCCTTTTATGTATATTCCATTCTGCCTACAAACTCTTAGTCAAACACTGCCATGGGTACATGATTGATTTCCCTACCATATTTTTCAGCTATATATGGATACCTAAGTTGAATGGAATTAGAAAACCCTTGATGTTATTACTTGATTACACATACATATAGAGGAACGAGGAAAATACGGAAAGACTGAAAAAGACCGACTTGATTACACTATTACAACTCTCCCCCTCAGGTCGGACGGTAAATGTCGATCATCCCAAGCTTCTGAATATTATCAACGGACATATCACAACTAAGGCTCTTGGTGAACACATCAGCGAGCTGATCCTTGGATTGCACGAAGGGAGTAACCACATTTCCTTTATCCAGGTGATCTTTGATGAAGTGTCGATCCACTTCCACATGCTTAGTCCTGTCATGCTGGAGAGGATTATGAGCTATATTAATCGCAGCTTTATTGTCACAGTACAGCGAGATGCGACCATTATCCTGGAGCCCCAGATTATGAAGCATGGTATGCACCCAAAGGCCTTCACAGAGACCCAGAGACATCGCACGATACTCAGCCTCCGCAGTAGATCTTGCTACAATATTTTGCTTCTTACTCCTCCATGCTACCAAATTTCCTCCAACAAACGTACAGTATCCGGTGATGAATTTTCTGTCATCATGACATCCAGCCCAATCCGCATCAACGAAGACTTCAATCTTCAGGTGGCTATGCCGAGAGAATAAGAGCCCCCGACCGGGGGCCTTCTTCAGGTATCTCAATACCCGGGATGCGGCTTCTTGATGTTTAATCCTCGGAGCATGCATGTACCTACTCAAGATACCCTACAACATAGGTAATATCCGGTCGTGTGTGGGAAAGGTATATCGGTCTTCCAACCAACCTCTGGTAGCTTGAAGTGTCAGCACGATCGCCGTCACCGTCTTCATTGATCCTGTGGTTTTCCTCCATGGGTGTATTAGCCGGGACACACCCAAGCATTCCGGTTTCTTTCAGGAGATCCAACACATACTTGCGCTGAGATATAATGATACCTTGGGTTGACCGAGCAACTTCAATACCCAGGAAATATCGCAATTTTCCCAAGTCCTTAACTTCAAATTCGGCTGGCAAGAGAGTTTTGAGGTTACAGATCTCCTCTATATCATCACCCGTTATCACAATGTCGTCCACATAGACAATGAGGACCACAATCTTTTGTTCATGTCTATGGATAAACTTGGTATGATCCGATTGTGCCTGAACATATCCAAACTTCAACATGACTTTAAGGAACCTGCCAAACCAGGCTCTTGGAGACTGCTTTAATCCATATAGCGACTTCCGCAACCGAAAAACAAGTCCTTCGGTCTCTCTTCGAACAAAACCAGGAGGAAACTTCATGTATACCTCTTCATCGAGCTCACCGTGAAGGAACGCATTCTTCACGTCCAGTTGGTGAAGATCCCAACCTAAGCAAGCGACACAAGATAGAAGAGTCCGTATGGAGTCCATCTTCGCCACAGGGGCAAAAGTTTCCTGGTAGTCAACTCCCTGAGTCTGTGTATAGCCTTGAGCAACCAGCCTCGCCTTGCATCATTCAATCTTACCCTCCTGATTCTGCTTGATGGAAAAAACCCATCTTGACCCAATAGCTCTCTTTCTAGTGGGAAAAGATGCAACCTCCCAAGTATGATTTTTTTCCAAAGCAGACATCTCCTCCTCCATTGCCCGAGACCATACAGGTATGCTCAATGCTTCCTGCCATGTCTTAGGAATGGTAACCATGAACAATGAAGCCACAAAGGACTGATGTGCAGGGGTAAGATGATGATAAGAGACATGATTAGAGATGAGGTGCTGAGTATAAGGATCTGTACCTTCCGACAAAGTAAGAGGGGCATGTAACTCCTCATTTTCAGAACCTGAATCCGAAGCAGGCATTGGTAGCGAAGGAGTACTAGCAGTTTGTTGCCCTGTCTTATGGCGGTGGTATATGTGAGGAAAGGGAGACACCAGAGATGAAGGCAGGGCTGGAAGAGGAGACACATGAATAGGTGGAGCTGGATCCTGAGCAGGAACAGAACCTGAATCAAAGGGTAAGGGATAGGAGTATCTAACACAGTCTCACCCTCACTAATCTCCCCTTGACGAAGAGAGTGAGTCGTGGTCAGATAATATGAGTCCTTCTCTTGCAAGGTAACATCCATAGTACAGTAGATACGACGAGAAGGAGGATGGTAACAACGGTAACCTTTTGTAGTAGAGGAGTAGCCAATAAAGACACAACGGAGAGCCCGAGGGTCAAGTTTATCCCTATGGGGTAAATGAACATGCACAAAACACACACATCCAAAACCCGGGGGGGGGGGGGGGGAGTGAGAGGTGTGGACAATAGACATGGACGAAAGACGGCCAATGGGGGTAGCATACGCTAGGACTCTCGATGGGAGGCGATTGATAAGGTGAGAAGCGGTGAGAACCGCATCACCCCAGTAAGATTTGGGATGATGCATAGTATGGAGAAGACAACGAGCCAGCTCAAGAAGATGCCTATTTTTCCGTTCGGCCACCCCGTTTTGAGTCGAGGTGTGAACACAAGTGGTTTGATGTAAGATACCATGACTCGTAAGATAGGAACCAAAAACACCCCGATCATCATATTCCCCTCCATTATCGCTACGGAGAACACAAATTTTACCATTAAACTGGGTCTGAACCATTTTGTGAAAGGCTTGGAAACAAGTGAAAACCTCACTTTTTTTCTTTAACAAATAAACCCAAGTGGTCCACAAAAACAATCAATAACCGTAACAAATCACTTAAAACCAGATAAAGATAACACTGGGGAAGGACCCCACACATTAGAATGAATCACAAAAAAAGGAATAGTGCTAGGAGAAGATAAATGCACAGAAGTATGACGAACATGTTTTGACATAGCACAAACATCACACACAAAGGATTTCATAACAGGAATAAAAGCAGGAAACAATTTTTGAAGATAAACAGGAGAGGGATGTCCAAGGCGAAGATGTCATCAACGAACATCCTCTGCGGTGACAGTAGCAGATGCGAGAGCTTGAGATGGATGTTGGTTGTCCAGGTAGTACAGACCACCATGATTCTTACCACTGCCAATTTTCCGCCTCGTACCCAGTTCCTGAAAAACACAAGAGTCAGGAAAGAAGGTTACCGAGCAGTTGAGCGAGTGAGTAATATGACTAATAGAGAGTAAATTGCGGGGAAAAGATGGAACATGAAGAGCAGAGGTGAGAGAGAGATTATGGAAGCAGGAAATGTGTCCTTTGCCAGCAATGGGGGATAATGTGCCATTAGCAGAGATGACCTTATCCCGACCGGACAAAGGTGTGTAGGAAACAAAACCTGAGGAGGAGCCTGTCATATGATCAGTAGCTCCCGAGTCAATGATCCAGTCAGATGAGGAGGCAGTGGAAACAAGAGCATGGGCCTGAGTCGCAGTAGCAAAGGAGGAGGAAGCACCCGGAGCGGAGTCAGACTGGGAGTGAAGTAAACGCCGCAGAGCGTCCAATTCCTGGACTGAGAAGGAGCTTGGGGCTGGATGTTTCTCATATATCTCTGAAGCATAAGCATCATCTGAGAATCGAGGGCTGCCTGTCCGGCCTCCTCCACGGCCAGGAGCCCGACCATGACCTGGAGTCCGACCACGGCCAGCAGGAGCCAGATGAGGATGGAGCTTAAAGCACGCATCCCTAGTGTGACCCCGTCGACCACAGTAAACACAAGTGGGAACACTAGTGTTGGTATTACCCCGACCAACACTAGTCAAGGCAGAGCGATCCGGAGGAGCAACCATACTAAGGGACTTCCGACGATCATCATCGCCAAGGACCATGCTGAAGGCTTCCCTATGAGAAGGAAGAGGCGAACGATGTAAAATATGAGTCCAGACAGTATCTAACTCCATGTTCAGCCCCATCAAGAAGACATGCAGGCGGTAGCGGCTCTCCTTTTGCTGCATCTTTACGGCGTCCGCCGTACAGGAGGCTGTGAATTGCTCGAAGAAATCCAACTCTTGATAAAGGCGTTCAAACTCAGAGAAGTAGGTGGAAACCGTCATAGATCCCTGTCGGAGCTCCAAGATGTGACGAGTGAGCTCATATATTTGAGTGGAACTACCAATCTGGGAGTAGGTGTCCCGAGCCCGGGTCCAGATATCGTGAGCTGAGTCCAGCAACATGTAACTGCGATACACCTTGAGAGACAGAGTGAAGAAGCCATGACACGACAAGGGAGTTCTCGGAGTCCCAACGTTTCCAAGTGGGATCATCTTTGGATGGAGCCTTAACAGTTCCATCTATGTAACCGAACAATTGATGACTGCGTATCACATGTTGAGCAGCACACGACCATTCCAGGTAATTTGTTCCATCCAAGGGTGCGGTGGTAATCTTCAACGAACCGGAGTGACCATGAGTCTGCTGAGGGTCACTCATCTGTGACATAACTTCACTCGGCGAAGAACCCGTAGAATCCCCCATGATACTCCCTAGCAGTAAAAAGAAATCACGACTACGGAATGATCGGCACAACAACATCAGGTCACGACAGCAGGAGGTCAGCGACAGCAGATCACGACAGCAGGAGGTCAGCGACAGCAGATCACGACATAGGATCAGCTGCCGGAGATCGGCAAATCACGGCATAGGAGAGTGGCAGCAGATCACGACAGCAGATCATAGCAGGAGATCGGCGGTAGATCAGCTGCAGGAGGTCACGACAGGAGATCGGCGGCAGTGGAAGGAGATCAACGACAACAAATCACGGCATAGGAGACGCAGGAGATCACGGCAGGAGATCGGCAGCAGATCAGCTGCAGGAGGTCACGACAGGAGATCAGCGGCTGCGGCAGCAGTAGTTCGGCGGCAGAAAAACGACACGATATCAGCGTCGGGGAAGAATCACGGGATCGGCGCCGCCTAGCATCCAGATTTAGCGGCGGCGCCTAGGATCCGCATGAGCGGAGGCGGGGAAAGCAGCGGGGGACTCTCAAACCGTCGGCAGAAGGCGCGGAGGAGAAGGATGAGGCCTGTTATTCTCTGTGCAATCAATTGCAACTACTGGAGTACACATTAAGGAATCTTCTAGCTCATTACGAACATTGAGTTGAACCAGAAATGTTCTCTACTAAAGCTTTTGGTATCATCAAAGTCTTTGAAATAATTCAACTATTTCAGTCCCTACTCTTTTTTCTAAAACCAGCATTATAATACTTTGGTTTGCATGTCTAATAATTAGCAAATTCTTGGCGCTTGTTTAATTAATTTGAAATACATTTACAAATGTTGACGTGTTTTTGTGCAACTTATAATAATCATGTTTGGATGGATCCCCTACTTGATATGATTTTCATTTAGATTATGAAAAATAAGGCCCAACAAATATCTAATTAAATTTCTGTATCTGTGATATATAGTTTATTTCACTGATGTGATCAGCATATTGGTGATTGATTGATCACAAGACTTCATCTTGTATTCAGAAGCTCCAGGGTTGGTGCCAACTTCCGGATGGAGAATGGAAGTTAGGAAGGATACTGTCAACTTCAGGGGGAGAATCAATTATTTCTCTTTCAGAGGGGAAGGTAAACAGTTAAAAGTGTTGTCTGTCAAATGTAGATTTGATTGTTTATTAAAAAAAACATTTTCCAAGACTGAAGCATTTTTGCAGGTATTGAAGTTGAAAACTGAGAGCATTTTACCTGCAAACCCTGAAATACTTGATGGGGTGGATGATCTGATGCAACTTAGTTATTTGAGTGAGCCATCTGTGCTCCACAACTTACAGTACAGATACGATCGAGATATGATCTATGTCGGTATCTTATTCTCTTTCAATTTCATTATTTTTTATGTAATTATCTCTAAGACCCTTGTGGTGCCGTTGACTTACTGTTTTTGTGGTTTAGACAAAAGCAGGGCCAGTGCTGGTGGCCATTAATCCATTTAAGGAAGTCCAGCTATATGGAAATGATTATATTGAGGCATATAGGAGCAAATCTGCAGATAGTCCGCATGTTTATGCTATTGCAGATACCGCTATACATGAAATGATAAGAGGTAAATATTTTTTTATAATAGATATGTGATTCTCATACTGAAATTTAAGTTTTCTTTCCCTGACATTGATCTTCTTTTCAGATGAAGTCAATCAGTCTATAATTATAAGGTACAAACACTGGTTTCTTCATAAGCTAAGGAATTTATTTTTCCTCTTATTTTGTTATTTACATCATTCAACACTTAATCCTCCAACTGGTATCTATTCGTTTTCATCATCATCAATAATCTTATCTGATGGCGATCGTCATCAGACTACGGGTCGCCAGTTTTTATATATTCGCGCAGGAGACGATGATCGGATCGGCGATCCGAGACCGCGAGCGCGTCCGGCTCGTCACACTATTATTTTTATGTATTTTATTTTATTTTTTTTGGATTTGTTTTTGGTGTTTTAGTACCTCGGGCGTAATGACCAATCATAGCCATACACGCCCGATGCCCAACCGCCTCTTCTTGTTATAAATAGGGGCGGGTGCTGCAGTTTAGACTAATTGTGTATTTTTGTGAGAGATTCCAGAATTCACGATCAATTGTGGTGCAATGCCGCGAGTCCGGGGTGTGACGCCTCAGCGAATTTCAGTTATCATCTATTATCCTTTCACTATTCCCGTGAACCATTTTCACGATTCCTTTCAAAACCCTCCCTGTCGTTCATTCCATGTTTCAACTACAAGCCTACACACGATCCCCTCTATCCTGACGGAGGAAACCGATCCTGACACTGTACATCTTCATCTTCCTCGACGGGAAGGATCATCGACCTCTCCTAAGCCGCAAAATCCCACCCTGTCCTGTTCTTCTCCCTCCACTGGGTCGTAACTTCCGATCGATTACGGTACTGCACATTTCATCATCCTCGCCATTTCATTGTTCATCCTCTTCGATCTCGACGGGAACGAGAGGCATTCACTCGTCTTTCTCAGATCGACCCCTCTCCTCTCGCCGCCACAATAATTCCAGCAACTATCGACAACCAGCCGCCTCCTGTTGTCTCGACGCCTTTCCCGCACGACTTCTTCAAACTTCTGCCATTTTTCCTGCTCATCCTCCCTATCTTTGTCGTGGAACCACTATAAATCCCCTTCCCCTACAACAACCATTTTCCCTCTTCCCTCCAACATTTAGCTGCCTATCTCCCCTCTCACTCAGTAGTCAGCCGGTTTCCCCTTCAAAATCAGCATTACCGTGCAGCCCGCTGTCGCAGCCCCACCGCAACCGCATTCTACACTCGCCATCGGATCCTTATAGCTACGTGAGTATTATTGTGTTGTGTTTATTTCCTCTTTATTGAATATTGGAGAACATTTCGTATGTGTTTGGGTATTTCGATCAATAGTTGAGTTTGCTCTTGGTTTTCTTTCGTTCTATAGATCTAATCTTGGAAATTGTGGCTAAGCACTTTGTGCGAAAGTTAGTGTGTCTTGTGCTCACCAGAAAATTTTAATTCATCTCGTGTCAATTTTCCATACTTATAAAATTATTACCGCAAATTATATTTCCGTATTAAAGTTTTAAATTATTTGCATTTTATTTTGGTCGTATTATTCTGAGTCCATTATGCATCACAATCACTTAAGGTCGCATTAGTGTCGGCACACCCTTGTTTCACGACCTGCCCTGTATCATTATCCCAACTATTTGGCATTGATTTTATGAATCTGTTAGGGACCGACTCGGAGGTCGCCGGAAGAGTAGCCGGAGTTGGAGATGACGGAAGGAGGAGATACTACAGAGCCTTGACCGCGGCTGCCTATGCGGGGCGTGCGAGAGAGAGAGAGAGAGAGAGAGAGAGAGAGAGAGAGAGAGAGAGAGCTTTCAAGATCTCTTTTAGGGTTTTGGAAAAATAGACTTCTTTATTCATGCCAATACAAGACTCACTGGGTTCTTTAAATAAGACTTACAATCGACACAAACAAGGAAAGAGTTACAAGGAAATAACGCTAAAGGAAATAAGACAAACTTGGACACCACATAAAAACACGACATAAATAACGACGCCTAATAAGGACGCGACTCTAAGACAAAATAAAAGCATATTAAGAAATACTAAATAACGCCATAAAAGGACCCGTAACATCTCTCCCGCCGTGCAAAACGAGCTTGTCCTCAAGCTCGAGGGAGATCAGTGGTGTCCGCATCAGTCGACACCCTTATCATCAGAGTCCTCGACGTGCATATAGAAAAGTCGTTTGCACCTGTGACCGCGAGTGTACTGCTCATCGCAGTTGAAACATAAGCCCTTGGCGCGCCGTTCCATTATCTCATCCCGAGATAGTTTCCAGATTGGTGGGGATGAATGTCCCTCTGAATGACCTGGCTGAATGCCTGTTTCGGTGGGCAAATAGACCTCCTGTGCCAGTTGGAGGTGACGGTCACATATCCTAGCCAGACTCATATCAGTCACTAAGTCTGGAGGAGCCTCAAATTCGACATCAAGTCGCAGACGATCATGAAGTCCGGCGGTGAAGATGCCGACCTGTATCTCTGGGGAAAGCGTGACGTGCGCCAGAAGAAGTTGAAACTGGTCCAGATAGTCGTCCACGGAGCCTGTTTGGCGTAGTGTTGTGAGAGCACCAAGGGGGTTGCTGCGGATGGGCGGGCCGAAACGTATGTTGCAAAATCGCTTGAAATCGTCCCACGTTAGGCCCGACTGATCAGTGAGGAGACGAGTGACCCAAAGCAAAGCCGAGTCGAGAAGGTGGAAGGAGGCCAGAGGGAGCCGTTCAGCTGTCGGAGTTTGTTGATGGCCAAAGAATTGTTCGCACCTGGTGAGTCAGCCCATGAGATCAGTTTTCCCATCGTAGGTGGGGAATTCCAACCGGGTATAACGTGAAAGAATAGCAGCTTCAGGGCGTAAAAAAGTCTGCGGTGGCGGCTCATGGCGAATGAGCGGCGGTAGCGGAACTTGACTGCTGGCGTGATCCGTGGGTGGGGTGGTAACCACGGGAGGTGCTGTTGTTAGTCCATTAAGCTTGGTGGTGAGGGTTTCCATGTCATCCTGATGACGTGCGTCGGCGTCCCGAAAGCGTGCCTCTACATCTTGAAGGCGTGCATCCATGGAAGATATGACTGCGTGCAGCTGGTTCATAACATCCAAGAAATCAGGCGAATCTCCCATAGTGTGGATGGAGGTAGCACGGGATAAGGAGCGGGTGACGGGACGGCTGGAGTCGTCAGAGTCGACTGAATTTGTGTTGCCTCGAGTGTCGTGTCGTCTCCCAATGATGGCGTCACAAATATGATTAGCGTATGCGTCGGTTACGCGTGCATGCAATGTCGGCAGAGGAGGATTAGACGCCCGCTGGGCTGGTTTGCCGAGGATGCAACGTCGGAGGAAAAGGACTGAGTGCAGCGTCGGCTGGAGTCGTTGCGTCGACAGGGCTGAAGCGTCGACATTGGAAGGAGAGCGATTTGTTGCGGAATTGACTGTCGGGGAGAGCGTCGATCTGGCGTCAAGGAGCTCAGGGGACGCCGCATGCGTCGATCGACTGTGTTGCAGAAGTCAAACAATGATCGGATGGCGGCGTCGATTTTCTGGAATCGGAAGGATTTGTCGCCGGAGTGCGGAGGGCTGAGCGGAAAAGTGCGTCGGGGTTGCCGCTGGAACGGGGTGCGAAAGAAGACAGAGAAGTTGTCAGGTGGGGCGTGATGTCGCATGGCTTGCGGAGTTGAGGATCGCCGAGGATGTCGGTTTGCGAGAAGGAGGGGAGGAGTCCCTATGATACCAGGATGTTAGGGACCGACTCGGAGGTCGCTGGAAGAATAACCGGAGGTGGAGATGATGGAAGGAGGAGATACTACGGAGCCTTGACCGCGACTGCCTATGCGAGGCATGCTCGAGAGAGAGAGAGAGTTTCCAAGATCTCTTTTAGAGTTTTGGAAAAATAGACTTCTTTATTCATGCCAATACAAGACTCACTGGGTCCACATAAAAACAATCGACACAAACAAGGAAAGAGCTACAAGGAAATAACGCTAAAGGAAATAAGGCAAATTTGAACACCACATAAAAACACAACATAAATAACGACGCCCAATAAGGACGCGACTCTAAGACAAAATAAAAGCATATTAAGAAATACTAAATAACGCCGTTAAAGGACTTTGATTCTAAACTACTAAGCTCAAATTATTTTGAGAAATTTTTATCCATGTTACCATAGGTCTCCCCTTCTCCAACTTAATCTTTTACGTTAAATAGATCAATTCTTCTAAATAGTGCATTTTCTATTTTCATTGCACTTGCCTAAGCAACCTAAATCCATATTCTCTTATCATTTCTTGCTGCTATTTTCCATAAATTGTTTTTTCCTTCATTTGCTAGTATAATCCTTGAATGCCTACTATTATGTAGTTTAATTTTGCATGGTCTTAAGATCTTTTTATTTTATTTTATTTATTCTCATTAATAAAGAAGTTTAGTTTATACCATTATGTATTGGGGCCAAATAGATTGATTACCCTATATATGGATACATGAATACTTTTATCTTCTTTATATATTAATTTAATCTTGAAGTTTATCCATCTGTGTCCTCTTATAGCGAAACAGATTCCACAAATTTGCTAAGCATGTCCTTGTTTTTCAGCGGCGAGAGTGGAGCAGGGAAAACCGAAACAGCAAAGATCGCAATGCAATATTTGGCTTCTCTTGGAGGAGGCACTGGGATGGAACATGAAATTTTACAAACTAATCCAATTCTTGAGGCCTTCGGAAATGCAAAGACAGCAAGAAATGATAACTCTAGCCGCTTTGTAAGTTTCTCTTTGTAATTTATTCAAGCGAAGTCAAACTTTTTACTTAATTTCTAAGTGATTCAACACTCTTTCTTTCTTAACATTTTTAAACTACTACTCAAAGGTCCATATATTTTGTTGAATATGTTATAATATGCTTGTTTTTTTGTTCTTGGCTAAAATTTGCTGTTACACTTCAGGGAAAGTTGATTGAAATTCATTTCAGTCAAAGTGGAAAGATTTCTGGTGCGAAAATTCAAACCTGTAAGGATCTTGTACCTTTCTTACAATCTGATAACTATCTTCCTCAAACATTTTATTTCCTTGGATTAACCTTTATATGCGTTTCATTTTGTTCCTTTGGTACTGTGTACTATGCATACCAGTTCTGCTTGAGAAGGTATATCATTTTGCTTAAACGCACCACTTTTTTTTCCAAACTTGTTTATCAATCTCGTAATAATTATTTGTACATTTTGCAGTCAAGGGTTGTCCAATGTGCACATGGTGAACGATCGTATCATATTTTTTATCAACTTTGCGCTGGTGCTTCAAAATCTCTTAGAGGTAGCTACTTTATGTTCACATTTTCTCATTTCCTCAAACAAATTGTTACTCTCTTAATTTTACTGTGTATTTCAATTTTTGGGCATAGAATTGAAGTATGGTGAATGTGATTATGGATTGTTAACTTCAACAGGAATTTTGTCCAAAGGACTAGGATTGGCTTTTTTAATCCTTGTTTGTCATTCAGCTTTATGTTAAATTGATTTGTATTATTCTTACCGTAACTTACTTTTTAAAAAATTTATCATTCTAGCTTTTGATTACACTTTTTGATCTTGGAACCCTCTTCTTATGTGCGGACTTTACTTTTCAAGAGTTTCTCCTTTTCAACTATTATCGATTGTTTTCTACATCAACCAATAGGTTTGCTATTCCTCCTACTTCTGGTCGTTGCACTTGTCCTCCAGTACCTATAGTCCCCTTGAGTATGTGATGATCTTCTTTTGCAAATTTGCTTGTGCTATGATAGCCTTCTTTGCGATATATGCGGTTCTGAGAAGGATAAAGAATACATCTATTGTATATATTCTGTGTTCTCCAGCAGTCTCCATTGCTGTAGTTCTCGATTATAATTGCAATTGATCTGGTATGTTTTTTTCCTATGCTTTAACAATTATGCGACTACTTATATTCTTTATGTTTCTAGTGTGTAAGGAAATCAAAGTGACTTTATCTATTAATATATAATGAGAGCGGTTGAAAGTTACGGGAGATATTAAACTTGTTGAAATAAGCAACAAAGTCAACAAAATCTAGATTTTTTTCCCAATTTCTACGTTGCCAACTTCAGTATAGGTGGGATGTGACGCTCTGTTGGAAAGTGGGGGTACGTCTTGGCCTTATAACCGCCTGGAAGAAGTGCCGACAAGTTTGAAGCAACGTCACAAGTTGGTTGGCGAAGTGCCACTCTTTTTTGAGCTGGCCGGTGAGGTGTCGCCCGGCGAAGAGGGCTAAGAAGGAGGTGGTGCGGAGTGCTGGATTACGGTGGTGTCGAGATGGGCTGTTATTGTGGAGTTGGGATGTGGCCGTGGGATGAAGTATGGGTGGCTGGTGGGCTAAGTGGTGTGAGTTCGATAAACATGAGTGAGACTGGAGCTAGCGAACTTAGACGGTGTTCGTCGGCTTGTAGAGGTGGGAGAGAGTCTTAGAAAAAAAAGGGTGTAAATGTATCATACATTGACATAATCCAAGATATGTATATAAATTTAGTGACGTGGGTGAGGAAATCTGGAGGAGCTCACATCAAGGGCTAGCTTTAAGCTCCTATCTCTTTACCCTTGTCTTAGATGAGCTCACCAGACATATCCAACAAGCAATACCTTGGTGTTTATTGTTTGCAGATAATATTGTTTTGGTCGATGAGACGCACGATGGTGTAATTGCGAAACTTGAATCCTGGCGAGACACTTTAGAAAAGAAGGGTCTTAGGTTGAGCAGGACAAAAATAGAGTATATGGAGCTTAAATTTAGTAGTGTAAGAAGGACGGATGACCCCGTCATTAAGTTGGGTGACCAAAATATTTCTCGCAGTAAGTGCTTTAAATATCTGGGTCGATAGTTCAAAAAGATGGAGGTGTAGATAAAGATGTGATACATAAAATCCAAGGAGGTTGGTTGAAGTGGAGATGTGCGTTTGGGATCTTATGTGATCGTAAAGTACCATTAAAACTTAAAGGTAAGTTTTACCGTACTGCAATTAGACCAGCGATGCTCTACGATTCTGAGTGTTGGGTAGTGAATTATGTACATGAGCAAAAAATGGGAGTTGCGGAGATGAGAATGCTTAGGTGGATGTGTGGACATACGAGACGGGATAAAATTAGGAATGAATGTATCGAGGATAAAACATGAGTGACACCAATTTTAGAGAAGACGCGAGAAGCTCGATTAATATGGTTCAGACACGTTCAAAGGAGACCATTAGATGCACTGTTGGGTGTTGTGAGAGTTTAGCCACTAGGCATGTTAAACGGGGGAGGGGTAGACCAAAAAAGACTTGGAATGAAACTATACAGAAAGACATGATGTACTTGGGCATTAGTGAGATTATGACTAAAGATAGGGCGCAATGGAGACAAAGGATCCATATAGCCGACCCCGCTATGGTTGGATAAAGACTTGAGTGTTGTTGTTGTTTGGTAACTTACAATACATGTATTTGTACACATATTTATAGGATGGAGTGAAATCTCAACTCCAAACTAAGATGTGGTACTAATCTATACATGAGAAAATCACCTAATGGGTCAAGAAGAGGGCCTTTACATGGTTATTCATAGTTCTTCTACACTAACCTTTCACAGATAGTAAACAGATGTTAAAAACATGATTACAAATCAATATTTAATGATCTAGAAGAAAAGAGAATGCAGGTCATCATGAATCACTTTGAGGACCTTATCCAAACATTCCTTATAATAAAGGTTGGCATTATATTAGAGAAATAATCTGAAATGATCTCTGGATGATCTATAAAGAGAACACTTAAAATCTCAGAACGGAACTAAACTTCATTGCCATGAGAAGTAGGTAAAAGAGAACCAGAGGAAATAATAATAAAAAAGCTCATGTAATCTGTTAAGAATGAGGTCAGCTGTTTATGGATATATTACTATTAGGACTTACTTCAAACCTTCTTCACTACTCCACATCCCTCGGCACTGGTTGATAATCTCTGAATTCTCAACATCCAAACACATGCTAAACAAATTAATATATATTAAAGAATTGATTAATGGCGTTTAACAAAATGCAATAATTAAATAAATAGTATACAACAACAACAACACTCAAGCCTTTATTCCACTATAGTGAGGTCGGCTATATGGATCCTTTGTCGCCATTGTGCCCGATCTTTAGTCATAATCTCACTAATGCCTAAGTACATCATGTCTTTCCTTATAGTCTCATTCCAAGTCTTTATTGGTCTACCCCTTCCCCGTTTAACATGCCTAGTGACTAAACTCTCACAACGTCTAACAGGTGCCTCTAATGGTCTCCTTTGTACGTGTCCAAACCATCTTAGTCGAGCTTCTCACATCTTCTCTGCAATTGGTGGCACTCCTGTCTTATCCCTGATACATTAATTCCTAATTGTATTTAGTCTCGTGTGTCCACAAGACTGGATTAAATAAATACTATAGCTTCATAAAATTCACTGGGTCCATTCGGATCACAGGAATTGGAATTGTAAAATTGGAATTCATCCAATTACAATTCTTGCAGGAATTGGAATTGGTTTGAATTCCAATGCAGTTGTTCGGCTGCAGGATGGTTTTCTAGAATTGGAATTGGTCTGAAATTGCTCTTTTTCCCATGGCTGCAGGATCGGGTGTCTACATGTCGAGCGCCGCCAGGTTGCTGTCGCCACCGGACGACGAGCAGTTCCCCTGTCGAAAGGTGGCGAGATCGGCGTTGATGCTTTTGTCGTTGTAGATGCGGGAGCGGAAGAACTGGAACTGTTACTGGCCGATTGTGCGTGTGCGGGAGAGCGTTGTCATGTCCCTGGCGCTGAGTCCCTTTGCCGAGAACTTGGAGACGAGTGTGTCGAGCGCCGCCGCCGACGGCGTGATCAGGCGACGACGGCGAGATCGGGCGACGACGAGGAGATCGGGCGACGACGAGGAGATCGGGCGACGACGAGATCGGGCGACGACGACGAGATCGGGCGACGAGAACGAGATCGGGCGACGACGAGATAGGGAGCTTGCACGACGCGAGGAAATATCGGTGTAGGGCTTTCAACCGAAAATGGGCAATATCTTCCCTTACCCCTAAGAATTATAATACGGGTCCACCGTCAATTATCCTATTATATTAGTATTATGTTGTATCGAGTCTTTATTATGTTGAGTCTTTATTTTGATGAGTCAAGTTAGAGTATTTTAGGTGTTTTAATATTTCGCATATTGTCCTTGTAGCGGATATTTACGCCCGTGCCATTTGGGTCTTATATAAGAAGGCCTTGTCTTGTATTTGAAATTAATCAATGAAGAAAGAAATTTTCCCTTCTCTCTCTAATTCCTCTCTCTCTCTCTCTCTCTAAGCTCCTCTCCTTCCTCCACCCTCTAGGGTTTCATCTTCTCTCATCTCCTCTCATCTCCTCCACCATTTCTAGGGCTTGCCCGTGTATCCCCGCCTCCAACAATCGCAACGAAACAAGCCCATAACATCTTGGTATCAGAGCTATCCTTCCTCGGCTCGACACTCCGCTGCTGTCGCTTCAACATCTGCCGTTGTTTCGGACGACCGACACCAGCCAGAGGATTCCTTCTCCTTTTCCCATCAACGACATACAACCCAACGACATTCCACGACACCAGAAGCCTCCTTTCTCTTCTGCTACAAGCATCGCAACCAAACTTCAGTTGAATATTCGCTTTTTATTGTTTACGTTTTTATGTTACGCACGTGATATGTCACATGTATGTCCCTTATATATATGTATGTGTTTGCCCGGTTTAGGGCATCAAATCCTATTGAATCATCGGTTTCCACTTGGTATTAAAGCGAGGTAAGAATAAAAAGCGCCGACGAGCTAAGACCGCATGTCTCCTCTTCTCCCACCAACGCACGTCTCCTTCCAGCGCCGCACACCTCTCCATCCAGAACCAACGCAACTCCGAACGACAACAACGCCGATTTCTCCTGCGACTTCATCGAGCCCAACACCCTTTCCAGGGGTCGGGACTTCTACTCGAGCAGCTCGCCCGACATCTGCACCTGTTCCGCTTCCCATCTCCTCAGCAACCCCGCCTTTTCACTCTCCTTATTTTATTTATTTTTCTGGAGCCCAACACCACTCTCTCCAATCCCTCTGCCTTTCCCATAAATAACACCCTTATTTTTTTTCTTTCTCAAGCACAACACCCTCTGTGCCCTTCCCTTCGATTTCATCTTCTACAACCGGCACGCTCCAGCTAGCCCGCATGCCCTCTCCAATTAATTGATTTTTTTATTAATTCTTATTGAATTAATAAATTAATCAACTAATTATTATGAACATGCAATTATGCGATATAAAATTAAGTGCCGCAGACGAAGCCGACCTTTGTTCAAAGTTGTGGAAAATGTTGAAGTCCTTTCAGGCTTCCGCATCTCGCCTCGACACCACATTCGACAAATTGGCGACGTCCGGACACTTCGGACTCTTGCCTCTCCCAGTGTCGGCGCCCTCCCAGCTCGCGCACTATACCGCCATTTCCCGCTCAGCTTCCCCACTGTTGCGACCGCCGATTACGCCAGTTGTCTTTCCACCGCTCGCCGAGGTTCTTCACGCTCCACCATCACCTCCGGTGAATTCTACTCCGCGGTTTTCCTCAGCCGCCTCCCTGACCCATTCTGACCGCCTCTCGAGGCCGCTTCCACCGCCGACCGTTCCGTCTCCTGCGCCACCAACCCTTGCCTTGCCGGTCCCTCCAGCACATTGCCTTCCGTCCTGCCAGCCGCCGCATCGCCGGTTTCCGCTATGCCGCCTCCGACCATGCCGCTGCCTCTGCTGCCGGCCCCTTCGACCGCATTGTCGTTGCTGCCTCGCATCGCACCGCCATTTCCCCCGGACCCGTTCCCGACGGACCCGTTCCTTCCGCAGACTAGGGTTTCTCCAGCTACCTCCCAGCCGTTGTTCGCCGCCGCATTGCCGATTCCGCCAGACCCCTTCATTCTGCTGGCCGTTGTTCCTTCGGTTGCCATGCTACTATGGCCTCCCGCCACTCCGTCGGACCATCCAGCCCCATTCCTTCCATCACTCGCCTTCCCAAAGGCGCCGCCGCTACTCCTCGCCGCCACTGCCGACGCGACAGATTACCAGACATTATTTTGGCGCGAGATCAAGGAGCCAGAGGAGCTGATCATCCCACTGGAGTTTGAGCTTGAGGACAAGCTCGATGTCAAGGACGGATGGAGTGTTACGGGTCCACCATCAGCTATCCTATTCTATTAGTATTATGTTGTATCGAGTCTTTAGTATGTTGAGTCTTTATTTTGATGAGTCAAGTTAGAGTATTTTAGGTGTTTTAATATTTTGCATAATGTCCTTGTAGAGGATATTTACGCCCGTTCCATTTGAGTTTTATATAAGGAGGCCTTATCTTGTATTTGAAATTAATCAACGAAGAGGAAACTTTCCCTTCTCTCTCTAAATCCTCTCTTTCTCTAAGCTCTTCTCTCCTTCCTCCACCCTCTAGGATTTCATCTTCTCTCATCTCCTCCTCCACCATTTCTAGGGCTTGCCCGTGTATCCCCGCCTCCAACTATCTCAACGAAATAAGCCCATAACAAATTGACCATAGTATAAAACCTAATATTAATAAAGCTAACATCTCTATCAACTTTATATTCACCTTTTCACCGAATAAATATACACTATTTTGAATTAAATATTTCATTTTTTTTATCTTTGAACTTTTTAGTTTTTTACAATGCGATAATACATATTATCAGATTTTTAAAGCTCCGTTTTTGCTATGTTTCACAAGAATGTTTGAATTATTCTGATATTTTTTATGATGTAAGTTCCAAATCCGAAGTGCAAATTCTGTGGGATAATAGTATCTCTATTAATCTATTATGTGCACACACACACACACGCACTTGATAAAAATTGAATTGAAAAAAAAGCATCCCTTACTGCTCCCTGCCTGCTCTCCTTCTATTGGGAAATTTAATTTGCAAGAAAAATTGATGCAAATTAAAAGTATAAGTATATATATATATTAATGTCAATCATTAATTTTCTTGAAAAACTGTCCATTTTAGCTATTTTTATTTTTATTTCTATTTTTTATTTTTCTTGTTTAAATGACTAATGATGCAAATTATTGTTTGGTCCAAGTAGAGCTAATTTCATATGTTTGAAAATATGAGCAGTCGCGCATGATGTTCCCCTGTAATGCACTGCCACTCAATGTCCCTCATACGCAGTATGTGGCAGCAACAATCCCTAGTCTTTGCTCACTCTCACTGTCCCCTGCAAAATATTTTGTTTTTGTAGAATGGAAACAAGACGACGGCGGGTGAAGATTGGCGACTAATGCTGCCTGTTAGACTATTATTTTATTTTCTGTTTTAAATGGTGTAACCTCTCTATATAAAGAGGGACTTATTATTGAAACGTAATAAAATAGTTTTTTTTTCCCGATTCAACATGGTATCAGAGGTCCCGTAACCTAAACTCTCGATCCCGTCGCTCTCGATCCCGTCGGCTCCGCTTCCGCCTCCGCGCGCCCGCTCCCGTTTCCGTCTGCGCACCCGCTCCCGCTCCCGCTCCCTCTTCTTCGTTCCCGTTCCGGACCGAGCGACAGCCAGCGAGTCTCCCAGAAGAAGCCGCGCGTCTCCCGCTCCCGCTCCCTCTTCTTCGTTCCCGTCCCAGAAGGAGCCTGCTCGCTCCTTCTTCTCTCTGCTAATGGCGCCGGCGTTATGCTCCTGAAATGCTCTTCTCCGGCGCCACCTGCCCTCGTGGTGTTTGACTGAATGGATGTTGATGCCCTAATTTCTTGGGCTTTCCCCTAAACCGGATTTCTATTCCGGTTCTCTTGCTGAGCCATGGGATCTAGCGGATCGGATCCTTCCTCTCCATCCACCGGTGTTACTCCACCACCTCCACCACCTACTTCCGGTGGTCATCCTTCGTCGGCCTTCTACCGTGGAACCACTGATCACAATACCTCTCAGATCACTACTATCCGGCTTGATGAATCCAATTACCTTTCATGGTCTCGCTCTATCACCCTGGCGCTCAAAAGTCGGCGCCTCTTTGGCTATGTCTCCGGTCATGTTCGGGAACCGGATAGGACTTCTCCTGAGTGGCCCCAGTGGGAGTCCGAGAATTCCTTGGTCATGTCTTGGCTCACTAATTCAATGCAGGAGTCCATTGCTCGCAATTATCTATTTCTGGACAATGCCACTGATATTTGGCGTCATGCGGAGTCTACTTACTCCCGCCGTGGCAATGCTGCTCAAATCTTCCAGTTGCGCCGCAAAATCTGTTTACTCCGGCAGGGTGATCGTCCTCCTTCAGCATACTACTTGGAGTTCACGCAGCTCTACCAAGAGTATGATCATTTTGATCCTCTTGTCTTTGCTTGCCCTATTGATGCCGCAATGGTTCGAGCCCGGGATGACCGCAATCGCATATTTGAATTTCTCCATGGATTGCACCGCGACTTCGATCAGATCAGTGTTCAGATTCTGGGACGCCCACAGATACCCTCTCTCCCTGAGGTGTACAGCTTAGTGCAGCAGGAATTTGATCGCCGTCAGACTCTCCTTCCTGATTCCGTGCCAGAGAGCTCTGCCCTTGCCGCTTCTACCCCCTCTCTTCTTGGGATGCGTCCATCACGTGACACCAAGCCGAAGAGTACTGATAAGGACCACCTCCTATGTGATTATTGTGGTAAGAATCGTCACACTCGGGATACCTGCTTCCGACTTCATGGGTTCCCTACCCCAAGAGGGGGTGCTCCACCTCGCGGTGGTCGGGGTTCTGGACGCTTCTCAGGCCGTCATGCTGCTCCTCGTGCGGCCCATCTGACTGATGCTGCTGCCGATATCTCTCAGGGCTACTCTGTTACTGATGCCTCTGCCACCCTTGGTGGCTTCACTGCGGACGAGATGTTGGCTCTCCGACGCATGATGCAGGGCCTTTCTGCCGAGCCTTCTGCCTCTTCCTCCTACGCTCACATGGGACTGCCAGGTGCTCATTCTGCTGTTTCTCCTACCTCCACCCAATGGGTCATTGACTCTGGGGCCACGGATCATATGACCGGGTCCTCTACAGGTTTTGTTTCTTATACTCCTCTCTCCGGCCGTGACAAGGTGAGCATTGCTGATGGTTCCCTTTCCTCTATTGCCGGAAAGGGCACCATCCCCTGCTCCTCTCTTACCTTGTCCTCTGTTCTTCATGTTCCCACATTTACTCGTAACCTTCTTTCAATTAGTCACTTAACTAACTCCATGCATTGTTCTGTGACCTTTCTTCCGTCTTCTTGTGTTTTTCAGGACCTGACGACGGGGAAGGTGATTGGCTCTGGTAGCATGGTGAATGGTCTCTATGTGCTTGACTCTGGCGCACCTCCATCTACTCTCGCTCTCCATTCCAGCACTATCCACCCATTGTACTCCTGGCACTGTCGCCTAGGACACCCCTCTATCCCTGTTATGAAGTTGTTGTTTCCTACTTTGTCTACTGCTATTTTTGAGGCTTTTAACTGTGATGTCTGTAGTTTAAACAAACATATCCGTACTTCATTTAAGCATGTTTCGTTACCTAGTTCTATTCCTTTTGCTATTATTCATACGGATGTCTGGGGCCCATGTCAGGTTCCTTCCATTTCAGGTTGTGTGTGGTTTGTTACGTTCATTGATTGCTTCTCTCGTACTACTTGGTTGTATTTGATGCGCCACAAGAGTGATGTTTTTTCTATTTTTCGCCGATTTCATAATATGATCTCCACCCAGTTTCAATCAAACATTAAAATTCTCCGTAGTGACAATGGCCGCGAATACATTGATGCGCAGTTTGAACACTATCTTGCTGATCATGGCATTCTTCACCAGACTACCTGTGCCTATTCCCCCGCACAAAATGGTGTTGCTGAGCGAAAAAATCGCCATCTCCTGGAGGTTGCTCGGTGTCTATTATCCACCATGCATCTTCCAAAATTTTACTGGGGCGATGCTGTTCTTACTGCTGCATACCTCATCAATCGTATGCCCACACGTGTCCTTGGGAATTCTACCCCCCTTGCTACTCTCCATGTACCACCTACCCGGCTTCCCTCTAGGGTGTTTGGTTGCGTTTGCTTTGTTCATATACACCACCCTCGCCCGTCCAAACTTGATCCTCGCGCTCTCAAGTGCGTCTTTATTGGATATTCACCGACGCAAAAGGGGTACAAATGTTTTCACCCTCCTTCAAGGAAAGTGTTTGTCAGTATGGATGTCACATTCCGTGAATCCGAGTCCTATTACCCTCCGGCTGCTGCCACCTCCACCATACACCCCCCTTCGGGTGTCCCCTCTGTTCCTCTACCTATACCTCCTTCGTACCACTCACTTCAGGGGGAGACTCCAGTGGAAGTGAGCTCTCCTATACTCGAGGAGGTGAGCTCCTCTCCTACGCCTCAGCAGGATCCACCTGCACCTCCGCCCTTGCAGGTATATACCCGGCGTGTAAAGAGAACAAGCACACAAGATCCAGCTATGCTACCAGAACAGTCAGTGGATCCTGACTCAGGGCCTTCTGATCCTCCAATTGCCATTCGAAAAGGTATCCGGTCTTGTACTCGCCATCCTCTATCAAATTATGTATCTTATGATTCTCTTTCTACTTCCTACAAGACTTTTGTCTCTTCCCTTGCTGCTTTCCCCATACCTGTATCGTGGCAGCAGGCTCTTGAGGTTCCTATGTGGCGTGAGGCGATGGTTGAGGAAATGGAAGCTCTCGAGAAGAACCATACGTGGGATTTAGTCCCTCTTCCCCACGGGAAAAAACTTGTCGGGTGCAAGTGGGTGTTCTCGGTGAAACAGAACCCCCAAGGAATTGTTGAGAGATGTAAAGCGAGGTTGGTTGCAAGGGGTTATACACAAACCCATGGCATCGACTATCAGGAGACGTTTGCCCCGGTGGCCAAGATGAATACAGTCAGAGTCTTACTATCCGTCGCTGCTTGCAAAAATTGGGACATGTTACAGCTGGATGTGAAGAATGCCTTTCTTCATGGTGACTTGGAAGAGGAGGTCTATATGTCTCTCCCTCCAGGTCTTGCTCCAGTTAATGCTGGGGGAAAAGTATGCAGGTTGGTAAAGGCTCTATACGGGCTGAAGCAGTCCCCGAGAGCATGGTTTGGTCGCTTCCACAAGACTATGGTGTCGTTTGGATATAGTCAGAGCAACGCCGATCATACGCTGTTCATCAAACATAGGCTTGGGAAAATTACTGTTCTCATTGTGTATGTTGATGATATTGTCATAACAGGTGATGATGTGGAGGAAATTCAGAATTTGAAGGCAAAACTAGCAAGGGAGTTTGAGGTCAAGGACCTGGGAAAACTTAGGTACTTCTTGGGAATTGAAGTTGCTAGATCTAAGCAGGGGATATTTGTCTCTCAGCGGAAATACACGTTAGATCTTCTTGAAAAAATGGGGATGAGCGGATGCAGATCAGCTGACACTCCGATTGAAACAAATCACCGACTGGGGCGTGATGATGGAGGGGATATTGAAGATATATCAGGATTCCAGAGATTAGTGGGGAGGTTGATATATCTGTCCCATACTCGTCCAGATATCTCCTATGCGGTGAGCGTGGTGAGTCAGTACATGCACGCTCCTAAGACCCGACATATGGATGCTGCACACAGGATTCTACGGTACCTCAAGTCTTCACCAGGAAGGGGTATCCTGTTTACTCAAAATACTGATCTAAAGATTGAAGTCTATACCGATGCTGATTGGGCCGGGTCTGTTGACGACAGGCGATCTACTTCTGGATACTGCTCTCTTGTTGGAGGCAACCTTGTCACCTGGAGGAGCAAGAAGCAACAAGTTGTGGCGCGATCCAGTGCTGAGGCCGAATTTAGAGCTATGGCCCAGGGGGTCTGTGAAGGTTTATGGCTTCGGGCTTTACTGAGGGATCTTGGCCTTATGGAAGAAGGGCCTATCCGGCTGTATTGTGACAACAAGTCAGCCATCAGTATCGCACACAATCCCGTCCAACATGACCGGACAAAACACATTGAGGTGGATCGGCACTTTATCAAGGAAAACATTGAAAGAAGAATTGTGTGTACTCCCTTTGTGCCCTCCAACAGGCAGCTAGCAGATATTCTCACCAAAGGGCTGAATGGGAACATATTTAGCAAGATTGTGGACAAGTTGGGCATGATAGATATCTTCCGCCCAACTTGAGGGGGAGTGTTAGACTATTATTTTATTTTCTGTTTTAAATGGTGTAACCTCTCTATATAAAGAGGGACTTATTATTGAAACGTAATAAAATAGTTTTTTTTCCCGATTCAACACTGCCAAATACTGCATATGAGGGACATTGACCGACTGTCGAGCACTGTAGCTCCCGCATATTGTGCACAGAGGACATCAAGTGACAATGTGTATTGTTATTGTCAGCGCATTGGGGAACCTCATGCACGACTGTTCATGGTTATAAATATTGGGTTTAGGGCCTTCAGGCATACATAAATGATAATAGAATTGTTGGATATTCATATATTAGGTATTATATATCAATTAAAAAAAGGCGTCAAATCTGCGTTCATCAAGTGACTTGTTCTTCCCGAAATAAAGGCGACAACATTGAGTTTGAACCTCTGAAAAACTTGCCCCCATTGGTACCCTCAGCTGAGGAAGTGGTTGTCTTATCAAGCAGGGAAGTGACAAGAACTTCATCATTAGCAGTTTGTTTAATGCAGTGGACTGTTTCTTCATGAGCATTCTTTATACCCTCAGTTTAGGCTTTAGAGTTTAGAGTTTAGGGTTTTAGGGTTTTTTTGTTTAATCTAGTGACCATTACTCAATTGGCTTCTTCCTCCCTATACTTAACCATGTATGGTTTACAAATTCATAGTCTTGCGTTCCTTTTCTTCAAGTGAAGGTCTAATCCCTGAGATTTCGCCCATGCTAGATGCTGATACAGATACTTATCACCGAATACTTCTTGTAGACTTTATTTTTTTCTGGCTAGCACATGCTGAATCACTATTCTGCTACTTGTCATTTACCGAAAAAGGTTATTACACGCTCTGAAGAGCTGTCAAAATCTAGGGATTGCACCTACGGAAAATTTGTTGGCCCTGATGGCTGATTCTGTCTCTAGGATGTGGTTGTTATATTAAGTATGGGAGGGACAAAAGTTCGTCATAAGCATTTTGTTTAATGTAGTCACCATTACTCCATAAGCATTTCAGAAGTTAAACTGTTCATTGCTTATCCAGATGCTGTCCTGATTTTCTGTCATGCTGGATACTCATTCCAGATACTTATCCTGAGTACTTTTAGACTTAGATTTCCGATGACTTGTTGTGCTGACTTACACTATTCCGACATATGTCATTTACTGTAGAAGTGATTGTTCACGCTCTGAGTAGATGAAAAAAAACCTGATGCTTGAACCTACAAAAGTTTTGTGTCCCCCAATGGTCGACTCTGTGCCCTTAACCGAAGTGGTGGTTGTAATATCAAGCAAGGAAGCAACATAAGTTTTTTCACAAGCATTCACTTAATGTTACAGATCTTTTTTCATAAACATTTCACCAGTGAAACCATCTATTGACTTATTCTGCCTAGTACTTCCATAAACCGTCGAGTTGAGGTTTAATCCCGAGTTTTCGCTCATTCTGAATACTCATGCGAGATACGTAAATTGTTTGGTGAATACCCTTGGAGGCTTAAATTTGATTAGAATTTGTTTACCTATTCTTCTTTGTTTTACTCAATTAAAATGCTAAATATTTTTAATTTGGTGGATGGTACTTTAAAAGTGGAGTAATTTCATCGAGGAACTAAAATTTGGAATTAAGATTCTTTTCTCTTGGCATGGCAAGCTTGACTTTGCTTATCCATTTATGGCTATTTGTGCGTTTGCTTCTTTTTTGAGCACTGCTTCATGACTCTGACTTGCACTGTGAATGTATTCTTTTTAGATTTAGGCTTCCTTTATGCTTAGATAAAAAGCTATAAAAGAAGCATTATATCTCCTTCTAATTAATAATGACAACTCATCCAATGTTATTTCTTTGTTGTATTCTTGCGCCTTTGGAAACAGAGAAGCTGAATTTAAGAAGTGTGGAAGAGTACAGATATCTGAAGCACAGCAGCTGTTTTGTTATTAATGGGGTCAATGATGCTGAAAGATTTCATTCTATTATGGTAACTTCAAAATGTTTCCAATATTGAGCTTCATGAATCTTCTTTAAGTCGAATCTATTATCTTATATTGCAAGCCCAAAGAATTTTATAATTATAATTATTTTACTTCTTCAGGCAGCTTTGAAGGTTGTCCACATCAGACAACAATACCAAGATAATGTTTATGCAATGCTTGCTGCCATTCTATGGCTGGGTAACATCTCCTTCACTGTGATTGACAATGAGAATCATGTCGAAGTTGTTGAAGATGAAGGTGAGCTTTCTAGAAGATTAGTAGATAGAGAAGTTCAATTCTTTTATTTTTTTGTAGGATCCTTTGATATAACTAGGAATCCGTTCATAAATTAGCATACTTTTTAATTAAGGTATGCCAACCTACCATCACCCCCCAATATTTCTTAGATTGGGGTAGGGAATTTCTTCACTCTTCTTTTATGTATCAGCCAACTTAAGTCTGACTAAGGCTCTGTGACGCAGGGTAGGCTGTGAGAGTAAATCCTAATGATGCAACCACTAGGTGTAGTATCGGGGAAATCAAACCCTAGGATGATGCGTTATGCAATGAGTGATCCGTCGGTAAATTAAAAATAATAATTTAAGCATAAATCTCACACATTTATCACGAACATGAAAAACAAATAATTCTAACAAGTGGGTAAGCTTGGCTTTTCTCCATTTGGAGGGCCGTTCACTAAATGTACAAGCGAATAAATCTTGCAAATCATGATTAGTCTCAAACTAAACCACTAACATAAATTGACATTCGTAAGAATATAAATGATCCGGTTCGTACAATAATGCTTAAAATAAATAAACCAAACAATAAAACTCACAAGATAGGAGGTCATGGGCGAAGGGATGAAGATCCTGTAATCGGAGGAGTGGTGATGGCTACCCGGAGAGGTGAAGAATATTGTACGGTGGCTGATCGGAGCGGATATGGAATGTATGTGGACTAATGTTGATGGGGGTGATATAGGGGGATCGACAAGGTAAATATATGGAGGCTGGAGGGTGTGGATACAGTGGGGTGGTGGCCGGCGGGGGCTGGAAGGGGAGGGAGAGGGCCGACTGCTGTTGTAGAGGCATCAGGTTGATACTGAGAGGGGAAAACAGGGAGGGAGGTGGTCGTAAGGGTTGTTGGGTGTCTATTTAGAGGGGTTTTAGGGTGTGTGGTTGATGTGTGGGGTGTTGTGTGGTGGTTGCAGGAGGAGGACGGGCTTGAGTTGGCTTGGGAGGCCAGAAGGCACCTAGAGTGGATTAACCAGTGCTATGAGGGAGGGGAGGAGAGGAATTGTGGCAGGACAACCCTAGACGGCCTGCATGATGTTATTTTGGAATGATGGAAAGGGTGGCCTGCCTATGGCAGATGGTCGACTGAGGGATTTGATGAAGGAGAGGGGGAGGCAAGGTGAGGGAATACAAGGAAAAAAGGATCAACACCTAGAAGTCGGCACCATGAGAAGACCACCAGATTCTGAGAAAAAACTCTCCAAAATCCGCGATACTCATGACAACTGCCCTACCCTCTTATTTATAATAAAATCGACTTAAGGTACCCATTGTGATGGCTATGATTGACCGTACACGATAAATTTTTGATCTCATTAAATAATTAAAAAAAATATTTAATGAGATAAAAATAATATATTTAATGATCTCATTAAATAATGCATAAAAACATATAGAAAAGTCCAAACAGGGCCCAGACAAACGTGGACTCATATCATCAATCGTGCGACGCCAAATATGGCAAGTGACTAAACAACCCCGAATGGGACCAAAATTATGCTTCATTGTTTCATCGTTCCCCATCATTTTCCCCGGTTTAGAACAATTCATCTCATGATGAATAAAGATGTGCATCCTCTCAGTGTATGCTGGGTAAGAATCGACGTGGCTCTTCGGATGCCATCTGAGTATCATGATGAAAGCGCGACCTAATGAACATGGTAAGAATCGATGTGGCTCTTCGGATGCCATCTAAGTATGCCAATGAAAGGGTGTCCTTTCCAATGAACATGGTACCTCTGTGTCTATCCTTCGGGCGTGGCTATGCACATTGCGCTCGTTAGCCACGATGTTAGTAATGCTCTCAGAAGTCAAACAGTGTGTTGGTGGTCCTGAATAGACCGCTCGTGGTGCTGAAACCATAGGTGCCTTCCACTGCGGTGAGTGTGGTTCGTGAATAAGGTGATCGAGAGTGAGGTTGGTGAAGGTGAGTCTCAAGGCACGGGTCCGCGCACTCACGAAGTTCGAAGTAAGGTGTCAAATATTCAATATTGAATACAAGATGGATACCCATACTCTTAGGGATGTGGAGCTCGCAGTTCTTTGTTATGATCCTTCTCACGACTATGTAGGGAACCATTCATTTAACATTTAACTTTTTAGCAGGCTCAATAGATTCATGCAAATAACAAACAAGAGGCTCAATAGATTCATGCAAATAACGAACAAGAGAATTGCTAGACTCACATAAATGATGCATATGAAGCACAACATATTCGACTCTCTATGTGGAGGCACGACAATGAACTGAATGTCTCTAATATGAGGTGCTCTATCATGAGGCTCTTTGTAACACCCCAATTTAGTTTATCAACAAATCAGCAGTCCGACCGGGCCCCGTGATAAGAAGTAAATTAAGTAACGGTATTTAAATTGGTACATAGCAGACATAAATGAAAAGTGCTAAATGAGTACTTACAGCGGAATTAATAAAATAAACTAAGGGTAAAAGTGTAGCTCAAAATCTGATTTCACAGAGCCACTAAAATTGAAAGGGTCAAAATGCTTGAAATACTGAAATCTTATACATAGTCTGATACAAAGAAACATTAGACAATTCTGATACTTGATCAATATTACAATACAGTACTGAAAGGATAAACTACTGAATGGAAACAATCTATACGAGGAACAACGACAAACGCGCTCATCCTAGGCGCAACACCCCACACGTGACCCCTGTAGTAATAAGCCCAAAAATGGGTCAGCCCAACTGGAGAGTAAGAAATACCAGTCTTCTTAGTGACACTAAAATATATAGAAGAAACATGTGTGCATGTTTTTTAAAACAATATTTTTATGCTATGGAAAAACAATTGCTGTTATACTATGCATGTTTTCTTAAAATAGAGTGGAAAATAAATGTTTGTTGTAGCATAATTATGTCATGCATTTTCAATTAAGCTCCGAAAATAATTAGCTATAGAGATTTTCCTTTCAGCATATACTTGTTTTCTATTTGACTTATGCTCGTCATTCTTCACGTTTTAGAAGAGTAGCTTCTTATCCGCATTCTAACGATCCGAGTCTCAACTAATGAACGCAGGGGTTCTAGTGTCTCCAGGACACAGACTCGCATCTACTAAATTTCTAAATGGAGAAATTTCTCCCTGAATTTGAGGCTCATGGGGTCTACTACGCCCTTTGAGTAAGATAGTGCGCCTCTATCTATCACGAGAGAAAGTCTCAATCATGTCTCCTAATTATTTTCCATTAAATGTTGATTTTCATAATTATTCATCTGACTGTCGTATGTCCTATTTTCTGCTAAAGAGTCGCCTCGTATACATATTCCGGTGATTAACATTTAGTTGCACGTCTAAATAAATATATGGTTACATGTACTATGTAAACTCACCAGTTCTATACAAGTTTAGTACTTCTTAACATGTTATACATCAGGATGCATGTGATTGTAAAATACTACATATATCCTCTTATTATACGAGACACAATCTGAGCAAATACTATATGCTATGTCTAGCAAAAAAAGAATAGAATTTCTTACCGCAGTATTGCGGCGTTCGTACACAAGTCGCGGCGGCATGATTTCTCTGCTCTGCTGAATTCTACACAATTAAATTCCTTCTCGCTCCTAGGGTTTCAGTGAATACACATTAACGGGGGTTAAACGGTGGAGAGGGTGTTAAACATAAGATTAAATAATGATTTCCTACTTACCTTAGCAAGGACAAATTCTCAACGATGAAGTTGAGTCGGAAGGAGCGAGCCTCCTCCGCTCTATTTCTCGATCCTCCTTCCACTACTAGGGTTTCTCCAAACCTAAAAGGAGTCAACCCGCTGAATTTAGAGAGATCCTCAAATCCCTTACACTAGGGTTTAGAGTCCACTGCGTATACTTGTAAGAACAGAGGGAGTATTTACCTCTTTGCCAAGAATCGATTTTGATGAGTCCCACCTCTGAGGGAAACCCCGGATCTCGCAAGGGAGTTCCTGAAAATCCCGAAGGAGAATCCACGGAATTAACAAAGGAAACCCACTGGACTGAGAGGAAGAGGTTCACTTGGCCAAAACGGTGGTTGAACAGGACTGACGGGAGTAGAAAAGTAGCAGGGAGGGGACGGTGGTTACCTGCGCAGGAAAACAACCGTCGGCTTCGATCGAGAGGCGAGGAACGACGACTTCTGCGTCTGCTACCGCCGGCGCACGCGTAGCAGTAGGCGTCTCAGGCGGCGATCGACAGTAAAGTGGTCGGAGATGCCATCTGCGAGGAGGGAGCGGGCTAGCGTCGGTTCCGCTGAAGCGCTCGACTGCGTGAAGCGTCAGGGCGCCGGTTACGAAAAGAAACGTGACTTAGCGGGGAGGGTTGCGGGGTTTTTATCTGTGCGGCCACGCGAATGGTGCGGTTATGGTAATTGTGAATTGGTTTTTATGGGGAAATAAAATCCGTTTTATTTTATTTATTATCCATCCTTTTTAAATATTTCCAATTATGACAATGCCTTCTATGACATCTTACTTCAAGCATAAAACTCCCAAAAACCTCAAAATCACGCCGTAAAATAATTCCAACGATTTTATTTAACAAACTTTATTTTATTTAATTATTTATTGACCAAAAAGAAATTATACCTCGCCATGATGATGGCTCGATCAATAATGTTCGCGGTCGGACCCTGAAATCAAAATTTACGCTCGCATTAAAATTTACGGGTGATACACTCTTTGAGTGGGGTGTAAAAATATTAGTTCAGTGTGCGATAAACACCCAAATAACTGTGTTTCTTCGGCACTCATGTACGAGTCCATGATGTGCCAAAATATCTCTAAAAAAATTTGACTCATTACGAGACTCCACAAACGATATGCATGAAATTTCATCGTGTGTGACGATCACCCGAATAAATACCCGAGACTTCGACAATAGTATGCGACCTTAGAGTCTGGCAAGTGTCTCCAAGAAAAAAAACACATCTGATGGGTCAGCAAACTGTGTCCAAGAACTCATCAAGAGTGTGTGTGGGGGGGGGGGGGGGGGGGGGGTAGAGAGCAGGTTCTCCAAACATTGAGAGTATCCTCTCGTGTATGTGAAGCAAACTTTACATACTTGATGCTAAGCTCATGGTCTGCGCTTGGGGGCAAGAACGAGGATATGATTTGAAGAGATGTCAATGATCTAATACTCTTAAATGAGCCGCTCACCTGAATTTCATCATCACAAGGAAGTGATGACTCATCAGGGGTTCATCAAGAGGCTCGTAAAAGAATCCATTAATAGGAAGATGATCTTCCAGATAAGTATCATCACGGGGGGTAGTGTCCTTAGAGGTGGGTGAGACAACCACTACTAGAACAACACTAGTCTCTCGACTCTCACTCAAGATATGACTAAACACCATGAAGTGAAGAAATTCTACAGAACCAACACTCGAAGATGAGTCTTTGATCGAAGGATTAACTAGGTCTATATGAGGTGTAGGGGATTGATATACCACCATAGGATCACTGGTCTGCACGTCCTCTCTCTCGTGACCATACTCACTAAGTCACTAGTCATATTAATATCGCTCTCCACCTACAACACAAAGTCATGATTAGACAATCCCATTGTCAAGTGGAAGACCACTCATCGGACAATGAACCTCATTGGAGTGGGATAATTCTTTATGAGGCTATCAGCAGTTTCGTCTTTCGTGTCCAAGGGGTCACGAGTTGTCAGGAGGTGGCCTCAGGTTGAGGCAGTCTCATGATGGGCCGGTCAGGGTGCGAATCCACTCGATTAAATTTAACTGATCTCAAGGACTGATCGTGGTGGAGGGCAAGCTGAAATACTTCATCAACATATTTTAAGTGGTGGAGAGTCAACTTTCAATGATTCTCAGTGTAGAGCCCTAATCGAAACTAGGAGGAGGTTGCGAGTGGATCCTCTTGAATATCGTTCCTCACAACAAGCTCGTTAAATTGAGTCATATAATCGACAACGGACATAGTCCTTATGGTGTATAGCTGATCAAGGAGTTGGCTTCTATAAGTTGTAAAACGATATTTCTTCTTTAACTCCCGCTTCATGTCTCCGCCCATCAGAATATCGGTCGAAGTCCTTCATTCTCTATCCTACGCTTGCCAGTCCAATAATCATTAGCTCGATCTTGAAGGCTCGTCTTAGCAAGTCTAACGCAACGCTCTTTAGATATCTCATAACAATCAAAATAATAATCAATGTCTAAGATACAATCCATACACCCCTTTGGGTCTAGCTGATAATAAAATAAAGGCGCATATATGCTAAAGCTACGCATGCAATCATCCTCATGAAAAATATTCTTTGAGATGTAGGATAATTATCATAGTATCAGTACTAATATAATCATATCGCGACAGATGGTCACGAATATCTCTACGAACGAAGGGCTAGAGACGAGGATGATCATCGTGATAGTACAAAGATCTCTCAAAAGAGGATCTTTATGGGGTCGAGCATAAATGGGCTCCAGATCCTCAAATAGAGTAGGAGCATAACGACAATAGCCTAAACGATACTCGTTCCTATCATCATCAAATCGTGTCGAACGATTACTATGACTACCATGGATAACCTATCGACTCTATATAAATTATAACATGCCACTGCATAACGTAAACGTGGCCCAAACTTTGGGCTCTGATACCAAATTTAACTCAAGGTAGTTTGTGAGTGAATCCTATTGATGACCCCTAGATATTGTGATGTGGGAATCAAACCTTAGGATGATGTGCGTATGCACTAAGTGACTTGTCAATAACTTACAAATAATAATTAAAGCATAAATCTAGCGTTGTTTTCACAAACAGGGAAAGCAAATAATTCTAACAAACGGGTAAGTTTCGTTTTCCTCCATTGGGGGGGGGGGGGGGGGGCATTATATAAATGCCCAACAACACTCAAATCTTTATCCCACCATAGTGGGGCCGGCTATATGGATCATTTGTTACCATTGCGCCCTATCTTTAGTCGTAATCTCACTGATGCCTAAGTACATCATGTTTTTCCTTATAGTTTCATTCAAAGTCTTTTTTGATCTGCCCCTCTCCCGTTTAACATGCCTAGTAGCTAAACTCCCACAACGCCTAATATGTGCCTCTTATGGTCTCCTTTGTACATGTCTGAATCATCTTAATCGAGCTCACATCTTCTCTACAATTGGTGTCACTCTTGTCTTATCCTTGATACATTAATTCCTAATTTTATCCAGTTTTGTGTGTCCACACATCCACCTAAGCATTCTCTTCTCCACAACTCTCATTTTTTACTCATTTACATAATTCTCTGCGCAACACTCAGAACCATAGAGCATCGTTGTTCTAATTGCAGTATGGTTAAACTTGCCTTTCCACTTCAACCAAGGATTCTATGTATCACATCTTTGTCTACACCTTCATCTTTTTGAACTATCGATCCCAGATATTTAAAGCACTCACTGCGAGAAATATCTTGGTCACTCAACTTAATGACAGTCATCCATACTTCTTGTACTTCTAAATTTAAGCTTTATATACTCTATTTTTGTCCTGCTCAACCTAAAACCCTTCTTTTCTAAAGTGTCTCGCCAAGATTCAAATTTCGCGTTTACACTCTCACGCGTCTCATCGACCAAAACAATATCATCTGCAAACAATGATATTGCTTGTTGGATATTTCCGGTGAGCTCATCTAAGACAATGGTAAAGAGATAAGTGCTTAAAGCTGACCCTTGATATAAGCCAACAATGATAGAGAATTCTTGTGTTAATCCTCCAGATGTTCTCACCCTCGTCACTGAATTTATATACATATCCTTGATTACGTCAATGTATGATACAGTTACACCTTTCTTTTCTAAGACTCTCCATAAGATCTCTTGGAACCCTATCATAAGCCTTCTCAAGATCGATAAACAACATATGCAAATTCTATTTTTTTTTCAATATTTGTTAATGAGTCTCCTCAAGAGGTGTATAACTTTCATGGTCGACCGCCCTGACATAAATTCAAATTGATTCTTCGAGATGCTAGTCTCTCGTCTTACTCTTCTATCTATTACTCGTTCCCATAGTTTTATGGTATGAATCATTAATTTAATTCTTCTGTAATTGACACAATTTTGTATATTTTCTTTGTTCTTATACAAAGGTACCAATATATTTTCTCTCCATTGGTCCGACATCCTCTGTCTTCAGTATTTTATTGAAGAAATATGTAAGCCACAAAATTCTTTCATTCCCTAGGCATTTTCATACTTGGATTGGTATATCATCTGACCCAACCGCCTTTTCATTTTTCATCTTCTTCAGAGCATTTATCTCCTATGCTTGAATTTTACGATACAAAGTTACATATACTCTGATTTACTTAACTCTTTCAAACTCAGTCCGATAAAAATATTTTTTTCATCGCTCCTTAATAGCTACATCATTCGTCAAAACCGTATCTGTTTTATCCTTTATGCATTTAACTTGACTTAAATTCCTCTGTCTTCCTTTCTCTAGCTCGAGCAATTATATATATATATATAACGCTCTTTATCTTTGGTATCTAGTCGCTTGTAAAATTCTTCATAAACTTGACTTTTTGCTTTACTTACTGTCTTTTTAGCTTCTTTTTTGGCAATTTTATACCTTACCAAGTTTTCATCATTCTTACAAGTGTAGAGTGTTTTATAGTTAGTCCTCTTTGCTCTCACTTTGTCTTGCTCTTCCTTTTTTCACCACCATGATTCTTTATGTGGGGTCGCACGACCTTTTGACTCTCCAAGTGCGTTCTTGCCACTTATTTTTAAATTTGATGACATAACAGTTGAAGTCGTAAGGAGGATAATAAGGAGGATAATGTTACGATATAATAAACCAAACCCCCCCTTACTCATATATAGAGTAAGGGAACAAGGACAAAACTACCCTTCATAGGGTATTTACAATAATACAATATAATAAGACTTGAATTCAACTCTCCCCCTCAAGTCGAACGATAGAGGTCCGTCATTCCGAGTCTGGAGATATCATCAATAAAGACATCGCTCCCCAAGCTCTTTGTGAAGACATCAGCCAACTGATCTCTAGAGTGAACAAATGGGGTGACTAAATTCCCTTTTTCGATATGATCTTTGATGAAATGGCGGTCAACCTCAACATGTTTAGTTCTGTCATGCTGGACCGGGTTATGAGCAATACTGATAGCGGCCTTGTTGTCACAGAATAGAGAGATAGGAGTGTCATCCTGAAGATCCAAGTCCCTCAATAAGGTGCGCAGCCATAGACCTTCGCAGAGTCCTTGGGACATTGACCGATACTCGGCTTCAGCACTAGATCGAGCCACCACATTTTGTTTCTTGCTACGCCATGTGACTAAATTGCCACCAACGAAGGTGCAATAGCCTGTAGTGGACTTTCTGTCATCACGGCTTCCAGCCCAATCCGCATCGGTAAAGACTTCAATCTTCAAATGGTTGTTCTTTGAAAACATCAAACCCCGACCCGGAGCTTTCTTTAAGTAACGGAGGACACGATATGCGGCATCCTGATGTCTGATCCTAGGAGCATGCATATATCTGCTCAGGATCCCAACAGCATATGTGATGTCAGGGCGAGTGTGTGAGAGGTATAACAACCTTCCTACCAATCTCTGGTAACTTGCAGCATCAGTGCGATCTCCGTCAGTATCTTCATCAATCTTATGGTTCTCCTCCATGGGTGTGTTAGCAGGAGCACACCCAAGCATCCCGGTCTCAGTTAACAAGTCGAGCACATACTTGCGTTGCGAGATAAAGATTCCCTGATCGGAGCGAGTTACCTCAATTCCCAGGAAGTAGCGGAGCCTTCCCAGGTCCTTTACTTCAAACTCTGCAGACAGGAGGGCTTTCAGCTTTGAGATTTCATCTGAGTCATCTCCAGTGATCACGATGTCGTCCACGTAAACAATAAGAACAACAATCTTCCCCTCATTTTTCCTGATGAATAGAGTATGATCAGAATGTCCCTGTTGGTATCCAAACTTGACCATGGCCTTGTGGAACCTGCCAAACCAAGCCCTGGGAGACTGTTTCAACCCGTAGAGGGATTTCCTTAGGCGACATACAAGGCTTTCTTCCCCCTTCTTCACAAATCCTGGGGGAAAGGTCATGTAGACTTCTTCATCGAGGTCGCCATGCAGGAAGGCATTCTTAACGTCCAGTTGATGAAGATCCCAGCCCAAGCAAGCAGCACAAGATAGAATAACACGAACAGTGTCCATCTTAGCCACAGGAGCAAAGGTCTCCTGGTAGTCGACTCCCTGAGTCTGAGTGTAACCGCGTGCCACCAAACGGGCTTTGTACCGCTCAACTTTACCATCTTGATTTTGCTTGACAGAGAACACCCATCTAGAACCAATGGCTTTCTTATCAGGAGGAAGAGTGGTGATGTCCCATGTGTGATTTTTCTCCAAGGCTGCCATTTCCTCCTTCATTGCATGATCCCATGCCTGAGTGCCAAGAGCCTCCTGCCATGTCTTAGGGATAGTGATCATGGACAAGGAGGATATAAAAACCTGATGAAGCTGGGAAAGATGACCATAAGCAACATGATTTGAGATAGGGTGATTAGTACACATAGTTTTACCTCTTAAAGCAGCAAGGGGAACATGCAGATCAGAATCAGAATCTGAGTCCAAAGACGGCACCGGCAGCGACGGAATCACGGAGGACTGTTCACCTGTTTGACGACGACGATATATATGTGGAAGAGGAGAGATGAGAGGCAGATTGTGGTATGTAGGGGAAAAAACCGTAGGTGAAGGAGGTGTAGGAGGATCTGGAGGAGTGGCAAGAGGTGCAGGAATAGGAGGAATCAGAGGGAGGGGCACTGAGTCAATAAGCTCATGAACATTCTCCCCCTGACGAACAGGGTGAGACGAATCGACATAGTAAGATTCCTCCTCACGAAATGTCACGTCCATGGTACAAAAGACACGTCTTGTAGGAGGGTGGTAGCACCGGTACCCCTTAGTGGTGGCAGAGTAACCAATGAAGACACATCGAAGTGCCCGGGGATCAAGTTTGTCACGTTGAGGTTGATGAACGTGAACAAAACAAACACACCCGAATACGCGGGGTGGAAGGTGAGTGGTATAAACAACGGAAGTCTCAGAGAGACGGGTCAGAGGAGTAGAAAAATCGAGAACCCGGGAGGGAAGACGATTGATAAGATGAGTGGCAGTGAGGATAGCATCACCCCAATATGACTTTGGGAGATGCATGGTGTGGAGGAGGCAACGAGCGACATCCAGGAGATGCCGGTTTTTTCGTTCAGCGACACCATTTTGGGTAGAAGTATAGACGCAAGTAGTTTGGTGAATGATTCCATGACTCGTGAGGTATGTTCCAAAAGTACCACGATCATCGTATTCACCCCCATTATCACTTCGAAGAACACGAATGGTAGCATGGAACTGAGTTTGCACCATTTTATGGAAGGATTGAAAGACAGAAAACACCTCATTTTTTTTCTTTAAAAGATAAACCCACGCCGTGCGAGAAAAACAGTCTATAAAAGTTACAAACCAACGATATCCATTTAACGAAACCACAGGGGAAGGCCCCCAAACATCAGAGTGTATAATCGCAAAAGGGGTAGTACTAGGAGAAGAAACATTAGAAAAGGAGTGCCGAACATGTTTGGACATATCACACACATCACATTTTAAAGTTTTAACAAGATGCGATAAAGTAGGAAACAGTTTTGAAAGATAAACAGGAGAGGGATGCCCGAGACGCAAGTGCCAGCGTCGAGCATCAGCAGCAGTAGCAGTAGAGGATGAGAGAGCAAGGGACGGTCGGGAAGCATCCAGATAGTACAAGCCACCGCGATTCCTACCACTGCCAATGGTCCGCTTCGTACCCAGTTCCTGGAAAACACACGAATCAGGGAAAAAGGTTACAGAGCAATTAAGTGACCGAGTAAGATTGCTAATAGACAGAAGGTTGCGAGGAAAAGACGGTATATGTAAGACAGACGAAAGGGGTAAAGAGGAAGAACAGGAAATGGTACCCTTCCCAGCAATGGGAGACAAGGTGCCATTCGCAGAAATGACCTTGTCTTTACCTGACAGAGGTTTGTAAGAGGAAAAACCTGAGGAGGAGCCGGTCATGTGATCGGTGGCTCCGGAGTCAATAATCCATTCCGACAGAGGGGCAGCAGCGGCATTGGCACTAGGCATGGTAGCAGTGGCAAAAGAGGTGGAGATAGCACTCTGCGAAGCATCAGACTGTGAGTGCAGAAGACGGCGGAGAGCATCCAATTCCGAAGTGGTGAAATGTCCGGGTGACTGACCCGGATGGTCATCCAGCATCTCAGTAGAGAAAGCAGCATCGTGAGAACGAGACCCAGTAGGACGATATCCCCCTCGTCCTGAACCACGACCACGGCTAGGGCCACGACCACGGCTGTATCCAGGTGGGATGAGGTGTGGATGAAGTTTGAAGCAGCCATCCCGAGTGTGTCCTCTACGGCCACAATGATCACAGGTCGGAACTCCACCGGGATTGTTGGAGCCTCCACGGCCCACACTGGTCAAGGCAGAACGATCAGGAGAAGGTGTTGTGGTGAGAGATCTTCGACGGTCTTCGTCGCCAAGAACCATGCTGAACGCCTCCCGAAGAGACGGAAGGGGAGAGCGGTGAAGAATATTGGTGCGAACCATGTCCAAGTCCATACTCAACCCCATCAGAAACACGTGTAGGCGAAATCGTTCGTCTCGTTTCTGCAACTGAACTGCATCGGCAGTGCAGGCAGGAGTAAACTGATCAAAGTAATCCAATTCCTGAGCGATGCGTTCGAACTCAGAGAAATAGGAGGATACCGTCATGGTTCCCTGACGCAGCTCCAGCATACGTCGTGTCAGCTCGTACGTCTGAGTAGAACTGCCGATCTGTGAGTACGTCTCTCGCGCTCGAGTCCAGATCTCGTAGGCAGAGTCCATCAACATATAACTCCTGTACACCTTCGGAGACATAGAGTGAAGGAGCCAGGATACTACCAGGGAATTTTCGGAATCCCATCGAGGCCAGGTAGGATCAGCCAAAGGGGGAGCTACCTTCGTCCCATCAATGTATCCATACAACTGATGACTACGAATGACATGCTGAGCAGCACGAGACCATTCCAAATAATTTGTCCCATCCAAAGGAACTGTGGTGATCTTTAAAGACCCAGAATGTCCAGGAGGGCGTTGAGGGTCGCTCATCCGGGGGGTTACCACACTTGGTGAAGGGGAGCCACTGGCCGCAGACGAATCACCCATGAGGAACAAAAAAAAACGGCAATAATGCAGCAATCAGCAGAAGAACAGCGAGAAATCAGTCATAGTGCAGCAGATCAGCGGCCCAAAAAACAGCAGTACACACAGCTTGAACGGTGCAAAAACAGAAGGCGCAGATCCGCAGGAGCGGCAACGGGCGCAGAAGGCACGAGCGGCAGAATGACGCAGATCAGCACGAGCAGGCAACGGGCGCAGAACAGTGGCAACGGGCGCAGAACAGCGGCAACGGACGCAGAAGGCGCAGAAGAACGAACGGGCGCCGATCACCTGAGATGTGCGGCAAATCTGCGGCAAAGAGGAAACGACGGGGCGTCCCTAGCGTCCACGGGCGGCTAGGGCACACATGGAAGGGAGCGGAAGCAGCCGCGGGAGACTCTCAAAATGAAGGAGGAGGCGACGATCGAAGGAGGAGGCGACGATCGAAGGAGGAGGGCACGGGAAGGAGGCGGCGGACGAGCGAAGTGCGAGCGAAGGGCTAGGGCACGGGAATTGCTCTGATACCAAGTTGAAGTCGTAAGGAGGATAATGTTACGATATAATAAACCAAACCCCCCCTTACTCATATATAGAGTAAGGGAACAAGGACAAAACTACCCTTCATAGGGTATTTACAATAATACAATATAATAAGACTTGAATTCAACTATAACTTCCCATGTGACATTATGATCAGCATAAAGATCATCAACTAGTTCTTCTCTTAAATTTGTCATATTTTATATAACAATTGCATTGAAAGCAACCTGTTTTTTCGTCTTCAAGTTCCACCACCGAATTTTTGCCAACACTTTTGTCATTCTCTTAAATTTACTATATTTAATTTGCACATCCATTATCATTAGCCTGTGTTCTGTTGTCAAACTTTCTCCTGATATGACTTTGCAATCCTTACAAATCTTTCTATCAATTTTGTGAGTAATAAAATAGTCAATTTGTGACTTATTTGGTCCGGTCTTAAACATAATTAAATGTTCTCCCCTATTCATGAATAACGTATTTGTCACAATTAGCTAATGTGTTATTATGACAGTTTAAAATGGTTCTTCCTTTTTCATTTTTTTCTCCATACCCCATTACCTGTTCTACACCGCCCATGGGAGGATATTAGTATGGACTTCGTGCTTGGGCTACCCCGCACTTTGAGGAAGCACGATTCCATCTTTTTGTCGTCGACCGGTTTTCGAAGATGGCTCATTTTATTGCGTGTAGCAAGACCGCTGACATATCCCATGTTGCGTCATTATTTGTGAGAGGTGTCTTTAGAATTACATGATCTACCGAAGTCTATAGTGTCGGATATGGATGTGAGATTTATTAGTTATTTTTGGAAGACGTTATGGAGGAAGACTGACACCACCCTTAAATTTTCATCGTCCTACCACCCTCAGACTGATGGGCAGACTGAGGTGGTAAATATGAGTTTAGGGAACCTACATAGGTGTCTAGTGTAACGCCCAAAATGATTAAATCAAGGTTTGGTGTGCGCTTAGTGGGTTTTGGTGTGCGTTTAGAGAGGTGGTTTGAGGATAGAAGGCTAGGGTTTTCGTTAAAACCTAAACCCCCCTCTCCCTACCCCGATCTCACTCCCTCTCGTTCGCGTGAAGCAGCCGCGCAAGGGAGCCGATCTCCCTCTCGATCCCCTCTCTCACGATCCCTCTCTCTCGCCTTGCTGCTGGAAGGAGAAGCCTGAGCCCCCCCCCCCCCCCCCCCCCCCCCGACACACACACACACGCCGAACCCTCCCGATCTCTCTCTCTCACCGGGTAGGGCGTTGTTTCCCCCCGTCTCCCAATCTTTCCCGTCGGCCTGGAGCAGGAGGAGCCGCTCGATCTACCCCCCTCCTGTCGGCTGGAGCAAGGGCAGCAAAGCCCCTCCCCCTCTCTTTGTCCCGGCCGCCGTCGGCTATGAGGAGGCCCGAGCCCCCTCTTCTCTTTGTTGAGGCCGTGAGCGCAGCCAGAGAAGACGGCCCTTGGAGCTCAAGCTTGGCCGACCTAGTGGAGGGAAGATCTTGGGTGGTCAATTTTGGAGCTCAAATCGGCGTGTGGAAACCGGATCCGCGCGTCGACAGTCGCACGAAAGCCGTGATGATCACCTATGGCTCCGAAACGCGCGTCAAGGGTAACGACTTTTCTTCTTGGGCAGGTGAAGCCCTTAATTAGCATGCTTGCATGGAAGACCCTCTCCACCGACGGGTGGGGGAAGGGTGCCCTCTAACGGGTCGATGTATACATCCCCGCTATTAATTGCATTATTGTCCGGAAGCGCGAGTGCGGATTATGCATGATGTGTGCAGCCTATCCGGATATGTTGGTCTGGATTGGTGATGTTCTGGGGTTCCCGGATAAGACTCCGTGGAATTAGTATATTTGGAAACACCCTAATGTTTGCACGGGATCGATGGATCGTTGACATTAGTTCCCGGGGAGCTTTTGTTGTGTTTGTGCGAAGCCCGTCTCTCCGAGACCGTTGGGCTAGCGTGTGGAGTTGTGCGCCTTGAGTGCCCAACTTAGGTGGCCGCGAGTGCCACCCTTGTTACATAACAATCGGTTATGTAGGCGGTAACAGGCAAGGGAGGCTGACCCACGTCGCGCGTGTTGGGTACGACTACTTTAGCAACGAGCTTGGTTGAACTGTACCTGCACTATGTGGTATAGTTCGACTATCTAAGGAAACTGGTGTGTTGCTACAGACATAGGAGAGAGTCGAGGACCTTGGGTCACGACTAGTGAATGCTCAATGTTGGGCCATCCAATCTAGGACTGAGGATGGTGGTGGGACCTGGGGAAATCCGGTACAGTATTAAGGTGCCCTGAGTGCACGAGACGTTGGGCCGGTCGAGCCAACATTTGTGATGATTGGTGCTTAAATGACACATTCTGGCTCTATGTGATTATGCCAATTTGCTTGCAGGGAAGAAACATTGCCACCCCGAGAAAGGGTGAGGTCGTTATAATTTGGCCAGCTCTTGCTGACCGTTGCTTTGTTTGCCAGCGCTTGGTGGAATGTTTGCGTGCAGGTGTTGCGGAGCCAAGCGGGAAATAGTGGGCTGAAGCCCTTCTTGCTGAGCTGGCCCTCGAAGGCCCGAATATTTTGTTTAGCTTTTTCATGTGTTGCCGTCCTGCGTGCCGAAGTATGCGAAACACTTTATTTGGTTAAACATTATTGATGTAAGGCCTTAAGGCCAAACATTTTGATGTTTGTCTTTTCATTCCTGGTTTCCTTTTATTAGTGGACATTCCTTGTTGAGTGATTATTTCAACTCCTTAAATTCTTCCGCTAGAATGCAACTCTGTGTTAGGATGCGTTTTTTTAAATCAAAAGAAATGTGGTCTCATTTAGTAATGCATTCGTCTGTCCGTATAATATGGCGTGGGGCCCCGGCCAGACCTTTTGTTATATTATTCGAGACGGATGGGGGTGTTATGATAGGTTCTCATCTAGGGGGCTGAGGTTCGAGACCCCGCCTCAACATCCTGCCGCGTTGAGAACAGGTGCGGAGATGGGTTGGAGTGCAGGTCAGTTGGTGACGAGGCCTGTTAGGAGAGGTTCTCATCAAGGGGGCTGGGGTTCGAGACCCCACCTCAACATCCTGCCGCGCTGAGAACAGGTGCGGATATGGGATGGGGTGCTTGGGCTGCAGCTCGGCGGTGCGGGGTCTCGAACTCCAGCCCCCTTGATGAGAACCTCTCCTAACAGGCCTCATCACCAACTGACCTGCAGGTCAGTTGGTGACGAGGCCTGTTAGGAGAGGTTCTCATCAAGGGGGCTGGAGTTCAAAACCCCGCCTCAACATCCTGCCACGCTGAGAACATGTGCGGAGATGGGTTGGGGTGTTTGGGCTGCAGCCCGACGGTGTGCGCCAGAACGTGCTCCTTCTGGTTTGGTGAGACTCCAGTGCCAGAGTAGGGCGGCCCTGGGCGTGCTGCATCATGTGGGGTTAATCATCAAACGGGCAATCATGGATAATCCGTTGGGAATAATCCACATGAAGGGCGGTCCCACACGACACAGTCCCGCGCGACACATCCCGCTGAAATTAGGACAACCAACAATGATCGTACTACAACATGTATCAATCAATAGAGAAAAATGGGGATACACAAATAATTCAAGACATGTCGGGAGGACTGTGTGGGACTAAGGAGAGAGTCGAGAAATACCATTCGAGTCGCCTTCGTCTCAAACACTCCCTCTCACTTGGAACACATGTACATGACGACATAACAACAACACACATATCAAACACTAACAATAATCAAGCAAATACAAAAAAGCGACTTAAAAACAACACACAGTGTCAGCATTGGTGAGAGATCAACACCCCAGAAGGGGTAGTAGTGGCTGGAATTGGTCGAAGCATGAGGGGCAGCGGTTGGTAGCTGGAGAGGAGGCGGCAACAACGAATGAAGTGCAGGGCTGGTAGTTTGGAGATCAGCAGGGCTGATAGCTGGGAGATCAGCATTAGGCTCTGAAGCAGCGGAGGAGATGTCGTCGGGACTAGCAGACGGAATCTGCGACGGTAGATTGTCGAGGCTAGCGAGCGACGAGACCAGGTGTAGTGACGGGCTCGTCGTCGATCACCAACTGCCATATATGTGTGGAAATGAAGAAACGCAGGCAGGAGCTCGGGGGGATCTTCAGCCATGAGCTGCGACAGGAACGGAGATATGCGCTTGAAAAGATCAAAGACTATGAGCAGCGACGGGCTCGACGAGGCCAGGAGAGGGTTCCACTCGATGGGAACCAGCGACAAAGAAACGCAGACGGGAGCAGCGTTAAGAAACTGGAACGAGTTCGATTGGAACCCAGACAAGATGATATGGATCCCTTTGGCGCTGTCATCGTCGGGATCAACAGACGGACTCATCGTCGGGATCAGAAGATGGAAGCGAAAAACTGAACATGCAACACATACGTTATCGAGAGTGAAAAAACGGGAGTGAGAGCGGAAGCCGCTAGCCTGAAATTCAGGTGCCAACATTTTAGGGCGAGAAATTTCAGGTAGGAAGAAATTCTTGCTCTGATACCATATTGGAATTAAGAGATAAAATAGATCGATCCCTGGGCTCTAGCGAACCATTCTCTATCAATCCCTTACGCCGACGATCATTTTATTTCATTCTAGTTCCAGTGTTGAGCCCACATCCCGTCGGTTGTTTCCCATCAGGTTCCCTCACAGCCTCTGTCCGGCCTTCCGCCACCCATAGTCAGCCACCTCCATCTCTGTCAAGCTTAGATCCGCCGACCCCAGCCATCCCTAACCTCCATCATTTGGTTCTGTGAAAGCCCAAAGTACCTCCCAAATCTTCTCAGCCAGTTGACCCGCTGCCTCTCTCAGAGCTTATGCCGAATCCTTCAAACATACACAAAACCTTTTCCCCCTTGAATCAACCAGAAACCCACCCGATCCATTCATTTTCCTATCCAGAATCCGCACAGTAATTTATGAAGCCTTGTGATCCTTGGGGGTTGCTTCTCACTCCATCTACTCATTGCTCGGTGCTGTTTTTGTCATTTTATGCAATTTTTAGTTGGTCTAAAAGTCAGAGTTCGCTGGCCTAGTTATTGTTTACCTATTTGTTATCAAATTATTAAAAACTATTGCACTCTTTCTTGTCTGGCCTGTTGATGAATCATTTTATGACGTTAAAATTGTTTGAATGTCAGCCCTGTGAGTGCGTCTTACACATCCTAGGTTGATTATCTCTTTTATTGTTCACCGAGCTGATACACACACCATTTAATTTAATTTGATCACAAAAATTAATTTAATATTAAAATTCAGATTCCAGCCTACAGCAAGGACCCATTTAATTTGGCATCATGTCATTTGTTTTGATCCTTGTTTATTGCTTGATAATGAAGATGAAGTTGCGTCGATGATGAAGGCAATGTGTGGAATTGGAGCTCTTTTCTTTTTCAAATTGAAAATTTCTTGTTTTTGATTACTAGCATTATGTTATGTACAACTTAAGAGAATTATTTTTCTTTATATGATATTGTTAGTCTGGACTTTTTTCAGCTGTGCAAACAGTATCCAAATTACTTGGATGTGATATTCAGGATTTGAAGTTAGCTCTGTCTACTCGGAAAATGATAGTTCGGAAGGAAAATATTATTCAAAAACTCACTTTATCCCAGGTTTCTACATCTCCCATTCAGTAGCATTATCTTCTTCCTTCTTCTTAATGTAGTGTAATATGTATTTGCTTATTTTACCAGGCAATTGATACAAGAGATGCACTGGCAAAGTCGCTGTATGCTAGTTTGTTCGAATGGCTTGTGGAACAGATTAACAAGTCACTTAATATTGGGAAGCGACGAACTGGAAGATCAATCAGCATTCTTGATATATATGGTTTTGAATCTTTTGAAGTAAGTTTAATATTCTTCTCATGTTTTAGAATAACATGCGGTTGATGACATTTAATGTTTGGCAGAGAAATAGCTTTGAACAGTTTTGCATAAACTATGCTAATGAGAGGCTGCAGCAACATTTTAATCGGCACTTATTCAAATTAGAACAGGAGGTATAACTTCATTTTTAACAGCATTACTAATGTTTAATGCATCTCTCTCTCTCTCTCTCTCTCTCTCTCTCTCTCTCTCTCTCTCTCTCTCTCTCTTTATATATATATATATATATCTGTATCTCGCTCTCTACTTGATATTCAATTACTTGAATTATCTCAATGTATATTGTTTTCATTATTATTGATGCATTCTGTTTAAAGTTTATCGTTCTATCTGTAGCAACTGCGATACAAAGCATAAAGAAAAACTTTTACTTGTTCTATTTAAAACTCGGACTCTCTGTTGGTGCATATCCATCGATAGGTTCATAGATCTCTTGAGTGGTGTGGGCATGGAATGTATTGTAGGATTGTTCATACTTTTTATTATAATAACTGAAGAAAAAGGCTCACTATTTAGCCTTTTTTGGTTGATGTACTTGGAATTTCCAACTGCTAAAAGAACTTTGAAATTTTGTAGCCCGTTTCATGTTATTTCATTCATGTGGTTTCTTTAAAACCAAAGATTCCACTAACCTGTTTTTTTATTGAGTACTTTCTTTGCTGCTGTATGTTGCAACTTGCAAAGCAAAGCAATTTCATTGTTGTAGCAGCTTAGTTTTCTGTTTTCAATTTCTGGAATTAAATAGTTATAACAACTATTGCACTGCTTTCTCTATCTAAAGTACATTACAAAGTTTGAACAAATAACCAGTTTCAAAGATAATTGTGTTCTTTTTTAGGAATATATCCAAGATGGTATTGATTGGAAAAAGGTTGACTTTGAGGACAACCAGGATTGTCTGAACCTTTTTGAGACGGTATGATTTGCTGCATGGTCTGTTTTGAAAAGCTGTAAAAATTACTGCAAGTGATCATTTATGCTTCATTCTACTTAAGTCTCTTCACAAATTATCTCCTATTTTTGCAGATTGTTTTCTCAGTTAACTATTAAGCAGTTTTTGATGTTTGGCAGTATCCTGTCTTTAGAGTTAATTTTGATTCCAATCTTCTTTTATAAATAAAATAAAATCTTATTGCTTTAGTTAGCTGCTAATATGCTTTGATCTCATGATACAAAACTTTATTGCTTTAGTTTCTAATGTTTGGCGATCAGAATATTTTTTTTTATTCATGCATGTTAGTTTAGTCCCACATTGTATGCAAGTCTTTGCCTCTATCTATATGAAGAGGGGCATAGCATCAATTATATGAAAATTATTCCACTTCAACTGATGTTAAGGAGGCCGAGTTCGCCTAAGATTTGTAATGAAATTATTGTGTGAGAGAGGAATTGGTTGGTTGGAGGTGGAAGGCAAAAATTTCAACGCAGTCATGAATCCATTTCCATTCAATTATAATCAAGCATTCTTCATAATAACTCTAAGTATTCCTTTATAACTCTTAACCAAATGATTTCTATGTCCGACGTGATAAATAATATTTTGACCACTGAAAAGTAGACTAGCAAATATGGAGAAATAAATCAATGTTGACTAATCTAGCTAACCCTGGACTTCGTAAAATGAACTGGTTAAAAATTTGAAAAATAATAATTCTCGGGTATGCACATTGATTCCTGAGTTTATGGTAATGGTTCCATAGTAAAAAAAATGTTTTTTTGATTGTTTCAGAATAAATGAAAAAGAAGATACGATAGAATGGACAAATAAAGCAGCATAATTTTAAACATGACCAAAGTGGCTAACTCTTGAAATAGGCATTTAAGCATAACCACCTTCACTTATAATTAATTTGTTATTTATTTCCTATGTTGTTTCTTGGGATATTGATATTTATTTCCTGTTTTTTATGCAGAAACCATTAGGGCTATTGTCTCTTTTGGATGAGGAGTCTACGTTTCCAAATGGGACAGATCTGACTTTTGCAAACAAGCTTAAACAGCATCTTCATTCAAATTCTTGCTTTAAGGGAGAAAGGGACAAAGCTTTCAGCATTAGCCATTACGCAGGGGAGGTTGTTATTAGGATATTTTTGTAAATTTGAATTCACCTTGCATGATATACTGTGTCTATTTAGTTTAGAGCACCCATGTTTCCTTCTCTTAACAGGTATCATATGACACAACTGGCTTTCTTGAAAAGAATAGGGATCTATTGCATATTGACTCTATACAACTTCTGGCTTCATGTTCTTGCAACCTTCCTCAAATATTTGCGTCGAAGATGCTCTCCCAATCTGATGCACTAGAAGGAAGTCCATACCGATCTAGTCCGGTGGATTCCCAAAAGCTGAGTGTTGCGACTAAGTTCAAGGTACATATGCCCTTGTATTTTTGGTTTAAAAAAACCATGCTGAAAATTGTGCATGATTTGAGGGGAAAAAATCTTCACTTTGAGGACTCGCACCTTCTTTGTTAATTTTATGAAGTCAAAAATTCAAATTTGAGGTTGCTTTGGAACCTACAACCTTCTGTCCTAGCTTCTATTTTCAGGCTAATTGTGGATGCAAAAATTCACGTTTCTACTAGGAAGCTATTATTGGATTCATCTGTTCATGTTGCAAATTTCACCACTTGTCAAACAAACTTTAAGTGATGGCTTAGTTATTTGAGGCCCATTCACTTGATTGTCTTTGGGTTTCCCCCTATCGTTGACAAACTCCTTAAAACCTTGTCCTGGTGATTTAGGTGTTGTTTCATTTTCTATTTGAACACCAATTCTACTGCGACCAACAAGTTCATTCGCAATGTTTACTGACATTTAAGTTCTATGACGGATGTTGGCTTCATCATATCAAACTTGCATTTCCACTTATTACTTGTTTCAGCATTTGTACGAGCGGTTTATTAAGAGTCAAATACTTACTATGAGAAAATGATGAAATTTTTTGCTACTATTTATGACGGATTGATTTTTACACCTTTTCCACTTCCAATTTAATCCTTAAGCTTACACGAACTTCACCATTAGGTCCTCTCTGCTAAACAATAGGCCAAATTTTAATGGAGCTTAGGGACAAACTTGCATTTCATTGGTTCATGAAACGTCAGTTTTGCCTTAGCATGTACCTCATGTGACCCCTTCCATTTGGTCTTTTTATATGATTAAGAACTGTAATGGTTCATACTTATATTTAGGTAAGATTATTGTTGAAACCAGAACTTGGTCTCTTGTGGAGCTCGGGCCCCCAACAGGTTGGGGGGCAGCTAACACTTACTGATTCCTCGGAGAGAAACAAACCAAAGACTCAAAACTAGACATAGACCCTTAGTCGCAGCGAGGAGGTCCCACCACACACACGGAAGATCTTTGAGCGATTTCCCTCCCAAACCAAAGCTGAGACTGGGCACCTTGGAGAGCCTGAGAGCTAAGCCAAGATAACCTAGGGAGGAGGAAGCTCAGAGTCCTGAGATTGGAATCCTCTCCAAAGGTGCCCTTCAAGGTCTATATATAGTTTTTTTACTTGCGGTCTGCTAATAACGAGATTCCGCCTTGCACTTTTGCTATACACAGCCCACAATGGTCTGCCAACAGCCAAACTCCGCGGTTTGGAGAAGCTAACTGCAGGCCACCAAGGGTTTTCAGGTAAAATCGACCTTGAACCCTTCCTGGGCGAGCTGCCCACAAGGGCCCCTCTCGCGAACTGAGAGGCCCAACTCGCTCGCCTTCCCGCGAGCGACTGACGAGGGTCTGGCCCGCTCGCCTTCCAGCGAGCGGTTGGCGAGAGCCCGGCTCGCCTGGCTCCCTGCGAGCAGTCGGCGAGATCCCGGCTCGCTCTCCTCCTATTCTTCTTACCCGTTGACCCCTTAGTCTCCGCTCACCTCCTGGCGAATACCGGGGTTGTACAATTATTGACTACATTAGAAAAAGAAAATGTCTTTGTAAAAATTACTACACCCTAAATACTACTCATTTTGTCCTTAAATGTTCATGCAATACTTTTATATGGCACTCTATGCTGTTTACAAACTATCCCTGCCTTGTTTAGGGGCAACTTTTTCAACTAATGCAAAGGCTTGGGAACACTACACCTCACTTCATACGTTGTATCAAGCCAAATAGGTTGCAACTTCCCTCGACTTATGAACAAGGTCTTATACTTCACCAGTTGAAGTGTTGCGGAGTTCTTGAAGTTGTTCGTATATCTAGGTCTGGCTACCCTACAAGAATGTCTCATCAAAAATTTGCTAGAAGGTAAGTATTTATTTTCCTCATCTCCATCTGTTTGCATCTCTTTTCATGTTTAAAGTATTATTCTTGTTTTAATCTGTCAGATATGGCTTCCTTCTCCTTGAAAATGTTGCATTTCAAGATCCACTCAGTGTGTCGGTAGCGATTCTTCATCAATTTAACATTCTTCCTGAGATGTATCAAGTGGGCTACACCAAATTGTTTTTCCGTACAGGACAGGTGATTCTAGTGCATCTATTACTCATTCATCTACTTAGATCATGAAACAACTAGTCTAAACTAATGTCAAACTAAAATCAGTTCTGAATTTTCAAATACATTTATATGTTTGAAAGAGTATTTAGAGTTGGCATTCTTTCTTTTATGATCATTGCTTCAAGTGGTTTAATTTATTCAACTGGTTTGATCTAACCTTTAAAATTTTCCTTGGTTCTACGAATTTACTGAAAATCTTCAGATTGGTGCACTTGAGGACACCAGGAATCGCACTCTTCACGGCATTTTAAGGGTTCAGAGTTGTTTCAGAGGCCATCAAGCTCGCCTTCACGTGAGAGAGCGTAAGAACGGAATTGTCATGCTGCAATCTTGTAAGTTGACGTCTGCAAACATTATTTTGCATGCTTTTTTTAGTCATTATTATGATGTAAAGTAATACTTCGAGTCTTTTGTCGAGCACCCAGAGTTATTAACAGATTTCACAATCTCTATTTTTTGTACATTTATTAGTTATTCGAGGTCAAAAGACTCGAAGTATCTATTCAAGCCTTCTACGGAAACATAGAGCTGCCATTGTTTTACAGAAACATGTTAAAAGTCAAATTTCCAGGAAGCAATATCTGAGCATACGAGGTGCCTCTATTGTTGTACAGTCTGGTAATGATCAAATTTCCCTGCTCTTATTTCTTTAGTAAACATTACATATGGTGATGTTCTCCATCCATCTGACGCTTCATTTCTCGCTTAGTTATTCGTGCACGGTTGGCAAGAAGGTGCTCTGGAGATGGTTTATTCGAATGCGTAGAGCCATTTGATGGAAAGAAGGTATTGCGCGCCGATGCTTTATTATCATCATCCCAATTACTTGGTATTTTAGCTTTATTAATGCTCATTCTCCATCCATTCATTAATTTCTAATACCTATTTTCAATTTGGCAACCAAAAGCAGAATATATATATATATATATAGTTGATGTAATTAGGTTAAATCATTGTATTTAATTCTAACATTCTAAGCTTTAATATGTTTAATCCTTAGTTTATCTAAATTATCACATGATCACTAATTCATTAGTATTTGTGAATAAATATATATATTTATGTTAGGTTTGTAAGCGGGTTTAGAGCAGTTTGGGCCCAAACCTCAACGCATTGACGGAAGTCATTTTTGGACCGAGCAAAACTGCACAGAAACTGAGAAAAACCGTACAGAAACTGTGCGGTGTGGTTTGGTATTAGTGCGGTTTCGAGTTGGTTTTTGCAGCGTGGTTTAGGTTTTTATGCAGTTATATATGTATTTACAATTTTACTCACGTCGGAAATTTTTGTTGCTAAAAAATATAGAGGACATACAACTAGTATTAAGTAATAATTATGAAAAACTAATTTAATTGTAGCCTATAAATTATTCAAAGCGGAATAGTTTATACGAGCTAGCATCGAAATCATGTCTTCAAAACAGGTTAGCGGAGGGAGTGCAGAATACCAAAACAGATCTAAATTTTGTCTAATATACTACTTAGACTACCAAATACTTGAGCACAAATTCGGAAGTAAAACTAGGAAAATAAATGAATATTCGTATTTGCGGTTTCTTCGTAGGCAAACACCGAACCACACCGTACACTTGGCGATTTTGCAATCAACAAAATCACACAGCAACCAAACCGTTGGTGCGGTGCGGTTTTGTGATTTTCTGGTATTTTGGTTTTTAATTTTCAACCCTAATTCTGTGTAGTTTAATTAGTCCAGTTAACTATAATTTATGTTTTATAATATTCCTAACCTTTAACAACCATACTAAACAATAGTAGTTCAATCATAATCGAAATTCTAGTTAATTTCTGATTGACCATAATTTAATATTTAAAATATCTTGTAAGCTAATTAAGCCTTATATTATGTCAAGCAAATACCGGCTTCAATAAATTTCAGTTAATAAATTGATTGATTATCAATTTTGGATTAAAAGCAAAGGCGAAAGGACAATCTGGACAGTCCATTTGGTTAGAAAATGTCACTGGATTGATATGGATCATTGGATCCCTCCCTCCCTCGTATGCATTTCATATTCTTTGTTCTTCACAGTGCTCGGAACTTGTAAATTGCAGGATGCAGAACCTGGGCAAGTGCTGATCAAGGCTTCTGTGCTTGCGGAGCTACAAAAGAGGATTCTAAAGGCGGAGGCTAACCTTCGGGAGAAAGAAGATGAGAATGAAGTGCTCCACCAGCGGCTCCACCAGTACGAGAACCGGTGGACGGAGTACGAGCAGAAGATGAGATCCATGGAAGAGGTGTGGCAGAAGCAGATGCGGTCACTACAGACCAGCCTCTCGATCGCAAAGAAAAGCCTCGCCGTCGACGATATGGAGCGGCGCTCCGACGCATCGGTCAACCAGAGCTGGGACAGCAACGGCAACCAGAACGGGTCCGAGAGCGGCGGGCTGCCCGGATTGCGTTTAACGGCACGAGATGTGACGTCCGGCCTCAACACGATCGGACGCTTGACCGAGGAATTCGAACAGCGGTCGCAGATTTTCGCCGATGATGCGAAGTTCCTGGTCGAGGTCAAGTCCGGGCAGGCGCAGGCGAGCTTGGATCCGGATAAGGAGTTGAAGAAGTTGAAGCTGTCGTTCGATGCCTGGAGGAAGGATTATGGAATTCGTCTACGGGAAACCAAGGCGATTATAAGCAAGCTGGCTAGCGAGGAACCTGGGACGCCCAGAAAGAAATGGTGGGGGAGATTGAACAGCTCCAGGCTTGCGTGAAGTGTATTTGACTTTGGAAGTGGAAGGGTGTGTTGTGGATATATGATTTGAATGATTGTTGTTGCTGTATTGATTTAGAGAATGTGGTTTATATATATATATATTATATATTGAAGGGTAAAAAGTTGCATGTAAATTTTCTTCTGGGTTGTTTGTTGATTTCATGAAGATCCCTCTCTTCTTATAGACATTTGTTTCAATTGAATCAAAATTTTCCTGAGGATATACTGTTGATTCCTTGATCGTTTTATTTGGGAGAAAAATGAAATGGACAGCTCTCAGGAAGTATTAAAAATTCTATGAGTGATCAGAATAAGGCTCAGTTTGGCAGTGTTTTTGCTCCGGTGAGTTTGAACAAAAATACTAGAATATATGTTTGACAAGACAATGGTTATGACTCTCACCAAGAAAAAAACAAATCTAGTTTTGAACTTAAAAGTGGACAAAGTTCCTTAGGTGAGGTCGGGCGTTAACCACTGCGTTTACGTTCATCGCCGTAGGGCCAAATAAAATCTCCCCTGTAAGTTAGCATAATTACTGAGAGTACTCCTCTTAGTTTCGAAATTACAAAAATCTACCCTTAAGTTTTCATTGCATTACAAAAAACTCCCCTTAAATTTTTATTGCATTACATTCATGGACAAAAATACCCCCTGGACACTGTTCACCGAGGGGGTATTTTTGTGCATGGATGTTATGAAATGAAACCTTCAGGAGGGATTTTTGTAATGAAACGAAAACTTAAGGGAATGTTTTTGTAATTTCGAAACTAAGAGGGGTGCTCTCAGTAATTTAGCAAAGTTAGAGGAGAGGTCCTAGTAAATGGCCCTATATATATATATTAAAAAAACATTTAATTTAAGCTAAATTGAAATGATGAGGTTAATACTCACAATTACAAAGCAAAATATTTCTTTCTTCTTAATAAAGTACATACAATATCCCATCATCAACAGAGCGATGCTAAGGATCCCGAAACAAAATAAAATATTTATTTCAGGGCGTTATTAGAATAGATTCAAAATTTGCGGTTGAAATTTAAGAAATCAGCTTAATATTGAATAGATTTTGCATGCACTTTATTTTGCCAAGAAAATTCAAAATCCAATCAATCAGAAGTTCAGAACACAAGGAAACTTGAAGATTTTAGTGAAAAAAAAAATCAATACACTTCATAAAGATAATATAATTATATAACAATATCACATTTCTTATACAATATTGTTCAAATATAGTTATTTTAATAATTGGAATAAAGGACAATTAAAAATAAATAACACACCGCCGCCGTAGAAAAAGGCGATTGATATAAGCACATCTTAATTGGCTATACACAGTCCCTAAATCATCACTTGTACACCATTTTGATATTTGTATCCCCAAAAAATATTTACTTTAAGATTTCTAAATTATTAAGCTCCGAAAGAAGAAAGCTATTCCATATTATATATTATATTTCACGATAAACACGAGCATTAATCCTTGTAAGTCAAAACCAGTAAACAATATCTATTGCAAGTTTAATTGTTTACAACTCCGAAAAATACATATAGGAAAACGATTTAGGATAGTGAAGATTTAACCCTAGGTCATTTTGAATAATCTTATCGGCCATAAATCGTAAACGAACATAAGTAAGCAAGAATTAATCATCGTTTTCGACAGCCTCTCTACCTCCAGCATTAAAGAAAAGAGGTCATACTCCCCCGCCCACGAAGCCACCTCCGATCGCCACCTTTCACCTCCGTTTTCGACAGCCTCTCTACCTCCAGCATTAAAGAAAAGAGGTCATACTCCCCCGCCCACGAAGCCACCTCCGATCGCCACCTTTCACCTCCGTTTCCGACCTCGCAACAGGGATACTTCTTGCCGACCTCGAAAGCCAGGAGATTAACATTCAGAGCTCTTTCGCTCCCCACGCCTCCAATGCCCTCCACCATTGTCACCACTCATGCATCGTCGGGCAAAGACTCGACCGCTTCATCCTTCACGAAAGTGCTCACTCCCAGCGTAACGGGGGTGGTTTCTCAGTGCCGCGATTCTGCGCCGAGTCCATCTAATTCCCCCCATTGGGTCCATGCGATGGATCCACCATTCCAAATCATGCTTCTCGGCATCTTCTAGTGGCAGTGTTCTTGCCCGAATCAAAATCTTGGTTTGCTAAAATTAAAAGGACTTCGAAACAAATGACAAAAAGTTTTTTTTTTGTTGTTCCTAAAAGTCAGAACTTGGTTTTACTAATAGAGTGGTGTTACGGGCACATCAATTTCGGCTATGGACACATCAATTTCTAAAAATTATTATTCACCTTTTAAAAATACTCCTTACACATGTATTTTTAGGAAAAGTGTTCAACATGAAAGTTGTAGACCTCGACGAGTTCTACAACTTTCGTGTTGTACATACTTCCAATAATTACGCTCATGATTCAATCATGGAGGCAATACGTCTTGTGCATGCATTTTTAGGAAAAATATTCAACACGAAAGTTGTAGATCTCATCGAGGTCTACAACTTTCATGTTGAACACGTTTCCTAAAAATACATGGGTAAGGAGTATTTTCAAAAGGTGTGTCCATAGCCAAAATTGGTGTTACCGTAACACCACTCTACTAATAACATGAGCAAAAAAAAAATTTTGAGCTAAACTACAAATAGAACTAAGCTCTCTTTTGGGGCAGAGGTGGGGCTGGAAAAAGCTGTTCGTTTGAAAATTTTGTAGATTGTTTGAAAAATCTTCATTGAAGTGTCTTTTAAGATGATTTTAAGTTTTTTGTGTTTGAAAGAAGAGAATTTTTAATAATAAATATTTAGCTTTTTAATAATAAAAATATATTATATGCTAATCCTTTATATAAATTATAAATAAGCAGCTTACAAACGGCCAGAAACAAAGATCTTGAATGGGAGATGAATCATGAATGAGAGAAAAAAACCTTTGCGTGTCTTTAGTAAACCATCAAATAAAAGAGAGAAAGTCAAACGCTGAGAAAGTGATTTTTAGAAAGCTAGATCCGCCCCTAGCGGTGGGAATAGAGATTTTCCAGCGGCCATCACCACCCCCAAACAAAGCCTAAAATTACAATGTCTCATTGCTCGATTTAACTTGAATTTTCCTAAACATGCATAAAGGGCGATCAGAGAATCAAATGCCTTTTTTTTTCTCTAAACAAAGAAATTAAAAAAAAAAATCTTTCACCAAATAAAATAAAATTTATAAAAACAACGTAAGAGGTAGGAATGTAGGATATAGTATTTAATGTTTTTTATTATAAATCGTAGGTCAGCATTTTGGGCTAGAAACTATGTTTTTCCCCCAAAAGGAAGAAGATGACGAAAGGATTCTCACAGTTAAACTGATTCGAACACCGCAATGATGTGTCATTTGATCAAAATCATTCGGATCGCAGAACATTTACGTTCTCAGATAATCTTCCAGTTTCCAAATTCTCTACTAACAGACATGGAATCAATAGATCCAAAGCAGAAACCCTAGACCTTTTTTCCATTTTCCACCTTCATCTTCCAAAAAAAAACAACCCACGCAGACGAAAAAGAAACCCTCGAATAACAACCCATTTACAAGGAAATCCAAAAGAAGGCAGCACAACACTGGCTACAGAAGAAAAAAACAACAACTAGAAACAGGAATCACCATCGTCGAAGTTGAGCGCGTAACTAAGCAGATCATATCGCGAGCTGAACCGCTTCCGCCTGCCGGATCTCCGCCGGATCTCCGCCTTAAGCTTCCAATAGATCCTCCACACCAGCCTCCTACTCAACCCCTTCAACCTCGCCCCCTTCGCCCCATCCTCCTCCGCCTCCCCCACCGTAGCTATCGCAATCCTTACCGCCACAACCATCGTCCCTGCCGTGCTCCCTCCCTCTCTCCCCCCCTTCTTTATATCGAACTAGCAAAAGTAAGATGGAGAAAAAACTAGAAAGCCTTGCGGCTTGCGAGAGAAGTTACCGCCTCCTGTTTCCCCTCGCGGATGATTATCCCTAAAGAAGGGCAGAGGGAATAGTAGGGTATCGTCCACATTACCTTTATCGATCTCTCGTCTGTTGCCGGTACCGATTCATCTCTCTCTTTCTGTCTCTGGGGCTGGACTTGTCGATCGTGAGCTTGAACTGCTGAGCTGCAGACCGCAGTTGTATTGCGGTACGAAGGGGGAAGGGGAGATCACGTGGAGTGGGTGGGAACAGTGCGAGGTAGAAATGGTAGGGATTACTTTTGTCTTGCTTTTCTCCTCTGTGTTACTCATTTGCTTTCGTCGGAATGAGGAGGAAGGCTGGAGCCTTTCTGCCTCCTTTACTTACCTCTAAACCTCCTCGAGTTTCGTGAAATTGACTGCTAGTAATTTGTTGTAAGCCTGTTTTTTTGGGTGTTGGTACGGTTAAACTTATTTTGACTAATTACGGCTCAAATTTTTTTAATGTGAAATCAAATTTTTATTTACGGCACAACATGAATCAAGCATAATGGTAGTAGGATGATTCTCATATCCACCGTGAAAAGATACAAATGACTTGTATCGGAAACAGCTGGATTGGACATACTTTCAAAAGTAGGGAAAGTGGAGCAACTCACGAACGAGATTAAAAAAACAGAACAGAAGCTTCGGTCGGAATCAGTCCAAGCGAGCAATGGCCACTGGAATCAGTCGATGAGAGGCTGCAACCGCTGAATCGGGGGCCGGAAAGGCACATGAGGCGATTTGTCGTTATCAAATGCCATCAACGATAAAGAACAGCGGCTGGAATTGGCAGGGACACTGGAATAGGCGCAGGAGGCATGCATAATCGAAATTTTGCATCTTGGACATAATCTAGAATCGATCTCAGGAACAGTAGATTGACTTCAACAGAGTTGTGGTAGAAGACGAGCCGATGGAGTCACGAGCAGCACAGGCAGATCGCGGGAAGAGGCGACGATGAATCACAGAGGTGAATCACGAGAAGGGGCGGCAGGCTAGAGTTTTCCATTGGTTTCATCATCGGGCTGCCATTAGTGTAAAAAAATGTTTTAGATTTTAAAATCTTTGATTTGCCAATACCCAAAAATGATTTGCTCATATCATCACCTTTTTTAGGCCTTTGTTATTAGCATTATATTTTTTATTATTCATAATTTTTTTATAATCACAAATTAATATTTCAGAAAAATTATATTGGGAAATAAATTTTTAGACAAGTGCATGTCATTTAAACCATGATTGGGTTTTCAACTGAACATCGAGTGGGAAAATCCTAGAAATATTATTAGTTTTCTATTTTTTTAGACAGTTGTTATTAGTATTGTACTTTTTTAGGCAGTTGTTATTACTATTGTATTTTTTTATTCATAATTTTTTATAAACGCAGATTAATATTTCAGAAATATTCTATCGTCAAATAAAATTATTATCAGCCAATAAATTTTTAGAAAAATGCATGTCATTTATGTGGGGTTCAGCCCCTTTTTTGTGAAAATTTGTGTTGCAGGAATTTAGGTTGCAACCTGGTAAAATTGCACGTTGCAACGCGCTAGGCTCTGTCCTTGCAGGAATTTAGGTTGCAACCTGGAAAAATAGCACGTTGCAACGCGCTGGCCTCTGTCCATAGCGTTTTGGGAGCAAAATTCTGGGCAGTTTTTGGACCGGTTCAACTGAACCGGTTTTGGCGTGAACAGTTTTTTTTTTCCCTTGGCTTAATAACGTGGAGTTAGGGTTAAGATGAAGATATAATCTCTTTTTCTCCCCTCTCTCCCTCTCGATTCAGAACCGCCCGCCCCCTTCCTCTTTCTCTCGATCTTGGAGAGAGCCGCCGGTGTGCGTGGAGGAGAAGGTTGCTGTCGCCGCCGCTTAGGGGCTGCTGTCGCCGCTGCTTGGAGGAGTTTGTCGGCGCTGCTATCGCTGGAAGAGGAGGTGTCGCCGACTTGTTGTTGGAGAAGGAGAGGGCTGCTGCCCTTTGTGGAGGTTGTTGCCCCCCGTCGCCGCTGATTTGGAGCTTGTTGCCGGTGCCGTTGCCGTTGCCGGAAAGAGGAGGTGTTTCCTCCGGTTCGCTTGGAGATTTCTCCACCATTTTCAAAGGGCTTCTTCGTCTACGTCGTAAGGTGTTCTCTTTCTCATTTCGCTTGCTATTTTTGCTTGGAAAGAGAGTAGAGTTTATCCTATTGTAGAGAAGTTGTGTGCTTAACTTTGTGGTGGAGAGGAGGTTGGATTTGTTGTCAAATCCGGTGGGCGTTCTAGGTTTGGGCAAACCTAGATTATCGTTGTAATCCTTATTTATTATAGTGGATTTTGTTGTGCCGTGCCCCGTGGTTTTTGACCTTCAAGTTGTGAAGGTTTTCCACGTATATCTCTGTGTTTGTGTGTTTGTTTTGTTGGCTTGTTTTTCTCAGGTTTGTTTGCTCTATTGATCGGTGGGAGACGTCGTTACGTGCGACCTTCATTCCCTACAAGTGGTATCAGAGCTAGGTTCTTTGGCTTGTCGTTTTTATTTCTCGGTTTATAACTCGGTGCGGTAGGTGACGACCATTGGTCCGCTCCCTATCCTCTCTTGTTAATTCCTTGAAATAAATCGACTTGCGGATCGTGTTAGAGCAGTTGTTGTTTGAGAAAGCAATGGAACAGAACACAAGGATGGTCAGTATGAATGGCAAGAATTGGAGCATCTGGAAGCCTCGGATGGAGGATCTTTTATATTGTAAAGATCTCCATGCTCCGTTGACAGGGAGACCGGCTTCAGTTAAGGATGATGAAGAGTGGAAGAAGATGGATCGGAAGGCAGTAGGGTTCGTTAGGCAGTGGCTTGATGACTCTGTTTTTCATCATGTTTCCACGGAGTCCTCGGCTCAAGCCTTATGGAAAAAGCTGGAAGCTTTGTATGAGCGGAAGACTGCTGGCAACAAGGCATTCCTGATTAGGAAGCTTGTTAATTTGAAGTACCGGGAAGGTTCGCAGATGACTGAGCACTTGAACCTTGCCCAAAGTATTATCAATCAGTTGGAGTCCATGAAGATTACCTTGGGAGATGAACTCCAAGCTCTGATGGTCCTTAGTTCCTTACCGGAGAGTTGGGAGACTCTTGTAGTGTCGTTGAGCAACTCAGCACCTGATGGGGTGGTAAACATTGAGATGGTGTCTAGTTGTCTCCTGAACGAAGAATTGAGAAGGAAGGATTCTGGATCTTCCAGTTCGGGTGTTTTCCTCATGGAAGGAAGAGGTAGATCTGTGAAGAAGGATGTGAAGAACAGGGGCACTTCCAGGAGCAAGTCTAGGGGCAAATCCAAGAAGGACATTGAGTGCTACTATTGTAAGAAGAAGGGTCATTTCAAGAAGGATTGTTTCCAAATGAAAAGAGACCTGAAGGGAAAGACCAAGGAGACAGGAGAATCCAGTGGTGATGCGACGACTTCGATTGCGGAGGCTGAGCCGTTATGCTTGCATTGCAGTAGGTCGTCTTGTCAGGAATGCGTTGACACGGACTGGATCGTGGACGGAGGTGCATCTTATCATTGCACTCCTCACCGGGATTACTTCTACACCTATTCTGCGGGAGACCTTGGTGTGATCCGGATGGCTAATTCCGGTGAATCATTGATTATTGGCAGTGGTGATGTCCATTTGGAGACTGAGCTTGGGAAGATTGTTCTCAAGGGCGTCAGGCATATTCCTGACTTGAGAATGAATCTGATTTCCGTTGGTAGACTTGATGACGGTGGTTTCACTAGCATTGAAGGTGGAGGTACCTGGAGGTTGCTGAAGGGCTCTTTGGTGGTAGCCAGAGGAAGGAAGTGTTGTGGCCTTTATCGCACTAAGGCCAAGATATGTGGTCCAAGTGTGAATGCTGCTGAGGGCGACTCTATGGAGTTATGACATCGCAGACTTGGGCATATCAGTGAGAAGAGCTTGAAGATTTTGGTGAAGAACAAGGTTCTTCCGGAGCTATCAGGAGGGATTCCTAACACGTGTGTGCACTGCTTGGCCGGTAAGCAGAAACGTGTTTCCTTTGCTGAATCTGAACCAAAGAGGAAGGCGGAGTTACTATCTTTGATACACACTGATGTGTGTGGTCCTATTGAGCCCAAGTCTGTGGGCGGAGCCGCTTATTTCGTCACGTTCATTGACGATCATTACAGGAAAGTCTGGGCATATCCTGTGAAGCAGAAGAGTGATGTTCTAGCAAAGTTTGTAGAGTTCAGAGCGAAGGTGGAGAAGATGACCGGAAAAGAAATAAAGCGAGTTCGATCTGACAACGGGGGAGAATACATCGGTGCCTTCGATGCTTATTGCAGAGAGCATGGCATATTACATGAAAGGACAATCCTGAGGACGCCGCAACAGAATGGGTTGGCAGAGAGGATGAACAGGACGATTGTTGAGAAGATCAGATGCATGATTTCTCAAGCTGGTATTGGTAAGCAGTTTTGGGCTGAGGCTGTGCAAACTGCTGTTCATCTGATAAATTTGTCTCCTTCGGCACCTCTGAATGGTGATATTCCAGAGCGTATTTGGTCCGGGAAGGAAGTGTCGTACGGACATGTGCGGGTGTTTGGGTGCAAAGTTCATGTTCATGTCCCCAAGAAAGAGAGATCGAAACTTGATGAGAAGTCTCGGGAGTGTATCTTGTTGGGATTTCCCCATGAGGAGTTTGGATATAGACTCTGGGATCCCGTGAAGAAGAAACTGATCAGAAGCAGAGATGTGATCTTCGTTGAAGATCAAGTGGTTGGTGAGCAGATTGCTGCGGAGTCTCATGTTCCACAGTTGCCACCTGCGGAGGAGAGGCCCTATGTTGATGATGGGCCAGTAGAGACTGTTGCTGATGATGGGCATGCTGAGGAGGAGGTTGGTGAGCTTATTCCTGATGAGGAGATGATCCCGGATGTAGGGGGAGCTCTGCCAGTTGATGTGCCACCTGTGGTGGAGTTTCCTCCTGTCAGATCTGAGAGGGTCAGAAGGCCCAATATCAGGTATTCTCCTCATGAGTATATCCTGCTTACAGATAGTGGAGAGCCTGAGTCCTATGAGGAGGCTCAGAGTGCTGAAGATCGCGAGGCTTGGACGGCTGCTATGGAAGAGGAGTTGTACTCCCTTCAGAAGAACGAGACGTATGATTTAGTCCCATTGCCTAAAGGGAAGAGAGCTTTGAAGAACAAGTGGGTCTTCAAGCTGAAGTTGGATGAAAGTCTCTCTCAGCCGAGGTACAAGGCGAGACTAGTTGTGAAAGGTTTCAGTCAGAAACAGGGTATTGATTTCGATGAGATTTTTTCCCCAGTTGTGAAGATGTCCTCTATCAGACTGGTGTTGGGTATGGCTGCTTCCATGGATCTTGAAGTCGAGCAGATGGACGTCAAGACGACATTTCTGCATGGTGATCTGGAGGAAGAGCTATACATGGAGCAGCCCGAAGGCTTTGTGGCTAAGGGGAAGCATCATCTGGTCTGCCGGCTCAAGAAGAGCCTTTATGGGTTGAAGCAGGCACCCAGGCAGTGGTATAGGAAATTTGACTCGTTCATGATGAAGAGCAAATTCCAACGGACCAGGGCTGATCACTGCGTATATGTGAAGAGGACTGAGAAGGCGTTTACTATTCTGCTATTGTACGTAGATGATATGCTGATTGTCGGGGATGACAAGGCAAGCATAGCTGAGTTGAAGAAGGAGCTCGGTGAGTCCTTTGAAATGAAGGATTTGGGACCGGCGAGGAAGATTCTTGGAATGAAAATTACCAGGGACAGGAGTGCCGATCAACTATGGCTATCTCAGTCTGAGTATGTGGAGAAAGTGCTGAAGAGGTTCATGATGGACAAGGTAAAAACCCGTTGCTACTCCTTTAGCCGGGCACTTCAGACTTTCTAGTTCTCAAAGTCCTTCATCTGAGGAGGAGGTGGAAGAGATGAGTCATATCCCTTACGCATCTGCAGTAGGGAGTTTGATGTATGCTATGGTCTGCACTAGGCCAGACATAGCTCATGATGTGGGATCGGTGAGCCGTTACTTGGCAAACCCAGGGAAAGAGCACTGGAGTGCTGTGAAATGGATATTCCGTTATCTCCGAGGTACCTCAGACCTTTGCTTGAAGTTTGGTGGAGGTCCACCGGAACTTATTGGGTACTCGGACTCGGATATGTCAGGAGATGTTGACACGAGGAGATCCACTTCTGGATTCGTGGTCACATTTGCAGGGGGAGCAGTGTCATGGCAGTCAAGGCTTCAGAAGTGCGTGGCCTTGTCGACAACAGAGGTTGAATATATTGCGTTGACTGAGGCGTCAAAGGAGCTTATTTGGATGAAGAAGTTCATGCTTGAGCTTGGTCTCCGACAGGACGTGTACACAGTATTTTGTGACAGTCAGAGTGCTATATTCTTGGCCAAGAATCCCGCCTTTCACTCCAGGACAAAGCACATCGACGTGAAGTATCACTGGATTCAGGATGCAGTCGAGGAGAAGCTGTTGGTGGTGGAGAAAATCCACACGGATGAAAACCCTTCGGATATGTTGACGAAGGTTGTCCCAAGGGAGAAGCATGATTTTTGCCGACGGTCGATCGGCATGATGTCCACTTGATGGAGTCAAGGTGGAGGACTCCCCTTTATGGTCTGAAGGGGGAGTTTGTTGGGGTTCAGCCCCTAAAGGGCATTTTTTTGTGAAAATTTGTGTTGCAGGAATTTAGGTTGCAACCTGGTAAAATTGCACGTTGCAACGCGCTAGGCTCTGTCCTTGCAGGAATTTAGGTTGCAACCTGGAAAAATAGCACGTTGCAACGCGCTGGCCTCTGTCCATGCGTTTTGGGAGCAAAATTCTGGGAAGTTTTTGGGACCGGTTCAACTGAACCGGTTTTGGCGTGAACAGTTTTTTTTTCCCTTGGCTTAATAACGTGGAGTTAGGGTTAAGATGAAGATATAATCTCTTTTTCTCCCCTCTCTCCCTCTCGATTCAGAACCGCCCGCCCCCCTTCCTCTTTCTCTCGATCTTGGAGAGAGCCGCCGGTGTGCGTGGAGGAGAAGGTTGCTGTCGCCGCCGCTTAGGGGCTGCTGTCGCCGCTGCTTGGAGGAGTTTGTCGGCGCTGCTATCGCTGGAAGAGGAGGTGTCGCCGACTTGTTGTTGGAGAAGGAGAGGGCTGCTGCCCTTTGTGGAGGTTGTTGCCCCCGTCGCCGCTGATTTGGAGCTTGTTGCCAGTGCCGTTGCCGTTGCCGGAAAGAGGAGGTGTTTCCTCCGGTTCGCTTGGAGATTTCTCCACCATTTTCAAAGGGCTTCTTCGTCTACGTCGTAAAGTGTTCTCTTTCTCATTTCGCTTGCTATTTTTGCTTGGAAAGAGAGTAGAGTTTATCCTATTGTAGAGAAGTTGTGTGCTTAACTTTGTGGTGGAGAGGAGGTTGGATTTGTTGTCAAATCCGGTGGGCGTTCTAGGTTTGGGCAAACCTAGATTATCGTTGTAATCCTTATTTATTATAGTGGATTTTGTTGTGCCGTGCCCCGTGGTTTTTGACCTTCAAGTTGTGAAGGTTTTCCACGTATATCTCTGTGTTTGTGTGTTTGTTTTGTTGGCTTGTTTTTCTCAGGTTTGTTTGCTCTATTGATCGGTGGGAGACGTCGCTACGTGCGACCTTCATTCCCTACAATTTAAACCATTATACATAACTTTGAGTTTCACGGAGTCACAACATGTTTCAGTAATCAGGGGCGAATTTAGAGTGTGGTCAAAGGGACATTGACACCCTCATTTTTTTTTGTGATTTGTTATAAGCACACCTAAATTAGAATATTTGTAGATCAAATTAATTTAGATATTTGTAGATCAAATTTGGCTATTCACTGACCAAACTCGGCTAATTGCACCCCCAATTATTTTTCGAACCCGCGGTCCGCCTACTCACCCCTGTTCAGTTGCAAAATAGATTATAGTTTCAGCAATTAGAGCAAGTTGTTCGTGAAATAACCCTCCTTCAACGCTTCGCGAAATCACCTCTCAGCCCTCTCCAAAGTTGTGAAATCACTACTCCCCCGTTGTCGTTCCACGTTCCTCTTTACTTCTTCCGTTCTTCCCACTTCCTAGTTCTGCAATTCAGCCGTTCGCCAATCACGAAATCCCTGCTCCGTGTCGTGAGTCATCTCGAGTTCCCCACTCGCTCACGTCGTTAGTCTTCCCAATTCCGACGGGCAGCAGTTAGGCAGAACTCCGAAGGTTCTTTACCACTTCTTCGTTAAAGAGTTAAAGTCCATTTCGTTTGAAATATTAAGAATATTCCCAAAAATTATTGTGATAAGACAAAAATGTACACTTTTAGTTATACTATTATACAATTGAATGAAATTTTGCACGACTTTATAGTTTCATTAATGTTACATTTTTTTACTATTATATTTAGAAGAAATAAAATATGTAAACCCTCATTTGTAATTTCCTGAATTCGTCATTGCAGAAGTTGTGCTAATATAAGCACTCTATTTTATTACTCAAAATTATTAAATCAATTTCTAAATTTTAACCATTTTTTGAAATCAATCCATAAATTTTCATTTGGTTGAAATTAATTCCTAAAAAAACATAGTTGGAGATTAATTTTAATGGCTATAGAAAATTGATAGTGATTTCAACGTAAAAAAAAACTTTTGGATTGTTTTTAAAAAGTACCTAAAATTTATGGACTAATTTTATCATTTATCATTTTATTTTGATTGAGATTTATAAGAAAATATAATTATTCATTATATTTTGAATAATAATTGGAGGGGAAAAAATGGAAAATAGCCTATTCAAATTAGTACATAGAATGTATTAAAGGTTAGATAAAATACTTTAAAGTGCAAAGCGGAATCTATAAAGGTTAGATACAACATTAAAGGTTAGATATAATATTGAAGGTTAGATGAATGGGTGCAACATAGAATGTATTAAAGGTTATATATAATGATTTAAACTTTAAAGTGCAAAATAATGATAAAAAATTAAATAGAAAAAAGTATAAAAACTTAGGCTCTAAGATATTTCATCCAAATTATATACAATTATGCATGTACCCGCAGGGGGGGAGTCCAGAATCTACTCGGATGGCAGAGTCTATACAATTCTTCATAATATAGTAAAAAATAAAAGTCATTTATCCAGACCTCCCCTCTAAATTTGTAAAATTATAGTTTGCACTCCTCTATCTTTTCAAATTACAAAAACCTCATGATGTAGGACAGACGTTCTATCGGGAGTCCACCCGATAGGCCTTATCAGGTCCGCGACCCGTACACCGGATCAGTTGATGATGAGAGTCTGCATGCAGACTCTTTATCAAGAAGGTCGGGGGATCAAGCCCCGGCCGATGTGATGTCAGGTCGCAGAGTGACAAACAAGTGGAACGTCTATCCTGCATCGCCTCCCCTGCAAGTTTACATTTCATAACATCCACGCACAAAAAGACCCTAAATTTTTAGGGGGTTCTTTTTGTGGATGGATGTTATGAAATGTAAATTCTTTTTGTGCGTGGATGTTATGAAATGTAAACTTGCAAGAGACATTTTGGGGGTACTTATGCTAACTCCCAAGCAAATTTTAGGCATTTATTCCTAAAAAATAATAATATTGTTGCGGGTCGCTCGGGTGCTCTGGTAGACCGGTCGAATTGAACCACCTTAGCTCGGAAGCGAACCAAGCGCGCAAATAGTTAAAGAGAGATTCATTGAGTACACTGAGACTTTTAACGTGGAAAACCCGGAAAGGGTAAAAAATCACGTGATCAAAGCTGTGCCGACCAAACTTCACTATCTTCTAAGAGCTTACAGTTAGGTACTTATAAGTCGAGCGCGACAGGCCGCCGCTCGTTACAATAATAGAGAGAGAGAGAGGGAGTTCCGAGAGTGACAGGTCACCTCTCGGAAAACTAAGTCTTTTTCCTTCTGAGAACTGTGGGGAACAAAAGTGAGAATGCTCTGGGGAACGAAAGTGAGAATGCTGAGTCGCCTTTCGGGATGAGGGAAATCTTCAAGTCCACGAAGGAGATCTTCAAGCGCCGAAGGAGAATTTCGTGAAAGTCTTCAAGGAACCTCTCCCGGGTGCAGAAGGCAAGGTCCTTTGAAATGAAGCCCTAGGGCTCCTTTTATAGCTTTGGCCGGGGGTAGCCTGGTAATTTCACCGTTGTAACCACCGTAACCACCTGGCGGACGAATCATATTTTTCGGTTCGGAGCACACGGATCGCCATTTTTCGTAAATGACCATCTCGCCCCTCGGGCAGTTCAGGCAGTTTGGGCAGTTTTGCTGGAGGCGAAAAAGGCGACGGGTTGTTCCTGAAATGTGAGAAGCTAGAAAGACAAAATGTGAGCTTGCTAGAAAGACAAAATGTGAGCGTATCAGAAAGACAAAATCTGAGCATGTCAGAAAGACAAAATGTGAGCGTATCAGAAAGACAAAATGTGAGCATGTCAGAAAGACAAAATGTGAGCATGTCAGAAATGTGAAAGTGCTCTGAGCGCGCTCAGAAGCGTTCTGAGCGCGCAACGAACGGAGAAGCAATCTGAGCGACTGGGGAGGCGTTCTGAGAATGCTCAGAAGCATTCTGAGCGCGCATGAGCGTAGAAGCGTTCTGAGCGCGCAACGAACATGGAAGCGTCCTGGTCGCGGTGTGAGGCGTTCTGAGCGCTGGAGCGCTCTGAGCGCGCAATGAATACGAGAGCGTTCTGAGCAAACGGAGAGGCGTTCTGAGCGCGCAACGAGCGCGGGAGAGCGCGCAACGAATACGAGAGCGTTCTGAGCGAACGGAGAGGCGTTCTGAGCGCACAACGAGCGCGAGAGCGCTCTGAGCGCGCAACGAACACGAGAGCGTTCTGAGCGAACGGAGAGGCGTTCTGAGCGCGGGAGCGCTCTGAGCGCGCAACGAACACGAGAGCGTTCTAAGCGATCGGAGAGGCGTTCTGAGCGCGCAACGAGCGCGGGGGCTCTGAGCGTGCAACGAACACGAGAGCATTCTGAGTGAACAGAGAGACATTCTGAGCGCGCAATGAGCGCGGGAGCGCTCTGAGCGCGGGAGCGCTCTGAGCGCGCAACGAACACGAGAGCGTTCTGAGCGAACGGAGAGGCGTTCTGAGCGCGCAACGAGCGCGGGAGCTCTGAGCGCGCAACGAACACGAGAGCGTTCTGAGTGTGCTAGGAGGCGTTCTAGGCAGAATCTGGAACCCGAAGAGCGGGCGGCGAGCCTAAGAGGGGGGATTTGCCCCAAACCCGTTACGGGGGAGAGTGGCTCGGCCGCACCCTAAGGGGGGCACGGTGCGGCCGCACCCGAGGGGGGGTGCGGCTTGGCTTGGCTACACCCAAGGGGGTGCGGCTTGGCCTGGCCGCACCCCACATGGGGTGCGTCCACGGGCGGACCTAACAAGGGACCAGGGGGGTCAATTGACCCCCCTGAATTTAAAAAAAAAAAAAAATTCCTATTTGGCTGTTTCGTGGGGCCTGTAACGGCCCAGCCCCGACCACCACACTGAGGGCTGGCAACCCGGCTCACAAGGCCGGTCCATCTCCACCCAGTGGGCCGGCTAACCGACCGTTAGACGCCTGGCCCCATTGTCCAGGACGCCCGGGCTGCAGCCCGCTTAGCAACACCCCAACCAATCCCTGTAGCCTGTTTCTCAGCTACAGTAGGGTGTTGATGGCGGGTCTCGATCCCCCGCCACCCTTGATAAGAACCTCTTCAAACAGGTCTCATCACCAACTGAGCTGCAGCTCAGTTGGTGATTAGACCTGTTTGAAGAGGTTCTTATCAAGGGTGGCGGGGGATCGAGACCCGCCATCAACACCCTACTGTAGCTGAGAAACAGGCTACAGGGATTGGTTGGGGTGTTGCTAAGCGGGCTGCAGCCCGGGCGTCCTGGACAATGGGGCCAGGCGTCTAACGGTCGGTTAGCCGGCCCACTGGGTGGAGATGGACCGGCCTTGTGAGCCGGGTTGCCAGCCCTCAGTGTGGTGGTCGGGGCTGGGCCGTTACAAAAAAGTGCAGCTCAGTTGGTGATGAGACCTGTTTGAAGAGGTTCTTATCAAGGGTGGCGGGGGATCGAGACCCGCCATCAACACCCTACTGTAGCTGAGAAACAGGCTACAGGGATTGGTTGGGGTGTTGCTAAGCGGGCTGCAGCCCGGGCGTCCTGGACAATGGGGCCAGGCGTCTAACGGTCGGTTAGCCGGCCCACTGGGTGGAGATGGACCGGCCTTGTGAGCCGGGTTGCCAGCCCTCAGTGTGGTGGTCGGGGCTGGGCCGTTACAAAAAAGTGCACTTTTTTGTAACGGCCCAGCCCCGACCACCACACTGAGGGCTGGCAACCCGGCTCACAAGGCCGGTCCATCTCCACCCAGTGGGCCGGCTAACCGACCGTTAGACGCCTGGCCCCATTGTCCAGGACGCCCGGGCTGCAGCCCGCTTAGCAACACCCCAACCAATCCCTGTAGCCTGTTTCTCAGCTACAGTAGGGTGTTGATGGCGGGTCTCGATCCCCCGCCACCCTTGATAAGAACCTCTTCAAACAGGTCTCATCACCAACTGAGCTGCAGCTCAGTTGGTGATGAGACCTGTTTGAAGAGGTTCTTATCAAGGGTGGCGGGGGATCGAGACCCGCCATCAACACCCTACTGTAGCTGAGAAACAGGCTACAGGGATTGGTTGGGGTGTTGCTAAGCGGGCTGCAGCCCGGGCGTCCTGGACAATGGGGCCAGGCGTCTAACGGTCGGTTAGCCGGCCCACTGGGTGGAGATGGACCGGCCTTGTGAGCCGGGTTGCCAGCCCTCAGTGTGGTGGTCGGGGCTGGGCCGTTACAGGGCCCACTATTTTTTTTTAATTTCTTTACTTGAGCTCCACGTCTCTCCCCCGACTCCCCGTCTAATTCCCCTCCACGTCTCCCCGAGGCCCGATGGCTGCCTAAACCCTAACCTGCCGCCGTGCTCAGCCGCGCCTGCAGCAGCGAATCCCTGTCTAACCCCGCAGCCGCGAATCCCTGCCTTCCCCTCCCCCCCCCCCCCGGCCCTCCCCGTCTGCGTTCTGCTGTCTGCAGCGTCTGCTTCCCTGCTGCCGGCCTGCCACATGTGACCCCGTCTGCTTCTTTGCTGTCGAATCCTGCTCCACCTTCCTGTTCCTGGCCGGCTGGCCCCTGCCGCCGCCCCGCCTGCCGGCTGCCAGACTCTTGAGTCTCGAATCCTGCATTCCTGCTCCGCCTGCCCACTGGTTTGCGCCTTTTTGATTCAGTTTATCAAATTTTCAATCAAAATTAGAATGGCTAGGGTTTTAATTTAGGGTTTATCAAATTTTAATGCTGCTTTTCGTTCCAATTTTAAATGTTTAGGTTTTGATTGAGTAGGATTCCTAATATTGTAAAGCCTGAAACAATCCTGTTGTTTTTTAACAGAAGTTACGCTGTGTTTGACTATTTGTCATGGATAAATATTTTAAAGTCTTGCCGTCACCAAAATCAGGATCACATCTTTGTGAAAAGAATGATAGTGAAAGTTTGCAGTTAGATGCTAAACGAGCTAGAACAGAAGTTAATATTGTTAATAGAGCATTAGATCCTGGATTGAGATGTTGTATTTCTGATTATCCTTTTAATGAGCGCGATGATGTGAGAAGATATTATTTATTAAAAGGTCCTTGTCAACCAAAAAACACATGAATTTCCAAAGACAGTCACCGAAAATATTTCAAGAAAGTTTAATCCTGCTTGGTTTGAGCATTTTTCTTCATGGTTAGAATACAGTATAGAAAAAGATGCCGCATTTTGTTTATTCTGTTATCTTTTTAAGCAAGAAATGGGTCAACAATCAGGAGGTGATTATTTTGTTAGCGATGGTTTTAGAAATTGGAAAAAAAAGATTTGCAAAGTTAAAAGAACATGTCGGTGGTCCTACTAGCATTCATAATAAAGGTGTCATTCTATGCAAAAATCTGATGGATTCAAGGCAACACATTGATACAAGCTTTCACAAACAGACATATCAAAATAAAGAGGATTATCGTACTCGACTAACAACAACAATTAATTGTATTCGATTTTTGATTAGACAGGGATTGACACTTCGTAGCAATGATGAATCTTGTACTTCATTAAATCAAGGAAATTTTATTGAATTGTTACGATTTCTTGGAGAGCAGAATGAATCTATCAACAAGGTTATTCTACAAAATGCTCCTGAAAACCACAAACTAACAGCACCTGATATCCAAAAAGACATCATTAATGCAATGGCAGTTGAAACTACAAGTTTGATAATTAAGGATATTGGCGAGAATTTTTTTCAGTATTAGTAGATGAATCAAGGGATATTATCAACAAAAGAATAGATGGCTATTGCTTTGAGATATGTTGATAGGACTGGTCAAGTGATTGAACGTTTTATAGGTATTGTGCATGTTTCTGATACATCAGCTCAATCCCTTAAGAATGCTTTATTAGAATTTTTATCTAAACATGGATTAAGTATTACAAGAATACGTGGCCAAGGTTATGATGGTGCAAGCAATATGAGAGGAGAATTTAATGGACTTAAAACTCTAATTATAAATGAAAGTTCATCAGCATATTATGTTCATTGTTTTGCACATCAGCTTTAGTTAGCATTAGTTGCAGTTACAAGAAGTAATGTTCAAGTTGCCTGATTATTTGACATGGTTAGTTCTGTGACAAATATTATCACTGTTTCATGCAAACGACATGAGTTAATGCGTGTCTCTCAGTTTGCTAAAATTATTGAAAGTGTACAGAGTGGTGAACTTTCAAGTGGAACTGGAAAAAAATCAAGAAATGGGTCTTAAAAGAGCCGGTGATACACGTTGGGGATCTCATTTTGGCTCTTTACTAAGCATGATTGGATTGTTTTCATCAGTTATTGATGTTCTTGAAATTGTACAAAATGATCATCATTCAAGTTTCAGAACAAAGAGCTTCAATGTTTTGCCTTATTAGATTTAATTCAGACATATGATTTTGTGATTATTCTCTTTCTAATGAAAAATATATTGGGCATAACGAATAGCTTATCACAGTCTTTACAGCGTAAAGAATTGGATATTGTTAATGCCATGAATTTAGTAAGAATATCAAAGCAACTCTTACAAAATATGAGAGATGAAGGATGGGGGAATTTACTTGAACAAGTATCTCCATTTTGTTGCAAGTATAAAATTACTATCACCGATATGAATAATGCGTATATTGCACCCGGTCATTCTCGAAGAAGAGTTCACGAGATGACAAATTTGCATTATTATCGTGCAGAATTATTTTATACTGTGATAGATATACAACTCCAAGAGCTCAATAACCGGTTCACAGAGACAACTACTGAGTTACTTATTTGCATGACAAGTCTAAGTCCAAATGACTCCTTTTCAGCATTTGGCAAACAAAATTGATACGTCCCGCTAAATTTTATCCATTCGAGTTTTCTAGAATAGATGTCATTGAACTTGAAAGTCAGTTGGATACATACATTCTTGATGTTCGAAGTGATAATAATTTGAGAAACGTAAGTGGAATTGATGAACTAGCAAAAAGGTTGATTGAAAAGAGGAAAAATATTTTATATCCATTATGGTCCGTTCGGCGCGCAGGTATTGGCTTTCTGGAATTGGCTTTGGGTTCCAGAAAGCCAATACTCCTGTTCGGCGCCTCCTAAGTTTTCAGATATTGGCATTGAAATTAAAAGCCGTCGGTTTTAGCGTAAACCTAAAAACAAAAGCCCGCAAAACTCATCTCCTCACGCCGGTTTTTCCCAGTTTTCTCTCCTGTTTGTGTCGCCCGATAGAAAAGAAACTCCCGTTTTTCCTCCAAGCGGCCTCCATCTACAGGTTAGGTTTCGGATTCCTTCTTCTTCTTCTTCCTCTTCTTCTTCTTCTTCCTCTTCCTCCTCTTCCTCTCCATCTCCTTATTTTTATTTTTTTACAGATCTGCTCCGATTTTTCCAGATCTGCTCCGATTTTGGCTAGGTCTTCCTCCGATCTTCTCTTCGACGGGTAAGATTTCTCTTCTTTCTTGTTTTTTAATTAGTTTTCCGATTCCCTCCTTCAGTTTATGGCCGCTATTCCGAGCTTTTCTCCGTCATTAATGGCTTCCGGCTCTTCATTGATGATCATCTGCTTGGTTAATCTTGCAATTTGCTAGATTTCAGATTTTTAAACTTGCACCTGTATTTCAGATTAGAAGTTTTTGAATTTTTTAGCCGTCTGCTAGATTTTGTATTTTTAAACTTGCACCTGTATTTCAGATTTCAGATTTTTAAACTTGCATCTGCGATTTCAGATTAGAAGGTTTTTGTCTCCGATTTTGTTTCAGATCTTGTCATTGCTTGATTCCATTGCTAGATTTCAGATTTTCTCCATTTTTCCAGATCTTGTCATTTGGTAGATTGTATTACTTTCTCAAAAAGAGGATTTTATACAACCTTGTTAGCAGTTATATATATATATAATAGCATTCTATTTGGTAGATCTGCCATCTGCCATTGTAGCCACGAACTTGTTTATAAAATTGTATCATGTGCTTGTTTATTCCATTTAATTGTTATGATTTTATACAACCTTGTTATAATGATTTTGTATCATGTGAATTATTTTAGGCCTGTCATGGATCATGTAGAGTTGGAAAAAAAGCGTAAGTTAGATATTATTATAAAGTCAGCAGTTGCAGCGGCTTATGGCGCAGCTGTTGTTGTTATGGACTGCATTCCCAGACACCCGGTAGATGTTATAGACAAAGACGCTCTACGTAATATCTTATTAAAACGGTTATATGATGGACATGAGGTGAACTGCTTTAGCCATTTACGCATGGATAAGGCACCTTTCAATGAGCTTTGTGATATTCTCCGCTCAAAAGGTTATGTCTGCGAGGCACATGGCTGCGGATGCAGTTTGATCACTAGATTGTTGACTTTATGCTATTTCTGTATTTTTATTTATGGACTATGGTTATGCAGTAGAACTATTTTATAATTTTGAACTTCAATTATTATTGGTATTTTAATTTACTACTTCAATTTAAAAAAAAATTAATTTTAAAAATTTCAATTCCAGAAAGCCAATTCCATCGTACAGCCGAACAGCTTACAGACATCAATTCCAATTCTGTTGACTGAATTCCTTCCTGCGACCGAACAGCAGAATTGGTTTTCTGCAAAAAACCAATTCCTGCAGATATTGGTTTTCTGGCCAAAGCCAATTCCAGAAAGTCATTACATGCGCGCCGAACGGACCATTAGTTTATTTGCTAGTGAATTTAGCTTTGGTCTTGCCAGTTGCAACAGCAACAGTTGAAAGATCCTTTTCAGCTATGAAAATTGTGAAGACTCGTCTGCGCAATAGAATAGGAGATTCTCTGATGAATGATTGTTTGGTTACATATATTGAAAATGATATTTTTGACAGTATTGAGAATGAAACAATCATACAACGCTTTCAAAACATGAAAAGTCGTCGAGGAAAACTTTAGAAAGGTACATTTTCATTTTTTTCAATTCATTGATAGAAATTAATTTAATAATTTATGATGTTATAAATGTATGTATTTAGTTTAAGTTATTTTACTTATGTTATTTGCAGGTGATTATCAACTATACAAAGTATTCATTCAACTATAAATCATGTTTCAAAGTATTTGAATGTTGACTTATGAGGTAATTAATATTTATTTTAATTATATATCGTGTTATATGTTACATTTTCTTAGATCATTTGTATGTTACTATTTTTTGACCCCCCCTTAAAAAATTTCTGGCTCTGTCCCTGGGTGCGGCGTGGCCGCACCCCACATTGGGTGCGGCTTGGCCGCACCCCTCATGGGGTGCGGTTGGGCCGCAGCCCACAAGGGGTGCGGTTGGGCCGTACCCCCCCCCCCCCCCCCCACTATGGGGGGTGCGGCTATTCGCACCCACTAGTGGGGTGCGGGCTAGTCGCACCCAGTAGTGGGGTTCGGCTATGGCGGCGTTCTCCGTGCGTTTCATGCGTGTGCTCGCACTGGCGGTTGGCGGCGGAAACTGCGGGTTCGGTTTCTTCAACTTGGGCGATCATGCGTTGACCGTTGACCCCACCTCCCTTTAGTGGAGTTTTCTCTAGACGCGCTCCAAGGCCTTTATGGATGTATAACATAAGCCCCAAACCTTCGGAGTCCGAATTTCGGCGCGGAGGAGTTCAGAGGTTTCGATTTTTCTGTGGCAGCTTTGATCATTGCTCTCTTCGTGGTGCCTTGGGTAGAAATTGCTGTCGAAGGATGAGTGTGTGGTTGTTTTTGCTTTCTTGTTCTGTTTAGGCGTTTCCCGCTCTGCGCTGCATTGCGATAGCACTCTCGTGACCCTGCTGCCCCGGTTGTTGTCGAAGTGTCGATTGAGGAAAGGTGCTTCAAGATGGTCGACGGAGGATGTTCGTACTTTGGGATTGTTGCTGGCTTGCTATTTAGCGTTGATACCTGAACAGCTTGATGACTATTTACAAAATACCGGATGAGCCTGCGCGAGTTTTAGTAGAATATTAGTTTGCGCGAGTCTGAGCTCGCGGCTTTTTACATAATAGAAAAATTAGTTTGCGCGAGTCGGAGCTCGCGGCTTTTACATAATAAAAAATTAGTTTGCGCGAGTCTAAGCTCGCGATTTTTTCATGATAAAAAATTAGTTTGCGCGAGTCTGAGCTCGCGGCTTTTACATAATGTAGGCTTGGCCGGTGAATAGCGGGTGTATTCAAACCGGGGGCGAACGTAAGGGGGGCAGGCCCCTACAACGTCGGGACTCGACGGCGGAGGAGAAGAGCAAACCTTCAATCGACGGCGGTGCAAAGTCCCCGGGGCAGGGCCCCAAAGTGGCTGGTGAATAGCTGGTGTATTCAAACCGAGGGCGAACGCAGGGGGGCAGGCCCCTACGACGCCGGGACTCGACGGCGGAGGAGAAGGGCGAACCTTCAATCGAAGGCGGTGCAAAGTCCCCGGGGCAGGGCCCCAAAGTGGCCAGTGAATAGCTGGTGTATTCAAACCGAGGGCGAACGCAAGGGGGCAGGCCCCTACGACGCCGGGGACTCGACGGCGGAGGATAAGGGTGAACCTTCAATCGACAGCGGTGCAAAGTCCCCGGGGCAGGGCCCCAAAGTGGCCGGTGAATAGCTGGTGTATTCAAACCGGGGGCGAACGTAAGGGGGGCAGGCCCCTACGACGCCGGGACTTGACGTCGGAGGAGAAGGGCGAACCTTCAATCGACGGCGGTGCAAAGTCCCCGGGGCAGGGCCCCAAATGGATTCCTGCAGTAGAATAGTTTAGGACAGGTAAAACATAATTAGAAAATGAACATTGATACATGCGCAAGTGTAATCTTGCGGCTTCTGAGCCAAATGTTTCTGATACAAGTTTGATGAGAGAGAAGGTAACATCAAGCTCCCTTTGCGCTGCGCTTGCTCGAGCTCTTTCGGTCGCTCAACATGGTAGGCGGCGGTGACCCGGTGACCGACCCTCGGTGGCATCCTTCTGTGCTTCTTCGCAGAAAGCCTCAAGGTGTCATAACTGGACAATGCGTTCAATTTCTTCTTTCAACCTGACACAGTGCTCCGTACGGTGTCCTTGGCCTTTGTGGAAATTGCAAAACTGGGATTTATCTCCCCTATGCTGGGAGAGCACTCTGGGCCAGTTGATGATTTTGTTGTTGTAGATGACAGACAGTATATGCTCGTGGGGGGCATTTAACGGGGTGTAGATCCGGGAGCTTTGATTTGCCAGCCCTCGGGAGCGGTCTGCTTGACTCTGAAGGGGCGGTACGGCTTTCTCGAGTTGATGTTGTTGTCCCTTTCTCTTGCGACACGTATCCCCAAGTTGCAGTTGGTTTGTCGGTGCCGAAAGATCAGCTTTTTCTGCCAATGTGGGGGTTGCACGACACTCTCGCACGCCTTGCTTCTCAGAATTTGGTTTTGGCGACGGGTCGTAGTTGATCCAAGGGAGCTTGGCTGCGGCCGTGTCGAAACCATGAATTGCATCCCTGAGGATTCTCCCTTTGTTGGTCATGCGTCCAGACATGGAAACGTCGTGGTCCAAGGCGTCGAGTAGGAGGCTCCCAAATATTGCGTCGTAGGGGGAGTCTGCCTCTGCGATGACGAACTGAACGTCATAATGGACTGGTTCCGAGTGTAACCATACTTGGACGGGAAGGGTGACGACTCCTATGGTGGGAACCATAGTTCCGTCTGGGAGCTCTGCGTCGCTGGCCCTGAGCTTGAGGTTCCCGCTAAGGAGTTTGAGCCGCACCACGACTGCCACGAACAGGATGTTAACGAGATGTGATGGGTTATCAACGCCCTTCTTAGCTCGCAGATTGGATTGCCTATGCTTGCGTCTAAGGCGAAGTCTGACCATCCACGGGGACGCTCTTGGGGAAAGCTTGTGTAGATCTTCTCGTGCCGCTCGCTCCGCTCCGCTTCCCTTAGGCAGGGCGACTCGTCCATCTCGGGCTCTTCTCGCTCTTCTTCTTGGATCCTTGGCGCGCGCGCTTTGTGCCATTCAACGAACAGTTGGGACAACTCGGTGAAGTTGTGAATCGCTCCATTTGGCAGGGATTGATACCAACGAAGGGCGTCTCCACGCAGTGTCTTGGTGAAGATTTTGCAGCTGATTTGGTCGGGAAGTCCGAACGTCTGCACCGTTATCAAGAAGTGATTAACGTGCCCGCATGGGTCCTCTGCTCCGTGGAACTCCTTGAAGTGCGGGAGCTTTAGCCACGACGGAACTGTGTATGCCAAAATTGACTTTGAAAGGGGGGTCGCCTTTGCTGGTGCGTGATATCGTTCGGATCCTGCCCCGCTACGAGAGGGGCCGGCTTGCTAGTTGATCCAACCCACTGGGGCTGGATGGGTGCAGCGATGAGCGCTCTTTTCGCCGGGCCTTTAGGGATCGAGGAACTACATGCATCGGATAGTTTGGGGGATGTGTCCACTCTTGCTGGTTCCGTGAACTCATACTAAATGGGCACTGCGTTCGGAAATCCTTTGCTCGGTGTTTGGGAATCCATTCCCACAGACGGCCCCAAACTGTTGTGGGTTGCTCGGGTGCTCTGGTAGACCGGTCGAATTGAACCACCTTAGCTCGGAAGCGAACCGAGCGCGCAAACAGTCAAAGAGAGATTCGTTGAGTACACTGAGACTTTTTAACGTGGAAAACCCGGAAAGGGTAAAAAACCACGTGGTCAGAGTTGTGCCGACCAAACTTCACTATCTTCTGAGAGCTTACAGTTAGGTACTTAGAAGTCGAGCGCGACAGGCCGCCGCTCGTTACAATAATAGAGAGAGAGGGAGTTCCGAGGGTGACAGGTCACCTCTCAGAAAACTAAGTCTTTTTTCCTTCTGAGAACTGTGGGGAACAAAAGTGAGAATGCTCTGGGGAACGAAAGTGAGATGCTGAGTCGCCTTTCGGGATGAGGGAAATCTTCAAGTCCATGAAGGAGATCTTCAAGCGCCGAAGGAGAATTCCTTGAAAGTCTTCAAGGAGCTCTCCCGGGTGCAGAAGGCAAGGTCCTTTGAAATGAAGCCCTGAGGCTCCTTTTATAGCTTTGGCCGGGGTAGCCCGGTAATTTCACCGTTGTAACCACCATAACCACCTGGCGGACGAATCATATTTTCCGGTTCGGAGCACACGGATCGCCATTTTTCGTAAATGACCATCTCGCCCCTCGGGCAGTTCGGGCAGTTTGGGCAGTTTTGTTGGAGGCGAAAAAGGCGACAGGTTGTTCCTGAAATCTGAGAAGCTAGAAAGACAAAATGTGAGCATGCTAGAAAGACAAAATGTGAGCGTATCAGAAAGACAAAATGTGAGCATGTCAGAAAGACAAAATGTGAGCGTATTAGAAAGACAAAATGTGAGCATGTCAGAAAGACAAAATGTGAGCATGTCAGAAATACGAAAGTGCTCTGAGCGCGCTCAGAAGCGTTCTGAGCGCGCAACGAACGGAGAAGCAATCTGAGCGACTGGGAGGCGTTTTGAGAATGCTCAGAAGCATTACGAGCGCGCATGAGCGCGGAAGCGTTCTGAGCGCACAACGAACATGAAAACGTCCTGGTCGCGCTGTGAGGCGTTATGAGCGCGAGAGCGCTCTGAGCGAACGGAGAGGCATTCTGAGCGCGCAACGAGCGTGAGAGCGCTCTGAGCGCGCAACGAATACGAGAGCGTTCTGAGCGAACAGAGATGCTTTCTGAGCGCGCAACGAGCGCGAGAGCGCTCTGAGCGCGCAACGAATACGAGAGCGTTCTGAGCGAACGGAGAGGCGTTCTGAGCGCACAACGAGCGAGGGAGCGCTCTGAGCGCGCAACGAGCGCGGGAGCGCTCTGAGCGCGCAACGAACACGAGAGCGTTCTGAGCGAACGGAGAGGCGTTCTGAGCGCGGGAGCGCTCTGAGCGTGCAACGAACACGAGAGCGTTCTAAGCGAACGGAGAGGCGTTCTGAGCGCGCAACGAGCGCGGGAGCTCTGAGCGCGCAACGAACACGAGAGCGTTCTGAGTGAATGGAGAGGTGTTCTGAGCGCGCAACGAGCGCGAGAGCGCTCTGAGCGCGCAAGGAACACGAGAGCGTTCTGAGCGAACGGAGAGGCATTCTGAGCACGCAACGAGCGCAGGAGCTCTGAGCGCGCAACGAACACGAGAGCGTTCTGAGTGTGCTAGGAGGCGTTCTAGGCGGAATCTGGAACCCGAAGAGCGGGCGGCGAGCCAAAAGAGGGGGGATTTGCCCCAACCCCGTTACGAGGGAGAGTGGCTCGGCCGCACCCTAAGGGGGGGCGCGGTGCGGCCGCACCCGAGGGGGGTGCGTCTTGGCTTGGCCGTACCCCAAGGGGGTGCGTCCGGGCCGCACCCAAGGGGGTGCGGCTTGGCTTGGCCGCACCCAAGGGGGTACGGCGTGGCCGCACCCCACACGGGGTGCGGCGTGGCCGCACCCCACAAGGGGTGTGGTTTGGCCGTACCCCCCACTATGGGGGGGGGGGGGGGTGCGGCTATTCGCACCCCACTAGAGGGGTGCGGGCTAGTCGCACCCCAGTAGTGGGGTTCGGCTATGACGGCGTGCTCCGTGCGTTTCGTGCGTTTCGTGCGTGTTCTCGCACTGGCAGTTGGCGGCGGAAATGGCGGGTTCGGTTTCTTCAATTTGGGCGATCATGCGTTGACCGTTGACCCCACCTCCCTTTAGTGGAGTTTTCTCTAGACGCACTCCAAGACCTTTATGGATGTATAACAAATATATAAGCATATGTTTTACTTTTCCTATTCAACATGAGATTAAAAACTACTTAAGGTTAGACGCATATAAAAACAAACTCCATGTAATTTGTGCTAGCAAAAAACAATTTTTACAAAATGAATGATTAAATATTTAAACATCATATTATGATCGAGAATAAGGCGTCTTTCAAAATTGAACCTACACTGCATATTTTGTGTGTCATCCATATAAATCAAAAGTGATTAATAACGTACTAATTAGAACTACCAACCTTGTATTTTTGCTCTCTTTCTTTCTCAACAAATTGGCATATGCTTCATCATTGTGTGAATCTCAATTTTGTAAGAGATTCAAGGAGTTGCTTATGTTTCATAAATTTTGTTTGGTTAGGAACAATATCATATACTTGCTAGATATTCTATAAAAGTGGAAAGCTTTAGTAGATTATGAAATAAGAAAGACAATGTAAGTGGTTCAAATTTGATAATGATGGATAATACTATGATGTGAGATTATTGTTCTAGCAATGAGAGTATGAGAATTAAGATAAAAAAAACTTATATCAAAATCAAATGGAGTTGTAGAGTAGAAATACCAGAATTTAGGAGCATCTATATCAACATCCAACTAGGCGGTAGAAGCCCAAGTGGAACACTGCATGGAGGACCTGCAAAAATTGAGAATGTTTTGACAATCACCTTCAATAATTACACTTTTAGATTCCAACATTGACGGAGTGATGATCTGCTTATTAGCAAGGAGAGCCGCCAACTCCACCCCGCCAACGTCTCAGTGCAAGATGCTAGACCCCGCAGTGAGAAGGACATGACCTTTGTCATTGCGAACAACCATGCCATACATAAGGTTCGTTGCATGATGAGTTCCATTTATCATTCTATGTAGTTGTTATACATATAAAAATATTCTTGTTCAATAGAAGTTTGTTAAGAACATTGGGTGGATGAAATTTAGAGGAGGCATGCATAAGAGCCAATCATTTGTTCTATTGATTGTATAATGGAGAAATTCTAGAGGAGACATGATTTGATAAGAGCCATTATTTATTTATTTATTTATTTATTAAAATTTCTTTGCTCAATCACTTTCTCATTTTGATGATGAGAACAAGAATGAAGTCTCCAACTAAAAAAATAGGAGAACTTGTTATAGCTATTACCCCAACAAGAGTGAAGCGCTCCTCGTGGATGATTATTACTCCAACTGCTATAATTAGTAAGTTTTATAGTGCATGAGAGTACTTTGATTTCCAACGTAAAACAAATGAGGTAATATGTGTAAAGAAATTACAAGTGAGAAAATCGACGCAAGTCAATTTCTTAACGACGCAAGGAAGACGACGTTTTTGGGAGAAATCAACGGACAGGAGGAAGAGTAGAATTCGACGTATGTCGAATTGAAGACGGGAGAAATCAACGTATGTCAATTTCTTTGCGGGATAGAAAATGTAGAATACTATTCGACGCATAGAATTAATTTAAGTTTTCAAAATTGGCTAAACCTATTTTGTTCAAAAATTACAATTAAATTCAATTATTTCGGGAATCCGGATTGATGAGTGAAATGATTTATACATTAACTTTTGTAAGTTGATTGGAAATGTGAAACTAAACTCTCATCATTTTTAATAAAAAGAAGTTCTCTATTTTGATTTTGAGTTTTTCATATTAATGACGTGGAGCCCAAACATCACTTAAGACTCCGTTAAATATTATAAAATAAATATTTTTTTTAATTAAAATTTCTAACAACTCTACCAATCCTGAGGGCATTAGCGGGAAGGAGGGCGAATCGGTGCAGACTTAGAGAGGGGCAGAATGTTTGAAGCAAAATAAAAAGTCCGTTGGAGATAAGGCGACAATGCGTGGGTGTGGGGACCACAATTTCCTTTTCTAAATTGCTTTTTAAATAAATAAAAAAATCTTTTTTGTTTTTTTTTAATAATCCAGAAAAAGAGTGGCAGCGAGACTGAGAGAGAGAGAGAGAGAGAGGGGAGAGAACATGGGCATACGAGCCGAAGCCAGCTGTCAGTGATGTTGCCCGTTACTCAAATCTCCTGTTTCGTGTAATGCAGTCCCCGATCTTTCTGGCTTTCGCCTGTCAAACCCATTCCTGGCTTTCAGAATTATTTTTTCCTTTATTTTATATATAAATATTTGTTTTTCTTTTTTACTTGAAAAAAAAACACATATTACTCGAAATTAGCTCTACATTCTGAAAAAATACTGTATATAATATTATCAAAAAATTACCAGGTTTAAAAAGCTTTTAAATGCTAGCCCCTCAAATTTTGGAATCATGATTCTCTCCATTTGAATAGTTTTAATTAGCGTGCACAAAAAAATCTACTCTAATCCATCGGGGTGGGACCGGTCCGATTGGGACCGGCCGGTTAGGACCGGTCCCAGGGGGCCCATGAAGTACCCCTTTTTCATCAAAGAACAATATTTTAGGCGATTGTTAACAGCAATCCGATTTTAGCTTGTCGCACCCCAATGTTAATCGCAACCCGAAAATTTTAATAATGTTAATCACAACCCGATATTTTTTCTCGCCGCATCCCTAAATATTAAGTACTTAATTTTAGGGATAAAAAATTTAGAGATCAGTCTAGCACATGAATATATCACCAAACAGAGCCTTAGACATCAGTGAAATCTATCAACTACAAGATTTAAAGTTATTTTTAAGGCAAAAAATAGTAATGATGTGGACCCGTAGAGACGATACGGGATGCGGTCCCATGGAGCATATCCGTACGGGAACCGTCAAACACGCAAGCCCCGCGAGTGACGTGAAAATAAAAAAATGTCGCAATAATTGCTACGCCGAGCCGGAGAGACGCGACATTCGCCGTGACGAAAGGGCGCGGCACTCGCCGCGCCGAGATAACGCTGCACCCGCCGCGCCGAAACGGCGCGTGCCCCACCGCGCCGAAATGGTGTGTGCCCCACCGCGCCGAAACGGCGCGTGCCCCACCGCGCCGAAAGGGCGCGGCGCCCGCCGCACCAAAATGGTGCGGCACTGCCGTAACTAAAAGGGGGTGCGGCATCGCCGCACCCCCAAATAAAGGGGGTGCGGCAATCTGCCGTACCCCCATGCAGAAATCTTGGGGGTGCGGCATTCCGGCACCCCCATGCAGAAATCTTGGGGGTGCGGCATTCCCGCACCCCCATGCAGAAATATTAGGGGGTGCAGCATTGCCGCACCCCCATTCAGCAATATTGGGGGGTGCGGCATTGCCGCACCCCCCAAATAAATTGGGCGTTGACCATTTGGTCAACGCCCAAGTGGCACTCCCCAATTGGGGGCACTCCCCAATTGGGGAGTGGGCACTCCCCAATTGGGGAGTCACGTAACTCCCCTTGGGGAGTTACATGAACAGTAACTCCCCAGTTGGGGAGCGCTCCTGGCCACCTCGGCCTCGAGGCTTTCTCGTGGTCGCACTTCGAGTACCATCGCGTCCACCGCGCTCAGAACGCTCGCCAAACCGCACGCCGAAATATTATTCTTGCATGAATATTATTCTCCCGCGAATATTACTCTTACGGAACACTATTCGCCGCGCTCAGAACAACTCCGCGCTAACGACACAGCCAGATCACCTCCGCGCTCATGCGTGCTTAGAACACCTTCGCGCTCACGCGCGCTCAGAACGCCTCCGCGCTCACGCGCGCTCAGAACGCCTCCGCGCTCACGCGCGCTCAGAACGCTTCTGAGCGCGCTCAGAGCATTCTCGCTTTTTCGCCTCGCTCGCTTTTCCGCCTTGCTCTCTTTTCCGCCTTGCTCACTTTTCCGCCTTGCTCACTTTTCCGACTCGCCTCGCTCACTTTTCCGCCTCGCCTCGCTCACATTTCCTCCTCGCTCACTTTTCCGACTCGGCTCGCTCACTTTTTGTCTTTCTGACATTCTCACTTTTCGTCTTTCTGACTTTCTCACTTTTTGTCTTTCCAGCGTGCTCACTTTTTGTCTTTCCAGTTTCTCAGATTTCAGGAACAACCTGTCGCCTTTTTCGCCTCCAACAGAACTGCCCGAACTACCCGAACTGCCCGAAGGGTAAGGTGGTCATTTACGAAAAATGGCTATCCGTGTGCCCCGAATCAGAAAATATGATTCGTCCGCCGAGCATTTATGGAAACGGCAAACGGCGAAATTACCGGACTGCCCCCGACCAAAGCTATAAAAGGAGCCCCAAGGCTTCGTTTGAGAGGACCTTGACTTCTGGACCCAGGAGAGCTCCTTGCAGACTTTTGCGGAATTCTCCTTCGGCGCTTGAAGATCTCCTTCGTGGACTTGAAGATTTTCTTCGTCACGAAAGGCGACTCAGCATCTCACTTTCCATTCCGGAAAGGTGACTCAGCTTCTCACTTTCGTTCCGGAAAGGCTACTCAACTTCTCACTATCATTCCGGAAAGGCGACTCAGCTTCTCACTGTTATTCCGGAAAGGCGACTCAGCTTCTCACTTTCGTTCCGGAAAGGTGACTCAGCTTCTAACTGTCATTCCGGAAAGGCGACTCAGCTTCTCACTTTCGTTCCGGAAAGGCGACTCAGCTTCTCACTTTCATTCCGGAAAGGCGACTCAGCTTCTCACTGTCATTCCGGAAAGGCGACTCAGCTTCTCACTTTCGTTCCGGAAAGGCGACTCAGCTTCTCACTGTCATTCCGGAAAGGCGACTCAGCTTCTCACTTTCATTCCGGAAAGGCGACTCAGCTTCTCACTGTCATTCCGGAAAGGCGACTCAGCTTCTCACTTTCGTTCCGGAAAGGCGACTCAGCTTCTCACTTTCGTTCCGGAAAGGCGACTCAGCTTCTCACTGTCATTCCGGAAAGGCGACTCAGCTTCTCACTTTCGTTCCGGAAAGGCGACTCAGCTTCTCACTGTCATTCCGGAAAGGCGACTCAGCTTCTCACTTTCGTTCCGGAAAGGCGACTCAGCTTCTCACTGTCATTCCGGAAAGTCGACTCAGCTTCTCACTTTCGTTCCGGAAAGGCGACTCAGCTTCTCACTGTCATTCCGGAAAGGCGACTCAACTTCTCACTTTGGTTCTCCAGAATTCTCAGAAGGGAAAAAGACTTAGTTTTTCCTAGAGGTGACCTGTCACCCTCGGAGCTCTCTCTCTCTTGTTGTAACGAGCAGCGGCCTGTCGCGCTCGAGTTTCAACCATCAAGTTGTAACCACCAGAAGATAGTGAAGTTTGGTCGGCACAGCCCCGGCCGCGTGGTTTTTTTACCCTTTCCGGGTTTTCCACGTTAAAAAGTCCCAGTGTACTCAGCAAATCTCGAATTGTCTGTTTGCGCGCTTAGTTCGCTCACGAGCTAAGGTGGTTCAATTGGACCGGTCTACCAAGAGCCCTAAGCGTTCCGCAACAAGTAACGAGGGAAAAAAATATCACAAAAATCAGTAAACATTTATTCTTGATAACATTGTTTAAGATAACATTGACCGAACATGCTGCATGACTCATTATTATCTGGAAAAAATTAACCAAACAGCTCCCAAATAAGGTTGATTTGAGAACATCACATATTCAAGAATATGCCCAAGATCACATATTCAAGAATTAACCAAACAGCTCCCAAATAAGGTTGATTTGAGCACATGAATGCCTCGACATGACGCCCATTTCTTCTCTCTTCTCGATTACAACTCCTAGAACAAAAGTGTACTATAACTGCAGTAGAAATAGATCTGGATGAACACAACATTTCTCTGGCATTTCAAGAAAATTGTACATAAAATCAAAACCAAAACCATACATATATCTGCTAAATGAACTCAAAATCCAAAATAGTACATAAAATCGTCTGATAAGGACCACAAGCATTCCATTAAACTAGAATTCCAAGAAAATTCCAAAACAGATAAGGACCACCTGCATGCAAGCGAGCATTCCGTTAAACGAGCATTCCAATGAACAATCAAATACAAATAGGAGTTTGTTGTTACGAATTACCGTACCAAAAATAATGCTATGCGAGCATACAACCATCGGCCTTGATATCGATATTGGCAAAAACATCTTAATATGTTACATTAAACTGTCAAAAACAAGTTTATATCATTTAAAATGTCACAAATCAGAAAATTTAGTCAATACATATTAAATTTGACTTGCCTTTGGAGGAAGAGTCATCTAAATGTATGAATGCAGTGGAATGTCCAATATTGTTTTCCTTCATTATCAACTTTGCCACAAATTTACTTTCCCATGTTTGTGCTATTTCTCCACAATACCTTCTCCAAAGAGGGAAAATCAACGGTAACGGACATCCATCCCGCATATGAAGTTCAATGAAATGATTACCATCGATAAATCTAATGTAAACACTTTTTGGTTCTTCCGGTGGAGGTGAATGTAACGGGAGAAATGTGAACGATTGAACTTTAGATAGTTGGACTACTACTATATTATAGCATGAAGCGATAACGAGTCCCATATCCGGTATCGACATCCATTTGTCCAAAGTTGCTGGAGTTGTATTGCATTCAAGAGAACATAATAATTCTTCTCTTCTTGTTTTGCCAAACATGATATCATACATTGACAATTTTGTTTCAAGTTTTTCATGTAAATCGAACCTTACTTGTTCCCAACCGCCCGCAATCTTTAATGCTTAGCCAATTACTCTATATCCGCAATTTCCATCGCCAAGTACATCGATAACCTCCATAATGTCATGTGATAAATAAGATGACATTTGCTCACGAACGTCATCCAACAACTTCTTTGTCAGCAAGTGATTAACATTTTTATAAATTGTCCGCTTGCGTGCATTCAACTTTGGAAGAGCCTTCAATTTTTTAAGTTCAAGTGTCTTTTCCTCCATCAAGACGTACTCAAAATGGGATGGATCACGCTTTGTAGATTTTGAGTTTTCTCTAAATTTCTTGCAACTCCCTTTTGGCCTTCCCTTTAAATGAAGACAATTATCGATCCACCTAGAAACAAAAAATGTTTTGTATGGATTTATCCAAGTTGTCATGATTGTACAACCCTCATTCTCCGAGGTAGACCCATTCAAAGCCACGTAGGCTGAAGTCAAGGTCAAAGGGTCAGCACAGGAGCCGGCAGTCCAAGACACAAGGCAACTCAGCCAGCAGGAGCAAGAGGCGAGCTGGGCGAGCAAGGGGCGAGTATGGCGAGCAAGGGGCGAGTATGGCGAGCAAGGGGCGAGTATGGCGAGCAAGGGGCGAGTATGGCGAGCAAGGGGCGAGTATGGCGAGCAAGGGGCGAGTATGGCGAGCAAGGGGCGAGCAGAGGCGAGCTTGGGTGAGTATCTCGCGAGTATGGGCGAGTACCTCGCGAGTATGGGCGAGTATCTCGCGAGTATGGGCGAGTAGCCCTTGTAACTCGCGAGCAGAGGCAGTATACTCGCCTGTACCCCCCCCCCCCCCTAGGATTTCTCTATAAATAGACCCCCAGGGGTACTAGAAATGGCACTTTTGGAAGTGGTCGAGGTCCCCCCAAGTTGGATACTCGCCAAATCCATGCCCGTCTAGTACCTCGCCCAGCTTTTGGTTGCGGAGGGGAAGTTTCTCCCAAACTTCCGGGTACGTGGTGGGACCTCCCTGCTGGAGCACCTGGGGTGCGCTTAGTCATTTTCTCTCTCCTATTTTAGCTATCAGAGCCGTGGAGTTGGACCGCAGGATCAGTAACCTCGGGCTGCATTGATCCGAATCTTGAGGTCAGGATTTTCCTGGCGTCAACACTTTGGTGCGGTGAGCGTGGATCGTAGTCGGAGGAAGAAATTTTTGCGAGAAGGCTTCATGGCTTAAAGTGGCGAGATGGAGGCCAAAGACAGCAACTCGCGAGCATTCGACAAGTTGGGCGAGTTCCAGATGGCGACATCCTGAAGGCGAGTTCCAGAGGCAACTTCATGCAGGCGAGTTCCAGATGGCGACATACTAAAGGCGAGTTCCAGATAAAGACATCGTCAGACGAGCTCCGTACTCGCTCATAGGCGAGTTCCATACTCGCTCATAGGCGAGTTCCGTACTCGCTCATAGGCGAGTTCCGTACTCGCTCATAGGCGAGTTCCATACTCGCCCATAGACGAGTTTCTAAAGGCGAGATCCAGAGATAAGTTCAGACCAGCGACTTTACTCGGAAGAGAGGCGAGCTTCCTGGATAGTGGCGAGATCCTTCCTTCCTCGCTATCCTTACTCGGCCATAGGCGAGCTTCCTTGTTACTCGGCGTAGGAGACTTCGTGCAGGCAGGCGAGCTTCTTCAATAATCGGCCATAGGCGAGCTCCTTCAATACTCGCCCATAGGCGAGCTTCTTCCTTACTCGCCCATAGGCGAGCAGCATCAAATGAGGCGACTTCAGGCAGGCGAGCAAGATTCTTCTATACTCGCCCATAGGCGAGTTCTCTACTCGCGAGGGTGAGTTCTCTACTCGCAAGTTGCCCCCTTGACCCCCGTCCGCTGACCGGGCAGCGGAACCCCCGAACCCTCTGCGTAGGGGGTCTTATGTAAAAAGGGACACTCCTCCCCTCAGTTTCCTCCTTCTTCAATGTCAATGATTTCCACACATGATCATACTGACGGGTGCTTTGGTAAAGCCCGTGAGTGCTTTTGTCTGACTAACAAACAGGATGATTCATGACGAGTTCGCCACCCAGGGAAAGCACATAAATCTACTCGCGAGGTCTCCAAGTTGATGCTCGGTGACCTCCTAATCGCGATGATCTTCATCAAGGGCGTATATTCCACGAGGATGCTGACTCGTGACGTCTCAAAGCTGGTGTTCCGCGAGTTCCTACTCGCGATGATCTTCATCAAGGGCATATATTCCACGAGGATGCTGACTCGTGACGTCTCAAAGCTGATGTTCCGCGAGTTCCTACTCGCGATGATCTTCATCAAGGGCGTATATTCCACGAGGATGCTGACTCGTGACGTCTCAAAGCTGGTGTTCCGCGAGTTCCTACTCGCGATGATCTTCATCAAGGGCATATATTCCACGAGGATGCTGACTCGTGACGTCTCAAAGCTGATGTTCCGCGAGTTCCTACTCGCGATGATCTTCATCAAGGGCGTATATTCCACAAGGATGCTGACTCGTGACGTCTCAAAGCTGGTGTTCCGCGAGCTTCTACTCGCGATGATCTTCATGAAGGACTTATGTTCCATGAGAATGCTTACTCATGACGTCTCCAAGCTTGGTATTCTGCAAGCTTCTTATCACCGATGATCTCCTTCCGTCGGCTATGATCCATGAGGGGTCTTACTCATAAGGTGAAACAGGTTTGGTCGGCATTCAACACCCAAGTGGGATGGAGACCTGGGGATGGTGTGTTCCTTTGGAACCTCCCCGACTGTCAGTCCCCTTCATGGTGTGTTCTATGAGATGAAGAACTGCTCAGAAGTACCTAAAGGCTCAACAAGGAGATCACTTGTCCTCGAGAAGCTCGAACTGAACTAGGAGAGATCTTTCATCGTTCAAGAGGCATTCGAGACTGGCAGAGACCGCCTGTAGAATCATGAAGGGGAATCGCTTGGGAATACCTGGAGCGGCAATGACCTGAAAAGGTTCTATCCCTGAGCGGGAAGGTCTTAGGATTTAGGGTTTAGGGTTTAGGAACACCTCTAGTTGAGCTCGGCTCCTAGAAGGTGTCGACCTTCTTTCCGCCTCTAGTTGAGCTCGGCTCCTAGAAGGTGTCGACCTTCTCTTCACCTCTAGTTGAGCTCGGCTCCTAGAAGGTGTCGACCTTCTCTCCGCCTCTAGTTGAGCTCGGCTCCTAGAAGGTGTCGACCTTGTATCCGCTTCCAGTTGAGCTCGGCTCCTGCGAGGTGTCGACCTTCTCTCCACCTCTAGTTGAGCTCGGCTCCTAGAAGGTGTCGATCTTCTCTCCGCCTCTAGTTGAGCTCGGCTCCTAGAAGGTGTCGACCTTCTCTTCACCTCTAGTTGAGCTCGGCTCCTAGAAGGTGTCGACCTTCTCTCCACCTCTAGTTGAGCTCGGCTCCTAGAAGGTGTCGACCTTCTCTCCACCTCTAGTTGAGCTCGGCTCCTAGAAGGTGTCGACCTTCTCTCCACCTCTAGTTGAGCTCGGCTCCTAGAAGGTGTCGACCTTCTTTCCGCCTCTAGTTGATCTCGGCTCCTAGAAGGTGTCGACCTTCTCTTCACCTCTAGTTGAGCTCGGCTCCTAGAAGGCGTCGACCTTCTCTTCACCTCTAGTTGAGCTCGGCTCCTAGAAGGTGTCGACCTTCTTTCCGCCTCTAGTTGATCTCGGCTCCTAGAAGGTGTCGATCTTCTCTCCACCTCTAGTTGAGCTCGGCTCCTAGAAGGCGTCGACCTTCTCTTCACCTCTAGTTGAGCTCGGCTCCTAGAAGGTGTCGACCTTCTCTTCACCTCTAGTTGAGCTCGGCTCCTAGAAGGTGTCGACCTTCTTTCCACCTCTAGTTGAGCTCGGCTCCGAGAAGGTGTCGACCTTCTCTTCACCTCCAGTTGAGCTCGGCTCCTGCGAGGTGTCGACCTTCTCTTCACCTCCAGTTGAGCTCGGCTCCTGCGAGGTGTCGACCTTCTCTCCACCTCTAGTTGAGCTCGGCTCCTAGAAGGTGTCGACCTTCTCTCCACCTCTAGTTGAGCTCGGCTCCTAGAAGGTGTCGACCTTCTCTCCACCTCTAGTTGAGCTCGGCTCCTAGAAGGTGTCGACCTTCTTTCCGCCTCTAGTTGATCTCGGCTCCTAGAAGGTGTCGACCTTCTCTTCACCTCTAGTTGAGCTCGGCTCCTAGAAGGCGTCGACCTTCTCTTCACCTCTAGTTGAGCTCGGCTCCTAGAAGGTGTCGACCTTCTTTCCGCCTCTAGTTGATCTCGGCTCCTAGAAGGTGTCGATCTTCTCTCCACCTCTAGTTGAGCTCGGCTCCTAGAAGGCGTCGACCTTCTCTTCACCTCTAGTTGAGCTCGGCTCCTAGAAGGTGTCGACCTTCTCTTCACCTCTAGTTGAGCTCGGCTCCTAGAAGGTGTCGACCTTCTTTCCACCTCTAGTTGAGCTCGGCTCCGAGAAGGTGTCGACCTTCTCTTCACCTCCAGTTGAGCTCGGCTCCTGCGAGGTGTCGACCTTCTCTTCACCTCCAGTTGAGCTCGGCTCCTGCGAGGTGTCGACCTTCTCTTCACCTCTAGTTGAGCTCGGCTCCTAGAAGGTGTCGACCTTCTCTCCGCCTCTAGTTGAGCTCGGCTCCTAGAAGGTGTCGACCTTCTCTTCACCTCTAGTTGAGCTCGGCTCCTAGAAGGTGTCGACCTTCTCTTCACCTCTAGTTGAGCTCGGCTCCTAGAAGGTGTCGACCTTCTCTCCGCCTCTAGTTGAGCTCGGCTCCTAGAAGGTGTCGACCTTGTATCCGCTTCCAGTTGAGCTCGGCTCCTGCGAGGTGTCGACCTTCTCTCCACCTCTAGTTGAGCTCGGCTCCTAGAAGGTGTCGATCTTCTCTCCACCTCTAGTTGAGCTCGGCTCCGAGAAGGTGTCGACCTTCTTTCCGCCTCTAGTTGATCTCGGCTCCTAGAAGGTGTCGACCTTCTCTTCACCTCTAGTTGATCTCGGCTCCTAGAAGGTGTCGACCTTCTCTTCACCTCTAGTTGAGCTCGGCTCCTAGAAGGTGTCGACCTTCTCTCCGCCTCTAGTTGAGCTCGGCTCCTAGAAGGTGTCGACCTTGTATCCGCTTCCAGTTGAGCTCGGCTCCTGCGAGGTGTCGACCTTCTCTCCACCTCTAGTTGAGCTCGGCTCCTAGAAGGTGTCGATCTTCTCTCCACCTCTAGTTGAGCTCGGCTCCGAGAAGGTGTCGACCTTCTTTCCGCCTCTAGTTGATCTCGGCTCCTAGAAGGTGTCGACCTTCTCTTAACCTCCAGTTTAGCTCGGCTCCTGCGAGGTGTCGACCTTCTCTCCACCTCTAGTTGAGCTCGGCTCCTAGAAGGTGTCGATCTTCTCTCCACCTCTAGTTGAGCTCGGCTCCGAGAAGGTGTCGACCTTCTTTCCGCCTCTAGTTGATCTCGGCTCCTAGAAGGTGTCGACCTTCTCTTCACCTCTAGTTGATCTCGGCTCCTAGAAGGTGTCGACCTTCTCTTCACCTCCAGTTGAGCTCGGCTCCTGCGAGGTGTCGACCTTCTCTTCACCTCCAGTTGAGCTCGGCTCCTGCGAGGTGTCGACCTTCTCTTCACCTCTAGTTGAGCTCGGCTCCTAGAAGGTGTCGACCTTCTCTCCGCCTCTAGTTGAGCTCGGCTCCTAGAAGGTGTCGACCTTCTCTCCACCTCTAGTTGAGCTCGGCTCCTAGAAGGTGTCGACCTTCTCTGCACCTCTAGTTGAGCTCGGCTCCTAGAAGGTGTCGACCTTCTCTCCACCTCTAGTTGAGCTCGGCTCCTAGAAGGTGTCGACCTTCTCTCCACCTCTAGTTGAGCTCGGCTCCTAGAAGGTGTCGACCTTCTCTCCGCCTCTAGTTGAGCTCGGCTCCTAGAAGGTGTCGACCTTGTATCCACCTCTAGTTGAGCTCGGCTCCTAGAAGGTGTCGACCTTCTCTCCACCTCTAGTTGAGCTCGGCTCCTAGAAGGTGTCGACCTTCTCTCCACCTCTAGTTGAGCTCGGCTCCTAGAAGGTGTCGACCTTCTCTCCACCTCTAGTTGAGCTCGGCTCCTAGAAGGTGTCGACCTTCTCTCCGCCTCTAGTTGAGCTCGGCTCCTAGAAGGTGTCGACCTTGTATCCACCTCTAGTTGAGCTCGGCTCCTAGAAGGTGTCGACCTTCTCTCCACCTCTAGTTGAGCTCGGCTCCTAGAAGGTGTCGACCTTCTCTCCACCTCTAGTTGAGCTCGGCTCCTAGAAGGTGTCGACCTTGTATCCACCTCTAGTTGAGCTCGACTCCTAGAAGGTGTCGACCTTCTCTTCACCTCTAGTTGAGCTCGGCTCCTAGAAGGTGTCGACCTTGTATCCACCTCTAGTTGAGCTCGGCTCCTGCGAGGTGTCGACCTTCTCTTCACCTCTAGTTGAGCTCGGCTCCTAGAAGGTGTCGACCTTGTATCCACCTCTAGTTGAGCTCGGCTCCTAGAAGGTGTCGACCTTCTCTGCACCTCTAGTTGAGCTCGGCTCCTAGAAGGTGTCGACCTTCTCTCCACCTCTAGTTGAGCTCGGCTCCTAGAAGGTGTCGACCTTCTCTGCACCTCTAGTTGAGCTCGGCTCCTAGAAGGTGTCGACCTTCTCTCCGCCTCTAGTTGAGCTCGACTCCTAGAAGGTGTCGACCTTGTATCCACCCCCAGTTGAGCTCGGCTCCTGCGAGGTGTCGACCTTCTCTTCACCTCTAGTTGAGCTCGGCTCCTAGAAGGTGTCGACCTTCTCTGCACCTCTAGTTGAGCTCGGTTCCTAGAAGGTGTCGACCTTGTATCCGCCTCCTGTTGAGCTCGGCTCCTGTGAGGTGTCGACCTTTTCTCGCCAGAAAGACAGCTCGTCGAATAAGGGTTGGATGATTCTTTCCGAGCAACTACGTTACTCGCAAAGAGCGGGGATTGTGTACAACCCTCATTCTCCGAGGTAGGCCCATTCAAAGCCACGTAGGCTGAAGTCAAGGTCAAAGGGTCAGCACAGGAGCCGGCAGTCCAAGACACAAGGCAACTCAGCCAGCAGGAGCAAGAGGCGAGCTGGGCGAGCAAGGGGCGAGTATGGCGAGCAAGGGGCGAGTATGGCGAGCAAGGGGCGAGTATGGCGAGCAAGGGGCGAGTATGGCGAGCAAGGGGCGAGTATGGCGAGCAAGGGGCGAGTATGGCGAGCAAGGGGCGAGTATGGCGAGCAAGGGGCGAGTATGGCGAGCAAGGGGCGAGTATGGCGAGCAAGGGGCGAGCAGAGGCGAGCTTGGGCGAGTATCTCGCGAGTATGGGCGAGTACCTCGCGAGTATGGGCGAGTATCTCGCGAGTATGGGCGAGTAGCCCTTGTAACTCGCGAGCAGAGGCAGTATACTCGCCTGTACCCCCCCCCCCCCCCTAGGATTTCTCTATAAATAGACCCCCAGGGGTACTAGAAATGGCACTTTTGGAAGTGGTCGAGGTCCCCCCAAGTTGGATACTCGCCAAATCCATGCCCGTCTAGTACCTCGCCCAGCTTTTGGTTGCGGAGGGGAAGTTTCTCCCAAACTTCCTGGTACGTGGTGGGACCTCCCTGCTGGAGCACCTGGGGTGCGCTTAGTCATTTTCTCTCTCCTATTTTAGCTATCAGAGCCGTGGAGTTGGACCGCAGGATCAGTAACCTCGGGCTGCATTGATCCGAATCTTGAGGTCAGGATTTTCCTGGCGTCAACAATGATGTATGTGAAAACTTCACAATACTTTGTAGAGTAATCAACCACAAGCCTGTTTAAGCACATACTAAAATCATTTTCTGTACGAGCATCTACCACTTTTTGCCATGCACCCATAAAACTTTCGAATGCCTTTCCCTCATCGAAGTACTTCTTGCAATTTGCTAAAATGTTTCTATTAATATGCACTTGACATAAAATATTTTTTGATTGCGGAAATACAACCTTTATAGCATTCATCAAAGCTTGCTCTCTATCCGTCACAAACACAATCGGTTGGGAATGTTGATGGAGAATGGATTTAAAACATTCAAGAGCCCATTTGTAACTTGATTCAGTTTCATTTGACATAAAAGTGAAACACGAAAAAAATGTCTGATTTGTAGATGTAACTCCAACAATGCATAGTAATGGCATACGATAACGATTTGTCTTGTATGTGCAGTCTAACTGAAAAATTGTTGGAAACATATTACTTAGCTTTATCGAAACTGGATGTGCAAAAAATAACCTTTCCAATTGGTTATTGGCAGCGCAAACTTAGTTAAAAGAAACGTAACCTGCATCGTTCAAACACTTGTATAAATATTGTATAGGCGTTCCTCCATCCAACTCTTTCTTTAGTAACCTCACCCGCTCATTGTAAATTGTCCTAATAACCGTGGTATTTCCACTATTTTCCTTCTTCACCGCGGCTAATATTTTGCGTGGCTTGACTCCTGAACTGTACATTTGTTCTACCAATTTTTCTCTTCCTCATCTAATCTTCCTCTATAAGCATGTGCCTCAAGATGGACTCTCTCATGATTTGTGTATCCCGCATAATATGTGAATCCTCCATTTTTCAGTAATTAATTCTCTTTGCCCTTTAAGTGAAAATGAGCAACAACAACGTTTTGAAGAGGATCTACGCATTCCTTTATTCACCCAACTTTTCTTGTTCTGATTTTCTCGATATTTACCCCCTCTATCGCAACCAAGAAATACACGGGATTTTGGTCGCTCATTTAGCTTATCAGAAGATTTTATGGTTACTACATAACCCAAGCTGTTACCAACACCACGAGCCCATTCGATTAACTCTTCTTTAGAATCGAATAATATATCTGTGTCAAAGTGGCAACCAACACTCACTTCCACCTTTTCTAAGGTTTCTTCATTCTCATTATTAAAAGCTAGAGACATGAAAAACATTATGAGAATCCTATAAAAACAAACATTTTATTGAAAGCAAATACAAAAATATTTACACCTACTAGTCATAGGTAATGACGAATTTGCACCATACTCCAACATTTTGATGATATCACTTGAAAACTCCATATAAGAATAACCTACCAATAGAGCAAAATAAATGGATATGATTTAATGAGAGTGAGCTACAAAAATTCTAAACCCAATAAAATGCTTAAATCCAACAAGAATTATAAACAGTTCTTATAGATGCTGCCACAACTCAAAACTCTAAGAAATGCTAGAAGAACTCTAAACTTCATAGCAATCCAATAGCAGCAGAACACCACTAAAAAAAAGGGGCCGGCTATAGTAAATGCAGGAGAACATTAGGGTTTCAAAATCTTGAAATCAAAAAATGCAGGTCACAACATTCCTTTAGCACTTTGGGTTTTCGAAGGAGAAGAGATGTACCAGATCGTCGGAAGAAGAGAAATACGAGAGCCTTCGTCGACGATAGAGAAATACGAGAGGAGGGAGGCCTTCGTCGACGATGGAGATCACGAGCCCTGTAGCTTCAGCGATGGGAGAAATACGAGAGGAGGGAGGCCTTCGTCGACGATGGCGAGGAGAGTAGGGAGGCCTCCGTCGTGTGGCAGATAGTCGAGAAGAGGTTTACGCGAGCGGCGGGCGGAAGGGGTTTTAGTTTTAGGGTTGCGTTTAAAGTTTGGGGAAGGGCGGGGTTTTAAGAAAACTGGGGTGCGAATAGCCATACGAGGGTTGCGGTTAACAATCGCCATATTTTATCAGTCCTGGGACATTTGACCGGTCTCATTGGCAGGCTGCCACTATGGCAGGCTGCCACTATGGCAGGCTACCACTTAGTATTTAATATTTATTAAAAAAATTAATTTAACATATTTTGTTTTATTAAAATCAAAACTAAAAAATATAAATATTTAAAATCTATAAATAGCACCTCCTCTCTCTCATTCCCTCTCTCTATTTTTCTCGCTCTCTCTCTCTCAAATTCACTCGAATCCAAATGACTTACTCTTCATTCATGTTGGTGTCCTCCTCCGCGTCTGTCGCTCATGAGATAGTAGAGCACCACCACAAAGCGGTAGTATGAGAGAACTTTGATAAAGTGCGGATCGGTGGCGAAATTAAGGCGAAGTGCAAACTTTGCGGGAAACTAATTACCGTTGACAACAACGCAATGCTCTCCCGACATGTAAAATCTTGTATTTCTAAAGAAGCCCCGAAGTCTACCTAAGCTCAAATTTTGACGACCTGACACATTTGGACGTATGACCAAGCTCGGCAATGAGAGCGACAAATGAAGAACGTCATCAAAAGTGGACTTCCATTCAGCCACTACGACGATGAAGAAATGACGGCTTACATTCACGAAGTACTCCACCCTAAATATCAACAGGTAAGTCGTACTACAACTAGACGCGATGTTTTAGAAGCTTATATGCAATCTAAACAATATTTAAAAAATTATTTTGAAACATTCGACGACCGCGTTAGCTTAACGAGCAGCGTTTGGACTAGCGGTATAATTGATGGACTTTCTTATATTTGCATTACTTGTCACTAGATCGATCCCGATAGTTGAGAACTAAATAAACGTATATTTTATTTTGAAGGATTTGAATATCTGCACACTGGTAAAGATATTTATCAGGTTATTATTAAATATATTAGAGAATTTAAAATAAAAGAAAAAATTATGAGTATTTCATTTGATAATGCTTCAAATAATGAGATGATGGTCAAATATTTGATATCAGATTTGCAACCAATGTTAGATGTAATTTTTTTCATACACGTTGAGTATGTCACGCTTTAAATTTAATTGTGCAAGATAGTTTAGTTTATATGAACGACTATGTTATGAGTTATTTAGAGTTCCAAAATAAGAAAACAAGATTTTTAAAATTTGTAATTTCACGAGATAACATTTTTTTAGGTCCATCTTATGATATGTTTATACGATGGAACTCGACTTATAAAATATTAAAATGAGTTTTGTAACAAAAAACATTACTAATAGAATTTATAATAAGTATAGAATCACATGATTTAGTCGCATCGGACTGGTCGTGCTCGAAGATTATGTAAAGTTATTAGAAAGTTTTTATCGATCAACAACAATTTTATCTGGAATTTATTATCCTACTAGCTCATTAGTTATTGATTTTTTTTAATTACTAAAACGCTTGAAAACTACAAAACGAACGAAATGTGATGTCCGTTAATATTAGTAATGGAGGAATATTTTTTAAAATATTACAACGATATGCCACCTATATTTTTCTTGCGCAGCGGCTTTAAGCCCTTTAATGGATGCAGGCGGTATAAAAATTTTATAAAAGAAATTAATCGGAATTTAAATCTAAATGAATCATCTAGTGATTTTGTTAATGTTAGTGTTTCAAAATTTAATTCAAATTTTACTCGTTTTTTAATTATTATGATCAGCTGTATGGATCGCGGTCTCGCGAAGAATCCACCAAACCTAAAACAAAAGATATTTTAAAAATAGACTTTTAGAATTAGCTTCTAGAAAAAAACAACAAACTTCAAGTACTTTTAACGAATTAGGTTATATAGCAAAACACAATTTCAAGATTATATAACCGCAAACGAAATAGAAATTTTTGATATTTTAAAATGGTGGAACTCTAAACTAGTGTGTGTCCTATTTTTGTCTTAATGTCCCGTGATTTACTTACAATCCATGCTAGTTCGGTAGCTTCGGAGCCTGCGTTTTCTTTGAGTGACATGATTCTGTACGAGCAAAGAAGTCGTTTGACCGAAGAATCTTTGAAGATTTGCATTTGCTACAAGGACCATTTGGATGCTATGAGGAGGGGACAACACGTCTCGTCAATTGAAGATAGCGAGTCCGAAGTTGAAGACGAGTTGAATAACTTACATCTGGGCAGCGTAGAATAAAGAAACAAAATGTAATTTAAATAATGTTATTTTAGTAATTTAAATATTGTAAAAATTTAAAATTAAAATATTGTAAAAATTTAAAATTTTGTAATTTTCACTTATAAGTTGTAATGTAATTTAATTTTTATTAATAATCAAATTTTATTTCATTTTGAATTTTCAATTTTTATTAGCTATATAATTATATTTAATATTTTAATTAAATATAATTTTATAATCTATTTTTTAAATAAAAAATAAAATAAAATAGACCGGTCCAGGACTGGTTAGGACCGGTCCCGGCCGGTCCTCCTCAAGAGGAGGAAAATTGGTTCCGGACCGGGACTGCTTTGAGCGGGACCGGTACGCCAAAAGACCAATCTTTTAAAAGACCTGTCCCGGACCGGCCCGACAGTCTTACTGTGCATGGCTAGTTCTAATTCATTTCATAGTCTAATGCTAAAAATATTCCTTAAAACTACTATATAAAAATGACAGTGCATAGAGGGCATTGTGTGGCCGCGATAGTCACTCGTGTCCTTGTAAGTGGCGGTGGGCTGCGACCGCTCAAACCCGCAATCCAATTCTAAACTATGCACACAATCCAACTCATAGGTGGACCTGTGTGATTCATATGATGTGAATGCATGCTAGATAGAAGGTATACAACAAAATTTTTACAATTTTCATTTTATTATTTAAACTATGTATGTAGGTGTACCCAAAACAATTTTAAGCGAGAAAACCATCAGTAAACAACCATCAAATTTCGGAATAGATAGTCGGCGACTCGGGAGAAGTTTCAATGAGGAAAGAGAGATGTGCGACTACACTGGATTTGGGCAAGTAGACACTCAGGAGAGCGTCCGAGGATTTTCATATAATGATATCTTTTTATGGCGTTGATATGATCGTGTAATGTTTAGGGATGGTGTTTAAAACTATTATTATCGCACGCACAATATCATAAGGGAAAAACACTGTTTGATAAAACATTGACCACTCCAGCCCGTGCACAGCGTGCGAAGGCAACACCACCAAATTATAACTCGAGCAATGACCAAATATTAATGTCGCCACCCATGACATTGTGGCCTTGCGCAACCAATATATATATATATATATAATTTTTTATTTTTTATGATTGCTTTGCGTTTTGCTAAATCATAGAGATTAAAGTCAAAAGCTAAGATTGTTTCCATGTCCCATATTTTTCTTTATAATATAATGCAGAGTGATATATATATATATATATATATATATATATATATATATTTCCTTTCCTACTTTTAAATGTACAAATACATTAAATATCAAAGCAATTAAGTTCAAATCATAACAATTAATAAATCAACAAGATCTAATAATAACAATTAATAAAATTAAGAACTAATACATATAATAAAATTACAAATATTCTTAAGACAACATATTCTTTCAAAGCTTCAGAGCATTCTTCATCGATTTCATAATCATCAAAAAGCCATTTTCTCATCATGACATATCCTGCAATAATGCATAATATCCTAATAGATCCACATCCATATAATGGGTTAATTACCGGACCTCCCCTGGGAGTTTGCATAATTACAAGTTGCACCTCTCTATCTTTCGAAATTATATTTACCCTTAAGTTTTCTCAGTTTACAAAAATGCCCCATCCATTAGAAATATGGTTGAAAATTGATAAAAACAGCCAAATTATTTTATAATATTCAATTTTACCCTTTGTAATGATTCTGCAATGAAAGGTGTGACCATTTCCTTTAAAAATATAGATGCAAAGTGATCAAAAGTGTCAATTTTTATTTATGATATTCAAATTTTCTCCTTTGTAATAACTTTACATTGAAAATGGTGTGTTACATTTTATCCTTTGTAATGAATCTAGACTCATTATAAAAGGGTAAAATTGAAATATCATAAAATAATTTGACAGATTTTATCATTTTCCATCCATATTTCTAACAGAAGAAGCATTTTTGCAAAATGGGAAAACTTAGAGGGGAGGTAAATGTAATTTTGAAAGATAAGAGGGGTGCAATGCAACCTGTAATTACCAAAACTTCATCTCAAAGTTAGCATAATTACAGATTACACCCCTCTTTTGAAATTACAAAATCCTCCCATGGAAGTATACTTTTCAGAACATCCATGCACAAAAATACCCCCTTCAAGTAAATTTTCAGTGGGGATCTTTTTGTGCATGGGTGTTGATGAAATGTAAACATACACGAGAAGTTTTTGTAATATCAAAAGTAAGATGGGTGCGACCGGTAATTTAACAAACTTAGAGGGACGGTCTCGGTAAATGACCCTATTTTGAAGAAAACTTTAGGTTATTTATCTATCCAGGGATCAAACATGATAGAAAAGATATAAATATAAATTAGCTCCAGGAGAGGCAAGTAATAATGAAAATATATACACTTTGTATGCAGTACTCATATAACTTACCCGGCAGTTTTTCCTATTACAGACCTGATGAACAAAAATAAAGCTAAGCATGACTGGCTTTATAACACCTCCCATGAAACTCAGGCTCCAACCAACAAAAATGACAAGAGATTATGATTACATTAATAACAGAGCTTCCAATGATGATCGTGTTCATATCATAAACAGATATTTAAGGTCCTCAACTGTGAGACGTGCGGCGTGGTTACCGCCGGCATGGTCCTCCCCAAAGGCCGCCGACACCATCTTTCTCTTTTCCTCCTGATAAAAAAAAATAGCAGTGAGGATTAGAGTAGTCCACGCTGAATGCAAAATCGATTTGATAGCAACCGAAGAACCATAAAATAGTCGCATTAATGGATGTGTTACAATCTTATGCATGCCGAGAGATTTTATATAGCAAGCTTTTTTTTAGCGGTGACAACGTTGGAATCTATGCATCTGAGCGATGACCATTTGACTACAGTCGGATGATAAGGCTCCATGAGTTCTCAGCACACTCCCTGATGTGTGTGCGGATTTTTTTCTTTCAAACTGAGAGAAGTGGGAGTGAGTCATTGAGCATGATCTGCTCTGATACTATGTTAGGACATGCGCACCTAACGTGGAACCAATTGATTGTAGGTGAAGGGCGCATAATTTCAATGCGTGACAATGCTATATGAGCTATTCGATGTGACACTAAATTCTCCACAGACAAGTGTCTTTGGGATTGTACCGAAACTTGGTAACCATTACAAAGTCTTGACAAAATATTAAGTTGCTTCCTATGTGCTATTTTTTCATTTAAATTCTATTCAACATTAAAATGATTATTTTGTACTTGAAATTATGAACAAAATGATTTTTTGATATTTTACCAAACAAAAATCACACATGTAAACAACTTAGTCAGTTGGCGGAGTTCTTGATTCATACACACAGGTCTCATGCATCATAAAGATTTGTTGGTATACGTTAAATACATGTTCAGGGTAGTTTATATTGTCAAATTTTGTTGGCGGAGTTCTTTAGGTTGGGGGATAACTGTGTAGAATTGACTAAATTTTTACTTCTGTTGGATGAGTAATTTACAAAATATTCAAAATCCCTCTAAAAGATAAGACTTTATAATTACATTCAAAATAAAAGAACTAAAACATCACTTTCTAGATTGATTTTCTATCCACAAGCAACTAAATGAGTATTAAATTATAAAAAATGAAGGAAAAATCAAAAGTTTAGTCGCCTGAAACACAAAATGTGTGTTAAAATGGAAAGTTTGAGAATTAAGAGTTGATTTATCAATAATAATATTTTCTCATCAGGGATATCAATTTTGCATCCATCCAGGCAAACCTATGATGTTTCCTACAAAAATGGGTCGAATTCTCTGAATTGAATTCCACCATACATAGATTGGTTACATGTTGCAGCTAAAACGTATTTTGTTCACGTGTCTTCTTCTGGGATATCTCAGTAGTGGGTCTCTTCCGTGACCCTCCAACAATCGATTGCGGGTTTCGACGAACCTAACTCGTGCACTGTGTGCGATTCCTGCAACCACGTGTCCAATTTCGTCTCTCCACGGATTTCGACGCCACCATACCTCTTCTACCTCGTCAACACACCATCCTCCTTGCAAGACACCGCCGACGCCTTCTGTTTGCGTGAATAGTCTCTCTTCTTCCACTGGACCCTCCTACCCTACCTTTTCATACCCTCTTTCCTAATCTTTTGGATCGTCTCTGTCTAGATAGAGTATGCAACCTAGTTTATGAGGAATTTAGTTGTTTTTGTTTCTTTTTTTCCTATAAAATGGGTTTTTATCTCGAACAAGTAAATTGTTATTTTGGTTCATATTGATTATTGCAAGATTGCGGATCATCGAATGGTTCGCACCACTAAATGAATTTAAATTTCTAATCTTATGTGGGTTGCGTTCCAAATTTGTTTTGTTGAATCTATTGCCGCTTCTGAAATTTCAACTGCATCTAAAACTATTTTTGCATTGCATTCCTCATTAGGTGCAACTTGACTATGGACTAATTTTGTAAAGTGGGTGTTGGCGAAACTCATTGGTAAGGTAATCGATTTCGCACACCTTTCGGTTGCATTAATTTTATGCAGCTCAATTTTAAGTGATCAACTAAAAAGCTTGCGAACCATTCAATTCTCATTGTCGTTATTCCTCTCATCTTTGTTTCCTTTATAATAAGTGCAAATTATTATGTGATAAGACCCCTGAAGGAATCCTTAAATTTATTGCTCAAGTCTCTTTGCTGAAGCGACCAATTAAATTACCGAACGCTATGAGTTTCTGACCAACGTTTGAAAACTTGTTGGGAAAATTAACATGGGCAGATGCAAAATTTAAGGGTTTTTAGTCTACATCCGAGCACTCTTCCCTTGTTCAACAAGAGCATCCGGAGTTTGTTTATTCACAATCCAAAATTATTCCATCCTTTCTGTGCGTTGTGTGGGGTCGCTGCTGGCGTGGCCCATTCGAAACCAGGTCTAGAGTCTGTGGCTCGGAAGCAATGGTGAGTAGAACGGCAACAAGAATAAGAAATACCCTTTAACCTCTTGGTCTCAGATCTCTGGTCGGAAGCCAAAACCAATCCCTTTTCCATGGATTCCGATACCGTGGAGTAGATCACAAGTTCACTCGAAGGAGCTATGGTGATATGTCCCAAGCACTGGAGCCCACCTGCGATGTCTTGTTGCAAGGTATGTGGGTATCAATAGAGTTTCATCGTGCTTCGGAAAGTCCAAGCAATAGAGCATGCCTTAAAGAGAGGGGGGGGGGGGGGGGGGGGGGGTCCCATATGTGGGTTTTTTCGCTCTACTGCCTCAAAGTCATCCACTCATCTATTCCTTGTCACGATAAACGAGCGTTCGTAACTCTATTAGACAGCCATGTGTGGGGGAGTACAATATCTTGAAACAAAAGTAGAGCCCCTTGCTTCATAAGTCATTGTACTATTTGTTTAAAAGCGATATCGGGGAGGGCACATGGTTTTGTTGTGGTGGGGTGCAAGGAGTGGGGCTATAAAATTAAGAGAGGGAAGGGGGATTGGGTTTGTATGTAGAGCATGAATAACATGAGAGAAACACGATGGGATTGGAGCATGCGATCTCGAAAGTTTGGACAAAGATCGGACTCCACAAGGAGAGTAATGTCCATGGTGCTAGTGAGCACGGAGACTATACCAATGTGAGGTTGTAAAACATGCATGAAGTACCTCAAGTGGTAGTCCCGCGGAAGCTCAGATAGGTGAGTGATGAGCACAATGAACACGCCCACATAAACATGGATGGAATCGAATAAGTAAACCTTGCAAAGACGTTAGACTGCATTGCCAAAGTAGCGGTGTTCGTAATATTGGATTAATGCTTGTGTGAGGGATGGCCATGTGAACGATAAGTCTTCCAAGAAGGGTGATTGAGACTTTTTGAGCGTTAGCGGTGTGATGGAGGTAAGAAAATTGTTCAACAAAGGAGATCTATCCCATCAAATCGGTGTCAATGAAGACAAGTACCTCGTGAAACTGGGAGGCCCTTGCAGTGAAGGCTGAAGAAGAAACAAAGAGGCTTCCTTGGGCAAAGTAAGCGGTGCAGTGGAGAACAATGAGATGGAAAATTAAAGAGGGTCGTAGTGAGTTAGTATGGTCTTGAATCTGGAACAAGGCGACATGCATGGACGCCAAAAGGTCATCTAGTGCATCTAACCAAGGGCGGTAAAAAGTTTCTTGACGACGTTGATGGGTGGTTCGACAATGGTGCTGGTGAGGGGCATACACAAGATTCTTGGGCAGGCAAGGGAGAGGATCAAATTCCATGGTTTCATGCATAACTGCAACAATAATATCATGATTTCAGGAATAAGGATGTCGGTTCTCATGGAGAGGTTTTGTTCATGAAAACTTAGGTGCTGGAGCCCCATTGCAGCAGCATTGGGGTTCCATTATAGCCCGATAAATAATCTCGATGTGGAATTACTTAATTGGGGCCATTAAGATGAAGCAAGGTCCCGATAGGAAATAATATTTAGTTATTATATTTGTTTTTTATGTTGTGAGTTTAGTCCCACATTGCGGGTTCTCTGTTTGTATCTTTGTATCTCTCTTTATATTCCCCATTGTGGATGAATTCAAGGGAAGGTGTTCTTTTTCCTAATCTAATTTGGTATCCGCGTCCGAGCCCTAACCCCGCGGCTTCGCCGGTCCCGGGTCTCCCATCGACGCTGACGATGTGAGGGCTTCGCTTCGGCGAATTAATAACGAGTTCCTGAAGCGGCTCAGCGGTGTCCCGTGAAGATGTCATAGCAAGATCGACGGGTTGGATCGCAATCCAGAGATGGGACGGTGACGACGTGTGATTGCTGGGATGCGTTGAAGGGACTTCTGACGGCGTTGGTCGTGGCCATGCATCTTGAGGATAATAACTACGAACGGAAGCAATCGACGATGATGGGACCTGACGGCTAGAAAAGGAGTGGTGGGTCAGACTGATTGTACCCCTTAGAAATTTCTGGTGGCAAGGAGGAAGAGAGGAGAGGGAGAGAAAAAGATAACACTAGAGCAACCGTCCCTAGGCACTTCTTAAGGTCATCCAAGACCAAATAAAAGGGGCAAGGAAAGCTATTTATAGGCTCTCTTAGAACCTAAAAGTACATAAATAGATTAATAAATAAAATACATATAGTCCATCATATCCAAATCTTTTCTCCGTTGTGTTGCATCTGGAGATCCCCATTGACGCACCAAGTGTGAATATCCAGCTCATCATTAGCCTCCCTCTTTCTTCTGACCTACTGCCTCCATAACAAACATCAAACTAAATTCGAGCAACTGACTAAATTGTACAAAGTAAATGATTTCCTCAACATGTTTCTAACTTCATGCCGCTAAATGAGCCAAAATTAGTACTCATTTAAAAAAGCATAGTCAGCCAAATGAAATGATGACTTAAAACATTTTGTTCCCACGTGGATTTAATTATCTGAATTTTGTTTTATACTCTTTCTGTGGTGAAATGTGACAGACAACAAATAAATAGTTTTGTCTGAGTTTCTATCAAATAAATATTTTTCATATGAGGCTGGACGGAAGGGGATGAATAGTACTATGAAAAGTATTTCTATTTTAGAAAACGGATGACCTCATTTCTTCTTGTCTAAATCAAGTCCCTTTCTTTAATAAGCTCGAGTACAGAAGCTTCAGTAAACTACTAATTTAATGGTAAGTTGGTAACATAAGTATAAACTATGAAATTTGCTCTGCTATGATGTATAAACTACTGCTCAAAGGAGCTTCATTCTTCAAAGAATTACCTGAAGAGCTAAAATCCGATCCTCAACTGTATCTTTGATTGTTAAACGGGAAACAGTCACAGGCCGAGTCTGCCCAATTCTATGTGCTCTATCAACAGCTTGATCTTCAGTAGTAGGATTCCACCAAAGATCAAGAAGAATCACATGGCATGCAGCAACCATATTCAAACCAAGGTTACCTGCTTTAAGTGACATGAGCATGACGGTCACCTGAAAATATACAAAAACCTCCATTACCTTACATAAGATCCGTAAATAAGTCTAATCTAATTTGAAAACAAGTCATAAAGTCAGCATTATTTTTCAAGCTTCAAACCTCTGGATCATTGTTGAACTCGCTCACAGCTCTATCTCTTGCATTAAGGGACATTGTTCCATCTAGCCTTCTGTATTGGATAAGAGAACTACTTAATGAAAACTCAACTTGATTTAGCATTCCTGTCCACTGAGAAAAAATAATAGCTTTCATTGGTTTATCAGAATTCAAATCCTGTCCACCAGCTAGGCCGCTCTGATAGCTTTCACTAGAAAAAGAATTCAGGATATCCATAACTGCTCTAATCTTGGAAGAAGCATATCCATCTTGCAAAATTGAAGATTCATCGGCATGTTTTGATGAACTTGACGCCTCATTATTATCAAGTTCCTCGCAAATACATGCTTTTAAAGTAGCTTGAGAGAAAACTAAATCAGTACCAAGAATGTCTTTGCAACCAGCTGCAGGGCACACATTATCATCACCAGTTAGACGTTCGGATATGCACGGATAGCAGAAAACATGGCCACACATTGTTATGACAGGATCTTCTGGCGTGTCCTGAAAAGATATGCACAGGGTCAATAGAATTGATAGAGGAATTAAAGCATTAAACAACACTACCCTAACTGAGAAGTGATACAGAGTTTTGTTTGTGCAACTGACCTCAATTGAAATTGAAGATCCGGTTTCGACTTGATTCAAGTTTGAGAGCAGTCAAAAGTGTTCGATCTCAAGCAAACTTTAAAGTTGATTCCAGATAAGCCAGTTAATTTTAAAATACATCATATATATATATAATATAACTTAATATATTATTATCAAACTATACTAAGAAACACAAATATATACACAATCACGCCCGCGCACACATAAGGTTAATTATCAGGACCTCCTCTAGGAGTTTGCATAATTACAGGGTGACGCAGAGTAGTCTAAGTAGAAAGGAAAATAAATGATGTATATTGATAATTGAACCCTTACTCATACATATACACGAGTGAGGGAGAACCCTAAAAACAGAAAAGGACGTAAATACCCTAAACCGGGATTAAAACAAATAACATCGGGACGACTTGAAAATATTATGAATTACAACTCTCCCCCTCAAGTCGGACGGAAGATGTCAGTAGCTTCTGAATACCATCAGTAAACATATCACATCCCAAGTTTTTGGTGAGCACATCGGCCAGTTGATCTTTGAAATGAATGAAAGGAGCTACCACAGTGTTTTTACCCAAGTGATCTTTAATAAAATGTCGATCAACCTCAACATGCTTTGTCCTGTCATGTTGGACTGGGTTATGTGTTGTGCTAATAGCGACCTTATTGTCGCAAAATAAGGAGAATGGAGCTGTCTCAGTGAAACCTAGATCTCGTAACACAGTACGCAACCACAGACCCTCACATAGGCCCTGAGACAGCACGAAATTCAGCCTCAGCACTTGATCTGACCACCACATTCTGTTTATTGCTACGCCATGTCACAAGGTTTCCACCAATGAAAGAACAATAACCAGTTGTGGACTTTCTGTCATCTTGACATCCAACCCAATCAGCGTCAGTAAAGACCTCAATATTCAAGTTATTATTTTTGGAGAACAATAAACCGCGGCCAGGTGCTTTCTTCAAGTATCTTAGCACACGATACACAACATCTTGATGTCTAATCCTGGGAGAATGCATATACCTGCTCAGAATCCCTACCGCAAATGAAATGTCAGGCCGAGTATGGGATAAGTATATAAGTTTCCCAACCAGTCTTTGATAACGTGATACATCAACATGGTCACCATCACTATCACCATCAATCTTACGGTTCTCCTCCAAGGGAGTGTTTGCAGGAGCACACCCAAGCATACCTGTCTCCTTTAGGAGATCCAATACATACTTTCGTTGGGATATGAATATACCCTGATCAGATTTAACCACTTCGATACCCAGAAAGTATCGTAACCTTCCTAAGTCTTTCACCTCAAATTCAACAGCTAAGAGGGTTTTAAGACTAGCAATCTCTGTGTCATTTCCTGTAATCACAATGTCATCCACGTAGATAATGAGAACCACTATCTTCTGTTCACGTCTCCGGATAAACATGGTATGATCAGAGCGAGCTTGCTTGTTACCCAAACTTGAGCATGGTTGTGAGAAACCTTCCGAACCAGACCCTAGGAGATTGCTTCAAGTCATATAAACATTTCTTTAAGCGGCAGACAATCCCTTCAACTCCTTTCTTCATAAAACCAGGAGGAAACTTCATGTACACCTCTTCATCGAGCTCACCGTGAAGGAATGTGTTCTTCTGTTACGCCCCCGCTACGTTTCACGGGGCGTCATTATGTTCGGCAGTGCAAGGGAGCGACCAACGGGGCTGAACCAACCAGTTCAGCCCCCAACCTGTGAACCGGCCGGCCGGGGCTGAACCAAATGGGTTCAGCCCCAACTGGAGGGGCCGGCCGGCCCCTCTATGGCCCGGGTATAATTACTTGGGGTTGCTCTCATGGATGGGTTATGCAAATTACTATCAAGGTATTCTTCCTCCTCCTCTTCTAACCTTAATCCCTCTAGTTTTCTTCTCTAGATCTCCTTCCTCCTTTCTCCTTCCTATCATTTGGTATCAGAGGCTTCGCCCTCCGACGATGGTGACCACGCGGACACAAGAAGAGCTTTCCCGTTTGGAAACTTTGGAGGAAAACTATGGTGGTTTGGCGGATTCGGTAGCCGCGATCGAGGAAGAGATGCGCGCGACTTCGCAGCGTCTGGAGGAGCATCTAGATGCTCGTATGGAGGAACTGAAGGCTCTGTTGAAAGGGAAAGGCGGGGTCGATGAAGGATCGAACGGCGGACGGACCCGATTGGTCCGCCGATCTATCGGAACGCCAGATCTTGGTTGTGCGGGAACGGGAACGACAGCGGTGGCCAGCGTTGCTGGCGTAGGGTCTTCCCGGCCTTGCGGGACTTCCAGCGACGGCGTGGGGGCAGCGGGGGCGTGGACAACGGCAACAGGAGGCCTTCCGCCTGGATCGGCTGTGCAGATGGAGTGCGGGCAAGCCTGGCGTCCAGGAGGCGGTTCCGGCGGCCCTGTTCTTGCGGAAGTGGGCCGACAGCCGTGGCAGCGAGCTGATGGAAGCCCGTGAGCAGCTGTGCGGGCTCTAGGAGGTGCGGGTGGGCTTCTTCCTAACCCGCGAGGCGACGTTCCCCCCGTCGGATACGGAGGCCGTGTTCCGTGGGTCGGACAACACGCTCCTCATCAGGTTCAGCCACCTCTAGGCTACCCAGGAGCGTACGATGGGCATGGGGGCCCGGGACGACAGTCATGGCGAACGGGCTGACTGGCGGTCCCCCCACTTTTCAGGCGAACATGAATGAGACCTTCAGCGAGCTCCTGCGGAAATTTGTGCTGATTTTCTTTGATGACATTCTTATCTACAGCGCGAATTTGGAGGACCATGTGGGCCATGTTGAGCAGGTTCTGGCCATACTTCGTCGTCACCGGCTTTATGCCAACCGTTCCAAATGCTCCTTCGGTCAGGAGGAGGTGGAGTACTTGGGACACTTGGTGTCCGGCCAAGGCGTCAGGGCCGATCCGAGGAAGATTCAGAGTATGCAGTCATGGCCGCGGCCCGTCACAGTCCGTGCGTGGATTCCTGGGGCTTACAGGGTATTACAGGCGATTCGTATGAGATTATGGGAAGATAGCTCGCCCCTTGACTCAGCTGCTGCAGAAGGATTCCTTTTCTTGGACTGAGGGGGCGGAGGCAGCATTTCGGGCTCTTAAGCAGACCATGACCACCACTCCAGTTCTTGCATTACCGGATTTCAAAAAGGAGTTTGTGTTGGAGACAGATGCCTCTGGGGTTGGCATAGGGGCAGTTCTGATGCAGGAGGGACGGCCGTTGGCTTTCTACAGCAAGGCTCTGGCCCCCCGTACCTTGGGACTCTCCACATATGAGAAGGAGATGTTGGCTATCATTCATGTTGTGGCTATGTGCACGGCCGTATTTGTTGGGTCGGCATTTTAAAATCCGCACCGACCACCATAGCTTGAAACATTTCCTGGACCAAAGGGTCTCTTCTCCTCTACAGCAGAAATGGGTTACTAAGCTTCTCGGCTATGATTACGAGATCGTGTATCGAAAGGGTAAGGATAACGTGGTCGCAGATGCTCTTTCTCGCCTACCGGAGGGTACTATCACTCACATTTCTGGACCGTTGGTGGATTCATTAGATGATATTCAGGAGGAGGTCATGCGTACGACTACTTTACGTCCCTTGGTGGAGGCGTTGCAGCGGGGAGAGTCGGTGTCTCCCGGTTATCATCTTCAGAATGGTCGGTTGTACTATTAGGGCAGGGTTGTCGTGCCCTCCGACTCAGCATGGAAGGCGGTTATGATGCATGAGTTTCACTCCTCACCGATTGGTGGCCATGTGGGGGTGCTCCGGACCCTTCAGAGGGCACGAGCGAATGTCTTTTGGGCCGGCATGCGTCGGGACATACAACAGTTCGTACGACAGTGTGAGATTTGCCAGCGTCAGAAGTACGAGACTTCATCCCCGGCCGGGTTATTGGTTCCTCTGGAGATTCCGCAGCATATTTGGGACACGGTTTCCATGGACTTCATTGACGGGCTGCCTAAGTCCAAAGGCAAATCGGTGATTTTGGTGGTGGTGGATAAATTATCCAAGTACGGGCATTTCCTTGCTCTCAGTCATCCGTACACGGGCGAGTCGGTCGCCGCACTATTTGCTAGGGAGATTGTCCGATTACATGGTCTCCCTCGTGCCATCATTTCTGACCGGGATCCTACTTTTGTGAGCAGTTTCTGGCGGGAACTTTTTCAGTTACAGGGTACGCGTTTACAGTTCAGCACGACACATCACCCTCAGTCGGATGGTTAGACGGAGGTTCTCAACAGGGGTGTCGAGACATATTTACGCTGCTTTGTTATGAATGAGCCTCGGACTTGGCCGGAGTGGTTACATTGGGCCGAATATTGCTACAACACTTCATATCACTCTGCCAGTCGGATGACGCCATTTGAGATTGTTTACGGGCACCCTCCACCGACCTTGGGTAGCTATGAGCCAGGCAGCACCGCCCTACCGGCGGTTGATCGAGCTCTTCGTGATCGGGATAGCATGTTGGCAACCCTCCGGGAGAACCTCCGCCTATCCCAGGATCGTATGAAGATGCAGGCGGACAAACACCGCAAGGAACGAGAGTTCGTTGTGGGCGATGAAGTTATCCTCAAGCTACGGCCTTACCGACAGTTATCAGTTGCTCGTCGGAGCAATCAGAAGCTTTCTCCTCGATATTACGGCCCTTTTCGTATACTCAGCAGGGTGGGGCCGATGGCTTACAAGTTAGCCTTGCCGGAGGGATCCCACATTCACCCAACCTTTCATGTGTCCTTGCTCAAGCGGAAGGTGGGTGCCAATGTCCAACCGAGTACTCTTCTGCCTGAAGTTACTGCTGCGGGCGAGCTTCGCCCACTACCGGAGGATGTGTTGATGCTTAAATGGAAGAACCGGGGCACGGAGTATCGGTCGGAGCTCTTGGTCAAGTGGAAGAATTTGTCGACGGCGCACAATTCTTGGGTGGATTTACTGGACTTCAAGGAGCTCTACCCCGATTACCACCTTGAGGACAAGCTGGTCCTTGATGGGGAGGGGAATGTTACGCCCCCGCTACGTTTCACGGGGCGTCATTATGTTCGGTGGTGCAAGAGAGCGACCAACGGGGCTGAACCAACCGGTTCAGCCCCCAACCTGTGAACCGGCCGGCCGGGGCTGAACCAAATGGGTTCAGCCCCAACTGGAGGGGCCGGCCGGCCCCTCTATATCCCGGGTATAATTACCTGGGGATGCTCTCATGGATGGGTTATGCAAATTACTATCAAGGTATTCTTCCTCCTCCTCTCCTCCTTTCTCCTTCCTATCATCTTCACATCCAGTTGATGAAGGTCCCAGTCCAGGCAAGCCGCACAGGATAATAACACCCGAATAGAGTTCATCTTTGCAACAGGAGCAAAGGTCTCTTGGTAATCAACTCTCCGCGTCTGAGTGTATCCTTGAGCAACCAGACGTGCTTTGTATCGTTCCACTTTACCGTCCTGGTTTGGCTTAACAGAGAAGACCCACCGTGAGCCTATAGCTTTCTTCCCAGGAGGAAGAGAGACTACCCAAATATGATTCTTGTCCAGGGCAGACATCTCATCGTGCATAGCCTGTGTCCATATAGGCATCTGCAAGGCTTCTTGCAACGATTTAGGAATAACAACCAAGGAAAGAGATGAAACAAAGGCCTGATGAACCGGGGTGAGATGTTGATAAGCCACATGGTTAGAAATAGGGTGTTGCGTACTCGGCTTTACCTTTCAGCACTGCAAGAGGAATATGCATACCCGCATCATCAGAATCTGAGGCTGAAGTAGACACAGATAGAGGAGGAACTCTAGTAGCATGTGTACCTGAACGACGGTGATATATGTGGGTAAGCGGAGAGATCAGGGTGGAGATCAAGGTACCTGGATAGAGAGTAAAGGTACCTGGATAGGAGCAGTAGCTACCAGAGTAGGTAGCTGTGGAAAAGTGGAGGTCATGGAAGGAAGGAGAGGAAGAGGGATAGGAGTAGTAGTTGTATCACCGTCACTCTCCCCATGACAAAGAGAATGAGTCGAAGGCAAAAAATAAGATTCTCGCTCCCGGAAAGTAACGTCCATGGTACAGAACATCTGCCGGGAGGGAGAGTGATAACAACGATACCCTTTGGTGGCAGAAGAGTAGCCAAAAAAGACACAACGAAGAGCCCGAGAGTCAAGTTTGTCACGATTGGGTTGGTGGATATGCACAAAGTAAACAAACCCAAAGATACGGGGTGCCAAATGGGAAGTATGAACCACACAGGTAATGGAAAGACGAGTTAGAGTAGCATAGGAAAGGACACGAGAAAAAAGGCGATTGATAAGATGAGCAGCGTTGAGAACTGCATCCCCCCAATAGATTTTGGAAAGGTGCATGGTGGATAGAAGACAACGAGCAACCTCAAGAAGGTGCCGATTTTTACGTTCGGCCACACCATTTTGAGTAGATGTGTGGACACACGTTTTCTGGTGAATAATACCATGAGTGGTGAGATAAGAACCGAAGGCACCACGATCGTCATACTCACCGCCATTATCACTTCTAAGAACACGAATAGAAGCATCGAATGAGGTTTGCCCCATTTTATAAAATATTTGAAAGCAAGAAAAAACTTCACTTTTTTCTTCAAAAGATAAACCCATGTAGTACGAGAGAAGCAGTGAATAAAAGTGGCAAACAATCGAAAACCAGTTAAAGATAAAATAGGGGATGGTCCCCACACATCAGAATGTATCACATCAAAAGGGACAGTACTGGGAGAAGAAAGATGCGAAGAAGTATGTCGCACGTGTTTAAACTCATCACATACATCACAAGTAAAATTCTGAAGAAAAGGTAAAAAAACAGGAAACAATTTTTGCAGATAAGTGGAGGACGAATGTCCTAGGCGCAGATGCCAACGACGAACATCATCAGTTGTGGAGACGGAACAAGAAAGAGCCTGAAAGGATATCTGGGGGTTCAGGTAGTACAAGCCACCACGATTCCTACCACTGCCAATGTTCTGATTCGTACCTAGTTCCTGAAAAACACAAAAATCAGGAAAGAAGATTACAGAGCAATTCAGAGATCTAGTAATGTTGTTGATGGAAAGTAAATTGCGAGAAAAAGAGAGGACATGAAGAACAGAAGGAAGAGAAATAGACGGGAAACATAAGATGTTGTCTTTGCCCGCAATAGAGGATAAAGATCTATTTGCAGAAATGACCTTATCCTTACCAAACAAGGGGGTATAAGAGAGAAAACCTGAGGAAGACCCAGTCATATGATGTGTAGCGCCGGAGTCAAGAACTCATTCAGAGGAAGAGGCAGTGGCAGTATGAGCAATGGGCATCGCAATAGTAGCCAGGGAAGTAAAGCCTCCCGATCAGACTGAGAGGAGAGCAGACGACGGAAGGCATCCACTTCCTGAGCTGTAAGAGATCCAAGAGGGGAACAGTGGGACTCATCATAGACATCTGTAGTGTAAGCAACATCATGAGAGCGATGACCACTATGTCTCTGGCCACCACGACCAGGTCCACGACCACGGCCACGACCAGAAGGAGCAAGATGTGGATGAAGCTTGAAACACACCTCCCGAGAATGTCCCCTTCGACCACAGTAGTCACAGGTGGGCACAGAAGAGCCCTGGGTGGGAATAAGACCACGACCAACACTCGTCAAGGAAGAACTCAGGCGGTGCCATAACACTGAGGGACTTGCGTCGGTCTTCATCACCCAGAACCATACTGAAGGCCTCACGAAAGGAGGGAAGCGGAGAGCGGTGAAGAATACGCGTTCGCACCATATTAGATTCCATGTTCAAGCCCATCAAGAAAACAAGGAAAAGAAAACGATCCTCATTTTGCTTTATCTGAACAGCATCAGCAGTACATGCAGGAGTGAAGTGAGCAAAGTAGTCCAACTCTTGGTAAAGACGCTCAAACTCAGAGAAGAATGACGAAACGGTCATCGGGCCTTGCCGCAATTCCAAAATACGGCGAGTGAGCTCATACACCTGAGTGGAACTACCGATCTGTGAGTATGTTTTCCGAGCACTGGTCCAGATCTCAGATGCAGAATCCATCAACATATAGCTTTGGTAGACCTTGGGAGATATCGAATGTAGGAGCCATGAGACCACAAGTGAATTGTCAGAATCTCAACGCTTCCAGGAGGGATCCTTGATCGTGTCATCGATATACCCAAACATCTGTTGGCTGCGAATGACATGTTGGGTTGCGCGAGACCATTCTAGGTAATTCGTGTCATCCAAGGGAACCGTGGTAATCTTTAAAGAACCGGAGTGGCCATGAGGACGCTGAGAGTCACTCATTTGAGGTTGGATCACACCCGGAGAAGATGCAGAGGAATCAGGGTTACCCATATCGACAAAGAGGGATGACGAAAGATCAAGCAGTACGAGGAAACTGCATCAGCACAGCAGCGACAGTAGAGAAGGGCGGCATCAAGAAAGTAACAGTCGCGAGCAAGAGCAATCGACCATAGGATCAATAGAGGCAGCAGGGATGAAGGGCAGCAACCTGGCAGACGGGATCTGGACGAAGACTGCACGATCTCATCTACGACGGGAAGACAGGATCTGGACAAGCCCACAGCGCAGACGGGATGCAAGATCTGGACGAGGACTGGCGTAGAGATCAGTCGGGCCCTATCGATCAGAAGGCGGCAGTGACATCTTCTTCAGCAGCTGTCCGACGGGAAACACCCGTCTAGGAGCCGCTCGGCGTCATACGGGATCGGCAACGAAAAACCCGCAAGAAGCGTCGAGCGTCGGAAGCAGGCGAGTGGAGGATGCAGACGATCGAACGGAACAGGCGATCGAACGGAAGGGTGGAGCGAGATTAGACTCTGATACCAAGTAGAAAGGAAACTAAATGTTGTATATTGATAATTGAACCCTTACTCATACATATACATGAGTGAGGGAGAACCCTAAAAACAGAAAAGGACCTAAATACCCTCAACCGGGATTAAAACAAATAACAACAGGACGACTTGAAAATAATATAAATTACAACTGTCTAAGTGCGTGAACTATAATGAATGCAACCCTAGGTGGAGGGTCGGGGAAATAATTCTTGTCTAGCCCTAGGATGATGCGTGTATGCAAAGAGCGATCCAACAATAAATTGCAATTAACAATTAAAGCATAAATCTCACACTGTCATCACAGGTAAGTAACAAATAAATTGAAAGCAAGTAAATTAGGTTTTCCTCCGCTTAGAGGGCCAAAAGCTAACAAGCACAAGTGACAAGAATCCTACAAGAGTGATCAATTACAAAACGAATAAACTAGCTATGCCAAACATCCATAATGATATAAGAGTCCAAAATCGTACAACAATGTTAATAAATAACAAAAGACAACTAAGGAACTCACGAGTGAGGGGTCGTAGGCGTAGGAGCAGAGATCTAGTGTCCGTAGCAGAGATCTAGTGTCCGTAGCCGCGATGGTTGTTGTCTGGGGAATGGAGATGGCTGTATGGTGGCTGTCGAAGAAGGATTATGGCTGCATTGTGGATGGAATGAGGAGTGGCTGGCTGAGTGAGGTTCTGGGAGAGGGACCAAGGCTGTCCATGGGGAGGAAATGGGTTGTAAGGGCCTGGACAGTGATTTGGCGGAAGGAGGAGAGGGCTGGAGATGCTATGGTGTATTGGAGGGTAGGCAAGTACTGTGGCGTGCAAAAGGAACCAGCGTCTGCTGGAACTGCAACCGCTGACTGCTTGGAGGATGTTTGGCCAGTTGGCCGAAGGGGAAGGGGCTGGGAAGGGTTGACTGTAGTAGGAAGGGGTTGCCTTGGGGGTGGGCGGCTGGGTGGAATCAGCACAGCTGCTATTTGGGGCCGTCTTGGGAGTGGGTGGAAACAGCACAGCTGTTGTGTGGGGCTATCTTGGAGGTGGGCGGCTCGGTTTTTTGAATAGAAAATGTGTTAGGTGTTAGGGTCGAAGAGGAGAGGGAGGAGTCGAGAAGAAGGAAGAAGAAGAAGAAGAAGAAGAGAGATGAATCCCTTGGGGCTCCTTTTTTTATCATACTTCAAAGCTAGCTCAAATGAGAGATACATATAGGCTTATATAGTGCCTCATTCCAAAGTACGCAAAGGCAAACGGTAAATAACTCATGACCCGAAATACATGTGTGATAATAAAAGATAAGGTTGGCAGCTACGCTACACTTGTGCGGCCTACTAGCGAACGTCTGTTGTCGAGTTGGGATGTGTCCATGTCGTCTTGGCCCCAACGTCGACTTATGCGTCGTGTCCTCGTCCCTTGCCCTTTTCTGTCTTTGTAACAATGGCGCTCTCTCATAAATTCGCCTCGTCCTTAAGGCAGAAACAACTATCGTCGCGCACTGCAGCTGAGATGGTGCAGGTGCGTCCAGGCGGGTCGGCTCGACGTCGTGCCACAGGTATGCGATAAAAACTACTGGCACATGTGGCTAAGGAGGATGGGGTGACGCCGGAAGATGAGAAAAGGACGCCTCCCCTGCCAAGAGGAAAAAGACTCCCACATGAGAAAAGCGCATCGTCACGCGGGCCCAGTTGATATGCACGTCCCCGAGTGTACGAAGTCATGCGACGCCGAGTATGGCGCCAAGACCACCGAGCACAAAAGAGTAGAAATATGCGCGGAGAGGGAAGGGGCCCACAGTCATGTGCAGGTCCGTAAGAGGCCCCCAGTGGTAGTGCGGTGGTCGTCGCCCAAGCAAACAGTGAGAGGAGGGGAAGGAGTCGAGCGAATATCGAGGTGTATCGCCAAGCACGAGGAGATGAAATTGTGGCTGGCCCACTATCAATCAGCACCGTCAGGGGAGTGCCATCCAGGGAACTAGTGAGCGTCATAGTGAGGGGGCCAGAGGTGCCACCCATCGTATAGCAAAGATGTTCGAGACGATGTAGACGTGCAGGGGGACCCATGTCAACAAGTGAGTCATCGCCCTCTAGTGCTTTGAAATCACCAAGGATGATTTTTGGGTCCCCCTCGCCAATGGTGATGTCGAGCTCCTTCAGAGGATAATCATGAATCAGAGAGTAGAGTTGTTTACAACGAAAACAAAGGCCCCTGGTGCGAAAATCGTGGTACTCGTAGTTTGTCATTCGGGGGCCATTCGGGAGCTGAGGCGGTCGGGGAGGTGGTCCAAGACGAGGGGGAATCGCGGTATGCACCTGGGGGGGGGGGGGGGGGGGGGGGGGGGGGGGGGGGGGGACTGGAAGAGTGGGGGAGGGGAGGAAATTGGAGGGAGGCGTAGAACTCCCCGATGGCTGACCAATAATGATGGAGGTGAACCTTGAAGTCCGCTTCCACCAAGCGGGCTAGGTCCATGACATCGATAATTGTCCTGGGTGGCGGGTGTGAAGGCGGGGATCGTATGTGGGGGAGGATCCCCTACATGAAAAAGTCCAAGTAGTGATCTGGCGGTAACTCGGTAAGCCCGGAACATGCGTCGCCAAGGCAATGAACTCACGATGTAGTCGTCAAGGAAGCCTGATTGGCGGACACCACACAAACGTTTAACTGATGTCCCTGAATAGCGAACATCATAGCGGAGGATGAGGACATGTTGAAGTTCCACCCAGGAGAGCGAAGGGTTGTTCTGTCGACTGTCGTAGCCAGCGGACCCAATGGAGGGATGATCCCTCCATGCTGATGAGAGTCGTATCAACCTTTTGTGGCTCCGGAGTCCGATGAATGTCGAAAAATGACTCTGCGCGGGCAATCAATCCCAAGAGGTCGGTGCCATTGAAAGAAGGGGCGTCGAATGGACAGAGTGGAGGCAGGAAGCCCTCTGGCTGAGAGATAGGGCCCCAGGGAGGGTCCGGGTGTGCCTCGAGAAGCGATGCAGACTCCATTTTGTAGGACGATGAAGCACTCGGTCTGTCGGCTATGAGGGCGTCGAACTTAGCATCCGTCCGCAGCATTAGGGCCTGAAGCGAGGCAATTGCCGCCTCATGAGCATCAAGACGGCGGGAGATGGCCAGATATACAGGAGGTTGAGGCGCGAGTGTGTCGGAGTGCGCCATAGATCGGAGTCGTGGGGGCATGCACGCGTGAGGCGGGACGGTGCGCAGCTGAGGAAACACGGCCAGCAGTAGCAAACACGCGGCCACCAACGGCGGACACGCGACCACCATCGGTTGGAGAACGGAGGAAACCTCAAGTCAGGCACAACGCAGTCGATAAAAGCACGGGAAGAACAGAAGGGGTTGTAGGAGTGAAGCAATTCTCAGGATGCACAAATAAAAGGTGTGATGCCTGAGCGGGAGTCACGTGGAGGGTGAGACAGCTCGCGGAGAATCGGCGTGGGGGCAGCGCGACAGACGGATGATGTACTGAGAGACGCGGCGAGCGTGCGAGAAACAGACACATGCGACTCGACGTGCGAGAAACGGACACAAGTGATGTTGTAGCGGGAGCACGCGACGGTGCTAGAAACAGACGCAGACGAGGCTTGTAGCGAGAGAATTGGCACTGGGAGCACATGGTCGGAAGGCGTCGGACGCGCGCAGGGAAGGATGCGGACGAAGACGGGGCGCCGATTCTGGGCAGAATGCTTGCATGCGTGTGACTGGAACGAAAGTTTCAGGCAACGGAAACGACGGCGGAAGCGAGGCAGATCAGACCAAATGTTAGGTGCTAGGTTTGAAGAGGAGAGGGAGGAGTCGAGAAGGAGGAAGAAGAAGAGAGACGAATCTCAGCACCTATGGCTCCTTTTTTATCATACTTCCAAGCTAGCTCAAATGAGAGATGCATATAGGCTTATATAGTGCCTCACTCCAAAGTACGCAAGGGTAAACCGTAAATAACTCACTGCCCGAAATACACGTAGGATAATAAAAGATAAGGTTGACGGCTGCGCTACACCCATGCGGCCTACTAGCGAACATCTGTCGTTGAGTTAGGATCTGTGTCCCTGTCGCTTTGGCCCCGACGTCGACTTATGCGTCGTGTCCTCGTCACTTGCCTTTTTCCGTCTTCGTAACAAAATGAGGTGCGGTTGTAGAGGAATGTGGACTGCATGGGGGGTGGAATGCTAGAAAACAACAAAGTGTTGTTATTTATAGTGGATTTAGGGTGGCGGCTGCTAGGGAAAAGTCCGGTTGGGCTGTGGGAGATCGAGAAAGAGGTGGCCAGTACTTGGAAACAAGGACAACAAAGATAACATAACAAAGAGTCAGGCACCTTCGAGTTTCGTGGAGTCGGCACCACGAGAGATCGCCGAATTTCGGGGAGCGGCTATGATTGACCATACACGATGGTTGTCCGATCTCACTAAATAAAACACAACAAATAAAACAAATACATGAAAAGTATTGAAACGTCGATCCGGACGCAACCGCGGACTCGGATCATCCATTGGGCGACGCCAAATATGACAGGAAACAAATCAGCCCCGAATGGGCCCAAAACCTTGTGCTCTGTCGCCTCGTTGATCCCCATCAAAGGGATTTCCCCTCTGTTTTGAAATTATAAAAACCTCTCTTAGAACTTTGATCTATTTAAAACACCAAATGACAACTACAAATAGACTTAAATACCCCTCCCACTTTTGAAATAAATTTTTTTTAAATAAATATAAAACAATACTATTAAGTATTTTCCCTAATGCATAAATCAAAAATTTCTTTCTAGCACGCTTGCGCTCCCCTATTCCAGCCCTCGTGTTAGAGCTCGCCACCAACTGCATGACCTTCATCAGCCATCTTAAGGTCTGCCGCCGACTACCAGGGCTTGACGTCGTTGCTTAGTGTCGACACCGACTACTAGGGCTCACAATCGATGGAGCTATCACTGTCAGGTCTCGACACTGAGAGAGTTTCTATCTTACGACAGTAGGAAGCAGAAAGGAGACGATCTCGTCGAGTGTTGGAATGGGAAGGTCGATTGGGTCTAACGAGAGAGCAGAGAGGATTTCTCTGTTTCTCATTTTTTCCCAGGCTCCTTTGATAGGAAGGGGGTCGGCCTTTAATAGGAATAGGAAATAGGATCATATTAAATAGAGGCTAAGAGGCCTTAATAAGTATCAAATAAGTAGATTCCAAGAGTTTAGAAATCAATTCAGCCTTTTGGTATTCTCCCCCAATATAAATAATTCTGAAAATGGAAATTAAACAGGCTTATTATATTTCATTTCAGAATTAATATGAATTAAAACACTTCGCCTTTTTTTACAAATAATAAAACTTAACCTAATTATCACTTAGCCTAATTTAACAGACATTTTTATTCATGGTCTTATTGGTCAGACATTAAGCAGAACGAGTGATACAAGAGCGATACAAAATGCACTAGTGTGTGCACGAACATAAACTACAACATGCGAGAATAAAAAGGTTTGAAAAACAAACTTGCTCGAGGATATGCGTGACACAATTCCATAAAATAAAAGTGCGACAAAAATAAAAATAAGAAGCACAAAGATGTGACGCAGATTGCATCATTACTGCATTGTAATAATATTTAGGTTTGATTTGCATACCTTTATTGAAACCAAAAACTACCATAAATGGTTGAGACGGATGATTGCTCCTCTATTGAGTGGGTCGGAAAAAGGTTAGAGGGGATAAAGGATATTATAAATACCCTTTAATCTCTTTTAACCTAAACTTTTATTCATTTTCTCTTGCCCGCATTCTAGCTCCGCCCCATAAAGACTTACTTGGAGATTTCAGACAGAAAAGGAGAATGGGAGCTCTAGTTCGTGGTTGCTCGTGCGAGATCCGATGGCTCCTAGTCATTGTAGCGTGGAGAGACTTTGGTGTGGAAATGTGACTATATTGTGAATATAGATTGTTTATATTAATTGATTACTGCATTGCAATGGCCTTTGGGTTTAATTTGCATCCATTATTGAAACCTAAACTGAGATCAACGGTTGGGACAGACAATTGTTCCTCCTCCATACTAGATTTTGGTGTAGCCTGGGAGTTGGTTAGGCTAGCCAGGTTGTGTATTAACCATGACCAGTGTATGTGCTTACTAGATAGATAGATCTTCACACTTGTTAGTATTGTATACCACAGTCTACACATGCTATGAAATCAACTAGTAAAAACTATGTATGTGAACTGAGTCATCTGTTTAAGATCAGCCTTCACTCCGAAGTTAGTCCGTGCATCCTCGCCGAACTTCCGTCCCCAAGTGTGTGTTCTCTTCTTCTTCATCAATCTCCTCTTCTTATTCTTCTTCTTCCTCCCCTTCTTCTTCTTCTTCATCAATCTCCTCTTCTTATTCTTCTTCTTCCTCCCCTTCTTCTTCTTCTTCCTCTTCTTCTGCCGAATTTTTACCCTCTTCTTCTGCCGTCTCTTCTTCCTCATTTGCCGTATTCCTCCTTTTTTTTTGGATTTTGCTGCTACCAAATTTTGAGTTTTTACCATCACCTTCTTCCTTCTCTTCTTCTCCTCTTCCTCTTTTCCTGATTTTTTTTACTATATATATATTACCCTCTTCTTCTTCCCCTCTTCTTATTATTTTGTACAGAAGAAAGGGTGGAGATAGAAGGCAAGGAGCATGCAAACCTGCGAAGTTCAGGTGATAATCTATGAAAGGAGACATTGAGAGAGTGGGTGAGCAATAAAGAAGTGTGCGTCCTCGTGAAGGGTTGTGGACGAATCAGTGGACCAGAGGCATCATCGATAGGCGACTGGCTTGAGACAGACTGGCGAGGACGATTAGGAGTATAAATGTTTAGTGGGGTGTCGATATCACATTGGTCAGTAGACAGTCAATAGGATCGTTAGTGTTAAAACCGGAAAACCGGCTTCGACGTTCGAAAGGGGGATGCAGCTAACCCTTACATCATCCGAGCTAGAACACGTGACCGATCGCTAAGAGCTGAAGGACCTTGCACCCACCAAGACTTGAAGACCTGAACAGACCCATTAAGCTGCAGCGAGGAGGTCCCACCACAAACCCGTAAGATCAAAGAGAGCTTCCCCTCCCAAGCCAATGCTGAGTCTGGGCATCCTAGAGAGCACTAAGTAACACCTCAATGCCAACCTCAGCTGGCGGAGGGTTGGGGTGCTTGCTCACAAGTAACACACGAGGGAGAGGAGAGGAAGAAGAGAGAGTCCCCTCCCAAGGTGCCCATGAGGGTCTATTTATAGACTTCCTAAATTTGGGTTGCGGATAGACAAATTCCCCTATCCGGAGCCCAACTTCGAACCCAAACCAACGATCACGACCGAAACAGACAAGGGGGGACGAGTGGGACTCGAAACGTCACTCCCCCCTTACCGGGGGCCGGGGGAGTGGACCGAATGGTCCACTGTCTGGGCTGGGCGAGTGGACCATTCGGCCCACTCCCATAGGGGCGAGTGGACCCACGTGCGAATGCCCGGGGCGAGTGGACCATAGGTCCACTCTCCCCCCACCCTGGGCGAGTAGACCATGGTCCACTCGCCACCCCTGGGCGAGTGGACCATAGGTCCACTCGCCTGGGGCTTGGGCGAGTGGACCAGTGGTCCACTCGCCCCTGCCTTGGGCGAGTGGACCACAAGATCCACTCGCCCAGGCGGGGAAGTGGACTTACGGTCCACTTCCTCTTTCCTCGGGTCTTGCCTTACCGCTCGGTCGGTCTCGGTAGCCTTCGATCGGTCGAATTGCTTGTCACGGTCATTTTCTCTATGGCGATCTCAATTGCTCCGGGTCACCCCAACTCGGCAAATATGAGGGTTGTACACAATCCCCGCTCTTTTCGAGCTTGTCTCAAGCTCGGAAAGGAAGTCCAACCAACCTATTTGACGAGTAGGTGAGGCTTTAGAGGAATCCCCGGAGGTCCCCGCCAATTGGTCACTCTAGTCGAGCTCTCCAGCTGGACTCGACCTGAGGCAGAAGACGAACCTTTCTCCACTTAATAACCCTCCTGTGAGCCGAGCTCAACTGGAGGTGGAGAAAGCTCAACACCTCTGGTCGAGCTAAACTCGACCTGAGGTGGAGGAAAACTCAACACCTCTAGTCAAGCTGAACTCAACCTGAGGTGAAAGGCGAACCTTTCTCCACTTAACAACCCTCCTGTGAGCCGAGCTCAACTGGAGGTGGAGAAAGCTCAACACCTCTGGTCGAGCTAAACTCGACCTGAGATGGAGGAAAACTCAACACCTCTAGTCGAGCTGAACCCAACCTGAGGTGGAAGGCGAATCTTTCTCCTCTTAACAACCCTCCTGTGAGTCGAGCTCAACTGGAGGTGGAGAAAGCTCAACACCTCTGGTCGAGCTAAATTCGACCTGAGATGGAGGAAAACTCAACACCTCTAGTCGAGCTGAACCCAACCTGAGGTGGAAGGCGAACCTTTCTTCACTTAACAACCCTCCTGTGAGCCGAGCTCAACTGGAGGTGGAGAAGACTCAACACCTCTGGTCGAGCTAAACCTGACCTGAGATGGACGAAAACTCAACACCTCTAGTCGAGTTGAACCCAACCTGAGGTGGAAGGCGAACCTTTCTCCGCTTAACAACTCTCCTGTGAGTCGAGCTTAACTGGAGGTGGAGAAGGCTCAACACCTCTGGTCGAGCTAAACTCGACCTGAGATGGAGGAAAACTCAACACCTCTAGTCGACCTGAACCCAACCTGAGGTGGAAGGCGAACCTTTCTCCGCTTAACAACTCTCCTGTGAGCCGAGCTCAACTGGAGGTGGAGAAGGCTCAACACCTCTGGTCGAGCTTAACTCAACCTGAGGTGGAGGAAAACTCAACACCTCTAGTCGAGCTGAACTCAACCTGAGGTGGAAGGCGAACCTAACATCTCTGGTCGAGCCGAACTCAACCTGAGACGGAGGGAACTCAACATCTCTGGTCGAGCCGAACTCAACCTGAGACGGAGGGAACTCTAACATCTCTGGTCGAGCCGAACTCAACCTGAGACGGAGGGAACTCAACATCTCTGGTCGAGCCAAACTCAACCTGAGATGGAGGGAACTCAACATCTCTGGTCGAGCCGAACTCAACCTGAGACGAAGGGAACTCAACATCTCTGGTCGAGCCGAACTCAACCTGAGATGGAGGGAACTCGACATCTCTGGTCGAGCCGAACTCGACCTGAGACGGGGGAACTCAACATCTCTGGTCGAGCCGAACTCAACCTGAGATGGAGGGAACTCAGCATCTCTGGTCGAGCCGAACTCAACCAGAGACGGAGGGAACTCAACATCTCTGGTCGAGCCGAACTCATCCTGAGATGGAGGGAACTCAACATCTCTGGTCGAGCCGAACTCAACCTGAGATGGAGGGAACTCAACATCTCTGGTCGAGCTGAACTCAACCTGAGACGGAGGGAACTCAACATCTCTGGTCGAGCCAAACTCAACCTGAGATGGAGGGAACTCAACATCTCTGGTCGAGCCGAACTCAACCTGAGACGGAAGGAACTCAACATCTTCCCAAACCAACTGGAGGCGGAGAACCAGTCCACGTCCTTGGAGCTTAACTCACTTGGAGGCAGAGGAACTCAACACCTTCCCAAACCAACTGGGGGAGAAGAACCAGTCCACGTCCTTGGAGCTTAACTCACTTGGAGGCAAAGGAACTCAACACCTTCCCAAACCAACTGGGGGCGGAGAACCAGTCCACGTCCTTGGAGCTTAACTCACTTGGAGGCAAAGGAACTCAACACCTTCCCAAACCAACTAGGGGCGGAGAACCAGTCCACGTCCTTGGAGCTTAACTCACTTTGAGGCAGAGGAACTCAACACCTTCCCAAACCAACTGGGGGCGGAGAACCAGTCCACGTCCTTGGAGTTTAACTCACTTGGAGGCAAAGGAACTCAACACCTTCCCAAACCAACTGGGGGCGGAGAACCAGTCCACGTCCTTGGAGCTTAACTCACTTGGAGGCAGAGGAACTCAACACCTTCCCAAACCAACTGGGGGCGGAGAACCAGTCCACGTCCTTGGAGCTTAACTCACTCGGAGGCAGAGGGACTTAACACCTTCCCAAAGGTTTTACCTAAGGTTCTATCTCTACCTACTTTTCATTCATCATGGGGAGGTTACATATCTATTACAACGCGTCTTCTTGCGCCTACTCGGCCACATGCATCTCGGTCATCTCTTTTATCACCTCCTCCACTTTCTCTGCCTTCTCATTCCTTCTCTTTCTCCTGGTCCCTCCTGCTCCTTCGGTCAATCTGGAGGTGGATGGCTTGTTCCCGAAATTGATTCACGTAGCTTCCCCGCGTCTCCCCATGCTTCTGTCGAATCAAGAGCAGGGCCTCCGCCCCCTTCCTCCTCTTCTTCAAGGTGGAGAACCTCAGCAAGAAGCTTCAGCAGAGGTCCTCGAAGAGGCAGATAGTACCTGATAGAAGCTGGTGGAACCAGCTTCTTGCCTTTCCCTTGAAAGTGACAACGAAGGGTTTACACTTGGAGGCGTCCGTCATCTGCCTGATCGAGACCATGTCTTCAAACCACTGGAGGTGCTGAAGAGGGTCATCCTTGCCAGCGTAGTAGGACATAGCAGGTTCACTGAACCCGTCTGGAACTGGAGCTGAGGCGATCAGCTCGCAGAAAGGACTTCCCCACCCTCCCTGGTGAGACGGAGGCATTCTCTCTACCTCCTCACCGGGGCAGCTGGTCCCAGGTGAACTGTTGAAGAGCACCCGTGCTTGGAGGCTCAAACCTTCCTCCGAGGCTGGCACCTTCCCTTGTCGATGTGTTATCCCTGCTTCTATCAGAGATGGAGAGGCGATCGCGAGTGCAGGTGGTGTCGAGCACTCACCACGAGGGGGTAGTGCGACCTGTAAGAGCTCTATGATCGATTACCTGAACTCCTCAAAGTCACTCTTCTTTATGTACTCGCTGGTAGGGGCGAGTTCCCCAGCCCATCGCTTCCAGTCATGGAACTTGCTCAAACTTTTCCAAACTAGCTGCTTCCACGCTCACCGCACCAGAATGTTGAAACCGGAAAACCGGCTTCGACGTTCGAAAGGGGGATGCAGCTAACCCTTACATCATCCGAGCTAGAACACATGACCGATCGCTAAGAGCCGAAGGACCTTGCACCCACCAAGACTTGAAGACCTGAACAGACCCCTTAAGCTGCAGCGAGGAGGTCCCACCACAAACCCGGAAGATCAATGAGAGCTTCCCCTCCCAAGCCAATGCTGAGCCTGGGCACCCTGGAGAGCACTAAGTAACACCTCAACGCCAACCTCAGCTGGCGGAGAGTTGGGGTGCTTGCTCACAAGTCACACACGATGGAGTGGAGAGGAAGAAGAGAGAGTCCCCTCCCAAGGTGCCCATGGGGGTCTATTTATAGACTTCCTAATTTTGGGCTGCGGATAGACGAATTCCCCTATCCGCAGCTCAGCTTCGAACTCAAACCAACGATCACGACCGAGACAGACAAGGGGGCGAGTGGGACTCGAAACGTCCGAACAAGGGGTTGCACGTGGTGTTTCACTAGAAGGAGAAGAGGAATAGAATGGTTGATTCTCGAGGAACGTAACATCAGTGGATGTCACAGTTTTCTGATCTGAGCGAGAATAACATATGTATCCCTTCTGAGTTCGAGAGTACCCAACAAATATATTTGGTGGCCCGTGGTGCCAACTTATATAAAGGAGGCCGAAGATGATAAACAAAATACACACCAAAAAACTCGAGAGGTTATGGAAGGGAGGTGTGGACGAAAATAGGATGGAGAAGGAGACTCAAAGTTCAAGATAGTAGATGACAAACGATGAATTAAATAACATGCAGTAGTTATCGTGAAGTTCCCATAGATATTTGAAACTTGCATTTGAAACATGAAAGATCCGTCTACTTCCAAGGTGTCGGTTCTTCTTCTCGGACACCATTTTTTATGGTGTACAGGCGCAGGACGTTTTATGAATAATACCCAAAGTATTACAAGTTTCCTGAAATCGGTGAATAATGTACTCACGAGCATTATCCGTCCGAATGATTTTGATGTTAGTAGAAAATTGATTGCGAGTTTCTGCAATAAAAGAGCGAAATACATGTATTATCTCTGATCAATCACAAAGTAAATATATCCATGTCATGCGAGAATGATCATCTATAAAATTAATAAAATAACAATAGATAAACCGAAAGTTTTATATAAATCTCAAATGTTTGAATGAACTAAGGAGAGAGGAGCATCGCCCTTAGTACAATGAGAGAAGAAAGTTGAACAATGTTGTTTTCCATAGATACAAGATTTGTATGTAAAATCGGAAACAGGAAAATCCAAAAGCGCTTTTTGTACGATTGAGAGAGATGCATGGCCAAGACGTCGATGTCAGCTGACTGAAGAGATGGAAGAGAGTTGAGGAGGGTAGATCCAGAATGTAGAGCCCGTTCGACAATCATCCTCTACCAATGATACTCTGCTTTTATCGATCTTGCACCACAAAGGGAAAAAAGAAGAAGAAAAAGTCATGATCATGAGTGAGGCGACTAACAAAGAGGAGATTAAACTGTGAACCAAGAACATGAAGTACAGATAGTGGATAAATAGAGGAGGAAAGATTCATGTCTCCAGATCTATTAACAGGGGTGATTTCTCCATTGGTAATAGTGATAAACTTTGGATAAATAGTGGGTGTGCATTACAAGGGTAAATAGAGGAGGAAAGATTCATGTCTCCAGATCTATTAACAGGGGTGATTTCTCCATTGGTAATAGTGATAAACTTTGGATAAATAGTGGGTGTGCATTACAAGGGTTTCTGCAAAAAAATATGGTTTGTAGCCCCGGAGTTTATTATCCAAGAAGGGTTATAGGAAAGACGCGATATACCTTCATTTACCGTAGAGGCAATGGACCTGGATGATCAAGTAACCAGACCCCGAAGACTCTGGAGTTCCTCCTGCAAGGTGTCAACTTCAGATCGGGACGTGCTGGGAGTGTCACTCGCAAATGAAGCTTGTTGAAAAGGGTTTTGTTGTTGTTGTGGGAATCCATGTTTTCTATAACAAGCTGTCTCCGTGTGATTTTCCCGGCTAGGTACACATGTGAGTGTCCTATCCCATGGGACAATTTCAACCATCTCACCCACCACCACCCAAGAGCCCATGTGATTTCCACGGTGCCCAATATTGGGAGGACGCACTTTAGTAAAATGGTGGATAACGACAGAAGTTGGAGCCATGGAAACATCGGTGGTGGGGTGACTTTTAGAACCATTAAGCAAACATCAGACGAGGTTGTGATAGTTTTCGACGATAAAGCATTGGCACGACATTGTATAGATGTGGTGATATTCTAACCATCATCATAGATATACACACCACTTCTTTTTGCGCTCTTTGGGATGCCAGATCCAGAGATGAGAATCTTATATTGCGCTACAAATGACGTCAGATAGCCATTCGGACTAGGTTCAACAATTTGAAGATCCCATAATAGATCGAATAAATGTTTAAGGCTATTTTACCCAGAGTAAAGGGACTTTAGTTAATCCCGCATAAACCTTTGCAGTTCCGTGGTACACAATCATTCAATATGACTCACTTTCCATAGAGTTCAGTATCTAGAACTAAACTCAACTATCATTCTGAAGTCATTACTCAGTAGGCTCGATCGGGGGGTCTCGAGTCAGATGATGAAGGAGAGCCTTAGTCTGGACTACTCTGCGCACTGATTAGACCCACTCAGCAAAGTTCTTCTTCCCAGTAAGAGAAATAATGGTGATCTTCAGCTCATCTTAGACTTCAGAGTGGTGGATGAGATTGAAGCAGCATTTGTTCCCATTGTGCAGTAAACTGGCAAGGTGATGTAGGGTAGGCTACGGGGTGCACAAAATCTAGATCTCTAGATGAAAATACGATTGTGACACAATGATCATAGGGCTACATGCAATGAAGCCGTCAGATACGGCGACAAATAATTTTGAGCAATGTAAAATTTTCAACACCATGCAATTAATTAAAGGAAATTAAAACAAGCATTTAATTCGGCGTTTATGTAACGGCTTTCCTCCGCTCGGAGGGCCAATACTAAGCGCGCGGAGAATAGATCTCACCTGCAAATTATAAGAGCACCGCAACAAAGTTCTACAAGTACAAACTCAAGCAAAGCACGAAAATAATCCAATAATAATGTAGATTCAAATATTCCAATACATAAGAGGCTCACCAAAGCAGCGGGCTGATCCGAGACAATGAGGAACTCGGGGCCGGGTATGTAGTTCGGCGATCGAAGGTGGAACCGGAGGCATGACGGAATGGCGGTGGACGTCCACGGTGGAAAATAAGGAGATCGGGCCGGAAATGGATAGATCTGGCCACTAGGGGATAGATCCGGGTGGGGAATGGATGGATCCGATGTATGATAGCGGATCCGGGGTGCGGGGGCGTATGGTGGTGGAAATAACGGATCGGGATATGAAAATCCTAGATCTTGACTGGTCGGATAGGGCCGGGGAGGAGCGGGGTGGTTGATAGAAAGGGTGTGGGGGCTGGCGGCAAGGAGGAGGGCGGCTGGAGGCAAGGGGAAAGGGCGGCTGGAGGTAGGGGTGCGGGTGGCTGAAGGCGGGCAGCAGGGAGGAGGGCAGCTGGAGGGCTGGCGGCAGTTTGCTGGGTTGCTGAACAGAGGGGAGGCTGCGGATTGGGAGGAGTCTAGGGTGGTCGGCGGTGGCTGGGAGGAGGGGGAGAAGAGGGGGAAGGATAGGGGATACCTTGGGGAGAAGATTGAGCACCTAGGAGTCGTCACCTAGGGTTCCACGGCGTCGGCACCGCGGGGTGATCGCTGGAATCCGGGAATGAAGTTTCTCTAAATTCTGCAATGCCTCCATCAGCCCACTACTCTCTTATTTATAATAAAAACAAAGCTTGGGCATCTCAATCAACGACTATGATTGGACGGGGGAAAATCCACTTAAATACAACAATAATAAACCAAAATATATAAAGTAATATATGATCTCGACTCGCGACGCGGATCCGAACACGACCGCGGAGTCGGATCGGCGATCCGGTCAAGCTCTCGTGCGCGAATATACGAACGTGGGTCCCGCCTTGCGGCGGATCCCTCCTGGTGCATAACTTGATGGTTCCCCATCACAAGGTTTCCGTGAGCTTCTGGAGTTCAAGTGAGAACCGAAGGATGATCACGCGAGAGAGGGATCTCAATTAGCGAGAGGGGCGAGAGCGAGAAGTTGTGCCAGTGAGAGTAGAGGAGATGGCGATCGAGCTGTAAGTCCAGTGAGCACTAGTTCCTGCAAGTTCGTCAATTCCTGTGAGCATACACGCTTTAATACAAGCGAGTTCGTGCGAGTTCATTGAACTCAGGTAAAGAGTGACCCCCAAGTTCTTCTGCAAGTTCGTCGAGCTCAGGTAAACAATGACCACCAGGCTCTTCAATGAGTTCATCGAGCTCAGGTTATAGCAACCAATCTTTAATTCCAGCAGGTTCGTCGATTCCTGCGAAGTCGACAAGCTCTCTCCGTCGATATCAGGAATGGCCGACGAGTTCCTAGTGGTCGACACGAGTTCTCAGTGGTCAACATGATTACTACGAGATTAGCGAGCTCTCATTGAGCGCAGGATTATGGTTTGTGGGCAAGATTCTTTTTTGGACGCGGAGACTGGTCAGAAGCTGGCTCTTTGTTTCTTACGCCAAGTGCGAGATCGGCACGAGTAAACTTACCTGGAAACAACATCAGAGTATTAAGAAATTGGGAACTCAAGCAACGCAAGAGCAAAAGCTCAATCAACGCAAGCGAGCTTAGGTAAGAGGAGCATTCAGGACTCAAGTAACTCTGATACCATGTGAAGTAATTACAAGTATAATAATGTTTATTACTCTTTATATTAAGTAAATGCAAACACATATATTATAGTCATGAAGAGTGACACCTCAACTATAAATAACAATGTGGGGACTAAGTTATAAAAGATAAACTATACTCATAATGGACAGTTTTTAGCATTGGGCTTTTTATACGATACATTTCTATAATTTCAATTATATTTAATATTCACTTACTTTTTCACATTATTTAAGTTATGCTTCCACGTAGTAAAAAAAATTAATTACAAATTCACTACCAATATTGGATCCACGCTAATTAGTTACTAATGTCTTCTTAAGAACAACTAAATAACATGCAAATTATCTTCATTAATTGTCTAAACACAAGAAAACGTCTATAATAGATTTTCCTTACATTAAACAAAGATGATTCAAATAAATTGACTTTTTCGTGCATTTTTTTTCTCACCCCTAATCTCATTGTATGACTAATTAATAATTAGTTTGAGTCATCTAACTATTACCGAAATTAGAAAAATAAATGCTCTTAAATATCAATAGCCAGATGTTTCTTCTCCATCACTTCACATTCTTTTAGTCCTCGAAATATCCTCAAAAACTACAGACATCAATAAATATCTTATTGAAATTAAAGTTTTACGTTTTCAAATCCACCTATAATATACTTTATTATTGCATTCATTGTGGTAGACTTAAATATTTTCTTCCCTAAAACTTTAATTTAGTAATTTCTCAAAATAGTATTTTCAAATTATTGTCTACAAACTAAAATCATAATATATTTGCTTTAATGCATCTAACTCTGATCAAAGTCTCAAGATTTCTTATTTTTTCCCTTTGTTATGATATTATACATATATATATATATATATCATTTGCACGAAGTCAAGTATATAAATACTCAAACATAGTAGTCATAGCTTTTCCATAACCTTCTTTGTAAGACTTCTTAACTTTCTAATAATCATATACGCATCAATATTATTACATATTTATCATTTCTAATAATCTTTTTTCTTAATAACCTTTAATGCTCCTCACTTCACCGCCAAGCCGAGATATTAAGTTCAACATATTTCTATAGATTAATAACCTATTTGCATTTCTTTGAATGAAAATAAAATATTCAAACTCCATATCAAAATTTGCTAACAGTAACATTGTTGAAAACATTATATCTATTGTACCAACAATAAAATCAATTTGTTACGCACTGCCCTTGCTTGATAGAAAAAGATAAAGATGAGACAAGGGGAGAGAGAGAGAAGCTTACATGGCATGCCGGGCAAAATGATAACGATGCTTCCAATTGATAAAGCAAATTTAATACCATTTCTTTGGGCAGCTGCCGTGCCATTTCCAAAGAGTCTCTTGCAATAGCTGTTGAACAATATCCTTTCACCAGAACTGGATGGTCACAAGCCTGCCTGAGTCGCAAAAGCATCAACAAAATATTGGCATAATTTTGCTTGACGGTGCCAGCAGCAGCATAGGCCTGAAATTAGGAAGTTGCTATTCAATAAAATTTTAAAATAAACAACAATTAAAGTTCTAGAAGGTTAATCATAATTAAAATTATTGACACAATAAAGTTTTCCTAAAGCATTTAGTAGTGTCATTAACGAAATAGCCATTAGAAATACCCAGAGCACATGTCTGCTTATGACTTAACTATTAAGCCTTGAACAAAGAAATTTAATTTGGATTCACAAATAATATATTCTAGCTCCCTTTCACACAAAAAAGTCTTGAGTACTTCTTTCTAAAGAAACTTCAAGATGTTAGTATTTTTTTCCCTAGACAGTTTCTATCTTAATTTTGCAGCTTTCAAAACGAATTATTATTTGAAATAGAAATTTAAATATAAACCTAAAAAATCAAAATATTTTAAAATATTGATTTAAAATTAAAACATCAAAATGATAACAACAATATGAAGAATTGAAATATATATTAAGGGTTATTTACCGGAACCTCCCCTCGAGGTTTGCAAATTACAACTTGCACCCCTCTAACTTTCGAAATTACAATTACTCCTCTCAATGTTTACATTTCATATTATGAAATGTAAACATGGAGGGGAGTTTAGGGTAATTTCGAAAGTGAGGGTGCAAGCTGCAATTACGCAAACATTGAGGGGAGGTCCCAGTAAATAACCATATATATTAATATAGAATACTTCAACGAGAAGGTTAACATGAATGTGACAAAATCTGGAAAGCATAAAGTTAAAATGATTTATTAAAATGGAATGGGAACAGCACCTATGAGTATCAGAGTGTGAGATTATAAAAAAACAGACTTAAGTAGTTTGGCAGCAGGCAGGATAGAGAGCAAACAATCTTTAGTCCCATGACACATCATAGAGAGCAAAGAATCTTTAGTCCCATGATACATCATAGAGAGCAAAGAATCTTTAGTCCCATGACACATCTGTGTGCATGGATGTGCATGCATGAAAGCATGTATAGACTTATTGTTGTAGGTACAAACGTAGGTCTTATATATGCAAAAATACATACATTTGAGTATTTAGAGATGGCTTCATCCTTTTAGATGAATTGTATAAGAATTTTTTATTTGTAAAACTAAAACGGTTGATTATCAATGTTCCTGAAGCTTTAACACAATTGCATTTTTAAGTTGAAATTCTTAAATTAACAAAAGATAAAATTCTACCAGAAAACTAAAAAAAATTCACTCAATAATAAGTTCTGCTGGGATAGAATATGTTCAAAGTAAGTACCTTGAATTGCTGTCGTGAATCCGCTTCTAGCTTCAAGTAGAATGCTCGCTCCTCTAGTGAAAATTCTACATTCTTCAAGTTTATTGATTTTGGGGGTAACTTTATAATTGGCTCCCCATTAACTTGGGTCCCTATACAAAAAAAAGACCAATGGTTCATAAATAAGGCATAAATCTAATCAAGTTTGAGTCAAATTGGAGGCCAGAGAAGATCAATGCAAAAAAAAGGTTAAATCAGTCAATAAAAAAATGACTAGGAAAGTTATCCTATTGTTTAGTAGCCAGGAAGTCCTTAAGCATGTCTATGAAAATAATTTGATTTGTATAAATTCAAAGCAAAAGAAGAAATCCAATTGAGCCACACAGGTTAGACAGGCTCCTAGAAATCTTGATGCTTTCATGGTTTGGTCTGTCTACAACAGATCTTGGGCACAATTGATGCAGCACAAGAAGAGTTATCTAAGTAAAATAATTTATATTAGAGAGAAAGATTATACTAAAGATTTACTCTTTCAAATACATATTTTGGCTTGAATTTTTACCTTTAAAGATAAGACTATAATTAATTTTGGATAGCATTAAATTATTTTAGTTGCCATAAAATTATAATTCTATAAATAGGGGACTTATGGCTTGTAAATAGAATAATTTATTGATGAATGAAACAAGTGTTTTCCGAAATTATCCACACTTGCTTCTCTCTCTTGTCTCACTCCTCACAGTTTGTAATGAGCAATGTTGCACGGGGATGAGATATGAGATACAGATATGGGATTCGCGATTTTCAAATAAAAAATAGGATACATGTTTGAAATTTTAAATTAATTAAATATAAATACAGATTAAAATATGTGCTTGAAATTTTAAATTATTTAAATATAAATAAAGATTAAGATATGTGTGACATTCACCTCACCTTTAATATTTAATTATTTTTATATCTTACATATCATATATTAAATAAAGACAATGTTTATCCGTGTAACAAAATCGTATCATATCATAGTTAGAAGTTGTGAATGGAGTATGTAATCAATTGACTTCGACCACTTATCATCCAATACTTTTTCTTTCAAATGTCTCTCCATATCATCATAGCATACACAATTTTTGAGCACTTCGAGCAATTTTTGAAAACATTCACTTTCATATCTCTTTCCCCATATCATCATCCGGGAGTCATCCGGGAGTATCCAAGATTTTTTTATTTAAAATTAAAATAAATGGGGTTTGAGATTTCCAGAGATGAATTTTCAAGAGTTTCATGATTCTGAAACGTTCCAAATACGACACATGTCGTTGCATGTACCTGTGATTCCTAGGTAATGAGCCAATTTCCTATCCCATTAATAGCACTAATAATTTTATTTTATTTACTTATCTCACTCTCACATTGGCAGTGGCGGACGCAGAATTTTTTCTCTGTGTGGGCGGTGCATAAAATTATTCAAAAAAATAAAATGCAAAATATAAAAAAATATGTCTACATTATATTAATGTCACGTAATTATTTACAATAGTAAATAATATGATGAGGAATCGAAACCGTTCATTTTATGCGGATCGACGATCGTTACATTGTTTGTTCTTTTCATTTTTCGTTTCGAGTTGCATTTTTATGTATTTTTGAGTCGGGCGCTCAACCAATTATAGCCATTCTTTGCCCCCTAGAGTCTATAAATAGAGGGTGAGAGCTCTCATTTTAGGCATTGAAGAATTGGAGCATAGAAGCCATCCTTTGGTCATTTCGGTGCCGAAGCCGAACCAGGGCGTGATTACTTGGTCCCCCTCCCATCCATCCTTGGCGTGAAGCCTTGGTTCCCTCTCCCCTCCCCTTGGCCGGCCACCCTTATTCCTCCACCATTTTTCGGTATCCCTCCCTCCTCCACCCACCCCTTGTCGTGGAGCAACCACCACCCTCATCCCCTATAACGGGCGTGCACGTTGACGAGACGCCGTGCCGAGTCTACATGCAAAGGAAGACGATGGGTCCGTCAAGAGGAGGAGAGGCCGAAGACGCGACGATAACTTGATTATTTTATTGTTATTCGCATTCCGTTTTTTTAATTGCTTTCGCTATCCGCACCCGCACCTATAAGGGGTGATGTTGTACCCTTTGGGATTATCTTTGGATGAATGCATTTTAGGGTTGCTCCCTAGTGATGCAGGACGACGCGCAGGGTTTGCGCGTCTGTCGGCTATTTCTATAAAACCCTAAATGCAAGCAATTAAAAAAATGGAAATTTGAGCGGGCGTTGCACGACTTTAAGAAATTAAGCAACTATATTTATAAAGCACAAAATTACTATTTTGTTTAAAATGAATTTTCTTGAAAAAAATGATTCAATTCTAAATCCGGGGAAGGAAATTCGCAACTTTCGTTATGTTCCCCTTGTCGTAGCAAAACGGAAATCGTGAACTCCACATACGTTTCTGTTTGGAGTTTTCGACGCAGCTTTCGCTGACAAAATCCGGGCAAAAACCCAACAATGAATCTAATAACCTAAAGAGAAAATATAGACACACACAAAGAAGGAGAAAGTAACAAATTACTCACGGAAAGAGACGTCTTTCCGCAACCGAAGTTGACGGCGATCCCGCGAGGAATTCCTCGTCACCTTCGATTTTCCGCTCCAAGGTTGGCCGTTGTCGTACTCGGGCACCACGGAAATATTTCGCTCACTCACACACGAAGTGGCTCCACGAAATCTCAATTAATCAAATGTTTCTCGGAAGCACACAACAGTATTCACAATTTCCCTCTCGTGTGTTCACGGTGGTCATACTAATTTCAACACCAAGATTTCTCCCTCAAGGTGGCTCCAACAAGAACTCACAAGAGAAACAGGACTTTCATTAACAAACAAAAACTTAACAGCACAGTAACATCAAATTTCCACTATTCACACAACAAAATCTAAAAAAAACGCCATATCTCATACAGGAAATCAACAAAAAAAACGATCATCTCCTAATCACTATTCATCATTTTTGTCACCGGAGGGGAAATACACAACAACTGTCACCGGAAGGGAAATACACAGCAACTGTCACCGGGGGGGGGGGGGGGGGAATACACAGCAACAGAAATAACAAGATCTGCTTACAGAACTCCAAAACCGAACGCCCTGGTATACGTCCCCATCTCCTCCTTTTATAGGGTTTTAAACAGGAAGAAATAAAAGATATCGGCCGCAAACCTCTGATGGCGTCGTGGAAGAAGCGGCATGGAGGAGTTGGCCTCAACTGTCGGAGAGGAGATCGTGGCCAGAACGTGAAGCAGGACTGGTCTCATAGCTGCGGGGCTTCTCCTGGAGCAGCGCCAAAGGCGGGATCGAGCAGCGCATGCGGGAAGTTTCCCTTGGTCGAAACAGGAAGATGGACCGTCTGGGGAGGTTGAACCGTCTCCTAGCTCTTAATAATAGATTGCAGATATATATAATGTAAATATATAAAATTATATATATAAATATATATATGAGTGTAAATATATATATATACATATAATGGAGAATACGATAAAAGCTCCAAATATGGCTACGCACTCAGGCGTGAAAAAATAATAAAAATGCAAACCAAAATAAATTGCAAAATAACAAAATTAAAATGCAATATTTCAGGGCCAGTAGAGGTCCGGACGGGTGAGGCGTCGGGCACTTTTGCGTCGACCTGATCTGGGCTGGACTCCACCACCTAGTCTCTCTCTCAACCCCATCTCCTCCTCTTCTCTCCTCCGCCGGCCCTCCCCCTCGCCGAATTCCTCCCCGGTATCGTAATATTTGGTCCGACCTGCCTCACCGTCCGCAAGCAAGCCGCCGGTGTTCATTATCGCACATCGTAACCTGCCTCGCGTCACGATCCAGTCACTGCTCACGTCCAGGGCATCCCAATCCCGTCACCGCTCGCGTCCAGGGCAACCCAATCCTGTCGCCGCTCGCGTCCAGGGCATCCTGTTGCGCATCCCGCTCCCGTCGCCTCCAGTGCGTCTCGACGACGTGCAGTTTCCGCCCTCTCCGTTCAGATTCCGCCCTCCGTGCAGATTCCGCCCTCTCCGTCCAGATTTCGCCTTTCCTGTCCGCCGACCAGCTCCCATGGCTCCAAATCTCCGCTCCTCCGGAGATCCCGCTTCCGATGCCGTCGTCGATGCCTTGAGTCGCCGCGTGGAGGCTCAGGAACAACTCGTCGCCTCCATGCACGCCTCCCTCCTCGCCCTCCACTCCAAGATTGAATTCATCCAAGCGTCCGCCGCCGCCGTTTCCACCGCGTCCGGCTCCGGTTCGTCCGCGGACGGCGGCTCACTCCTTGGCGCCGGGCCGCCGCCCATTTCCGTCGGGGCCACTCCTCGGCCCATTCCGGGCCGACCCGATGGGATGGATCGTCAAGGCGGAGCAATATTTCGACATCAACTATACACCGGAACACGACAAGGTGTCTACGGCTGTGGTTGGCCTGGACGGCTCGGCCCTCCACTGGGCTCGGTGGTTCCACCAATCCAACTCGTGCCTCTCCTGGTCCGAACTCAAACAGGAGATAATTCGGCGGTACAACAACCGCTACTCTGTCTCTTCCGCTATCGAACGACTACGAGGCGTCCGCCAGACAGCCGGCATTGACGACTATATTGACGAGTTCGTAGCCATGGTCACCCATGTCCCCGGCTTGCCCCCCGACCATTACCTGGGCTTCTTCATGCAGGGACTACTGCCCCATATCCGCTCCCGACTCCGCACGCACCATCCTCGCACGGTCTCAGACGCCCTTAACATTGCGCGTCTGGTGGAGACCGACCTCGCCCCCAGGGCGCCTGCACCTGCAGCGAGTCACCACCCGCCTCGGCTGCCCTGGCGGCCACCTCCTTCGACGGCCCCGCAGCGGCCACCCCATGGGGTAGACCGACCTGGCCGACCGGTGGTTCCCCAGCGCATCTCCAACAGTACCTACAACAAATGTCGTAGCAAGGGCCTATGTTTCCGGTGACGTCAGCCCTACTCTCCTACGCATGTGTGCTTCATCAAGGAGTTCCACGCCATCATCGGCGACTTCGACCCGAAGGTCACCTTGGAGGACTTCGAGGCCCTCGAGCTATCCGAGGGTGACGGCGCGGTGGACACCGCCTCACCAACTTTTCACTGTTTAAAGCTGCCCTATTTCTCGGTGGGCGGCATTTCGGGACCTCAGACCATGAAGCTGGCAGACACGTTACAGGATCGTGCCATTGCGGTCATGGTGGACAGCGGTGCGAGCCACAACTTCCTCTCGGCTCAATTGGCGCACCAGCTTCACCTTACCTTGGTTCCCTCTCCTGACTTTACAGTCTGTCTGGGCGATTGGCATCGTCAGCCGACCCACGGGTGTTGCACTGCTCTCTCCCTAACAGTACGCTCCTGCCCGGTGACCGCAGGCTTCTACGGCTTCGGCCTCGGCGGTATTGACGCCATTCTGGGAGTGGTTTGGCTCCGCACGCTGGGCGAAGTGCGGGTCAACTGGGAGAGTATGACTATGCAGTTCCTCCAGGAGGGCCAGACGTGCCGCCTGGTGGGCGACTCCGCTCTACTTCGCTCCCCAGTCTCTGCCCGTGCGATTCAGCGGACTGTCTACGTCGATTTTTCCGCATGGCTTTGGCCGCTCTCTGCCCCGGCACCGCCGCATCCGTCACACCCAGACGACCTTCAGGCATTACTCGTCGAGTTCGACGAAATTTTTTCCCCGACCGGCCTCCCTCCGGATCGCCCGACGGATCACGCCATTTCCCCTCAGCCCGATGTTGCGGCGATATCGGTACGCCCTTATCGCTACGGTTATGTGCAGAAGGACGAGATCGAGCACCTAGTCCGTGAGATGTTGATGGGGGGTCTCATCCGCCCCAGTGCGAGCCTCTTCTCCAGCTTGGTCCTCCTGGTCCAGAAGAAGGACGGTAGCTGGCGATTTTGTGTGGACTACCGGGAGCTCAACAAGGCCACCATTCCAGACAGGTACCCGATCCCAGTTATTCAGGAGCTCCTGGTTGAGCTCCACGACGCCAAATTCTTTACCAAGCTGGACCTCAGAGCAGGCTATCACCAGATCCGGATACGGCCCGAGGACATTGCCAAGACCGCCTTTCGGACGCACGGCGGCCACTACGAGGTCTTGGTCATGCCTTTTGGAATGACCAACGCACCGGCCACCTTCCAAGCGACGATGAACGACATTTTTCGAGCGGTACTTCGTCGACACGTTCTAGTTTTTTTATGACATTTTGGTATACAGCTCTTCCTGGCAAGATCACCTTCAGCACGTCCGCACTCTGACTACCATATGGCACCGTCACCTCAAGCTCCACCGGAAGAAGTGTTCCTTTGGGGCGTCAGAAGTGAGCTACCTCGACCACACCATCTCGGCCAGGGGGGCCGCCATGGATGAGGAGAAGATTGTGTCGTCCTTCATTGGCTGACCCCAACATCCCTGCGGGACGTCCGGGGATTCCTCGACTTGACGGGATACTATCGCCGCTTCATCCAAGGGTGCGAGGCTCTAGCTCGGCCACCCACGCAGCTCCTGAAGAAGTCGGAGGAGGGCCCTTTTCAGTGGACGGCCGCGGCCGCCTTTGCCGCTCCTCAGCAGGCCCTAGTCCGCGGGCCGGTACTGGCCATGCCCGACTTCTCTCTGCCGTTCCTAGTGGAGTGTGACGCATCGGGCTCCGGAGTGGGAGTCGTCCTCATGCAGGCCGGAAGGCTGATAACCTATTTCAGTTGTGCCTTCTCCAGCACCATCCACAGCCTTCGCTACCTCCTCCAGCAGAAGATCACAACGACCGCCCATCAAGTGTGGGTGGCCAAACTCCTGGGCTATGATTTCACCATCGAGTTCCGTGCAGGGAGGGCGAACCGAGCGGCTGATGCCCTCTCTCGTCAGAGCCAGACGCGGCGACCATCCAACAGGAGGTTGAGGCCGACCCCATTTTATCCGGAATTCGGACGACGCTCATCGCGAACGCCACTGCCCATCCACCATACTCGCTTGTAGGGGGCCGCCTTGCTCTAGCGCCGTCTTCACCGAGCATTCCCCGCCTCCTCGATGAGTTTCACGCATCGCCTTCCGGAGGGCACGTCGGGGCCTTCCATACCTACCGCCGTTTATCGGCCTCCCTCTACTAGCCCCACATGTTCCGACAGGTCAAGGCATTCATGGCCTCCTGTCTGGTCTGTCAGAAGGCCAAGTACGAGGCAGCGTTTCTAGCCGGCCTCCTTCAGCCTCTTCCCATTTCGAATCGCGTTTGGGAGGAAATGGCAACGGACTTCATGACTCGACTACCGCGCTCCCATGGATTCGACTGCATCTTGGTCGTGGTGGACAGACTGTCCAAATACGGTCATTTTATTCCTCTTGGTCACCCCTACACAACCGTCACAGTCGCAGACAGCTTTATCAGCGGCGTTGTGCGCCTTCATAGGTTTCCTCGGTGGATCATGAGCGATCGTGACCCGCTTTTCTTGAGCACCTTATGGAACACACTTTTTCGGCTACAAGGCACTCGCCTCCGCATGAGCATTGCTTATCACCCGCAGACGAATGGCCAGTCCGAGGTCCTCAACCGCTGCTTGGAGACGTACCTTCGTTGTTTTGTGGGGGACCAGCCCCGCGGATGGGCCAAGTGGCTCTGTTGGGTCGAGTACTCCTACAACACCGCCTACCACCACGTAGCAGGTACCACCCCGTTCGAGGCTGTCTATGGCCGGCCGCCGCCCACCATTTTCCGTCATCTGCCAGGAGAATGCCAGGTCGAGAGTTTGGCCACCGCCCTGCAGGACCGTGACGCCATCCTGGACAACCTGAAGCATCACCTCTTATGGGCCCAACAGAAGATGTCTTCATTTGCGAACAGGAAGCGGCGCGACCTCTCCTTTTAGGTGGGGGAGAAGGTGCTCATCAAATTGCACCCATACCACTAGCTTTTCGTGGCCCGGAGGCCCTGCCCGAAGCTAGCCCCCCCCCCCCCACCGCTTTTTTGGCCCATTTGAGATACTTGCACGTATCGGTGCGGTCGCCTACCGCCTCCCCGCCGAGAGCCGCGTACACGCAGTCTTCCACGTTTCTCACCTACATCGTGTGGTGGGCAACCACGCCACCACGGATCACATTCCGACCGACGTCGATCTCGCCGGTGAGGCACCGTATTACCCGGCCAAGATACTCGACCGCCGCTGCCTTCTGCCGGGAGACCCCACCGCAGAGGAAATTCTGGTCGCCTGGGCTAACCACCCAGACTCAGATGTTACATGGCTCCCTCGGGATGACTTCCGCCGCCAGTTCGATGACTACTTCCTTGAGGACATGACACATTTTCCAGACGGTGGTATTGTTACGGACGTGCACGTCGACGAGATGTCGTGGCTGGTCTACACGCGAAGGAAGACGATGACGGGTCCGTCTGGAGGAGGAGAGGCTGAAGACGCGACGATGACTTGATTATTTTATTGCTATTCGCATTCTGTCTTTTTAATTGCTTTCGCTATCCGTACCCGCGCCTATAAAGGGTTGTTGTACCCATTGGGATTATCTTTGGATGAATGCATTTAGGGTTGCTCCCTAGTCTCTCTCTCAACCCCTTCTCCTCCTTCTCTCCTCTCCTCCGCCGGCCCTCACCCTCGATGGATTCCTCCCCGGTAGTGTAATATCCCCCCACAAAATAGCCCCTTTATCCCATAAATTCCATCTCCGGCGATCACCTGAGTACGTCTCATGCCACCTACGGTGGTCCTCCACTTCTCATATCTATTTTCATCATTTTAAGTTTTCCGGCGATCGCCAGAAAACGTCTCCGGCGACCACCACCACCGGCAACCACCACCCTCCTCCACTATCCGACAGCCACTTCCCCGCTACTCTTTAACCACCCATTACCTCATAACCATCCACTACCCCCGCTACTTCCACTCTCCTAAGTTTTAGAAGTTAGTTCCTAAAATTAAGCCAAACCACTTCCTCCATTTACCTTGCTCATAACAGCCGGCCCCTCCACTATTTCCTCCCCCAGTGTCACGTGGAGCCCCCCCACCCCACCACCACCACCCATTTCCTTTTCTGTAACTCACATGGAGCCACTCTCCAACTGATCCCCAAACACCCCCAGTCCTACTAACTCCCAGCTACCTATCCCCCTCCCTTTCTCTCCACGTGGAGCCACCCTACTCTTCCCCATTAACCGACCCCCCCCCCCCCACCTCACAGCATTCCTCTCTGCCGACCCCTCCCAGCTGCAGGAAACACATCCCCTGCTGTCCAGAACAGCAAAACCAGTCCGGGGATTAATTCCAGGACTCCGGCCAAGCCTCCTCACCTCCCATACAGCGACCCCCAACCTCCAGGTTGCTGTCCAGACTTTCAGAACAACAAACCTCAGTTGCCTATTGCTGAAAACTACCTCCCAGCACCTTCCTAATTGTTGTCTCTGTTTCTGGACAGCTCCTCAATACTGAAATATGCCCCGGACAGCAACTCAAAGTACCTCCAGCCCTCCCGTCTACATTCTTTGCAAAGTTCAAGGTGTGTTGTTATTTCTTTTAGCATTGGATTTGTGTTTATTCTCTACTTGAGAGATATTGGTTTATAAGTTTTGATTTCAATTGTTTATGTCTTTGTAATCTCTCATTTAAATAGCTATTTGACTTCGCGCACTCTCACGCTTGTACTATCTCTCTTGTTTCCTTCCTTGTATGCTTTAATTATTGTAGTTTATCATTCGTAATTGATTTATAAAGAAAGTTATTGCAAGTTTTATAGTTCGTCGGATATGTATGGTTGCATATATAAGTTTCACTCACTATTTCTCCGTCATATAGGACCGTCTTGCGTCATAATATGTCTACAATATGTCAATGTCTAATTAAAATAATAAAATTTGAAGATGTAAATAATTTGAATAATAAGTTTTTAAGACATGCATAGTTGAGCATTAATTAAAATTATGAAATTTGAGAATAAATTTTTATTATTATTCACCATAATACTTTAAAATTTTATTACTTAACAATAACCAATTATTCATTTTTATATATTTTTTAATAAATTAGCAAAAATACTAAACTTTAAAACATATATACTTGAAAGTAATTAAAATAATAAAAATTTAAAAATTTAAAAATATAAAATAATTTGAATTACATCTAAAAAAAATATGTCATGCATGTGACTTGAACCAATGAACACATGTTTGAATGCCATAAACTCAACCAACGTAGCTAAAATAATTATTTGTTTGTCTTTAATTATACTCATATATATTCAGAGCCAAACAAAAAAAAGATTTATATTACAACAACAACAATACTCCAACCTTTATCCCACTATAGTGGGGTCGGCTATATGGATCCTTTGTCGCCATTGTGCCCTATCTTTAGTCATAATCTCACTAATGCCTAAGTACATCATATCTTAATTTATATTTTCATTCTAAATCTTCATTGGTCCACCCCTTCCCCATTTAATATGCCTAGTAACTAAACTCTCACAAAGCCTAACAGCTCCCTCTAATGGTCTTCTTTGTACGTGCCCAAGCCATCTCAGCCGACTTCTCGCATCTTCTCTGTAATTGGTGTCACTCCTGTCTTATCACTGATACATTCATTCCTAATTTTATCCATTCTTGTGTGTCCACACATCCACCTCAGCATTCTCATCTCCGCAACTCTCATTTTTTGTTCATATACACAATTCACTGCCCAACACTCAAAACCATAGAGCATCGTTGGTCTAATTACAGTATGGTAAAACTTGCCTTCAAATTTTAATGGTACTTTATGATCACATAAGATCCATGACGTGCCTCTCCACTTCAAACAACCTGCTTGGATTCTATGCATCACATCTTTATCAACACCTCCATCTTTTGAACTATCGATCCAAGATATTTAAAGCGCTCACTGCGGGAAATTTCTTGATCACTGAACTTAATAACAAAGTCATCCTTCCTTCTTGCACTACTAAAATTAAGTTTCATGTACTCCGTCTTTGCCCTGCTCAACTTAAACCATTTCTTTTCTAAAATGTCTCGCCAAGATTCAAGTTTCGCGTTTACACCCTCGCGTGTTTAATCGACCAAAACGATATCATCCGCAAATAATAAACACCATGGTATTGCTTGTTGGATATGTCTGGTGAGCTCATCTAAAATAAGGGTAAAGAGATAAGGGCTTAAAGTTGAACCTTGATGTAAGCCAACAGTGATAGGGAATTCTTGTGTTAATCCTCAAGATGTCCTCACCCTTGTCACTGAATTTGTATACATATCTTTGATTATGTCAACGTATGATACATTTACACCTTTCTTTTCTAAGACTCTCCATAAGATATCTCTTGGAACCCTAATCATAAGCCTACTCAAGATCGATAAACAACATATGCAAATATTGTTTTCTTTCTCGATAATTGTCAAAAATGAGTCTACTTAAGAGATGTAGAGCTTTCATGGTCGACCGCCCTGACATAAATCCAAATTGATTCTCCGAGATGCTAGTCACTCGTCTTACTCTTCTTTCTATTGCTCGTTCTCATAGTTTCTTGGTATGACTCATTAATTTAATTCCTCTGTAATTAACACAATTTTGTATATCTCCTTTGTTTTTATACAAAAGTATCAATATATTTTCTCTTCATTGGTCTGGCATCCTCTTTGACTTCAGTATCTTATTGAAGAAACATGTAAGCTACAAAATTCCTTCTTTCCCAAGACATCTTCATACTTCGATGGGTATATCGTCTGGACCAACCGTCTTTCCATTTTTCATCTTCTTTAGAGCATCATTTACCTCCGATACTTGAATTTTACGATAAAACGTTATGTTCACATACTCCTCCGGTTTACTTAACTCTTTCAAATTCAGTTCATTGTCTTTTGTTTTAACTTGGCTTAAATCTCTTGTCTTCCTCTCTCTAGCTCGAGCAATTTTATATATGTCACGCTCTCCATCTTTGGTATTTAGTCGCTTATAAAATTCTTCATAAGCTTGACTTTTTACTTTACTTACTGCATGTTTAGCTTTTTTATTTGTGACTTTATACCTTGCCAAATTTTTATCATTCCTACAAGAGTAGAGTGTTTTATAGTTGATCATCTTTGCCCTCACTTTGTCTTGCACTTTCTATTTCCACCACCAAGATTTTATATTTGCGGGCGCATCTTTTGATTTTCCAAGTACATTCTTTCCACTTATCCTTAAATGTGAAGACAACTTCCCATGAGACATTAGAATCAACATAAGGGCTACGTTTTGAAAGGCGCGCCTGAGGCGCCAGGCGCACAGGGCGCAGTAGCTGGCGCTTCAAATGCCTAAAGGCGGGCGATGTGCGTTGGGCGCTCGTGAGGCGCGCCTAGACTCACTTTTCAGCTGTTTTTTAGGCGCAGTGAGGCGCGCTTGCGGGATTTAATTTTTTTAAAACCCATAACTTAAGTTAGGGTTAACTTCTGTGTCTGCCTTCTCATTTCATTTCCCTCTCGCCCGACATTTCCTATTTTCACTTCTTATCGACGGGTGCTTGCTCCTCTCGCCGCTCCTAGACGTCTCGACATTTCCCCCTCTCGCCGCCGCTTGATGGTGCCTTCTCCTCTCGCCGCTGGTTGACGGTGCCTGCTCCTCTCGCCGCTGGCTGACGGTGCCTCCTCTCACCGCTATTGGAGGTCTCGACAGGGCCTCCTCCCGCCGCTGTTGGAGGTCTCGACAGGGCCTTCTATCGCCGCTGCTGGAGGTCTCGACAGGGCCTCCTCTCGCCGCTGTTGGAGGTCTCGACAGGGCCTTCTCTCGCCGATGTTAGACGTCTCGACAGGGCCTCCTCTCGCCGCTGCTGGAGGTCTCGACAGGGCCTCCTTCGCATTTCTTCTCCTGATTTTCTCGCCGGAGTTTCCTCTTTTGCATGTTATGGTACTTCCTCTCCTCTCAGTTCTGAGTCTTTACATTTTGCATACTTTGATACACCCGATTATATCGAATTCTTTGTAAAAATGGTTTAATAGGGTGGAATAGAAGGGGGCGGGTCATCTACTGCTCAATCAAGCAAAGATCCATGTTGGAAATATGTGCGGCAATTGACCCCCAATACTAAAAATGATTTGATTTGTAACTTCTGCGAGAAGGTTACAAAGGGTGGGATTTATCGAGCCAAGCAGCACATTGTTGGTGGCTTTACGAATACTAAGCCTTGTGTCAAATGCCCCCCACATGTCCGCTTGGAACTGCAAGAGTTTATGGAAAAAAATTTAACTTCTAGCAACACGGATAAGCGCAAATTCCCTGACTTTGCAGATATGGATACTTTTGGAAGTGACGAGGTAATGGATGACATTGGAGAGAAGGTTCATAGTAGAGCTAGCGGATCCAAGAAACCTAGGGATAAAGAACCGATGGATTTTTTTTTTGCACCTAATATAGGAAAGATGGTGCAAAGTAAAGGAAAACAAAAATTTATGAAGCAAACCTCTATTAATGAAGCTTGTAAGAAGGAGCTGAGAGGGCGAGCTTGCAGGCATATAGCTCAATGGATGTATGACACAGCGATCCCATTTAATGTTGTGGTGCATCCTAGTTTTACAGTAATGGTGGAGTCCATTGGACAATTTGGAGTTGGATTGAAGCCACCAAGTTATCATGAGGTTCGTGTGCCTTTGCTGAATAATGAAGTAAGTGAAGTCAAAGACATGATGAAAGCTTATGAGGATGAGTGGAAGATGTACGGTTGTATTTATGTTATATTTATGTTCGCCCTGGTCTTGTCAATATGTTGAGGAGCTTTACGGGGCAAGTGGAGCTTATTAGACAAGCTATGACGAGATTTGCAACTTCTTTCCTTACTCTTCAGCGCATTCACAAGCAGAGGAACAATTTGAGAAAGATGTTCACTTCACCTGACTGGTCTTCAAGCAAGTGGGCGAAGGAAAGTGGTGGTAAGGAAGTGCATAAAATTATATTGATGGTCGCTTTTTGGAGAAATGTACTATATATTTTAAAGATATTTGGACCTTTGGTACGTGTACTGAGATTGGTTAATAAGGAGAAAAGACCAGTCATGGGTTATATATACGAAGCGATGGATATAGCTAAAGAGGCGATCATAAAGTCCTTCAATGAGAAAGAGAAAAAATATAAGGATGTTCTAAAAATTATTGATAAAAGATGGGAAACTCAACTTCATCGACCTCTACATGCTGCGGGTCATTATTTAAACCCATAATTCTTTTATTCAAACCCCACTATTGCAGCAGATGGAGAAGTTATGGAGGGTTTATACAAGACAATGCAAAGACTGATTCCAAGTCATGGCGAGCAAGATAAAGTTGTTGACCAGCTATCATTATATAGAAATGATGAAGGGTTATTTGGAATGGAATTTGCAATTCGGCACCGAAAAACAAAGTCACCCGGTAAATTAGTTATTATTCAATCAAGTTTATTTTGCATGATTCATTTTCTAAATATTTTGGGAGATTAAGTTGTATTTCTTACTTGTTACTTTGATAGCTGAATGGTGGCAATCTTATGGTGTTTCAACTCCTAACCAAAGAATATTTGCTATCAAAGTGCTTAGTCTAACTTGCAGTGCCTCTGGGTGTGAGTGCAACTAGAGTTTTTTTGAACATGTAAGTATTTAAATTTTATTTTGGGAGATTAAGTTGTATTTAATTTGTTGATTAATTTATATAGTTAATTTGTTATATTTCAGGTCCATAGTAAAAAAAAGAAATAGGCTAGCTCAACAGCGGTTAAATGATTTAGTATTTGTCAAATACAACCGAGCGTTAAGATGGCGATATGATGCACGTGATCGTATAGACCCGATTTCATTGACAGATATTGATGATAGCAACGAATGGTTAGTGGGTAGAATGAATAAAGATAATGAGGCTGAGGAGGATGAGGAATTTGTTTTTGATGACGAGTACCTGACTTGGGGTGCAGTTTCTAAGGCAACTGGAGTAGAAGAGGACACCTATCAGACGCGCTTATCCAAAGGAAAAAATATGATTCAGACAAGTGCAACTGCAAAGATAGTTGAAAAGGGGAGCACATCTAAGACGAGGGTTCCTACTACAGTTGTACTTAGAGAGGATGATGTCGAGGATGAGGATGAGGAAGCTGATGAGTACAATGAAGGAGAAGAATATTATACTGACATCGTTTCTTCTGATGAAGACATCGGACTAGAAGAAGATTGGTGAGTAATGAATTATTTTCAATAGTTAACAAGTGTTTTTTGTAATTACCATAGTTATTTACAATTCCTACTCATATATGCAATAGACTTGTAAGTACCATAGTTAACAAGTGTTTTTTGTGATTACCTTTGTACAGATCATGCATATGGAGATTTTATGGATCCTTTCTCTATTCTACATACATGCAGATCCATGTATTTGATAGTACTGAACTTTTATGGATCCTTCATCTTTCATATTTTTGATGTTTGTGATTGCATTTGTGATATATTTGACAGACTTACATTTTTTTTGTTTTGCTTACATAGTGTCATGTTTATTTGTTATTGCTTACTACTCTGAATTATTCTAGTGCGGTAATTTGTTATTACCCTGAATTTATTATATGGCAAAGCAAAGATTTTTATTTCAAAAGAGAGTAGGACTGAAGCTGGGATTGCTTCAATGTCAGATTGGAATGTCAGGTAACATTTGCTACTTTGTTGTGTCATTTCTATTTTTTTGTTCTCGTAGCTTTAGTGTTTTACATTATTTTTCTTCATATTTTGATAGTTGTTACTTGTTACATTATAAATTGTTGGTATTTTATTGCCTTTTTTTCAGTTGCTTTTTGAACTAGATGGTCTATATTTTAAAACTCTTAGCTTGGGGATTGCTATAAATTTCTTTAACTAGTTGTCTGCTTGTCTATTAGTTATTCCTTCAGAATACAGTGTGCGCTCAGTTCACTGAAAATCAAAAGTAGAAAATTATGTGATACTAAATGCATTAATTCTACTGTGTTGATATGATGGTAGATGTATTTTATGTGTATTTTGTATTTAATTAACTACATTTTATCTTTTTTCCATTTTGGCGCCTCACGTGCCTCAGGCGCGCGCCTGCGCCTTGCGCCTAGGCTCCACGACCCCTTTGCACCTCGGTGCGCCTTGCGCCTTTCAAAACGTAGTGTAAGGGTCATTAACTAGTTGTTTAATAACTGATGTCGTGAAAGCAACCTGTTTTTCTATCTTCAAGTTCCATCACCGAATTTTTGGCATCACTTTTGTCCTTGTTTTAAATTTATTATATTTAATTTGCAAGTCCAACACCACCAACCTATGTTGTGATGTCAAACTTTCTCCTGGTATGACTTTGTGATCCCCACAAACTATTTTATCCATTTTGCGAGTTATAAAATAATCAATTTGTGACTTAGTTTGTCCACTTTTAAACCTAATTAAATGATCTTCCCTCTTCATGAAAAGCGTATTTGTCACAATTAGCTCATGTACTGTAACGGCCCCTTTCATTTGGCTACCACCACAATTTAACATATCAATTATCTTTTATCATTTAATCATCAGAGGCGTCAGGTAGAAACATTCATCGATTATAAATTTCATGACAGTACAAAAAGAAAAGTGCAGGGTAAATAAAACATTTTATTTACTTTAAAAACTGATACATTACAGAAGATAGCTCAACATGTATACATACAAAAAAAGGGTTTATCACAAAATTGTGTCACATGTAGCAACTGACTACATATCTAGATCATATATACATGTACATGGGCATCATATGAAAAACTATATTACAAGTACTCTGACTCTACTTAAAGAAGAATTGGAACTCCTCATGTGGGCAGTCGGGGTCTCAACACCCAACTCTGTGCGTATCCAGGACATCAAAAACTATTGTGGCTACGTTTATCCACAGCTTGTACTTCTTCTCTTGCCATGAAGGGGGTATGCTAGAACAGGCGGGAGTTGCCTCCTCCTTGCCCTATTTTAGTTACATTTTCTAATTAGTCAAAGACTAAACGAATTCTTATTTTTCCTTTTATTACTTATGATGAATTATTTATGCATTTTATAATTCATACTTCTTATTGACTTTTCATCTCATCCTTTCCCGTTCACTTTCTTTTTTGTATTTTCTTTTGTATGCATACGTTTGTAGTCATTTAGTATGTATTTACATATTCTTTTGTGTCATCCATTATTTTAAAATGTTGGGTTAATTCGTCAATTTTTATTTTCTTTACTGGACAGTGTTAAGGATACATTGACATTTCTTTTATTCATGTATTTATATAGCACGCTTTCATGTATTTATCTGTGTCTTTTCATATTCGCACACATAAATCTTTTACGTGCATTTTCATATTCGCACGTTTACTTTCATTTATTTTCATGTTGGGAGGACATTCACCGCACCTCCACTAGTTAGGTACATCCTTAACATGACCCATTGCATTTATGCATCAATCTTTTTATTCTCTTGTATTCTATGCATTCGCCTTCATCATTAGAAATGTAATCAACTTTTAATTGAGACGTTGATTCACTACGGAGCTTAATTATAGGTTTAACTCGTTACTCTTAAATTGAGTTTAAGAATCATACAACGTGTTGAGTAACTATAACACTAGTGACACAATTTATATAAACAATAAATGACTGAAAATAAGGGATAAGAACTCACCCCGGTCTTTCCCTTGCCTTTATCTTTATGTGATTCGTCATTCTTCCCTCCTCCTCAGGATGTCATGTCCTATACAAATATCACCATCAATTTACTTTCCAATCCCTAAACATTAACATTAAAATAACTCAACGTAGTCCGCTAAACTCCCTTGGCTTTGCTGCCCTCAATTGCATTTATAAGTTAGGCTAATTGACGTCACCACCTTCAACTAACGCCTTCAAATTAAGTCACTTACCGGTTGCCTACCTCATCTTAAGTCTTCTACGTAGGTTCCAAGTGACCTAATTACACATAAACAGTCTTAATTGAACTAGGTGTTGGCTGCCCTAACTTTTAAACAAAGGGTTTTCACCAAGTCAGTGAGGGAACATCACCCCCATGCCTATTATTAACCTAATTGAAGAAAAAGGATTCAAAACCCAAGGAAATAATTGCTTCCCTAATGTAAAGGGAAGGGGTTTTTGCTCCAAATGAGAGGTACGCATTCTAGGAGTTTTTCCCAACATTAGAAACACTTAGAAATGTCAAAATCTGCATTTCTATACCTAGGGTTTCACTAAAATTGCTTGTAATCGTGGACTAACATAAGTCTGGGCGTAACAATCCATTTCAGAAACTTTTAAGAAGAAAAGAAATGAAAGAAACCCCAGAAATTTAACCCTAGAATTTCGGCCCTACCCAATCCATGCAAAATTTTCACATAAGAAGGAAGAGGAGTGGAGATGAAGGGATTACCTCACTAAAGAAGAAGAAATCGAGAGAAACGGAGGAGATTTGAGGCGTCTGCGGGTTGGGGCGTCGATCGGCATCTTCCGCCCGGAGTGTCAGTCTTGCGTGCGTAACAGGGAAGAATGAGGGTTATCAGGAGTATAATAGCGAGAGAACCGGCTCCTTAACGAGACATGCGTGCCTATGACTCTCGTGAGCCATGCATTGGACCGGTCTTTAGTTCTATCTGGCACTTAGCCGGTCCCAAATCAACCCTCTTTTATCCATATTTCTTAATAATATCATTTACAATACTTAGTAATCATAATTATAACATACTTATAATTATTAGTACCTAATACAAGGGACGACGTCACATGTGTTATGGCCAAGGTTGTCAGGATCGAGATCATAGGTGAGATCGTTTCGAGGTTGGATCGGATTGGATCGTATAGAGGTTGGATCAGATTGGATCGTATCGAGGATCGCAAGATCCTACAACATTCATAAATTAAGGCTAAAAATAAAAAATTGAATTTTGTATCATACATGCTCAATTAACAAAAAATCAATAAATTAAGCAGTATGTGAATAATTATATTAAAAAATTTTGAATAACTAAATCAAAAAGATAATATCATACTAAGTTCACCTTCAGTTTCACGTAGGACACGCAATGTGTACTAACAATGAAAACAAATCTGGATTGGTGGAAGCCTAGAAGCAGGAAGATGAACCCAAACTGCTGGATTGCTCGTACGCTGGAAGCAGGAAGCTTGAATTGCTCGTATACTGGATTTTTAACCGCTAGATTGCTCGTACGCTAGAAAGAAAGAGAAGATGTCGGCCTGAAAGTAGGAAGCAGGAAGCCACTGGAAAACCAACCACTGGATTGCTCATACGCAGAAATATAAGATAAGACACTGACACCACTTTGGTAAGGAAGGAAAAGAAAGACATTGTTTGGACTGGAAGCGACCGAAGAGGAAGCAGGAAGAAAGAGAAGATGTCGGCCTGAAAGTAGGAAGCAGGAAGCCACTGGAAAACCAACCACTGGATTGCTCGTACGCAGAAATATAAGATAAGACACTGGCACCACTTGAAAGAGAACTTGGTAAGGAAGGAAAAGGAAGACATTGTCTGGACTGGAAGCGACCGAAGACGTCGCTCTTAGCCTCCGTTTGCAGTCGGCAATCGACACTTGGGATACGGTAGATTCGTTGTGGGCAATAGTCCTGGATCTATTCTTTTGGACTAGGCCTCGTGCCAAGCTAGTTGTTTTTCACTTTGGCGATAATTTAGAGAATTAGGTTTTTGTGGTTACTACGTGACAATTTAGGGCCAGTTTGGGTGAGCTGTTGCTGATGGAAAGCTGCTGATGAGCTGTTGCTGATAGGAAAAGTGTTGTTTCTGAAAAACAGAGTTTTGTTAAAAAACTGTTTGTGTGAAATGGAGTTTGCAGAGCTTTTGATAAGCTGTTTTTTATAAACTGTTTGGCAAAAATGGAGTTTGTTTAGGTTAATTTTTTCAAATTAATTTAAATTCATAATGTAGTACCTGAAATCAATTTAAACATATAAAACCAACGTCACATCACATACCAAATAAAATTTCAATGTTTTTCAGATAGTACAAAACAACATAACAAAAAAACATTTTAAAATCTCGACGCACGGATCCATCAGCTGCATGCAAATATCACCTACATAATTGAAAATACTTTATATTAGAATCTTATATTAAATTAAAATATAAAATATGAGGAAAGAATCTTACCTTCTTGCATCATAGAGTTGTTGCGCTATAGACTCGCGCAGTGCTAACATCTCGTCTACACCACTTGATGTATCAGTGCATGTATCATGTCGTCTCTGTGAGTCTACTCCGTCTCCCGTACGCTGGCTCTCACTTTCTCTAAAATCAGGATCCATACGTGATGGATGTCTCCGTATAAAATTATGCAAAGTCATTGTCGCCAGGACGATATGTGTTTGTTTCTGAATACGATATGTGTTTGTTCAAATTTGACAACTAGATTGGTCCATCCCTCTTTGTTGAAATGTGTAGTCGGGCGATTTCCGAGCTCAATTTCAGTTATGCATAAGTCACAGAAGACAAGGGTATCATTTTGATCCCATATAGCTGAAACTCCTCCATCCTTAGGTTTCCCCATCTACACATTTTTAAAATTAGATGAAAACACACACACACACACACACTTATATATATACACACACATACATATATATATACACACACATACAAGCACACACACATACACATTCATACATATATACACACATACACAGCACACACACATTCATACATATATATACATACACAACACACACACACCCATTCATATATACACACACACACACACACATTCACATACATATATATATTCACACACACACACACACACACATACATATATATATTCACACACACACACCTACACATATACACATTTATATATATACAGCACACACACACACGCAATCAAGCACACACACACAATCATACATATACATATATACAAGCAGCAGCACACACACACACAAATAAAAGCAGCACACACACACACACACACACACACACACACATACATACAAGCAGCACACACAAACACACATACATATATACAAGCAGCACACACACACATACATATTTACACCTCTGATTTGCCTCTTCCAAAAGAGAAGGAATAATATAGGGCAAAGATAGCATAATAGAGAATCAAAGATCCTTGGCTCTTGATAGACAAACATAGCAGTCGGCGGAAAGTTAGGAAAGTTTACCTGACTTGGATGTAGAAGAAACAAAGATCCTTGGCTCTTGAAATCTGGATCGATTTGGGCACAGCAGAATCGGGAGCAATGATCGCCGGCGACTGCGAATGTGCGACGTTATGTGACAGAGAGCAGATGTCGGAGAGCAACGATCGTCGGCGGCCGGAGAAGAAACGAGGGCGACGTCGAATCGGGAGCGGAGGAGAAGGAATGTCGCGAGATCTGGAATGCGACGGAGGTATCGGGAGAAAAGCTAGGGTAGCGGCGCGGTCGAACTGGAATGATAAGGCGCGTTTTTGATTACCCCTGAACCGGCTTATATTAAAAACGGGGGTTTGGATATACGCGGAAACAAACACAGCTTATTACACAACCGCCGTTTTTGGGTTGCCGCACCGGAGCAAATAAGCTTAGCCAAACGCTACCTTAATCTTCCGCTTATGTTGCTTCAGCTCTTTCTACTTCACGTAATGGATTGATGACTTTGTTGTTCGCTTAGCACCGTAATCGGATTGGGTCGTTGGAGTGTATAATGGGGGAGGGTCGAGACAGGTACAACTATCCTCCTGTTAGCCACTTCGATTACTCGATTTGGTCATGGTGTGCGATAAGATTTCTCTTTCGTGCCTATTTCTGGAGGGGGGTCTTACAAATGTCTCTTGATGAGATATAGGTCGCATCATGTTTGATCATATATGTTAAATTGCATCTAACTCTAACATAAAGTTTTTTCCCTCCCATCCATTTTTTTCCTTTGTGATATCATTGAGGACAAGGTAACATGAGGGTAGTAATCAAATGCATACACTGGTGTAGAAATTTGATCCATTTGTGAGTAAATTTTAATTTCAGACATGATTGATGACTACCCTACTCATGGTAATTTTGTTTATAAGTTCTTTCTATTAAAAGATTATGTAGAATTCATGAACAATATAGTTGACAGTGCTGATTTTATGGTTCACTTGAAACTCAAAACCAGGAGTTAGTGTAATTGATGCAAAATATTTACTTTGCAGCATTATAGAAATGTTTTAGACAATTTTTTATCCCGCTTGATCATTTCTAGCCTTATGAAAATAGTTAGCATATTGACCCTTACTTTTATTTAATTTTATTGGACCCATAATAATATATCCCTAACCCAAGCTTTTTAAACTTTTACTTGTCCCATCAAAAGAGCTTATAAAAATGCCTGTTATGCTTTGTTGGGTGGATTTTGCAAAAGAAAAAAATCCGGTACTATGATAAAAATCACGAAACTGTTTGGAAGAGCAAATTTCTCAGTGTTGTTTAGAAATGGAAAATAGTTTCAACTATTTGGAAGAAACATTAGTGGGAAAATCTATGAACAATTTTTTATCACAAAGCAGATAAAAATTCATGTTAAAAATGATAACATTGCAGTGTTTTCCATACAAAATTGATACCAAATAGCATAGCTGAATACACTTTTCCTCCTACATCGAAAATATTGGTGGCATTGACCCAGTTGCAGGAATCCAAACATTATCTCCCGAAGCAACTGTAACACCTAAAATTTTATGAAATAATGCAATTTACGTTTTCAAATAATTGTGTTTAAATTATATACTAAATAATCCCCAATGATGAATATACATATCAGTGTCAAATGTGTCATCTAAGATTTTACGTGCTTTTATTATGCATATGTTTGACGGAAGTTTGGTACCTACTGGTATATTGAGAAAATAATATTGCAAGACTATATGAAAGTGATACATATATTGCACTTATAATAATATATGATTCATTTATGATAAGGTTGGCTTGGTATACTTAAGCAACAGATGGTTTATATTATTAGGCTAATTAAAAAGGACTTATATTTATATCAGCCGCATCCCTTGGTTAAACCGGAAGCCGCGCGTCTCTCCCGTCTCTCCTTCACGACTCGTCTAGGGCAGGGGTGGCGGCACGGCGACAAATCCACGCACAGGCAAGGGTTTCGGTTGAGTTCTTCTCCTCGGCTTACACGCAGCTCTCTTCCTCCTCTCGACGACACCTACCATAAAATCGTGTCGCTTCAAGCCCTTATCTGGCGGAAGATCGCTGCTTTGCCGACTAAGTTGCCGACCTAGAATCGGCTATATAAAGCCCGATGGGATTTCGTTTCCTTCATACGACTTCTCCTCTCCTCTACCCTTGTTGCACTGTGTTGATTGAAGCTCTTAGTGTCTGTGCAGTGGTTTTGTGACTCAACTTCTCCCTCTTCCTCTATTCCTATCCCTCTGTAAGTACTGATTTCCTCTGTTTTGGCAAAATTAATATCATTTATGGATATATGGTGGGGAATACATAAGGCATAATCATAGTATTTCTTCCTTCCACCCCCTCCTCTTCTTCCTATGCTTCATATTTCTGGAAATGGGTTATATTTATACATAATTGAAGGCATCCCCATAGCTGGAAATTTCAACTGGGTCATATTATATTGAGGGTACTATTCTGAATTATAGTTGTTGTTGCAAGAAGGATTGTGTGATATAAATTAGGGAGGATGTTTCAACAATCTTTTAAGGGGCTACCTTATTAAGGTAATTTATGTAGACGTCTCACCTAAATCTTTTCTTCCTTAAGAAAGACCACTCCTGAAAAGTCTTCTATCACCAAATAGAGTCAAATCGTCTATACATAAAGATGCAACCTCGATAAAAAGAGTTGCCTAATAAATGATGCCTAATTACAGAAACTTGAAGGATGGCATCGAACGATAGGCGCGACAATGACCTACAACGTGATAAAGGAAAGGAAATGATACATGTGAGAATTATTTCTTTAATTTATGCTCTATTTACCCTACTTTTAATTATATACATGTTATTTTGAATGTTAAAATATTATTACTGTATGTGCATGCATTATAGAATGAGTTATATTTCAGTTATCACTGACACAGTATAAATCGCTAAAGATGACAATTATTGCAAAGAAATCAAAGAAGCGATTAAACCTGAGGGGATTAATAATTAAATACTATTTTTCTCTTAAATAAGATATACGTGTACAATAATAAACTACACATGTAAAAATGTATCGATACTTGAGAAAAGTCGAGGGGCAAAGAATGCACTGAATTATGATAACAACCAAAGCAGTCGGCTGAAAAGCATTAACGCGTAATGAACGTACTGACTTTGTAGTTGTTGACCCTGAAGGGTCGGGCCCAAATACTGATATTGATATTGTTATACTGATACCCTCGACATTTTCTCATTCACTTATATACTATATACTAGTTATCAACTTAACTTAGAATTGAGCTAACTTAATTGTTTTTCGTTTCTGATTTGAAATAAGTTACATAGGGATATACTGATACTAATTTTACTCATATTGTCAATTTAATAGAAATTATATGCATAGTGTTACCATTCCACTTTACTTGCATGTATAGCTGATTAAAGATCTAACTTCTCACAAAGTCTTTTTATACTAATCCTTTTGTGGCTAAATTTTTAGAAGCCGACCAACGTCAATCTTACTCCAACTATCCCTGAAAATTCTTCTGAGGCTGAAGGGTCAAGAAGAGTAAGAAATCAAGTACGGTAGTGTTTTCAAAAGTTATTACATGTGTAAATCTTCTGTATCTGATGTAAGGAAGCTTTGAATGAATAAAAGTTTCTGTTTTGTATGGTATGCAAGTTCATTGTGATAAATGATATATTATGTTGCGCTATATGTGAACTGAAACATTGCTTATGATACTGTATAAGTTGTGATGGTCTGCGGGCCGTGACAACAACAACCTGACTGAACATCCTATCAACTTTCTCTTCTAACTCAGGCGCAATTCCAGCATATCGAAATTTTTTGGCCATCGGAATCATCTACATTAATAACAGTTTTAGTTTTTATAATAACGAAAAGAACAAAATCAATTGTACGTTTGATGGAATATTACCTTTATTCATTATACTCACCACTCATCAGAAGCGTTTATTGTTCTTTTAATTGGGTCACAACCCACGCATGTCTCTCCTTTTTTCAAATCCCTCCATAATTTCCACTCTCGTTTTAATTGGTCTCATTTGTTTTTCAACTGAGCACAATCATATAATAGCCTGGTACGCTCTTTGAATTTCATTACCAAATTCTTCCACTCATCTTTGCTGAAGTGGGTTGTCGGTCTATTACCTAACTCAATCTCTCGAATACACAAGTCACAATAGAGTAGGACATGAGATAGTTCCAGTTGATGGAAATTCCTCCTTCCTTAGGTTTACCCATTAATCTATACACATACATAAGAAAATGATTAACATTAGTTGTACAGGAAAACAAAAACAGGGAGGATGAGAGGACCTACAAAGTTGAAGATGAGTCCATAAATGATAATGCTCAAAGCATGTAGCTTTCCCTAAAATCAGCTACATGGAAATCAGAAGTAACAAATAGATGCATGTAGTTGATTCCAATGTCTAGAAATCAAAATAACTGAATGTAGCTCTAGAATCTGGATTCAATTTCGATGGAAATTTTTACCTGCCAAATACCTCTAGAATCTAATCACTGACATATGTTCAGATGGAAATGTTGAAACCAAGACTTGGTCTCTCGTGGAGCTCGGGGTCCCCAAAAGAGGGGGTGACCTCACACCTACTTCTCTCAAGGGAGAGCGCTAGGCCGAAGACTTAAGGAACTAGGAACAGGACCGAGGGCTCAGCGAGGAGGTCACACCACACACCCGGAAGATCTTAGAGCGCTTCCCCTCCCAAGCCAATGCTGAGCTTGGGGCACCTTTGGAGGCTCTCTTCCCCCACCAAAGAGACCTACGGGGAGAGTAGCCAAGAGAGAGTGATCCGCCTTCAAAGGTGCCCCCTTGGTCCTATTTATAGATTTCTGAACTTGGACTGCCAATAGCCAGATTCTGGCCCACGAGATTACGAAAATACCCCCCAGGTTTGGCTTGCCAACAGCCAAATCCCGCCATTCCGAGGCGCTAAACGCAGACCGCCTCCTCTTCCTGGGGATGGGCGAGAGGGGGCAGGCCGCCTCCCCAGCTCGCCCGCCTAAGGGGCTCGGCGAGAGGGAGGCCGCCCGCCTCCCCAGCTCGCCCGCCTAAGGGGTTGGGCGAGCGGGAGGCCGCCCGCCTCCCCAGCTCGCCCGCCTAAGGGGATGGGCGAGCGGGAGGCCGCCCGCCTCCCCAGCTCGCCCGCCTAAGGGGCTGGGCGAGCGGGAGGCCGCCCGCCTCCCCAGCTCGCCAGCCTAAGGGACTGGGCGAGCGGGAGGCCGCCCGCTTTCCCCGCTCGCCCGCCTAAGGGGCTGGGCGAGCGGGAGGCCGCCCTCCTCCCCCGCCTAAGGGGCTGAGCGAGCGGGAGGCCGCCCGCCTCCCCCGCTCGCTCCCCTTGTTGGGTCCGCCCAGGAATTCTCCTGCCCCCCTCCTTGCCTGGGCAGTGCTAAAAAATATCGGGCCTAAAGACACCCTGGGTCTTGGGGACCCACTCGGCGAATACAGGGATGTGCACAATCCCCGCTCTTTTCGAACGGGTTACACGCTCGGAAAGAAAAGTCCAACCCTGCATATTCGGCGAGTGGTGCTGAGTGAGGTTGAGAAGACTCCACATCGTCCCTGGAAAAATTTACCTAAGCCTCCCTGAGAGGTCATCCCATCTTGCCGGTTAGTGAGAGCCCGGCTAGCGGAGCCATCTCGGGGGAAAAAACTACTTAGCCTCCCGGAGAGGTCATCCTGCCCTGCCGTCTAGTGAGAGCCCGGCTAGTGAGAGCCCGGCTAGCGGAACCACCTCGGGGGTAAATACTTTGAAAACCTCCGGCCACCGAGCGGTGTCCGGCCCCGCCAGCTTGGTGGGAGCCTAGTCAGCGGGCCAGCATCGGGGCTAAGTACTTTGAAGACCTCCGGCCACCGAGCGGTCCTCGGCCCTGCCAGCTTGGTGGGAGCCTGGTCAGCGGGCCAACATCGGGGCTAAATACTTTGAAAACTTTCGGCCACCGAGCGGTCCCCGGCCCTGCCAGCTTGGTGATAGCCTGGTCAGCGGGCTAGCATCGGGGCTAAGTACTTTGAAGACCTCCGGCCACCGAGCGGTCCCCGGCCCTGCCAGCTTGGTGGGAGCCTGGTCAGCGGGCCAGCATCGGGGCTAAATACTTTGAAAACTTCCGGCCACCGAGCGGTCCTCGGCCCTGCCAGCTTGGTGATAGCCTGGTCAGCGGGCCAGCATCGGGGCATTCCAGCATGAAAAACTTGTCACCTTGCCTTCCTCTCCGCGAGATCAACCTGACCCACCAGCTAGTGAGAGCCCGGCAGCGGGACCGTCTGGGGCATTCCAGCATGAAGAACTTGTCCCCTTGCCAGCCTCTCCGTGAGATCAACCTGACCCACCGGCTAGTGAGAGCCTGGTAGCGGGATCGTCCGGGGCATTCCAGCATAAAAAACTTGTCACCTTGCCAGCCTCTCCGCGAGATCAACCTGACCCGCCGGCTAGTGAGAGCCCGACAGCGCGATCGTCCGAGGCATTCCAGCATAAAAAACTTGTCACCTCACTAGTCATACTATTACATGTAAGAAAAAACTAAGTATGGAAGCAAATCATCGTACTATATGGACTTAAAAAAAACTAAGTATGGAAACCAAAACTTAGTCTCCTACTCCCAGGCATGATCTTCGTCGATCCCCTCCGGTTGTTGTCGTTGCTGCGTCGCGTGACCTTCCTCCTCGTGGAAGTCACAGTAGGGTAACACCACCCTATCCTCTCCTCTTCCTCATCTTTCTGCCTTCCTGGCTCTCTTCCTTCTTCCCCAGCCAATCACCATGGTTTGCTGAGGCGGTGAAGGGAGTGCCTTCGGTCCCTGCCTCCACCTTGGGGGGTCGGGTCTCTCCCCTTGGAAGTTACCCTCTCCTTGGTCAAACTTTCTTTCGGGATCTTCCATGCCCCCTCCCCGTTGCGTTGCCTCCGGCTCACTCAGCTTGGTCAACCCTTTTGCGAACTCCGAGTTGGCCTCCTCACTCTCAATTTCTTCTGCCGCCCTTTGCATCAGTTCTTCGAAAGATAGGGGAGTCTTCCGCTTTAAGCTCATCTTGAAGAACCCCTCCCGCAGCCCCACTATGAAGGCGAGCTGGAGGGTGAACCCGGGCACTTCCTGGGTGAGTAGGACCTCTTCCTGGAACCTGTCAACGTAGCGAGCCAGCGACTCTCTTGGCTCTTGCCTAATCTTGAAGAGTGTTTCGGCATCCTTCTTCCTCTACTTCGACGTCGAGAAGCGCAACAGGAATCCTCGGCGCAGATCCTCGAAGGCATAGATAGAACCCACGGGGAGCTGGTGGAACCAGTCCCTTGCCTTCTCCTTCAGAGTGGTGGCAAAGAGCCGACACTGGAAGGCATCTGACACTGGCCTGATAGAGACCATGTCCTCGAACCACTGCAGGTGCAGGACTGGGTCATCCTTGCCGGAGTAGTAAGACATCTCCGCTCCCCTGAACCCCTCTGGAACCGGGGCCGAGAGGATCAACTCACAAAAGGGATTTTCCCCACCGGCTCGCCAACCCGCATCTGCTCGACCCCCTTTGGGGCTGGGCGAGTGGGGGTCGGATGCCTCCCCGCTCGCCCACATTTGGGGCTGAACGAGTGGGAGCAGCCCGAATCCCCACTCGCCCCCATGGGGCTAGGCGAGTGGGAGCAGTCCGCCTCCCCACTCCCCCCCCCCCTTTGGAGGCCAGGCGAGTGGGGGCCGGATGCCTCCCCAATCGCCCCCGTCGGCACCTTCCCGGATTGCTGATCGGGAGCGATCTCGCCCATATGCCGGGGCGGGACCTCCGGACCGCCTCCTCTCTCGCTTTGCCTATCGTGGCCAAGGCTAGCTGCAAGGTCTGCAGGACCTCTTGCTTGAAGTCTTCCAACATTTCCATCGTCGCCACAGCCACCGGTGGCTGCGAGTGGCCCGGGTCGGACCCATCTCCTCCACCTCCAGCCATAGAGCTCAGCTTGAGATTTTCTGTGCTGGTCACTCTCCACGCTCACCGCACCATAAATGTTGAAACCAAGACTTGGTCTCTCGTGGAGCTCGGGGTCCCCAAAAGAGGGCGTGACCTCACACCTACTTCTCTCAAGGGAGAGCGCTAGGCCGAAGACTTAAGGAACTAGGAACATGACCGAGGGCTCAGCGAGGAGGTCCCACCACACACCTGAAAGATCTTAGAGCGCTTCCCCTCCCAAGCCAATGCTGAGCTTGGGGCACCTTTGGAGGCTCTCTTCCCCCACCAAAGAGACCTAGGGGGAGAGTAGCCAAGAGAGAGTGATCCGCCTTCAAAGGTGCCCCCTTGGTCATATTTATAGATTTCTGAACTTGGTCTGCCAATAGCCAGATTCTGGCCCACGAGATTACGAAAATAACCCCAGGTTTGGTCTGCCAAAAGCCAAATCCCATCATTCTGAGGCGCTAAACGCAAACCGCCTCCTCTTTCTGGGGCTGGGCGAGAGGGTGCAGGCCGCCTCCCCAGCTCGCCCTCCTAAGGGGCTGGGCGAGCGGGGCGGTGCGCAAGACCGAAACTCAAAGCGGGGCAGATAACCTTCTAACTGAGGCCAGGAGGGATTTGCTGACAGAAGTACTGTCCATATACCCCCAAAAAAGAATGGAAGCGGAAAAATCGACATCTTTTGCCTTCTGCGATCCGGGATGATGCGCACCGTGGGACTGGTAAGAAGCTGTCTTAACTGCATGTTCTTTTTTTCATCGTATGCCCATTCTAAGTGGTCAATCTCCTATTCAAGTGTTGAAACCTGACTCACCGATGTCTTTCCTCTTCGCTACGCTCGCCTCGTGTTTTTGGTTGTGTTTGCTTTGTTCATGACTTGAGTCCTCTCATAAACAAACTTTCTGAGAAGTCTTTGTTGGGTATTCTAGTTCTCAGAAAGGGTACAAGTATTATCACCCCAAAACAGGAGGATTGGAGGGCTTTGAGATACTATGTGAAAATAGAGAATCTCGAATATCTAGGATTCACGCCTTCTCTGACAGGGAAAGTTCCGAACCGAAGCCTTACCACTTGGACTCCATGCAGAGTCTGAGAGAGAAAACCACCTGACCTTTCTTAGTCGCTGACTTGAGCTTCCCGAAAAGACTTCCTTTTTTCCTTCTCCTTCTCTGAGCCAACAGCCCAATCCATCTTAGTTCGGTTTTGAAGTCCATGCACAACGAGAGCGAAGTCATGCGAACTCAGAAGCAGCAGCAGCATTTGTTTTATTCACATACATCGTCGCAGTGCTTGTTCACTTAGTAGCTTCCTTCGTCGAAGTCAAAAGGTTCAACTCCCACCTTTCTTGCTTTCAAGTCTCGGGCGGTTGAGTTATCTATCATCTGGAGGGAGCCGTTCTTTTGTACTACATCCTATCTATATCATCCTTACTACTATGAAGTGAAGGAAGATCTAGCGGGTAGCGGGAATCGAACCCGCATCGTGAGCTTGGAAGAGAATGCTAGGGGTTCTAGTCGACGTTGGTTGATCATTTGAAACATCTCTCAAACCGAACATGATATTTTGGTCTCATTCGGCTCCTTTATGGAAGATCCATGTATTTCCACTAGAGAGAAAAAAAGAGATCCATAACATCTATGTCAGCTTTTTCCGAATGCCTCTCAAGCTACTCGCTTTCTAGATGATCCCTATAGAAGAGGAAGATTCTATCCAATCTTTCTAGTCTAGTTACTTCTTTCACTTGGAGACCAAGGAAATAGGAAAGCTCACTCATATGTAATTAATGTCATCTCAAATTTACTCTGCATAAGATTAGCAAATCTTTGACAAAGTTTCTCATCAGTAGATCCAAAAATTTTGTCATCAACATCTATTTGTACTAGAAGAAGTTTGTCTTTATGCTTCCTAATGAAGAGAGTTTTGTCAACTTTTCCTCTGAGAAAAGAATGCTCAAGAAGAAAGGAAAGGCTGACAGGGTCTCATACCAAGCTCTGGGTGCTTGTTTGAGACCATATAAGGCTTTATCTCATTTCAATACATAAGAGGGATGAGATGAATAATCTTTCATATGTCAAGGGCTGGGCGAGCGGGAGGCCGCCCTCCTCCCCAGCTCGTCCGCCTAAGGGGCTGGGCGAGCGGGAGGCCGCCCGCCTCCCCAGCTCGCCCGCCTAAGGGGTTGGGCGAGCGGTAGAACGCCCGCCTCCCCAGCTCGCCCGCCTAAGGGGTTGGGCGAGCAGGCCGCCCGCCTCCCCCGCTCGCCCGCCTAAGGGGCTGGGCGAGCGGGAGGCCGCCCGCCTCCCCAACTCGCCCGCCTAAGGGGCTGGGCGAGCGGGAGGTCGCCCACCTCCCCAGCTCGCCCGCCTAAGGGGCTGGGCGAGTGGGAGGTCGCCCGCCTCCCCCGCTCGCCGGCCTAAGGGGTTGGGCGAGCGGGAGGCCGCCCGCCTCCTCCGCTCGCCCCCCTTATTGGGTCTGCCCAGGAATTCTCCTGGCCCCCTCCTTGCCTGGGGCAGTGCTAAAAAATATCGGGCCTAAAGACACCCTGGGCCTCGGGGACCCACTCGGCGAATACAGGGTTGTACAGGAAAGATCATAAGAACATAAAAGGAATTCGTTCTGGTTCAAACAATGCAGACAAAAAATGGATCCATAAAACCAGATCTCTACGCAGAATGGTGAGAAAAATAAAAACCAAAGCCATGAGGATCCATAACTGAACATGGGAAGGAGAAAATCTACTCAAAACCAGAGCTCTAAAGCGAAAAAAATGGGAAGGAGAAAGGTATACCTGCGTCGAAGATGGAGGAGATGGTGGGGTGCTTTCGTCGGCGAGAGAGGAGAAGGTGGGGTGCTTCCTCGGCGAGGGAGGAGAACGTCTTGTGCGTCGTCGGCAAGAGAGGAGAAGGCCTCCTGCTTGGTAGGCGGTGGGGGAGAAGGTCGAGGAAAACCTAACTGGAGCAGAATGTCGCGCGGGGCGGAATGTCGCGGAAGCCAAAACCAGAAAAGCGATTTCGAATCGTGGGGGGTGAGCCACGGTGGGATAATAGGCAAAAAATAGGTTATTTATCAAAATCTATTTTGCCACCACCCCTCTAAAAATTGTGTTTGACGCGGCTTTTCGAAAAACACCAGTCCACGAGACCTAAAACGTGGAGCCAAACGGAGCCTTAGTGTCTCAATAAGCTTATCATTCACAGCTAAAAAAGAAAGTATGCACTATTATTTGAATAATCTCGTTGAGTTTTGACACTAAGAAATGAATCCGTATGGGATTTCCCAAAACTCAATCACGAATACCAACTCATTTGGCAGTCATTGACCGGAGGCTCGCTACACAGTTGTCTTTCTGCAGCAAATTTGTTCAAACATATGTACAGTTTGTGCAAATTTGTGGATAATCTATGCATGTGTGCATCAAGTCTGTGGAAGTATGCGGTGAGCATACGCAAATTCGTGGATGATTTATGCAAGTCTGTGCAGTTCTGTGTCAATTATGTGCATGTTAGTGGTTATCCTGTGCAAATTTATGATAAGTTTGTAATGCAAAATATCTATGCAAGTCAGTAATCGATCTATGAAAGTGTATGGTTGTGTCAGTCCACGATTGTAGTGGCAACTGGCAAGTCTGACAATTTTGTGCAAGTCTACGGATGATATGTGCAAGTCTACGGATGACATGGCAAGTCTGCAACAAGTAAATGCAATTTTGCAGCAAATCTGCGGAAGTTTGTGGGAAATCTTTCCAATTCTTGCGGGACCACTTTTACAGAAGGCCTATGCAAGTCCACGGCAAGTCTGTGGAGTCTATGACAGGTACATGCAAGTTTGTGGAGTCTATGACAAGTACATGCAAGTTTGTGGAGTCTATGGCAAGTACATGCAAGTTTGTGGAATCTATGACAAGTACATGCAAGTTTGTAACGATCTATGCAGGTTAGTGGCAGGTTATCCGTAATTCGACACTAACATCATTTTGATACTCCATCACGATAAAAAAAACATTCACAGCTATCTGACAACTCACATCAGCACCAATCCGCTATGACTCTCTATTAGGTAGATTTGCGAAGACCCAACTGGGAAGATCCATTCAGCTGTACATAATATAGTCGTTGGGAAGGTACAGGAAAACCTGGCAAAGATGTTCCATTACGCCCCATCTGGCAGAGTTTGCTTAATAAGAGTAAAACTAATTTAATGGATTATGTTCTGTTTTATAGTAGTGTGAACTCTATGCATAGTATCTTCATTTATATCTATAAATCGAGGAGTAAGGAAGGACCCTCAAAACATTTCCTCGCTCAAGTCCTATATCTCTGGTCATTCCTCCTCGAGCACACAATAATTGTTGTGTTGAGGGGATTATTCATACTTTCTGAGTAAGTGAGGGACTTCCGGAAGAGTAATTCATTCTTTCTTGTTTTTTGTTTGTCTGCAAGTTTATGTATGATCTGTTGAAGATTTATGCATGTCTGCGGTAAGTCTGTGGAAGTATGTGACAAGTATGTGTAAGTTTGCAGTTTATCTGTGATAAGTCTGTGGCGAGTATATGCAATTTTGCGACAAGTTTGTGCATGCAAAAGATCTGTGCAAGTCTGTAATTGATCTGTGCGAATCTATGGTTACGGTGACAAGTCTGCAATTGATCTGTGCGAATCTATGGTTACGGTGACAAGTCTGCAATAATAGGCCTACGACTGTGGTGGAATGTTTGTAACAAGTATGTGCAAGTGTCGGATGATTTGTGGAAGTCTGTTCGAATCTGGGAAAGTCTAAGAATGAACTATGCAAATCAACAAGTCTACGAATGATTTGTGCAAGTCAGCAGCAAGTATATATACAAGTCAGCAGCAAGAATATACAAGTCTGCAGTAAGTTTGCAGGAAGTCTGCGGTAAGTTTGCAGAAGTCTGCGGTAAGATTGCAGCAAGTCTGCGGTAAGCTACGTTGCACGGGGACGGAAACGGGATACGATACGAAACGGATACGGGAAACGTTTTTAATTTTTTTTTAATTATTTTAATATAAGTATTAATCAATATTAAAAAAATACAACTAACCTACAGCATTTCTAACATAATCATTTCTACAGTATTTCTAACCTACAGCAATAAATCAGCAAAGAAGAAACAGCAATGGCATTTCTAACCTACAGCAGAATTTTCGAAAGAAGAAACAGCAATGGCATTTCTTTTCTAGCCTAACATTTGTACAGCATTTCTAACAATCATTTCTACAGTATTTCTATCCTACAGCAATAAATCAGCAAAGAAGAAACAGCAATGACATTTCTAACCTACAGCAATAAACAGCAAAGAAGAAACAGCAATGGCATTTCTAACCTACAGCAATAAACAGCAAAGAAGAAACAGCAATGGCATTTCTAACCTACAGCAATAAAAAGAAGAAGAAGAAGAAGAAGAAGAAGGGGAGCGGTACCAGCGGGCGGGGGAGCGGTACCAGCGGGGCACGTAAACGTAGGCGGGGCACGTAAACGCAGAAGAAGAAGAAGAAGTAGTAGTAGTAGTAGTACAAGCGGGCGCAGGAGCAGTACCAGCGGGGCGGGGCACGTAAACGCAGAAGTAGTAATAGTAGTACCAGCGGGCGCAGGAGCAGTACCAGCGGGCGCAGGAGCAGTACCAGCGGGCGCAGGAGCAGTACCAGCGGGGCACGTAAACGCAGGAGCGGCAGTCTGCACGTAAACGCAGGAGCGGCAGGAGCGGCGAGCAAGTAAACCTAAAATAAAAGAGCGGCGACATAAAAGATAACAGAGCGGTCTGATATCGCACGGAATCGCGTATCCCGCCAGCGGGATACGCGATTCCCATTTAATTTTTTTTTTTAATAATTAAATTAACATTTCCTAGAGTTTCGGAAACGCGTTTCCGAGCATTTCCCGTATCTGATAAGCGTCTGAGCCGATACGCAGCGCATTTTTAAGTATCCGTGCAAGGTAGGCGGTAAGATTGCAGCAAGTCTGCGGTAAGATTGCAGCAAGTTTGGGCAAATCTGTGGAAGTTCTATGAAAGACTGAATGTCTGTGGCAAAATTTTGAAAGTCTGTTAATGATTTTTGCAAATCTGTGGATTGATATGTGCATGTTTACGGAAGGTCTATGCAAGTCCTCAACAACTATGTGGAAATCTGTGACAAATATATGCAAATTTGTGGACAATCCGTGCAGGTCCGTGGCAAGTATGTTTGTTATTCAGAATTTGACCAAAACATCAATTTGATAGCTTAGCACGACAAGGAACATATAGAACCATCTGACAACTCGCATCACCATGAATTTGCAATTCACAGAGTCTCTCATAGCTTTCTACCTGGTAAACTTGCAAAGACCCAACTGGGAAGATATATTTGGCTATACGAAATAGAACCGTTGGGAAAGTACTAGAAATCCTAGTGAAGATCTTCCAACCTTATCTCATTAAGGCACTGCACACTTATATGCATCTGGCATAGCTTCCTTAATAAGAGTAAAACTCCTTTAATGTCTTTTGTACAACTTTATTGCAGCGTGAAGTCTATGCATGATACCTTTATTGTATCTACAACTCGAGTATGGAAGACCTTCAAACAATATTTTCTCGCTCATGAACCCTATATCACCTATCGTTCCTCCTCAAGCCCATTGTCACTTCTTGATGTGTTGAAGGGGGATTGTTCACATTTTCTTGATTAGCAAACAGCCTCCTGAAGAGTAACTCATTCTTTCTTGGGCTCTGCTCAAGTGATATTGTTCCATTCATAGTCTCTGGTATGTTGTCTGGTCGAAATTGTAGTTACAATATTACAGATTTTACCTCCACAGAACAATTGTGTTTCAACACTCGCATTCCTTAAAACACCCCACCCCTAATCACAACATTTTAATGTACATTATGTGCACTGCTAAAGAACAATTGGCCGAACCTAGGAATTCCACGTGACTAACAAAGCCAAAGAATACATTTGCAATGCATCAAATCATGTTCCAAAATAAATAATGAACAGTAAAGACAGTGTGTCTATGAGTGATGTAGGTTCATGCTCCACAAAGTTCAATCTGCAAAAGCTTCTCGGATCAAAACAGGCAAGATATATGTAAGACCCGAACTTTAATTCTAGTATAAATAAAATATTAATTTATGAGAATAATTCCCCTATGATGAAAACGTAATCAGTGCCGATTCAACATCGCACATTTGGCTTTGAAGTTCAAGATTTCCGAAGCCTTGCGACGTTCGTTTCGTTTGTCTTTAATTTCATTTTGTTATCGCATAAGTATTTCTTTTGATGGAGGTGGCTGATGGGATTATCATTGTGATGGCTGCATTTGATTTATTTGATGTTGGCTGAGTTGATCCTTGAGGGCACTAGTGGGCCGGCTGGTTACATTGGCTTTATTCTTCATGGCTGAGTTCAATTGGACTTGGCTGATTTGGTGGGCCGGCTGGGTGAATAAATTCGGATGATTATTGACCTGTTTTGGATGGTGCTTAAGGTTGCATAAGAAATATCATTATGTTAAAAAGAGGGCTTAATAGAGGCGGTGGATTTGGATGGTTGCTTTAAGCGGTGGACTGACTTATGAGCTCCTCTTTCTCAATACTCTCATTTCCTCTTGCCGCCTGGAGAAATCGATGGGCTGGAAGTCTAGGGCTTGGCTTGGCTGCACCTCCTTTTCTAGCGCCTCCTGCCGCCGATTTTGGGATAGACCGTGAAGGTTGTGCTGTCTTTCTGGAGTTCTGCTGCCTTCTTATGTTGTTGTTGCCCTCCTGCTGTCTTGCAGAGTTTGGCTGGCAATTTTGGGTGGAAATACCCCACAGTGAGCTCTCCTTCCTCTTCCCCCTCTTCTCCTTCTCTTTAATTGTTGCTAGTGATATTGGGGGATTGAATTTATTGAGGCCTTGTGGCTGGCTAGGGTTCCTGATAAGGGACATTTAAATCTGAGCTTTATATGCAACTCCCGCTCTCCTTCCTTCTTTAATTCCTGAAATTAGTGGGCTGATTTTAGTGTGGTTTGGATGTGCCATGATGGAGAGAATTTGGCTACCAATTCTTTTCTTTGCCGGCTGTTTCTGGTAGTTAGTTGCTGTTGCTTGAGTTGTGATTGTTGGTTGTTCTCTGTTGTTGTTCCCTTGATTGCTGCCTTTTTGAGCTGCTGTTAACATCAGGCTTGGCCCTTGTTGGTGGTGGTTAGCTGCCCCTTTGTTGGCTTATGTTGGGCTGCCTTTGATAGCTGTTGTGGGATGCCTTCTTTGGTTCTTATTAGTTACAAAAGTGGTTGAAATTTTAAATGTGTAGTGTCTGAAATTTGATAGTGAGGATTTCTTTTCGAGTCACCTAAGCTAGTCCTCCCATAGGCAACTCCTATAAGTCGTAGTTGTGACCGTCTTAGGAGTCGGCTCGTAACTATAACGGCGCAACCCTAAAGTAAATGATTTACTTGATACTGCAGAGGATGGTGTCCGGCGATAGACGCGACGAGAACCCTATGAAGGACAAGGGCAAAGGAAAAGTTGTGGTAAGTCTTTACCGCTTTGATTACGTATGCATTTGAAATATGAACATGTAGAATTACTTTACTCTGAGCTACTTCCTTGCATGGACATTGAATATGAATTGAATTGAAGAAATTCGAAGATTTGAAATCACTGAAAAATATGAAATCGCTAAAAGGCTAAACATGGATTAGCAAGCGATGGAAACTTTGAGGGTAAATTTATATACTTATTCCTTATATTTTGAAAATGAATATGAAAAGAATAAGAAACTAAGTGTGCGTCGATTCATAAAAATGCTAAGGGTCAGCCTCGTAGGGGGGGTAGAACTCCTACACCTCGTAGGGGGGGGGGGGGGGGGGGGGGGGGGGGCGAACTCCTACAGAATTGTCTAATGTAGAGGTGTGGAAGCCTACTGCGTATTTGAGCGCCCTAGAGCGAGCATTGATGTGACGGGCCCAGATGTTTGATATAATTGAGATCGACCCTCAGCATTTCAAAAGAACGAAATATGATATGAAAATCTTGAACTAAATACATAAATGACCAAGAATGAGAAATAAGAAAATTGATATCATAAACAGTTTATTTATATTGTACTAGCTCACTGTACTTGCTTATTTTACTTCTTGTTCTACTATACATGTTCATATAGAATTATATAATTGTCTATTGATGCCGACTCTTCATGTCTGTCTGTAGTGCGGTTGAAGAGGTATAGAACTCACTTAGTTTTCTAAACTAACTGGTTGTCGATCTCTTTTTTTAGGATCAGATCGCAAGCGTACCAGGCCCCGCTAGGAGGATACCTGCGAAGGCAGAAAAAAAAGCAGAGAGATGTGACTCGAACACGGGTTAGAGTTTGTTTCAGTTTGTTTTAGAGTCGCTACGGTCACTTGATATATATATATATATATATATATATATCTTAGTTTGATTTTGTAGTCATTTTCCCTGTACTCTGGATGAACATGATGTAAATTATCTTTAATGAATAAAAGTTGTTTTATGTTTTCTTATGGTACCACTCATGTGCATTACATGAATTGCTGCATTATTTAATTGTAAAAAATTGCTCAGAAAGAAAAAATTAAATTGTGGCGGACTTCGGGCCGTTACAAAATATTATCCACAAAACAAAATTTCCAATAGGCACTAATTGGTTGAGTGATGATTCTGTTGGACTAAAGTTGTACTTCACAGTTTTGTATGAGTCCCCATATGTTTCAGTGGATCGATACTTCACAATTTCATACAGGTAAAGTCGCCATGTCTCACAGAGTAGAAGATCTCAGGCAAGTGTTTCCTGCAAGGGTTTCTTCTGTAATTGGAAAGCTATGGAGGGTGCGAATGGGGTTTGGTTTTCTCATGTGCATTTTCCACATGGATCAAAACAGCTCTCGGAAAGTAACGAATCAGTCCAAAATTAAAGCTCCATTTGATAATATGTTGATTGTGCATTGCTACAACAAGCATCCACACTATAGAATCAGTGGGTGGAAAAAAACAATGGAAATCTGGAGCTCACATGTGCATCCCCTCCGAGGACAGACACAAAGAACACATTCTCGGACCAGCTCATATATCTCAGCAAAAATGGCTATTTGTTCAACACGGCAAAACATAGAAACAACCAAGCATTTACCACATAAGCAGAAAGAATTCTACTATTCAAAATACTTAGAAAAAAGACAAGCAGATGATAGAAGTCGCGAATTGAAATTCAGAGTGAGAGAAGTACCTTTTGTGCGCCGAAGCAGTACAATTCTCAAAACAGCTTGAAGTTTTTTGTATCCTTGACTTGCGTTTCTAGATATTGGGTATTTTATTGAGTTACAGAAGGAGCTATAGACAGCATAAGGCTCATATTTCAGGAATCTAAAGTAGCTATATAAATCATCAAGCATCCACACTATAGAATCAGTGAGTGGAAAATAATATGTTGATTGTGCGTTGCTACAACAAGCATCCACACTATAGAATCAGTGGGTGGAAAAAAACAATGGAAATCTGGAGCTCACATGTGCATCCCCTCCGAGGACAGACACAAAGAACACATTCTCGGACCAGCTCATATATCTCAGCAAAAATGGCTATTTGTTCAACACGGCAAAACATAAACAACCAAGCATTTACCACATAAGCAGAAAGAATTCTACTATTCAAAATACTTAGAAAAAAGACAAGCAGATGATAGAAGTCGCGAATTGAAATTCAGAGTGAGAGAAGTACCTTTTGTGCGCCGAAGCAGTACAATTCTCAAAACAGCTTGAAGTTTTTTGTATCCTTGACTTGCGTTTCTAGATATTGGGTATTTTATTGAGTTACAGAAGGAGCTATAGACAGCATAAGGCTCATATTTCAGGAATCTAAAGTAGCTATATAAATCATCAATCGCATTCTGCATTGGTGTTCCAGATAAGCACCACCTTCTTTTGGCTCGAAGACCAGAACAAGCTCTGGCCACTTGAGTTCTGTGATTCTTTATCGTTTGAGCTTCATCAAGTATCACCCTAAACCACCGAACTCTAGCCAAGGGGCCACCACAATCAAGTTGAGACTCTTTACCTTTTTTCTTTCCCTTTCTTCCTGCATTAGATGACTGCTTCCTTTTCTTTCTAGTAGCAAATTCTGAAGACAATCCGTACTTCTCCATATTTTTTTGCTCATTCTCATCATCATCATCTACCAAAGTCTGCCTCGGCACTTCATTAGTTACTATGGAATAAGTTGTAAGAACAATATCATGTTTTGCCAATGCTCGGGGATCTTTTGCCCGTGCACCACCATGATAAACTAGAACAGACAGTCTCGCACTGCTTGAGACCTTTTCTTCTAGCTCATGAGCCCACTGCCTTAAAATACTAGCAGGACAGACAACCAAAGTTCCGGCAGCGGGTCTGCGATTTTCTGAAGTACTAGCAATTTGTTCCCTTTGAAGATCATCCTTTCCAGTGTCTTTCACATCCACCTCATTGCAACCTTCATCATCATCTAAATTTAAGGCCTCGGGTTTAACAGGTGGTGAAGAATCAGACGTGAATTTAGACTGTAGGCTTTTCTGCTTTAGTATGAGTGCTATCATTGATATCGTCTTGCCAAGTCCCTACGATGATGTATAAGAGGGTTAAATAAGATAAATTAAAACCCGGAGAAGCATAAAAAGAAATAGCAGCCAAATGATTAAGACGTATAATACCTGATCATCAGCAAGTATTCCACCAGCACAATGCACACTCTTTTCCTTCTGAACCATCCAAGCTAAGGCTATTTTCTGCAGTACAAAAAGATCTGCACATAAGTATTTTTGTAATTTACAAGGAAAGAGTTTTTTCTGGATGACAGCACAAATTTAATAAAATAAACAGTGGCATGTTGGAAAAATCACACATCATGTAGCATTCATTTTAACTCTAACGAAACAAAATACGACTCACTACATCAAAAACTTGCAAGCATGGAAATAGATTGATGGGGGTCAACCGCATGATCGACACTGGCATTTGGGCCACCACTAGGCGGGGGCCGCATCTGTGTACTCGCGCAAGAGGCGTTGATTAGATCGCCGATCCGAGACCACGAGCGCGTCTGGAGAGCCATTTTTATAGTTAATGTATTTTATTTTTATTTTGGACGTTATTTAGTGTGATTTGGACATCGGGCGTAGCGGCCAATCATAATTGTTCATGTCGGGTGCTCTAGCCCCCCTTTCACTATAAATAAGGGTGAGGGCTATCAGTCTTAGGCATTGTTAGCCTTGTGAGCAAATCCAGAGCCGTCAATCAAATCGTGGTGCGACGCCGCGAGATCCTGGGGTGCGACAGTCCGGTTCCTTTTCTGTGTTCCCGTTTTTCCCTCTCATGTAACCCTCTATCATGAAAGCACTAGGTAGCTGCAAGCCGTTTCATCTCCTCCACGACCTAATCCAAAAGAATCGCCTTCCCTCCCACGATCGACGGCGTTTGTTCTGTCGATATCGCCACCCGCATGCATCCCAGTCGATCGCACCATCGTTTACGTGCGTCCCCTACCCCAGCAAACCATCTGCCTCTTATCTCTGTCGCAAGCCACCGCTCCACTACTCCCCTTCCAGCATAGGTAACCTTGATTCCCGGCTGCCTCTTGTCGCAGTACAAATAGCCCTACCTAGAGCAGACAATATTCAACAGCCCTACCTACAACACTCCTATCAACAGCAGACCCTCTACAGCAACCCCGCCCGCCGCCTCCATCTAAAGCAATCAGCCTCATCCTCCTTCCACCGTTTGATCTTGTGTTTGTGAGTATATCTTTATAGTGTGTTTCTTGTTCTTTGTTGAATATGTTGATGATTATTCTATAGTGCTTGGAGATCGTGATTCGTTGTGTTTTGTTGCACTTTCCTATTTCCTGTAATTCTCATTTGTGCAAGTGTGGCTTGAAACCCTTCGTGCGAAGGAGAACGTATTTGCTTGCTTAGTTGAAATTGCTTAGTTAAAATCTCCGCCCTCTCCGCCCTCAGGAGGAGTATGAGCAGTACCTGCGACTAGCAAGTGCCTGTCAGTCTCCCTCCAGACCATAACAGGCCCACATTTAGTAGGCCACCACTGGCCACTACAATTTTTGCAGGACCCTCCGTGTTCTCATGGGCACGAAGGGCAAGGCTGTCACCACCGGACCTCCCGCGGCCACCAAACCGGGGAACGTTCAGTGTTATCGCTGTTCTGGCAAGGGCCATATGGCGGCCCAGTGCCCTACACGAAACTTATTAGTTGAAGAAGGTGAGTCCAGTGTCAATGCTAAGGAGGTCGCAGATGAGGAGATTGTTGCCACCATCGAGGACGGTTGGTAGAGCGATGTTGAGCGCTCCCTAGAATTAGGTGTTATACGAAGTCTCCTTTGCACCCCGCATACTGATGAGGATTGGCGTCGTACGACGCTCTTCTATACTCTTTCCCAGTGCAAGCGGTCCCAGCAAGCTGGTAATTGATAGCAGGAGTTGTGTGAACATTGTGGCCCAGAGGGCCTTAGAGCGGATGCAGGACCCCTGAGCATAATCCCATCCTTATCGAGTTATCTGGGTTGATAAGACGGTCATACAAGTTACCCAAAGGGCCTGGTTCTGATCTTTCTCACCTCGTTTGAGGACCGTGTTTGGTGCGAAGTCATCCCTATGGATGTCGCCCACGTTCTGTTAGGGAGACCTTGGCTCTACGACCGCGATGTCACATGTTTCGGTCGCTCGAACATGTGTGTATTCTACGACAAAGGTCGTAAGATCATATTGACACCGACCCAACCCAAGGAGAAATCCAAGGGGAAGATCGCACCCTCCACTAGCACGAGTTCATCCAGGTCGTTGCACATTCTTCTTTGCAGTGAGTTTATGAGAGAGAGCATAGACGTCGGCATATTCTACGTAGTGGTCTCCACCATGGCTTCTGATGGCCCTACGGAGATGCCTGATCCGCCCTCGGAGGTCCGGCGTATTCTCGATGAGTATGCTGATATTGTGTCGGATGATTTACCTGACGAGTTACTCCCATTGCGTGACATCCAGTACGCCATAGATCTAACATCGGGGGCCTCGCTCCCGAACCTACCACATTACTGGATGAACCTGGACGAGCATGTTGAGCTCAAGAGATAGGTGGATGAGCTTCTCCGGAAATATCTCAAACGTGAGAGTCTGAGCACATGCGTGGTCACTTCCCTTCTCACCCAAAAGAAGGGTGGGAGCTGGCGTATGTGTATCGATAATAAGGCTATCAATACAAATATTATCAAGTATCGTTTCCCCGTTCCCCGTTCCCCGGTTGGACGACTTGCTCGATGCCATGGCTGGTGCCCCAATATTCTCGACAATCAATCTTCGTAGCGGGCACCGCCAGATTAGGATTCGTGATAGAGACGAATGGAAGACGACCTTTAAGACCAAAGATGGTCTCTATGAGTGGTTGGTCATGCCTTTTGGGTTGTCCAACGCCCCAACACTTTCATGCGGGTCATGACTAAAATCCTGCGGCACTACATGGGCAAATTTCAGGTCGTCTACTTTGATGACATTTTCATTTACAGTCACTCTCTCGTTAACCATTTGTGCCATGTGAGGCTCTTATTTTAGATTCTCCGTAAGGAGAAGTTATATGTGAACTTGAATAAGTGCTCATTCCTAACTACTTCTGTGCACTTTCTTGGGTTTATCATATCAGCGTATGGCGTGTTTGTTGACCCAAATAAGGTCTATTCCATTCGTGAGTGGCATATTCCATCCACTATCACTGAGGCTCATAGCTTTCACAGACTAGACACCTTCTACCGAAGGTTTTTCCGGGAGTACCATCATGACCCCCCTCACGAGCTGCCTGCGGAAGGGAGATTTCCAGTGGATGGCAGACGCCACTCGGGCTTTCATAGAAATTAAGGAGAAATTGACGACAGCCCCCATTCTGAGATTGCCTGATTTCTTTAAGGCGTATGAGATAGCATGCGACCCATCTGGCGTTGGCATTGGCGAAGTACTGAGCCAGGAGGGTCATCCAGTTTCTTACTTTAACGAGAAGTTGAATGAGGTCCGGCATAAGTACTCAAATTATGATAGAGTTTTGCGCAGTACTACAGTCACTTCGATATTGGAGAAACTATCTCCTCCCGCGGGAGTTCGTCCCATACTCTGATCATCAGGCGCTACGTTATCTTGATTCACAACGGAAATTGGAGCATAAACATATCAAGTGTGTCGAATACTTGCAGGATTTTCACTGCGTTCTCAAACACCGCGTGGTTGTTGAGAACAAGTCTATTGACGCCCTTAGTCGTCGTATCGCCCTACTCCACGCACTGAGCGCTAGCACGACTAACTTTAATCGACTACCTGAGGGAGTACCCCACTTGCACTGACTTTGGTGAGATTTACTCTGGGTTCATGAGGGATTCCCCTGAGCCCACTGTGGGGTTCATATCATCGGGGGATATTTGTACTGTGGGTCTTCCCGGACCTCCTTCCGGAACTTTCTAATTTGGGAAATGTATGCGGATGGCGTTGCTAGCCACTTCGGCAGAGACAAGATGATTGCTTTGGTTGAGGATCGTTTTTATTGGACAACCTTAAAGAAGGGTGTGGTAAGGGTGGTGCATCACTACGGCGCATGTCAGACTACGAAGGGTTCAAAACAAAACACTAGCTTTATACCCCCTCCTCCAGTCCCGCGCCAGCCTTGGGTTGTTATCAGCATGGATTTCGTATTGGGCCTTCCTCGCACTTTGATGAAGCAAGACTACATTTTCGTAGTGGTAGACCGGTTCTCGAAAATGGCCCTTTTTATTGTTTGTCGCAAGACCGTAGATGCGGACCACGTGGCGGCCCTCTTCATGAGAGACATCTTTCGTTTACATGGTTTACACAGGTCCATAGTCTCCGACCATGACATACGATTCATAAGTTACTTTTGGAAAATATTATGGCATAAAACAGGTACGACCATGAAGTTTTCTACAGCTTATCACTCACAAACTGAGGTCATAAATAAGAGTTTGGAAAATTTATTATGGTGTCTAGTTTGTGAGCACCCGTCGGTTTGGGATTTTGTGTTGCCCATAGCTGAGTTCGCAAGCAATAGCTTCATCAATAGGTCTACTGGCACGAGTCCATTTCATATAGTGTTAGAATATGAGTTTAGGAAACTTATTGACCTCACCTCAGTTCCCTTAGCGTCGCGCCCTAGTGAGTCTATTGAATCTTTCATCCATCGCATACATGAATTGCATGAATTGATCCGGAAGAAAATTGCTAGCAGTAATGAATTATATAAAGCATAGGCAAGGCAAGAACCGGCGTGAGCAGCATTTTCAGGTGGGCAAGCAGAACATAGTTAGAATTCACATGGAGAGGTTCTCAAAAGGAGCCGCTAAAAAGCTACATCCTAAACGAATGAGTCTTTATATGATTACAAAGAAAATTGGAACAAACGCCTACGAGATCGACCTCCCAGCAGATATGGGTATTCATCGTGTATTCAATACGGAAGATTTGGCACTCTACTTTGAGCCTTTAGAGCATAGGGACCCTTACCCTGAGTCATCTTCAACAACCCCCCACTTACAACCTGACCCATACCCTGGCCACCTTGGACGAGCACCTATGGATTTTCCCGCACCCCCTATGATTGCACAGGTTTCTCTAGATCCACCAACATGAGAGCTGAGAGCATTTCTGACATTATGGCGAACGAGTGCACCATCACCCCAAACGACACATCTTGTCGTTACCTGGTGCACTGCAGTGGACACCCCGCCTTTGACGAGACTTGGGTCTCGGCGACGAAGCTTGATAGACTTGCCCCCAATCTTTGACGTTAGAACGGGGGAAGTTGATGGGGATTAGTCGCAGGATCGACACTGGACTTGGGGCCACCACTCGGCATTGATCGGATCGTTGATCCGAGACCACGAGCGTGTCCGGAGAACCGTTTTTAAATTTTATGTTTTTTTGGAAGTTATTTAGTGTGATTTGGACATCGGGCATAGCGTCTAATTATAGTCATTCACGTCGGGTGCCCTAGCACCCCTTTCACTATAAATAAGAGTGAGGGTTGTCAGTTTTAGGCATTGTTAGCCTTGTGAACGAATCTAGAGCCGACAATCAAATTGTGGTGGGACGCCGAGAGATCCTGGGGTGCGACCTCCCGATTCCTTTTCAGTTTTCCTGTTTTTCCCTCTCTCGGCCGCCTATCATGAAAGCCCTCTATAACTGCACGCCATTTCATCTTCTCCACGACACAATCCAAAAGAACCACTGTTGTTTCCCCTTCCTTTCCACGATCGACGGCGCCAGTTCCGTCGATACCGCCTCCCACACGCATCTCAGTCGATCACGCCATTGTTTATGTGTGTCCCTTACCCCAGCGAACCATTCGCCTCTTATCTCTGTCACAAGCCACAGCTCCTCTGCTCCCCTTCCAGTTTCGGTAACCCTGCCTCCCCACCTGCCTCCTGCCGCAGTACAAGCAGCCCTACCTACAGCAATCCATCTCCAACAGCCCTACCTACAGCAATCCATCTCCAACAGCCCTACCTACAGCAATCCATCTCCAACAGCCCTACCTACAGCAATCCATCTCTAGCAGACCCATCTACAGCAGACCCTCTACAGCAGCCCCACCAGCCACCTCCATCTACAGTAGCAGGCCTCATCCTCCTTCCACTGTTTGATTTTGTGCTTGTAAGTATATCATTATAGTGTGTTTCTTTTTCTTTATTGAATATATTGATGATAATTCTATAGTGCTTGCAGATCATGATTTGTTGTGTTTTTTTGCTTTTTCCTATTTCCTGTAATTCTCATTTGTGCAAGTGTGGTTTGAAACCCTTTGTGCGAAGGAGAACATATTTGCTTGCTTAGTTGAAATTGTGGTGAACGTTGCGTTGATTTGCTAAACTTCTATAAATAAAATTAATTCTGAATCAAATCAAATCAAGCACGCATCATATAGTTTAAGTTTATTTGAGTCGACCAGACAGTAGCCGTGAACATAAAGCCCGATCGGGCCGGCCTGGACCGGGCCCGATCGGGCTTTTTCCTGTAGCGGGCCGGGCCGGCCCGGTCCTCCCCTGGAATCGGGCCGGCCCGGGCCGGGCAGGCAGCACTTATGTGCTGCCTGCTCCGGCCCTTTAGGCCGGGCCGGGCAAGGCCGGGCCGGGCAAGACCGGGCCGGTCTCGGGCCCGATCCGGGCCGGCCCAGTTTTTTATTTTTTAATTTTTAATTATTTTTTTTTATTTTAATTTTTATAAATAATTACATATTGAAAATTTGAACGGGAAATTTAAGAAAATTGAAAAATTTTAAGTTTAGAATTAGATTGTATTAGTATTGAACAATTGGAACGAAAAATTTGGAACAAAAAATTTTATTAATATTGAAAATTTGGAACAAAAAATTTAAAAAATTACAAAATTTAAGTCGTACAATTGTACAAAATACAAAATACAAACCTATGAAAGTTATGATTCTTATAAAATTTAATTAAAAAAAATTACAAATATAAAAAAAATTACATTTAGATTTTAGAGTGCTCGATTTAATCATCCTGTAGATTCAAGTTCAACGCGTCCATTTCGTCTTCTATCTCCTCCGAGCTATCCTCCAATGTTGTTATATGTTGCTTCCTCTTTAAACTGTCCAAGTAGTCCTTGTAGCATATGCAAATCTCCAGCGAATCTTCGTTAAGCCGGCTCCTCCGCTCGTTCAAAACTCTGTCACTAAGAGAAAAAGCGGACTCTGAAGCTACTGTACTAGCTTGGACAGTTAATAAATCACGGGTCATACAGGCCAAAACAGGATAGGTATTAGCTTTACCTTTCCACCAATTTAAGAGATCGAAGTTTTCGATCTCGTCCGAACTCATAAAATCGCTAAATTGAGTTTTTGTGTATAATCCTAATTCATCTAAATTACCAGATGTGCGCGCTTTTTTCCTAAAAGCTGAATCTAAAATTTTATTTTTAAGACTATCCTTCGTTTTGGGTTGCGTTATTTCTTCGCGGGGTCGTGACCTGTATAAGTTATTGTAATAATTATAACTTTGCGTAAAAAAAGTAGTAAAACTTATACTACTAACGGGATCATCCTCATCATAATTTATATTTAAGGTTAGATTAGTATTGATTTCGTCGATCAAATTTTCTAAACCTTCTACGTTAAGTAGCGGATTTAAAGCGGCGGCGCACGAAAACATAGGCGGTATTTCTCTATAATATTTTAAAAAAATTTCTTTCATTACTTTAATTAAAGGAGCCCAACCTTGGTGTTTTCTATAATAACTAAATCTTTCTGTGATATGTACGAAATGTTTAATTACTAATGCGCTCGTTGGATAATACACTTCAGATAAAGAAACGGTGGCCCTATAAAAACACTTTAGTAAATCTATATAATATTCTATAATATTCCAATCAGTTTCACATAAACCGTGTTCAATATTAAGCAAACTATAATATTCCATTAGAAGATCCTTTTGTAGAACGGCTCTTTTTAACATTTTATAGATTGAGTTCCATCTAATAGGCATATCTAATTGTGGTTTCAAATATTTTTGATTTTGTGCTTTACAAAATTTTCTAAAATCTTGAGCTCGTTGTTTAGGGTTTAGGGTTGTGTTAGGTAGACGGCCAGCGTAAAATTTAGTCACCCTTATGAATATGGATCTTTTGAGAAATTGTGCTAAAGCTAGGTTGTTCCCCCTAAGGAATGCGTCGTATGGTCCGAATGCGGCATCTTGGCAAGGACCGCTACATCTCCAGGACTTGGGTGTAGTGTTAAATAGGCAAGAGTCCTCGTCGTATGGTCCGAATGCGGCGTCTTGGCAAGGACCGCTGCACCTCCAAGAGGACTTGGGTGTCAAATATGCAAGAGCCCTCACATATTAGGCGTCCTAGAAAAGTTGATCGTAGGATTTGTGATCGACTTAGGTTTGGAAGTTGGAATATAGGTACGCTAACGGGAAAAGCGATGGAAGTAGTGGATACAATGATTAGGAGAAAGATAAATATTTTATGTCTGCAAGAGACTAAATGAGTGGGTGAGAAAGCTAAATTTCTAGATAATTCAGGTTTTAAATTATGGTACACAGGAAAAAATAAAACAAGAAATGGAGTAAGGATTATTGTAGATACTACTTGGAGGGATGGAGTTGTTGGGGTAAGCAGAAAAGGTGATAGAATCTTAGCTCTTAAATTAATCGTAGGAAAGGAAACTATTAATGCAATTAGTGCTTATGCGCCACAAGTAGGATTAAATGAAGCTATTAAAGTACAATTTTGGGAAGACTTAGATGATTTGGTAAGAGAAATCCCACAAAGCGAGAAAATTTTCATTGGAGGAGACTTAAATGGACATGTAGGGAAGCAAAATATGGATTATACAGATGTTCATGGAGGATTTGGGTATGGAGAAAGAAATGAAGAAGGAAGAACCATTCTAGACTTTGTCATAGCACATGAGCTAATTGTGACAAATACGTTCTACATAAAGAGGGAAGAACACTTAATTACGTTCAAGAGCGGACAAAATAAGTCACAAATTGACTATTTTATGACTCGCAAAATGGATAAAAAGATTTGTAAGGATTGCAAAGTCATACCAGGAGAAAGTTTGACAACGCAACATAGGCTAGTGGTGCTGGATGTGCAAATTAAATATAGTAACTTTAAGAGAAAGACAAAAGTGTTGCCAAAAATTCGGTGGTGGAACTTGATGAAAGAAAAACAGATTGCTTTCAAGGCAGCAGTTATAGAACGACTAGTTGATGATCCTTATGTTGATCCTAGTGTCGCATGGGAAGTTATGTCTTCTCATTTAAGGATAAGTGGAAAGAACGTACTTGGAGAGTCAAAAGGTCGCGCGCCCCCACAAAAAGAATCTTGGTGGTGGAAAAAGGAAGTGCAAGACAAAGTGAGGGCCAAGAGGGTCAGCTACAAAACATTATATGCTTGTAGGAATGATGAAAACTTGACAAAGTATAAAGTCGCCAAGAAAGAAGCTAAAAATGCAGTAAGTAAAGCAAGAAGTCAAGTTTATGAAGAATTTTACAAACGACTAGATACCAAAGATGGAGAGCGCGATATATATAAAATTGCTCGAGCTAGAGAGAGGAAGACAAGAGATTTAAGCCAAATTAAATGCATAAAAGATGAAACAGATACGGTTTTAACGGATGATGTGGCTATTAAGGAGCGATGGAAATGATACTTTTATCAACTATACAATGAAGGAAAAGATAATGAACTGAACTTGGAAGAGTTAAGTAAATCGGAGGAGTATAGAGACATAACTTTTTATCGTAAAATTCAAGCATCAGAGATAGATGACGCTCTGAAGAAGATGAAAAATGGAAAGGCGGTTGGACCAGACGATATACCCATTGAAGTATGGAAATGCTTAGGGAGGGAAGGAATTGTATGGCTTACAAGTTTCTTCAATAAGATACTGAAGACAAAAATGATGTCAGACCAATGGAGAGAAAGTATTTTGGTACCTTTGTATAAGAACAAAGGAGATATACAAAATTGTGTCAATTACAGGGGAATTAAATTAATGAGTCATACTATGAAACTATGGGAACGAGTAATAGAGAGACAAGTTAGACGAGAGACTAGCATCTCAGAGAATCAATTTGGATTCATGCCAGGGAGGTCAACCATGGAAGCTATACATCTCTTGAGGAGACTCATTGACAACTATCGGGAAAGACAAAAAGATTTGCATATGTTGTTTATCGATCTGGAGAAGGCGTATGATAGGGTTCCAAGAGAGGTCTTGTGGAGAGTCTTAGAAAAGAAAGGTGTAAATGTATCATACATTGACGTAATCAAAGATATGTATACAAATTCAGTGACCAGGGTGAGGACATCTGGAGGATTAACACAGGAATTCCCTATCGCTGTTGGCTTACATCAAGGGTCAGCTTTAAGCCCTTACCTCTTTACCCTTATCTTAGATGAGCTCACCGGACATATCCAGCAAGCAATACCTTGGTGTTTATTATTTGCAGATGATATTGTTTTGGTCGATGAGACGCGCGAGGGTGTAAACGCGAAACTGGAATCTTGGCGAGACACTTTAGAAAAGAAGGGTTTTAGGTTGAGCAGGACAAAGACAGAGTATATAGAGCTTAAATTTAGTAGTGCAAGAAGGTCAGATGACTCCGTCATTAAATTGGGTGACCAAGATATTTCCCGCAGTGAGTGCTTTAAATATCTGGGATCGATAATTCAAAAAGATGGAGGTGTAGATAAAGATGTGATTCATAGAATCCAAGCAGGTTGGTTGAAGTGGAGAGGCGCGTCTGGGATCCTATGTGATCGTAAAGTACCACTAAAACTTAAAGGCAAGTTTTACCGTACTACAATTAGGCCTGCAATGCTCTACGGTTCTGAGTGTTGGGCAGTGAATGGTGTACACGAGCAAAAAATGGGAGTCGCGGAGATGAGAATGCTTAGGTGGATGTGTGGTCACACGAGACTGGATAAAATTAAGAATGAATGTATCAGGGATAAGATAGGAGTGGCGCCAATTGTAGAGAAGATGCGAGAAGCTCGTTTAAGATGGTTTGGACATGTACATAGGAGACCATTAGAGGCACCTGTTAGGCGTTGTGAGAGTTTAGTCACTAGACATGTTAAACGGGGGAGGGGTAGACCAAAAAAGACTTGGAATGAAACTATAAAGAAAGACATGATGTACTTAGGCACTAATGAGACTATGCTTAAAGATAGGGCGCAATGGCGACAGAGGATCCATATAGCCGACCCCACTATGGTGGGATAAAGGCTTGAGTGTTGTTGTTGTTGTTGTTGTTGAGCTCGCTGTTTAGTACAATAAATTGCTTTTAACATGTCGCGAATTTTATTAATATATTGTGACATTGCCTTTAAACTATCCTGTACCACTAAATTTAGGACGTGACAAACACATCTAGTATGAAAAAACGCGTCGTTGAGAAATGGTTTTAAATCTCGTTTTAACAATTCAATTGCGGCGCCATTATTGGAGGCGTTATCAAGAGAAAAACTAAGTATTTTATCGTTTATTTTAAATTCCCGCGCACATTTCATAATAACCTTATATAAAGCTATAGCCGTGTGCGGGAATTCAAAACCTGTAAAACATATTACGCGTTTATTTTGCTCCCACGAAATGGGATCAATCCAATGACAAGTGATGCAAAGATAAGCTAATCCTAAATTTAAATTACTCGTCCAAACGTCGCTCGTTAGACTCACACGTCCTTCGAAATTTTCAAAATACGTAATTAATTCTTGTTTTGCTTCTAAATATAACCTAATCGTGTCGCGCCTTAAAGTAATTCTACTAACCTTTTGGTATTTGGGCTGAAGCCCCCCATGTATGTACTCTGTGCCGTCGTCATTGTCGAAGACGCTGAATGGCAGCCCACGTTTGATGACGAACTTCGCCTGCAGCTCTCGTTGTCGCATTTGATCGTACGTCCAAATCTGTCCGGCTCCAGAAATTTGGGCTTGACTTGACTCGGGAGGAGCTTGTTTCGACTCGCAAGACTTTTGGTGTCTAACGAGCGTCGAGTTGCCGCTGATGGATAGCAACTTCGAGCACATCTTGCAGCGCGCTTTTCTTTCGGTCCCGACTTGTACCATCTCGAAATGCTCCCAAATACTCGCTCTACGGTTGTGCTCCACCACCGAAGCCGTACTTTGGGAAGACGACACTGGAGCTGAGGAGGACGACACCATTGGGAGAGCTAAGAAAGAGAGAGAGAGAGAGAGAGAGAGAGAGAGGGGTGAGGTGTGAGAAAAGAGAGAGGGGAGGGGGGTATTTATAGGATTTTTTTGTTTTTTTTTTAAATTAAAAAAATAATAAAAAAATAATAATAATATATATTATTATATATAAAAGGCAGCCAACGGCTCTAATAAGAGTCGTTGGCTGCCTCTCATGGCAGCATGGCTGCCACATGGCAGCCATGCTGCCATGATGAGCCTAACGGCTCTAATAAGAGCCGTTAGGCTCAATCGGGCCTAGCCCGAGACCGGATCGGGCTATGCCCGGCCCGGTCTCGGGCTAGCCCGATTTTCGGGCTTTACCCGGCCCGGGCCAGGCCCGGTACCGGGCCGGGTAGTGCGGCCAAACCGGGGCCCTTTCAGGGCCCCGGGTAAGGGCTCGGCCCGGTTCGGGCCTGAACCGGGTCGGGCTTGACCGGGCCTTGACCGGGCCGGTCTCGGGCCGGGCCGGCAGGCCCGGTTTTTATGTTCATGGCTACCAGACACTACTCACATAGGCTTGCATTAGTGTCGACACAATCTCATAGCCTACCCTGCATCATAGATAATATGGGACAAGCCCGTAACGTCGTGGGGTATAGAGGAGGCGGAGATACAAGGGGAGCCGAGCTCGACCCATGGAGAATGCGAGGGGAAAGGAAGAAGGGGAGACTTGCTCAATCCTAACCCTAGAAATGGGAAGAGGAGAGAACTAGAAAGAGAGAAACTTAGAGAGAAAGAGAACTTGATTAACTCATTTCATAAGCTCATACCAAGGGGACTATTTATAACACTACAAATGACATGGGTGTAAATAACGCCAAAATAAAAGAGATACGAGAAATACTAAAACATTACGACTCTAATTACTCGTAGCCAGGACTCGACTCTATAAGACTCGACTCATACAACTCGAATAACATGCATAAAGACTCGCAATGACATAAGTGCAACATAATCAGCGACAGATAGTGGGGACCCATAACATCTCACCCGTCCTTCAAATTGAGTTTGCCCTTAAGGTCGAACAAGGCTCGAATGGTTTGATCATTTGGCTCCTTAATTTACGCCAGAACAGCTTCAGGTAGCGCGTCACTATGGCGGCGGCAGCATCGAGTGGCAGGCCGTCATCATGCTCACATATGACACTAAAGACTGCAAGGATTTGGCGTGGCAGTGGCGCTTGTGGAAGGAAGACCGTCAGACAGAATTTTTAGGGTCGAGGCGAGTATGCCCGGTGAATGCAGGTAGTCAAGGGCGACGGAGGACCGGGCTATATGTGGGTTGCAACAATCGAGCGCGGCGATGGAGGTTGGGGAGCAGGCGCTTGAAGGGATGGCTCTATATGGGCCGGCAGAGCAAGTGGCCAGAGCGAAAGATGCGAGATGGAGACCGTGGGGACTGAAGGCGGTGACACAAATTGTGGCGGCACCACCGCCGGGCGTGGAGGCGACGATGTCTACTGTGTGAACTGTGGAAGGGAAAATGGAGGCGAGGGTAGAGTGACAAGAACTGCAGAGAGTGGCGGAGCATCTTCATGCACGGTTGGGATCAATGACTGCTCCAGCGGAATCGGGCCTCTGAAGAAGACTCTGTAGAAGTTAGCAGTGAGCGGCGAGAGCGCGGCGTCATATGACCCCGACATTTTCAATAACTTGCGGTACATCGAAAGGAGGATAAGTTGCTCGTCGGAGCTTGTTGTCATGCCGCAACAATTAACTAATCAATTAATCCAGTTAAGAATTAATTGGATGAATAGCACTTGGAGAGCCTTTTGTTACTGTCGCTAGTCCCGTGAACCAGTTATTTTGATAGAATGAAATACATGTCTATATGTAAGATTATTGAATCATTTCATTCGCGAGGAGCTGAATGAGAAGAAACTCTCATGTCCGGCTCTGCAGTAGAGATGGAATTGAGAAACAACCATCAACTATAACCCCAAAAGAACCAGATTTCGTAAACAACATATAGGTAGAATGAAGGAAATATCTTGCCGAGGCAAGCATATTTGTTTTGGCAGATACGCTCTTCAAGCACTTGAATCTGCTTGGCTCACAGCTAGACAAATAGAAGCAGGGCGAAGAGCAATGACACGATATGCGCGTCGTGGTGGAAAGATCTAGGTACGTATCTTTCCCGACAAACCTGTTACAGTAAGACCTACGGAAACACGTATGGGTTCGGGCAAGGGATACCCCGAATATTGGGTATCCGTTGTGAAACCGGGTCGAATACTTTAGAGCAGCTACGGTTTGGGGCTCGAGGAGAGAAACAACATTGGGTTCCATACTGACGGCGCCTGCTCGAGGAAAGGGGGTTGTGTGTGTTGCTTTGAGGAGCAGAAAACGTTGGCAGCGCGATAACGGAGCGTGAGAGAAGAAACGCCACGCAGTGGCTAAAGCTGTCACTTAAAAACAAAAACCGTAATCTGAACCGGAACCGAACCGGGACCGCAAAGAACCAGACCGAACCGTTCACGAATTATTTGGGTTTCGGTTTGAATTTTGGAACCGTGAACAACAATGGTCCGGGTGTGGTTCTTTCATTTTATTATCCGGACCGGAACCGGAACCGGAACCGCAATATATAAGTCTCAAACGGTTTCAAGATTTTTAGAACCGATCCGAACCGGACCGAAGCAGAACCGAACCGCAACCAGTTTATTATTATTATTAATATTATAATATTGTCATTTTTTTGTAGTATATCAATAATATTTATACTTATTATTATGGGTAAAATTGGTGCGGTTTGAACCCAAATCGCATTCGCAACAAAGGGGGTCGATTTTGGACTGAACAAAATCGCACCACATCAAATCTGTGTCGTGTGGTTTGACATTAGTGCGATTTGGAATTTATTTTTGCGATGTACTTTCGATTTTCATACAGTCATATAATGCATTTTCAATTTTACTCACATATTTTTCTGAAATATTTTGTTTTAAAAATATAAAGAATATACAATTACTATTTAATAGTAATCATGAAAAACAAATCAAATTGTAGTTGATAAATTAGTCAAATTGAATTAACTAATATATTCTTCAAACAAAATTTTAATTGTAAAATAAAATTTCAAGAGCAACAATTCAAAGTTCTTTACCCTATGTTGAGTCGTGATCTTCAACAACATGAACATTGCATCAACATTAAACGATTGTGATCTTTGAATTTCTAAAATCGGCACGGTCTGGTGCAATTTTGTGGTTTTGCGGTTTCAATTTTTAACTTTCAGCATGACTTACTATATATTATACAAAAATTACTCCCCCTTGGTGTAACACGAAATTCCTGCGCCCAGGCCTCAAACTTCAAAGTCCCTCTTGCAATAAAACCAAATGGGTATACTTTTTCCCACCGGTTTTTTATTTTTGACCTTCCTCATTCATTCCGCTAAGTTTGGTTTTGGTTCTAGTTGGAACCAATTGGAACCGTACCGAACCGTATAGAACCGGACCGAACCGTTAGTGGTCGGTTTGATTTTGGTTTTTGTTGAACCGTAACCGGAACCGTTAACACGATGGTTCCAAAAATTATACTGGAACCGGAACCAGAACCGGAACCGGTCAAACCAAATACGGTTTGGTTCTAATTTGAAGAACCGTTACCTTAGTGGTTCGGTTCACGATTTTAGTAGAACAGGAATCGAACCGAAACCGTGACAGCTCTAGCAGTGGCCTACTCTTACTTGCTCAGGACGACATCGTTGGGTGCCGACAAGGACAACGATTCGAAAAGGAGACGCTACAGTAGGAACGGTCTGTACAGGTCCGCGCGAGAAAGGAGGAAAAATTGATGTAGAGGCCAATCGAAGATGTTGTTGGGCGTGAGAGTTGGGCGCGAGAGTTGTGCGCATGTACCGTGTGCCGAAAAGAGCAAGAGGACCGGTGGCTTTTTGATACCAAGATGTTATGGGTCTAGCCCGTAACGTCATCGGGTATGGCGGCGGAGGCGGAGATACAAAGGGAACTGAGCTCAACCCGCAGAGAATGCGAGGGGAGAGGAAGAAGAGGATTCATGCTCAACCCTAACCCTAAAAATATGAAGAGGAGAGAACTAGAGAGAGAGGAACTCAGAGAGAAGGAGAACTTGATTAACTCATTTCATAAGCTAATACATGACCCAAGGGGTCTATTTATAACACTACAAGTGGAATGAGTGTAAATAAATCCAAAATAAAAGAGATATGTGAAATACTAAAACATTACGACTCTAATTACTCGTAACCAGGACTCGACTCGATAAGACTTGACTCATACAACTCGAATAACATACATAAAGACTCGTATTGACATACACGCAACATAATCGACGACGGATATTAAGGACCCATAACAATAGACTAATTAATGAGAAACCAGCCACCCATGCAAATTACATATAGGGCTGTTGACAGATTATCTTTGTAGAAAACAAAAAACATTATCTTCAGAAGCATTCTTACCTGATGCTTTAGAAGAGAAATAGTCAGAAGCCCCTCGGGGAGATCATCTTCTAGTTTTGGCTGGGCAAGATTCTGTGTAAACCAAAGAAGTGATGATAATAAATCTTTTGAGACGGGACGTATCCTAAGAGAAATCAACATTTTTCACAGTGATAGACAGCATTTGGTTCATGAAACCAAAAAAATCATCAAAAAAATCATTTATGTAAGCAACAGGAAAAAAAATCCTGTATGCAAGCAAAAGGAAAAAAAACATTTTAGATAAGGATCCCCTTATAAATTACCTGCAATGCCTCTTGATAGATTGGCATCTCATCATTCTCGAGACGGTGTTCACCGGAGCCTGGAAAGACTCCATCTGAACCAGCCAGCCTGGGGTTGCCATTAGATTTTCCAGGATACTGAGGCAAAGTCCTAATTGCAGGTGCATTTTCAAACATAAATACATCATCTGCCCACACAAAGAATAGGTCATTCTCATATTTATTTAACCAACAGTTATTCATGCATAAGGATTACTCCTGCATAAGAATATAGTTTCACATACACAGAGTAACATTCCTAGATAAACTATGAACTATCAGCACCTTTATATAATTTTTTTGATGAAGTAGATAATTTCTCATTCCTGATGGAGAGATCTGAGAATTTATGTGTATCATCACCTTTACTTGCTAACATAGGATATGAAGGCTTTGTACTAAAATTTGAATGTTGATCAGAAACCCTGCTATTGATTGAAGCATTCATTTGACTACTGTTAGCAGTTTTACCAATCCAATGAGAAGGCAGTGCTCTTCTTTCACTGTCAATGATATGGTTTTTCCCTGCTATTTCGCCAAAATCTTCCACATGAAGTTTAGAACCAGGCATTTTTGATTTACCAGAACCATGACCTATTTCCTGTAGCTCGGGAATCTGGCCACTAGCCTGTTCATCCAAATGCCCAGTTGACACTTTTTTTGGTTGACCATGAGGTAGATTAGTTCTCTTTTGGCTAAAATTTGGATCAAAATTAACATTGCTATCAGCATTGTAATCTGTACCTGCTCGAGACCACCTATTATTTTCAACATGCCCAAGGTTTTTGTGTGGAAATGACAAAGATTTTCCATGGAAACTAGTGCTGGGAGCAGCAGATACAGCTCCTGATGTCTGTGGTTGCAAAGAAGGTGGAAGAGTGCGCTTTGAGTTCTGTGAAAGTCTAGAATCGGTGCTCTGACCAGTAGCGCCTGAAACAGACTCGAGGTTTTCTAGAGACATCAACTGTGTATGCATGTCTCTTTGAGCATCATGCATAACCTCTTCATCTGAGACATTGTGGCCATCAAATCTCCCACTGCTACGACTGCTTTTGTATGTATTCTGAGGTGTCAGCCCTACATGATCCCTCGATTGAGCAGAACGAAATGCTCCTTCTGAAGATAAATAATTTGCTTCATCTCTGCTATTTTTTCCAACGTTCTTAAGATGTTCAACTGATGTACCAGCCCAAGGTCCGTCACTTATATGAGCATATGGTGCAGAAACACTGTGAAGCTGAGTACTAGTACCATCAGTGAAGGGGTCAACAAAAGATTCATCAGAATCAAAGTCAATGTCATCATCACTTTCCGAAGAACCGATGTCGATAACTTCTGTTCGCATGGGTAATAAATGACTTGGAGCATTCTCCATAAAATCAGAAAGTGTAACTCGTACGTTTCAAAAACTTTAAACAGAAGCAGTTGTGGAAGCGGGCATCCAAACTTTAGTCATTGAGCCACATAAATAACTCCCCAAAAAATAATAGCTACACATACTCTTCAGAAGCAAGCAAATTTGAGACTAGATGATGGATGGCGAATTTCTAGCGGTATATCCATCACCTTATAGAAGTACACTTTTCCCAAAAGGTCATGAGAAACTGAGCAAGTGGATCCACGCCATCAGGCATGTATAGGAATAATACAACTGCAGATTGCATTCATAGTTGACTGGTTTAAATTAATTGAAGAGCATTGCGAAAAGATTTGAATATTGAAAACACCATTAAAACATAAAGATAAAGTGAAAAAAAAAACTGAAGAAAACAACACTTCCATAAATCAGTATCATAGAATTACTTACATTTCATGTTCTCGACTAAAAACGTAGACGGATAAGAGATGAGAATATGAAGGGGTAAGGTGCTCTAGATGTACTCGTAACCAAAATCAAGGCTAATTGATGAGGATCGGCCGCATGATCGTGTTCAGTGGAGAAGATCGGGCCACCACTCGGCGGGACCCGTTTTTGCATATTTGCCGGAGATGCATTGATCGGATCGGCAATCCAAGACCGCAAGCGCGTCCGGAGCGTCATTTTACATTTTATATGTATTTTATGTTTTTTTTGTATTTAGTGTTTTAGGACATCGGACGTAACGGACGATCATAGCCGTTCACGTCAGATGCCCAACCGCCCCCTCTCGTTATAAATAGGGGTGGATGTTCTCATTTTCAGACATTGTTGAATTTGTGAGCGAAACCAGATCCGGTAATCATCCGTGGTGCGACGCCGCGAGACCAAGGTGCGAAGCCTCGGCTAATTTCAGTTATCCTTTTATTATCCTCCTGTTCCCGTGGAACAACCCATATTCCCCCCTGTTATTCCACGATCTCCCCACTCTCGATAGTTATCTGCAGCCCTCCTTCACGTAAACTTAATCCCTCCCCTGTTTTTCTCCTCCCATCGTGAATCGCTCGGCTCCATTCCCGACCTCAACCATCCCACGCTCGACTTCATCTCTCCCTCCCTGTTTCTGGCCGAGACTTAAAGCCAAGGTCCCAACTGTCGTGGAACCACCAGCAAAGCTGCAGGTCGCAACTTCTTTCCCTGCGACGGAAGGAACGAAGCTTCCTGTACATTGTTTTCTCTCCATTAATGGATATGTCCCCTCCTCCTGGCTGATCGTGAGTCTCCTGAATTCAGCCCTAAATACCACTAGTATCCCACGCAAACATCCTCCCTGCACAAGAGCCCGACGACCACCCATTCCCTGCCTGAAACCGCCAGCCCCTTCACCTCCTCTGCCCTCTATGCCATTGTTCATCATCCTCTTCCTCTGTCCCTGCACGCAGACTCCAGTTCCAAACAGTTTTACCCTATCCACCATCATCGGGCCCAACTGTGATGTCGTTGATGATTCTGTCTCCTTCAGAAGATCCCGTCCAACCCTATTTCTGTCAGGGGAGGACCTCCAGACACCGTCACATTCTGGGAAGCCACTGTTCAGCCCCGTCTCAGTCTAAATAATTTGTTTCCAACCTCTCCCAGTCAAGGATGGTTCAATTGGTCCCTGTCCAGTCCCGTTAGCTCTGTATTTACATGAAGGCAGTCTCGCAAGCCCTTCAACAGCAACCCCTACATTCCTAAGGCCAAGCCATTGCAGGACCCTATCCAGCGCCCCTTTGTTCTCCTTCCAACAAGCATACCTCCATTGAGAAGACACCCCTTTTATTCCCACTTCCCCTTCACCCAACAGTCCACCGACAACCCACCATTTCTACAGAGGCAGACACAGTCATCGTTCCCGTTGCTTGGATTCTCACCTACAACCGTTGTCAGATCTCCCTATTTGTGAGTATTTTGTATTGTGTTACTTTTCTTTCGTATTGGATTTTGGATGATCATGTTATATGTGCTTGGACATTGAGATTGCTAGTGTCATTGTTTGATTTCTTTTAGTTCTATAACACTTATTTATGCAAGTTGTAGTGGATAGCATCTTGTGTGAAAAGAACGTGATTATTTGCTTATACGTGCGAGAATTATTGTGAATACTGTGTTGATTTGCTAGCCGCTTATAAACTTATTGCTAACGTTCAATTCCGAATTAATTGAAAGCTTGCACACATCATTTAGATTGGGCTTGATCGCTTTCATTCCGCACATTCACGTAGATTTGCATTAGCGCGTCGACACCACCATTTATCACATCCCTTTTCACATAGGACCGTCCTGCGTCAGTTTGGTATCAGAGCCCGGGTTAGGGCTTACTTTAAGATACGCGGGACTACATGTCATGCCACTCAATGTCTTATCATAGTGGTAGCCACTGCATTGATCCTCCATTTGAGGAACCATCGTCCGTCTACGCTCGATCTCATAGAGTGTCGTCAGAGATCTTCACATTATTATGACGATTATCGTCGTCCTTATCCCCGCACTCGAGTGGGTCCCATTGATCCTTCGACACTACTTTATGAGGGTAGAGTTGAGTATCGTTGAGGTCATCGTCGCTACACATCTTCTCAATTTGAGGAACCTGAGTCTGTATATGCACGACCACCACCGCACGTTCGTAGGACTCACGTCCACCCACGAGTACGACATGATTATGTTATGGGTGACCGTCTCGATGACCCTCAAGAATCCTATAGAGGTCACCTTCATCGAGGTAACATGACACAGTGGTCTTCCTAGTGTTTCGAAAGCAGACATGACGGAAGCCGAATTTTAGCAATGGGTGCTTAAGAAGTTTGACCAATTGGATGCACAATATGACGACCTTCGCACCCGCGTTGCCGCCATTGAGGGTCGGCAAGAGCACTCCACTTCTCAGAGCAGGGGAACCTCGCCCCTTTTGGGGAACACGATCCCTTATTATGGTTTGCTTCTGGAGAACCACCCCCCTGTTGACGGATTCTTTGGCAACTCCCATGTTGAGCCTCCAGTTGAGCCACCTCGTCCTTGTGAGGATGAGATTCCAGTGAGTGGCACACTTATGAATATTGAGACGTTGACATCTCTTCCATTATCACCCCTGATATTGATAGTGCTCCAGAGAGAGGATCTTGAGTGTAGCATCCAGTATGTAGGGTTCTCCCTAAGAACATGTTAGAAGTTGGTTTATCTTGTATTTTTATCTTGTATTTTGTTCTCTCCTATATAATAAGGAGAGGGCCCTTATTCTAATGAATCGAAGTATTATTTTCATCCAACATGGTATCAGAGCCACGAGGGTGACCTAGCGCGTCCGCATCTTCGCTCGTTCCGCCGTCGTCCGCGTCTGCGTCTAGCAGCGCCGTCCGCCCCTTCCGCGTCTTCGCTCGTCCGCGTCTGCGTCTTCCAGCGCCGTCGTCCGCGACTAGGTTTTATCTTCCAGCGGCGTCCAGCCCGTCTTCCAGCAACGGCCTCCAGCCGTTGTTCCCGTCCGTGTTCCCTGGACGCCGGTTGTATGTCCCGGTAAACCCGCTTCCAGCGTCCAACCCCTCTTCTGATGGTTCTCTTGGCTCGGCGCTTCGTCGGGCTGGCGCGTCCTTGTCTCTTTCTATGAGCGGGGCTTGAAGTTCTCTTTGTGGGTGTTGTTTCTTCCCCCCGTGGTTTCTTTCTTTCCTCGGCTCCTAATGCCGGGAAGTGTTGACTCCACCCCGCTATCCTCCGGTTCTTCTCCGACTTCCAACATGGGCTCCAACCGCCCTGTTCATGATCATGGGACTCCTCAGATCACGACCATGAAACTTGACGGCCTCAATTACTTGTCGTGGGCTCGTTCCATCACTTTTGCCCTCAAGAGTCGGCGGATGTATGGCTATGTCACCGGGACTACTGTTGCTCCAGTGTCGACCTCTCCCGAGTGGCGTCAGTGGGAATCTGAAAACTCTCTCGTGATGTCATGGATGCTCAACTCCATGCAGGAGTCCATTGCCCAGAATTATCTCTTCCTTGACACTGCTGCCGACATCTGGAAACGTGTTGCAGCCACCTATTCCAGCTGTAACAATGCTGCCCAGATCTTTCAGCTTCGTCATAGGATCTTTATGATGCGCCAAGGCGATCGCTCCCCTTCCTCCTATTATTTGGAGTTCACTCAGTTATATCAAGAATATGATCACTTCGATGCGATCACCTTTGTCTCGCCTGAAGATGCTGCTCAGGTTCGGGCTCGTGACGATCGCAATCGGATCTTTGAGTTTCTCCATGGGTTGCACCGTGACTTTGACCAGATCAGTGTCCACATTCTTGGGAGATCACCTCTCCCGTCCTTGCCAGAGGTTTACAGTCTTGTCCAACAAGAATTTGATCGTCGTCAAACTCTTCATCCTGAGCCTTCTTCTGATGGCTCCGCTCTTGCTGCTCACTTTCGTCCCAGTGGGCGACCTCCTCGGGACTACCCGCCTAAGTCTGGTGACAAAGATCATCTGATCTGTGACTATTGCGGCAAGGCTCGACACACCAGGGACACTTGTTTCAAGCTTCACGGTTTCCCTCCACCTAGGGGTGGACCAGCTACCCGTGGCGGTCGCAGCCATGGCCGTTCTCAGGGGCGGGCTTCTCATGGACCATCGGCCCATCTCTCTGATGCTACTGATGATCAGTCCCCTCTTGCAACCCCTTCGGCTCTTTCCCCTGACGAGATTCTTGCGTTTCGCCGACTGATGCATGGACAGCCCTCAGAGGTGCCTACTTCCTCCTCCTCATATGCCCATCAGAGGCCTCCTGGAGCTCACTCAGCTACCAGTCATTCCTCCACCCAGTGGATCATCGACAGCGACGCCACCGATCATATGACCGACACTGCTTCAGGTTTTGTCTCCTACTCCCCTCTATTTGGACGTGACAAGGTGAGTATTGTTGATGGTTCTTTTTCCTCCATTGTTGGCAAAGGAACCATACCCTGCTCGTCCCTCACGCTCTCCTCTGTCCTTCATGTTCCTAAATTTACTCGAAACCTGCTTTCTATTAGTCAGTTGACAAACTCCATGCATTGCTCCGTGACTTTCTTCCCTTCTTCTTGTGTTTTTCAGGATCTGACGACATGGAAGGTGATTGGATCTGGTAGATTGCGCGATGGCTTGTACCTATTTGACCCCTCCAGTTCGGCATCTCCTCCACCACGTGCTCTCCATGTCGCTTCTCTGTCCACTCTGGATTCCTGGCACTGTCGGCTTGGACATCCTTCTATCCCTGTTATGAAATTATTGTTACCTACTATGTCTATTTCTACTCTTAAAACTTTTACCTGTGATGTATGTGAATTGGGTAAGCACAAACGGGCGTCTCTACCTCAAATGTCCCCCCTGTGTGCTACTCCTTTTGAGATTATTCACTCTGATGTTTGGGGCCCTAGCCTTATTGCTTCTATTTCTGGGTTCAAATGGTTCGTTACTTTTATAGACTGTTCTTCTCGCTGCACCTGGGTCTACCTCATGAAGAGTAAATCTGAGGTTTTTCCTTTATTTCAACGTTTTCATAAAATGATTACCACTCAATTCAACGCTACTGTAAAAATCTTGCGAAGTGACAATGGTCGGGAGTACATTGACTCTCAATTTCAACGGTACCTGTGTGACTTGGGTATCCTCAACCAAACTTCTTGTGCATACACCCCTGCCCAAAATGGAGTTGCAGAGCGAAAAAATCGACACCTCCTTGAGGTTGCTCGTTGTCTGTTACTCAAAATGCATCTTCCTAAATACTACTGGGGTGAGGTCGTCATCACGGCTACGTATCTTATTAATCGTCTCCCCACTCGTATCCTTCAACATAAAACCCCGCTTGCAGCTCTCAATATTACTCCTACTGAGCTTCCCCCACGTATCTTTGGTTGTGTGTGTTTTGTCCATGTACACCACACATCCAAACTTGACCCTCGCGCGCTTCGGTGTGTCTTTATTGGCTACTCAAGCACTCAAAAAGGGTAAGTGTTTTCATCCGCAGACTCGCAAGACCTTCATCTCCATGGATGTTACCTTCCAAGAGTTCGAACCTTATTACGGGAGCCCTCTTCAGGGGGAGAATGCAGACGTGGAAGAGAGCTTCCCTGCTACCCCTTTACCAATCTCTCCTCCTTATCAGCCATCCACTCCTCATCAGCCATCCATCTCCACTTCTCATCAGCCATCCATCCCTGTTGTTCCTCCCTTATAGGTATATACTCGTTGTCGACGAGGGGGCAAAAATGGTCAGCTCTTGCTCAATGTACCAGAATCCGCGCCTAACCCGTTAACTGGTCCTCAAGGTAACCGTGCTTCTACTCATCATCCCCTATCTCTGTATGTGACTTATGACTCCTTGTCTTCTCGACATAGAGCCTTTGTCACCTCTCTGTCTTCCTTTTCCATCCCTTCCTCGTGGCAGGAAGCTCTAAGGATCAGCAGTGGAGAAACGCTATGGAGGAAGAGATGGGTGTCTTTGAGAAGAATTGCACCTGGGACCTTGTCTCCCTTCCTCAAGGCAAGACAGTGGTTGGATGTAAGTGGATTTTTTCGGTTAAACAAAACTCCCAAGGGTTGGTGGACCGCTTCAAGGCCAGATTGGTGGCCAGGGGATACACCCAAACAGCAGGGATTGATTATCAGGAGACCTTTGCTCCGGTTGCAAAGATGAATTCTATTCGGATTCTGCTCTCGTGTGCCGCCTGTAAAAAGCTTGATGTGAAAAATGCCTTCCTCCATGGAGACCTGGAAGAGGAAGTATACATGTCTTGCCCCCCTGGCCTTACTGTTAAGGGATCTGAAGGGAAAGTCTGCAGGGTGAAGAAGGCTCTATACGACCTTAAGCAATCCCCAAGGGCTTGGTTTGGAAGATTCCAACGGGCAATGGTGACCTTTGGATTCAAACAGAGTAACGTGGATCATACTCTATTTGTAAAGCACAGACATGGAAAAGTGACGACATTGATTGTGTATGTTGATGATATTGTAATAACTGGCGATGACATTGAGGAAATAAAACACTTGAAGGTCAGACTGGCTAGTGAATTTGAGGTTAAGGATCTGGGGAACCTCAAGTACTTCGTTGGCATTGAAGTTGCCAGATCCAGGCATGGTATCTTCATCTCCCAGAGAAAGTACATTCTTGACCTTCTGGAAAATACGGGGATGAGTGGGTGTCGCCCTGCCGACACACCCATAGAAACAAACCATAGATTGGGAAGAGACGAAGGAGAACCGGTGGCAGATATCAATGTTTTTCAATGGCTAGTGGGGAGACTTATATACCTATCTCATACTCGCCCAGATATCTCGTACGCTGTCGGAGTTATTAGCCAGTTCATGCACGCTCCTAAAACTCATCACTTGGATGCTGCCAATCGGATTCTCAGATATCTCAAGACCTCCCCTGGACGTGGGATCATATTCTCTCCAAACAAAGATCTAACCATTCAAGTCTTCACAGATGCAGATTGGGCAGGATCTGTCGATGACCGGAGATCCACTTCTGGATATTGCACTTTAGTTGGAGGCAATCTAGTAACTTGGAGGAGCAAAAAACAGCATGTCGTTGCTAGATCCAGTACCGAAGCGGAGTTTAGAGCTATGGCCCAAGGTATATGTGAAGGAATGTGGATCTGATCCCTTCTGCTTGAACTTGGGATTCACGGCAAAGGACCCATCCGCCTATACTGTGATAACAAGGCGGCTATTAGCATCGCTCACAATCCCGTCCAGCATGATCGCACTAAACATGTTGAAGTCGATAGGCATTTCATCAAGGAAAACATTGTAAGGGGAGTTGTTAGCACTCCTTTTGTTCCCTCCGATCAACAACTGGCAGATGTGCTGACAAAGGCCTTGTCTCATAAGGTGCTTTGGAACATTATGTCCAAGTTGGGCTTGACAGATATCACAAGCACAACTTGAGGGGGAGTGTTAGAAGTTAATTTATCTTGTATTTTTATCTTGTATTTTGTTCTCTCCTATATAATAAGGAGAGACCCCTTATTCTAATGAATCGAAGTATTATTTTCATCCAACAGAACACTTAAGGATAATTCATATGTTTTGAGTGTTTGTCATTTGGTCACTCGCACTCGTGATGAGTTTTGGGTCGTACCACCTGCTGACCCGCCAGATGAGTTATTTCTTGTAAGGGACATTCACCACACACTAAATTCACATCCTATTGTAGATGCCTACGATTTTCACTTAGGTGATCGTCGCATACGCGATGATTTTTCATATGTTCCTCCTGGTGAGCCCCCTAATGCGTCACACTCCCTTAGTGAACATGTCACGTTTGTTACGCTTCACCTGCATCATCGTTTACATGAGGGCACTCCAGATATTTTTGGGACCTACATTGGTACTCGTCGCATTTGTGACGAATTTTATTATACCCTCCCGGAGAACCCTCGGATGAGCCACATGTTGATCCGCCGCTTATTTGGGATATATACATCTTTTGTAGGACACTCGAGTTTGAGGGTGCACTCACTGACCCGCTGATCTTATGTCTTATTGCCCGCACTTGTAGAGACAGTTCACATACTACATTGACACATCTTATTATTGATGTCTCCGTTGTTCACAGGAGTGATCGTTGTGCCCGCAACGAATTTTTCTATGTCCCGCCTTCTGAGCCTACTGATCATGTACTCGTTTTAAGAGTTTCTTATAGTACCCAAAACCCCAGGTTTACTGAGTTGGTCGTGTTAGTAGTTCATCTTTTGCAATTATTATTTGTTCATTTACATTTAGTACATGATTCATCTGTGTTGCATGATTCACATATGTTGTATGTTTTGCATCATTTGCAAGAAATACATAAATTAATCCTGAAGAAAACTACTAGCAATATTGAATTATATAAGGTATGGACAGATATGCACAAACGTGAGCAACATTTTCGGGTGTGCGAGAATATCATGGTCGAACTTTGCAAGGAGGGGCTCCCGAAAGGAGCCGCTACTAAACTACAACTTAAGTGAATGAGTCTTTATATGGTTATAAAGAAAGTTGGAATAAATGCCAACGAGATCGATTTCCCAACATATATGGTCATATGGGTATTCATCATGTATTTAATACGAAAGATTTGGCACAGTACTTTGAGCCTCTCGAGCATAGGGACTCATACCTTGAGCCTCTTCTACCACCCTCCCAGTTACGGCTTGACATTTCCCCTGATCACCCTGAACGAGCACCCGCGGACTTGCCCACACTTCCTATGATTCCAACGGTTTTTCTGGATCCACCAGCACGAGAGGTGAGAGTTGAGAGCATTATTTGTATTGTGATGGACGAGTGCACCACCACTACAAACAGCCTTTCTTTCCATTACTTGGTGCACGGAGCTTAATAGACTTACCTCCAATCTTCGACGACAGCTCAGTCATCTTCATTCCTCAAAGATGAATGTTTTTCGGGGGAAATTGATGGGGATCGTTCGCATGATCGTGTTCGGTGGAGAAAATCGGGTCACCACTCGGCGCGCCCGGAGAGTCGTTTTACATTTTATATGTATTTTATGTTTTTTCTTGTATTTAATGTTTTAGGACATCGGGTGTAACGGAGGATCATAGTCGTTCACGCCAGGTGCCCAACCACCCCCTCTCGTTATAAATAGGGGTGGATGTTCTCATTTTCAGGCATTGTTGAATTTGTGAGCAAATCCAGATCCGGCAACCATCCGTGGTGCAACGCCACGAGCCCGGGGTGTGAAGCCTCGACTAATTTCAGTTATCCTTTAATTATCCTCCTGTTCCCGTGGAATCGTCTGTATTCCCCTTGTTATTCCACGATCTCCCCACTCTCGACAGTTATCTGCAAGCCCTCCTTCACGTAAACTTAATCCCTCCCATGTTCTTCTCCTCCCAGCGTTCATAATTGAATTCCCATCACCAACTGATCTGCACTTTTATAATGCAGGACATGTGTCACACCTGCCTGCCACCCTGGAGTCACATCAGGGGCAACATTGGCGTCCCACCAAGGCGGCTTTATCAGGGTTGCAGCCCATACACCACAACCCGTCCCTGGGCCGGCCACAGCCAACAGTAGGTTGTTGAGGCAGGAGATCGAACACCCAACCTCCTAGATAAAAAGTTTTTCATTGAACTCCCATTGCCAACTGATCTGCATTTTTATGACGCAGGGCAGGCGTCACAGATGTTTGCCACCCTGGAGTCCCACCAGAGGGCCCACCTTGGCGTCCCACCAAGACGGCTTTATCAGGGCTGCAACCCATACAACCCAACCCGTCCCTAGGCCGGCCACAGCCAACAGTAGGTTGTTGAGGCCGGGGATCGAACACCCGACCTCCTAGATAAAGAGTTCTTAATTGAACTTCCATCACCAACTAATCTTCATGTTGTGCCCTGGGGTCCTTTTTATAGGTTATTCAAGGGGGGTCGAGGTCTTCAAATAGCTACCCCCCCCCCCCACTTATGTTGGGTATGAGGTACCTGTTTCCCGGACGTCCTTACTCTTGAGAACATCTGAAGCAGGTCGCCAGAGGTGAGGTCACTAGAGTTGGGTTCGTTGGGGCCGAGTTCGCTGGACCGCAGGTCGCCTGGAAGGAAAAGCTCGCGTGCGAGCTCAAGATCGCCAGGCGAGCTCGGGAGGAGCTCGTCGGTGAGCTGATGGGCAAAATTACCGAGCTCCGGATGAGCTTCACGTATCTTCGATGACGTCCTTCTTTCCGGTCAATGGTCAACCTTCTGCGGTCTGGGGGCATATAAATAGACCTGGGCCCCCCTCGTTGAATACAAGTTGTACATGTCATATGTAGCATCTCTGGATCGATGATCTGACCACATATGCGTCCGGAATTTTTGTATGTCATTAACTTTATTATTTTCAATCATTATATTTAGTGAGATTGAGTACTTGACAGTCACGGACAATCATAGACATTGATGTCATGGTGTCATAATGTTGTTTTGTTATAAATAAGGGCAAGGGAGGCAACCATTAGGGGATGACAGATTTTGGAGAAGGAGAATTTCTGAAATCCGGTGATCCTCTCAGGGTGATTACTCTGTGAGGCCCTAGGTGACAACTCCAAGGTAATATCTTGTATCCTCCTGTATCCCCACACAACTGCAACCCTCCTCTCATCCCTAAAGACCTACCGAGACCCTCAAATCCCATAGTACCAGATCCTGTCGTTCCATATTTCGCACAGTTAACCGCAAGCCAAATCACCCTTTTCGCGACCCAATCCCGCTCCCAGTTCAATTTCGAGATTCCTCCAAGCCACCAGCGCCTTCTGTCGACAACTCCATTGCACCCTTCATCGTCGTCAAAGCCGCGACCCTCTCCCGTCCCGATTTCCCACCCGATAACCCTAATTCCTCCAGTTTCTTCTAACTGCAACCCCCCTTCTCGTGTCCACGCTACAGTCCCTGCATAAACCTACCTCTCAACCCTCAGGAAACCTCCAACTGGTCCTTCGATCCCTCCAGTCAGGCCCCCATCTGGCAACCCTATTTTCCCTTTGTAGGACCCTTTCTGTCAGCCCCAAGAAACCCCTATCCAAACCTCATTCCTCCAATCAAGCCCCGTCTGACAACCCTAGTTCCCCCTGCAGAATCCCTCCCTGACAGCCATCAATGAGACAGTGACCGTAAATCCAGCACCACCACCACTATCGGGGCAACTGTCTTGTTTCTCCTTCCACCGGACCTACCTCTCTCGCAGGAATCCCCTTATTCGGTGAGTATCATATTGTTGTTTGTGACATTTTCTTTATATTATATGGCTTTGCAATTTCACATTTGATTGGATCTCATGTTTAGTAGTTGTTTGTTCTGGATTATTATTTTGACTTGCAGTATCTATTCGTTATCGTGCTCTTGCTTTGGCCCTCCATGTGGAGGAAAGCCTAAGCTTGTTTTGCCAAAAAGAATTACTTTGGCCTTGCTTAAATTGTTTGTTTGCGATTTAATTATTTATTGCTTGGTTTGACTTCTCCGTCGGGACTTGCATGGGTGTTACATATAGTTTTCAAGGGTAATAGAATTATCTTCCCTGCACTACACGTCTACACCTAGGGTTGCATCATAGTCGTTCACACACGTTGCCTTCCTTATATCTATTGGTATTCTTATTCATTGGATTGTGTGCATACTTTCACGTCATTCTAGGGTTGTTCGTAGCTCCATTTGTATTTGTTGCATGATTGTTTTTGTGCATGTAGGGTTAGTGCATTGCTTGTCCGTCACCTATAGACTCTTCCTGTGTCAATATTCATTTTTTTCTTCCACCAAATGTTAAATGGCTTTCTATACCTGGAAATGTTGGGGTGAGATTTCTATAAATACATATTTCAATTGCAACCTTTGATCTTAAATATGCAAATCAATCCGATGGTTTATATCTTTCAGCACGCATGAATTTCAAGCCATCCATATTCAAGTATAAATGAGTTGGGAGCTCATTCATTTCCTAATGAAAGTCTAAATACTTTTAGCCAAACCAGTAGACCACATAAATATAAACTTATCTCATTAAATAAATAATAAATTCTTGCTAATTTTACCCACATCCTCCCTTTAAAGGCTTATAAAAATTCCTCCTTTATTAAAAATTTAATTATCATAAGAAAATTAGCTTTGATTAATTTCCTAAATCACATAAAAACTCTTTAATGGAAATAAACGAAGTTGTTAAAAATTTGGAATGTGACAAGTACACCCAGAAGATATAAATGTGACTCCTAGAGCTTATTCTTCCGCTCACCAAAATAATGCATGCAATCAAAAACGAGATGTTCTATCAGAAACCTGGGTCTCTAATGGAATGATTGGAGATGGAGAAGAAACAGCATTCCTGAACGGAGCTTACCCAAATGGGCCAAGAAAAAATATCATTTGTATTTTTTTTTTCAAAACCGTGGCTGAGAAAAAACGCTAAAGCAAACAGGGCCTAAATTCACTAGGGAATGGCCACAGTCACAGACTAGAATGCAAATTCCATCGTGACCACGATCATCTTATAGACCAATGTTGTTGGCTCTGTGAATTGATCGAATCACTCATTCATCTGGGCCAACTACAAAGTACATCCTAGCTATATCAGGAAGCACTGAGAAGAACAGGCAGGCTAGGGCAGGAACAAAGCCAGTAAGATAATCGGTAAAACCCATGCCATTACAGAGTGCTCACAGCATTTTGAATAAGATTATATATTAATTTTAAATCATAAAGTTTCTACTTATTCACCACACTATTTGTGTGAATAGTGTCTCGACTCTCCCGTAGAAATTTGTGTGACTACAAGGAGGTGAAATTTATCCGATATGTGGAGAAGTAGTTAATGTGTGCGAATATTCAGAAGTGCTGTAGAAATTTAAAGATGGAACAAATACCTCGGATGAAAACGGCCGCTCCTGAGACGAAGAAGGCTGGACCTGGTACCGGAAGTGAGACCAGCGTCGGAAGTATTGGACTCTGGGAGTAAATATCGGAACCCTGGCGGCGGTCGGCAAACGCAGAAGACCCGGGGAAAGCAAGAGAGAACCTTTTGCGGCGGAGCTCAGAGTAAAGTTGTGGGAATGAAGGTCAGAACCCTACCGGCGCTCGCCAGGAGAGCAGAGGCGAAGAGAAATACGAACAAGAAAGATCCTTCCCCGGCGCCCATCACGATTTCACCTGAACCTCTACAAAATCGAGAGCAATGGAGCATTTCGGCATCCTAGACGCGGAACTCCGTAAATGACCTGCCGCTAAACGCGCAGGCTTCTCCGCATCGTATTTTGGACTCCCAAAATGCCGTCAATGTGGTCCCGTCGGTGGCCACTATCACTCTGAGGAATCGCTGTTTGGGATCGGCTTCTCCAGAAATGTGCCGCTCCAAAAATAACGACGCTACCGCGTGAACCTAATAAAGCAACGCAGGGATCTGAAAGGGGAAAATGTTTGTATCGGTTTCTCGGAGTGAGATTTCAGTTTGGGAGTAATCAGAATATGTGATATATCAAAATTTGAAATGTGAAGTTTGAAATATAAAAGTAAGGCAGAAAAAATGTTTATGCCCTTGTTTTCTCTCCATGGCGACTGAATTTGATCTCCATGACAATTCAAATTGATCTTCATGAAGATCAAAACCAATTATCAGACATCTTTCACAGAGTGGAGAATACAGCAAATAAATTGTAACAAAAAATTAACATCAAAATGACCAAAAATTAAAGAAAAATGACAAATCAAACATTGCAGTAGAGAATATACAAAAAAAAAATGAATCAGAATTTACTTTTGTTGAAGTCGTATTCATTACATGTGGTTCTACAACTAGACATTTATCTACTCAAATTAGAACAAGTAATATAGGAAAAGTGTTGCGGGTCACTCGACGCTCTTCTAGTCGGTCGAATAGAATCGTCTTAGCTCGAGAGTGGGTCCAGCGCGCAAACAGACACAGAAAGAACTAGCAGTTGACAAGAGGGTGTTTTTATCGTGAAAAACCCGAAAATAGTGAAAAACCCCGCGGCCGGATCTGTGCCAGCAAATTACACTATATGTCGGTGTGTTACAAGTAAAAACTGATAACTCAAGAGCAACGACCGCCGCTCGTTACAGTAACAGTAAAGAGAATCTTCGAGGGAGACAGACCACCTCTCGAAAAACTAATTACTTTTGCGGGAAATGAAAGCGAGACGTTTTAGTCGTCTTTCGGTGCCCAGAGGATCCTCAAGTCACTTAGGAAGTATGTCTTTGAAAACAAAGAAGACTTTCGAGTCCCGAATGAGATCTTCGAGTCCCGAAAGAGATCTTCGAGCGACGAAGAATAACTCTGAGGGATTTATTCGGAGGAGCTCTCTCGGGTGCAGAATGTCAGATCCCTTGAAATGAAGGCTCTGAGCTCCTTTTATAGTCTTAAGCAGGAGTGACAGGATAATTTTGCAGTTATAACCACCGTAACCACCTGACGGACAAATCATTTTCTTTGATTTGGGGCACACGTATCGCCATTTTCCGGATATTTCAGACTTGCTCCCCGGTCGGTTCGGGCAATTCAGCCAGCTTTGCTGGTGACAATGACAGCAACGAACAAAACCTGCAATCTGGGAAATCAAAAAGGTTAACTATTGTGCGCACTGCAAACTTGGAAACAATCAGTGCGCGCTATATATGTAGAGGCGTTCGACGTGCATCGTGAACCTGGAAGCGTTCAACACGCGTCGTGGCGTTCAGCGCCCGTGAACTTGGATGTGTTCAGTGCGCATCGTGAACTTGGAGGCGTTCCGCGCGCGTCGTGGTCTTGGAGGCGCAACCATGCGATACTGGCGAGGTGCGGCCTCGCCGTATCCCAAACGGGGTACGTCGCGACAGTGCAAAAAAGGGGTGCGCGAATTTGGGCGCACCCCAAGGGGGTGCGGCCTCGCCATACCTCAAGGAGGGTGTGTCCTTAGCCGCATCCAAGGGGGGTGCGGCAGTGCGGCCTTGGCCGCACCCCATGTGTGTGTGTGGGGGGGGGGGGCGGTGAATTGGTCGCACTCCACCGTACCTTTGGGGTGGGGGCGGCCCTGGTCGCACCCCCTATATGGGGTGCCGCCCCGGCCGCACCCCATATGGGGGGTGCATCCTTGGCCGCACCACAAAGTGGGGGTGCCGCCTTGGCCACACCCCGACGAGTTTGGTTGCACCGTGATGATGCAGCCCGATTGGCGTGGTGGTCGTCGCACGATGGTTATTGTGCGGCGGTTTTGCTACCACTACTAGACGGTGGTTCTTTGTCGGTCTCTCCACGTAAGAATGGCCCCGTTAGAATCGTATCGGCGAGCCGGTCGAGGTCGCGGCGAAAAACCACTGGTTCGACCGGATATGTTTTGAGGAACCCCATCAAAAAGTAAAGATGAAACGGAGTTCACTCACGAGAGCAGCATTTTCCAAGCGAAGCATAAAATAACTTACCGTAGAGAGATCGATGAGGACGTAAAGGTATCAGATGAGCCCCTTTTGGTGCAATGGGACAGAGAAGCCCAAACTCGTCCTCTTGCAGATCCTTCCATGGACCATGAACGCTCGTCGGCCTCAGCCCTCTCTCACTCCGCCAAGGGACATCAAGAGCGGGAAGTTGTTATGTGGCGCGAAGTTGCTTACAACTCACGCGATTTCGCCACGTGTCAGCATATCGCTTCACCCGGACCAAGATTTCGGAACGGGACACTTATCTAAAAATTTCGCCTGAAACAGGCACCCAATCTGCTTAGCCAAACTTTCTTGTTCATCGGAGTTACATCTTCAGTTTGGAAATTATTTAGGCTCTGTTGTTTAGGTGTTTTTTTTTTCATTTTTGGTGGGTAAAAAAATGTCATGTCTGAAAATATATAGTTGGTAATTTTTCATTCTCCCGTCTCCAAAACATTATTTTTTGCTTTCAACATCATCGCTGTCTCTTCTTTCTATTCCCAGCGCTTCAAAACGTCACCGCCGAAGCAAACAGAGCCTTAGTTTCAGATTAAAAAAACGTTGTTATTAGCGTCTTAGTTTTGGATATTCACACTTTTGACTATACGCAAGCATATTTTTCAAAAAATCTATATCCACAAACACAAAAGCTATTAGTACTCAGATTTGAAAAAGGAAGAAAACCTTAAAATAGTTAATAAAGCTTGACAATTTCATTGCAATGAATTAACATCTCAAAACACTAAAAAAAATAACTATTTTGAAATATTTTAGTGAACATAATAAGAGTTAACTTAGATTATATATCATTCTTAATTGCTTCACTTCAAAATCAAAATCTATATATATGATGAAAAAATTGCAATATTAATATGAGATGTCTTTCAAACAATATTAGCTATAAAAAAATTAAAATATTAATAGATTGTTGTATAAATTAATATTGTGTATCTATACTTTTTTTAGTGAACAAAAAAGGTTGACGTCAATTATGTCATCCTTGATTGTTTTACTTCAAAATCAAAATTTTCATATACATGAAAAATTGCAATATAAATATGAGATATCTTTATAAGAGTACTAACTATAAAAAATTTAAAATCTTAATAGATTCTTGTAGAAATTAATATTACGTACTTCTACTCATTTAAATTATCCAATTGTAGCAACATAGTTGTTCCGCTAGTTGGTTGCCTTTATAATACGTTCGCTGTAATGTTTTTCCCAATCTATAGCTACCTGTTCATGATATGACATCCAAGATAGAAAAATGTGTGCTATCGGAGAGCAGACATTCAATGCAACCGAATGAAGTGACTATGTCCTCACTCGACATGATTTGTGCAGAAATTACACAAATATAAGTGTTTATCAATTCATGAAAAAATAAAGAAATTACACAAATATAAGTGTTTATCAATTCATGAAAAAATAAAACAATGTGTCCAAGTAGTCGTAAGTCGTAACATATCTCAAAGCATCAGAATATAAGACAAAAAATCAACAATAAATGTATTGAAAGAAGTATTAAAATCACTCACTGAAAGTGCATCAATCAAGTGTCGTCATTCAAGCATGAATTTCTCAAATTCTTTTTTGTTATTGAATAATTTTTTTAAAATGAGTCAAACTATTTTTATTAATATGCACATGACAGAATATTTTTGGACAATTAAAAGATATTTGTAATGCATTCATTAGTGCAATATTTCTATATGTTACCAAAAATGTTAGCATAGACTCGTGTGAAAATAAAGATTTGAAACATTGTAAAGCTCGTTCATAACTAGGCTGGGTTTCATTAGACATAAAAGTGAAGCATTAATATATTGATTTAGTTGCAAAGGTCATTCCAACACTGCATAGTAAAGGCATTTGAAATATGTTGGTATTATATGTGTTGAAACCAATAAATTGGTCTCTCTAGAGTTCGGGCCCTCAACAAGTTGGGGGGTAACCTCACACTTACTTCTCCCAAGGGAGAGCTCTAGACTAAGAGGCTAAGGAACTAGGAACAAGACCAAGGGCTTAGCGAGGAGGTCCCACCACACACCCGGAAGATCTTAGAGCGCTTCCCCTCCCAAGCCAATGCTAAGCTTGGGCACCTTTGGAGGCTCTCTCCACCCACCAAAGAAACATGGGGAGAGAGAAGCCCAAATCCAAGTCCCTCCAAATGGTGCCACTTGGTCCTATTTATAGATTTCTAAACTTGGTCTGCCAATAGTCACATTCTGTCCTGCGAGATTACGAAAATACCCCCGGATTTGGCCTGCAAACAGACAAATCCCTCTGTTCCGAGGAGCTAAACGCAGACTGCCCCTCTCCTCGGGGCTGGGCGAGAGGGGGCAGGCCACCCTTACAGCTCGCCCCCTGCTGGGGCGGGGCGAGAGGGGGGCAGACCGCCCGTCCTCTCGCCCCCCTTACTGGGGCGGGGGCGAGAGGGGGGCAGGCCGCCCCTCCTCCTCTCGCCCCCCTTGCTGGGCGGGGGCGAGAGGGGGGCGGGACGCCCCTCCTCCTCTCGCCCCCTTGCTGGGGCGGGGGCGAGAGGGGGGTCGGCCGCCCCTCCTCCTCTCGCCCCCCCTTGCAGATTGGGCGAGCGGGAGGCTCCCGCCTCCACCGCTCGCCTCCTACATGAACTGGGCGAGCGGGAGGACTCCGCCTCCACCGCTCGCCCCCCCCCCCCCCCCCCCCACTCTCTTCCTTCCCTGGACCGTGCAGGAAAATAGTGTCTTAAAATAATCCTTGGGTCCTGGGAGCTCACTCGACGAATACAGGGTTGTACACAATCTCCGCTCTTTTCGAGCGGGGTACACACTCGGAAAGAAAAAGTCCAACCCTGCATATTTGGTGAGTGGCGCTGAGTGAAATTGAGAAGACCCCACATCGTTCCGGTGAAAATTTACTCAAGCTTCCCCAAGAGGCCATCTTACCCTGCCGGCTAGCGAGAGTCCGGCTAGCGGAGCCACCTCAGGGGAAAAATACTTAGCCTCCCTGAGGTGCCTTCCGACCTCGCCGGCTAGCGAGAGCCCGGCTAGCGAAGCGACCTCGGGGGAAAAACACTTAACCTCCTCGAGAGGCCTTCCGACCTCGCCGGCAAGCGAGAGCCCGACTAGCGGAGCCATCCGAGGGGAAAAAATCACTTACCCTCCTTGGGAAGTCAACCTGTCCTGCCGGCTAGAGAGAGCCCGGTCAGCGGAACCATCCGAGGGGAAAAACCACTTACCCTCTCTGGGAGGTCAACCTGCCCTGCCGGCTAGAGAGAGCCCGGTCAGCAGAACCATCCGAGGGGAAAAATCATTTACCCTCACTGGGAAGTCAACCTTCCCTGCCGGCTAGAGAGAGCCCGGTAAGCGGAATCATCCGAGGGGGAAAATCACTTGGCCTCCCTGGGAGGTCAACCTGCCCTGCCGGCTAGAGAGAGTCTGGCTAGCGGATCCACCTCGGGGGAAAAATTACTTCAAAAACCTCCGGCCACTGAGCGGTTCTCAGCCCTGCCAGCTTGATGAGAGCTTGGTCAGCGGGTCAGCATCAGTGCTAAGTACTTCTGAAACCTCCGGCCACCGAGCGGTTCCCGGCCCTGCCAGCTTGGTGAGAGCCTGGTCAGCGGGCCAGCATCGGGGCTAAGTACCTTGAGAACTTCCTGCCACCGAGCGGTTCCCGACCCTGCCAGCTAGGTGGGAGCCTGGTCAGCGGGCCAGCATCGGGGCTAAGTACCTTGAGAACTTCATGCCACCGAGCGGTTCCCGGCCCTGCCAGCTGGGTGGTAGCCTGGTCAGCGGGCCAGCATCGGGGCTACGTAACTTGAGAACTTCATGCCACCAAGCAGTTCCCGACCCTGCCAGCTATGTGGGAGCCTGGTCAGCGGGCCAGCATCGGGGCTAAGTACCTTGAGAACTTCCTGCCACCGAGCGGTTCCTGGCACTGCCAGCTAGGTGGGAGCCTGGTCAGCGGGCCAGCATCCGGGCTAAGTACCTTGAGAACTTTCTGCCACCGAGCGGTTCCCGACCCTGCCAGCTAGGTGGGAGCCTGGTCAGCGGGCCAGCATCGGGGCTAAGTACCTTGAGACTTCCTCCACCGAGTGGTTCCCGACCCTGCCAGCTAGGCGGGAGCCTGGTCAGCGAGCCAGCATCAGGGCTAAGTACCTTGAGAACTTCCTGCCACCGAGTAGTTCCCAGCCCTGCCAGCTAGGTGGGAGCCTGGTCAGCGGGCCATTATCGGGGCTAAGTACCTTGAGACTTACTGCCACCGAGCGATTCCCGGCCCTGCCAGCTAGGTTGGAGGCTGGTCAGCGGGCCAGCATCGGGGCTAAGTACATTGAGAACTTCCTGCCACCGAGCGGTTCCCGGCCCTGCCAGCTAGGTGGGAGCCTGGTCAGCGGGCCAGCATCGGGGCTAAGTACCTTGAGACTTCCTGCCACAGAGCGGTTCCCGGCCCTGCCAGCTAGGTGGGAGCCTGGTCAGCGGGCCAGCATCGAGGCTAGGTACCTTGAGACTTCCTGCCACCGAGCGGTTCCCGGCCCTGCCAGCTAGGTGGGAGCCTGGTCAACGGGCCAGCATCGGGGCTAAGTACCTTGAGGTTTTCTGGCCACCGAGCGGTTCCCGGCCCTGCCAGCTAGGTGGGAGTCTGGTCAGCGGGCCAACATCGGGGCTAAGTACCTTGAGACTTTCCCGTCATCGAGCGGTTACCGGCCCTGCCAGCTAGGTGGGAGTCTGGTCAGCGGGCCAGCATCGGGGCTAAGTACCTTGAGACTTCACGCCACCGAGCGGTTCCCGGCCCTGCCAGCTAGGTGGGATCCTGGTCAGCGGGCCAGCATCGGGGCTAAGTACCTTGAGAACTTCCTGCCACCGAGCGGTTCCCGACCCTGCCAGCTAGGTGGGAGTCTGGTCAGCGGGCCAACATCGGGGCTAAGTACCTTGAGACTTACTGCCACCGAGCGGTTCCCGGCCCTGCCATCTAGATGGGAGCCTAGTCAGCGGGCCAGCATCAGAGCTAAGTACCTTGAGAACTTCCTGCCACTGAGCGGTTCCCGGCCCTGCCAGCTAGGTGGGAGCCTGGTCAGCGGGCCAGCATCGGGGCTAAGTACCTTGAGAACTTCCTGCCACCGAGCGGTTCTCGGCCCTGCTAGCTAGGTGGGAGCCTGGTCAGTGGGCCAGCATCGGGGCTAAGTACCTTGAGACTTCCTGCCACCGAGCGGTTCCCGTCCCTGCCAGCTAGGTGGGAGCTTGGTCAGCAGGCCAGCATCGGGGCTAAGTACCTTGAGAACTTCCTGCCACCGAGCGGTTCCTGGCCCTGCCAGCTAGGTGGGAGCCTGGTCAGCGGGCCAGCATCGGGGCTAAGTACCTTGAGAACTTTCTGCCACCGAGCGGTTCCCGGCCCTGCCAGCTAGGTGGGAGTCTGGTCAGCGGGCCAGCATCGGGGCTAAGTACCTTGAGACTTCCTACCACCGAGTGGTTCCCGGCCCTGCCAGCTAGGTGGGAGGCTGGTCAGCGGTCCAGCATCAGGGCTAAGTACCTTGAGAACTTCCTGCCACCGAGCAGTTCCCAGCCCTGCCAGCTAGGTGGGAGCCTGGTCAGCGGTCCAGCATCGCGGCTAAGTACCTTGAGACTTACTCCCACCGAGCGATTCCCGGCCCTGCCAGCTAGGTGGGAGTCTGGTCAGCGGGCCAGGATCGGGGCTAAGTACCTTGAGAACTTCCTGCCACTGAGCGGTTCCCGGCCCTGCCAGCTAGGTGGGAGCCTGGTCAGCGGGCCAACATCGGGGCTAAGTACCTTGAGAAATTCCTGCCACCGAGCGGTTCCCGGCCCTGCCAGTTAGGTGGGAGCCTGGTCAGCGGGACAACATCGGGGCTAAGTACCTTGAGACTTCCTGCCACTGAGTGGTTCCTGGCCCTGCCAGCTAGGTGGGAGCCTGGTCAGCAGGCCCGCATCGGGGCTAAGTACCTTGAGAACTTTCTGCCACCGAGCGGTTCCCGACCCTGCCAGCTAGGTGGGAGCCTGGTCAGCGGGCCAGCATCGGGGCTAAGTACCTTGAGACTTTCTCCACCGAGTGGTTCCCGACCCTGCCAGCTAGGTGGGAGCCTGGTCAGCGAGTCAGCATCAGGGCTAAGTACCTTGAGAACTTCCTGCCACCGAGTAGTTCCCAGCCCTGCCAGCTAGGTGGGAGCCTGGTCAGAGGGCCAACATCGGGGCTAAGTACCATGAGACTTACTGCCACCGAGCGATTCCCGGCCCTGCCAGCTAGGTGGGAGTCTGGTCAGCGGGCCAGCATCGGGGCTAAGTACATTGAGAACTTCCTGCCACCGAGCGGTTCTCGGCCCTGCCAGCTAGGTGGGAGCCTGGTCAGCGGACCAACATCGGGGTTAAGTACCTTGAGAACTTCCTGCCACCGAGCGGTTCCTGGCCCTGCCAGCTAGGTGGGAGCCTGGTCAGCAGGCCAGCATCGGGGCTAAGTACTTTGAGACTTCCTGCCACAGAGCGGTTCCCAGCCCTGCCAGCTAGGTGGGAGCCTGGTCAGCGGGCCAGCATCGAGGCTAAGTACCTTGAGACTTCCTGCCACCGAGCGGTTCCCGGCCCTGCCAGCTAGGTGGGAGCCTGGTCAGCGGGCCAGCATCGGGGCTAAGTACCTTGAGACTTTCCGGCCACCGAGCGGTTCCCGGCCCTGCCAGCTTGGTGGGAGCCTGGTCAGCGGGCCAACATCGGGGCTAAGTACCTTAAGACATTCCCGTCATCGAGCAGTTCCCGGCCCTGCCAGCTAGGTGGGAGCCTGGTAAGCGGGCCAGCATCGGGGCTAAGTACCTTGATACTTCACGCCACCGAGCGGTTCCCGGCCGTGCTAGCTAGGTGGGATCCTGGTCAGCGGGCCAGCATCAGGGCTAAGTACCTTGAGAACTTCCTGTCACCGAGCGGTTCCCGGCCCTGCCAGCTAGGTGGGAGCCTGGTCAGCGGGCCAACATCGGGGCTAAGTACCTTGAGACTTACTGCCACTGAGCGGTTCCCGGCCCTGCCAGCTAGGTGGGAGCCTGGTCAGCGGGCCAGCATCGGGGCTAAGTACCTTGAGAACTTCCTGCCACCGAGCGGTTCCCGGCCCTGCCAGCTAGGTGGGAACCTGGTCAGCGGGACATCATCGGGGCAAAGTACCTTGAGAACTTCCTGCCACCGAGTGGTTCCCGGCCGTGCCAGCTAGGTGGGAGCCTGGTCAGTGGGCCAGCATCGGGGCTAAGTACCTTGAGACTTCCTGCCACCGAGCGGTTCCCGTACCTGCCAACTAGGTGGGAGCTTGGTCAGCAGGCCAGCATCGGGGCTAAGTACCTTGAGAACTTCCTGCCACCGAGCGGTTCCTGGCCCTGCCAGCCAGGTGGGAGCCTGGTCAGCGGGTCAGCATCGGGGCTAAGTACCTTAAGAACTTTCTGCCACTGAGTGGTTCCCGGCCCTGCCAACTAGGTGGGAGCCTGGTCAGCGGGCCAACATCGGGGCTAAGTACCTTGAGACTTCCTACCACCGAGTGGTTCCCGGCCCTGCCAGCTAGGTGGGAGCCTGGTCAGCAGGCCAGCATCAGGGCTAAGTACCTTGAGAACTTCCTGCCACCGAGCAGTTCCCAGCCATGCTAGCTAGGTGGGAGCCTGGTCAGCGGGCCAACATCGAGGCTAAGTACCTTGAGACTTACTGCCACCGAGCGATTCCCGGCCCTGCCAGCTAGGTGGGAGTCTGGTCAGCGGGCCAGCATCGGGGCTAAGTACCTTGAGAACTTCCTGCCACCGAGCGGTTCCCAGCCCTGCCAGCTAGGTGGGAGCCTGGTCAGTAGGCCAACATCGGGGTTAAGTACCTTGAGAACTTCCTGCCACTGAGCGGTTCCCGGCCCTGCCAGTTAGGTGGGAGCCTGGTCAGCGGGCCAACATCGGGGCTAAGTACCTTGAGACTTCCTGCCACCGAGCGGTTCCTGGCCCTGCCAACTAGGTGGGAGCCTGGTCAGCGGGCCAGCATCGGGGCTAAGTACCTTGAGACTTCCTGCCACCGAGCGGTTCCCAGCCCTGTCAGCTAGGTGGGAGCCTGGTCAGCGGGCCAGCATCGGGGCTAAGTACCTTGAGACTTTCCCATCATCGAGCGGTTCCCGGCCCTGCCAGCTAGGTGGGAGCCTGGTCAGCGGGCCAGCATCGGGGCTAAGTACCTTGAGACTTCACGCCACCGAGCGGTTCCCGGCCCTGCCAGCTAAGTGGGATCCTGGTCAGCGGGCCAGCATTTTGGATAAGTACCTTGAGAACTTCCTGCCACCGAGCGGTTCCCTGCCCTGCCAGCTAGGTGGGAGCCTGGTCAGCGGGCCAACATCGGGGCTAAGTACCTTGAGACTTACTGCCACCGAGCGGTTCCCGGCCCTGCCAGCTAGGTGGGAGCCTGGTCAGCGGGCCAGCATCGGGGCTAAGTACCTTGAGAACTTCCTGCCACCGATCGGTTCCGGGCCCTGCCAGCTAGGTGGGAGCCTGATCAGCGGGCCAGCATCGGGGCTAAGTACCTTGAGAACTTCCTGCCACCGATCGGTTCCGGGCCCTGCCAGCTAGGTGGGAGCCTGATCAGCGGGCCAGCATCGGGGCTAAGTACCTTGATAACTTCCTGCCACCGAGCGGTTCCCGGCCCTGCCAGCTAGTTGGGAGCCTGGTCAGTGGTCCAGCATCGGGGCTAAGTACCTTGAGACTTCCTGCCATCGAGCGGTTCCCGACCCTGCCAGCTAGGTGGGAGCTTGGTCAGCAGGCCAGCATCGGGGCTAAGTACCTTGAGACTTCCTGCCACCGAGCGGTTCTCATCCCTGCCAGCTAGGTGGGAGCCTGGTCAGCGGGCCAGCATCATGACTAAGTACCTTGAGACTTTCCGGGCACCGAGTGGTTCCCGGCCCTGCCAGCGAGGTGGGAGCCTGGTTAGCAGGCCAGCATCGGGGCTAAGTACCTTGAGACTTTCCCGCCATCGAGCGGTTCCCGGCCCTGTCAGCTAGGTGGGAGCCTGGTTAGCGGCCCAGCATCGAGGCTAAGTACCTTGAGACTTCACACCACCGAGCGGTTCCCGGCCCTGCCAGCTAGGTGGGAGTCTGGTCATGGCGGGCCAGCATCGGGGCTAAGTTCCTTGAAAAACTTTTATTACATTAGTCATCATAATACACACGAGAAAAACTAAGTCTAAAAATGAAACATCGCCATACATGAACTTAAAGACAGAAAAAACTAAGTATGGAGACCGGGACCCGGTCTCCTACTTCCAGGCATGGTCTTCCTCGACCTCCTTTGGTTGCTGATGTTGCGGCTTCGGACCCCTCGCCTCCCTTATTTCCAAGAACTCAGGGCAGGCGGACGTCGCGTGACCCTCCTCATCGTGGAAGTCATAGTAAGGTAACTCAGCCATATTCCATCTTCTTCCTCTTCTTTCCACTTTCCTGGCTCTCCTCCTTATTCCTCCGCCAATTGCCATGGTTTGCTGAGGTGGTGGAGAGGGTGCTTTCGATCCCTGCCTCCACCCTTGGTGGTCGGGTCTCTCACCCTGGAAGTTGCCCTCTTCTCGGTCGACCTTCCTCTTGGGAGCCTCTTCCCCCCCCCCCCCCTGCTGCATTGCCTCCAGCTCACTCAGCTTGGCCAACCTTCTTGCGAACTCCGGGTTGGCTTCCTTACTCTCGATTTCTTCCGCCACCCTTTCCATCAACTCCTCGAAAGACAAAGGAGCCCTCCTCTTAAAGTCCATCTTGAAGAATCCTCCCCATATCCCCACGATGAAAGCGAGCTGGAGGGTGTAGCTTGGCACCTCTTGGGTGAGGAGGACCTCCTCCTGGAACTGATCCACGTAACGAGCCAGCGACTCCCCTAGCTCTTGCCTAATATTGAAAAGTGCCTCAGCATCCTTCTTTCTCTTCCATGACGTCGAGAAGCATAGCAGGAACACTCGACGCAAGTCTTCGAAGGCATAGATAGACCCCCTGGGGAGCTGGTGAAACCAATCTCTTGCCTTCTCCTTCAGAGTTGTCGCAAAGAGTCGGCACTTGGAAGCGTCCGACATGGGCCTGGTGGAGACCATGTCCTCAAACCACTACAGGTGCAGGACTGGGTCATCCTTGTCGGAGTAGTGAGACATCTCCGGCCCCCCGAACCCCTCTGGAACCGGGGCTGAGAGAACCAGCTCACAAAAAGGACTTCCCTTGCTCGCCCCCCTTTGGGACTGGGCGAATGGGGGTTGGCCGCCTCCCCATTTGCCCCCTTGGGGTTTGGGCGAGTGGGGGCCTGGCGCCTCCCCACTCGCCCCCTTGGGGCTGGGCGAGTGGGGGCCTGGCACCTCCCCACTCGCCCCTTTGGGGCTGGGCGAGAGGGGGCCTGACGCCTCCCCACTCGCCCCCTTGGGGCTGGGCGAGTGGGGGCCTCCTCCTCCCCACTCGCCCCCTCCTAGGGGACCGGGCGAATGGGGGCCGAATGCCTCCCCACTCCCCCCACTGGTACCTCCTTCCTGGGTTGTTGGCCGAGAGTGTCCCCGCCCACCTCTTGGGACGGGACCTCCAGACCACCTCCTCTTCTGCCTTCGCCTATCGTGACGAACGCTAGTTGCAAGGTATACAGGACCTCCCGCTTGAAGTTATCAAACATCTCCAACGTCACTCAAGCCACTGGGGCTGCGAGTGTCCTGGGTCGGATCCTCCTCCACCTCCAACCATGGAGCTCAGCTTGAGATTTTCTTGTGTTGGTCACTCTCTACGCTCACCGCACCATAATGTTGAAACCAATAAATTGGTCTCTGTGGAGTTCGGGCCCTCAACAAGTTGGGGGGTGACCTCACACTTACTTCTACTAAGGGAGAGCTCTAGGCTAAGAGGCTAAGGAACTAGGAACAAGGCCAAGGGCTTAGCGAGGAGGTCCCACCACACACCCGAAAGATCTTAGAGCGCTTCCCCTCCCAAGCCAATGCTAAGCTTGGGCACCTTTGGAGGATCTCTCCACCCACCAAAGAAACATGGGGAGAGAGAAGCCCAAATCCAAGTCCCTCCAAATGGTGCCCCCTTGGTCCTATTTATAGATTTCTGAACTTGGTCTGCCAATAGCCACATTCTGGCCTGCGAGATTACGAAAATACCCCCAGATTTGGCCTGCGAACAGTCAAATCCCTCCCTTCCGAGGCGCTAAACGCAGACTGCCCCTCTCCTCGGGGCTGGGCGAGAGGGGGCATGCCACCCTTACGGCTCGCCCCCTGCTGGGGCGGGGCGAGAGGGGGGCAGGTCGCCCCTCCTCCTCCCGCCCCCCTTACTGGGGCGGGGGCGAGAGGGGGGGCAGGCCGCCCCTCCTCCTCTCCCCCCCCCCTTACTGGGGAGGGGGCGAGAGTGGGGCAGGTCGCCCCTCCTCCTCTCGCCCCCCTTGCTGGGGCGTGGGCGAGAGGGGGGCAGGCCGCCCCTCCTCCTCTCGCCCCCCTTGCTGGGGCGGGGGCGAGAGGGGGGCAGGCCGCCACTCCTCCTCCCGCCCCCTTGTTGGGGCGGGGGCGAGAGGGGGGCAGGCCTCCCCTCCTCCTCTCGCCCCCCTTACTGGGGCGGGGGCGAGAGGGGGGCAGGTCACTCCTCCTCCTCTCGCCCCCTTTGCTGGGGCGTGGGCGAGAGGGGGGCAGGCCGCCCCTCCTCCTCTCGCCCCCCTTGCTGGGGCGGGGGCGAGAGGGGGGCAGGCCGCCCCTCCTCCTCTCGCCCCCCTTGCTGGGGCGGGGGCGAGAGGGGGGCAGGCTGCCCCTCCTCCTCTCGCCCCCCCCCCCCCTGCTGATTGGGCGAGCGGGAGGCTCCCGCCTCCACCGCTCGCCTCCTATATGAACTGGGCGAGCAGGAGGCATCCGCCTCCACCGCTCGCCCCCACTTTCTTCCTGCCCTGGACCGTGCAGAAAAATAGTGTCTTAAAATAATCCTTGGGTCCTGGGAGCCCACTCGGCGAATACAGGGTTGTACAATATGTACAATTCAGTTGGAAATATATTCGTCAGTTTGATTAAAATTGAATGTGTGAAAAATAGACTCCAATTTCTTATCACTTCCATTGACTTTGTTGAAACTTACGTAGTCTGCGTTTTCTATGCATTTGTAAAGAAACTATATAGGAGTATGTCCCTCTAACTTCTGCTTATGTAACTTAGCTCTTGCATTGTAAATTATTCTTATGATTATAGTGTTTGCACTGCAGATAATATTTTTTGGGGTTTTGCGCATGCGTTGTTCATTTGTTGAACTAGTTTAGTCTCTTTCACATCTTACCTTCTTGCGTACGCATGTGCTTCCAAATAAACTTTGTCATAGCTGTGTACACCACAAATTACCTCAACTCTCCATTCATTTATATTTGATACCTTCACTCATTTCACCAAAAATAAACAATTGCATCGCGTGGAGGTTGATCTACGAAGGCCCTGCTTCACCAAACCCTTTCTATTTTGGTTCTTTCGGTAGCGACCACTTCTATCACACCCTAACATAATTCGGAGTATGAGCCGCCCAAGAAACCGAATCAGATGTCTTTGTTGTTACCACATAGCCAAGCCTTCTACCAACACGTTGAGCCCAATCTACTAACTCTTTCTGTGAACTAAAAATTGTATCTGTCTTATAGCGAAACTTGCGGGGAAACAGGGGGAAACCTTCGACGAAACTTTGGGTAAATTCTAAGGTGAATCATCGAGTAAAAATAACGATTAAGTTTAGGAACAAGAGAAATCTACGGAGAAACCAACAATTAGGGATAGGAGCCACTGAAATACTTGTGAAATGGAGAGGAGTACTGCGCCGCCGCCGTTAGAAGGAGGACTCGCCTGGAAATCACAAAAGTGGAGAGGGAGAAATGCGAGCGTGAGTCGGCTGAGGCGTGAGTGCGGGTAAGGTTTTTAGAAAGCTCTAAAATGCTTAAATTTTGAGTTCTAATAGTCATGAGTGTTAATAACAAAGCCCTTTTAAAAAGTTGGATGAAATTTAATTGTTGATATTTCATAAAATTACAAAAAATTAGGTATTTTACTTAAAACACTTTTTGACTATTCACCACCCAACTCTTAAAACTATCACTCCGATTTTTCCGCTCAATCCCGCCTCTAGCCACATGATTCAGTGTCGGGTCTAGCATCACGTCGGGATGGGAGGTTGTTGGTTCCAGTGGAGGTCTCCCACTGAATAATTATTTTGATCACTTTATTAGAATATATATATTATCTATAAGGAAATATGGGATGACTTTTTAATTCCATGTTTTGTAAAATCATCAAACAAATCATGTCCATTCGATCACAAGATCTAATTCTGATGCTGGACCGCAAATATCATTTCGGAGCAAATCTCTCTCCCTCCCTCACGCTGAATTCACGAGCCCCTCATGGCTAAAACAGAAGAGAGAGAGAGAGAAAGAGAGAGGAGAGGGGGGGGGGGGAGAGTGCGGCGGAGAGGGAGAGAGAGAGAGAGATAAAGAGAAAAAACATCTTTTTAACTAGTTACGTATATATTTTTAACAAAATAAATATTGCAATATTGATGTATATTTTTTACGGTCATTTCAAGTATCATATATATATGTTGCGGGAGCAGCCCGCAGACGCGTCAAGCATGAGCGAAGCCCATGCGGAGGCTGGCGAAGCCCGTGCGGAGGCGGGCGAAGCCCTTATAATATATATATGTATATATATATCTCTAACTACTATATATAAGAAGTTGCCTTTGGTGCAACATTCAAAATTGCCAAATATATTCACATTCTTTTACTCTAATGACTTATATTATAAAAAAATTGAAAATTCATAAAATATAATAACTATTTGTATAATTACATTATATTCCTGTAATAAAAATAACGATGGAAATTCATAAAATATAAAAGTTTTTAGTAGACATACTATGTAGGTTATCATTAGGCATACAGAAAATAATTTCGAAATATAATGACTTACTTTAAAATGATTTTTTTTGTTAAAATATAAATGTTTTTGAAAAAAAATTTTTTATAAAATATTAATGTATATTTTTTTACTTTCATTTGAGTGCTCATATGTACATGTTGTGGGAGAAGCCCGCCGTCGTCGGCTGGGTACTGTCGAATGCGGGCGTAGCCCGCTCGAATGCGCGCGCAGCCCGCTAAAACAAAATATGGTGGCTTAGTAATACCATGGAATTAAAAAGCCATTGGAGTAATTTCGGCCGTCGGATTAAGTGTCAATTTCATCTCGACTAATCTCACAACCCCTCGTTTCCGTCCGCACCTACTTTTCCTGCCTAAACCTTTCGTTTAAAACCCTAAAACAGTGTAACTCCTTCCGAACCCCTCACGAAATCGACAACGCCCTCCTCCTACTCATGATATCGCCTCTGCCTCTCCGTACCACGCCCTTCTCCAAGAAGTTCTCCAGTGATGGCATTGATCGCAAAATCGATCTTTTGGTTTTCGGAGTCTTAGCTGTTGCCCCAGCTCGCAAACGATTTGAAGTGTTTGCCCTTCACCGCTACTATCAACGACATCCCCCAGGTCGGTGAAGCAAACCACCCACTACTCGGCTCGAATCGCTCGCCATTTGCCCGCGTAGTAGGTTCCAACACCATCTGGGTCTCGTCCTCTAAACCGCGTCGCCAGGGACTGCCCCTCGTGCTTGCAAACGGTTCGAAACGTTTGCCCTTCACCGCAACTATCAACGACATCCCCCAGGTCGGTAACGCGAACCTCCCTCTACTCGGCTCGAATTGCTCGTCATTCGCCCACGTAGTAGGTTCCAACACCATCTGGGTCTCGTCCTCTAAACTGCGTCGCCAGGGCCTGCCCCCTCGCTCTCGCAAACGGTTCGAAGCGTTTGCCCTTCACCGCAACTATCAACGACATCCCCCAGGTCGGTAGTGTGAACCTCCCACTACTCGGCTCGAATCGTTTGTCATTCGCCCACGTAGTAGGTTCCAACACCATCTGGGTCTCGTCCTCTAAACGCCAACCTCGTGAAAGAAGAACATAGTTTGCCGAGCAAAGCATTGGTTCAAACGCCGCAAAAACTCCACTACTGTAAGAGCTGAAAGCAAGAACAGTTGTACAAACAACGCAACCCGCCAACAACCTTCAGCTCAGCAGCCCGCTCCGACGAAGAAAGGCGCTCCACCTCTGTCTTCAAAGACACCAACTCGGCCCCCAGACGAATCACTGTAGCTCGTAAATCCTCCAACAAATGAGTCGAACCCTTCACAAGGGCCTTCTCCGTACGGACTTCAGCACGAGACTCCTCCAGATCACACAGAAAGAATACAAAATCCTCGCACTTCTGTGAGCAACAGTAAAGAACTCCGAGGATTTGGGGGACAATTGATGGGTTGTAATCTATTATGTAGAGATATTCGGGCTGCGATTAAACAAAAACACAACTCCTCCACTAAGATAATGGGGTCATGGGTGAGAAATGAGTCTAACCAAAAGGGAGTCAAACTCACTATCTCCGCAAACAACTGCGCGCAATCGCGCGCGACGCCATTCCCAACCACGCACGTGCGACCGAACGCGCGCGACCGCGCACTCGACCGCATTGCGGTCGCACCCAACCTCATGCGCACTGCCGCGCGCGGTACCGCGCAACCGCGCGCCTGCGCGCTAGCACGGCCTGTGCACTAGCGCGCTAGCGCGGCCTGCGCGCTAGTGGAGTTAGCAACTGCGTGCGCGGCCTGCGAGCTACCGCGTGCGGCGGAGCCACGCGCGACCGCGCACGGCATGCGCGATGCCGGTCGATCTCCCTCGCCGCACGACACGCCCACCGCTCCTTTGCGTCGTCCTCGCGCGGCTCCGATCGTGCTTTTACGGCGCTCCCGCTCGGTGCTCGACGCGCGCTTAGCACCGCTAAGTTCGTAGCGTGCTTTTGATCCGCACGCACTTGAACATTATAAAGTTCATAGCGCGCGCAGTTGTGAACTCCACTATCCTTCTTGAGATTGCAGGATTCACACATTGCAATCGGAAATTGTCAAGGAAACTGCCCGAACTGACCGGGGGGGGGGGGGTGAAATCGTCATATTCAGAAAGTGGCGATCTGTGTGCTCTCGATCAACGGTCAAGATCGGCCCGACAGGTGTTACGGTTGTTACAATGGCGAAATTCCTGGGTCGTCCCCGACCAAGTCTATAAAAGGGACCCTGAACCCTCATTTGTGGGGATCTGACACTTTGCACCCGAGAGAGCTCCTTGAAGAATTCCTTCAGAGATCTCCTTCGCGGTTCGAAGATCTCCTTCGCGGTTCGAAGATCTCCTTCGCGGTTCGAAGATCTCCTTCGCCACTTGAAAATCTTCTTCGGATCTTGAAGACCTCCTGCAACAGCAAAGTACTTAGTTTTTCTGAGAGGTGGTCTGTCACCCTCAGTGACTTTCCTTCAACTCTAATTGTAACGAGAAGCGGTCTGTCGCTCTCAATTCTCGCAAATTTACTTGTAACACTCGAACACTTAGTGAAATTTGGCTGGCACAGATCCAGCCTCGTGGTTTTTCACCTTTTCCGGGTTTTCCACGCTAAAAACGTTCTTTTGCCACCTGTTTGTTCTCTCTGTGACTGTTTGCGCACTCGGCCCACTCTCGGGTTAAGACGGTTCAATTCGCCCGGTCTGAAAAAGCGTCGAGTGACCCGCAACAAGTTTTAAAAAATAGTTTGTGAAAATGAAGTTTACAAAAAAAATTGTAAACATTTGTGTGCGTTGCTGCTGGCTCCACTGTGCACAGTAAATATTTGAACAGTGGGGCACAGTCTTTGCTACATTTTTAGTGGTCTCCGTGAAAACATGCATTTAAAAACACAAAAAAATTTTGTATACATGTCTCCATATTTGGGGATGAGGCTGTTGCGATGATGATGTGTAACATTCCGCCTATAATTACCGTTTAATATGGGTCCGGCCAGTCCCCCGCACAATACAAACTTCGGCACAAACTTCGCAAGCTGAATATTATGAAATGGTGTTTAAAAATAATACTCTTACTAATACAGAGTCTATCCCAAACTAGCGGAAGCAATAAAAATGTCCACATCTAAGCCCAACAAGAAACATAACATTCTTCCATATGGCCATTATATATCATCATATAAATGTTCATACAACTAAATGAAAGTACATCTCAAGAATAAGCTTAGGGTACGCAAACCCAATACATGAGAAGACCAAAATAGTAAATAAGCTGCGCGATACTTTTCTTTTCTTTTAGATTCGGTTAGGGGTTGACCCACTATGCTTCGCCGCCCGCTACACTACCTGCAACCAAATACAGATAAAAATAAAGAAGGATCAACTATGAGTTGACCACAAACAACGTAACAACCCCTATATCCAGCCATCCTAGCGGTCTTCGGGGTGAGTCATCATACACCTGCAAGTGCGCAACACAGAGCATGCCATAGGTACATCAACATAATAGAAAATAATAGTTATGCCATACAAGTAAGGGTTCATGCATCAAACACTTTCTAGGTTGAGCAGGTAAGTAAAAGAGAGTCTTGTTGCGGGTTGCTCGGGTGCTTTGGTAGACCGGTCGACTTGAATCCCCTTAGCTCGGAAGCGAACCGAGCGCGCTAACAGTCAAAGAGTAAGCTAGTAAGTGACACAAAGACTTTTAACGTGGAAAACCCGGAAAAGGTGAAAAACCATGTGGCCTGAGCTGTGCCGACCAACTTCCACTATTTCCTGGGGGATTACAATTAAAGACTTAGAGCTCGAGCGCGACAGGCCGCTGCTCGTTACAGTGAGAGGGAGAGAGATCTCCGAAGGTGACAGACCACCTCTCGAAAAGCTAAGTCATTTTCCTTCTGAGAACAGTAGTGAAAACGGAAGTGAGAATGCTTGTGAGAACAAAAGTGAGAAAGCTGAGTCGCTTTCGGGACCTTCGAAGGCTCGAAAGAGATCGTCAAGCGTCGAAGGAGAATTCCAAGGAAATCTTCAAAGGAGCTCTCTCGGGCGCAGAAGGCAAGGTCCCTTGAAATGAAGGCTCTGGGCTCCTTTTATAGCTTTGGTCAGGGGTAGCCCGGTAATTTTGTCGTCGTAACCACCGTAACCACCTGACGGGCGAATCACGCTGGTCGATTTGGAGCACAAGAATCGCCATTTTTCGTAAATGATCGTCTCGCCCTCCGGGCAGTTCGGGCAGCTTTGTTGAAGGTAAGAAAGACGACAAGCGAGTCCTGCAATCTAAGAAATTAGGAAAGACAAAAAATGAGTGCGCCCGGAATGCGAAAGTGTTTTGAGCGCGTTTAGAAGCGTTCTGAGCGCACAACGAACACAGAAGTGTTCTGGGCATGCAACGAACACGGAAGTGTTCTGGGCGTGCTATGAGCGCGGAGCGTTCTGAGCGAACAGAGGAATGAGGAGTCGCGCCCCCAAGAGGGGAAATGGGCCACGGTCGTACCCGACGAGGGGGCGTGACTTCGGCCGAGCCCTCTGCGAGCCCCCCTGCGAAAGGGGGAGGGGGCTTGGCCGCACCCCGATGCGGAGAGGGGCGCGGCTTGGCCGCACCCCATGTAGGGTGCGGCTTGGCCGCACCCCATGTAGGGTGCGGCTTGGCCGCACCCCATGTAGGGTGCGGCTTGGCCGCACCCCATGTAGGGTGTGGCTTGGCCGCACCCCACAAGGGGGTGCGGCTTGGCCGCACCCCACAAGGGGTGCGTCTTGGCCGCACCCCATGTGGGGAGCGGCTTGGTCGCACCCCACAAGGGGTGCTGCCTGCGCGCTACCGCGTGGAAGCGCCACACGGTAGTGCTACCGTGCGCGGTAGTGTGCGTTGTAGTGCGTGTGGTTGCAGGCGCCATGGCTGCGCGCGGTCTTGCACGGGCGGTTGCGGAGATGGTGGGTTTGGCCCACTTTCCCACATCCCTCATCACCTTAGTGGTGGAGTAGGGTTTGTGAGTAACTGCTACCTGGTTTTGGACATATAGATGAGAGCCCATGTATGAATGCGTATCATAAGCCCCCCAAACCTTCGGAGTCCAAATTTTTATACGGAGGAGTTCAGAGGTTTTGATTCTTCTGATGCGGTTACAATCATTGTCATCTTTGTGGCGCCTTGGGCAGGAATTGCCACTGAGGGATGAGTGTGCAGTTGCTTTTGTTTTCCTGTTCTTTCTGGGAGTCGACGCTCGGTTCTAACTGTGGGAGAAACTTCTATCTCGTCCTAACCGGTTGCGAGCTTGTCGCCAGTGTTTGCGTTGGAGATCGTGACGAGCTTGCTTTGTAGCGTTGATTCCTGAGCAGCTTGGTGGTTTTTTACATAATAAAAGATAAGTTTGCACGAGTATGAGCTCGCGGCTTTTTTCATAGTAGAAGATAAGTTTTGCGCGAGTCTGAACTCGCGATTTTTTACGTAATATATTTGCGCGAGTCTGAGCTCGCGCCTTTTTTATATAATAGAAGATAAGTTTGGCCGGTGAATAGCGGGCGTATTCAAACCGTGGACGAACGCAAGAGGGGCAGGCCCTTACGACGTCGGGACCCGACTGCGGAGGAGAAGGGCAAACCTTCAATCGACGGCAGCGCGAAGTCCCCGGGGCAGGGCCCCGAAGTGGCCGGTGAATAGCGGGTGTATTCAAACCGTGGACAAACGTAAGAGGGGGTAGACCCTTACGACGTCGGGACTCGACAGCGGAGGAGAAGGGCGAACCTTCAATCGACGGCAGTGCAAGGTCCCCGGGGCAGGGCCCCCAAGTGGTCGGTGAATAGCGGGGGTATTCAAACCGTGGACGAACGTAAGAGGGGCAAACACTTACGTCGTCGGAACCCGACTGCGGAGGAGAAGGGCGAACCTTCAATCGACGACACCTTGAAGTCCCCGGGGCAGGGCCCCGAAGTTGCCTGTGAATAGCGGGTGTATTCAAACCGTGGACGAACGTAAGAGGGGCAGGCACTTACGACGTCGGGACCCGACTGCGGAGGAGAAGGGCGAACCTTCAATCGACGGCAACGCGAAGTCCCCGGGGCAGGGCCCCGAAGTGGCCGGTGAATAGCGGGTGTATTCAAACCGTGGACGAACGTAAAAGGGGCAGGCCCTTACGACGTCGAGACCCGACTGCGGAGGAGAAGGGCGAACCTTCAATCGACGACAGTGCAAGGTCCCCGGGGCAAGGCCCGGAAGTGGATGATGAAAAGTGTTTTGGGGGGCGAAGAAGATAATAATGATTTTCCTTAATCGAATATAGATGTCAAAACATATTTTTCATAGTAAAAGGTCATTTTGTGTGTGGCTTTTGTAATACAAGATAAGTTTGCACGAGTCTGAGCTCGCGACTTTGTACATAATATATAGTATAAGATAAGTTTGCACGAGTCTGAGCTCGCGACTTTTTGCGTGATAGAAGACTTAATATTACTGATAAAAGCGACGCAGGTTCTGGGCGTTCCAAGTGCGTGGTAGAGTCTTCCATTCCGCTGTTCTGAGCTTGAATGTTCCGGGTTTTACGACCGCAGTGACAACGTACGGACCTTCCCAAGTTGGTGAGAGTTTATCTCCTTGGGGGCCTTTGCCGGCCGCCTCGATGCTGCGTAGGACGAGATCTCCTACGTTGATTGGTCTGGGCTTCACCCTTCTGTCATAGAGCCGGGCTACGCTCCTTTGGTAGGTTGTGGCACGCTGGGCAGCATCGTCTCGAATTTCGGGGATCAAGCCGAGATTTTCCCGAAGCATTCTTATTGAGATCGAAAGTTAGCACCCTGGTGCTTGGAATGCCGATGTCGACGGGGATGACAACTTCAGTACCGTAACAGAGGTTATAAGGCGTCTCTCTGGTAGGAGTCCTCTCTATCGTGCGGTATGCCCATATCACACTTGGGAATGCATCCACCCACTGCCCCCAACTTCTTTTAAGCGCGTCTTCAACCCTTTGAGGATGGTACGGTTTGTGACTTCCACTTGCCCGTTGGTTTGCGGGTGCGCTACGACCGCGTGACGAAGATTGATTTTCAGGTCCTCGCACATCTTGGTGAAGAATTTCCCGGTGAACTGAGTGTCGTTGTCGGCAATGATTGTTGTTGGGATACCGAAGCGGCAGATAATGATCTTCCAGACAAATTGTTTGGCGTTCTCTTCTATGATTTTGGCCAGGGGCTCCACTTCTACCCACTTGGTGAAGTAGTCGATGGCTAGGATGATGAACTTCCTCTGTCCAGATGCCAGAGGTAGGGGGTCGAGGAGATCGATTCCCCATTGTGCGAATGGTCACGCACTATGGAGTGTGGAGAGCGCAACCGAGGGCTGATGAGGTATGTTTCCGTGTAGCTGACAACTCCTGCACTTTTGGACTACCTCAGTTGCTTCCTTCTTCATTGTTGGCCAATAAAAACCTTGGCGCAGTATCTTTTGGGCCAAAGCTTTCCCGCCTAGGTGTTCTCCACAGATTCCCCCGTGTACTTCTCTTAGGGCGTAGACCGCCTCGCCCGCTGGTAGACACTTTAGATAACGCCCTGAGAATGCCCGTTTGTAAAGCTCCCCGTCCACGATGGTGAATGATGCCGCCCGCATCCGTAATCTTCGTGCTTCTAGACGGCCCTCGGGGAGGTGCCCGTGTTCAAGGGAGACTCGCAATGGGGTCATCCAGGACGACTCTTCCTGGTGGATGGTCGCGATTTCTCATGGCCCTTGAATACTTAGAACCACGATCTCTTCCACTCGGCGTCTTCGGGATTGGTAGCTGGTGGGTAATGTTGCAAGCTTAGATAGAGCATCTGCTCTGGAATTCTGCACTTGGGGGATGTGCAGGATTTGGTATGACGGGATCTTCTGAAGGAGTAATCTCGCGAGCGCGAGATATTTCGTCATCTGGTCATTCTTGGCCTCGTAGTTTCCCTCAACTTGCGAGACTATGAGTTGGGAGTCTGCGTAAATCGTCAGGTTCTTTGCTTTGCAATCGATGGCGAGTCGGAGGCCGACGATCAGTGCCTCGTATTCCGCGATGTTGTTGGTCGCGGGAAATTTTAACCTGAGGCCGTAATCTAAGGTAATCTCATCGGGACTTATGAGGAGCAATCCTGCTCCGGCCCCTTCAGCTCCTGAAGCACCGTCGACGTAGAGAGTCCAGCGGGGGCTAGTGGTGTCTTTGACAAGAGTTGCTTCTAGTGGGATGGTGTACTCTACAACAAAGTCGGCGAGTACTTGCGACTTGATGTCCGGCAAGGGCAGGAATTGGATGTCAAACTCGCCGAGCTCTACGACCCATTTTACCAGCCTCCCTGAGGCTTCTAGTTTCTGGAGGATTGTTCGTAGCGGAAGCTGAGTCAATACTTTTACTGTATGAGACTGGAAGTAAGGCCGAAGCTTTCTCGCCGAGAAGACTAGAGCTAAGGTTGTCTTGTCTGCTGCCGGATACCTGGTTTCAGTGTCAGTGAGGACTTTGCTGAGGTAGTAGACTGGTCGTTGCACCCCTCCTTTGTCTTTCACGAGCACCGCGCTGAAAGCCGTACGCGAAACAGGCAGGTATAAGAACAGAGTTTCTCCGGGGACGGGCTTTGACAGAAGCGGTGGTGAGGTCAGGTATTGTTTGAGAAGTTTGAAGGCCACCTGACACTCGTCAGTCCACTGGAACCCGGAGTGGCGTGCTCCCCGAAGAATTTTGAAGAAAGGGAGATACTTGTCTCCCGTCCGTGACAAGAAACGAGATAACGTTGTGATCCTCCCGTTCAGGCATTGCACTTCCTTAATTGAATGAGGTGGCGACATATCCTCCAACGCCTTGATCTTCTCGAGGTTGGCCTCAATTCCCCGATGGGTTACCATGAAACCCGGGAACTTTCCCGCCGTCACACCAAACGCGCATTTGCTGGGGTTGAGCCGCATCTGGAAGCGACGAAGAAGATGAAAGCACTTTCCCAAGTCTCTCAAATGGTCGCTTTTCACCAGCATGTCGTCCATGTATACCTCCATCGTTTCTCAGATGAGGTTCTTGAAGACCTTGTTCATCAGCCTTTGGTAGGTAGCTCCGATGTTTTTAAGGTCGAACGACATCACCTTATAGCAGTAGACTCCTTTGTCGGTGCGGAAGGCGGTGTTCTCCTCGTCTGCGGGGTTCATCCTTATCTGGGTGTAGCCTGAATAAGCATCCATGAAGCTGAGTAGCTCATGGCCGGTCGGCGCGTCGACGAGCTAGTCGATCCTCGGGAGGGGGAAACTGTCTTTTGGGCACGCCTAGTTTAGGTTGTTGTAGTCGATGCACATTCACCACTTCCCCGAGGCCTTTTTCACCATGAGCCACGTGGGATATTCCGCTTCACGGATGAACCGCGCCTCCAGGAGTTTAGCCACTTCCTCTTAAATCGCCTTCAACCGCTCGGGGGCGAAGTTCCTCTTCTTTTGAATCACAGGCCTGCAGGCAGGGTTAATGTTTAAAGAGTGAAAGATGACTTCAGGATCTACCCCGGGCATGTCTTCCGGGCTCCAAGCGAAAATGCCTTCATTCTCCTGTAGAAAGGTTGTGAGCTCTTCTCGTTCTTCCTGCGACAAGAGTGACCCGACCTGAATAGTCCGAGTCGGGTCCTGCTGGGAGAGTGGCACTTCCACTAATCCTTCAACGGGCGCTCCCCACTGCAGAGTAGTTTCGACTCATAGGTCGAAGTTGTTGATGTTGAGGGCGGTCGCCTTTGCCGGTTGAGCTTGCTTCAGATAGCAGGTTCTGGCTGCCTCTTGGTTTCCTCTTGCGACCCCTATTCCTACGGCGGTCGGGAACTTCATAGCTAGATGCGAAATAGATGGGATTGCTTCAAAGGTAGATTGGAGCGGTCTCCCAAAGATGACATTATAGGCGGAGATGGATTCCACCACCACGAACTGGATGCTGTACGTCGACTATCTTGGAAACTCGGCCAATGTGACCAAAAGAGTGATCATGCCTTGAACTGGGACAGGTCTGTTATCAAAGCCGTAGACGGGCCCGGCTGTAGAGCTGAGCTGATCCTTCGTGAGCTTCATACTTTGCAAAGTGGAAAGGAACAGAACATCAACTGAACTTCCGTTATCGACCAGTATTTTCTTTACATTAAAGCAAGGGTCCCCAATCCCTGTGCTGATCACGAGGGGATCCTGATGTGGTAGTCGTAACCCTTGCAGATCCTCTTCCCCGAAAGCAATCGTAACGTCCTGCTTGAGCTTCTTATCTTCGTGGTCTCTTGGGGGTTTGGCGATCGAGAGGATTTGCGCCGCTAGGACGGGAGGTCCGGCGATCGTTTCGATTTCTCCCACCATCGGTCTTCCTCCTTCTGCGCCTCGGGGAGCGGGAGGCTGCTCCCTTGCCTCCCTAGGCTGCTGAGGCTGATTGGGAACCTGGCCTTGCAAGAATCTTCCCAGGAGTCCCTGGCGAACGAGACGCTTGATCTCATTTTTAAGTCTGGTACACTCTTCAGTGGTATGCGCAGTCCCTCGATGGAACTCGCAATACCTGAATTGGTCGCTACTCGCGTTTGGGGATGACACCCGAGGTGTGCGAAGCTCTGGGTTGTTCTGAATGGCGTAGAGTACATTCATTATGGTGGTATTTAATGGTGTGTAGACCCTGGGCGGCTGTGGACCCAGGTCTCTTTGGTGATCGCGAAGACGTCCATCGCTGCGGCGTCCCTCTCCGCGTCGTTCTTCTCGTCCGCGAGGGGCTTGTTCCGACCCCGTCTTCCTCCCTTCGCTACCTTTGAACTGCCGACGGTGCGCTTCGATGGCCTCGTCGGCAGCTATCTGAGCTTCAACTCGGTGAACGAGGTCAGGATAACTTGGCACGGTTTCTCTCATTAGAGCTGAGTAAAAACCACTTGGGCGGAGGCCTCCAAGGAAAACTCCTCGCAAGAGCTCGGGGTCGACCCCCGGGATTTGTCGAGCCTCGGAGGTGAAGCGTCGGAAGAAATCCTTCAGAGTTTCTCCGTCGCTCTGGCGAATTCATGAGAGATGGGAGGGATCTCGGACAATCCTACGATTGGCGATGAACTGGTCCACGAACTGTTGTGTCATTTCTGTGAAATTGTCGATGACCCCATCCCGCAGGGAGTGGAACCAAGTGCGTGCTTGTCCTTTTAAGATTGTCGGGAACACTTGACAGAGGAGCTGATCGGGGGCGCTATAAATCCTCATGATGTTGGTGAAGTGATTGACATGTTCCACTGGGTCGTCCGTCCCATCGAATGTTTCGATGCTGGGAAGCTTAAAACCGTTTGGAAATGGATGGGCCAAGACCTGAGGCGATAGCGGGAAGACGTGGTGTGCGGGGCGGCGGGCGAGAGCCGCGCGTCGCCCTGCCTGGCCGCATTCTTTTGCTATCGTATCGTGTATCTCCTCTCGTGTGGTTCTTTCTACTGCTCGGCCAGGAACAACTAATCATTGGCGATGGTGATGGTGGTCAACTTCTGGTCCTCTGGCCGGCGGAACAGGATGAGCGGAGCTTGCGGCGTCGGAGAATTCTTCTGAGGCTTCTTCTTCTCGAACGGCCTCCTCATTCGGATCATGATTCGGAGCTGGGGGCGGTGGAACGTTCAACGCTGGGGGTTGAACGGGAGCTCGAGGAGCCCCAAAATTTCTTGCGAGAGCCAGCATCTCGGCTTGCTGCTCTTCCAACTGTCGCACGCGCCCTTCCAGTATTGTCGCGGGCGCGAGCACTGCCTCTTCTACGAGAGGCGCATTGATAAGTGAGTGGGAGGGAGCTGGGTTGACGCGCCCCTCCGGAGCTGACCCTTCAGTAGTGCGAGCACTTCTTCTTGCCATTGCAATTGGTGGCAAGTGCTACCTCTGGTGAGTCTTTGCAGAATTTTGGGAATTCGTTTCCCAAGACGGCGCCAAACTGTTGCGGGTCGCTCGGGTGCTTTGGTAGACCAGTCGACTTGAACCTCCTTAGCTCGGAAGCGAACCGAGCACGCTAACAATCAAAGAGTAAGCTAGTAAGTGACACAAGGACTTTTAACGTGAAAAATCCAGAAAGGGTGAAAACCACGTAGCCGGAGCTGTGCCGACCAACTTCCGCTATTTTTTGGGGGATTACAATTAGAGACTTAGAACTTGAGCGCGACAGACCGCTGCCTATGATCACGCTACATGCGCACGATCCCCTGGAAGGAGTGCACGGTCTTACGTGAATGAGACAATCTAAAACTTTTAAATTTTGGCCATTTTCATCTCACAACACACACAATTAATTTTAGAATTATGGAATTCTGCTCATTCTAACTCTACAGTAACGCATGATCGTGCAGTGTACCACACACAGTCGTGCTTGAAGGGAACATGCAATTTTGTTACTTGTGCTCGCGCTGAACCCACCATACGCATTTCATGCAACATGCAATTTTGTTACTTGTGCTCGCGTTGAACCCACCATACGCATTTCATGCATACATAGTACTCCGAAGGTTTAGTGGTGGATTTAGAGCATAACAATTCTCACTCGTTTAAAAAACTTTCGTCCCTAAATTAAGTAAACGCAACAGGAGGAAATAGTTTGGGATACTCCTCACGTATGTCTTGCTCTCGTTCCCAACTCATCATGACAGAGTTATACTAGCAAAAACTTTTGCCATTTCTATTTTTCTTGTCGCGCAACCGTCGTACTTCTGTGTCCTCAATGCAAACAAGCTTGACTTCAGCTGATAGGCCATTGTCCACTGTCACCCAATCGACCACAATGATTTATGTGAGTTCCTGGGCAGTCTTTCTCAGAACAAACATGTGAAACGCGTCGTGCAACCAGTAGAGTTCTGTCGATAGCGCAAGATGATAAGCAGCATCATCAATGCGTTTCGTTACTTCAAATGGTCCTAAGTATCTCGAGTTCAACTTCTTCAAGCGTTGAATCCTCTACACTCTCTTGAACGACTTGATTTTCAATTACACTCAGTCTCCTACGACGAACTCTACATTTTTTATGTTTCACATTGTAGTATTTAGCTTGTCTATCTTGGGAAAGTAACGATCTCTCACGAATTATTTGAATCGTCGAATTCTTCTCATCATATCTTTGCGCTTCAACAATTTTGTGTCGCCCGCTTCCGCCCAAGCCAATGACATTCGATATCTCCTTCCATAAGGCACCTAAAATGGTTCTTTTTGAATACTCGTCTGATAGTTATTGCTATAGGTGAACTCGATCATAAAGAGTTGAGTTTTCCATCTTGTTAAAGTCCAAAACACACATTCACAACATATATTCCATTGTCCTATTTGACCTCTCAGTTTGCCCATTTTTTTGCGGATGAAAGATGGTAGTAAACTTCAATTTTGTGCCCAACAGATAGTGAACATGCCTCCAATCGTTGGAAGTGATGCGTCTGTCTTGGTCGTTAATGATGCTACGAGGGACACCATGTGTAACATCCCAAGACCTTGGACTTACCATCGGGACAACGTCCACTGACAGTTTCACCTGGCGACCATTACCGGGCTACAACCCAAACACCCCAACCCCTCTCCAGCCCACTGGCGGGTTGTTGGTGGCCACAACCTCCCTTCGATGAGGCAAACTATATAGTTAAGTGTGCAGCACGGGGACTTCCCAGGAGGTCACCCATCACAATACTACTACAGCCCGAGCACGCTTAACTATGGAGTTCTTCCACTTCTCATCACCAATTGAACTGCTCAATTGGTGATGAGAAGTGGAAGAACTTCATAGTTAAGCGTGCTCGGGCTGTAGTAGTACTGTGATGGGTGACCTCCTGGGAAGTCCCCGTGCTGCACACCTAACTATATAGTTTGCCTCATCGAAGGGAGATTGTGGCCACCAACAACCCGCCAGTGGGATGGAGAGGGGTTGGGGTGCTTGGGCTGCACTTTTTTATCGTAACGTCCCAAGGCCCTGGACTTACCATGGGGACAATGTCCACCGACAGCCTCGACTGACGACTGTTATCGGGCTGCAGCCCAAGCACCCCAAAATCATGTTTTTGAAACCATCTAAACCTGACAAATCCTGATTGAACAAGTTCTCCACATACTTGAATGCTTCCAGACCCCTTCATTACCATTGTGAAGGATTTGGAGTCGAAAATGAGCGAGAAACCGATGGGAACACTGATCTGCAGTCGACGAGGCTCTGCGATTCGACGAAAAGACTCACTAAAGTTGAAGGGTCAGTCTCAAAGAATAGTCGTGAGGTCTCGTGTATGCCCTTGAGTATTTATATAATATTAAGGTTTTGAGAGAAATGAGAAGGCGCATACCTTTTAAATAGATTGAATTTGACTCTTCGGATCAATAGGTTTATAGAAATTTTGAGCAAGCAGATTCGACGAGACCACTCGAATGATTTGTCGAAACATCTCGGAGAATATAAAAATTCATCGAAAACGCTCAGAGAATATGATAATTCGTCGAAATACTTTATGTAAACTCGACGAATTCGTCGAAAGCACGTGTGATCATTCGACTAAATCCTGAGTACTTGAGATAAATTCTGAAAAATTTCTTCTTTGGCAGATTTCTTCAACCTTCTTCAGCACTTTAAGAGTCCTTGTTGAGGATTCCATGTTCCAATTTGAAGTAAGTGAACTTGGCCTCATCTAGTGGCTTCGTGAAAATGTCTGCAACTTTCTTATCCGTCAGGACATAACTGAGGTTAATGTTCTTGTTCTCCATATGCTCCCGAATGAAATGATAGCATATCTCGATGTGCTTTGTCCAGTTGTGAGAGAATGAAATATTAGCAATTGTTATTGCACTGGACAAGTCACAAAACATAGGAATCTCCTTCAATTTCAGATTATAATCTTCGAGTTGATTTCTGATCCATAGAAGTTGTGCACAGCAACTGTAAGACCCCATTTTTTTCGCTACAAAACCGGGTCTTATGCCCAGAACCGCCGCTTTGCGGTGACACCAACACACTGGAAGGTCGCTACTACAAAGCGCCGATCCTGCCGGCCACATCAATCACGGAAGAAGAAAAGTATAAACGAACAATAGACGTTCAAGTCCACAAATCACATGCTATATATAGAAATGTCCACATCATTTAACTGAAATAAAAAGAGGTTACATTAGTAATACAGGGTGCATGCTCTGTACATCATATCCTCACTACAAGATCACTCGCAGAAGCTAACTACTAATCACTCACTGATCCTAAAACTGGTGCTCCTGTAATAGACTGGCCCGCCTCCATCTGCACCGGCCTCTAGTGCTGCTGCGTCTCCTCGATTCCCTAAAATGATATGGTCCACCGACCGTTAGTCAAAATGACTAAGCCTTATGTTCCCTACCCCTCCCCTAATGACTCCTAGGCACCGTATGAGAGGATGAAGCGAAGGACAGCAAGGGGTATAAAACAAAGAGCAGATGGCGGTGAATTTAACTACAAAAAGTTCTACCACTACACATGTGTATATAGATAATTGAAGCAGTAATATAAAACATTGTAAAGAGTAAGTAAAGAATAGTAAGTAAAGCAGGCACATAAAAGAAAAGTAACCATTGATTTATAGGAATGCCCATACAAACCTATAGACTAAGAGGTCGTTTAGCAGAGCCTATCGTATAAAAAGTCCCATAACCAATTTATACGATAGAGGTAGGGGTTGAAATGCAATGCTTATGCCATGACATGCAGAGTTATGCAGCTTAATAATATGTTCATACAAGTGCAACTCACACACTTCGACTCTATGTGCACAGACCTTTAGTTCCCCCTTTTTGGAGCTAGCAAGACTCCTAGGATACTCCCGTAGTGGCAAACGGAAGCGGTGGGTTGGGCCTCGCCCACCTCTGGGTTGGTATTCACACTACCTAGCCTAGACCTATCATACGCTTCAACGCAAAAACCGCGGAGCATATGAGTACTCTTACTGGCTGAACCACCAGACTTTTATGGCTAAGTGCAAATTTCACACTTGCCGAGTCAACGTATTGACGTCGGTGTGAACGACCGTCCAATACCGAAGACCCACCACCTTTATGCACATGCAAACATGTTTACCATTTATCTCCGAGCCATAAGCTCTCCGGGCTAACCCACCCATCACCATAACCTTCCGAGCCACCGGTTCGCCGGAAAGAAGAAAAGTAGATCTTGAATAATCGGGGCGTGACTTTCATAAACCCTCGAATAAAAGAGAAGAAGTTGAAAGCATAATTTTTTTAGAAAGCTCTACCGGATGTGCAGTTCATGGTCTACCCAAAAAGCCCATGAAACACATTTCTTAAAAAAACTTATCAATTAAACACTCTTAAAAGAGCGCTGGCACTTGCACTCGGCAGATTTTTGGGTCCGGAGTCCAGACTCCGGGTAATCTCCAGGAGATCATATTTGATCTCCTGGAGATCATATTTGATCTCCTGGAGATCATATTTTTGAGATCAGAATATGATCTCCAGGAGATCAAATTTGATCTCCAGAGGATCTTTTAGACTTTTTTGATATCTTAAAATCTATTTTTATATCCAGAGATCAAAAAATATACGTTAAACCTTCTCTTTTCTTAAAGCCCGAACCTAAAATTTGGAAATGGTCTCCGGACCCAAAAATTTCGCCTTGCACTGAGAATATAATTTTTAGAGCCGGAGTGATCGCCGGTCTTCTACTCCATCCCGCCTGCACTCGAAGATTTCGGAGGATGGGAACAAGGCTTCTGCCTTTCTGCTAGCCTCCTCCTCCTCCATCGCGCGTCCTTTCGGTTTCATGTTCTTGCAGAGAGTGCATATAATCCATTCCTTTCAATGCTCCACTCTTTCTCCCGCTCTTCTGGCTGCTACCCCTCTCTTCTCGCATCTAAAAAATCCCCATAAAACCCTTCCCGATCTTCTCTCCTCCTCCTCCCTTCGGCGTCAGGCAATGGCGTCTGGCCGCACTGTCGCTGACGTCCTGATGGGCGCCTCCCGTGCTGCCGCAACCAATAAGAACCGCCCGGCTTCTTCCTCTCAGCCACATAATCCTTCTTCCCCTGCAAAGAAACCCAAAACATTAGAAACCCGAGCTCCTAGTGACGATCCAAAGAAGTCGGATACCGCCGATATCCTCCTCGAACTGAAGAAAAAAGGCTCCGAATTCGACCCCAGAGCCGCCGCATCATGGAAGGACAGCGAGCCGGTGCCGTTCCTGTTCCTCGCCCGCGCCCTAGATCTCATATCCAACGAGTCTGGCAGGATCGCTATGACGGACATCATCTGCAACGTGTTTCGGACAGTCATGGCCACCAGTCCGAACGACCTTCTTCCCACGGTTTATTTGTCGGCTAATAGGATTGCTCCTCCCCATGAGGGAATCGAGCTTGGAATAGGAGATGCTTCTCTCATCAAGGCGCTCTCCGAAGCGTATGGGAGGAAGGAAGAGCACGTGAATAAGCAACTTCAGGTCGGTTGATTCTTCAAGTCATCTTCTTTATTTTCATGGATTGGCAGCTGAAAACCGTGGTTTACTTTTAGGAACTGGGTGACTTGGGCCTCGTTGCGAAAGCTAGCAGGTCATCTCAGAGAATGCTATATAAACCCCAGCGTTTGACTATTGCCAAAGTTTTTGACACATTCCGCGCCATTGCAAAGGTAAAGGCAGAATTTTTTTTGGAAATTAGATGCATTTGAATGTTCGTAACACTGCCTATGTATACTATATGCTAACTTAACTATTGTGTTTGAATAATATCTGCTTGATTTTACTGCAAATTAGGAGTCTGGAAAAGATAGCCAAGATAAAAAAAGAAACTATATAAAAGGTCTTCTAGTCGCAGCTACTGATTGTGAACCGTTATACATAATCCGCCTTCTTCAGGTTTAAGTTCTTTTAACGTTGTTGCTACTGTTATTGATTCTCGTTTTCACACTCACTCATTATACTCATTGCATTTTTCTAACTTCAAACATTTTCTGCAGTCCAAAATGAGAATAGGTCTGGCAGAGAAAACAGTTCTTGTGGCTCTTGGGCATGCATCTATATATTTTGAAGCACGTCGGGGCGCACCTTCAAAAACTCATTCTCAACTATTGGAAGAGGTCTGGCTTTTTTTTAAGGATGAGAATCAGGCAATAGTAGTTTATGGTTTTATATCTTGAAAAAAATATCAAGATACTAAGATAATCAAATTTAAATTCCTTAGTCAATCCGAACTATATAATTCCTATATGAATAAGACCCATGTGCGACAACTACACTTGCAATAAAAAGTTTATAACATTAATGGCGCAATGATCACATTCAAGTAGAGTTTGTAGTTAGAAATAAAGTATCATAGTCAGGGGCGGAACTAGGATTTTCACTCTGCCCGGACACAATAATTAAGGCTACACAAGGCATGAAATTTCTATTGCTAAACAAGTGGGATGAATTTCCATGATAAACGAACTCCTATTTCTAAAGAAGGTTATACGACGTATGTAATTTAAGTTTGATAAACAAAATTACAACAACAAGAGAATGGATCCCATTTAATCGATTACATTTTAAACTTTTGGTTTGAAGGAACAGAGAGCATATTTCTTAGGCAATTGTACTAAATTTTTTTGACTTAGCTATTTCATCAAACCTAGATAACTAATTGAAAAATGAAAAAAACACAAATATGTGTTCAGAAAAGTTGAATTATAACTAACACTATAAAGTAGAATTAGATTACTCCTAACAATTCTTATTCTAGTTGGTTGCAAGTTCAATGACTTTTCATCAATTCACTGGTATACTTCTTTCAAGCAAACAATCACAAGACCTAGAGTTAACTATATGTGATGAATCAAAGAGTACCATACAGAAACCTGATCAAATTCATCCAGGTCTTTAGGTTAACAATCTTAAGCTAACTATAACAAATGACCAACGTAACAAAAGAAGCTCAAACATCATATATTGGAATTTGGAAATCAAGGGGAAAAGTGAATCAGATCTTCACAAAGGAAAGGATGAGAAGACTTGTTGGGTGCTGGATGAATATTTGTGATTCCACGAATGCTTGTTTTGCATAGAAATTGGGGTAAACACAAAAGCAATATTAATGCATACTCACAAACACAAAAGCTCTTTTCATAACACATCTTCTAGAGTGAAATTGGAGATCAAAATCAAGTAATAATGAGCCAAATGACTAGTCAAAGCTAGCAAGCTGAAATCTATTGCATGTAACACAGTAACAATAACATGGCTGAACCAAATCAAAGCAAGAAAGCAAGCTAAATCATTAAGAGGAAATATAAATTCACCTGCAGGCTACAAGGATGTAGGCCTGCTACGGTTAGGGACTTAAGGTACTTAGGGATCGACTTTCTCCAGAGTCCAGATCTCACTTCACTGGTCTATTTTTTTTTCATTTCTAATTCCTCTGTTCTGAAGTAAAGAGCTTGGTTCCAAGCCGTGTTTGAGTCTTTGAGTTCGAGAAATCCATGGAAGAATCAATCGACTGCAATGGTGGAACAGTGGAACTGAACTGGTAAGTCGAACTAAAAAGCAATACAAAGTCGAACCGCTCCTCATTTGAGAAGTTGGATACCTGCTCGAGTAGCCCCTCTGCTTGCCTGGTCGCCTGTCGAGGACGGGGAGGAAGCTGGAAGAGGCAACACACCTCGGCCTCGGCGACCTCGCCAATATCTTCCACGATGAAGGTGGACAGAGAAGGGAGAAAGCCAGAAAGAAAAGGGCATGACAACACAGGGCACTAACAAAGCGCACGCAGATGAGGACGCTATGGCATATGTGGTCAGCGGTGGAATCTCGATGAATTGATCCAGGATGCAGTGTGGCGAGCACAAAACGAAACAGGGCTTCAGGCATTTGCGCGATTACACGCTTAGGCATGTGCCCGGGCGTGTCTCAACGGGTCCGCCCATGATCATAGTACACATGCGTGAGTACTAGAAATTAAATACTTGCACGAACAATGTCCGACAAGTCACAGAATTCTTAACACAGATTTCCAATACACTATTCGTAAAAAACAGGAAATTAACACGCATAATTCGGCAAAAAAGAAATTACAACCAAGAGATAAACTCACAAATCAGAACAACTATGTGATAGAAGGCTCGGTGGATACCTGATGAGAGATAAGTGGACGGAGAAATAGTGGTGGCTTGAATCGGGACTTTCAGGGGGATTCAGAGGGCTGGGCGAGGTTGTTCCAGTGCCGAGTTGCAGTTTTTGTAGGCTGTTTGGTGGTGACATGAGCTGGAAGACAAGTATAGGGCTGATTGATTGTTGTACTGAGAATTTAGGGTCTGAAGTTGAGTATTCTGGCTGTAGTGGATTGGAATAAAGGAGGGGAAAGGCTATTAGGCTATCGAGTTTTATTTCTGGACTTGGAATATATATCCAGTCCGGTTCTAGATCGAAATATGAGCGGGAAGGAGCATGCCAACAACTTATGTGATACCGATACGACCTGGTCACGCGTCGCATCTCTCGCTGCTTATGTAACCCTAAGGGGTACTATCGTAATTTGTGCCACTCTCCCCTATATAAGAGAGTGGTAATGTCTCTTAACGAGGATCTTTGGAAGACATTGTGAGTGATAGACCTCCTAGGTGAGAGAGGCTCTTAGGTGGAACCAACCCTCAAGAGTTTGGGCTGAGCTTTTCTCGACATTTGTCTCTCAATTTCGGTGTTTAATCCTACAATTTTTCGTACTTGATAGTGACAACTATCAATTGATCCGACTTGCCCCTCGTTTAGGGTTTCCGCCGAAATCCTAATTGGATCCTTGTTCCAGGCGCACCGCCGATTCCACCCGGTGTCGTGCGATTCCGCCAACACCAACTCCTTCGCGATCGATCACGACCCTTCCTCCGCTTCCCGCACATCCCGCTTCTGCTTACAACGATTCCGCTTGATTCCAGACCCGTCGACCCTCCCTCTGCTTTGGTGCTTCCGCCCGGTTCCAGAGCCGTCCACCCTCCTGCTGCTTCCAACATTTTCACCGATTCCATAGCCCTTCGACCTCGCCTGCTTTCAGTATTTTCGCCGATTCCATAGCCCGTCGACCTCGCCTGCTTCCAACAATTCCACGCTTCCTTCTACTTCCAGCGCCTCCAGCACCTCCTCTCGCGCCTTCCAGCGGAGACCGCCCAACGCCAGCTATTTCTGCGGCCTTGACACCGCTTTCTGCACTTAGTCGTCACCCACCGACACACCCCATTCAGCCCCGTAGCCGTTGTCTACCTTCTGACGCTCACAGATGACCCCCACGAACCTTGACCCTGAGGACAATGTCATTTTTTCCGGGAGAGGAGTGTTGATACAGATATAACCTCCTGATCACGCGCTGCGTCTCCCGCCGCTTATGTAGCCCTAAGGGGCATTATCGTAATTTGTGTGTCCCACTCCCATATATAAGGGAGTGGTAGTGTCTTAATGAGGATCTTTGGAAGACATTGTGAGTGCTAGGCTCTTCTAGGCGAGAGAGGCTCTTAGGGGGAACCAACCCTCAAGAGTTCGGGTCGAGCTTGTCTCGACATTTGTATCTCTATTTTGGTGTTTAATCCTACAATTTTTCGTACTTGATAGTGAAAACTATCATTTTGAGACTTCCCAGATGTATGGAATGAACATGAGTGTTGGGGGAGGGAATATGTTGGTAGTGGGATAGAAGAATAGGAGGGAACAATTTGAATATACTACAGGGGGGCGGTTTATGGTTGGAATGAAAGGGGAAGGTTGTTTGATGTCAATTGGGTAAGGGGACTACATCTGGGAGGAACTATGAGTGGGTTTTGGTAGTTATGGGTCAATGAGGGTGGTTGTAGGTAGTGGGGAGCTGGTTATTTGGTTGGTATGACAATTTATGAAGTAGTGGATGTAGTTACTAGGAAGTTACGAGGTAGCGGGGTGGTTGTTGTCCGGCCGTGGTGGTGAATGGTGGCCCGTGTTGGCGGAGGAGGAGGTGGTGTTCAGTTAAGGAGGGAAAGGGGGAGGTGACGTCCAAGCTTGGTACTCAAACTCCGACTTCTGCACCGGTGATCAAAATGAGGTTTTCTCTCTCTAACTTTGTATGCCTTCAAATGGAACCTTCTACCTCAATATGTGGACTAAGGAGGTTATGATTCTCCGATCATGGCGGCCTCCAAAATAAGCTAAATAAAAATAAAAAGTACATAAAAATATATAAAATGCTAGATCAACGATTCACTTGAAATGAACGGTCTCAATCATCACTGTGGACCCAAAGTGTGATGAGATCCTCATCATTATGAGAAAAGAAAATTCCGCTTTCCATTCTTGGTTGGTAGTGGAAAAAAGAGAAAGGAAAAAATGAAATATTTGTAAATATTTGACATATATAACCTCATTGAAAGAAGATAGATGATGAATTGACATTTTTTTAAAGTACGGGTAGCTTGATATTATTTAAAATATTATGAAATCATTTGCTTTCTTTCGCTTTGAAAGAGAAATAAATCCCTCCATATGGAGGAAAGTTTTCTCCCCTTCTACTTAATTTAAACTCCCAATCCATAGAAAATGCTCGCTCTCTTTAATTTCTTCCTTTCCCCCCCTAAATCTAACTCCCAATTTTAGATCTTTATGGTGAATAATGAGTCTAAATTTAGATATAGCATCCCCACGCAACTATGGTCCGGGGAAGGGTCCCACCACAAGGGTGAAATGTAGGCAAACCTTACCATGCATTTTTGTAAGAGGCTGCTTCCAGTACTCGAACCCGTGACCTCAAGGCCACACGGCAACACCTCAACCGGTGCGCCAAGGCTCCCCTTCTAGGCCCGAAAGGAAAATGAAGATAAAATTGCCCTTAGCAAGATCTAAAGAATAAATGAAAATGAATAAATATCATATATTATGTATATTATACATGAAATAAATATAATGATGATGTGATAATGAAAATGATTAAGACATGGATGATAGATATGCTTGCTTGAATTTCTAGCGTAAACATGATTTTTATTTCATGTTGAATGTTTAAGATTTAAATGAGTTTATAGAATCGCAAAACTTATCCAATTATAAAATGCTTGCAGGAACGTAGAAAAAGAAATAAATTTTTTGTAGATGTTAAAGTTTCTGACTACCAGGAGGTTATTATAATGTTCCTAGCAGTCTTAGTGGTTGTCTCTTCACTGGAACTCTGGAAGATCAAGGAGAAAGAGAATATGAAGTCATTTGATTTTTTGGAAGCGATGTTATGATGTATAAAGACCCTGTTTTACTTGGTCCTATATTCGACTAATGATTTGTTATAATGATACAATAAATATAAGTTGACTCTTGTTATATTGTACGATTATTTATTCCAAGTTTTTAAACTGTCTCTTCATTGTTCATGTTTGTTATGTGCTTGCTATTCTTTGTTATTTAATATTATCATAATGTGGATGTTAACGTGCTTTTTTATGATCTAAGTTTAAGAGAAAAGTATGGCACACGTAGTATAATCTGAACCATGATAATATAAGGTCACTAAAATTAATTTAACGGCACTTCATATAAGTAATTATGCTTGAATTGATTTTTTTTCAAAATGATCCACTACTTATTGTGTTAATTTTGACACCATACAATATTTGTTCTTTCCAATTTGGTTCTTAGACTTGTACAAGTCAATCATCAAAAACCAACAGAAAATTCTGTTTTTCCCCAGCCCATTATGATTTTATCAATGTTTAACAAAAAGGACTATAGCGGTTGTGTTTGGATAAGTATTAGGTCATATCTGACAATTTTTTTCATTTCAAAATAAATACATCCTAAATATTTGGGGCCCATTTCAGTCCTATCAGCTGGAATTCTATCCACGTCCCTTATAGCTATCTACACCGTTTTCTGTTAGTATTTAGAAATGTGAATATCAGCTTGACAGTATGTTTTAAACACTCAACCAGAGTATAATCTTAACCTTGGTTGGCATACTATGTATATATATATGTACATATATAGAGTTATAAATCATGTATTTACCCAGTGGTCTGTATTGATTTCATGTACTGTAGGCTGCAAAAATCATTAAACAAGTATATTCAGTTCTTCCGGACTATGGTAAAATTGTGCCAGCTCTTCTTAATGTTGGGGTGCTGAAACTTTCGGAGGCATGCAAATTCTCTTTGGGTGTGCCCGTGGGACCTATGTTGGCCAAACCTACAAAATCAGTCTCTGAGATCCTAGATAAGTTCCAGGGAACTGAGTTCACATGTGAATATAAGTATGATGGTGAGCGGGCTCAGGTATCATTGCAACCTCACTAGTCGCCTTTTATGATTTGTAAATTATGAAATTTTCTTATTATTTCTTAGTCAGGGACATTTGTGGTTTGGATCATCCATGGATGTTACTTCATGGACACGTGTAAATTCATGCATATGCTTTAAGTTGCTTTATGGTTTCTTAATTGCAGATACATTACTTGGAAGATGGTTCTATAGAGATATACAGCCGTAATGCTGAAAGAAATACTGGAAAGTACCCTGATGTAGTTGGTTCTGTGTTAAGGTTGAAAGAAATATTTGAATCATTGTTTAACCTTTAAATATTTTTCTTCTATGCATTTGTAAGCGTGCACTATGTTTAGCTTGACATTATATCATTCACGTTTTTAATGAGTTTACTTATGCATGATCATCACATCGGTCTGCAGATTCAAGAAACCTGCAGTCAATTCTTTTGTGTTGGATTGTGAAATTGTTGCTTTTGATCGTGAGAAGCAGAGAATCTTACCATTCCAGGTAACTTCTTGCGGTCTATCACTATTTAATTGCAATAAAGTGCTATTGTTTTGGCTAAAACTGTGCACTTTACAACTTAGGAAATCTCTGCCTTAAAATCTTCAGTTTCTACTTTAGAGAGGCCAGAAAAAACACTTAGAACATTATTATTTTTGGGTAATTCAATAAAATCATGTGTATGCTTTTCACTATTAGGTATTATTACTAGTCTGAGAGGACTAGTTTGGAGTAATCGTTAATTTGCCTACAGTTATCTGAGGGTCATGGCTTCAAGTTGTGGAACCCGCCTCTCTGCCATGCAGGGTTTGGTTACGGTATGCTGACCCCCAAAAAACCTTGCATTGATAAAATCCGGATGAATTGAAGAGGTCCTTTTTAGGTACTCTTTCTAGTTTGCCTTCAGAATTGACTTCCAACTTTAATAGTGCCCTGATGTTGGTTTTCATATACTTATTGGGAAGGTTATTTACTTTGTACTTAACTATTGTGTTTCATATTATCAGTATAAAACCTCTTAAATATCTCAGTGACCATTGTAGTAATTAGTTATATTAAACAAAATTGATGGCCATAGTAATACCTATGCTTGAAGTCTATACACTAAATGTCATAACCAAGTTTGTCACACATATCTAGACATCTCTTTCATGGAAATTTATATTTCCAGTCACATCATGCTTGTCACACATTTATATAAAAGTGTATTCGTGAATTTCGAGCATCTATGAGTTACACATAAGTCATTTCGTCTTGTAGGTGTTGAGCACTCGTGCGCGCAAAGGTGTGATCTTAAGTGATATAAAAGTTGCTGTATGCACTTTTGCTTTTGATATTCTTTATATTAATGGAAGACCTCTTCTCGAAGAACAACTCAAAGTTCGCAAGGAGGTATTGGAGTTATCTTTTGTTCTTTATTAAATTCATTCAATGACAATGTATTGTTTACCTTTTTTTCATGCATAACAATACCTAGATATCTTCCCGCTACCTCTTGGATGCTAGTACTATCTATTGAAGCAAACATTTGTTTCTGATGGGCCCCTCCAAATTGTCTTATCTAAGTCGTTTAATCATCATCTATGCCATTTCGTCATCAATTGAGCTTATTTAGGTCATGTGATGCAAATTTTTTTGGAGGGGGAGACTAAAAATCGAAGAGTTGCAAGAAGTAGTTGGCACGAGAATCTCATGAGAAGCTGTCCATTACATGATTGATAAGGTGGAAAATTCATTTCAACGGTCAATAACATTGATTATGACCTTTGTTGCACCAACTTTTGAATCCCTTTCATTGTTCTCAAATGGAATACTTGAGGAGCATATCAAACATATGAATATTAATGTTATAACGATGTATGTATATAGTTGAATTTTCACTCCTCCCTATAAATTTGTGTTCAAATACTTGTATTAATTAGATTTTGTAACTGAAGTAATAAAACATTGAAATTTCGCATTCTCTTTTTCTTCATGACATCAGAGTGAATCGAATTCTCCCATTGGACGCTCGACGATTGCGCTCTCGCTCTCGTCGATTGTGCCTTGTTCTTCCTTTATTATTTTTCAGGTACTCACAACCCCTCCATCAGGAGCTCGCTCAATTTTTGTTCCCAGCCGTCTCCAAATGAAACCAGCCCACCTCGCCTTTTATCAGCAAGCCGGGTGCTAGTGCACTCGCTGCCTCTGCGTTCCTACTCGCTTGACCCCTGCAGCTGAGAAGCATGTCTCGCTGTTTTCTTGTGCAGATCTCTTCGTTTTCAGGAGCAGATCTCGCCGTTTTTAGGAGCATATCTCGCCGTTTTTAGGAGCAGATCTCGCTGTTTCCAGGAGCAAGGTCTTGCTGTTTCCCTGTTGGCTTAAGTTTGCCACTCAACCTCGTGTCGGGTCTTGCACCAGAAGTCGCTGCTTCTCCCCTTCAGAGCTCATAACTACCTTTTTGCCAGAGCTCACAACTTCCTTCTCGAAGCCGTTGCTCCTCCTCTTCTCAGATTCCAAGCTCGCAGCTACCGTCCTTCCAGAAGCCGTTGCTTCTCCATTTCCGAACTCGCAACTATCTTCCTCCCTGAGCTCGCAACTACCTTCCTTCCCGAAGTCGTTGCTCGTCTTCTCAGATTCCAAGCTCGCTGCTACCTTCCTTCCAGAAGCCGTTGCTCCGCTTCTTTTCCGTTTTCAAGATCGCTGCCACCCATCACCGAGGGTACTCACCACTACCTGCTGTACTCACCGACCCCTTCTTACTGTCTCTCTTCCAGCTATGTCTAATCCTATGGGGACATGCCGCGCCCGCCTCGTCCAACTTTCCGACAACCCTTGGTCCGGCCTCTCTCCCTGATTTCCGCGATGAACTGCGCATTTCCACCATCTCCCTCACAGGGAAGAATTTCCTTTTTGAATGGGTACACTAGGTGCGCAGTGTCCTTCAAGCTAAGGGTCTGCTCATCATCTTACTCGTGACCCGCATGTTAAGCCTATCGGGCAATGTCTCCGAAATGATGGTTGGGTTGAATCATGGATTCTGAATATCATGTAGAGTGAGCCATATCACATGACTATGTACCATGAAACTGCCAAAGCCATGCAGGATGAACTTCAGTCTCTATACATTTGTTCGATATCTTTACGGACCTCCAGACAGCTGAACCTGGTGTGGATGGGGACCTGACTTCCTTTTTGGCAAAGTACAAGACCCTCATCGAGGCATGGATCAAACACCAAGCATCGACTTTGAATTTCGCAACCCAACGAGCTCAGAAGGAAGATGTTGACATAACACATGATTACACAGATCCCCCCTCATCTATACAGTGTCTGTGCCAACATCTTCTCCTCTCTAACCATTCCCTCTTTCTCTGATGTCTGTTTTATGATTTTGAAGGTGACGTCGCCCACCGATGTCTCAGTGACTCCTACAATATTCTACTGAAGCTCGCCCTCCACCTACTGGACTCATGGAGGCCGCCACAGGTCTCGGGGCGGTGTGCGTGATGGTCGGAAATCGGAATCGCTCCAAGGGGCACAACACTCGCCTATGTACCCATTGTGGCCAGAAAAATCATACTGAGGTGAAATGTTACACTCAACATGGGTTCCCTCCGTAGAGCACGCTTCTCATCTCTCAACACCACGCTTCTCTTGCGGTGGATGTTCCTACTACATCCCGCTCCGACATTGACACCTTGCTCGAGGAACTCTAGCATCTCCGGGGGATGGTTACTCGGACTTCCAGCTCTGTCGCCTCTATCTCCAACGATGGTATATTGTGTTTTTCCCATAGTCCCTCTTGGATAGTGGACTCCGAGGCCACGAATCACATTACTCCGCAAAAGCCTTCTCGGTACACAAACTCTGCTTGTCCTAAGTTTATCACGGTGTCCAATGACGACACCACCTTAGTTTGCGGCTTTGATGATGTGCCTCTCACTCCGTTCTGTTCTTCATATTTCTGTCTCTCATTTTAATCTCCTTTCTATTAGTTGGCTTACTCATGATCATGATTGCTCCATTACCTTTTTCTCTTCTTCCTTTGTGGTGCAGGATCGACAGACGAGGAATATCATTGGTAGAGCCTGACTGTCAAATGGGCTCTACACTCTGGGCCTTCCCACCTCTGTTCTCTCCTCTGTCAGCTCTGTTGATTGGCTCTGTCAGCTCTGTTGATTGGCACCGACGTCTTGTCCATGTTCGTCTTCCTATCCTGCAAAAAGCTTTTCTTGATTTTTCTTTTTCTAAATTTACCTGCGAATCCTGTATTTATGGGAAACAACATCGCTCTACCTTCTCCTCTCTTTATACTAGCTCTACTCCATTTGATTTAGTGCATTCAGAAATTTGGGGTCTGCTAATTTATCTGGATATCGTTTTTTTCTTACTTTTATTTATGATCATTCTTGCATGCTCTAATTGTATTTGTTGCGCAATCGCTCTGAATTACTATGTGTCTTTCGCTCCTTCATCGCTGAGACCCGTACTCAATTCTCGCGCTCTATTAAAATACTGCAAATCGATAATACTCGCGAATATACAAGTCACACTTTTCAGGAAACTTGCACTACATTGGATATTATCTACCGAACATCCTGCGCCTATACATCGCAACAAAATGGTGTGGCCAAGCAGAAGAATCGCCACCTCCTCAAGGTTGCCCACTCCCTTATGTTTCAAATGCAGGTCCCCAAGATATATTGACACTTCGCGGTCTCCATCGCATGTTATCTCATTAATCGCATGTCTTCTTCCATTCTCAACTTTGCGACAACACCCCTCTTCCCTTCAACACCCCTCTTCCCTCTGACTGATCGTGTCTTTGAAAGTGTTTTCTTTGTCTGCCATCTTGTTCATGCTATGGACAAAATGGCCCCACGCGCTACCAAATATATGTTTGTTGAGTACTTTCGCACACAAAAGGGCTATACATGTTGCTCTATGACTGATCAGATACTTGTTACATCCGCCGATGTCACATTCTTCGAGAATCAACCCTTTTACTTCTTGTAATACCTTATGACCTGTTATCCCATGTCATAACGTTCCTATCAACAACAACACACCTCCCCTGCTTCTAACACCACCTCCTCGTCCGGTCAGGCCCCGTGATACACTTGTAACACTCCAACTTAGTTTTACCACAAATCCGCAGTCCGGCCGGGCCCCGTGATAAGAAGCAAACAAAGTAGCGATAATAAAAATAGTACATAGCAGACATAAATGAAAATTGCTAAAGGAGTACTTACAGCGTAAGAAGTAAAAGAAACTAAGGGTAAATGCGTACCTCAAAAATTTGAACTCACAGAGCCACTAAAATTGAAAGAGTCATAATGCTTGAAATACTGAAATCTTATACATAGTCTGATACAAAGAAACATTAGACAATCCGGATACATGTTCAATATAACAATACAGTACTGAAAGGATATACTACTGAATGGAAACAAACTATAAGAGGAACGCTCATCCTAAGCGCAACACCCCACCCGTGACGCCTGTAATAATAAGCCCAAAAGTGGGTCAACCCAAATGGAGAGTAAGAAAGACCATTCTTCTTAGTGACGCTAAAATATTTTGAGAAACATGTGTGCATGCTTTTTAAAACAATATATTTATGCTACGAAAAATTATTTGGTGTTATACTATGCATGTTTTTCTGAAATAGAATTTGGAAAATAAATGTCTGTTCTAGTATAATCATGTCATGCATTTTCATTCAAGTTCCGAAAATATTTAACTTAGAGATTTTCTAAATTTTGGCATATACTTGAATTCTATTTGCCTTATGCTCGTCACTCTTCATATTCTAGGTGAAGGAGCTTCTTATGCGCATTCTAATGACCCGAGTCCCAACTAATGAACGCAGAGGTTCTAGTATCTCACGGACACAGACTCGCATCTACTAATCTGCTAAATGGAGAACCGTCTCCCTAAACTTGATGCTCATAGGGTCTACTATGCCCTATGAGTAAGATAGTGCGCCTCTATCTATCACGAGAGAAAGTCTCAATTGTGTCTCATAATTATTTTTTCATTAACTGTTGAATTTCATTTATTCATCTGAATATCGGAAGTCGTATTTCACGCTAAAGAATCATCTCGTATACTTATTTGTTGGTTAGTATTATTTGCACATATAAAGGAATACGTGGTTACACTTACTGTACGAATTCACGAATTTCATACGAGTTCAGTATTTCTTATCATGTTACACATTAAAGTCTAGATGTGTGCGCTCTCATAATATTACAAATATTCTCTTACTATGCGAGAAACAATTTGTGTATTTAACTAGGTATTATGTCTAGCAAAAAAGAATACAATTTCTTACCGCGGTGCTGCGCCGCTCGTACACCAGACGCGACGACATACTTCTTTCTGGAAAATATTCTGAAAGCTCAGAGTTGCTCTCCGATTGCCAACGAGGTTTACCTCTAGTTCTCCTCAAAACTCTAATAGAGCAATTAATATATATTCAGTTTTTCTATATTTCGGGAGAACTATTTCATAACGAAGGAAAGGGATTTACCACTTCTTCAACCGAGGAGGGTTAGGATTTCTGAATTGGAACCCACTATGCCTAAATTTGAAATTTCCTTTTCAGTTATGACAACCTAGGAGATCCACTAATTAAGGTAAGACTAAACAAAAATTCTAAAGGATAACCACACGCACACAATCTGAAATTTCCAAAGGAAATCGACATTACCTGAATACCATTTGCTAGAGGGAGGCGTTCACGACCAAAAGATCTCAGCCGCATCTAGGGTTGTCGAGAGACGGAAGAAACCTCGACTTTTGGATCTGAGGAGGGGATGAAATTGAGAACACCAACATTTGAAACTGAAAGTGGGGAAATGAGGAGCATGGAAATTTAAGGAGAAATTGCCTTCGCCGATTACCTGCAAAGGAGCAAGATGACCTATGTCCGGGAGAGTTCAGTCGTCCGACTAGAGTACGGGAGGAAAATTCTTATGCGGCCTGCTGCTGTCGATTCCTACAGGGAGATGCCTGTTGTGCTCGGTCGAAGAGGAAGAGCCGCTGAAAACGCTAGAGGTCTGCTGCCGAGCCTTCTCACTGCGAGGAGTGGTCGACGATGCTGTCCGGCGAGGGAGAACATGTCGGCGAGGCTTTCTGGAGGGGAGAAGGCTCTTAGGCGTCGACTTCTGCGCGTCTGCTGTCGCACCCGACGAAGAAGGAAGACGACGTTTCCGCTCGAGTGCTCGGTTGCGTGAAAAATTAGGGCGTCAGTTATGAAATGAATACGTGAGGGGGGGGGGGGGGGGTTGCAGGTTCTTAAAACCGATGGCTGCTGCGGTTATTAAGATTGTGGTTAATACCAAATAAATCGTGAACCTGAGAGGGGGAAAAATCGTTCTTGGCTCAATTAGGGGAAATTAGAATATTCAATTATATCATTCCTCTCTAATACTATTATCTCAAATATAAACACTCCCGCGAACCTCAAAAATGCGTTGAATAAAATTCCAATGACTTTATTTAAAAGTCTTTATTTAATTATTGATTAATATGCACGTAATTGACCAAAAATAAAATCATACCTCGACTCGATGATGGCTCGATCAACTTTGCGCGTGATTGGTTCCTGAAATTAAAAGATCATATTTGTATAAAATTTACGGATGTTACAACACTTGCCACCGTCCTCAATCTGATGCCCTGAGGCAGTTGCCCCTACTAATGAAGCTCCACGATCAGCTGATCCAACTACTGTTTCTAACACTCACCTTCTCTCTCATTACATCTCCTTACACTGTTTATATCCCGACCTTCACAGGTTTGCGACTTCCTTGTCTTCCATTTCCACCTCCTCTTCTGTGCAGGAAGCTCTTCAACATCCAGGGTGGCAGGTCACGATGGATGTGAAAATGGCTGACCTCTGGTTCAATCAGACCTGGGTCTTGTCCCTCTTCCTCTTGAATAATTCCGCGTGTGATGTAAATGAGTCTTCACTGTGAAACATCATCCTGATGGGATTGTTGAGCGCCCCAGAGCTCGTCTTGTGGCTCTCGGTTTCACTCAACAATATCACCTTGACTATGAAGAGACATTCTTTCCCGCCATAAAGCTGAATACCATCCGGATCTTGATCTCCTTAGCCGTCCATCGTCATTGGCAGTTGCATCAACTTGACATCAAGAATGTCTTCCTTAATAGGTATCTCACCGAGACTGTCTATATGCAACAACCTCCTGATTATGAAATCATGGAGGAGTTCCTTGTCTGTCACCTTAAGAAATCTCTCTATGACATCAAATAGTCTCCTCGGGCTTGGTTTGATAAGTTCAGTCAGGTCATTCGAGATTTTGGCTTCACTCGGAGCTCGGCAAAATTCTTCCTATTTACTCATCGCTGCCCGGCGGCGTGTACCATTATTTTGGTGAAAACATGATCTAGATCCAAATGTCACTATGATCTAGATCAAAAGATTGAGAGCTTTGATATGTATGTGAACGGTAAGGAACCGTGGCGGCGTGTACCATTATTTTGGTGAAAAAGTGAAATAAACAACAACATTAAATAGGGGGCATTGGGTGACCAAAATGTTTGTGCCCTAGTTGGATTTTATTAAATGAAGTAGGAACATCTTGGCTTGAAGAGATAGCTCGACTGGTGGCTTCTTCAAGAAGATCACCTTTGTAAGTTTTGCACTGACAATCCTTCCTGAATGAAGGTACGAAATTGTAACTGATATGGAGAACTTGGATGACATTTAAATGGTAGAATTAGACAACTATGGTTGAACAACAACAAATCTTTTGATGTCGTAAATATGAAACATGTGGAGAAGGCATTACTAGAGCTTGATGTAACCAAATACTCCGAGTCAACAATCCAAATTAATCGTGTAGCTTTCTCCTTGTATAAGACAAATATTAAGTTATCTTAGATAAGCAACAATGCAATCATAAGTAATAATAAGTTGGATGGAGGTGAAGTTTGTTTGATCTGGACATGTATAGTAGGATCAAGACATCTATTCTGACCCATGATGAAATCAATCATGAATATCTACAAATCCATCTGTGAAAGTAGTTACTGTCTACAGAAGTCCTCACTATCTACGTCAACGTCTTCGTGTGACCACTTCGTCTGCTCATGGAGATTAAATTATCTCCATACAGAAGTGGACGCAGAAAGAAGACGACACATGCAATTGACATCAATATTGAAGTTAGATGATGCAATTGACATCAACATTGATGTTAGATGATGCAATATGTAGTGATCAACATCAAAGAAGGTGTTAGTGACTCTGCGTCGAGGAAGGACGTGTTTGTGTTTGGTTTGGAGCCAATTATCCATGGTAGTGATTCAATGTCATTAAGGGTGGCTCTACCGTTAGTGCAGTGACTGGATCAGTATAGAGTGGCATAAGTGGGAATGTTTTGCATCTATGTTTAGATCGTTGCAATTTCGAGTATTTGTCAGAAGAGGAATGATGATGCTACAGTCATGGAGTAGTGTGCCAGTTTAGGAAGACCTTGACTACATCTAAAATCGATGTATGCAATCAAACAAGTGAAGAGCTCGACTATGTCGACTAAATCATATATTAGGTTCGTTGCAAGGAGTCATAAAGGAAGAAGTCCTCGACACCATTTGCAGTGGTTCATGTTTCAAGTAAGAGGGTCCGATTGGAGCCTCAATGGAGGAAGAATAACACGACCGCGTTGTGCCCATAGAGGCGTTTGTGTTTGCTTCTTAATCAACGTCTTATGTAGCACGACGGGGATGAGATACGAGATACAATACGAAACGGATACTGGAAATGTGATTTTTCAAAAAACTAGGATATGTGAAACGTTTAAAAAAATCAATTATTTAAATATAATTATTAATTAATGTGAAAACAAGACAATAAACTAAGTGTACTGTTGAAGTCAGGAAAATCCCGACCCCAAATATTCAGATTAATGCAGCCATAGGTTACTCATCTAGCAATCCGGCTCGACGGCTTGACGGGCAAAGACGAAGGGACTAAGAGAACAACAATAGGACCCCAGGTGCTGCGCCAGGGAGGTCCTACCACGTACCCAGAAGTTCAGAAGAGACTACCCCTCCACAACCGAAGATGGCCGAGCCGGGTACGAGGAAAGCACCGACTTGGCGAGTATCAAGAGTGACAGCCAAGAATGACGGGTCCAAGAATTCGAAAATAAGGTTCCGAAAGCTCAGCCAAAGGTGCAGTTCCTGGTACCCATGAGGTCCTATTTATAGAAAAATCAAATGGGAGGGGGGGGGGGGTCTTATTTATAGCCTAGCCCAACCTGGCGACTATGCGACATTTGAAGGGATCTCTCCTGACTTCAGCGAGCATCGCCTATGTTCGCCCCACCTTGGCGAGTATGAGGGGCTGCTCGCACATGCTCGCCTATACTCGCCTAGGCCTTCTACTGTTCCCGCTGTCTGAATTGTCTTTAACCTCTGACTCATAGTTTCTGTTTTGACCTTTTGACTTTGACTTCTGCCTACGTGGCCTAAATCGGGTCCTACCCTCGAAGAATATGGGTTGTACACAATCCCCGCTCTTTGCGAGCAACGAAGGAGCTCAGAAAGAAACATCCAACACTTATTCTGCGAGCTGCTCCTGGCGAGCATCAGTCCTACTCGACATCAGCCTGGCTGGCTCCGGGACTCTATATATAGGGGGGTTCTTTTATTGGACTGCCTGTCTGAACTCGCACGAAATGTCGCTCACTGCCGAGGAACAATTTCGGGCCAGTGTGGCCGAGCTAGAAGGTTTGCTGGGAACGCCTACTCGGAAGCGTGCTCGCAAGAGTGACGATTTTGAGGAGTTCCTTGCTCCTAAAAAGAAGAAGAAGTTCACGAAGAAGAAAAGGAAACCGCAGCCTGCTCCAACGGAGGATGTCGCCAATCCTCCCGCTGATCAACAGGGGGATCCCGCGAGTACCCGAAGGTTACTCAACGAGCTAGGCCTTGCTGATGATGTCGAGCATCCTGCTCCACAGGTCGCTCCTGTGGTGGATCCTTCAGGTTCCCAGACCCGGTTGCACCCAGAGCCCGCTTCCTCGCGAGGTAGAGATTTCATACTCGCTGGTTAGATCGTCGCCATGCTGATTCTGCTTTTTAAGATGATGACAGTGTTTTCTCTATTTGCAGACTCGTCGATTTCTGGAGCTCCTGACGAGCATCTGGCTGTTTCTCCCTTGCGGTCAAGTCCAATAGTTACACTGGGAGCTCAGCCGGGTGTGCGAGTTGGTCGATCCGTGCGGATCCACCATGGCTCGTCGTCGCCGTCAACGGACAAGAGGCCTCCCTCAGAAAGAACCTCGCAGCCTCCTGCGAGTGATCAGGGGGGTATTCCGGCGAGCAGTCTACCTCCACCGCCTCCGGTCACTTTCCAGTCCGCTCCTGCGAACACTTCACGGTTGCCCGCAGGCGACCTTCCGCCGCCGCCTCCCTTGCCATCATCAGTCAACGCTTCCGCTGACATCCACCCATCCTCGACGTCTACCCCCTTGGTTCATCCGGGGGGATCATTGCGTCGCGGGGGGAATGTGGGCTCCTCGGGCTTCTTTGCCCCGTGAGGGGGTGGGCGACCACTGGATGGCCGCGACATGGGGTATGCCGACGATGTCTTCAGGCGTCCTGCCATGTCGCCGCTGCGCCAAGCTCCAGCGAGCAGGGATCATCCAGGGGGTTCTTCGTCGGATCGACGAGATATTGCCCATCGCAACCCTTCTCCACGCCGGGGTCGGTTTCCTCGCCGGGGTCGATCACGCAGCCCTCGCCGTGATGTGAGGAATGAAGCTCCTCGAACTGGTATTTTAGTTGCCTCTGTGTAGTCTTCTTCTTTGACAACTCGCGCGTCTACTCCGGGGGAGCGCTGGTCGATGCCATCGGGCTTCCGCCCCACGAGTATCAGGAGAAGAATGCTCGCGCCTACATGGAGCTGGAGGCGAAGTTCGATCAGCTGGCCATCTGCGAGCCTCATCGCCGTATCTCCGCGCTGGAGGTGCGAGTAGCGAAGCTCGAAGAGTTCGAGGCGAGACTAGTCGGTGCTGAGTCCCGGTTTCATCTGATAAACGAGCTGAATTAGCGAGTGGCGATGATAGAACATCGCCAGCAACTCCATCACGAGGAGCTGGTCGGCATGCGAGCGAGCATGGGCTCGGCGGGGAGGTTGGCGAGGATCGAGGATCAGATCCGCAAGGGTGAGGACGCAATGTCGGTGGCCTCCGAGCATTTCTAGCGTGCACGCAACATGGGCTGGGCCTGGCGACATCCTCCGCCGTCGGACGCGCATCTTCTAGGCCCTTAGTAATTTTTGTCTTCTTCTTCTTCTTCTTTGCCGAGTGATCGCCGTTGACGACTATGTAATCAAACTCCTTCATTTTATTTATATTATTATTTGACGAGCATTTAATCTCGCCTTCGATTTGTTGTTTTGTTTCTCGCGATGATGCACATGTCGTATCTTTTTTAAGTTGTTTGCGAGCATTGATGATGGATCGTCGCGCACCTTCGACAAGCTTCTATGTGTTTTTGTGCAGGTCCTCGCGCGTGGAAGATTGGTGATTCTTGAGGCGCAGTGCCGCTATGACGACTTTCCGTGCTGCTCGCGACACCCTTGTTTCTAAGCGCGGCGGGCTAGCCCACACCCCCTCCCTTGCCTTTGCCTATAAATAGGGGGGTGTGGGGTGGGTAGGTATTAATTACGCTATCAACGACATTTCACTTCTTCTCGTGAGTATCTCTTGATTCCCCTTCTTCTCGCCTTTGATACTCGCTCTTCTCCTCTTCTTTCTCTCATCTGCGATGACTGACGAGGCTGCTGCTCGGGGCGCTAGTCTTGCGAGGAACTTCGCCGTGGCGACGTTCAAGAAGTCCACCACCACGCAGAAGGACTTGGAAGATTTCAAAGAGAAATTCCTCCCCGAGGGATACTCAGCCAGGCTTGCTCGCCGGAGTGAGCGATTAAACAGTTTCATGGATGACGAGATCGTCTTCCCGATCTGCCATTTTGAGGTGGGCCTGCAACTACCATTGTGGCCAGAGTTTCATCAGATTCTTCGCTACTTTGGGATAGTCCCCGCTCAGCTCAACCCGAACGCCATGACGATGATCGTCAGGTTCCTCTGTTTCTTGCGAGAAGAGAAGATCGCCTTTGATCTTTCTGTCTTCAGGAGAATCTTCTCCTTCATGGCGACCGGCGAGGGTGTCATCTTTTTGTGCAGTCATGTCTGCACGCTGGTTGGCACGGCAAATAAGAACCATCGCTGGGGCGAACAGATAGTCGTCGTCGTCAACGACTTCGAGGACATTCTTCGCCGATCCCAGCAGCCGCCGGATCAGGTCTTCGCCACCTTCTTTCTGGAGGGACCTAAGGAGAAGCTCCTCAACGCTTTCCGAGGTCGCCGCTTCGGTGTCGTCTTCTGGCGACAACGGGTGAACGATCTCCCATGGGTCTTCCCGGGTGAAGGTAATCTTTGTTGTGCGAGCATCAGTTATACTCGCGCCATTACTCTTTCCTAGCGACTAACCATCGTCTTCTTTCTTCTGTAGCTATTCACATTCTACCTCACGAGCCTCTCCTCTTGGTGAAAGAGGCAACTCCTCAGGAGGGCGCGGGGGTTCCATCGTGCGAGAATGAGGGGATGCCGCCATCCCCCATCAATTTGTTGCAGATCCCCGAGGACCCGGTGGATGTCGGCGTGAAGGCGAGCTCCTCGCGAAAGAGGAAGGACAAGGGGAAGGTCAAAGCTCGGGGAGCCGCCGGGGAAGAAGGAGATCGCGAGCAGGAAGCTTGGCGAGAAGGCGGATCCCGCGGAAGTGGGCGAGCCTAACAGTCACCCCAATTTTGGGGAGGGCGAGTGTGGCAAGGATGCCTATGGTCGCCCGCTAGTGACCTGGGCGGAGCGCGCGCATGAGGTGACTTTGAGCACCAATCTTCCTGCCTGGTCGGAGGATTGAGAGGATAGAGCCGAGGCGTTTGACGTCACGTTCGCCCTCTATGGTCGCGCAGACGCCGAGTCGCTCCAGGAGGTTCGACCGATTATCTGGCCCACTAGACCTCGCGCTCGCTCTTGTGGTCGGCGGAGCTCAGTCACCAAACGGCGAGGAGCTTGCTCACCTATGAGGAGCGAGTAAGGGTGCTGAGCAGGAAGCTACTCGCTTTCGAGCCCAAAGTCGCCAAGTGCAAGGCCTACGAGGTACTCACGCCCTTAATTAAAATACATGTCTCATGCTGTTCCTCGCGATTTCTCGATCATCGTGCTAACGCTTTATTTGTCATGCTCGCAGGAGCCCGAGAAGAATATGTCGCGGCTAGAGAAGGAGCTGGAGGACACCCGGGCTGCCCTGGAGGCCGCTTAAGTAAGGATCACAAGCTGGAAACTCGCCCTGCCGAGCAACACCCTGCAATGGCGGGTCCTTCCAGGGTGGGGAAGCAGATGAGAATCCACGACGATGAGATGCCGAAAATTTGCCTCAACATCGCGCGAGCAACTGGGAATGTCGTCCTAAATCAGTTGAATGATGATGGCCACTTGATGCCTGAAGCGATGAATCTGACGGTGATGGACATCATCGTCGCCCTGCTCGCTGAGGAGTCCACTTCCCCTACTTGCGCTCCTGCTTCTCGGTCAAGCGATGACGAGGATGAGGACTCCGGAGATGACGAGGATGTGGACGACGATGAAGAGGAGATTATCAACATCAATGATGAGGATGAAGATGCTGGTGAGGATGAAGGAGACGATGATGACGCCTAATCGGCAGGGCCCCCCTTTTGACAGCCCTGTCAGACTTTGTAAAGATTTTGTGGATGTAATACTCGCACACCTATATGAAAAGATATTCTTTTGTCTGCCTGCTTCTCTTATACTCGCCTGTGTTGTGGAAATCGGTAGGCTCTTAGGCTCGAACGCGACGAGTGCTCGCTAGACTCATAGGTTCAAAGTGAGGTTGAGTGATCGCCGTCACGACATGTGCGACTTTGAAAGGTACTCGCTATAATCGCCAAGCTCACCATGCTCGCACAAATATGCTCGTACCCACCTACTCGCACTGTGGATACTCGTCTTCTTCCAAGGATGATGTCAGTTATGGGCACTCGGGAGGTCCCGCAAGACGCACACTCTCGAGACATCTATTCCACCTGTTGAGAATGTTTTTAGAGTTCACAATTAGAATGATAACAATAAGGGTAAATAGGGAATGACAGTCGGGGGGTCCAAGGGGACGCACAATCCTGAGGCCTTCATCCTACTTGGATGCTGAATGCTGACGGGTAGAGAATGACAGTCGGGGAGATCCAAGGGGACACACCGTCCCGAGGCCTCCATCCTACTGCGATGCTGAATGCTGATGAGTAAGGAATGACAGTCAGGGAGGTCCAAGGGGACACACCGTCCCGAGGCCTCCATCCCACTGCGATGCTGAATGCTGAGGAGTAGGGAATGACAGTCGGGGTGGTCTAATGGGACACACCGTACCGAGGCTTCCATCCCACTGCGATGCTGAATGCTGACGAGTAGGGAATGACAGTCGGGGAGGTCCAAGGGGACACACCGTCCCGAGGCCTCCATCCTACTGCGATGATGAATGCTGATGAGTAGAGAATGACAGTCGGGGAGGTCCAAGGGGACACACTGTCCCGAGGCCTCCATCCTACTGCGATGCTGAATGCTGACAAGTAGGGAATGACAGTCGGGAGGTCCAAGGGGACACACCGTCACGAGGCCTCCATTTTACTGCGATGCTGAATGCTTTGAGAAGATCTTCCTCCCGTTACTCAACAATCGGAGGGGGTTAATCACACCAACTCAATGATTGGAAGAAGCGATAGTAAGACAAAGCTCTACCACGAGCTTTTTGCTATTTGAGGTTAAGCGACACCTTTACGCAAGGGTCCCTTAGTCAGTTAAACCGATCATCTCTTCGTCGAGTTGGGAGGTCGGCTTCTAGACTTTTTTCTGATAATCTCTTCAGTCGGATGAGAAATACGATCGGGGGGTCACTTCGGCCAACATGCAAGGGGGGAGCTGATCTCGACCATCAGTGCAAAGGCTTGGTCTTAGGAGAACTCGCTGACCCGACACACTGTCCCATCACCCGTACTGGGTTTTACGAGAGTTAAGTCGGAGGTCTGTTTCCGAACCTATTGTGGAGATCGATTTCACTTACCCCTTTTTCTTTTTTAAAAACAATTGTTTGGAAGAGAAATAGGACTCACGCCATCCCATGTTTCAGGGAGGGCGGAGAATTTATTTATACAAAAATAAATACAACGAGGGAGGTTATACACACTCCTGTCAGGGGTAGAACCTTTTCAGGTTGTCACCGTTCCAGGTGTTCCCAAGCAACTCTCCTTCGTGATTCTGCAGACTATATCCTCCAGCTGCTAATGACTCTTGGATGACGAAAGGCCCTTCCCAATTCGGGCTAAGCTTTCCGACAGGAGCGACTCTTTCTGCTGCGTCCACGTTCTTCGTTGCCTGTTTGAAATTGTTTGATGCAGACATGCTTATCAAAATATTTGGTCATTCGTCTCTTGATCTCTTCTTGTCGAGCCGAGGCTTGATTTCAGAGTTCTTCGATGTAGTCGAGAGATAGCCTCTGAGTCTCTTCATTTTCTAGCCGCCATTCCTCATCTCCGTCTTCGACCGCAACCACTCTAGGACTCCTAACTTCGAACTCCACTGGGATAAGAGCTTCGGACCTGTGAGATAACTTGAAAGGAGTTTCTCTAGTGGCCGAATTAGGAGTGGTCCTCAGAGCCCATAGGACTGAAGGGAGTTGCTCTGCCCAGCTCCCTTTTAAGTTCTCTACCGTTTTTTTCAGGAGGTTGATAATCAGCTTGTTGGCCGCTTCCACTTGCCCGTTGCTCCGAGGATGGTGCACTGAGGCAAACCGAAGATCGGTTCCTAGCTGCTTGCAGAAGTCCTCAAGCTCCAAGCTGGCGAATTGTGGGCCGTTGTTGGCTATGATAGCGAGAGGGATCCCGAATCTGCAGGTGATTTCTCCCCAGATGAAGTTCTTCACGACTTGGGAAGTGGTCTTGGCCAGAGCCTTGACCTCGATTCACTTGGAGAAGTAGTCGATCATGACAAGAATGAACTTCCTCTGACCGCTAGCTTGGGGAAAAAGGTCTATCAAATCCATTTTCCAGATGGCAAACGACCATGGGTCCGTGATCGAACGAAGCTGCTGGGCTGGCTGCAACTGGAGAGGGGCGAAGAGTTGACACTTCTGACACTTTTTCGAGAAAGCTTCGATATCTTTCCGGATGGTTGGCCAGAAGTAACCCTGTCTCAGGATTCTTTGCTCAAGAGTGCAAGTTCCTGAATGACTCCCGCATTCTCCGGAATGGATCTCTTCCAACACTCGAGGTATTTCAGCTTTTGAGACGCTTCTGGCCAGAGGGCCCGAGATGGTTTTACGGTATAACTCCCCGTTATGCAGTAAGTAATATGCAACTTTGTATCTGAACTTCCTTTGATCTTCGCCGTTCGCTGGGAGTTGTCCGGTGGCTAGGAATGTTGCGAACAGATCCATCCAGGAAGGGCGTTGTTCGATCTCCATTATCTCTCCTTCCTCGATGGATGGCCGAAACAACTCGGTTATCGTTTCCCCAGCTCTCGGACCATACTTGGCCAAACGGTCTGCCGCTGAATTCTCCTCTCTTGCCACGTGCTTGACGAAGAAGGACTGAAAGCCTCCAATCATCCTTTTAACTTTGACCAGGTATTTCTGGAGGATGACCTCGCGCACTTCGAACTCTCTTGGATTTGCGAAGCGACCACCATTGAATCTGTAAAAGTTTGAATGTCTCGGATTCCCAACTCCTTGGCGAGATGCAAGCATGTCACTATGACCTCGTACTCCGCTTGATTGTTGGTGACGGGGAAAAGGATATCGACTGCTTGTTCGATCCTAGTTCCCTGCGGGCTGATAAGCACGATGCCTACTCCCACAGAGCTTTTGCCTGAAGCTCCGTCCACGAACATCTTCCAGGAAACCAGATTAGAGGGGCCCTCACTTTGGTCTGTCTCCCCTGAGAGGTCGGCTAGGAAGTCCGCCACTGCCTGCGCTTTTATCGCCACCCGGGGCGAGAGGAAAATGTCGAACTCACTGAGTTCTACCGACCATTTTGCCAACCTTCCTGAGTGCTCCACTCCTTCTAGGATACTTCAGAGGGGGTGATCGGTCACGACTCGGATGGAGTGGGCTTGAAAATAAGGCCGGAGCTTCCGCGCTGACATCACCAAGGTTAAAGCTAGCTTTTCGAGAATGGGATACCGCATCTCTGCCTTCTTTAGCACGTGGCTTACGTAGTTGATGGGTAACTGCTTCTTCCCTTCCTCTCTGACAAGTACAGAACTTACCGCATCCGCCCCTACTCCTAGATAGAGGAGTAGGTCTTCGCCTTCCCTCGGGCTTTGAAGGAGAGGCGTCTGAGTTAGCTGCTGCTTCAGCTTTTCGAAGGTGCTCTCGCACTCTTCGTTCCACTCAAATTGCTGATTGCTTCAGAGCATTTTGAAGAATGGAGATCACTTCTCTCCTGCTTTGACAAGAAGCGACCAAGGCCGGCCAGCCTTCCAGTCAGCCTCTGGACTTAATGCTCTTCGACGACGTCATCTCGACGATGGCTTTAATCTTATCAGGGTTAGGCCCCACTCCTTCAGGGTGAGGAGTTGTCCCAAGAACTTCCCTCTCCCTGCCCTAAACATGCATTTTGTGGGATTGAGCCTCATCTTGAACCTTCGGAGAGTTGCGAAAGTCTCCTCTAGATCGGTGACGTGCTCCTGAGCGCTCTTCCTTTTGACCAAGAGATCGTTCACATGCACCTCCAGGTTCTTCCCCTTTTGCTCTTTAAAAACTTGATCCATCATCCGCTGGTATGTAGCCCCTGCGTTCTTCAACCCGAAAAACATCTTGTAGCTGTATCAGCCATCGCCAGTGATGAAGGAGAAGTCGCGAAAATCGGGAGGATGCATCAGGATCTGGTGATATCCTGAAAAGGTATCAAGTAAGCTCATCACAGAATAACCGACGGCTGAATCAACCGTCTCGTTGATTCGAGGCAGAGGATAACAATCCTTCGGGCAAACTTTATTCAACAGTGAAAAATCAACACACATCCTCCAGCCTCCAGTGACTTTCTTTACCATTACAACATTTGAGACCCGGCCTGGATACTGGATCTCGGAAACAAAACCTGCCTCCAGCCTAGGAAGCACCGGTACGGGTATGAGTATCGAGTACGATATGTATCCGGCACGGCGGTACGCCAAAATTTAAAAAATAAGGATACGGGTGCGGCGGGATACGTTGTATTAAATATAATAAATCTATATGTATAATCTCACAAATGTAATTAAAAATCCTCAAAATAATAAAACATCAAGCATAATTGCATAAATCACCAATTGAAGTACAAATTCATAGTTAATGCAATATAACATGTTCTCAAACAAAAAATATTCATGATCATTTCAAATTTATGGATGTTTATCAGTCATTTTCTTCCTCTTCTTCCCTATTATTGGAGATTAACGCATCTTCAACTTCTGGTTCGTTTAGAGACAAACTAGCAAAATATTAAACATAGAAAAATTCATGTTGAACAAGTAGAAATAGTACGAATCTGAAACATATAATCTTTAAATATAGTAAAAAAACAAAATGATAAAATTTAAATCAAATTCTTTATAGTTTAAAGTTTAAACGAAAAAAGATACTTAAAATCAGAAGTACATTTTGTTACTATAATAAATAATCACCGCTAGTTGCATTTTTGGGTAATTTTTCTTTTCTAAAAGACACGCAGAAGTCTTTTGTTTACTTCAGAAAAATATACTCTTATTACAATATGCAGAACAATCTACCAAGTCCAAGTGTATCTACAGACTAGAATAACGGGTGTATCTGTGAGTATCGGGTACGTACCGGTATCAGATACGTATCCGGTACGGGTACGTGACCCTCAAGGAAGTATCAGTGCTTCATAGTCCAGCAGTTTCCTCACTTGCTCTCTAATGGGCTCGACCAACGTGATGACACTCACACTCTTCTTTTGCCGGATGGGCTTGACCGCAGGGTCTAAATTGAGGCGATGACAAACAACCTCTGCGTTAATTCCGGGCATCTCGGCGGCGGTCCATGGGAAGATGTCGACATTCTCTTGCAAGCATGTCGCCATCTTTATCTTTTCGTTGGTCTTTAGCGATCCTCCGATCTTCAACAACTCGGGCTCTCCGGCCTGGGAGAGTACTTCTATCTCTTCCACTTCTTCGACTGCTTCCAGACTTGCCGCGCTCTCCAGCACTCTCTCCATCTCCTCAGCATCCTCCATCCAGCTGATGGTGCTGACCGCGCTGATATAACACTCACGGGCAGCTCTTGGATCGCTTCGGATCCTCACCTGAACATCTCCTGGCAGTACTTCAAGCACTGATGGTAGGAGGATGGGTCGACTTTGAAGAAGTTGATTAGCAGCCTCCCGAAGATCGCCTTGTAGCAGCTCGGGGCGTTGACGACGACGAATCAACACTTGAGCGATGTGCCACCGAGCGTTACTAGCAGATCTGCTCCTCCCCCCACCTCTTTCTTCTCTCCCGAGAATCCAAAGAGGGGACCATCTGAGGCCATTACTCTTCCTACCTCAACTCCCATCCCGTCAAACGTCTTTTTGAAGATAACGTTCACGGAGCTCCCGTTATCCACAAAGATTCGATCGACTGTGTAGTCCTCCACAGCCGCCTGGATCACGAGGGCATCATGAAAGGGATTCTCATTCCCTAGCATGTCCTCTTTTGAGAAAGTGATATACTCCAACGGGGGTGGTGCTTGCGAGGTCGAGGCGACGCTCTTGCGGTAGATTTGATGGAGACTCCCCTTGCGGGAAGCTCCTTGCCCCGCTCCCCTGTGGATCACCCTCACTGCTGCTCCTCCTCCTTGGGCCACTTCTCCTCGACCTCCTTGGTCGATCCGTTCTTCGTTCCTCCTTCGACCGACAGCTTGTATGGCCATTGGATCGACAAGGGCTTCCTGCCATCGCTGCTCTCCTCCTTCTCCGGCGGCTAGCCTTCTTCCGGCTTCCCAGAAGTCCGGGCAAGCCATCGTCCCATGCCCTTCTATTTGTTGCAGCTCGCAGTAGAGGGGAATCTCCTCTGCCTGCGGCCTTCTTCGCTGGTTCCTTCGGGCCGGCCTGTTACCCCGCTGGGCAACGACCATCGCTTCTTCTCTCCTCCTTTCCCGACGCCTCTCTGGCTGGTTGAAATTTTTTCTTTCCGAGGAGAATCTCCTTCCCGGTCCTTGGTGCTGGGGTCTGCCTGCCGGCCTCCACGGGGATCTATTGACAGGGATCTGATACCTCCTTTCTTCCTCCCGACGCTCCGGAGCCACCAGGGGCCTCCTGACGTCATGCCTCCTCGGTACTTCTCTCTTGGGCTCCTCCTTTCTTCGCTCTTCTTGCTTCCTCCCGTCTTGCCTTCGAGGCTCCTCCTTCTTCCCCCAAATGGGGATCTTCTCTTCCTCCTCCTCCTCCCTGGTGAGCTTGGTCAGGAAGTCGCGATTCGAGGCCTCCTCTTGAACGAACTTATTGACCCGCTCAATAAGCTCTTCGTAGGACATGTGGAGATCTCTGCTGATATCCAACTTGAAAAAGCCCTCCCTTAGGCCGAACGTCATGGCTAGCTGCAAGGTGAAGTCATTCACCTCCTGAATGTCCAGAACTTCTTCCTGGAAGCGGTCGATGTAGTTTCCTAACGTCTCTCGCGCTCCTTGCGCTGGATAGAAGAGGGCCGTCGCCTCTTTCTTCCTCTTTTTCTCCGTGACGAATCTCATCGTCACTCCCCGACGCAAGTCTTCGAAGCAGTAGATGGAACCTGCCGCCAGCTGGTGAAACCAATCTCTGGCTTTTCCCCGGAAGGTGATGACGAAGAGCCTGCACTTGAAGGCATCCGACATGGTTCGGATGGAGACAACATCTTCAAACCACTGAACGTGGCAGACATGATCATCCCTCCCAGAGTAATAACTCATGACTGGCTCTCTGAACCCTTCCGGAACGGGGGCAGAGAGGATCTCCTCACAAAATGGGCTCCTCCCACCTTGCTGACGACGATCCTCGGCCTGGCGAGAAACCCCATCATACTCGCCATATGGGCGAGGATCGTGGAACCTCGCCGGATTCTCCACCTCACGGAACTGGATTCCCTGCGAGCTCGGTTGGTAGAACTGCGGCCTTCTTGGTCGCTCTGACTCCTCCTCCACATGCTCCTTCCCTGCTCGTTGAGAGGGATCACCGTCTTCCGACGGAGTCACGCGACGAGGCGAGGTCGTCGTGCACTCCGTGCGAGGAAGCAAGATTGCTCGCAACTTCCCTCCATTCGCCGCGCAAATTCCTCGAAATCCGCCTTTGTCACGTACTCGCCTCCTTCTGCCGAGTTGCCGGCAGCTCCTTTATGATCGCCAACTTCCACCATCTCGCTTTCTTGCTAGCCTTTCTTCCTCTGACTACGATCCACGCTCACCGCACCAAAGTGTTGAAGCCAGGAAAATCCCGACCCCAAATATTCGGATCAATGCAGCCGAAGGTTACTCGTCTAGCGATCCGGCTCGACGGCTTGACGGGCAAAGACGAAGGGACTAATAGAACAACAACAGAACCTTAGGTGCTGTGGCAGGGAGGTCCCACCACGTACCCAGATGCTCAGAAGAGGCTTTCCCTCCACAACCGAAGATGGCCGATCCGGGTACGAGGAAGGCACCGACTTGACGAGTATCAAGAGTGACGATCAAGGATGACGGGTCCAAAGATTCTAAATTGGGGTTCCGAAAGCTCAGCCAAAGGTGCAGTTCCTGGTACCCCCGGGGTCCTATTTATAGGAAAAGCAAAGGGGGGTTTCTTATTTATAGCCCAACCCAACCTGCCGACTATGCGACATTTGAGGGGATCTCGCCTGGCTTCGACGAGCAACCTTGGCGAGTATGAGGGGCTGCTCGCACATGCTCGCCTATACTCACCTAGGCCTTCTACTGTTCCTGCTGCTGAGTTGTCTTTAACCTCTAACCCCTGACTTCTGTTTTGACCTTTTGACTTTGACTTCTGCCTACGTGACCTGAATCGGTCCCACCCTCGAAGAATATGGGTTGTACACATGTACATATCTTGAATTATAAAGAGAGAATTTTGTAAGACTACAACATATATATTATAAATCATTCACTTGTCATATATCATTCGCTTCACCGAAAAAGAATTTGAGAACCTTAATGCAATTACCATATGCATGCAAAAATGATGAACGTGCTTCAAATTGGTAAAGTATTTTAACATGAATTATAAATTTATAATATTAATAAGCATCCAGAAAAAGTGAAAGGAAAAATACCAACAGGATCCACACAATAATAAACTGGCAGGTACAATCACAAAGTAAAGCTAGTAAATGTTTGCTTATGAGGTGAAAGTATAAACAAGAAAATTGCTTTGTATTCGCCTATTCGGTATCAAAATAAAACTAGTAAGTTTGCAAATTATTCTAAAGAGTAAACTAAACCAGGCTGGCCATTCTTAGTCTTATCATTAGCTGTCCAAACACAATCCACAAAACCATGATCTAGATTTGAAATTTGAACCATCAAGGAAATCGTTGAGATTATCCTTTGGACTTTGAATGAAATCTTTGAGAAAATAGCATACGTGAGAGGGCTTCCAAAATACTGAGTCCTACCAAAAAAACACGAAGAAGGGAAAGAGGTCGACAACGAGGAAAGAGGGCGACAACGCACCTGAGACGCACCTGAGACGGTGTTCACGTGAGTGGGCTTCCACAAAGAAGAGGCACGACCATGAAGAAGAAGCACGACCACGGAGAAGTAGCACGACCCCGGAGCACAGGGCGACGTTGAGGGAGGAGCGCATGCGATGTCGAGGGATGAGCGCATGGCGACGTATCCCGCAAGCGGGATACACGACTCTGTAATATTTATTTAATTTTAATTAAAAGTAGCGTTTCCCGCTTTTCGGAAACGTATTTCCGGGCGTTTCTCGTATCCGACGCGTTCGAGCCGATGTGCGAGGCATTTTTAATTATCCGTGCTTCAACATTTTAGAGGAAGAACCTGTGGCTGGAGAATGCGTGTTTTAGAGGATGATCCTACTAAACACATACCATATTACATGTATCACATAATCTTAAAATGCATTTGCATTCCACCTAAAAATTCAACCCTTTTCGCGTAATCTCCTTGTTTCATCTATTTATTTATTTTTTCTTCAGAATGTTCAGCAAATTTTAATCTATAACAGCGCTGCATATGCCTGGTGGTACCACTGAGGCACCCACAACACTTGTGGAGCCTACTGCTGATTCGTTGTTGCTTTGCAGTATCAATGTACTACCTACAGTGGCTTTGCCTCTAGATTAGAGTCGGCCTCCTGCTATAGCGTCAACAATTTCAACTTTATCTGTGTGATTTCCATGAAAAGCCTGATGATGCTAGGTAGTGTAGCTAGGCTGATTCTTTGTATGCAACCAGTACTGAATAATGGCCATTAGTGGCCTCATTGGTGCTGCCTTGCTTCTGTGAAGCATCATCGATGTGGCACAAAAGACAGGGAATGTGAAGGCCTCGCATTTTTGTACAGTGTGTGGCAGAGGTCTTACTGATCTTACTGGCAAAGATACCTTTTACAATCACCATGGACCACATTGCTTCTACAGAGTTCTACCATCGGAAATGATTGAGCTGTTATATCATCACAATTCTGGAGGTATCATCGATGCAACACTTAGAGATGACGGAGGATCAGTGCTTTTAAATATTTTTGCTTAGGGTGTTTAGGTGGTGCCAGGTCTCTCACATTTTCCAAAATCAACATTTTGGAGACTATAAACTATGGAAACTGAGTGATATGCTGGTGTATCCTCAAGTGTATGGGCATCAATGCTAAGTGGCAAAAATTATAGCTTTGCAAAATTCCAAGATGGTATGCGTTCTTAACTAATACTCAAGTAGCTCAAATTATAGCTTTGTAAATTTCAAGCTGAGTTGAATTGCTGTGTCATATTTTGCTTTATGTTTCTTGTTTTCTTTAAGGTCCATTTAGTGGGTTTATAAATGCTTGCAAGATGTTCGATTTTTAGTTTTTTTGGCTATTTTTTTCTTGTATAACTATCGTATTTTCTTTTTGCTAAGTTGTGAACAAAAGGGTGTTACTTATAGTGTATACCCTTTCTCTAGGAATTGTATACCTCATTTGTGGAAGTACCAGGAGAATTTTGCTTTGCGACAGCAATAACATCTAATGATCTTGAAGAAATACAAAAGTTTTTAGATAAATCCGTGAGCTCCAGGTATTTTGGTAGTTGAAGCGTGTATGCACACTTAAAAATGCTTCGGTTTAGTTGATTATTTGTGTATATTTTGGTTATGCAGTTTTGGTTAATGTGGCCTTAGGTTAAGGCTTCTTATTCTAATGTAAGTATACATATTACATATGCATATACATTTGCATATACACACATATATACATGCATATATACATACATACATATATATATACACACACGTATGTGTGTGTATATATATATATATGTTATGCAGTTTTGGTTAATGTGGCCTTAGGCTAAGGCTTCTTATTCTATTGTAAGTATACATATTGCATACTTACATATACATGGACATACAAATACATACATACACATGCATTCATATATACACATACATGCAAATACACTTGCACATAGATATACATACATACACATTCATGGACATGTACTTGCAGTCGTGCACAAGGCATTGCCCATGCCTGACTACTCTCAGGCACACTGGCTCTGTTCGTGTTTTTTATTTCCTTTAAATACAAAAAATAAAAGGAATGATATAATTAGTAATAATGAATATTACACCAAAGACTCCTCTTCCCATATAGTAGTAAATATACATCCATATACATGCATGTACAGACAAATACATGCATATACAGACAAATACATGCATATACAGACAAATACATGCATATACAGACAAATACATGCATGTACAGACAAATACATGCATGTACAGACAAATACATGCATGTACAGACAAATACATGCATATATATATATACATGTACATACATACACATATATATGCATACATACACATGCATATATATATACATACATATATATGTACGAATAATTACAAAAACTTCCCTTGGAAGATAGCATAATTATAGATTGCACCCCTCTTATTATTGAAATTACAAAAACCTCCCCTGAATGTTATAAAACATAACATTTACCTCCCCTGAAGTTCATATTTCATAACATTCATGCACAAAATACCCCCTGAAAATGTACTCTGAAGGGGGTATTTTTGTGCATGAATGTTATGAAATGTACTCCGAAGGGAGGTAAATGTTATGTTTTGTAACATTGAGGGGAGGTTTTTGTAATTTCAATAATAAGAGGGGTGCAATCTGTAATTTTGCAAACTTAGATTGGAGGTCCCGATAAATGCCCCTATATATGTATATATACACACACGCGCGCACACACACACATATATTTATAAAATCTATATGTATGTGTATATAGATATTGTTAGAATTAATGTTAATTATATCCTTGTATTACTCCTCTATGTATAAGAGGAGTCATATTATAATTATTATGCTTTTATTTTCTTAACTTGGCAGAGAAGCCTCATTCCGTGCCCGATCCCTAACCGCACTCTTCTTCTGCTTTCGACTTTCGCTCACACTTTTCGACCGACCACCGCCAGAGACCTCTCGCCTGCCTTAATCTTTCCGTTTCTTACCAACCAAGACCTTCTCCCCTCGCTTCCCCAGTCACAACGCCGATCGAATCGTGAGACAGTTCTCGTAGCAAATCGTCGCTGACTGACAGGATGTGCTGTCGGTGAAATTTCGACATTCTGATTGACTCCAAATCTTTGGGAAAGTTTTGCTTTGATCTTCTTATTATCATACTTGATTTCTAGAAGATTCCAATGGTTGGATGCTCCCCAAAATCAAATTTAGGCATTTTCTTTTCAAGAAGAGGAAGGCTCCTAACTCCGAAATGATGCCTTATTTGACCTCATCTCTTTGAAGGCTTGTTCTACGTTGCTCTCCACTGTTCTCTTGGAGGAGTTTTGTTGGAGAGTTTTTTTATGTCGGACGTGCTTGATTCTGGTAGATCCATAACCCCCGCTAGATCTACCCTGGCTTGTCATGATCACAATTTCTCCCAGATCACTATGATCCGATTGGATGACATAAATTACTTGTCATGGTCCTGCTCTATTACCCTGACCTTAAAGAGTCGACGTCTCTTTGACTATATTAGTGACACCACTAGCTAACCAACCAGGAACTCTACAAATTGGCCTCAATGGAAGTCAGAGAACTCCCTTATTATGTCATGACTCACGAATTCCATGCATGAGTCCATTGCTCAGAAATACTTTTTCCCGGATATTGCTGCTTGCATATGGAAACGTGTTGAGTCTACTTACTCCCACAAGGGGAATGTGACCCAAATTTACCAACTACGCCGCAAGATGTTTCTTTTCCGACCGGGTGACTGCTCTCCATTTGCTTACTATCTTGAGTTTACTCAACTATATCAGGAGTACGACCATTTTGACTCCCTTGTCATGGTCTGTAATGCAGATGAGCTCTTGATCTTGGCTCACGAGATTTTAATCGTGTGTTCGAGTTCCTACATGGTCTGCATAGGGATTTTGATCAGATTTCCATCCAAATTTTGCGACGTCTTCCTATCTCTTCACTTTCTAAAATTTTTAGCATTGTAGAATAGGAGTTTGACCGTAGGAAGTCTTGGAACACCTCCATTGTTATTGAGGGATCAACATTAGTGGCTCATCAACCTAATTTTGGATGTCGGGTTTATATACTTCATGCTTTACCCGCAGTTTACTTTCCGTTAGTTATTTGACTAATTCTCTTCAATGTTCAGTTACTTTGTTTCCTTCTCATTGTGTCTTTCAGGATCCTAAGACGGGGAAGACGATTGACTCTGGTAGTATGCAGGATGACCTGTACGTGTTTTACCCTCTTGTGGGTCTCCATCTACGCAAGCTCTCGTCACTACCACATACCTCCACCTTACTCACCTGTCATCATCTTCTTGACCATCCCTCTGTTGCTGCCATGCAATATTTATTTCCTACTATTTCTTCCATATATTTTAAAAATTTTGTTAGTGATGTGTGTTGTTGCCAAACATCATCATATTTATGTTAATCATGTTTCGTTACCCAGTACTACATATCATTCATACTGATGTTTGGAGTCTCTGCTTCATTAACCTCAATTTCTGGATGTCATTAATTTATTACTTTTATCAACTATTTTTCTCTCACTACTTGGGTATAATTGATGAAAAATAAGAGTGAAATGTTTTCTATTTTTCAGAAATTTCATAACATGGTTTCTATCCAATTCTCGCTACTATCAAAATTTTACATAGTGATAATGGTCAGGAGTATATCAACTCCCCTTTTGAACACTACCTTATTGATTATGACATAATCCATCAAACTTCATGTGTTCACTCTCCATCTCAGAATGAGGTAGTTGAGTGAAAAAGCTGTCACCTCTTAGAAGTTGCTCGGTGTTTACTATTAACTATGAACCTTCCTAAATTCTATTGGGGTGATGCCGTTCTCATCACTGCCTACCTCTTCAACCGCCTGCCCTCTCCGGCGTTGGGTCACCAAATCCCTCTTATCTCCTTAGGGGTTATCCCAGCTACTCTGCAACCAAAAACATTTGGTTGTGTGCTTTGCTCACATACATTTTCTGGTCCGGTTTAAACTTGACCCCCGTGTTCTCAAGTTGTGTGTTCCTTGGCTACTCTCCTACTCAGAAAGGGTATAAATGTTATCACCCTTCGACCAAGTGGATCTTTGTCACATCGAATGTTACATTTCGTGAATTCAAGCCTATTTATGTGACCTCACTTCAGAGGGAGTCTACACCTACGAAAGAAGTTAGCTCCCCTGCTGTATCCTTACGGATCCCTCCATCATACTTCATTTCTCTACATACTCAGACTCATGATGAGACTCCCAATCTGGGAGTGCTTCCTCGTAAAGAATAGGAATTACAGGTGTACACCAGATGGAGTAAAGGTTCTGACACACAACCTCATCTCATGCTTCCAATATCAGTCCCAAATCAGTCAACAGATTTCTCTGGACTTTCCATTGTCCTCATTAAAGGTATCAGATCTTACACTCAACATTCATTGTCTCATTATGTTTCCTATGTCATTCTAACTCCTTCACATAATACCTTTGTATCTTCTCTTGCATTTGTTTCTATTTCATCCTCATGACAAGAGGCTCTTGGGCGTCAAAAGTGGAAAGAGACAATGATTGAGGAAATGTCTGCTTTGTAAAAAAATATACATGAGATTTAACACACCTCCCACATGGAAAGAAGACCGTTGGTTATAAGTGGGTGTTCACCGTGGAGCATAACTCTGAAGGCTTGGTGGAATGTTTCAAAGTGGGACTGGTGGCAAGGGGATATACTCACCCTGGGGATTGATTATCTAGAAACTTTTATCCCTGTAGCAAAAATGAACTCTATAAGAATCTTGCTATCTTTTGCCGCTTGCAATGAATGAGATCTTACCCAATTGGACGTGAAGAATGCATTCCTTCATGGAAACTTAGAAGAAAAGGTATATATGTCTCTTCCCTCTGGTTTTTCTCCTCACGGTTTTGAAGGGGAAGTATGCAAACTTAACAAAGCTCTTTACGGTCTAATGCAATCTTCGAGGGCTTGGTTTGGTCGTTTTTATAAAGTCATGATCTCTCTTGGATACTAATAAAGTCACGGCAACCATACTTTGTTTATCAAACAGAGGGACAACATGTTAACGACTCTCATTGTCTATGTTGGTACATCGTCATAACAGAAGATGATGTTAAAGAAGTGAAAGTTTTAAAGTGGAATTTTGCGAAAAAGTTTGAAGTAAAAGATCTAGGAAACTTAAGTATTTTCTGGGGATTGAACTTGATAGATCTAAATATGGTATTTTCATCTCTCAGAGAAAATATATCCTCGATTTACTGGAGCAATTTGAAATGACTGGTGTAGACCCGTTGATACTCCTATGGAGGCCAACCACATTCTTGGAAGGGATGATGAGGATCCTATTGAAGGTGTTATTGGTTACCAACGTCTTGTCGGGAGGTTAATCTACCTATCCCATACTCGTCCTAACATAGCTTATGCTGTCGGAGTCGTTAGCCAATATTTGCTCATATAATCTTGAGGTATTTGAAGACCTCACTAGGAAGAGGCATCCTCTTCACTCCTAATACAAAATTAAAAATTGAAATTTATGCTGACGCGAATTGGGCTGGATCTGTTGAAGACAAACGATCTACATCTGGGCATTGCTCGTTCGTTGGTGGGAACCTGGTTACTTGGAGAAGTAAAAAATAACACGTTGTCTCAAGTTCTAGTACAGATACTGTATTTAATGCTATGACACATGACGTATGTGAGAGATCACATATGACGTATGTGTGATCTGGGACTAAGTGAGGCTAGTCCCATCCGGTTGTATTGTGACAACACAGTTGCAATCAGTATTGCCCACAATCCTGTTCAACACGATCACACCCAACATATTGAGGTGGACATATACTTCATGAAAGAAAATATTGAGAAGAAGATTATTTGTACTCCATTTGTTCCTTCAGAGGGACAATTAGCTGATATTCTCACTAAGAGTTTGGGAGAGAATGTTTTTCATGGTTTTATTGACAAGCTGTGTATGAAAAATATAACACACCCAATTTGAGGGGGAGTGTTAGAATTAATGTTAATTATATCATTATATTACTCGTTTGCTTATAAGAGGAGTCCTCATATTATAATTATTATGCTTTTATTTTCTTAACTATCTATACTAATATATAATCCATTTTCGATGGCTACAGTGACCATCAGTTCGTCCGTTCGCACTTCTTTTTGAATTCCGAAACTTCCCCGCCGGTGCCCGTTCGTTCGCGTGAGGCTTCGGTAAAAAAAATCGAAGAGAGAGAGAGTGGAGAGCGGGAGCGGGAGGGGGATAGAGGGGAAGAGAGAGAGCGGGAGATATATATATATATAAAGAGAGAGAAAGAGAGAGAGGAGAGAGGGAGGGGGCCGCCGGAGCGGGAGGGGAGAGAGAGATCGGGAGAGACAAAGAGAGGGGGATATATATATATAGAGAGAGAGGGAGAGAGAGAGAGAGAGAGAGAGAGAGAGAGAGAGAGAGAGAGAGAGAGAGAGAGAGAGAGAGAGAGAGAGAGAGGGAGAGGGGGAGGGGGCCGCCGGAACGGGAGGGAGAGGGGGAGAGAGAGAGCGGGAGAGAGAGAGGGAGAGAGAGATATCTAGAGAGAGAGAGAGAGAGGGAGAGAGGGAGGGGGGGGGGGGGGGGGGGGGCGCCGGAGTGGGAGGGGAGAGGGGGAGAGAGAGAGGGATATGTATAAATTAATATAAAAACTTTATATAAAGTTTTGATAAAAACTTTTTCTAAAAGTTTTATATAAAGTTATATGTATATATTTAATAAATTAAATAGTAATTAAATTACACATAAGATATATATACGAGCATCTTCGCACGGTGCTACGCCCATGCTCGATGCTCTCCGCGCGACAGTACCCCCGCCTCGGCAGTGTCCCGACGCGATGACGCTCCTACAGCTCGCAAACCACCGCGCGCTATTGCAGCCGGGGTATTGTTGCGTGCGGGGGTTTGCGGGCTGCAGGAGCGCCGTCGCGCCGGGACACTGCCGAGGCGGGGGTACTGTCGCGCGGAGAGCATCGAGCACGGGCGTAGCGCCGTGCGAAGATGCTCGTGTATATATATATATCTTTATCTATGTTTTTGTATCATATATATAAGCATAGGTTCCTTCTGCATGTAAATATTGTGGTCAACTGTACTCCCAAACTGATACTGAGAAGACTCCGGTGACCTTTATTTGGATAAATATTGTAGAACCTATGCTGAACGATTAATATCTATTTTGTGAAGTTGTGGTGACTAGTCTTCCTAATAGTTAACTTTACTGTATATATAGCTGTGAAGGGTTGATTATCAAAACTTTGGAAAAGGATGCTACATATGAGCCTTCAAAGCGGTCAAACAACTGGTTAAAATTGAAAAAGGATTATATGGACAGGTGTGTGTTTGCTATGTTATTTTTTTTTTATCAATTTTCCATCAGAATTTAATAGTTTATTTTTAGTTTTTGAAGTGTTTCCTTTTAATAGAACCATCATTGGTAATTTGATATCTGTTATTAACACATTTTGTTCATATAGTCGTCTTGGTTGTTTTATTTTCACAGAGATGAAGAAGAAACAAACTTTGAAGTACTTTAAACTTCAATTTTTTATGGTTGTTTCCCGGGAAACAAAAATATTCTGAATTTAATGATTAAATAATATAAAGTTGCTAATAGTTTCGATCTAGATTTGATGCGACTTGATATAATTTTATGTATGTTGAAACTGAGTTCTGATACCACCTTATGCATTTACTTGCTATTTAGGAAATGAAATAGACAAAGTTAGTAAATACACATATAACATCGCGTTCATCTTGAATTTCTTGGGAGAACATAAAATATTTGGATTCGGCAATTGATTCTAGCAACTTGGTAAACAGCTAACCTGTAAGCTATAGCATGTTATTATACTTTTCATGTTAGCTCATCGGATGGATGATTCTTCTCATGATGCCTTTTATATGCATGAACTTTAAATGAGAAACTTGCCTTGAAGCAAAGTCCTTATGAAAATAATATTATTAGGATAAGTATCTTTCTTTAAGCTTAACAAATATGGAATCCTAGTGAAAATTTTGAACAATCAGTACAGTTATTAATATTGACTCCGATGTATCTCCCTATTTTTTATACCCTTTTTATCCATTACCACTTAACCAATCAAACTAATTCTATACTGTACTGATCGACGCTCTAATATCATTCTTGAAAGTCTTGAAAGTGATTCGGGTTATGTTAATGTTAAATTTCCCATGGTGGCATGTAATCATGACTTCTTAGTTTCTTAAGCACTATATACACACGCTGTCAGCGTTTTTGTTGCTGGTGAAGATTAACTTGGTTGCAATGGAGCAGGTATTATTGTAGATACTACTTGGAGGGATGAAGTTGTTGGGGTAAGCAAAAAATGTGATAGAAATTTAGCTCTTAAATTAATCGTAGGAAAGGAAACTATTAATGTAATTAGTGCTTATGCGCCACAATTAGGATTAAGTGAAGCTATTAAAGTATAATTTTGGGAAGACATAGATGATTTGGTAAGAGAAATCCCACAAAGCGAGAAATTGTTTTTGGAGGAGACTTAAATGGACATGTACGAAAGAAAAATACGGATTATACAGATGTTCATGGAGTATTTGGGTATGGAGAAAGAAATGAAGAAGGAAGAACCATTCTAGACTTTGCCATAACACATGAGCTAATTGTAACAAATACGTTCTACATGAAGAAGGAAGAACACTTAATTACGTTCAAGAGCGGACAAAATAAGTCACAAATTGCCTATTTTATAACTCGCAAAATGGATAAAAAGATTTGTAAGAATTGCAAAGTCATACCATGAGAAAGTTTGACAACGCAACATAGGCTAGTGGTGTTGGATGCACAAATTAAATATAGTAACTTTAAGAGAAAGACAAAAGTGTTGCCAAAAATTCGGTGGTGGAACTTGAAGAAGAAAAAACAGGTTGCTTTCAAGGCAGCAGTTTTAGAACAACTAATTGATGATCCTTATGTTGATCCTAGTGTCACATGAGAAGTTATGTTTTCTCATTTAAGGTTAAGTGGAAAGAACGTACTTGGTGAGTCAAAAGGTCGTGCACCCCCACAAAAGGAATCTTGGTGGTGGAAAAAGGAAGTGCAAGACAGTGAGGGCAAAGATGGCCAGCTACAAAATATTATATGCTTGTAAGAATGATGATAACTTGATAAAGTATAAAGTCGCCAAAAAAGAAGCTAAACATGCAGTAAGTAAATCAAGACGTCAAGCTTATGCAGAATTTTACAAACGACTAGATACCAAAGATGGAGAGCGTGATATATATAAAATTGCTTGAGCTAGAGAGAGGAAGACGAGATTTAAGCCAAGTTAAATGCATAAAAGATGAATCAGATACGGTTTTGACGGATGATGTGACTATTAAGGAGCAATGAAAAAGATACTTTTATCAACTATACAATGAAGGAAAAGATAATGAATTGAACTTGGAAGAGTTAAGTAAATCAGAGGAGTATAGAAACATAATTTTTTATCGTAAAATTCAAGTATCAGAGATAGATGACGCTCTGAAGAAGATGAAAAATGGAAAGATGGTTGAGCCAGACGATATACCCATTGAAGTATGAAAATGCTTAGGAAGGGAAGAAATTTTATGGCTTACTAGTTTCTTCAATAAGATGCTGATGACAAAGAAGATGCCAGACCAATGGAGAGAGAGTATTTTGGTACCTTTGTATAAAAACAAAGGAGATATACAAAATTATGTCAATTACATGAGAATTAAATTAATGAGCCATACTATGAAACTATGAGAACACGTAATAGTGAGATGAGTTAGACGAGAGACTAGCATCTCAGAGAATCAATTTGGATTCATGCTAGGGAGGTCAACATTGGAAGCTATACATCTCTTGAGGAGACTTATTGACAACTATCGGGAAAGACAAAAAGATTTGCATATGTTGTTTATTGATCTGGAGAAGACTTATGATAGGGTTCCAAGAGAGGTCTTGTGGAGAGTCTTAGAAAAGAAAGGTGTAAATGTATCATACATTGACGTAATCAAAGATATGTATACAAATTCAGTGACCAGGGTGAGGAAATATGGAGGATTAACACAGGAATTTTCTATCGCCGTTGGCTTACATCAAGGGCCAGCTTTAAGCCCTTATCTCTTTACCCTTATATCTTAGATGAGCTCACCAGACATATCCAACAAGCACTACCTTGGTGTTTATTATTTGCAAATGATATTGTTTTGGTCAATGAGACGTGCGAGGGTGTAAACTCGAAACTTGAATCTTGGCGCGACACTTTAGAAAAGAAGAGTTTTAGGTTGAGCAGAACAAAGACGGAGTATATAGAGCTTAAATTTAGTAGTGCAAGAAGGTCGGATGACTCCGTCATTAAATTGGGTGACCAAGATATTTCCCACAGTGAGTGCGTTAAATATCTGGGATCGATAATTCAAAAAGATGGAGGTGTAGATAAAGATGTGATACATAGAATCCAAGCAGGTTGGTTGAAGTGGAGAGACGCGTCTGGGATCTTATGTGATCATAAAGTACCATTAAAACTTAAAGGCAAGTTTTACCGTACTACAATTAAGCCAGCAATGCTCTACGATTCTGAGTGTTGGGCAGTGAATGGTGTACATGAGCAAAAAATGGGAGTTGCGGAGATGTGAATGCTTAGGTGGATGTGTGGTCACACGAGACTGGATAAAATTAGGAATGAATGTATCAGGGATAAGACAGGAGTGGCGCCAATTGTAGAGAAGATGCGAGAAGCTCGTTTAAGATGGTTCGAACATGTACATAGGAGACCATTAGAGGCACCTGTTAGGCGTTGTGTGAGTTTAGTCACTAGACATGTTAAACGGGGGAGGGGTAGACCAAAAAAGACTTGGAATGAAACTATAAGGAAAGATATGATGTACTTAGGTATTAATGAGGCTATAATTAAAGATAGGACGCAATGGAGACAAAGGATCCATATAGCCGACCCCACTATGGTGGGATAAAGGCTTGAGTGTTGTTGTTGGTTATCATAAAAAGTAAAAACCATTTTTCTGTAAACCTTGTACATGAAGTCAATTTTTTTTATTTCGAGGCAGTTTTCCGTAATAAGTTGTTATTTGTTTCTACCACCTTATGCATAATTATTGTTGATGCAGTGTAGGTGACACTTTAGATCTAGTGCCCATTGCTGCCTTCCATGGCCGTGGAAAGCGCACAGGTATGAATTTCGTAATACTTCAGTTGACCATCTGTTGTCATTCAGTTTGCCAGCTTAGAATTTCCTTCTCCAAGATTGGCATATCATTATCTCTTGTTCCATTGTTGTATTTCTGAACAATATATGTATTATTGATTTTGTTCTGCTATCAATCAAATTTTCTGACACAATGAGTTTTATTTATTTATTTGTGCATACACTTAATGTCTCTAGCTCTCACAGGAGGTTATGGTTCTTTTCTTCTTGCTTGTTATGATGAACAAAATGAAGAATATCAAAGCATTTGCAACATCGGTAAGTGGATTGATATTCATATAGGTTATTGTTCATCTACAACTTCACTTTCTTTTGATATTGACAAAGTAATTATTTGTTTATTTTCCAGGTACTGGATTTTCTGAATTGCAGCTTGAAGAAAGGTCCAAAAGTCTTGGCTGTAAAATTATATCAAAGCCAAAAGTAAGTCTCTGTACAAAGTAAAATTATATCAAAGCCAAAAGTAAGTTTTTGTACCTCAATGTAGTATGTCAAACTCTTTTATTTCTGTTTTCTTTTTGAGTGGATCTGGTTTACTTCTCGTTTCAGCCATACTTTAGAGTTGTTTGATTCAATGAATCTTGACCGACTGCATTTATTTCTGTTCTTCTTTCTGAACTTATGAATCTGGTTTACACCTCATTTCAGCCATACTATAGAGTTGCTGATTCAATGAATCCTGATGTGTGGTTCGAGCCAGCAGAGGTATATGAAATATGCAATTAAATGATGTTATTTAGATCTTCTAGGCTCTAGCAACATAATTTTGTTGTTCAGTGTTTTCCATTTTTGATAAAGTCAAAGTATTATATGTTAAGATGGTGAGTATTGATAACTGTGTACGGTGCATGCTTTTTATGTGTTTTTAAAACTGTCAAATCTCCCATTATTGATAGTTATAATCTCTAGCAAATTAGCCTCCTAGTATCAAAAATTACTGTTACTCGTTATGATTTCCAATAGCTAGATCCCAAGGAGAGGAGAAGAGAGGAAATTTAAGGAGAAACTCAAGGCGATGGGATCATAGTTCATGGGCGGGCCAACCCATATCAGAACCTGTTCGGGTTTACTCCCGTAGTAGGGGTTAGGGTCCATCGTATGGATGATCCGAGCCCGTCGTAGCCTCGATGTGGATATTTTTTATGTGTTGGCTTTATTTTTTGCACGTTAATTATGTACGTCTTTTGTGTGTATTATGACGGTCAATCACAACCGTCCATTGTGTATCTCTAGCCTATAAATATGTTTGTGGAGTTCTTTTGCGGGGATGACAATTTTGAGGGGTTTCATATTTTGTGATCATGCCGCTGTGCCGATTCTATGGAATATTAGGTGCTGAAGCCTAATAGTATTTCCTTTTCATTTAGCCGCCCCATTTTGACCACATCACCATACAATTCCTCAGTTTTTCATGTTACCTCTCACACAACCCTCGAAACTGCATAAAGCCGCTACATAACCGCCCGTTCTTGCGCATTCTGGATAGCTGATCCTTTCTGGGGCTAGAACCAGACGCCTCTCTGCAGTTCCAGTGCAACAATAACCGCATACCACCTGTTTCTCACGAAAACTCGTTGGTTGCGGCCCGTCTGTAGTTCTAGTGAGGAGGATCTCACTCGAGATCAACATCTCTCTCTCCGGTAGCATGCGTCGATCCTCCCTGAGGAAGATCTGGACTGCCTCCTGTTGTTGAAGTCGATTGATTGCTCCCAACAACCCGATAACGAAGCCCCCTTGTTCAGACACTGGAATCAACGATCCGCTTGGACGATTTCTCCCAGCAGCCCGGTAATTCATTTCTAGCACAACTACTACTCACCCTCCAATGTCTCGAGTCGACCTTCTCTGAGGGCCATTTGGACTACGGCTCCGCTTGGAGCCTTGGATTGACGACCAGACCTCCTGTAACCTCTGACCAATGGATTTTTGAATTTTGTGGACTGTTCTGAGGATCTTGGGGCATTCTACCAGCAAACATATGTCCACCTAGCCTCTATACTGATTGGCCAATCAAGTTCTCTACGCCCTTACCGTGTCGCATCTCTCCGACAACAACAACCTCCTCCGACAACCCGAAACTGTGCAGGAATCCAGTTTCCAGCACTTGAATTTCAGAGATTCCGCTATCCCAACCCACACACTGCAGTAATCCCCCTCATTCAGGCCTTAATTACTTATGTAAGTTCTAATTAGAAGTTCCTATTCTTAATATCGAGTATTTATTGGAAACTATTTTATCTAGGGATTGCAATTTGTACAAGTTTGCCTAACTTCATGCTTTATTTAATCGGTGTATTCGCCGCTTATTTAATTAAAACACTCTTACTTTACTTCTTAACTTGTTTGTTTATTTTACCTAGTCTTAATCGTGCATGACCGTAAACCTTTTATAATATCAGAAGTCATTGCAAACAAATGTTAGAATATTGCACGTGCATTGCATCCATATAGATTTCTATACACCATTACGCCTGCATACATTTGTTAGAGTTTACGGTCATGCAATCCTAGGGAAAAACAAAAAATAATGACAATACAATAAAATAACAACCGCTATTGAGGAAAAGATGTGTGATATGGACCACTATTTGGGATCTAGTTCGCGACCAAACGAGATAAAAATACTGGAGGAGGTTGGAGCTCCCCTTCTTGGAGCCTCGGGAACCTATAACAATGGAGGGTGATGACAAGAGTGGAGGAGGTAGTCGATCTACGAGGATCGACAAGGAGACGTAGCGGCGTTGGCGTCTGCGATCGTAAGGAAGCACGACTAGGGCGGCGTGGCCGGGAAGAGAGAGAGGAGAGAAAGCTGAGGAGAGGGAAAAGTTTGATTAAATTTGTAAATTTTTCTCCACGCAACCCACCTATATCCGGTTGGGTCCAAGTTCAACCACAGTTCCAAAAGTGCCCTTTCACTAAGCTTAACATCATGTGAGGTAAAAAACACGATGATATTAAAGTACGAATTAAAAACAAGAGCGGCGCTGAATTAATCCTTGCGAGGTTCCGCACGACGTTGGTATGTAACGCCCAACGTGGATCTGCAATACCTCCTCCCTCGTCGACATCAAGCTTGTCATGCATCTGTGGTGGTAGTTGAACCAAGGGGTTTGGGGGAGGCACTCAAATGAGCGACTTTAACTGGGACACATGGAAGACGTTGTGAATCCGGGCATCAAGATGAAACTGGAGATGGTATGCCACGTCTCCAATACGTTGCAAAACTTCAAATGACCGATAAAATTTAGCGTCCAACTTGTGGTAGGGGCTCTTTGCAACGGATGTCTGGTGGTATGGTCGGCCTTTCAACCACACCCAATCCATGGGTGTGATGAACAACTCTCGATGGCCCTGGTTGTAGGCGGCCTCCATGCGTGCCTATGCCTAGAGAAGGTGCTCACAGTCGAGGTTGAGAATCTGGTCGCGGGGTTGTAAGTCCCTATCCACGACTGCCGAGCTAGTTGAGCCGTCGTCGTAAGTGAGTTGGCGAGGAGGATCCCTGCCATAGATGAGACGAAAGGGAGTGGTCTATAGAGCCAACGTGCCCGGTCCTTGGGGTGATCCCTGGTGATACAACGAAGATACATCTTGACTGTCCGATTGACCACCTCAGTCTGTCCATCAGACTGCGGATAATAACCAAAGGAAAGGGCGAACTTGGTGCCGCAAATCGTGAACAACTCCTGCCAAAACTGAGAAGTAAAAACCTTGTCCCAGTCAAACACAATACTCTCTGGTAGGCCGTGTAGGAGGAACACCAGATCAAAGAAGAAAGATACGGGCGACACCTTCCGCTTTAACAGGATGACTCATGGCGATGATGTGCACCTTTTTGGAGAACCTATCCACCCCACAAAGAGGATGAACCTCCCTCTCGATGTGGGTAAACTCTCGATAAAATCCATAGAGATGTCCGGCCATATTTGTGTTAGCACGGGAAGTGACTGAAGGAGGCTGCTAGAAGTAGGCGATCCGCCTTGCTGCACTGGCATATTGAACATGTGGCAATGAAATCATGCATGGTACGCTTGAGGCCCTGCCAAAAGAACTCTGCCCGAATGCATTGAAGGGTCTTGTGGACCCCTTCATGGGTTACTCTATAGGTACCAACAAGGATGTCGAGAATTAGTGGTGATGCAACTAGTAGATAGATCCTGCCTTAATAAACAATGAAGTCATCTTTCACGACCCAACAAGAAGGAAGCTACCCCTCCTTGATTCGGTTGAGGAGCTCTAAGAGGGATGGGGGAATCGTGTACCTCCTGCCGAAGTCGAGTGAGAACAGTAAGGTGGGCTGGGAGATGACTAGGAGAGTCCCGTCCTGATGGTCGCGACGAGAGAGTGCATCCGCCGCACATTCAAGGCACTCGCCTTGTACTCGGCCCGAAAGTCATAACCCAACAACCTGCTTATCCAACGTTGTTGAGGCGCGGTACTGAGGCGCTGCTTCAGGAGGCACTTCAAAGTGAAGTGATCTGTGTGAATCAAAAATGTTCGCCCCCATATGTATGACCGCCAGTGCTGGATGGCCTTAGCTATGCCAATCAACTCTTGTTCGTAAGCGGGAAGCTTCTGGTGATGTAGGGCCATCTTTCGACTGAAGTAGACAATCAGATGCCCCCTTGCTAGAGCACTGCGCCACACCCTTGCCTGGAGGCATCAGACTCGACCTGAAACTCCTGGGTAAAATCTAGCAAATGAAGCACTAGCGTGGTCACCAACCCCGGGATGTTCCTTCGCCACTTTGAAGTCCCAGGTGCGGATGATCCATCAATATGCGCTTCTCGCAAACACACACAAGGCTCATGGCGGTAGCGAGGTCCGCAGGAGTCTGGAACTCCACATCCAAACAAAGACGCTCATGGAGGCCCGCCGTGAAGAGTGTCCGTGGAACGGATGGGGCGTGGGCGAGCAACACATGGAACTACTCCAAGTAGTCATCAATGGACCCTGGCTGTTTGAAAGAGATGAGGTCGTTGATTGAGTTACTGCGAAGGTGTGGCCCGAAGTGGAGGTTGCAATTAACCTTGAAATCCTCTCTTGTCAAATGAGATTTTTCCCGTTGCAATTGGGAAAACCATAACTAGGCCTAGTCCATGAGGTGAAAAGATGCGACACTGATCCAATCCTCTTAAGGGGTGCGCTGATTGACAAAAAATTATTCACAGCGCGTAAGCCAAGTCAGGGGTCCTCGTGGCCGTCAAAGAAAGGGAAATCTATCTTCACATGGCGGGGAACACCGCTCCTGTCGGAACAGGGGGTAGTAAATTCTGGTCGGGGTTGGACGACCGGTCCTCCATGGGAAGATCCCTAAGCGGGTCCCTGTGGTGGCGGAGTGGCATCAAGACGAGTGTTGATGGCCTTGAGGAGGTCGGTGTTGTGCATCGTCATCATTTTCTGAAATGATTCCAAGATCTGAGGCAAGGTAAGGCCATCTTCGTCCATGGCAGTTGCTACCGGAAGTAGAAGACCGCAGATTGAGGTGGGCAGAATGCGACACTGTCCACATGGGGGTCAGTGGTGTCTACGGAAGAGACTAGGAGGTGTGGTTGCACTGGAGGAGAAACACACATAGGAGGTGCAAGAGACGCTCAACACAACTGCGCACGCCGATCGGAGATGCGCACTGGAAGGTCGTGGGATGGCGGTTCGTCCGCTCGTCAGCGGTGGGAAAGGGCGGAAAGCCGTCGGAGAAAGAACTTGGCTCTGATACCAAGTTGATATGGATCCCTATTTGGGATCTAGTTGCGTCCATGCGAGATAGAAATCCTGGAGGAGGTTGGAGTTCCCCTTTTTAAGCATCAGGAACCTATAGCGGCGACGGGGGATGACCGTAGTGGAGGAGGTAGTCGATCCACGGGGATCGGCCGGGAGAACTGGTGGCGTTGGAGTTTGCGATTGTAAGGAAGCGCGGCTAGGGCTGCGGGGTCTGGAAAAGAGAGGAGAAAATCGAGGAGAGAGAGAGAAAATTTTGATTAAACTTGTATAATTTTTGTGTGTGCTCCAAGCAGCCCGCCTATATCCGGTTGGGCCCAAGTTCAACCACAGTTCCAAAAGTGCCCCTTCACTAGGCTTAACATCATGTGAGGTAAAAATAAAAATGTGACGATATAAACGCACAAAATAAAAATACGAGCAATGTTGAATTAATCCTTGGGAGTTTTGCACGACGCTGGTATGTGATGACCCCACTATGGCGCCACAACAATATGATACGTGGTAGCTCCTTGTGTGATGGTCATTGCCTCCGTTCACCAACTATAAACTCGCCAGGTTGTTGGTCCACTTCCGCATCTAGTTTGCCAGAAGCCTCCTGCATAACAATGCCTCAATCTAAATTTTTTTCCTTGTGATTAAGGGAAAATGCTAGAAATTGGAGAAAATCTGTATAATCCACCCAAGTTGCGTGCGATGGGGGGCCAATGTTTCCATACAAGGACATGGTTGATCTATCTCGCCCCATGAGACACTGTTCGTCTGCTGAGTATGGATGCCAGTTCGTACATGTGGTAAGTGTCAGCGACCAGTCCCACTGAAATCATCCACTAGATGGTTTCCACCACTTTCTTCAGTTGAGAGGCATATAACACACTGTGTGCGGCTCCGGAGGAAGTTGGAAGCAGCATCCAACCTCCCCCATGTGAGCTTTGACAAATACTATGTAAGTTGGACCGCAAGGGCTTTCACTTACATTCCCTTAGTACATTCCCTTTGTAAGTTGGACCGCAAGGGCTTTCACTTACATTCCCTTAGTACATTCCCTTTGTAAGTTGGACCGCAAGGGCTTTCACTTACATTCCCTTAGTACATTCCCTTTGTAAATACTGATGTTGGACGATAATCAGCCTTAGAGGAAGTAGGGTGAAGGACTGTACCTGAGCAAGATGTTGACCACGAGGCTGTTGCTGAAGCAGCGACTGTGTGTCCTGAAGATGCAGGAGGGTGGTAACCTGCATGAACACTTCAACGTGGTCTATGGACTTCTCAACCAATTGCATGTGGTTGGTGTGAAGATAGAGGAAGAAGACAAAACCATGTTGCTTCGTACCTCACTCCCGATGTTCTATAAGCATATGCAAACTACACTCTTATATGAGAATGATACACTAGATCTGAAGCAGGTCACATCAGCATTGTTGTCCAGTCAGATGTTGGCGGACCTTGCTCCTGGTGGTCAACATTTGTTGGTTGTAGGAGGACGAGGGAGGCAACTCAGGAAGGGATTTGTGAGTGCACGAGCCAGATATGCATCGAAGAAGAGGGCAATGACATGTTATCACTGCAGGCAGAGCGTCAATATCATGAGTAACTGTTCACAACGTGTACAAAGTTCTGTGGACTCCCAGAGTGCAGACAAGATGACGCTAGACCTGACAGAGGATAGTGATGACGCTCTTACTATCACTGAGATTCGTAACTCCGATAACTGGATATTAGATTCCGGTGCTTCGCAACATATATCTCAAATACGGGGATTGTTCAGTTTACTGTATGTGATGTCTGAGTCAGTCTTTCTAGGTGATGACTCAACATGTGAGGTCACGGGGACAGGGACGGTAGACATCCGAACGCATGAGGGAGTAGTGTGTAGGCTTGAGCGGATATATCTGGTACCTAAGTTGTGCAGGACTTTGATATCGTTGGGCAGACTGGACTCAGGAGGCTGCAATTTTGTGGCTAGAGCTGGAGTTCCAATGATGAAGCGAGGGCACACCGTGCTTATGCGAGCTGAGTTACATGGTAGTATGTACCAGCCGATGAGGACAACGATGCGAGGTGGTGTGCCCATGATTTCTGCAGCTGACAGATTGGATGATCGTGGTGGTGTAGGGGATTGCCCTTTTGGAACTCGGTCTAGGCGAGTCAGGTTTAGCGATCCAATTGCATCGACATTTAGGGGTTGAGCCCTAACAAAGATGGAGTCGACTGGAGGCAGGTCGGTTGATGTCTCTGGATTGAGATAGTGCTACGTGCAGAGTTGCTCAGTGCAAATTGGTGCTTCGTGCAGTTGATGCTACATGTAGATGGTGCTTAGTGTAATTGATGCTTCATGCAGGGAGTGCTTCGTGCAAGTGGTGGCTCCGGATCTCGAACTAAGGTGGTTATTTGTTGGATTTTTTTGGTTTGCTGATCCAATCGTATCCAGATCCGATCCGTTTCATTTTGTCTCATTTTGAGACCTAAAACCCTGATCAGCTAACAAGCCGTAGGAGAGCCAAACAAAAAATACGACCCCGACAGCAGGAGCCGGGGCATCCACGGCTGAAGGAGCTCGCAAGGGACCGAGCTGCGATTCCCTTTGATCGACTGTGAAGAGGAGTAAACCCCGACGTGTGAACCCTGATCCACAAACAACAACAATAACGAGCCCCTCTTTTTCTTTTTCCTCTCGTTTGATGACGACAACGACGTGTTGGTGCGAGAAGGCGGTGGGTGCTGGTGTCAGTGGATGTTCTGTGGGGTTCTGGTTGACGACAGCTAGGAGGGGCCGAGTATTTCTGGTGCAAGGCAGCAACGAGCTTCATTTCTGCGGCAAGACTGTGTCTGATTCGTCCTGGCTTGGATTTGCTCTCCGGTGGTGGTCGAGGGTTGGTTGTTTGACAACGATGAAGGTTCGTGCATGAACCTTGTGCATCTGTAGCTCTACAAATTGCAGCAAGTCATTCTATTACTCAGCGTGTGGAGGTGTCCGATTCCATCTGTGGTGCAATTTATCGGATCCTGTATTTTTTCTCGAGTATATTCATATTCATGTTTTGGATTTTATTGTGATATAAAACTGCGTGAATGTGATTGATACCATTAGCACTGCCGATTGTTTACCTATTTTGTATTCTTTTTAACTCTCTAATTGCAACTACGCCTTGGGGCCCGTTCCCAGCTCCCTAACACTAACCTAGTCGTCATTACACTTAGATGAATTCACAACTACCCTATAAATCTCTATATAGCCAACTTACGCAAGAAGTTTGCCACATGTAGGAATTTGGAGAAAAATGCAAATGACATGATAGAAGTTATGAAGGAAACTCCCATAAACCTGGGTTCTCCATTAGAATGTGTCTTAGCCAAGGGAGACTCTAGACGAGTTGTGAGTGGGGAATGTGAGCTTCCTTATTCTCGTTTCTTTCCTTCTTTCTTAAGCAACTAACTTCAATAGAGCACATTGACCTCCTTTGATCAATAACCATCATTGCTGTTTCTTCAATGGAGGAGGAATAATACTAGAGATCAAGAAATTGATTCCTCCAATGAGTTCATTTCCTTCAACGACATCTTTACCCAAATGCTCTTAGATACTTGAGAAAAACGGTTGGAGCGATAATCCCTAAAATTAACTTCTTATTCTTATGATTTCCAAAATTGTGTCATATTGAGGTCCTGATAAGGTCTATTGAGATTCTGCTTGAATTAAATTTTGCAGACCAAAAGTACTACCTTGACCAGGTTCCTAATATAGCTGAAGCGAAGCCCTTATAGAATTAAGTTCCTTGTAGCATGGATCTATACTTGTATTAGATAATGTTATAGAACAAGGTCCCAATAGCAGTAAACCTATACTAGCTGGAGCTCCTGTCCCCATGGGTCCCAATACTAAGATACCAGGAGCATGATAACATTGAATCTGTAACATCTGGACTTACTATCCTATCAGAGATATCGGGGCCCACAACACATGAACTTACTGTCCTACTTGGGGTCTTGATACAAACATTTTGGGTTCTCGACACAGACATATCAGGGGCTCAATACTCCCTGAGAAGATACCGGCTGGGCTACTCTAATGCAGTAACAAGAAACCATAGGACCAGCACACAAGAATCATGTATACATAATAAAAAATTAAACACGATGAAGCTCTAATTTATGCCAAAACAACCACAACATGATGGGTGGTAGCTGGCCATCAACCATTTGGAAGGGTACGGAGCCTATCACATTATGAAATGAGATGTTATAAGAGTTACTCTGGTTAACACAACCAATTGGTCCACCCCGCTCATAAGTGAAACATTTGAGGTAGATCTTCAAGCACCGGTTGAGAATCTCGATTTGTTAATTTGTTTGCAAGTGGTAAGTAGTGATCGTGCGCAGTTGGGTGCCCTCCAATTTGAAAAGCATTGCCAAAATACTCATGAAGATAGATCTTAGTCGCTAATGATGGATCAAGAAAACCCATGTAAGTGCACCGCTTCGTGGATAAAGGCATCCACCACTGAAAGAGCTGTGAAAGGGTGGAACAATGGAATGAAATAGCCGTATTTGGCCATATCTACCAACACCGAAGTATAAAAGTACTCATTCGACTTGAGATAGGTGATGAAGTACATCGTAATATCACCCCATTCTAGCTATGAAACTAGTAAAGGTTAAAGTAACCCTTTGAAAATGTCGTTTTGTATTTAGCGCATTGGCATGTGATGTGAGAGGCAACAAACTGCTCAACATATTGGAGCATGACCTGCTAGTAGAGAGAGGCCATGAGATGGCATATATCCCAAAGGCCCTGACATGACCTACAATTGCAGTAGTGTGGAATTCCACTAGAAGTTCGGGTATGCTTGAAGATGTGACTGAAAGAACACCTTCGTGGTGTAAACGTCTGCCGATCACAATGAATAGAGTATGAGTAGATATGCCCGTCCGAAGGGACTCCCAAATGGGGGAAGGACATAAGATTTTACTTCCATCTCCTATTGGCTCACTGCCGCCTCTTCCAAGATCGAGAGGGGCATTATCATGAGCATCATCGGTTTGGATTAGTGGGGCAATGTGTTAGCTATGTCTTACTAGATTTGAATTCCACATTAAAATCATAAACTAGCAGCTTGGCCACCTAAACCTATCATGCGTTAGTGGAAATCTTATAACACACCTCAAGTTATGGTGGTTGGTGCGGACTATAAAATGATGCGAAGGCCAACAACTCATTTTTATTAGATGATAGGGGCCAACATTATTGGAGAATTTATGGATAAAGTAAGCGATGGTCCGATGGTTATGTATGAGGACCGCACCTATATGGGACCCAGAGGTGTCACCTTCTACAATTAATGTTTGGGAGAAGTTTGACATGGTTTGGGTTGTTGTAATTCTTTGACCACTATATTATCCTTCAGTGTCTATTGGAATGGGTGTGGACTATCTTTTTAAGGAGATCCGTTTGAGCCCTCGCCAACTTGCTATACTTAAAATCTTGAGAGATACGCATTGAGCATGAAGTTTGGCACGAAGACTACTGTGACCTTATCGGTTTCCATGGAAGCCCCTTGCACAGAAGTAATGTATCACGAATTATTGATCTCCTCTTGACTGAACGAACATTTCTTTGGGTTGACATATAAGGAGCAGGTGTCTAGATTGGACAATATTAGGCTCTGTTAGGGAGTGGTGATTCTGTGACACATAAGGAGCGGGTGTCTAGATTGGACAATATTAGGCTCTGTTAGGGAGTGGTGATGCTGTGACAAGGGAGCTGTTAGAAATCGAGTTTGTAGATAATAATTGTTTGGATTAAACTCTGAAAACATAATAATTGTAAAACTGTGTTTGCAGAGTTTTTCAGAACATAGTAATTGTAAATTGTTTAGTAAAAACATTTTTGGTCACAGTTTTTTTTCAAATTGGTAAAAATATGCCGTAGTTAAATATCTCTTTAAATTGTTTTTCCGATAACTAATCAAGAAAATTTGATGAAGGATACTAATAAAACTATTGAGAAAAAACAATTATAAGAGTATAAAAGTTCTTTATTGTATCAGTTACCACTGCAACAACATGACGTGCCTTAAGATGTTCATACAAAGATTGATATTTTTCTGGAACCATAAGTAAAAAAGTGGGGAATTTCGCCAGATCATCGATACCCATCTCCATCTGAAAATACTCAAATCTCATTCTCATCACATCAATGTCTAGAGAGAGAACTTGGCGGCAACTGGCGACCATTTTCCTCACTAGTTTCGAAGAAAAACCGCATCGTTTCAGAAAATCCGAATGCATTGAATTAGGGGTAAGCTAATGCCTCGATATGTAGGATAAGCTAAACGAAGAGAAGATGCTAAGAAAATTGTTCGCATCAAAGCAAAATCTCAACAAAATTGGAAAAATTACTACGATAACCCGAACATGAAAATTCAAGAATGAAGGAGAAGAAGAAATACAGAGAAGTTATCTTAGGGTTTGAAGCAGCTAGTTTGCACAGAAGAATGAACGAAAGAGGATATTTTCAGCTAATCTGACAATGCAGGAGGTCGATAACAATCTGCAGATGGGCTACAGTTCGAAGGCGGTCTGTGATCAAAATCATATGTCGACTGCCATGGTTATTTGATCTGATGGGACGCAAAAAATGCGATGGAGGGAGCTACTCGAGAGTTGGGAAGGTGGCGTTATTGAGAAGAAGAGCGGAAGAGAATCACCACCTGATGAAACGCCATTTCGTGCGGTGGAGTTGGAGCAGACCCGTGCGGATGGAAAATAGCATAGAGACTGCTTATTTAATAAATGAAGTTTTGTGGATTATGCCACCAAAACTGATAGGGATCAACTGCGTGATCGTGATCGATGGAGGAGATCGGGCCAACACTCGACGGGATCTATTTTTGCATATTTGCATGAGATGCATTGATTGGTTCGGCGATTCTAGACCGCGAGCGCGTCTGGAGCGCCGTTTTACTATTATATGTATTTTTTTTATTTGGACTTGTATTTAGTGTTTTAGGACACCAAGCGTAACGACCAATCATAGCCGGGTGTCCAACCGCACCTCTCGTTATAAATAAGGGCGGAGGATTTCATTTGCAGTCATTGTTGAATTTGTGAGTGATTCCAGATCCGACAATCATTCGTGGTGCGACGCTGCCAGATCCCGGGGTGCGACGTCCCGGTTTAATTTTTCTGAAATTCCCGTTTTTCTCCTTTGTTATTTCCTCTGTTGCCGTGACCCCCCCTGTATCCCACGATCCCCCTATTAACCGCTCTAACCACCCACTAAACTCCTTTCTCACGGGAGAAAGCCGCAACTCTAGCAATCTCCACGGCTGAACGGAGCTTCTCCGCTCCCTGTTCACTTCCTTCCTCCTCGATGGAAGGATCAAAAGCTTGCTGTAGCGTATTCCTCCATCTAACCACCCAAAACCCTCAGCCACACGTTCTCCACTGTCGAAACCTTCCACCAATCAAGGCCACGATCTCCATTTTCCCTCCCCACAGGCCTTCAACTCCCTCTTCTCACTCGCCTTCAACAGAGCGACGCCTCCACAGATCCTCCTTCCCCATTCGATCGTTCAACTGTAGCCTCATGCGCATTCCATCTGCAAAGCCTCCATCCCCCAACTTCCTGAAGCAGACAACTGACCTTTTCCCTTTCGATTCAACAAGTCAGATGCTATTCCCTTCAGATCCAGCAACCCAAATCTTCTTCCTTCCCCTACGACCGAGCCATTACACCCCTTCCCCACTGCCAGTAATTCAGATATTCGCCGCATTCCACCATCGCCGGATCTCAGTGTTTGTGAGTATTAATTTAATGTGTTGTTTAAATTTTCAATATTAAATATTGGAAGATATTATATGTTTGCTTGGTATTGTGATTGCTAGTGCTTTTGTTTAGTTTCTTTAAAATCCTATAAAAATTATTCGTGCAAGTTGAGGTTGAAAATCCTTCGTATGGAGAAAACTTTTGATATTGTTTGCGCGCTTGAAAATCAAAATCACATTGTGTAGATTTGCTTAACTTTTATAATTATATTTGCTAGCATCTGATTTCGGCTTATTTTAAAACATACATGCAACATTTATATTAGGTTCATTCGCGTCCATTACGCACACTCACGTAGGTTTGCATTACCTTCGGCACTGCCCTTTTCACAACCCGTCCTGCGTCAAGAACACAAGCTATTTACAAAATTGAGTTTTTAGCCACCGAATTTGCTCTCCCAAACGGGGCCTTTGCGAGGTGCTCTAAGTGATCTCGTCGTGATGGACTAAACGAGTTTTTGACAAAAGAATTTAGAATGGACTACATAACACTTGTTTGAATATGACATTGTAGCGTGGAAGATAACAGGTGCATTGAGCAAGGCAGAATGACATGACCAACAATCATAATGATCTGTCATTTAGCGGTAAACCATGTAGTAGTTGCAACTGCTATTCTTCTTTCGGATAAGGACTGAGATTGAGAAGGGGCGGGCGCTCTGGCAGATGATCCCTGCAGATGACATCACCACTAGTCGCTCGATCTCGTCCTTCTAGATGTGATCATATTTGCGAGGCAGGGGATGTCTACTAGCTTCGCCGGCCTAGCACTTGCGAGGTGCATAACAAGATGCAAAATGAGTTTTTTGCATCTTTTGGATTGCTTTACGGGCAACTGTGGTTCAGAGGAGAGATGTATTGACTTGCAGCGTGTGTGGTTGTTCCTAGGGGTGTTTACGAGCCGAATCAGATCGAATAGCGAATAGCTCTGCAACTGAATCCAAATTTGTCTTAGAATGTGGAGATTTAGATTTAGATTCGTTCGAATATTTGAATTAGGATTCGTCCCGAAATCCCAAATTCAAATTCCGATTCGAATTCAAAATCACCTCAAATAAAGGACCAAATAGACTTTTATCAGACGACCAAGATCATATTTATAAATAATATATATTGCTATTATTTGCGAACTATTCACAAATCTTGCCAATAGAGAACGAATTTGGATTTGAATACCACCCCAATCCAAATTTGGATTCGAATTCGTATTTGAATTCGAAAAAATGAATCTTAGTCTAATATTCACGAATCTATTCCCAAATTATTCACGAACTATTTAGTTTATGAACAACCCTAGTTGTCCCAGTGAGGCGCATGATAAGAGGCAAAAATATAACTTTTTTGCTTCTTTTGGATTGCTTTATGGGCAATTGTCCTGTAGAGGAGATATGCATTGCCTTGCATCGTATGTGGTTGTCCTTACAGTCTAACTTGTAAATGTCAGCTGATATTTCAGATAAATCGTTAGAGATGTCAGTTTAAGGGGGAAAGCCACGACATAGGCATTTTGAGCAAAAATATCATTTTTTTTCCAAAAAAGTTGGCTATCCAATATATCGAGCCTAATACATCGGGCTCATTTTGTTTATTTTGTTTATTTTTATTTCAACATATTATCAAGTTAACAAAGCTCTCCCACGCTACGTCACTTTGACGGTTTGACAAAGAAGCTCAAGCCAAGATACTAAGGCTTTGTTTATTTCGTCTGTTGCTGATCGAAAAGGAGCTGTCAGAGATGGAGTTTGAAAAAAGAGCTGTCTGTGAAAAATGGAGTTTGCAGTATAAAACTGTTTGGGTGAAACTCCGTTTGCAGAGATGTTCGAATAGCAGTGCAAATATTTTTTTGGTAAAAACAGAGTTTTTGTTCTGTTATTTTCATAATGCGTGAAACCTAAAAATCTCAAGCGTACAAATACAATTATAATCAAACTCCTACTGTCTCTAGCATCACATCATAGCACAAATCATCGGATGATAATCTACTAGAGATCACAGGGCACTTTTGCCAAAAAAAATTTGATTCCAGCTTTAGAAAAATGAGAGAAAACGCTTGATGCCATCGAATGGTGGATGCATCGACGCCGTCAGTGAGGAACGTCGACGGCCAGGGCCTTGCAAACTAGCAGAGTACTCGTCGGCGCAGTCGGTGAGGAACACCAGCGATCAAAGCTAGCAAAGTTTCCTTCGGCCACTCGGGGAAGAAGATTACTGGCGCTCGGGAGCTTTTGGCGAGAAGAACATAGGAGCTTCGGGATCGAGCAGGAGATCGGAAGAAGAATGGGAGCGAGGGCGAGTGCAAACCCGCTGAACGCCTGAACCGCGCCGTGCAAAAAGGAGCTCCCCGCTGCGTCTTGGATTTTAACTAATCCTAGATTATTTAAAAACATGGTTTATGATTCACCGCCTCCACAAACGACCGCTCAATAGCAAACTCCGTTTTCGTGAAAACAACGAAATGGGGCCCAACTGTTTAAACAAACGAGCCCTAAATATTGACGCCCAAACCTATTACTCTCCGACTCCCTTCTATTTCTTGGTCCAGTCATTCCTCGTTGGCATCCTTCAAGTCGTTCCTCACGGGCATCATTTTACTTCTCTTCAGCATACTTGCTAGTGTTCCATCATCTCCCCACCATTCTTTGGTGGAAGGCTCTATCCAGGTAGTGCTGTCCCTCTGTTTTTTCTCTCTTCATCCAATTAAAATACTGTTATGCTGTTTTCATTATGAAAACTCCTCCATTTTCTCTCGATCCAGCAATTATTGGTTTAAGGTTTGTTTATTTTCTCTTGTATTTTCATTATTAGCATGATTAATAATTGATGCTGTAAAAAAAATTAGGGAAACAACGTTCATAGTTATAGTTTGTATATTGATAGTGTGTTTGGAAGTCTTGAATGATTATTGTGTTTCATTATTCATATTTGTGGGTCTATTCTGTTTTTTCCTCTTCCGATTATAGTAATTATCTGGAACATTTATTTTTTACTGTATAAAAGTTGATACAAAGTTTAAATATGAACTTGAAATATACTAGCACAATCCTATAGGCGTTGATATTATAAATGGCCAAACAAAAGGAAGGGGGGTCGTCGGCTACATGGAAGAGTGTTGAAGTAAATAAGATATAATAAAAATGTTCTGGTCATTTAATATTAAACAACTACCAAATAAATCCTCTTTCAAAAGATAAAACTGTAGCTCCATTATGAACAAAACTGAAAAAAGATATTCTCCAAACAATTTGTAGCTCCATTTGTAACACTAAATGTTTGGTTATTTTTTAAATCTTGTTTATTTAATCTCTTAGTTGGTTTTGAACCCTAATTATATAAGTTTCTTGTGTGTGTTTGCGGGGAACTTTTCATATTGCATCTAAAGAATGTCTAGGGTTCTATCTTATTTATGGTGAATTTCAGGTTTCTATTCCCTAGCTTCTTCTAGGGTTTCCGGATGGACGCAATCAATGCTATTTTGTGTTTATACTGTATTACGTACTTCAAATTGCATTCTTTCTGCTCCACCCATTTGTTTTGGCGCATCCCTGATAATATGGTGTTGGCCCTGTGTATATCACACAGAATGAAAGGGCAGGGATTCATATAAGATAGTAAATTCCGTTTCAATTAACTTACATTGATTGATATTCTATTATAGATGTTATTATTACTATTATTATTTTGTTTGGTGGATCAGTGATTATAGACTCTATTAGAAACTTCGTCCCACTACCAAAGTTTCGTTGTCTTTGATTGGAGGATCGATACTCTATTAGAAACTTCGTCCCACCAGCAAAGTTTTCATTGTATTTGATTGGAGGATCGAATCATTACCAATCAATTAGGGCTTAATTATCTACCATTCTGCTGTGATGACTTTTTGTCTTTTGGGAATTTATTTCATTTAAGTTGAATTGATGTACAAAGAGCCATAATAATTAAGTAATGGGCTATAAAATTCTACTCTTTTGTTGGTGAATAGTTCATATCTACTAAACTAATTACAGATATAAAATTCATTTTTAGATGAACTATAGGCTTAAACTTTTTATCAAGACACACGGCCCTATTTTTGAGAAGTAAATGACTATATATGACTTCTAATTCTTGCTGCACCCATCAAACGTGTGCTGCTGTAAGTTCTGAGGTGACGACTGACCGTCTTACTGATGAACATACTATCCTACTTGTGTGGTTAATGCAGTAGATGTTGGACATTCTTTGTTGCAGTATGATACTTATTTTTTATTTTCCATTAGATTATCACTCATTGATATTTTTATTTTGTTCAAGGTTTGGGAAGTAAAGGCAGCTGATTTGAGCATCAGCCCTGTTCATCTTGCTGCTTCTGGTATTGTCGATCCAAATAAGGTTCTAAAAATGCCATTTTGTTCTCAGGGAGCATTACCTTACTAAAATCTAATCAGAACACCGACAGTATAGTTTCTAATGATAAATATCTTTAGGGTATCTCTCTTCGATTTCCTCGTCTACAACGTGTTCGGGATGATAAAAATCCAGAACAAGCCACAACGGCCGAGCAGGTATCTGCTTGATGTTATTGATGCATGTATTGGCTTGCTGTAATTGCACTTATATTTCTTAATGAGATTACAAAACTTATCTTTACTAGGTTGCTGATATGTATCGTGCACAAAAGATAAATCATATCCACAATCAAGAGGAAGAGGATGATGAATGATGTTGCTTCTGATATCAGTCAAGTTCTGTCATTTCGTTAAGGTTGGCATCATACGATGCATGGTAAAATCATCATTCATTCACTGGATTTACTATTAACATATTCTACCGTTTTGTGAAGCAAAAATGCCGAGGAATTCATCCTCATGCTTTTGAAATTTCTGATAGAACTTTTGTTCCTTCCCGCGCTAACCAGTTTGCCTAATAAATGACAATTTGAAACAATTTGGTCCTCTGACCCTCCTTTTTTTGTTTGGGAGTATCTTAGTTATCAAAATCTTTAAGTTCAATTATCATGCTTTATAAATTAAATCTTCATAGTTTATTACGCTTCAACAACAATCAAATATAAATAAATATAATGTTTTATTGGCATGCCCTAACTGAACCTAGGGTGGATGATACTGTCCTCCTTTGTTTTGACCTTAAGTTTATGGTTTAGAGCTTGGAAAGAGGGCTGAAAGATAATTTTTTTTCTCTCTCTCTCTCTATATATACTATTATATAAAGGAAAAGTGCCCTTTGGTGCAACATTCATAAGGTCCATTATACCCTCGTTCTTTTCACTTAAAGACTAGGATTAAAGAGAGAGAGAAAGAAAGAGAGGAGAGAGGGGGAGAGAGTGTTGGGCCTAGAGGGAGAGAGAGAAAAACAAAAATAATTTTTGTAAGTATATAAGTATATTCTTTTACAAAATAAATATTGTAATATTGATGTATATTTTTTTTTACGGTCATTTTGAGTACTCATATGTATATGTTGCGGGCGTAACCCGCCTTGATGTGGATGCAACCCGCAGACTCATCGAGCTTGGGCGAAGCCCGTGCGGAGGCGGGCGAAGCCCGCCTGAATGCGTCCGAAGGCTGCCCGACAACATCGCGTCGGGGGCGGGCGAAGCCCGCCGTCGCCGGCCGGGTACTGTCGCCAAGCTTGCAGATGTCGGATGTCGGACTCATGTCGGTTTTGATTTTTTATGTCGGATGTCGGACTCATGTCAGTTTTGATTTTTTATGTCGGATGTCGGATTGCGGGGGATATATCGGGGACATTTCAAAATGTCGGATTTTAATTATATAAATGTTTTTAATTAGATGGTAATTATTTTTGTAATTAAGGGCAAACTCAAATTCATATGAGAAGATTAAACTACTAACTAGTGTTTAATAAATTTATAATAAATAAGAAATGTTGCTCGAACCTTCTGATGAATTCATACTACACAAAAAATATAAATATTTTTGAATAAATTAAAATAAAAGCAACATAAGTGATAAAAACAAAATAGAACAAATAATATCAATGTAGACACGAATAATAAGAAGAAGACATTCAGTAGCTAATTAATATATCATTTCAAAAATTGAAGCATAACATTACAAAAGCAGAAACATAGCATTACAGAAGCAAAAACAGAAGCATAACATTCATGGTTTCTTTTAGTAGTGTTTTAAAGTTAAATATGGAGTTAATATAATTTAGCCTTTGATTTATGACAGTAAACAGTAGGTAGCAGTAGGAAAAAAGCAAGTAAACAGCAGAAAACAACAGGTAAACAGCAGGTAGTAATAGCATCAGGTAGAAAACAGCTAATGTCGCCGCCATAAGCCGCCATAAACCGACATGTCGGGCCGACATGTCGGCTGCCATGCTGGAAAACGCTATTTTTCTCATCTGTGTCGCTAACGTTGCGATTTCCCCTCAAAAATGACATGTCGGCCGACATGTCGGCCGACATCTACAAGCTTGACTGTCGCGCTTGGCCGTAGGGGCGGAGCCCCGTGTCGGGCACTCGTATGTATATATATATACCCGACTATCATTTGAAATGCTTCATGCAAAATCATGTTAACGTATAGTCGTACACACTATGGGAGAACTCAAACAACAACTTGGTACCATCGTGATGGGGAATCCTGCATCACACCGCCACTGCACACTACGCACGGGGAACCCCGTGCACTACCACTTGTATATATGTGTATGTGTGTATGTTATGTGTATATGTGCAAATTTGACCCGGGCACGGTTACCCTACCTGGGTCTGCCCGGGTTTGAGCCCGGTTGGGCCAGGCCTATGGCAGGCCTAAGGCGGCTCACCAGGCCCCATTATTTGGCTAGTGCCCGGCCTGTGCCTAGGCCTACCTGGGCACCAGGCTTAGCCTTCCCCGAACGGGGCAGGCTGGGCAGCCCAGTTATTTCCTGCTGGGGCGGGGCGGGCCACGCCCAACATTTAGTACTAGGCGGCTAGCGTGCGCTGACTGTCCAGCTCTGCTGCTGCTAAATGGCAACAACAACTGCCATTTGTCTGCAGGAACTGCCAAAGGTAGGGGAGCCAACCAAGCCCGGCCTGGCTGGGCTCGGTCTAGTAGGCTCCCCCATGGCCCCCTTTTAAAGAGGGGCCCGGGCCTGCCGTGCCTTTTTTGCACCCCTGGTTATGTGATAGAAAAACCCGACAAAGCTGGAACAAAATTGCAAAGTTGAGAGAATTTCAGGTTAGCTTATGTAGCAATCCGCGAAAGTTCAATTCAATAATAACCAGTCTTACAACATAGCTATATATATGCACATTTATGTATAATACAAGAGCAAAAAATGATAATACATATTAAAGACTAACATATAAATACTAGTATATTTAACTCCTCAAATATGGAAAGATGTCAATGATTCGCAACTTGGATATGTCATCAATGAAAGTATCAATGAAGATGTCGAATGATTTATCTTTAGAGTGAACGCTGATCCGTGGTAAAAAAAAATTATGTCTACTTTTATACGCTTGGTCCTATCGTGTTGGACCGAATTGTAAGCCATACTAATGACGATCTTATTATCGTAAAGGAAAATTCGTGTCTTCCAACAACCGAAGATCGCGTAGAATGATTCTCTACCACAGGCCTCCATGTAGACCTTGTAACAGTCTTAATACAATACTTTTTCACTAGATCTGTCCATAATAATTTATTCTCTACTCAGCCATATCATTAAGTTACTACCAATAAACGTGCAGTAGCCTGAGGTGGGCTTTCTATCATCTTGGCTGCCATCATAGTCATTGTTGGTGAAAAATTTAATTTTCAAGTGATCATTTCTTCTAAAAAAGAACTTCACGTCCTTGAGCCTTTTTGAGATACCTTAAGACTTGATAATCAACCTCTTGGTGTCTAAATCTATGAGCGTGCATGTACTTAACATTCTCACTGCATATGTTGTATAAAATGAGTGTGAGATAGATAAGTCACCAACCAGTCTCTAACAATTCGAGATGTCAAACATATATATATTCATATTATCTTCACCAATCTTGTGGTTAGCTTCAATAGTAGTATCCACTGGTGCAAATCTAAGCGTGCCAGTTTTTTAGGAGATCAAGAACATGACTTTGTTGAATATAAAGATTCCTTGCTTGGATCTCGTGTCTTCAATCCCAATAAATACTTCGATTTTTTCAAGATCTTTGACCTCAAATTCTTTTTGTAAATGTGCTTTTAACTATGAAATTTTCTCAGTGTCATTCCGTGTGATAACGATATCACCCACATATAATATAAGAGCCGTCACACTTTATTTTCTTTTAATAAACCGAGTATGATCTGAGTGCCCTTGTTTGTATACAAAGAATGCCAAATTTGAGGAGTCTACCAAACCATGCCCTGAGATTGTTTAAGACTCTAGAGAGATTTTTTTTAAGGTGGAAAATTTTCCCTTCAGATCCTTCCTTCTTAATTAAAATTTTGAGGAAATCTAATATATACTTCTAAATCCCCATAGAGAAAGCTATTTTTCACATCTAATTGTTGTAGTTTCTTGTTAGGGGCCCACAAATGTTATGGGCCTCGGGCGTCAGACCTAGTTATTATTTTTTATTATTATCCATTATTATAAATTTTTGTTAGTTGTTAGTTGATTAGACATTCATTTAAAGAGTCTTGTAAGCCTATTTAAAGGCATGTGAAATTGGTATGAAGACATCCAAGAAGATAGTCTATTTCCTTGTCTTGTATGAGATTGTAGTAGCTCTCTCATTCTCCTGAGCACACTCCGCTTAGGCAGCCGCGGTTCTGGCTCCATTGTATCCCCAGATCTCCTCTGTCATCTCCACCTCCAATCACCTCCGGAAACGACATAAATGCTTTACAACCTATGAGTTAGCCCGTAACAACTTGGTATCACAACATTTCAATCATCTCTTCCGCAAAGAGACCATAACATCGTTAACCTCGACCAATGACGTCAAGCTCTCGTTGTTTTCCCTCTGTCGACAAGGAGAAAGAAAGCCGATACCAAAGCGAGCACACTGTAGAAACTCGTCAGTCTCTCACGATGATAGCACACTGCAGAAACTCTTACAGATCCTTACGACAACGCATGAGACCGCATCGATCACGACCAAGTGCACTTATGCCGACTGCACACCTCCTCACCGTCATCGTCAATCACGTCCAACGTCTCTCCTAGGCTTCGTTTGGCGCGGTGGTGGCGGTCGTGAACGTGGTGGTCACGAACCATCGTTCGTGAACGCCCGACCTCACCTAAAAAATTTCATGCATTTTATGCTCAAAACTAGTTTATTTTCTTAGTAGCGGTCATGACCTTTGTCATGCCAAACATGCATTCTATGATAATTGTGTTTTTACCAAACTCATCTGAGCAAATAAGCCGCACCAAACGAAGCCCTAATCACTCAACCCCCACAGCTGCTCCCTCGTCGAGGCCATACGACTGTCCCCTTAAGATGCCGACACCACAACGAGCAGTCCAGGCTGTGTGAGTGCCTCTTTCATCACGCTTGCATCTAGAGAAGGAGAAGGGATCTCGACCTTCCACACCGACATCTAGAGAAGGAGAAGGGATCTCTTCATCCTGTCAGCGAGCCCTACATGCTTTCCTCCTAATCAACGTTGTCAGCCTTCATCATTGGGTGGAACAAGAAGTTAAGAACGCTCGAGCCTCACACCATCAAGCCACAGAGAATGCCCTGCTCCATCGTTCATTCTTTCATCGCGCTCTTGTCATGCTAGTTTTTTGAGCCCAACACCTGACATTAATTTCAGATTATTAATTAGTCACTTGATTAATTAATTGGCTGAATAAAAAAATTGGTCTTATTAATTGGTGTAATCTTAGGAAAGCACCGCTCGGGCTATCAGCATTCTTGACAACACCAGAAGCATCTTAGTTGACCGGCCTTTTCGACAATGGGTGTAGCAGCTCAGCAGGCCAGCAGTCTTGGCAGCAGTTGTAGCAACTTGGATGAATGACTTTCGCGGCAACGGTTGCAGCAATTCAGGTGGTCGCCATTCTCTCCAGCAGTTATAGCAGCTTGAACAACCGAAATTCTTGGCAGTGACTGCAGTAGTTAAGGCTGCGGGGTTTCTGGCAATGGCTGTAGATCGGGCTGCCGTCCTTTCTCCACAGTGGCACAACTGAAGCTGAAAGTGTTTGAAGAAATACGAGTTTGAGGAGATCACTTGGAGAAGATCAAGTTGATTCATCTCGACCGGCTTCGTTTGTATACTTATATTTTTAGTTGAGTATCTAGTTGTAGCATAGTTGTGACCAAATAAAGTATTGGTAGGGAAATCATTGAAATTGTTGCATGTTGATTTAGTTGAGTACAAGTCCTTTTATTCTTTTATGTCTTATTGTTGTTTACCCGCGTAAGGGTATTTCTGTCCGTGCACTTTGTTCTTATCCCTTATTCTATTTATATGAGTATGAGGTTGGTTTATTATTATGATCATTATTATTCTCTTCAACTTGGTATTAAAGCAAAAAAAAAAGACCTAATCCCGTTCCCTCTCCTTCGCTTGACGTCTCCGTCCCTCTGTCGCCCGCTGCTTCTCTTTCCTCCGCGTTTGCCCTCTCCGACGATGGTGAGCCGCGGTTCCCTTGACGACGGAGGTGCACGCTTAAGGATCGGCCGCTCCTCCTCATGATGCGTGTTTCTCTCCGCCGTCTTCTCCTTTTTCTCCGCTTCCGTAGATCTAGTGCCGGTTAATCCTGTCGATGGCTTCTCCAGTGCCGTTATTTGTGGCTTCTCCTGATCCAGTGCCGTTCTTTCCCTGTCGACGGCTGCTGCGCTCGATCCCGTCTGCGCCTGTCTCTTCCAAATCCCGTCTGCCGCTACGCTCGTCTGACTCGTCGAATGCCTCCAGCAGCAATTCGTCGAGAGATGAATTCGTCGAGAGCTCCAAATCTTCGTCGAGTGCTTCTCCAGCAGCTCTTCGTCGTGAGCTCTTCTCCAACAGCTCTTCTCCAGTGCACTTCGTCGAGAGCTTCAGCTCCAGCAGATTCGTCGAGAGTTCTGGCTCTTCGTCGAGTGCTTCTCTCCTGCTATTTTTTCTAAGTGTTCGTCTTGTAGTGCCTCATGGATGATCTGTTTGCCGCCGTTGATTCTCCATCACCAAGTTTGGTGACACCCCGGATGAGCGACCCTCATCGCCGTGGTCGTGGTCCTGCCCGTGGTCGTGGTCCAGGTCGGGGGGGGGGGGATACCGACAGACTGGATCTCGTCCTCACGATGCTGCTTACTCCACTGAGGCGCATGACGACCATCAGGGTTAGTTCCCAGGACATTTCACCACGTCAGAATTGGACGCTCTCCGCCATCTTCTGCACTCCCAGTCTGACACTTCCCAGAGCAGTACCTCTACTTCCTTTGTTATTGCTGCTATGCCTAGTGCCAATGCCGTTGCCACTCCTCTGTCCGAGTGGATTATTGACTCCGGAGCCACCGATCACATGACCGGCTCCTCCTCAGGTTTTTCTTCTTACACCCCCTTGTCAGGTAGGACAAGGTTATTTCCGCTAATGGCACCTTGTTCCCCATTGCAGGGAAAAGAACCATTTCTTGTTCCTCCTCTTTGTCTCTTTCGTCTGTCTTACATATCCCTTCTTTTCCTCGAAATCTTTTGTCTATCAGCAATCTTACTCGTTCACTTAACTGCTCGTTAACCTTCTTTCCTGATTCTTGTGTTTTTCAGGAACTGGGTACGAAGCGGACCATTGGCAGTGGTAGGAACCGTGGCGGGTTGTACTATCTGGATGCTTCCCGGGCGTCTCTTGCTCTCTCCTCTTCTGCTGCTACTGCTGCTGATGCTCGACGCTGACACTTACGTCTTGGGCATCCCTCTCTTGCTTATCTCTCAAAAATGTTTCCTGCTTTATCGCATCTTGTTAAAACTTTAAAATGTGATGTTTGTGATATGTCCAATTCGACATTCATTGTCCCATGTTTCTTCTCCTAGTACTCCCCCTTTTGCTATTATACATTCCGATGTTTAGGGACCTTCCCCTGTTGTTTCTTTAAATGACTATCGTTGGTTTGCTACCTTTATAGATTGTTTTTCTCGCACTACTTGGGTTTACCTTTTAAAGAAAAGAATGAAGTGTTTTCTGTCTTTCAAACCTTCCATAAGATGGTGCAAACCCAGTTCGATGCTACTATTCGTGTTCTGCGTAGTGATAATGGGGGGGGGGGGGGGGGAATACGATGATCGTGGAGCGTTTGGATCGTATCTCACGAGTCATGGAATTATCCACCAAAGTACTTGTGTCTACACCTCCACCCAAAATGGGGTGTGGCTGAACGGAAAAACCGACATCTCCTTGATGCTGTCCGGTGCCTTCTCCACATCATGCATCTCCCAAAATCATATTGGGGTGATGCTATCCTAACTGCCACTTATCTTATCAATCGTCTTCCCTCACGTGTCCTAGATTTTTCTACCCCCTCTCACACGTCTTTCTACGACTTCCGTTGTTCACACTGCTCATCTTCCACCCTGCGTGTTCGGGTGTGTTTGCTTTGTTCACGTCCATCAGCCTCAGCGTGACAAGCTGGACCCTCGGGCTCTACGTTGTGTCTTCCTTGGTTCTTCTGCCACAACTAAGGGGTATCGGTGCTACCCCCCTTCCAGACGTGTCTTCTGTACCATGGACGTGACGTTCCGTGAGGAGGAATCTTACTATGTGGGCTTGCCTCCCTCCGCTCGTCAGGGGGATAATGAGGTCATTGACTCAGTGCCTCTCCCTCTGATTCCTTCTACGCCTACCATTCCTTCTACGCCTACCATTCCTCCTCCAGCTACTTCTCCTACACCACCTTCACCTACATTTCCCACGTCACTTATACCTACGTCGTTTTCCCTGACATACCAACACATGCCCCTCATCTCTCCTCTTCCTCATATATATCGTCGTCGGCAAACAGGTGAACAGTCCTCCGTGGTTCCGTCGCTGCGAGTGTCGTCTTTGGACTCAAATTCTGGTGCTGACCTGCATGTTTCCCTTGCTGTGCTAAGAGGTAAGACTGTGTGTACCGACCATCCTATCTCTAATCATGTTGCTTATGGTCATCTTTCCCAGCTTCATCAGGGGTTTATATCCTAAGACGTGGCAGGAGGCAGTTGGCATTCCGACATGGGCTCAGGCAATGGAGGAGGAAATGTCCGCCTTGGATAAAAATCACACATGGGATGTCTCCTCTCTTCCTCCTGAAAAGAAAGTCATTGGCTCTAGTGGGTGTTCTATGTTAAGCAAAATCAGGATGACAAAGTTGAGCGGTACAAAACCCGATTGGTGGCTCGCGGTTACACTCAGACTCAGGGAGTTGACTACTAGGAGACCTTTGCCTCTGTTGCGAAGATGGACACTGTTCGTGTTATTCTATCTTGTGCGACATGCTTGGGCTGGGATCTACATCAACTGGACGTCAAAAATGCCTTCCTGCATGGTGACCTCGATGAAGAGGTTTACATGACCTTCCCCCCAGGATTTGTAAAGAAGCGGCAAGAAAGCCTTGTCTGTCGCCTAAGGAAGTCCCTATACGGGTTGAAGCAGTCCCTCAGGGCTTGGTTTGGTAGGTTCCACAAGGCCATGGTCAAGTTTGGATACCAACATGGACATTCTGATCATACCCTGTTCGTCAGGAAGAATGAGGGGAAGATAGTCGTTCTTATTGTTTATGTGGATGACATCGTGATCACCGGGGATGATTCAGATGAAATATCGAAGTTGAAAGCCCTTCTGTCTGCAGAATTTGAAGTAAAGGACCTGGGAAGGCTCCGCTACTTCCTGGGAATTGAAGTGACTCGCTCTGATCAGGGTATCTTCATCTCGCAACGCAAGTATGTGTTAGACTTGTTAACTGAGACTGAGATGCTTGGGTGTGCTCCCGCTAACACACCTATGGAGGAGAACCATAGGATTGATGAAGATACCGATGAAGATAGCACAGATGTTGCAAGTTACCAGAGATTGGTGGGCATGCTGTTATACCTTTTACACACTCGTCCTGACATCACATATGCAGTTGGAATCTTGAGCAGGTATATGCATGCCCCCAGAATCAAGTATCAGGATGCTGCATACCGTGTTTTTTGTTACTTAAAGAAGGCTCCGGGTCGGGGTCTGATGTTTTCAAAGAACAATCATTTAAAGATTGATGTCTTTACCGATGCGGATTGGGTCGGAAGCCGTGATGACAGAGAATCTACAACAAGCTATTGCACTTTCGTTGGTGGAAATTTAGTCACATGGCGTAGCAAGAAACAAAATGTGGTGGTCAGATCTAGTGCTGAAGCTGAGTATCAGTCAATGTCTGAAGGCCTCTGCGAAGGATTATGACTGCGCACCTTATTGAAAGACCCGGACCTTCAGATTGATACTCCCATCTCTCTGTTCTGTGATAACAAGGTCGCCATCAGCATTGCTCATAATCCGGTCCAGCATGACAGAACAAAGCATGTCGAGGTTGACCGTCCTTTCATTAAAGACCACCTCGAAAAAGGAAATTTAGTCACCCCCTTTGTTCACTCCAGAGATCAGTTGACCGATGTCTTCACCAAGAGTTTAGGGAGTGATGTCTTTACTGATGATATCTATAGACTTGGAATGACAGACATCTATTGTTCGACTTGAGGGGGAGAGTTGAATACAAGTCCTTTTATCCTTTTATGTCTTATTGTTGTTTACCCGCATAAGGGTATTTATGTCCGTGCACTTTGTTCTTATCCCTTACTCAATTTATATGAGTATGGGGTTGGTTTATTATTATGATCATTATTATTCTCTTCAACTGATTTTACTATTGGCGATTTCGGTTGGACTTTCGATTATCTCGAGTTTTTTTCTTCTTCCAAATTTGGGGTTTGCTTCATAAAAATTCCCGAGTGCTTGTGTATTTGTGTTTTTGCATATTGTGCCACTAATTCTTGTATGTCCGCCAAATTGAATCCTCATGGGTATCCTGGTCAGAGGTTGTTTATTACCCAACATAGCTAGCATCTGGTGAATTGTGAGCTGAATCATCATGAAGAAAAGTACAAGGAGTTTGCTGCATTGTTTGTGAATGGAATCTCAACTCATGAAGTTAATAATTGTAATGGCCCGCCAGGCCGCCACAATTTAACATTCAATAAGTCCATACAACAGAGGAAAAGCTTTTTTTACAGCGCAGTGAAAACATTTTAGTAAGCATTATGCACCGAGGAACCTGCGAATATGTAGAACAAACCCTGCATATATATATGCATATCAAAATACAACATTTCACTACAACTAGAGACATTACCCTATACACAAAAAGGTCACTAGACATCATCTATCCATCTGTTACTACCCAGTCCTCCTCCCTACCATCTAGACCGCAACATCACACGACTAACAAAAGAACAACTTTATATCATCATGCTGACAATTCTCATCCTTGCACTTTTCCCGATGTGTCTTAATGACCTCAAATACTACACTGATAATCTTAACCAACAACCGGTATTTTTCCTCCCTTAGAAGTCTCATTCCCTCCTCAAACCGCTTACTGTTGACCAAGTCTTCCTTGACCTAAAATATTGAGGAATTAAATTCAACAGTCACAACTGGCCCAATGAATTCTCATTTTTTTAAGTGCTTACATGCAATTCAAAGATTAGTACCAATATGCATAAATAAACCAAAGTAAGAAAAAACATTATTTAGTCCAATGTAAACTGGAAACCTGCGTAGCATATTAAGCAATTGATAATGAAATATACCCTAAGAAAAGTCATATGGTCCAATTGTGTCATAAAAACATCCGTAATTCATTTCAGTGTTTTATCATTCTTCGTGTCATAGGATACTCTACATAAATTTCTATCTTCATTTTATTTTCTCTCTTGTCGATGATAAAGTTAAGGATAAATTGTTTTTCTTTCTTTTCTAATGGGCCCAATACATGCGAAAAATGCTAGGTTACTAGCTGTTTGCCAACCTCTGGGCATCTGTTGCATGTCCAATTGTGTTGTGGAGCCCCGAAGGTCACCCACCTGTGGTAGAAATTTTACCCCTCCACTTGGGTTAACCCTTCATCATTTAGATGCATGCGACAGCTTAAACATTGTTGTCGTGTTACTTGTATTTTTGATTAGTTGTAGTTTTTATTAGGCTCCCTTCGGATTTAATTCTTTTATCAGCACCGCCAACAATTTAGCACTAAACCGGAGAATAAAGATAATTGGATCATAAGTATTTTTCGTCATGCATGAAATTAAATCTTCGAACATCATAGAAAAAGAAGATCAAAGCTATCAAACACGAGTAAAATCTTTCGAATAAATGCGTAAATCTATCAAGCAGAAATCATAAAATCTAAAAGTTGCATAGATATGAATGACTTGTATGCAATAAAATCTCTTTTACTCGCTTTAAAACATAGTGCATTTTAATTCGAAAGTACAAAATAAAGCATAAATTAAAGAAACAAGAACTCACATTCATCTTCCCTTTTCCTTTATTCCGCCTAGGGTTAGTGTTTCTCCCCTCCCGAGATGCCATCTCAAATATAATGGATCTTGGAACAAAATTCACTAAAGCTTGGAATTTCGAACTCTGCAAGTAATATATTCATTTTTATTTTCCGAAGCCAACATATTTCTACATGAGTTACATTAATCAAGAGAGGAGGACGACACGACCCTAAGACATAGGGAATTTATCATCCGTAAGATCGACCCAAACCAAACCAAAGAGGACAATCCAAACAGCTAGATCATAATCCATTAATTAGCCCGAGGAAAACAAGCTTAATAATCCATGACAAACAACCCACTGAATATGAGGATAAAGTTCTTTTAAATATCAAGATTAAACCTTGAATAAAAATCCCCATTACTGTAAAAAAGCAGCTCACTGAATATGCGATAGGATTCATTTAAAAATTAAGATTAAGCCTTGAATAAAAATCCCCAATACTATCAGGCAGCAGCCCCACTGAATATGTGAATAGGATTTGTGTAAAAATCAAGATTAAGCCTTGAATAAAACCCTCAATACTACAAGACAACAGCCTTCTTTTTTTAAAATTTAAGCTTAAGCTGTGATTAAAACCAGTGCAGAAAGAAATCCCCATATAAATGTAAAACAACAGCCTTCTTTTTTAAAAATTAAGCTTAAACCGTGATTAAAACCAGTGCACAAAGAACTCCCCATATAAAAGAGCTTAGGTTAGGAAATTTATCACCAAAATTCACAAGACTTCAAAGGGATTTAAGCTATGAGTGCATCACAAGCTGTTAACAGTAATTCCAACCACAAAACCCAACAAATCAGTCCTCAGCAGCAACAAAACCGTCCAGGTTAGGACCCAAAAGCATCAACCACAAGCTTCCAGAGCTCAAAGGGGAAGTAATAGGGGGGAGACTTTCCAAAATGCAGAATAGAGAGCTCGGGAGAGAGGGTAGCTGAGAGAGATGAAAAGAAGGGATAAACAGTATAACAATTCCAACTATAGCATCCAATTCCAGCCAAGCCCCAAAACTCCTCCCTTGGATTTAATCCAAGGGTCAATCTTAAGCCAACACAAGTTCCACCATAGGGCCAGGAGTAATAAGTCCCCCTCCACTACACTTCAAGTTACAAGCTAATGGAATGCAATACTATCCAATAACTCTTAACGTAACCAGCTAAAATCAATGGCCACGATTGAAATTAAAGATGTAAAGAGGGCAAAGCCCATTTCAAGCTCAAACCAGCCACGTCTACATTAACTTAAAATTAAAGCAATCAACCCACTGTGTTTAACTCCAATCATGAAGAGCAGCAGAGAAAATAAAAGCCACCACGACAAAACTCTCCATGACAAAACCCACCATGACACTTCATAACAAGAAAAAAAACATGAAGATACAAAAATGAAATGAAGTGATCGTAGAAATATTCAAAGAAGCTCCAAAATCAAATAAACTTGGCACATCATTGGTACTTCACCTTTGAATTGCATTCATCATCAGGGAGACTTTATATATGTTTTTGTTTAAAGAAAATTTTGGGGTTTCACAATAATGTTGTCACACCTTGGCAGAATCGAGCTATTTGCGTGCCTTTTGTCCTGCCTTTTGTCCACACAGATGCAAAAGGATACCCTTACAGTGTTTTGATTTTATTAGGTGACGAGTTTTGGCGTGCTTGATTTTTGAAAATTAATCCGGAAGAGATATTGACATGTGGAGGCACGTGTGAGTTGCAGTGCATTTTCGTGGGGAATTGGTGAAGCCGACGCGATGTGAGAGTCTGGGGTCCCTTGGAGTTTATGAGAATGACAGTCTCTGATAATCAATAAGTTTGAAGACGACATGTGACAAGGTCAGTTTGCAGATAGCGAGTGATAGGAGAATTATACAGGAGAGTTTTGTGAGACATTGCGGAGTAGATGCGATCTGCCATATGCGTGCAATATGCTTTGACGAGGATGCATGAAAGTTGACTCGCGGAGAAGCATGAGCAGGAGAAGATCTATGAACCATTGTTGTGGTAAGGGAAGAATCCAGATAGAGGGAGAGCCGAAGAAAAACAAAACTGTTGAAAGCCTCTTGGAGGGGAATCAGGAGATAGTAAGAAGAAAATCTAAGCCAGGTGGAAGAAACTAATCGGTAAGTCATTTCTTAAATCTATATTAAACTCTTCATTTAAAATCCAGATATTTCCTTTTTTATTTATCTTTATTTATCTAACATAAAATGGTTACAAGACCCAATCCTATTAAAAATTAATAATTATGCACATAACTATTAGTATTTTAAGTTTAACATGCAACCTAATAATTTCCAGAAAAAAGATTATCGTTCTTCTTCTTCTTCTGCATCACTATACTCATCCAAGGAGCTATTATCATAAATACATGTCTATAATGGAATCCTTAAGCTTGACTATAATTGGATTAGTGTTTTTGAAACAGGCACCGGACTTCCTGTTGACCATAAACCAGCCACTTGTCCCACTTGTTTGCTTGATAGAGAGAGAGAGAGAGAGAGAGAGAGAGAGAGAGAGAGAGATCATTCTCAAAATATCTTACTTTTTCACTACATCACAATTTTTTCTTCAGAGTATAATTGATTCTTTTTCCCTTCATGCAGCTGAATGAGTGGGAGGGAGACTTTGCTGTACATTTTATCAAGCAGTGTAACACCTGGAAAAAAAAAAACTGCTCTCTACCATCCAAAAAGAGCTCAGCATTGAAGTGATTGCTAACTTCTCAAGTTCAATCTTCACATCTCTCTATTTCCATCAAATATTTAATGTACTATAAGCTGAAATATCTGAAGGGGCATTGACCTTCTGAGAGGGTACCGCCCCTCCAGGACTGAGGGCAGCTTCTATCATTCTCATGTGCTTTTATCTTCACTGTTATTGAGAAGGACCCACAGGGTTGTTTATCAAATATTTAATGTACCTTAAGCTAAAGGACCTACAGGGGCTGTGCTCTTAAGATTATCATTGTACCACTTTGTCTTCAAACCCTATTTTTTTCTGCTGGATTGATATTATTAGGTTGTGGAATGCAGTAATATTTTAAATTATTAATAGTTGGTCTATTTGTTAAGCGAAGTTTAAATTTTGTTATGGAAATTTATTTGAGATTTCAAAGTGTTGTGCTTCAAAATGAGGTAAAAATATATCTAACATCTCTAAAATTCAATAAAAAAAAAAGCAAAGTTAAAAAATTAAATAAAATAAAACTTTTATTTTTAAATTCACTGCTAAAATTGATCTTATTTGATTACAAATTAATACTAGAGGTTATATTTATCTTTCTTAGGAGTACAAGTGATCAATTAAAATTTTCATATAATTTTCATCACATGTACTCTACTATTTTCAAATGAGTTGGAATTAAATTTAGAGATCTTTTTGTGTTGCATAAAATATAGAGCTAGCAGATTTTGGATCACATGTTGATTCTTATTGAAATATAAGTGGGGTTTTCATAATAATTTAGTTGATAAATTCTTTAGTTGGAATTTTAATAATCATATCAAACATAAGTTGGAGGGGAGCCTTGGCGCACCAATTGAGATATTATCGTGTGACCTTGAAGTTACGGCTTTGAGTTTTGGAAGCAGCCTCTTGTAAAGATGTAGGGTAAGGTTTGCCTACAGAAGTTGATGATAAATGTCATGCTATCTATATTTAAATACAATTATTAAAATTTATACTTAAGATATGGGGAAGTGAATTGTCAAATATAGCTTTGTTGTTTTAATCTAATGACTTCACATATATTATATATTTTTTTAAAATTCAAATAATTACACCATCCTAAATTAAAAGATTGATGGAAATCTGTAAAATTGAATTATTTTTAGTAAAACTTATATACTAATATGGTAGGTTGTCATTAGGCATGCCAACATTATTTTGAGGAAGACTGTCATTAAGCGTGTAAGTAATATTTTTGAGGAACTACTATTAAATTCATCAAATTTATTAAATTGATTTGACATAGCACGATGACATATACATCAAGATGAACAATTTTTTTAACTAAAATTGATAAATAATGTATAAATATTTTTCACATTAATTAATTGACAGTGTGTTTATTTTAAGCTGTATTAATTAATTGATAGGGGCAGAGCCCCAAGCCTATCACGTTCGGGGTACTGTTCGTAGTTGGCCGTAAGAGCAGAGCCACGTGCTTGTCACTCGTTTCATAAATGAGAGATGCTGCAAAATACCTATCGTTCGTGAACGCCCAATCTCACCTAAGGAACTTCATTCATTTTTATGTTCAAAACTAGTTTTCCTTTCTTGGTGGCGATCATAACAATTGTCTTACCAAACACACATTCTATGATAGTGGGGTTTCTCCAAACACACCGGAACAAAAAAAAAACCGTGCCAAACGAAGCCTTAATAAATGGGAGATGCTTCAAAATATAATTTTGAAAACTGTATAGTTCAGTCCTGACAAGATATTGAGAAGTATTATGCATAATAATAGAAATTCATATATATAGTTTTATATAACCGATACCTTGCTAAGATATTCAGAAGTATTATGCATTATTATTATATTAAAGAATGATTATTCATAAGACGATTAAATTGAAAAAACTGAGATCAACATATTGAAGGAATACATATGAGCGTTATTTATTGAAAGTAAAATATAGGCGACTTTTTTTGGGAGTGCAATTATATATTTAAAATATATAAATAATATTACCCAAAACTTTACTCGAGAGTTTGCATAATTATAGGTAGCACCCCTCTTATCTTTTGAAATTACAATTCAAAATATGCATGCATAAAATCCTCCCTTGGCACATATGTAAGTTGCAGGGGAGATTTTTGTAATTTCAAAAGATAGAGGGATACAACCTGTAATATTGCAAACTTAAAAGGAAGAAATTTCTAAACAAGTTTTCTAAACAACCATTAATAGGCACGTTCTAAACAAAAGTAAGAAATTTAAAGACTTATTTGGAGGGGTGAAGCTCCACCTGTCGAAGCATGCCGGGAGATTGGGAGCCATCAAATGCTGAGCGTAACCGCTGTGATTTTTCGAGATAAATACCACTCAAGGAGATGACGGACGATGTTCACCTACGGGGAAATGCTGCGGCGGCGCCGAATAGATCACGACCAATTATCACTCCAGCGCATGAACTGCAACATTAGGAACCTAACCAAATTTGCTAACTAATATTATAATAAACCAATAAATTCCTAAGTAAGAACTCTAGGAAAAATATAACTTACTACACACATTTGACATTGGAGAATCATCAAGGGGGAACTGGAAGATCAAAGAATAACAACACTAAACAATACATTGAATCAATATTATGTTTGCTGTAGTTCTTAAACTCTACGGAAAATTCCTGAAAATATTCAGAAAAAACCCTAATTCCATCTAATAATTCCGGGCTGGAGGGCTTCAAATACGCCGCGGGGCCTAAAACTATTTACAGAAAATCGAGGGGCACACTCAATGCCGATAGAATCGATAAAACAATGTCGGTTAAATTGAAAGCCTCTACCCCATACCTGTACTCAAATCATTTGCTCCATAATTTATCGTCAAATTCATCCACGCCGAGTGGAAGTTCTCTCTAGAATTCGAACTCGAAGTGATTTTGCCACGAAGAGAATCGAAATGAATGTCCTCCGAAGCATTTTGATCACCTCATCACAGTTTCTTTTACAAAAGACCGCCCTCCTGAGCTGCTGGAGCGAAACCACATTTTGCGGAAACCAATGTGAGGGCGACTAAAAGCACAAATTAAGTCTGAAACACAGTTTTGCTTCTCACCTGTACTCAAGGCGAATGTTTAAGAATCTAGCATTCTCTTTGCTCTGAGACAGAGTGATGGAACCTTCTATAATTTGATTTTGCTTCAGCTCTATTGGATCATAGAAGTAGATCAGGGTCTGCAAAAAGTTATTTATTAAGAAGGGAATGCAAATCTAAATTTCAAAATTAAACAGTAAAGAGCCTCTACTTTTTTTAGCGGGATAAAAAAATAAATTTATATTAGAAAAACAGCAAATCACATCTATGTAATCAATATAATATGTACTCTAATCTAAATATCATGAAGAAACAGTTTGGGATGAATCACAATTTTTCTGGATGATAAAAGTGAAAAATGTATTTAAGCTTAATTAAAGCAGTTCACAGGTGTCGGCGAGATCAGCTCTTGGACGGCGAGATCAGCTCTTGGAGGAAGCGGCGAGCTCTGGATTGGAGAAGGTGGTGAGTTGCGGCATTAAAGGAGAGCAAGCCTTGGCGAGACCAGACGCTGGATGAATCAGCGAGCTCTGCGGTTGGAGGACTCTGGCGAGAACCGGTGCTGGAGAGCAAGCCTCAGCTCTGTGCTGAGGCGGTGAGTGGGCCGGGAGTCTATAAAAGGTGGGGGCGTGGGATTTTAAGCGATGGAGCAATATAGGAAGTTTGGCGAGCGCTGGGAGGTTCGGCGAGCGCTGGGAGGTTCGGCGAGCTTAGAATATGATCTCGGCAATCACACTGGGCTCAAGCCAATAAGTCCTCAAGTGGCGTGCCAATTTTGCTGAAAGCGGAAGTGAGAGCTCAATCGGCGAGAGTAGGAGCTCAATCATCGAGAGTTTTACTTCAGGAATCGTATTGCTCTGAAACCATGTAAAATTACGAGAGCAACGACGTAATAATTTTATTGCTTCTCTTAACAAGAACAAGTACATGTACACATATTTATAGGTGTGAGGAGTGACACCTTAACTCCAAAACCACATTGTGGGACTAAACTATACAAGATTATCATAATGGGCCATAGAGGTGGGCCTACATTAGCTTAATACAACACTTTTTCTATAAATAAAAAAGTATTCATAAATAATTGTGGTATTCTAGCTACTGCTGAAGATTACCTGCTGCCAGTGGGTCGGATCATCCTCGGGCGCAGTAGATAGCACAATAGTCTCATTGGATTTGACCCGTTTCTTACTTGTGTTATTGGGATGTAAAATCAACTCTGAAGATGATCTTCCAAAGTCTTGTACATGCTCATTGGAAGGAATATGAGGCCCATCAAATTCAACATCAAACCACAAGGCAAAACCATGCAGAGGGGCTGCCATTAAAAGGGAAAAAAGTGTCATTCTTTCTCTTAGTTTTTTTATCAGTAATACAAGAGCATAAAAAATAAAGGGATCAAGTGAAAACACTAGATCAACCGGAATACTCCCAAATGAAATGTGATTTACTTCAAACAATATATACTTGAGGATTACAATGGGGGAATTTTTTTTTTTTTGCTTTTCCCATCTTAAACCTTCTATTTTCTGTTATCATTTTATATCTATTTTGAAAAAGCTAACCACATCAAGAAAATGGTTTCCGAGGGATTTACTTATATGTACAGTACGAAAAGATAAACAGATTTGATGGTTTTCCTTCGACGCATTAGATGCAAATAGGATCTCCATCATAATTCATAAGACTGCATTGATTTCATATTATGACTTCATGATTATCTTACATATCCATAAAATATTTACTAAATATAGTCCTTGTCATGATTACCTTGGAGCATTGATACAAACTTGTACTTTGCAGAGATTGATTCTAGCTCTTTTGCTAGGACGGCGTAGCAATCTACATGAATCACCTGTTGGATAAAGCAATAGATTTTGACAAAAATTGTATGAACTTTAGGAATGATAAAGAACAAGTTACGAAGTTGAAGGAAATACATTTTTCCCAAATATGATTCATTACCCCTTTCGTGGAACAGTAAATTACAATCCCCAGAGAAAGGTAGTGCAGATATGTGTATGCCTCTTCTATTTTGAATAGCAGAAGCTGTGAATAGACGCACAAACCGAACACTATATATAAATATAACTAACTGGAGTTTTATACAGAGGAACCACATTCACTTGCACATTTCTGATTGATTACTTTCTTTGCTTCAACATTTCACTTATTTCCTTCTATTCTTTCAAGGCAACAACTTAACGCCAAGCTACACAATATCTAGAAGTTACTGGGTTTCCATATTGATGATGGTAAGAACCCCATATGATTTGGATAGATTTTTTTTCCATATTGTTGATGGTTCGAATCCTGGAAGTAGCCTCTTACAAAATGCAGGGTAAGGTTTGCCTACATTTCACCCTTGTGGTGGGACCCTTCCCCGAAATCTCGTTGCGCCGGGATGCTTTGTGCACCGGGCTGCCCATTTGTTAGGAGGTCTGAGGTGGCAGTTGGCGTTAGAATACCAAATTATTTATCTATACTACATAAAAGGCATAACACCATTGTAGTGCCACATTTTAGATTTATCTCATTTTGTCTCACTGAAAACAAATGCATAGAGATTCATGCCATGTCCTCTAACACATTAAACGCAAATTAAATGAACATGACTGTACAGAATGTCATTCATGTTCTGGGAGCCAAAAAAAGTTGTCCCTTCGAGCTTAGCCTTAAATCATAAAAGAAGAGGACACCAACCAGTTCCAAGGGTCAAGAGGCTGTGGCAACACAGTTGGCATTCTCGAGTAGTGGGCTTACCAATGGCCCCTGAAAAAGGGAGGCCAGCTTGGTGTTCTCCTGTGACTCCTTCGGAATGGCATGAGAGAGGTGGAGGGCCATCCATCAACCAGTTGTGGTGATCATTTACTCAGTGACTGGATCTTGTTGCTCCACCTGTTGTTGTTGATGTAGTCCTGCCCATATATATCTTCTAAAAAATAATAACCATTAAGGACGTTCAATTATCTTTTTTTTTTTCTCAAATCCTAGTTGAATCCATATTAATTTGTATTCAGTCTTCATCATCGCGACATTGGCGGATTAACATAGTTAATATGTGTCTTTCGACCAACACAAGTTAGTGGGTCAGACTTTTTTTGTCCATTTGACACATAACACAACAAGGGAAACAGTAACAGTTGTAGGCCGCAAAGAATTCAAAATATGGCAAGAACCAAAGAGGTAAAGCAAACAAGGGGTTTGGGGGGAGAAAAAATAATGAGGAAAGGAAGTAAGAAGACTAACAAAATTCTAAGTTTATGAGTGGTAAGAGGATCGACTAGGAGGAAGAATGCTAAAGAAAAACTCATTTCTTCAATTCATTAATGATGTTGACAGATGCCAGTCGTCTGATTTCATTTTATGATTGCAATTAATTTTTGTGGGCATTTTAATTCGTACATTTATTTTGCGCATTTTATTTTCTGGAAGAAATGTGGTCTAATCCCTTTGAATTGACAATTTTAAGTTAATTTAGTTAAGCAGCTGCCAGCTCCATTGATATGATCAAATCAAGCCAAATTCATTTTCTTAGTACTCTTTTGCGTCTTAGCCTTAATTTTGAGCCTATGCATAATTTGTTTCCCTTGGAAACTATTTAACATTGGAAAAAAATCTGCTTTATAAAAAATTGATTTTTTTAAATATGTTCAAAAAAAAAAATGAAAAGAGGAAAAAGAGAAGGGTGAAAAGGACGCAAAGTGCAGATTCCAAATATGAATTTCCTAGTGTACTCAATATATGAGAAGTCATAATATGGCTTAGCTGTTTCGATATAATCCTTATTGTTTTCTTTCATTTATTTTCCAATATATTGCAGAATATTTGATTGTAGCATGCTATTAGTGCCCTTTACCTAATTTGTCAACTGTTGTCCGCATTCTTCATATACTGTTTTAAAAAAAGCAGCATTTTGATTGAAGAAGTGCTAGTTGTCCTACCCCGTGGAACCGTGGTTCATCCTCCTTCCACTTCCTTCCGTCTTCTCGGATTCTCTACCTCCTTTGATCACGGATCTCGCCGTCATTCTATTTCTTCTTCCTCGATACAAAATCGGTCTCCTTGCAAGCTACCCCTTCTTAGCCGAGGAGTCTCTCATTATCCTCTGGATCGTCCACCGACCCCCTTACCTTGTCATTTCCGTACTCACTGAGATTATACAATGTCTTTGGTTCTCCTCTGCATAGCTTAAATTAGATTAACCTAGTATGTTTTCAAGGGAATTTAGTTGTGGTAGACTGGTAGTATATATTTTCGACAAAGTTGGCTTTAATTTAATATAATTTATATTAATTGTTGCAGGGTTGTGATGGGAAATCAGAGTCGTTCACCTTATGCGGATCGATGATCGTAGCATTGTTTGTTCTTTTCATTTTTCGTTTCGAGACGTATTTTTATTTATTTTTGAGTCGGGACGATCGGCCAATCATAGCCGTTCGTTGTCCCTCCTACAGTCTATATATTGAGGGTGGGGACTCTCATTTTGGGCATTGAAGGATTGGAGCATAGAAGTCGATCCCTTCATCATTTCGGTGCCGAAGCCGACCCCCGGGCGCGAAGCCTGGGCGTGCCTCCCCCTTTCCCTTTGGCTTGCAAAAACAGCCCCCTCCATCCCCTTGGCCGAACACCACCACCACCTTTCCCCCATTCCTCCACAAAAGCAGTCGGCTACCCTCTTCCCCCTCCCTACCATCCCACTGCCATCCCTAAAAACTCCAAAAACAGTCCCTATTCCCCCTCATTTTCATCTCCGGCGATCACCGAAGAACATCTCCGGCGATCACCGGAGAACGTCTCCGGCCTCCTCCAGTGATCCACTACCATTTTCCCTTTCACTTCCCCTCATTTTACATTTTCTGGCGATCGCTGGAAAACATCTCCGGCGACCACCACCACCACCGGAGGCCACCACCAATCTCCACCCAGCCACCACCACCACCCATAACCACCACCACACTACCCCACTTTCCCCTCTCTCAATTTTAGGAACTCTTAAAATTTAGCCACTACCTCCTAATTCATAGCCCCACTTCCCCACTCATCTAAACAGCCATCCCTCCTCTCTCTTTTTCCCCTCAACCAGCCGCCCACCTCCCCTCCAATTTCTCCCCCACGTGGAACCACCCCCACTTCTCTAAATTTTAGGAACTTCTCCTAAAATATAGCCTATTCCCCCTCTCCACTACTACCACCATAACCAGCCCCTTACCCACTCACTCTCTACAACCCCACGTGGAGCCACCATTACTCATCTAACTGAACCCTCATCTCAGCCCACACCCAATCCAGCCCCCCTCCCTCACGTGGAGCCACAAACACCTCTCCCCTCTCTTCTACCAACAGGAACATTCCTCTTCCACCTCACAGCAGTCCCCCATTCCCCCTACCCGCTTCCTCTTGCTGAAAGGAACCTCCTGGCAGAAGTTTCCACCACCCGGCTGCCCCCATACAGCAGGAATCCTGGACAGCAAATTGCCGCCTAGTTGCTGTCCAGAACTCTGTTGAATTCCCAGCACACTCCTGCAACCTGGAGGCCTCATTCAGCCCCCCCTGCATAGCCCTGTTGACTGCCCTGTTCCCTGGACAGCCCCCTTCAACGGTTGTTTGCTGACTGTTGCTTCCCTGGTCCAGTTCCCGGCTCTCCAAGTTCATTACCAGTCGCCGCCATCGCTGTCCAGCAGTTGGGCCTTGCTTCCGAGGTCTGAAAATAGCCCCGGATTGCACTCTTGCCACCCCGACAACAATCCCCTCTCAATATTTTGCGAGTTCAAGGTGTGTTTGTTGTTTCTTTATTGTTGGGTCTCGTGTTTGTTCTCTACGTAAAGAGATAGTAGTTTATAAGTTTTGTTTCAGTCATTTTGGTCTTTGTATTTTATCGTTTAAATAGTTATTTGATTTTCTGGCACTCTTGCACTTATACGACTTCTCGTGTCTCCTTATTTGGGAGTTTTAACTATTGTGGTTATCGTTTATAGTTATTTAATAAAGAAAAGCTATTGCAAGTTAAAAAGTCAGCGGATCTCATATTAGTTGATGTTGGAGTTCACTCACTATTTTCCCATCACATAGGACCGTCCTGCGTCAGGTTGGCCTATAATCAAATACATTTGTGCCGCTAAACTAAAATGAATTTCTAATCTTACGCAGGTTGCACTTAATATGCTTTGTTGAATCTAGTGTAACATCCTGTAATCTAAATTGCATTTAAAATTACATCACATTCATCCCATCGTGTGCAATTATGAGTGCATCAATTAATTAATTGCTAATTCAAGTACCAGTAATAGACCCCATAGTTATTGAAACAGGGTTATAACATTCAATCCAGCTTTAGTTATGGGACATTCCCTCACCTGTACAAGTCTTAGACTTCTCCTGTACAATTCCCAATCCGGCTTTAGTTTTTTTTTTGCAGTTTATTTCAAATTTTAGTAACATTGACTTTGCAAATGACGATATTTTCATTTATTGCGTGTATAGGATCGTAGGCTCCTAAAAAAACAAAAGAATGTAAATTCTAGGACAATCTGCTGCATCTTATTCTACTAATAAACAATTTTTTAGGGTTATTTACAATGCGTGCGCTCATATAATTTAAATATCCAGAACTACTTGCATCATGTTGTATCAAGCATATTCTAGTCTCTGTAAAGGGAAAAAAGAAAATCATAGATGTTAGATGTTACCGCAGATGGCCATGTCAAAACATTTTCGCCTGTAATTGTCTCCACGCATGGCTCCTCAAAGGCGCATTGCTTTGCAAGAGGTAACATGGCAGTCACTGCAACCATAGAACAATGTCATTTTCCCTATATTCTAAAGGTAAAAAAGTTTGATGAAGCGCCTTTTAACTTGAACAAAAAAATTCAGAAGTTAATTAACACTTTATTAACTCTACTATCAAGCTTCCGCATCTTTATAACACCTTTTTATCAAATATTGTTTAACAAATATCAAATAGTAGCACAATTTTTGACCAGACACAAGAGTGTAACAACGAGTTAAGAAAAAAAAACTGGGTAATGGATTCAAATTGACCAGCTACATAAGGCCGTAAGAAGTAAATTTGGGTGAACTTACTATTAATCCCATAAACATCACGCCAAAAATCAATGCTTTCATGGTACCTAACACTGTGTGTAACTGGTGCCATGTAGAGCTGAAAAGGAGAGGAAAAAAAGAAAAGAAAAAACCATTAAAAGTTGTGCTCAGTAAAAGGAAAATTGCAATGGTAAAGATTGCTATTTGTAAAGATATTATTTTATTACTTTCTTGCTTTCTTTTGTATATTTATTGTGTATATAAATATTTATTCCCCTAGCAATTAAGGTAAGGGTATTGACCCCTAAAATGAATAGGATTTTTTTCCTCTCAATCTTTACAAGGTACAAAGCAGGGAAGTGCTCCATAACCTAGCCGTTGTCGGCTGTCGATTCCTCTCCTCTCGCCCTTTCCTCCCGTCGAGCGTTTGGTATACTAGACTGGCTTGCTCCCATTGAGACTCTGCTCCGGTCGAGCAATTATCTCTGTCGAGCCTTCCGCCGATCAAAGCCCTTCTTTTTCTATTATGGAATTTCTGCTTCGGTCAAGAAATCTCTCCCAACAAACACCTTTGTTTGGCTGTTTTTGCTCCCAGTGAGTCATTAGTTTCATCGAACGTCCTCCTCCATCAACAGATCCTTCGTCTTTATCAGGTCCCTAATAGCTCGATCGAGCCTCCGGTCAAAATTTTCAATTCTTCGTCGAAAAAGCAGTATACCCTTCGTCAAGGAATCCTGTTTCATCGAACGCACGTCCTTTGGCGAATGACCTTTTTTCATAGAACGTAGATTTTTTTAGAAACATGAGTTTTGAAGCACATTCGAGGATGATTTGCACCTTCCATAATTGAAATCGCCAAATAAATGATCGAAGACCGTACTCACTTCAGGAGTGACATTTAGATGTTTTAATTTTATTTTTCTAATTTTATTTCATAAGATTGACAGCCATTATAACCGAACGATCTTGACCGCTTATAATGGTTTTTCCAAGTATGTTTAGCTATAAATAAGAGTGAGAGGGCTATTTTTAGGGATGATGGCAGATTTTGAAGACATTCTTCCTAGAGACCGGTGATCTCTCGTGTTGTTGACTCCATAAAACCATATGGTGCCGACTCCTTAAGTTTGTCATGTACTATAGTTTCCAGCTTGCCGTCCCCTTCTCAAATTCCTACATCACCAGAAACAACCATGGAACTCCATCCAAGAGCAGCCCATAATCCCTTCCTGAACTCACCGAGCCTCCCATATTCCCTTCCATACCTGCTAGGAACTGACCCCTCCCAGGCCATGCCAAATCCAGCAGCCATCACCCCTTCATCAACCCTACAACCACCACTCTAAATTCTCCCATCCTACAGTCGGCTTCAACCTAACAGCTAGACTTCCACGCGTCCATCTCCATAGTCCAGGTCGACAGCCCACCAACCCTCCTCCATACTTAGCTGCACCTCCCCACATCTCCCAAACTTTGGCCAAATCCTTTCCCATCTTCCCTACCCCTCCCCTTCCTAAAACAACCAATTTTCCCCTTCGACGGCCACCGTGCAGCCTTCCTCCTCCATATTACCACGACCATTCCCACAATCATCGAATCTCTGCTTCTTCAGCAACGAGCCCTCACTAGTGAGTATTTGTTGTTTGGTTTCATTACTCTTCAACAATATTGTACTAACTTGGTAGTTGGTTCCTATATGATTTTGGATGTCTTGTTATGCTAGTGTAAATGTTTTGTGACTAATCATGATTTGTAGGATCCATTCGCTTGCACATATTCAGCTTGCTTGTTTGTCTAAATTATTTTGAGTATTACTTGTGCTAACTGCGTGAATTTTATGCTTTTATTTCCATTTGAAATTTATTGTCGCCCTATCGGGTCTATCTTTGCATGCATACATCATCCAAGCGTAGACAGGAATGTTTTTCTTGACACTGCACCTAGGGCACGCATTGCTTAGAGTTCACTTTTACATCCGTACCATGCAGTAGCAGATCATTTGAACGGGCCCCTATTCATATTGGAAATTTGATTTCTTTTCTCTGTTTTAGATCATGCCTCTGATACAACTTGAAACTTTGGTTCCTCTTATCAGATTTAACTCGGGCCTCCGATAAGTAAAAAATTAGTTCCTTTACTCTGTTTTGGATTGGGCCTTTGATACAGATTAGGGCTCCAGTTACTGGCCAAGATAACTATAAAGTCGGAATTCTAGCCCGCCTCTTCTGCTACCATATGAGTTTGAGGAGATCATACAGCCTCTGTGGCCTTCTCTCCCCTCCCACGCCCTATCTCCTGTACATTTGTTGAAGATATTTCCTTCTTATCTCATTGTGCATTGTGAATGGTACATTTTGGTGCTAAAGTTCCTATGATCCCACAAGAACTGCTATATTACAGTGGCAAATGGTGCCACCACCCATGTCTCCGGATTTGGAGTTGCATCTCTCACTCCTATTATCAAACTTCATTCTATTTTACACGCCCCCGGCTCTCAGTTCAATTGTCTGTTACCAGTCTTAATCTCATAACTGCTTTGTAACATTATTCTCATCTTCTTTTGTGAGTTAGGGTGTTCAGGCGTAGAGCATCATTTGTAAATGCAGACAGAGGGTATTTTTTTGAGTTTGGTCATGAGTCATTAATATTTGGTAAACAACAAAGCTCTTATTTTTCGTCCAGATCCATTTTTTCTTTATTGCATTCAGATGTTTGGGATCCATATAAAACCCCTTGTCTATGTTTTTAAATATTTTGTAATGTTTATTGATGATCATTTTAGATTGGCGTGGTTATAGTTCATGTTTTTCCAATTTTATATTATTGAAGTCTGCACTCAAATTCTCCACTACAGTTAAAATCATGTGCACTGATAATGTTCGTGAGTACCTCAGTCATGATTCCCAGGACACATGTACCACGTTTGACATTTTCCACCAAACCGCAATGTTGCATGAGCGATCCCCCTCCTAAAACTCACATCCCTTCGCCTCCAAAGGCCTAACTGACCACTCCATACATCCAGGAATTCCAGAGAACAGACGACTGCACTTTTCATCCTCTGTTTCAGACCATAACTGGAATGGAAGTAACTCTGAGGGCATGGATGCCATTCCTGGCAGCCGCATACCCCCCTACAACTCAAATTCTGCCGGAGACTATGTTCTTCTACACTACTCTATTTGAATCAATCCAGCACCTCTTTTCCAAATCCAGAAAAAACAATTCAGCCCTTTCCAAGCCCATTAGCCGACTACCACCCGAGACTACCTTTCAGCACCTGAACATTCCATCCAGCACTCTGACTCCTCTCTGAAGTCCTAATCATCGTGAGTTCGTGTTATGGTCGTAACTTCCTTTTTTGTTGTTGAATTGTTATGAATTCACTGTTCTTGTGGATATTGTTTAATAATTTTGCGTCCAAACAACTTATGACTTGCCAGACTTTGTTTGTTTATGTGTTTGTTTATTATCGCATGTATAGAACCTTACTTGTTTCCTTAATAAAAATTCTACTTAAATGTGGTTATCATATCATATTATTTATAATTCTCAATTATTGTAAATTAGCTGTTGGATTAGTATTTAGTTCATGCAGCTGTTCTCCTCAGTTTCTCAAACCATCATTAGAACTATCTTGCGCCAAAAGACCTTCACATTAGAAATACTATCAAATCATATGGTTGAAATGTTAATAACAAATTAACAATGCAGGTAAGTGGCTCATCAAAGATATCTAGAAGTTCCTGATATTGTGTTGCGGATCCACGATGGGGTGACGACATGCAGACAGAGTTGTCTATATCCATATTTCTCGCATTGTATCTTGCTAGTAGGGTTTTGGAGAACTTGGTACCTCAATAGAGGTTCAAGTATATATTTATATAGAGATATATGAAATACAGGAAATATGCAAAATACAAAAATATGGAAATACAACATTATATCTAACACACCCTCAAATTGGGTCATGGGTATCAACCAGACCCAACTTATTACATAGAAATTTCATTTGAACACCAGTAACTCCTTTAGGAAGAATATCTGAAACTTGGTCTTCGGTCTTCACATGACTTAGAGAGATAAGTTCTTCAATTCTCCCTAACAAAATGTCAATCAACTTTAATGTGTTTTGTGCATTCATGAAAAATAGGATTAGTAGCAATTTGTACGGTATCTTGATTACCGCACCATAGTTGAGTGGGACCTTGAACAGAATACTATATTTCACAAATGGTCTGTCTAATTCACATAATTTTAGCAACATTATGAGACATAGCTCGATATTCCGCTTCTGCACTAGATATTGCAACTGTGGTTTGTTTCTTGCTCTTCCAAAAAATAAGATTTCCATCCATAAAAATAGTGGACCTTGTAGTTGACTTCCGAGTGGCTAAACAGTCTGCCCAATCAGAGTCACGGTAAGCTTATATATTGGAATGTCCTCGATGCTTATACGATATCCCAAGGCCAGGATTTTTCTTTGTGCCTGACAATCCAAAGAACAAATTCCCATTGAGAGTTAGTTGAGGCTGCCATAAATTGACTAACCTTACTTACTGCACAGGCGATGTCTAGGCTTGTCATGGTAAGGTAGTTCAGTTTTCCAACCACTCTTCGATATTGTTTTGGTGAATCACATAATTTACTTTCGACATGGAGATTCTTCTTTTCTCCTGGCTCGAGTGGGGAGCCCATAGGAACACACTAAGACATTCCAAGATTTGTTAGCAAATCAAGGGCGTATTTGCACTGACAGATGAAGATGGAGTTATCTGTTACGGACCCACGTTGGGGGTTAACATACAAGCGTAGTGCCCCGACACGATCCGATTAGTCGTTCATTTTGGGTGGCTTTGTATCTTTTTATGTGATGTTTTTATGTTTAGTTTTTATGAACCTTGGGTTTGGTTTGGGCTCAACCATATGTTGGGTTGAGGGCCTTAATGAATGCATGCAGAAATTATTCCAAATTCTCTCTCTCTCTCTAGCTCTCTCTCTCTCTCTAACTTCCTATTCCCGTAACCTAGCCGACCGCATCGCTCCCTTCCGCCGCTCGTCGAACCCGCCGATCGCGCCTCTCCGCTCCAGCGTCGCCCGCGCCTCTCCGCTCCAGCGTCGCCCGCGCCTCCCGATTCCGCGCCCAGTCCTCCATCTCCGCCCCTCTCCGACCTCCTCCTTCCTTGTGGAACCCTTCCGGCACCATTGGATCTCGCAAGCGCAACGCCAACCCCCTACGGGACTTCCCTCTTCTTCCCGGCCGAACTAGGTCTCAGTCGAGGGGCCGTATCAACTTGGTATCAGAGCTCTCCTCTTCCTCGGCACCTCCTCCACCCTCTCCGCCGACCGTCGCCGTTGTCCTCGCTCCGACAGCCCCGCCCGGCGAGTCCGCAGCCCGGATCCGGCCGCTCCAGCCGCTGTCCTCCCTCACCGATCCTGTTGGGAGCTTCCCCCTCCGGCTTTCCACTCCTCTCGGATAGCACGGGCATTTTGCCCACCCCTCCGGTCCTCCACCCTAACTTTCGGCCTGCTCCCATGGACGAAGGCAACTCGGGAGGGCTTACTTTGGCCCAGATCGTGGAATCCTTTCAGCAAATGATGGTGGCCAACAATAGGGCCCTCATCGAAGCTCTTAGGCCGGATGCGTCCCCGCCGGCCCCGCAAGCCCCGCGTGCCGCTTCGGGCTCCTCCCAAACGGTACACGAACCCTGAGCACCGAGAAACGAAGGAGGAGGGTTTCCTCGCTTTGTGAAGTTGGATTTTCCTCTATTTGATGGTCGTGAGGATCCACTCACGTGGCTCACTCGTTGCGAGCAATTCTTTGAAACCCAGCACACCCCGGAAAATGACTGGATTGGGATTGCATCGTTTCATCTCCTCGGATCGGCACATATGTGGTTCTCACAGCTCCGTCGGGAGCAACCCCAATTGGGTTGGGAGGATTTCAAGGCTCAGTGTACTTTGCGTTTTGGGCCCCCACTTCTCGGCAACCCCATGGGTGACCTTATCTCTCTCCGACAGACTGGCTCCATTGATCAGTATATCGAGCAGTTTCAGGTGCTTCTCGCTCGCGCCCCGACCGTGCTCACATCCCAGTAGGTACCAGTCTTTCTGGCTGGCCTCCATGAGCGCTTGTGGATGGACGTTCAGTTGCAGTCCCCGGTGGACCTCTCCACCGCTATGAGCTTATCCCGCATTTTTGAGCGGCGTCTGTCGATGGACCGGCAGTCCATGGGTCGTCGAGCTGGCGAGGGACCCCCCAGGAGTTTTGGCCCGTCGCCGACTACGTTTAGCCCGGGAGCGGGCATGGGAAAGGAAGGCGGCAGACAGTCTACCATTCGGCGGCTCTCCGCTCAGGAGATGGAGGATCGTCGTGCCAAAGGCCTTTGTTTCAACTGTGATGAGGCTTACGTCCGCGGACATAGGTGCAAGCGCCTGTTTTGGTTAGAGGTGGAGGATCCCTCTGATGAGGACCCCGGTGATGAGGACACGGGAGAACCAGAGATTTCCGTCCACGCTATGATTGGATCCCAGACTGGGGACACGATTCAGCTACAGATTTCGGTGGCGGGCCATCCGCTAGTCGCTCTTATGGACTCGGGCAGTACACACAGTTTCCTCAACGATATTACCGCACATCGGCTTCATTTACCGATTACTAAGCGCACGAGCCTCCGAGTTTCTGTTGCCAATGGCATGGCCATGCTGTGCACGGGCGTCAGCAGAGCGGTGCCGATTAGCGTGGAGGGCTATCAGTCCCACGTTGACTTCTACGTGATAGCCTTACGAGGCTTTGAGGCAGTGTTGGGAGTCCGCTGGCTCCGCACTTTGGGGCCTCTTCTGTGGGATTTCGACGCACTGGCGATGACCTGGGGGCAACACCCTCAACAGACAGTGTGGCAGGGTCGCATGACCACCACCTCCCGACAGGTTTTCCTCGCCTGCGGGGACCATACAGAATCCTCTGATCTGGAGGCTCTCCTACAGGAGTACAGCGACACGACGGCAGCCCGACAGGTCTTCCACCCGTTCGGCGACGGGATCACCGTATTTGTCTCCTCCCCGGAACGGCCCCGGTTGTGGTACGCCCCTGCCGCTACCCATTCAGGCAGAAGGATGAGATTGAGCGTCAGTGCGACGCCATGCTGCAGCAGAGCATCATCCGCCACAGTGTATCTCCTTTCTCCTCGCCGGTCTTGTTGGTCAACAAGAAGGATGACACATGGCGTTTCTGTGTCGATTACCGCGAGTTGAATGCGAGGACAGTGAAGGACAAGTTCCCCATCCCGGTCGTGGAGGAGCTCCTGGGCGAGCTACATGGCTCCCGTTTTTTCTCCAAGTTGGATTTGTGCTCTGGTTACCATCAGGTGCGTATGGCTCCTGAGGATGTGGAAAAGACGGCGTTCCGCACCCATCACGGCCACTTCGAGTTTTTGGTGATGCCGTTCGGGCTCACCAACGCCCCCTCCACCTTCCAGGCATTGATGAACGAGGTATTTCATGGTCTTTTGCGTCGTTGCGTACTTGTTTTCTTTGATGACATTTTGGTGTACAGCGCGACTTGGGAGGCCCATCTTGGCCACCTCCGAGCCGTTCTCCAATTAGTCAGGCAGCACAGGCTATTCTTGATGCGTGCCAAGTGTTCTTTTGGCACGGAACGGGTGTCCTACTTGGGGCATGTGGTGGATAGCACAGGGGTGTCGGCGGACCCTCTCAAGATCCAGGGTGTGATGGAGTGGCCTATTCCCCAGACCTTGCGGGAACTGCGGGGTTTCCTCGGACTGGCGGGCTACTACAGACGTTTCATTCAGGGATACAACATCATTGCCGCACCACTATTCGCTCTCCTGCGGAAGCAGTCTTTTGTGTGGGGAGACAGCGCGACGGGGGCCTTTCACGCTCTCTAGCAGGCCCTGGTGTTAGCCCCGGTGCTGCGTTTGCCAGACTTTGACCAGGAGTTCCAGATAGAGTGTGACGCCTCGGGCCAGGGATACGGTGCGGTGCTCCAACAGGAGGGCCACCCAGTGGCTTATTTCAGCCAGCGCACTGCCGTACATCATCAGAAGCTGCAGTCTTATGAGCAGGAGCTTATCGGATTGGCAAAGGCCGTCCAACACTGGCGACCGTACTTATGGGGGCGGACGTTCACTATTCGCACCGACCATTTCAGCCTCAAGTACCTCTTGGAGCAACGCCTCATCACTACACCGCAACAACGTTGGATCAGCAAGCTGTTAGGATTTGATTTCCGTGTGGAGTACAAGGCGGGCGCCTTGAACCGCGCCGCAGACGCACTGTCCCGCCGCGACCATCAGGAGGGGTCCGTGCTGGCCATTTCTTGCCCGACATCAACCATCCACCCCCGCCTGCAGCAGGAGATCCAAGACACACCGGCTCTCTGCGAGTTACGACGCCGTATTGAGGAAGGAAGTTCACCTGCACACTGGACATTTCGGGACGGCCTTATCTGGTACAAGGGCCGCCTCTACCTTTCAGACACCTCGCCCTTGATATCGGACATTCTGACAGGTTTACATGGCGCCACACATGAAGGGGTTCATAAGACCCTTCAGCGGGTTCGAGCCGAGTTCTTTTGGAAGGGACTAAAGGGGGGGGGGGGGGGGGGGGGGGGGGTACAAGGCTTCATCGCACTCTGCCCCGTCTGCCAGCGCAGCAAGACCGACAACCTCTCACCCGCCGGTTTACTCCAGCCCCTTCCAGTTCCGACACAGATTTGGGCCGACATATCGATGGATTTTATTGAGGGACTACCCAAGTCAAGGGGGCGATTTGTTATTTTTGTGGTGGTCGATCGCCTGTCCAAGGGCGCTCACTTCATGGCGATGAGCCGCCCCGTGGAGGGGGATGTGGTCGCCCGCATCTTTTTTGACCAGGTGTTCCGTCTGCACGGCATTCCAGAGAGCATCGTGTCCGACAGGGACAAGGTGTTTACGTCCCTATTATGGCAGGAGCTGTTTGCACTATGCAGTACCAAGTTGGCGATGTCGTCCGCCTACCACCCGCAGTCTGATGGCCAGACAGAGGTGGTCAACCGGACCCTAGAGATGTACTTGCGCTGTATCACGGGGGACCGCCCCAAGGATTGGGTACGATGGCTTCCTTGGGTGGAGTATTGCTACAACACGTCCTACCATTCCGCCTTGCAGACTACGCCGTTCCGTCTGATCTACGACCGAGAACCGCCGCGCCTCCTTACTTACACTAGTGCATCCGCTCGTTCTCCGATGGTCGACACAGAGCTGGCCACGCGTGACCAGGTCCTAGCGATGGCCCGAGAGAGGTTGCTCCAGGCTCAGGCCCGCATGGAGACAGCCTACAACAGGGGGCACCGTGAGTTGTTCTTTGCCCCAGGTGATTGGGTATGGCTGAAACGCCGCCCATACCGACAAACATCCATCGCACAGAGAGCCTACAACAAGTTGGGGCCCAAGTTCTACGGGCCATTCATGGTTGCAGAGCGCATTGGAGAGGTGGCATACCGTCTCAACCTGCCAGTCGAGGCCAAGATCCATGATGTCTTCCACGTATCCCAGTTGAAACCGTTCGTGGGTACGCCCTCCCAGGAGCCCTTGGTCGACCTACCACCACAGCTGCAGGACAAGCTTGAGGACAAGCTTGATGAGGACGCGGGCGGAGATGTTACGGACCCACGTTGGGGGTTAACATACAAGCGCCGTGCCCCGACACGATCCGATTAGTCGTTCATTTTGGGTGGCTTTGTATCTTTTTATGTGATGTTTTTATGTTTAGTTTTTATGAACCTTGGGTTTGGTTTGGGCTCAACCATATGTTGGGTTAAGGGCCTTAATGAATGCATGCAGAAATTATTCCAAAATTCTCTCTCTCTCTCTAATTTCCTATTCCCGTAACCTAGCCGACCGCATCGCTCCCTTCCGCCGCTCGTCGAACCCGCCGATAGCGCCTCTCCGCTCCAGCGTCGCCCGCGCCTCCCGATTCCGCGCCCAGTCCTCCATCTCCGCCCCTCTCCGACCTCCTCCTTCCCCGTGGAACCCTTCCGGCACCATTGGATCTCGCAAGCGCAACACCAACCCCCTACGGGACTTCCCTCTTCTTCCCGGCCGAACTAGGTCTCAGTCGAGGGGTCGTATCATTATCATAATCCGCGACTTCTATGCCAAGTAACACAGTGAGACCAAATCCTTGGTTTGAAAGTTGGAATGTAAAAATGCCTTGAGATTGATTATCCCGTTTGAATTACTTCGTGTGATAGCAATATCATTAACATACATCACTAATAGGATAGTGCCTACCGACATGTTTTGATAGAAGAGGGACGAGTTTCTATTACTCATTGTAAGGTCAAACTGAGTGACTACAGATCTAAACCGGGCAAACCATGCTCGAGGGGATTCAGCCCATATAAAAACTTCTTGAGGTTGCACACATTGGTTCTCTCCCCCTCAGCAACGAACCCAGGTGGTTGTTCCATATATACCTCTTCTTCTAATGACCCCACGAAGAAAAGCATTATGTATGCCCAATTGGAGCAGGAGCCACTTGTGAGAGGATGCAAGAGATAGAAGAATGTGAATGGAGGACATTTTGGCTATCGGGTCAACCGTTTCATCATAGTCCACTCCATAAGCCTGAGCATAGCCTTTAGCAACCATGCGGGCTTTCAAACGATCAAGGGAACCATCAACATTTACTTTGATGGAGTAAATCCATTTGCAACCTATATCCCACTTTCCAGAGGGCAAATGAACCAAGTCCCACGTGTGATTGAGTTGGAAGGCAGCCAATTCATCTTGCATTACAACAGCCCAGTCAGGATGAGCTTGTGCAACAACGACGGTGGATGGAATGTTGTATTGATCAAATGTGAAGGTCAACGCAGTATGAGAAGCAGAAAATTCCTGATAAGAAGTGACAAACAGAGGTTTGTCCCGACAAGCACGACTTCCCTCACGCAAAGCAATGGGTGATTTCTGGTTGATAGGCAGAGGATCCACGGGCGCACAAGCAGGTTCATCCCGAGGAACAACCACTAGACTACCGTGGGAAGAGGTAGGATGAGGTGGATTCATGGATGTGCTATCAGAAGGACGTCAAGAATAGACTTGTCCCCAAAGAGGACTCGAGATGTCTTCCAAGGAAAGGACAGCAGGTTCGGGATAGGGTACGAGTATGGAACTAAGAGAAGAGTCAGTAGTTTTGGATCCATGAGTAACATGAAAATAGGAGTTGGAATCAAGAACATTTAAGAATAGGGAAAGATTATTCATAAGATGTGTAGCTGTAAGGACAACATCACCCCAGTTACTTGCATATGTTGAAGAACGACATACGTAACCTCAAGAAGGTGGCAGTGTTTTTGTTCAGCCGCACCAAAATATTGGGGGATATCAAGACAAGTGGTTTGATGTCGGATGTTTTTGTCTAAGAGGAAGGAATACATAGATTGAGATAAGCATTCTCTACCGTTGTCAATGTGAAGACATTTAATACGAACAAAAAACTGAGTAAATATTTCATTCCACAAGTTTTGAAAAATAGAAGGAAGCTCAAAACAATTTTTATTAAGTACACCCAACTAATGCGAAAAAAATCATCAATAAAAATGACATATTTATGTCTTAATAACGTAAGGACGGGATAAGGTCCCCAGACATCAGAATGAAGTAAATCAAACGGTGCAACAACTTGTGTATCAGTATGAGGAACATAGCTAACTCTATGATGCTTAGCAAAATAACAAGACTCACAATTGAGATAAGAAACATTCCCGAACTCAGGATGCAAACGACCATAACATGGATAGACGGATGACCGTGACAATAATGGAGATCCAAAAACTTGGTAGAAGCAGTAAAACAAGCAAGAGGCGAGACTTCATCTAGAACACACTCCACCACTCAGCTTCCCTTTACCAATAATACGGCCATCAACTGTTCCTGAAATACACAACTAGAAGATGTGAATGTGGCAATGAGGTTTAAATCATGAGTAAGCTTACTAATGAAAAGAAAATTGTAAGCAGATTGGGGAACGTGAGCAACATATGACATATTCATGTTGGGAGTCACATCACAGCTACCAAACCCAACAAAGGGTACAGTCCATCCATCTGCAATTGTAATCAAAGACCCACTATGAGGTTTGTATGAGTGTAAGATACCTGAGTAGGTGATCTGAAGCTCTTGATTCCGCCAGCCAACGAACTGGGTGCTGAGAAGTACATGTTGGTTGAATAGTCTGAGCAACAACATCACTATGGGTCGGTGGCTCAATCTGGAGGGCCTGAAGGCGACAATACTCCTCTTCAGATATCTCAACAACCCTCTGGGTCCTAGTTCCAGAAGTTGAATCAGCAAGGTGGGTTGAACGTGAAGATCGAGGAGGCTTGGTGGCCCATTCAGGTTTCACATGGGCAACCCAACAAGTGTCCTTGGTATGACCCCGAAGCCCACAATGAGTGCAATCTCTCGTGTCAATGTCACGGACACGACCGGTGCGAACTGTTCGGCTACTCCGTCTTCCACCACGAGAAGCAAGTGTCAACGGATCACTAGGGTAAGCATATAATGCAGATGTAGTAGTAGAAGTTTCAGCCTTGGTCAACTGATAGTACACACTAGTAGTTTTCAGGGTAGAGAGATTGGATAACATTTCAATCTTTGTCGTAGAGAAATTTCAATCGAGGTCATTCAGTAGCCCAAGTAGTACGAGGTGCTCACGCTGAGCCTAACGCTCCTCTCTGGTGGAAGGGATCTCCCAAAGATCCAAGATCTCATCTGCAAGAACCTTCCATTCGGTGAAGTACTCTGTGACTGAACACGCACCCTGTTTCAGTTCAACCATCATTGAAAAGAGTTATACTAGTTGGGTAAGGTTGTACGCCTGAGAGAACATCATATGTAAGGTATCCCATAACTCATTAGTACACTTACAATTCTTACATATTTGGTGAACTGAGGGATCAATGGAACTCAACAGCATAGCAAAGATCCAACAATTATCACTGTACCAATCTTCGTACTCTTGACTACCCGCAGTATAAATTGGGAGCCTAGTAAGATGGTGCATACGTAATGTCATATGCCAGATAGGGACATGGTGAGTCCCCTTTTTCCACAGTTGGAAGTTTGATGAGGTAAGGATAGTGGTGGCCAGTCTGGCATTAGGAGGAAATACATTATTGTAGTCCCCATAAGGTACGATTGTAGGAGCATTGATAGTTGATGAGGATTCACTGACATTCTTTGCCATGACCCCAAGAAAATCTGCCCTGGATGAAGTAATATAGGCACAAAGATCATATATGATCTAGGTAGAAGAAGGTAGCAACATCAATTTAGGGTTTAAGAGGGCAACGACATCAATAGTAGAGAGGTCGACGGAAAGCGTATCAATCGGGACCGTCAACAACGACATCAGTCGGAGGAAGGCATGAATCCACGGAGTAGAGCCCGGAGAAGAGTCTACTTCGTCGGAGTGGGGCCGTAGAGAAGTCTACACCGTCAGTCGGCCGAGGACGAGGCCCTTCTACCTCATTAGATATCAACGGTTGATCGATAAGGCGGAGGGTGCAGTGTCAGTCAGAAGAAGCAATCAACGACGAGGCCTCATCGGGAGTGCTCAATACTGCTAGTCGGAGGGTCGGCGAGAGAGGCACAATCTAGTTTCGAGCGGCAAAATCCATGCGATTCCAATCGGGTTTCAAGCGGGGTTTCGCCCTAACGTGGCTCTGATACCATGCTAGTAGGGTTTTGGAGAACTTGATACCTCAATAGAGGTTCAAGGATATCTTAATATAGAGATATACGAAATACAGGAAATGTACGAAATAGGGAAATACGGAAATACAACATTATAACTAACATATCTTCTTTTCGCACACTCTATTTTACACACATTATGTAGCTCAGGTGAGAGGCATAACTAAAATAATGTGAAATTTCTCTCACTATATATGTGAGTGAGGGGGGGGGGGGGGTTTGGAATGGTATGCATGAATTAAAAGACAATCTCCCTCTTAGTCTTCTCTACTGATCTCATCCTCCTAAGTTAGGGCTAGGATTGAGCAAGTCTCTCCTCTTCTTCTTCATCCTCTTTCGGTAGAGCTCGGCTCCCTTTGTTCATCGGGAAGGCCAAGAGGATCCTCTCTGAAACTTCTTCCTAACACGACCGCGTACACACACACAATCAGAAGCTTACATATCATATTGCTTACCCGCTTAGCTCAAGAAGAAGCATCAAAATAGCCCATCAAAAATGACAAATAGTTAATTACAAATGTTGTATTACCAAAGATCCTCAATGCTAGAAATGTTTTCCTAGGAAAGGATAAGATCAACTGCAGGGAACAAAGTATCCAAAGATAGGACATTGAAACAAGATGTCGATTACTAGCCGGTAACAAAGAAAGATGAAAAATGCAAATATTCATATGCAGGCGAAGCCACAAATGCAGAAAGCTCATGGAGAAATACCACTACAGAAACATCTTCGACTAGAAAATAAATACACAATTAGTAAACATTGACAACATCATGAGGCAATCTCCTAGTGTGGATAAATGGTACAACGGGGAAGCACAAAGGTCAACTTTCTTACATCTAGAGTTGTGATTTCACTGGAATGAAATGCTCCTAACAGGGGGTCCCATAATCTAGGGACCATGCCATGGGTAAGGCTCTGTTTGGCTCAGCTGCAGCTACTGGAGAAACAGTGGTGGAATAATCAGCTGTTTTGCAGAATGGTGACAGAATTTGTGAAACTGTTTGGAAGAACAGCTTTTGCAGTGTTGTTTGGTAACAGAAATGCACTGTAGTGAATGCCCTAACCTGAAAAAACAGTGGGAAAAATCGTGAAAAATCTGGAAATCTGGAAGAAAAAGAGAAATTTGGAAATGTGGAGAGCAAAAATCGTGAGAAAAAAAAATAACCAGAGCACTTATTGCGAGAGGATAATGGCGGGAAGAGCACAAAAAGAAAAAAAATATTTGATCCCATATTTTTTTGAAAGAAAACGGAAAGAAGAAGAAATGGGGAAGATCAGAAATCGTGAAAAAGGGTTCGATCTGCACCTGCAGTGGAGAAGGCTCGGGGGCGTGTAGAGGGAGGACGGTCACCGGAGAGGGATGGTCGGCTGCGGGATCGTGCGGAGGTTTCGCTAGTGCGACACGGGCGGAAATGAGCGGGGGGGGGGCGCAATTTGGAGTCGCAATTTTTTGCAACTCCAAAAACGGCAATATTTCGCGATTCTAGAGCGGCGGCGATTCCAACTGTCATCCAAAAAAATTGTTTGGCGGGGCGGTGCCAAAATATGCGGCACCCCACTTCCAAAACACCCCGCCAAACAGAGCCTAAATCAGATCCAACGTGGTTGTTTAAAAATGCAATAAAAAATGAAAATTTACAATGAGGTCTACTATCAAATAGCATATTTGGGATTGAAGGGAACTCACCAGAAGTCCATAGGAAAACACAAATGATCAATCAAACACAAATGATCAATCAAACACAAATGATCAATCAAACACAAATGATCAATCAAACACAAATGATCAATCAAACACAAATGATCAATCAAACAACTGAAGGTCACGATTGAGACCAGGGAACTCACCAGAAGTCCATAGAAAAACACAAATGATCAATCAAACAACTGAAGGTCAAGATTGAGACCAGGGAAATTTGGACAATCAGGTTATCCAGCTAAAGAAGTCGTCCTAACAGCCTAGAGAAATTAGTGTTGTATTTATCTAGTCTTTAATTATTTTATTACATGTTAGACTTGGTCTTACATTTGCGCTTATTTCTATTGCAAACACCTACATCCATTGTTTTAAATGTCCTCCGACATGTCTCCCGACATGTCATTTTTTAGGGCAAAACGATATGTTTTTCTAAAAAAAAATAGATTATGTCATTTTGTAAAATATAGGCCGACATGTCTGATTTTTTCTGATATATCGGCCGACACGACTTTTAAATATATCGTCCGCTATTTTATTTTATGTTATATTAGCAGACTAGCAGCATTTGTTTAAATTGTCTATGAATATTATATTATGTATGTTTATTGTTATTAAAATTAAATTATTGTATACTATTAAATATATTTTACAATGTATCATTTTGTATTTGTTAATAATATTTCTCTTAGATACTATTCGATTATATTTTGTAATATAAATGACTCATTTTTATCTATTTGTTATATTATTTTTCTATTTTTATAACATATAATTATAGTTAGTATACATAAAAATAAAAATTTTATTTATAAAATATGGAAATCCGATATTTTAAAATATCCCCGACATGTCTCCGACTTCCGACATCCGACATTTAAGAACTCAATCCGATATGTTGCCGACATCCGATATTTAAAACATTGCCTACATCAAGGGAGGTTGTTAGCATGTATGTAGGTCTATATCAGCCGATATATCATGTTTTTCCAATACAACGGACGGTATGTTGTAATAAAATAGTCTGATTTTTCTGTTAAACATGTGTTTTTAATTAGGTGAATGAGAGCTGAAGTAAAAAAAGTCATAAATCAAAACTGTTGCGGGTCGCTTAGGGCTCTTGGTAGACCGGTTTACTTGAACCACCTTAGCTCGGGAGCGAACCAAGCGCGCAAACAGTCAATTTGAGATTCGTTGATTACACTTGGACTTTTTAGCGTGGAAAACCCGGAAATGGTAAAAAAACACGAGGCCGGAACTGTGCCAACCAAACTTCCACTATCTTCAGGGGGGGGGGGGGGGGGGGGTTACAATTAGAGACTTAGAAGTCGAGCGCGACAGGCCGCTGCTCGTTACAATAATAGAGAGAAAGAGAGAGAGAGAGAATTCCGAAGGCGACAGACCACCTCCAGAAAAACTAAGTCCTTTCTCCTTCTGAGAAAGATGGAGAACGAAAGTGAGAAAGCTCCGGAGAACAAAAGTGAGAAAGCTCCGGAGAACAAAAGTGAGAAGCTGTGTCGCCTTTCGGGACGAAGGAAATCTTCAAGCCCGCGAAGGAGATCTTCAAGCGCCGAAGGAGAATTCCGCAAAAGTCTGCAAGGAGCTCTCCCGGGTGCAGAAGGCAAGGTCCTCTCAAATGAAGCCCTGGGGCTCCATTTATAGCTTTGGTCGGGGGCAGTCCGGTAATTTCTCCGTATTAACTTCCATAAATATCTGGCGGACGAATCATATTTTCTGGTTCGGGGCACACGGATCGCCATTTTTCGTAAATGACCATCTTGCCCTTCGGGCAGTTCGGGCAGTTTTGCTGGAGGCGAAAAAGGCGACAGGTTGTTCCTGAAATCTGAGAAACTAGAGACAAAAAGTGAGAAGTCAGAAAGACAAAAAGTGAGCTGAGCGCGCTCAGAAGCATTCTGAGCGCGCAACGAACACGGAAGTGCTCCGAACGGAGTCCGGAGCTCGGAAAGCGGGCGGCGAACCGGAAGAGGGAGGACTCACCCCAACCTTGCTACGGGGGAGGGCGGTTCGACCGCCCCTAAAGGTGGGTGCGGCGCAGCCGTGCCCGTGGGAGGGAGGCGACTCCTCTCGGCCGCACCCCTCATGGGGTGTGGTTTGGCCGCACCCCGAAAGGGGGGTGCGGCTTGGCCGCACCCCGAAAGGGGGGTGCGGCTTGGCCGCACCCCTCATGGGGTGCGGCTTGGCCGCACCCTAAGGGGGGGGGGGGTGGGCGGCTTGGACGCACCCAAAATAGGGGGGTGCGGCTTGGCCGCACCCCACATGGGGTGCGGCTTGTCCGCACCCCACACGGGGTGCGGTTTGGCCGCACCCCCCACTATGGGGGGTGCGGTTGTTCGCACCCCACTATGGGGGGTGCGGTTATTCGCACCCCACTAGCGGGGTGTGGGTTAACCGCACCCTACTAGCGGGGTTCAGCCATGGCGGAGCGCGACGCGCGCTTCGCGCGTGCTTGCGTGTTGGCGGTGAAAATGACGGGTCCGGTTTTCTTATAAATGAGAGCCAATAATACGAGCCCCTATCATAAGCCCCCCAAACCTTCGGAGTCCAAATCTCGTGAAGGAGTGCGAGGGTTTTGACTAGTCCGCGGCGGGTTTGACCGTCATCTCTGCACGGTGCGCCGAACGATGCCAGAGGTAAGTCGTTTATTTTTGAAAAAAGAGGAGGGAAAACGGTTGGCGGTGGCCGGGAGAGCGGGCGGCCGGCGCTCAGGCGGTCGGAGCCCGGGCGCCCTTGCGCGCGGTCGGCGCCCGCGCACCTTTGCATGCGGCCGTGGCCGGCGGAGGGGCGTACGGGTGGCGTGTGCGGGCCTCCGTGCGCGGCCAAGGGCGGCGGAGAGCGCGGGCGGCCGGCGCCCGCTCGCGCCCGCTCGCCCCCGCGCGCGGACGATGCCCGCGCACTTCCGCGCGCGGGCCTCCGCGCGCGGCCTAGGGGTCGGGCGACCGGCGCCTGCGCACCCCCGTGCGCGGTCGGCGCCCGCGCGCCTCCGCGCGCGGGCCGGTGCCTGCGCGCTCTACGCATGGCAGGCGCCCGCGTGCGGCCGGCAACCGCGCGCAGCTCGGCGGCCGGCGCCCGCGCGCTTGTCCCCGGCCGACCGGGGGTGCGGGTGTTTGCCTCCCGTGCGTGCCCCTGCCGACGGGGCCGGCGGTGGGCGTGGGCGTCCGGTGCCCGCGCGCCCTTGCGCGCGCCGAAGGCCGCGCGCGCGCCCCCGGTCTCCCGAGAGCGCGGGCGGCAGACGCCCGTGCGTGCTTCGTGCGCGGGCGAGGCCGACGGCATGCGCGGGGCGTCGGTGCCCGTGTTCGAGCATGCGCCTGGCGCCCGCGCGCCTTTGCGCGCGGCTGGGGCCGGCCGAGGGAGTGTCCGGCCGAAACCGGCGCGGTCGTGCGCACGACTAGCGCTGTCCGAGGGGAGCCGCGCGCGGCTTGCGCTTGTCTCGTGCTATTTTGGACTTTTTGATATTATTTTTTTGTGCTTGCGCTTATGTACATTTATTTTCCTTTCAGGCTTCGAAACGGGGCGGCCAGTCGAGGCCGATGCGCCTGCGCTCTTCTCTTGACGGTGCGCGCATTGAGATATGGCGTAAGCGGTTCGGGTTGCCTTCGAATGTCGAGGTGAGAATCCCAGGGGTGGAGGAGCGTGCTCAGAATCCGCCCACCGGTTTCATGACGCTTTCTGAGAGCTGCTTGAAATCCGGGTTTCGCATTCCCCCATCTGAGGAGGTAGTTGAGATACTCCGGTTCTGCGGTGTCCCAGTTACCCAGTTCACGCCTGCCGGGATGGCGAACATCATGGGGATGGTGGTGTTTTTTCGGGAGCACAGCGCGCGCTTTTCACTCGAGCTTTTTAAGGACTGGTGCGAGGTCACCACTAACTCGGGTGGTCGTATTGAAGTTCGGAGCAACAAGAGCTGGTTTCACTTTGGTGAGAAAACTGATTACCGCCACGTGAATACTCTCTATGGGTATGTTCGGAATCGATGGGAGCTGCCGGAGCTTTGGAGAGCGCTCCCTGGACGTTGTCGCCGGCTAACTGGGCGGGAAGACGAGTTCCTTCCTATTCCTGGTTTTCGTGGTCGGGAAGGGCTGTCGAAGGCTTTGTTCGGTATTTATAGTTGCGTAGAGGAGAGTCGACTGCTTTCGGTGGGGCTTTCCTGGGATGCCGAGCGAGAGGCCGCTGTTCCCTTAGACCGCGGGAAAAAGAGGAGGATTGTTCTCAAGAACGGAGCTTCTGGATCGTGTCCTATTCCCCCGGAGCCTAGGAGTCACGATCACGAGGCCGGCCCGAGCCGCCGCAGGGGAGAGCCGGTTCCGTCCGACCCGGAGATTGAGATTCTGGCGTCTCCTGTTGTCGACCGGGTTGAACAGGGAGACTTGCCACCGCCTCCTCCCTTTCCGCCGACGAGGCGAGTTTCTTCTTCTCTTCAGGCGATGACCTCCGCGGTAAGTGAAGTTTTTCTTTCCTAGTCCTGGCCCTACTGCATATGTTTGCTGACCGTTTATCTTTTGTTTGCAGGCGGATGTCCTGACTAGCGTTGCTCTTACTTGGAACGACTGTTATGTGGGCCTCAAGGATAGCTACTTCGCTCTTCAGAAGGATCTACGCGTGGTGAGGAGCGACATGTCCGTTCTGCGGAGGAAGAGGGATCGCGATGTGTCTCATATCAAGCAGTTGGAGGCTGATATCTCTGCTTCCCGATCTGAAATTGAGAAGCTGCGGGAGGAGTACGGGGGTGACAAGGCGCTTGCTCAGGACGCGCTTCATCAGCTGTCGGAAGCTCAGGGGGAGATGTTCCGCCTGGAGGGGGAACTGGGTTTCCTGAGGAGTGAGGTGGACCGGTTGTCGTCGATCGAGCGCAGCCTTGGGGAGGCCAAGGCGGCTGGTGTGGCCGAATACAAAGATTCTCTCGCTTTTGTCGAGGAGCGGTTCCAGATGGCGGAGGAGATTCGTGCCGAGGTCATGAAGAAGGAGGTTGGGCCCTTGATAGAGGACGAGCGCGAAGTCGCCTTTCAGCGAGGCATTCAGAAGACCATCCGCATGATGGGAAAGAAGTTTGGATGTGACACCACCGGTCTTGGAGCTGGTGATCTCTCAGAGGATGATTACTCGGATGTAGCCGAGGACTGATGTTGACTATCTTTTGTTTTTCTGCTTTCCGTACTATTGTTTGCTTGTGCAGCGCTGAGCTGGCGCGGTCGTATTACTTTTTCCTGCTTTCCGTGCTGTTGTTTGTTTGTGCGCAGCGCTGAGCTGTCGTGGTTGTATTCCCCCATTATGTTTATCGTTCTTATTCCCCAGTGTGCTCCTGTTGCTCTGGTTTTGATACCTGCGTAGCTTGATGGGATTCCCAAGATTATGGATAAGTTTGCGCGAGTCTGTGCTAGTGGCTTTTATATAATATAAATTAGTTCGCACGAGTCTGCGCTCGCGGCTTTTTACATAATAGCAAATTAGTTCGCACGAGTCTGCGCTCGCGGCTTTTTACATAATAGCAAATTAGTTCGCACGAGTCTGCGCTCGCGGCTTTTATAATAGAAAATTAGTTTGCACGAGTCTGAGCTCGCGGCTTTTGGCCGGTGAATAGCTGGTGTATTCAAACCGAGGGCGAACGTAAGGGGGGCAGGCCCCTACGATGCCGAGACTCGACGGCGGAGGAGAAGGACGAACCTTCAATCGACGGCGGTGCAAAGTCCCCGGGGCAGAGCCCCAAAGTGGCCGGTGAATAGCTGGTGTATTCAAACCGAGGGCGAACGTAAGGGGGGCAGGCCCCTACGACGCCGGGACTCGACGGCGGAGAAGGGCGAACCTTCAATCGACGGCGGTGCAAAGTCCCCGGGGCAGGGCCCCAAAGTGGCCGGTGAATAGCTGGTGTATTCAAACCGAGGGCGAACGTAAGGGGGGCAGGCCCCTACGACGCCGGGACTCGACGGCGGAGGAGAAGGGCGAACCTTCAATCGACGGCGGTGCAAAGTCCCCGGGGCGGGGCCCCAAAGTGGCCGGTGAATAGCTGGTGTATTCAAACCGAGGGCGAACGTAAGGGGGGCAGGCCCCTACGACGTCGGGACTCGACGGCGGAGGAGAAGCGCGAACCTTCAATCGACGGCGGTGCAAAGTCCCCGGGGCGGGGCCCCAAAGTGGTTCCTGCAGTAGAATGGCTTAGGACAGGTGAAACATAATTAGAAAATGAACACCGGTACATGCGCAAGTGTAATCTTGCGGCTTTTGAGCTAATAAGTTTCTTGATACAAGTTTGACGAGATAGAGAAGGTAACATCGTGTTCCCTTTGTGCTGTGCTGGCTCGAGCTCTTTTGGTCGTTCAGCATGGCGAACGGCGGCGACCCTGCAGCCGACCCTCAGGGGCATCCTCCTGTGCTTCTTCGCGGAAAGCCTCAAGGTGTCCCGGTTGGACAAGGCGCTCAATTTCTTCTTTCAACCTGGAACAGTGCTCCGTACGGTGCCCTCGGCCTTTGTGGAAATTGCAGAACTGAGATTGATCTCCGCTATGCTGGGAGAGTGCTCTGGGCCAGTTGATGATTTTGCTGTTGTAGATTACAGACAGTATATGCTCGCGGGGGGCATTTAACGGGGTGTAGATCCGGGAGCTTTGATTCGTTAACCCTCGGGAGCGGTCTGCTCGGTTCTGTATGGGTGGTACAGTCTTCTCGAGCTGTTGTTGCTGTCCCTTTCTCTTGCGACACGTAACCCCAAGTTGCAGTGGGTTCGTCGGTGCCGGAAGATTAGCTTTTTCTACCGATTCGGGAGTTGCGCGACACTCTCGCACGCCTTGCTTCTCAGAGTTTGGTTTCGGCGACGGGTCGTAGTTGATCCAAGGGAACTCGGCTGCGGCCGTGTCGAAACCATGAATTGCGTCCCTGAGGATTCTCCCTTTGTTGGCCATGCTTCCAGACATGGAAACGTCGTGGTCCAGGGCGTCGAGTAGAAGGCTCCCAAATATTGCGTCGTAGGGGGAGTCTGCCTCTGCGATGACGAACTGAACATCGTACTGGATTGGTTCCGAGTGCATCCCTACTTGGACAGGGAGGGTGACGACTCCTATGGTGGGTACCATAGTTCCGTCTGGGAGCTCTGCGTCGCTGGCCCTGAGCTTGAGGTTCCCGCTTAGGAGTTTGAGCCGCACCACGGCTGCCACGAACAGGATATTGAACGAGATGCGATGGGTTATCAACGCCCTCCTTAGTTCACAGGCTGGATTGCCTATGCTTGCGTCTAAGGCGAAGTCCAACCATCCACGGGGATACTCCTGGTGGGAGCCTGTGTAGATCTTTTCTTGTTGCTTGCTCCGCTCCGCTTCCCCTAGGTGGGGTGGTTCGTTCGTCTCGGGCTTTTCTTGCTCTTCTTCTTGGATCCTCGGCGCGCGCGCTTCGTGCCATTCGACGAGCAGCTGAGACAACTCGGTGAAGTTGTGAATCGCTCCGTTTGGCAGGGATTGATACCAGCGGAGGGGGTCTCCGCGCAGTGTCTTGGTGAAGATTTTGCAGCTGATTTGGTCGGGAAGTCCGAAGTCCGAACGTCCGCACCGTTATCAAGAAGTGATTAACGTGCACGTACGGGTCTTCTGCTCCGTGGAACTCCTTGACGTGTGGGAGCTTTAGCCATGACGGGACTGGGTATGCCAAAATTGACTCTGACAGGGGGGATCGCCTTTGCTGGTGCGCGATATCGTTCGGATCCTGCCCCGCTATGAGAGGGGCCGTCTTGCTAGTCGGTCCATCCCACTGGGGCTGGATTGGTGCAGCGATGAGCGCTCTTTTCGTCGGGCCTTCAGGGATTGAGGAACTGCATGCGTCGGATAGTTCGGGGGAGGTGTCCACCCTTGCTGGTCCGTGAACTCAGGCGAAGCGGGCACGACGTTCGGAAATCCTTTGCTCGGTAGTTGGGAATCCATTCCCACAGACGGCGCCAAACTGTTGCGGGTCGCTTAGGGCTCTTGGTAGACCGGTTTACTTGAACCACCTTAACTCGGGAGCGAACCAAGCGCGCAAACAGTCAATTTGAGATTCGTTGATTACACTTAGACTTTTTAGCGTGGAAAATCCGGAAAGGGTAAAAAACCACGTGGCCGGAGCTGTGCCGACCAAACTTCCACTATCTTCAGGGGGGTTACAATTAGAGACTTAGAAGTCGAGCACGACAGGCCGCTGCTCGTTACAATAATAGAGAGAAAGAGAGAGAGAGAGGGAGAGAATTCCGAAGGCGACAGACCACCTCCAGAAAAACTAAGTCCTTTCTCCTTCTGAGAAAGGTGGAGAACGAAAGTGAGAAAGCTCCGGAGAACAAAAGTGAGAAGGCTCCGGAGAACAAAAGTGAGAAGCTGTGTCGCCTTTCGGGACGAAGGAAATCTTCAAGTCCGCGAAGGAGATCTTCAAGCGCCGAAGGAAAATTCCGCAAAAGTCTGCAAGGAGCTCTCCTGGGTGCAGAAGGCAAGGTCCTCTCAAATGAAGCCCTGGGGCTCCTTTTATAGCTTTGACCGGGGGCAGTCCGGTAATTTCGCCGTCGTAACTTCCATAAATATCTGGCGGACGAATCATATTTTCTGGTTTGGGGCACACGGATCGCCATTTTTCGTAAATGACCATCTTGCCCTTCGGGCAGTTCGGGCAGTTTGGGCAGTTTTGCTGGAGGCGAAAAATGCGACAGGTTGTTCCTGAATTCTGAGAAACTGGAAAGACAAAAAGTGAGAAGTCAGAAAGACAAAAAGTGAGCTGAGCGCGCTCAGAAGCGTTCTGAGCGCGCAACGAACACGGAAGTGCTCCGAACGGAGTCCGGAGCTCGGAAAGCGGGCGGCGAATCGGAAGAGGGAGGACTCACCCCAACCTTGCTACGGGGGAGGGCGGTTCGACCGCCCCTAAAGGCGGGCGCGGCGCGGCCGTGCCCGTGGGAGGGAGGCGACTCCTCTCGGCCGCACCCCAAGGGGGTGCTGCTTGGCCGCACCCCTCATGGGGTGTGGTTTGGCCGCACCCCGAAAGGGGGGTGCGGCTTGGCCGCACCCTTCATGGGGTGCGGCTTGGCCACACCCTAAGGGGGGGTGCGGCTTGGCCGCACCCCAAAAAGGGGGGTGTGGCTTGGCCGCACCCCACACGGGGTGCGGTTTGGCCGCACCCCTCACTATGGGGGGTGCGGTTGTTCGCACCCCACTAGCGGGGTGTGGGCTAACCGCACCCTACTAGCGGGGTTCGGCCATGGCGGGGCGCGACGCGCGCTTCGCACGTGCTTGCGTGTTGGCGGTGAAAATGACGGGTCCGGTTTTCTTATAAATGAGAGCCTATAATACGAGCCCCTATCAAAAACTAAAATGCGTCAACCTCTTGTATACATCTCAATCTCTATGTCCTCTCTCTCACATGCTAATGCAGCTCGCTTCTTTGCATAGTGGACAATTACGTGTCTTCTATGGGGGTGATATTAGCATATTTGTGTATTTTCACAATTACTGAAAGGTGTAAAGAAAACCTGACAATCACATGTCTTCTATGTGGTGGCTATATGGAGATATAGAAAAGACTAAGATGGAAGTTCTTAGCTCTCTCAAGCAGAACGAGAATAGATATCTTCTTATGGAAGTTAATTGATAATGGATAAAAGAGTAAGTTGAGTACTCATCGCAGAGTGCATGCATGCAGATTCAGAGCCAAGAAAAGGTTCTCGACAACCTCCAACATTAAGAAAAATTGGAACGTCAAAAGAAAAGGAAAACAATTTTGAACTTCAGAAAGTTGAGGAAGAATTTAGGTAATTTTCATCATAGGAAGATAATTGAAATGACATTTCGTAAGGGGATTATGAGACCTATAGATATAAATACAAATCGACTCGCTTGGGAAGGGAGGATGATAATTAATTGGAGAATATCTATTTGTACTTATTAAATATTTTTTGTAGAAGTCAGTGTCATTAACATTTTGCTCTGTATACTCTTCCACTTTTGGGCGATATACATAACTTATTATTTGTCTACTTATTATGCTAATTTACTTTTATAACATATGATGATATAAGCATATTTAATGATATAACATATATTATTTTATTTAATATATTATATATAAAAATGTATTTTAATTCTAAGATCTGAAAATGTAATATTTAAAATATTCCCAATGTCTTCGACATCAGACAATTTAAAACTCAATCTGACATATTACTACTATCTGATACTTATATTCAATCATTCCAACTGGTAGTAACCATCACCACCACTCAAGCCCTGCGGAACGAATAACATTAAGGAAAGAAGATGAAGAAGAGAGCTTATTCTTCTTCAAAGAATCAACAAAAACTGTCAAAGAAACTTAGAAGTCATAATTTTCGAAAACAATAAAACCCGAAGGTATCTTTTTTTTATTAGAGTAGGAACCATAAAGGAATCAAGAATCCTCTTTCCATCTCACCTAATCCATTATCATGAGATTTTTGTTCTATTTTATTTTTTAGGTGAAAGAGACCAGTTGACTCATTTTTTCATGGATAAAAGAATACGAAGGACACATCATATGTAACAATAAAGTCATGATAACCATAAGAAACAACAACAAATCAAAATAAGCAGCTCTACCAAGGTAGCAATCAGATGTTCTCATTCTCAAAAATAGACCATTAGTATTTTTAAAAATTTCTAATGAAGTGTGTTTAATTAAGATCATGGTAATAGTATTTGGCTATAGTTTGAGGTAGTTGTCCCATATGTGAGTAATGTATTCATCTCTAGTCATAAATGCATACTTGGCAAAAGCATCTGTCATTTCCTTCTCTATGGAAATTGTAGAGAAAGGTATAAAACATTGTAGTATATTCACTTAAGGGATAAATACAAGTATGAGTACAAATATATAGGAAGAGAGAGGAGGAAGAAATCCTATACAAGAGATGTGGGACTAAAAGAGAGGAGAATAAATGGGCCTAATATATGGGCCTTTACATAATTTTTCCTATATTCTCTAACAGAAATTATGAAAATGATAGCTTATTATATTTCTGCGTCTGTATAATTTCCAAACCTTGCATTTAAATCTCCTAGTAGAAAGTAGCGATGGATTTGAATACCAGTATGGAATTCGTTAAAATATTGATTTGATAGAAGACGCAGGACGAATCTACAGGTAGAGGATATTGAGTAGTTATTATATTTGTATTTATGTTTTAGTCCCACATTGCGGGTTCTATGTTTGTATATTTGTATCTCCCTATTTATATCTCCCCATTGTGGATGAATACAACAAGTCTTCTTTCCCAATATAATTTGGTATCAAAGCGACGCCGGTCCCGCGTCTCCCGTGCGCGTTCCGCCAATTCCGCAGTTTTGCGGGCTGTTCCGGCGTTCCGCGAGTCGTTCCTCTCGTTCTTGACGGCGCGTTTCTTCCTCAACCTAAAATCCCGATCTTCCTCTCGTTCTTGACGGCTTCCTCGCTGCTTCCAGTCGATCACGCTCAGCGATGTCTTCCAGTCGCTGCTTCCAGTCGCCGCTTCCTCGCTGCTTCCAGTTGACCACTTAAACACATCGTCGATCTTCTCCCTGTTTCAGTCGATCACGCTCAGCGACGTCTTCCTCGTTGCTTCCCGTCGATCGATGATTCCTGTCGATCACGCTCAACGACGATTCCAGTCGATCGACGTTTCCGTCTCTTCCAGTCGATCAACGATTCCAGTTGTTGATGGGTTTTCTTCTGCCGATGACAACAGAGGCCGGTTCTGCGTTGAGAAAGGGTTCTGGAAGCGTTTTTTGTACATCGATTATGTGCTCTTGGTTTCCCATGGATACTCTTCGTTCGAATGATGGTTTTGCTCGTCGCATCACTACCGCCCTTCTAAATTAAAAGAACTTTATCGCTTGGTCCAACTCCATGTGAGTCCATCTTGCCGGACATGACAAGCTCGACTGGCTTGATCCTAAAGGGGTTCCCCAGCCTACCGACGAAAAGGCTATCCGTCAATGGCGCACGGAAAATTTCAAGATTCTCGGGTGGCTTCAATGCTCTATGGAGCCCAGCATTTACGATCAGTTTATGCGTTTTGATTCCGTGCCGTCTCTTTGGGCTGCCTTGACGCGTACCTACGGTCACACCCGCGTTGATACGCGGATTTACTCTATCTTCCATGAGATTTCTACTGCCCGTCAGGGAGACCATTCTGTGCAATGAGTACTTTACCTTTCTCTCTGGGCGATCCAGAAGCTTTCTGACCTCGAGCCGCTTAGTGCTTTTCCTCATCCTGAGGATCTGCTTGTTGCCAAGTGGAGGCAGGAGAAGAGAGAGACCTACCAGTTTTTTATGGGATTGCGGCCCGAGTTTGAGCAGATTCAGGTCCAGATTGTCAGCATGAATCATCTTCCTGATATCTTGGATGCTTATTCCATGGTGGAGGAGCATGAGCGTCGTGCCCTCCTAACCGATGTTCCTCCTGTTCCAGCTTCTGTTCCTCTTCCAGACCAAATGGCCCTGGCTTCGGGTCGTACCTCTTCTGTGCGAGGGGGCGTCCTACCTCAAAAGGTTGCGGGGGTGGCCGCGGGAGCCCGTCTGCTTCTTTTCAGTGCCAACACTGCCTCCGGACTGGTCATGAAAAGGACCGGTGCTGGCTGCTTTTTCCTCATCTTCGCTCGAAGTGCTCCACCACGCGTACCGCCGCTGCTACTTCTTCAGACTTTGGGGGCCATCCTGCTTACAGTGTCTCTTCTGGGGCCCCTTCTGCCGACTGGAGTCAGCTTATGGCTCAAGTGCAGCAGCTTCAGTCTCAGCTTCAGCAGCAGTCCCAGTTTCAGGCTCAGCACTAGCCTCTTCCTGCTCAGTCGCTGCCTGCCTCCTTGTCGCCCTCGTCGACTTCAGCGTCTGCGTCAGGTACCCCGATGGACTTTCACGTCACTAAGAGGGGTCTTCCTCTCCCTGGGTGATTGATTCTGGGGGCACTGATCACATGACTGGTGAGACACACTTGTTTTCTTTCCTTTAATCTTCAAGCGCCCACCGACAGGTTCGCCTTACTGATGGATCTGTGACCCCCATCTTCACCGGGGCACAATTCCTCCGTCACCCTCCTTCGCGTTGGGATCAGTTCTTCATGTTCCTAAGCTTGCTTTAAATCTTCTCTCTGTTAGTCAATTGACTCGTTTGATGCACTGCTCGGTGACATTTTTTCCTTCTGGCTGTGTTTTTCAGGACCTGGCCACGAGGATTTTTGGCTACGGCCGTGAGCGTGACGGGCTTTACCAGTTGGAGCTCCCACCTCTCTCGCCACGTCTCTCACCATCGTCCATCGCTGTTGCTACTACTTCACCTACTCTTTGGCATGCCAAACTGGGGCATGTGAGTCCTCAGATTGTGTCGTCTCTTTTTCCTAGTGTCTCGTTTGAGCACTCTTTTCAGTGTGATGTGTGCCAGCTTAGTAAACATAGACGCACTTCTTATCCTGTATCTGCTTCTCGTAGTTCTGCACCGTTTGATGTTGTTCACTCTGATGTTTGGGGACCTGCCCCGATTGTTTCTTATGATGGATTTCGGTATTTTGTTACTTTTATAGACGATTTTACTCGTTGTTGTTGGGTTTATCTTATGCGTGCCAAATCCGATGTATTTGATTTATATATCCAGTTTACTAATATGGTTAGAACTCAATTTTCCTCACAAATCATGCTCCTTCGCTCCAATAACAGGGGGGGGGGGGAGTACACCTCTTCCACTTTCGATGCTTTCCTTGCTAGCCAAGGAACCATTCATCAATTCTCCTCTCCCTATACACCGGAACAGAACGGAGTGGCTAAACGCAAGAATCGTCATCTCCTGAATGTGACCCGGTGTCTTCTTCGTAGGTCCCACGCCCCCAAGTTATTTTGGAGTGCTGCCCTCCTTACAAAGACCTTCTTGGTCAACCGTCTGCCTTGTCAGCCTTTAGCGGGTCGGGTTCCCCTCACTCTTCTATCTCCCCACCGTCCTCTGTTTCCCGTTCCCCTATGGGTGTTCGGATGTGTGTTTTGTCCAGGAACATAGTCCGACTCGGACAAAACTTGATGACAAAGCAATCCAGTGCTTATTTTTGGGATATTCCTCCTCTTCCAAGGGATATCGGTGTTTTGACCCCTCTTCTCGCAGGACTTTTCACTTTCTGGATGTTACGTTCTTTGAGGATGTCCCTTTCTTTGGTGCCTCTCCTGTTCCCGTTGCTCCTTCTCCTTCGCCACAACCGGCTCCGGTTGTCATAGCTCCGCTGCACGACTCGCTTCCGTTGCGGACATACACCAGTGGCCCACGTGGGCCTTTGCATATCCACCCCTTACTTCGGGATCCACCGGTAGAGCCAGCTCATAGGACCTTGTGCCACATCCTCTGGCAGGTGATGTTCTTCCCTCCTCTGACTTACCCATTGCCCTTCGCAAGGGTCAACGCTCTTGTGTCACTAATCATCCTGTGGCAAGCTTTGTGTCCTACCAGCGCCTTTCCCAGAGTTACCGGGCTTACCTGGCCGCTACCGACCAGATTAGAGTTCTGAGTACGACGACTGAGGCCCTCCAACACCCAGAGTGGGTCGCGGCAGGATGAGATGTCCGCTTTATAGAAGACTGGCACTTGGCGTTTGGTTCCTCTTCCCGCAGGGCAGAAGACGGTTAGTTGCCGTTGGGTCTACACCGTCAAGTATAATGCTGACGGTTCTCTTGATCACTACAAGGCCCGCCTTGTCGCAAAGGGCTTCACCCAGACTCCAGAGGATTACGGCGCGACTTTTTCCCCTGTGGCCAAGCTCTCTACTGTGCGTCTTCTTGTTTCCCTTGCCGCCTTCCATGGGTGGCCTCTTCATCAGCTGGACATAAAGAATGCCTTCCTCAATGGCGATCTTGCTGAGAAAATTTATATGGACCCCCCTCCCGGTTACAAGCTTCAGGGGGAGTATTTGGGGCGTGTTTGCCTTTTGCAGAAGTCCTTGTATGAGCTGAAGCAGTCCCCTCGAGCGTGGTTTGAGCGATTTGGTAAGGTTGTGCTTCAGAGTGGGTTCACCAGATGTCATGCCGATCACACGTGCTTTGTTCGGACTGCTGTGGATGGTCATAGAGTCATTATTCCTGTTTATGTAGATGACATCATCCTTACCGGTGACGACAGCTCAGGGATACTTCAGATCAAGGTGGTGCTTCAGAAAGCATTTGAGGTAAAAGATTTGGGGCCTCTTAAGTACTTTCTCGGGATTGAGGTGACCAGATCTCGTCAGGGGATCTCTTTGTCTCAGCGCAAGTATACACTCGATCTCTTGAGTGATACTGGTCTTCTTGGGTGCTCTCCTGTGTCTACGCCCATGGATCCGAACCACCGCTTACATGCAGAGTCTGGTAATCCTCTCCCTGAGCCTGGCCGATACCAACGTCTTATTGGAAGGCTTATTTACTTGACCAACACTCGCCCCGACATTAGCTTTGATGTGAGTGTGGTCAGTCAGTTCATGCATGCTCCCTGGACTTCTCACCTGGATGCAGCATTTCAGATCCTCCACTACTTGAAGGGATCTCCTGGCCTCGGGCTCTTCTATCGTTCGTCTCCGTCCCCTGGTCTCACCTGTTACACGGATTCTGACTATGTTGGTTCCCTCACCGATCAACGTTCTACTTCGGGCATGTGCACCTTCTATGGTGGCAATCTTATCTCCTGGAAAAGCAAGAAGCAGGGTGTTGTCTCCCGCTCGTCTACTGAGGCTGAGTACCGGGCTATGACTCATGGTGCTACTGAGCTCCTCTGGCTGCGTACTCTCTTGACTGAGCTTGGTTTCCCTCCTTCTGGTTCCTCGACACTTGTTTGCGACAACCAGTCCGCTCTCATGCTAGCCTCCGACTCTGTTCTGCACGAGCAGACTAAACATATTGAGGTTGATATTCACTTTCTCAGGGAGCACAGCCGTTCAGGGACTCTTGAAGCGTCCTATGTTCCCCCCGCAGAGCAAATTGCCGATGCCTTCACCAAGGCGGTTGGACCTTCCAGCCTCATCTCTACTTGTGGCAAGCTGGGCTTGCTTGATCTCTTCGCGCCAGCTTGAGGGGGAGTATTGAGTAGTTATTATATTTGTATTTATGTTTTAGTCCCACATTGCGTGTTCTATGTTTGTATATTTGTATCTCCCTATTTATATCTCCACATTGTGGATGAATACAACAAGTCTTCTTTCCCAATTTAATTGAGGATGCTCGATGCCCTAATCATAGATGCAATGCAAGGGAGCACGCGATGAATGTAATTAATTGATGGCAACCCTAAAGTGAAGATGTAGATGAATACACGCACTCCGATGAACTAACGAAGGTTAACCCTAATGTGACGCGCATGCAATGATTCAATCATGCAAGTATTTTTCCAAAGCACAATTAATTAAACAATGTTAATTCTAAAATCTCGAGCAAGTGTCATAACTGATCACAAACATTGCAATTTAAGTAAGAAGATAATAATTGCAATTAAGAGAGAGTGTACAGGAAATTAAGGTTGTGTTTGATTAAGCTTTTCAGCAGCTGTGCGGCTGGGACGCACCGCCATTTTGATAATAAGCGGCGTTTGGTTCCACTTTTTTCCAAACCGCCGTTTATTAAGCTCCGTTGTTTTCTTTGTATTCCCATCCGCTACTTTTTCCTGTGGTGAACAGCAGAAGCCGCGTGTCCAGCCCCTCCAATCCGGCGACTTCCGAGAGATCCCGACTTGCGACTGCGAGTTCCCTTCTCCTCTCCGGCGAGCGTCCAACCTCTCCTATCCGGCGACTTCCAGCCTCTCCCCTCCGGCGACTTCCAGCCTCTCCTCTCCGGCGACTTCCAGCCTCTCCTCTCCGGCGAGCGTCCAACCTCTCCTATCCGGCGTCCAGCCTCTCCTATCCGAATGCGACTGCGAGTTTGTTCTTCTTCCGAAGAAAGTCCGACGTTCTTCTTACCGATCTCCACCCCGCTTCTCCTCTTCATCCAACGTTCTTCTTCCCCGATCTCCATTCAAATTCGCAGAACTTCAAATTCGCATAAGTCGAAGCCGAACTGCTCGGATTCGACTCCATTAGCTGGATTTTGAGGTAGATTTTTTCTATATTCACCTAACTTTTTTACTCTGTGTTAATTCTGTCATCGGCCACTTGCTAGTGTGGTAGTACAGAATTGGAGAAAGTGAAGTTTGATCGATTTGTTATTTCAGTTCATGTTTTTTTTGTTGCCCCCAATTTTGTTGTTAATGTTGGTGATAGTTGAGATCTCTTAAAAACTTGAGATAGTTAATTCAAAGAAAATCTGTATTGAATACCTACTATCTTACATCAATGCAAATGGGTGTAGGTGTAGGTATTTATTTTGAGTAAAATGTCTTTTTAATGTACACTTTATTATGAACAAAAATGTTTTTTTCATATATTTGGTGGTAATTATGTTATGGAAAAAAAACTAAAAACTGCGCTTTGTTTCCAAACAACTTTTTCAAAACTTCGTTTTACAAACTCTATTTCACCCAAACAGTTTTTTAACAAAACTCCATTTTCCAGAATCAACACTTTTCCTATCAACAATTTTCCATCAGCAGCTTTCCATCAGCAACAGCCCAACCAAACAGAGCCTAAATGCAGTCAAATAAGTGTTGCACGTCTGCAGAGAAATATAATAGTCAAATCAATTTGCGCAAAATATTACTAGCAATAATTGAAAGTACTCATAAAATGTAAGGCAAATGAAACTAAAAGTTTACTCGAAACTAAAAGTAAGCTCACCGAGTAATCAATGCCAGTGGAGAAGGAAAAAGTTCGGTGGTTGGGGTGGTTGTCCGGGAAGTGTGGGTGGTTGTTTGAAGGAGTTGGACGGGATGCAAGGGAGAGGGTGGTCGGCAAGGTGCAAGCAAATGGTGGAAGGAGTGTTAGGTGGGTCAGCCAAGGGTGGAGGAGGGCATGGGAAGGGCTGGTGGCGGTTGTAGTGGGTGTAGGGAGGAGGTGCAATGACAGAAGGGGATTGTGGGAGGGATGGTTGTGACAGGAAGGGATCTCGAGGATGGGGAAGGCGGTCGGAGGCGAATCCGAAGAGGAAATCATTGGGTGGAAAGACTCATGTGGACGGGAATGGCGGCAGTCAGCATTGAGGAGGTCAGGGAAGGCGGTGACGGGCTTGGGCCTGGTCGTTGGAGGTAGAGGAGACAGCGGAAGGGCGAGTCGGCACCCCCGGAGGCAGGATCCTGCGGCGCCGCACCGCAAGGGAACTCTCGGCATCGCACCGAGAGTCAAGACGGAGCGGTTTCGTCTTTCAAAACCTCATTTCTCGATGCTCCTCTTGGGCGACTGCAAGCAACATATAGGGGGTGAGAGGAGAAATTAGTTTAAATATATTCGATGACCATGATCGCCCGACGGATAACTTAACCTAACTCTCAAAATAAAGTCCAAAAATAAAAATAAAATACATAAAAATACGAAAAAATCGAGTTTGTCGCGATCACAGTCTCCGATCTTCCATCTGGCGATCCTAAATGTCAAACCCACAAATATTTGAACGAGCGCGTAATCGATTTCCATCAATAAAGATTTAAATTTCACAAAACTTGATTCCCGTCCTCAGAGCCCTGAATTCAGCAACAAAAACTAAAGAGAACGATTGTATCAATTCTTTCGCCATCACAAGCTCAACATTGCCTTTTCTCAAAACTAAACCAGCAGTAGCCCCATTGTTTAATGCTGCATCAGTGTGCATAAACAAAGGAGAGTGTAAATTAGATACAAGGTCGCATTTCATGACTTTCATTTTGAAGTGAATTTAAAAAGTTTCAGCAATCTACTTATCACCAGAACTGATAGTTGTGGAGTCTGGCTTCTTTTGAACTGCCAAGTGTATATTAGCCTTTATTATCTGAATGAGGACTTTAGGTTGATTGGATTTATTCTCAAACTTTCTGGCACATTTTCAATCGAAAGTGATAGCTGAAACCCGGGTCTAACTATTAGGGGTCTCACGCCATCAGTTATCTAGCGGTTATATTAGTATGAGTCAAGTTGTATAGGTCGAGTCGAGTAGTGCTTTTAATATTTCACACATTTTTCTTTATATGAGGTATTTACGCTTATGTCATCGGGGTCCTATATACGGGTCCCCCTTAGGCCTTGTATGAGGCATCAAAGAAAGAAATCAATTTTAATTTTCTCTCACTAGCTCTTCTCCCTCTCTCTCTAGACTTTCTCTTCTCCCCCTTTTTCTAGGGTTAGGGTTGAGCACGAATCCCTTTTTTCTCTTCCCTAAACTTTTGGTATCAGAGTTGTGTTCAACCCAAACCCTAGAAAATGAGGGAGAAGAGAGAGTCTAGAGAGGGGGAGAAGAACTAGAGAGAGAAAAGAGAAATTTCTTTCTTTCTTTGATGCCTCATACAAGACCTAAGGGGGCGCATATATAGGACCCCGATGACATGGGTGTAAATACCCATATAAAGAAAAAATGCGTGAAACATTAAAAACACTATAATAACTCGTAACCACGAATCGACTCAATACGACTCGATTCATACAACTCGATTCATACACTCGACTAATACAACTCGACTCATACTAATATAACTGCTAGATAATTGATGTTGGACCCCAAATATTCCACCCGTTCTTCAAATCGAGCTTGCCCTCAAGCTCGAACGGTCTTCGATTATCTGGTCCTCGGGCACTTTGATTTCCCTCCAGAACAATTCATGGTAGTGTGTCGCTACAGTGAAGACAATGTCGATCGGCGGGGCGTCAACATGCTCCCGAGTGTCATTAAAGACAGCAAGGAGCTGGCATGGCAGAGGCACATGCGGAGGAGAGACTATTGGGCAGAGCTGGAAGCGGGGCGAGTGTGGCCGGTGGACGGTCGATGGAGACGAAAGACCGGGTCGTAGGTGAGTGGGGCGAGGAGAGGCTGTGGCGCTGACCGGGGAACGGTCAACGAAAGGAACGAATCAAGAAAGGCCAGCAGAGTAGGTCGCCGGAGTGGAGGTTGTGAGATGACGACCGCAGGGGTTGGAGCGGCAACACAGACTGGGACGACACCATCACAGGGCTTGGAGATGACGATGCTGGTGGTGTAAACTGTGAGGCGGGAACCGCTGGCGACGATGGTGGCGCGACAAGTACTGAGGAGAGAGGCGGAGTTTCTGCGGTCATCGGTGCGAGCAACCACTGCTCTAGTAGAATCCGCGGTGGGGAAGGTGGAAGTTGCGTCTAGAGGCGGCCTGCAGTGTCCGACAGTGGAAGGGGTTGCAGCGGTGTGATCGGCGGCCTTGGTGGAGCCGCCACCGACATCGACCCATTGATGATGTCGGCGATAAGTTGCGACATGGAGGCCTGATATGAAGTCATCAGTGAAAGGAGGATAGCCGCATCGACGGCGCTTAGTTTCAAGTCCAACATAATTAATTGATTAAGTAATTAATCCAATCCTAAATTAATTAATTAAACCAATTAAAGAAATCCCTAGTTGGAGAATGGCGGCTCGATGTGCTGCTCGAAAGAGTGAGAATGGCGGTTGTTGGTGTGAGGTGCGGCTAAAGAAAAGTTGGCATTGGGCTCAAAAAGCGCGGGGCTCATTCCTGGAAGGATGGTCCATTCGACGTCGGATCGCTGAAAAAGACGCGCGCGCAAGGATAGGGCGTGAAGATCTTGTTGAGGCCGACGAAGCAAGGGGACGAGGATGTCGAAGCGGCGGTGGGTGGCGTCAGCAAGGCTCGCGTTGATGTAGTCATCGGGCGCTTATGATGTCGTCGATCCCAGTCGCAGAACGACGAGGAATCCTTCGGATGTTGCGACTGGAGCAAGGGATGAAGAAGCAGGTGCAACAACCGATCGATAGATACTCAGGCGTCGATGATGTCGACGTTTGTGGAGTCGATGAAGTAGTGCAGGCGCGCCTGCTGCTGGGAGAGCACGCCGGGATGCAACACTCACAACTGGAGGAGTCGGTTGTTGGGAGGAGGAAACGCGATATTGGGTGGCCATGTCGACGAAAGAGTGGGCGGACTGCGGTGGATGGGAATGCGGGGTTGAGCCGAGAGAAGGTCAACTCGACGAATCGTCGATGGAGTCGTGACAGCGGGTCGACGGGAGTCAAAAAGAGATGAGGACCGAACCTATCTCTGATACGAAAAGTTTAGGGAAGAGAAAGAGGGGAGACGTGCTCAACCCTAACCCTAGAAAAAGGGGGAAAATAGAGAGTCTAGAGAGAGGGAGAAGAACTAGAGAGAGAAAAGAGAAATTAATTTCTTCCTTTGATGCCTCATACAAACCTAAGGGGGCACATATATAGGACCCCGATGGCATGGGCGTAAATAATTCATATAAAGAAAAAATGAGTGAAACATTAAAACACTATGATGCCAATAACCTGTAACCACGACTCGACTCATACAACTCGACTCATACACTCGACTAATACAACTCGACTCATACACTCAACTAATACAACTTGACTCATACTAATATAACCGCTAGATAACTGACGGCGTGAGACCCCTAACCTTCTTGGAATGTGTTCAAGTAAATTGGTTCCACATACGTAGTTTATACTGAAAAGTATGAGTAGGTGTTGTGTAGCCAATGCATAAATGCTCAATGTATTCCCATATTACTTTTGCAAGTTCACGGCAACATAACAATTGATCACGTGTCTCTTTTTATCATGAGATTTTATCATAAAAGGTGTTAAAGCTGAATCATTGATCAATCTTTCGCTTCCATGGACATTCCTTTTTTTCCACCATTTGTGGGACATGCTAGATTAACATAATTTAATTTGTGTCTATTCACAGTGAAACAAATAAGCAATATAGTTTTGATAGGTTGATTATTAGTTTCCTTTAGACAGATCGGATAAGATTCACCAAGGATGGAAATAAGGAAATCACTACCTCGACTATCAACTGCATTAAGAAAGCAAATGCAAGGAGGCTACCATATAAATTTACCGTGGCATGTGAGGGAAGAATAAGCCCACCAGGCTTAAGCCATTTATCCCGCGCAAAGATCACACTAGGTAGCATAGTCTACAACATAATAATAAAGAGACAATATCAGAACTAAAGGTTAAAAACATCCCAAAAAAGTTCAAATAAACACTGTATTCCTTGTACCATCGTTTCAGGCAGCCTTCTAAACTACAAAGAACAAAAAGGTAACTGACATAAATTAAAGCATAGATATGCAGATGCACCTCATACAGAAGCAAATAGCCCATCCACTCCGATATTATGACATCTACCATCTCTTCAATATTGACATCCTGTTATCATCACGTTGAAAGTAAGAGGTGCAATAATTTGAAATGATTAAAAAAAGAAAATAGAAGCCTTACATATTAAAAATATCAAGTTGGAGTGTTGGCCTATGAAGAAATAAAATCAACAGGTAATTACAAAAATTATGAAATATATGCTAGTTCATCGAGTATATATAATGAACATTCATGTTTGACCTTTTAGAAGTCTGATAAGTATACGCCAGGCGAGCAGAGGAGCAACACCGTTATGGATTACTTGTAATTGCAACTAATTATGTATTTGTCTTGTAATGGGGGGCTCCATCTATATAAGGACCTCCTTCGATTATGAGTCTTATCTTCTGAGTTAGTGTTTTTGGGCTCTCTTTGGAGAGAGGAGTGCTCTGGAGGACCCAATCTCTGAGTGCTTGGCGGGAGCGAGTCTCCCGAGTTGTATCTTTTATTTTCATGCGATGCAAAGCTATTGTGCTTGCTCTTCGTTCTTGATACGCCTACCGCATATTAATTGGTTTGACCTGTCGCACTTAGGGTTTCTTCGTGAACCCTAAATCGCACTTCTGCAATGGACCCCCTTCGAACCTCCTCGTTTGCTGGTAATGCTCGGATCGACGCTGCCCTGGCCGAAATCCGCACTTTGGCGCAGGAACTTCATCACCAGATCCTCCCACTTCCTTCGATATCAACCTCCCCTTCCTCTAGCACTGTCGTCGCCAACTTCCGCTCGCGTTGTCCATGTCGATGGCCTCTCCCTCATGGCGCTCACCTCCACCAGCAACGGCCTCCCCACGCCGCTCCCAGCTCTCCACGACCCCGATCCCGCATGACATCGATGATTCCCGTCGCAGGGGTCCCGCATGACCCTGGTTACTGCGGCGGACGCTGTCTCTCTCCCAACCCCAAAACTCCTCCCTGCACGCATCTATCTCCGCCCAGCTCTTCCTCATATTGTCTTCCACGCCAACCCACATTGCCTGCTTCTTCCGCTACCTAGCCCTGCGTCTCCTCTCCATGGACTCGATCCCTCCGCCCTCTGGTCGAATCAATCGCAATGAGGCAAGTTGCTATAGAAAACATGGATTCTCACAGAAACAACAAAACCATCCTCACCAAGTTTCTTCTGCGACCAACACTCCTAGCACATCCTGATCTGAAATTGACATCTTGCAAGAGGAACACCAGAGTCTTCGAGGGTTAGTTACTTGAACATCTAGGCCCATTGCTTTTGCGTCAAATGAAGGAATATCATATATTTTTCATAGCCCCTTTTGAATAATACTCCAAGGTCACAAATCACATTACTCTGCAGAAACCGTTCAGAGCACAACCATTGTTTGTCCCAAATTTGTGATTATTGCAAATGGAGAAACCACACTTGTTGACGAATCTGGAGACATGCATCTCACCTCATCACTTTCTCTATGATTTGTACTTCATGTCCATGGTTGGCAATTTAATCTTCTTTCTGTTAGTCGTCTCACTCATGATTATGATTGCTCCATAAAAATTCTCCTCTTCCTATGTGATGCAGGATCGACGAACACGGAGTATCATTGGTAGGGGATGATTGTTGAACAGGCACTGCATTCTGGATCTACCCTCTTCAACGCTCTCTTCCATCACTTCAGTAGATTGACATCAGTGTCTTGTCCATGCACCAATCCCAATCTTACAAAAAGTGCTTTCGGAATTTTCTTTTTCTGATTTTACTTGTGAATCACGTATCCATGAAAAACAACATCGTTCATCTTTAGTTCATTTGGACACTTGAAGTCCATTAACTTTAGTTCATTTGGACACTTGAGGTCCATATAAAATGGCTATTTTATCTAGACATCGTTATTCTGCTACTTTTATAGATGATCATTTGTGCATGATGTGGATGTATTTACTTCGTGATCGATTCAAGATAATACATATCTTTCGCTTAATTATTGCAGAAACTCGCAATAAATTTTCTATTACTATCAAAACTATTCGAACAAATAATGCTCATGATTACATTAGTCAAAAATTTCAGTAAATTTGCAATATTTTGGATATTATTCATCAAACGTCTTGCGTCTATACACCACAACAAATTGGTGTGGCCGAGCGGAAGAATTGATACTTGTTCGAGGTAGTCAGATCTCTCATGGTTCAAATGGAAATTCCAAAGAGATATTGAAACTTCACGATAACTACTGCAGGTTATCTAATTATTCGCAAGCCATCGACTATCCTAAACTTTGAGTCCATTTTCTCCATCATATTTCTGTCCACACCTCCCTTCTCCCTGACCCATCGAGTTTTCAGGTGTGTATTTTGTTCATCATCTTGATCCTCTTGTAGATAAGCTGGCACCACGGGCCACCAAATATATCAACCCTTCTATATACTCCCACCAATCGGAAAACGGTGGCATCCGGTGACATTACCTTCCTTGAGAATCAACCCTTCTATTCATCTTCTCCTCCTGGAAAAACACCACATGCACCCCACGTCCCAACATACCTGTCGATTTTTCATCGACCATTGCGATATCAGCACCCCCTCCTCCTCCTCTACTAAATGTATATACTCGTCAACGTTCTCGCCAGTCTATGTCGAACCAATCGCCCATTACTGATGATGCCCCTGGTCCAACTGATCCGCCCACAACCATCCAAGAGGATACACGCTCATCTACTGCTCACTTGTTGTCTCACTATGTCTCCTTTTACCAGTTCTCCTGAATTTCGCATGCGTGCATGCTTCTTGTCTTCTATCTTCACCCCTTCTTCTATATAGGAGGTTCTCCAGCATCTGAGGTAGAGGGCAGCAAGGAATGACGAAATGAAACCCTTATTGGCCAATGGAACTTGGGACTTAGTGTCCCTTCCCCTGGCCAGTCCCAAATTGGATGTAAATGAGTGTTCATGGCTAAAAACCGTCCATACGGGTAAGTTGAGGGCATAAAAGCCCATCTTGTGGCTCCAGGATGTACTCAACAATATGACATTGACTATGATGAGACATCCTCTCGAGTGGCTAAGCATGATACTGTGCGGATATTGATCTCCTTGACAGTCCACCGTCACTGGCAATTGCATCAACTTGATATCAATGATGCATTTCTTAATCGTGATCTTCTTGAGACTGTTTACATGCAGCAACCTCCTGAATATGATACCACGGGGAAGTCTTTTGTATGCCGTCTAAGAAAATTCATCAATGGCCAAAAGCAGTCTCCTCGAGCATGGTTTGAAAAATGTTAGTAACATGATTCAGGCATTTTTCTTCGCTAGGAAATCGTGGACTTCTCATTATTTACACGTCGCAAAGAGGGTATTGTGATCCTCCTTGTATATGTCGATGATATCATAATCACGGGCGTTGATCTAAATGGTATCTCCATGATCAAGCATCACTTAGCCTCTCACTTCCATACCAAAGATTTGGGGCGCCTCAGATATTTCTTAGGCATTGAGGTAGCTCGAAGACGTGATGGGCTAGCAACGAAAGTATTGCACTAATCTTTTACAGGATATCAGCTACTCAGGGTATAAGCCAGCTGACACACCCATGGTTGCAAATCACAAGCTTTGTGGTCACGAGTCCACTACTAATCTTCTCTTAGAAAATCTGGAGTATTATCGTTGCCTGGTAGCAAGCTTATCTATCAAACCGTAACTTGGCCAGATATTTCATTCTATGTTGGTGTGGTTAATCTTTACATGCATGCTCCTCTTCAAGCATGCTGAGCAAATCCTTTGGTATCTAAAGAACGCTCCAAGTCAAGGGCTTGTCTATAAGACTTCATCTTCCCTCTCGTTGATTGGCTACTCTAATGTGGACTATGCCACTCCATTGATGATCGTCAATCTACAAGTCGGTACTAAACGTATTTTGGAGAGGATCTAATCACTTGACGAAGTAAGAAACAAGCAGTTGTGGCACGCTTATCTGCCGAAGTTGAGTATCGTTTGATGGCTTCCGCCGCTTCCAATTACTTGGCTGGAGAGTCTTCTTACCGATCTTGCTGTATCTCTTACATCTCTTGCAGTTCTCTATTGCAATAGTAAAATTGTTATCCATATAGCCGAAAATCATATTTTCATGAACGAACCAAGCACATTGAAGTAGACTGTCACTTCATTAGAGAAAAATTCAGCTTGGCAAAAATGATATCCGACATGTTCCCGCTGCCGACCAACTCTTTGATATTTTCACAAAGGCTTTGCCTCTGCCAATTTATCTTCAGTTTATTTCCAAGCTTGGAGCCTACGATATGTACGCTCCAACTTGTTGGGGTTTATGGAAGAAATTTTCTATAAGAAACTCAAATATTAAAGGCCAACTTCTATGGCCCATTAAGAGTATTGTTCCTCTTTTATAGCTTAGCCCCACATTGTTTTTGATCTTGGAATTGTTCATCTTATATGCTCCACTTCTATGGCCCATTAGAAGTTGATGTACACTTAGAATTATGCTAATGGTTTAATGATGATATATTAAGTAAGGTCTAGTTGGATAAGCAACTATGTTGAAATAATGCTGATGATAAAATCCTAGCCCTAGAAGTGGTGGTTTCATGATTATTGGCCTGGTTAAACATTGGAGAAGATTTTGATTATGTTTAATATTATAATGACTTAGTAATCATGACTTTATAGAAAATATATATAATTAGCAATAACCATGTCCATATATATAATTAACAATAACCATGATTTATTTATTCATTTATGAAAATTTAAATTTATAGGCATCTAAGGTAGTTGTATTATGACTAATGACACCTTGCCTAAGAGCTTCAAATGGTGCTTGATAAGGACTTTTTTATGAAAGGATAAAGCATATGATAGTACTTGATAAGGATTGCTAATGGTGCTTATAACATGATTGTTTATTTGGTTGATGATGCGCTTATTTTAGATGGTTGAATGTGATGTGCTTATTTTAGATGGTTGAATGTGATGTGCTTATTTTAGATGGTTGAATGTGATGTGCTTATTTTAGATGGTTGAATGTGATGTGCTTATTTTAGATGGTTGAATGTGATGTGCGGGACATAAACCTATATTTTGGGTGTTGTGTTCCAATGGAAGTGTGGAGAGATTGTGGTGAGGATGTTTGACTATGGATGGCATGGATGTAGACACCAATACTAGTATATGATTCCTTGCGAGGATAGAAGCCATGAGAATTGATGGTATTGGCTCCCTATATTTGTGTGATAGGAACCTTTTCATTTTAACAGTTGGAAGCACCACTCCTAGGACTAGGAGTGCATGTGGTGGTGTGGTTCTTCATATCCTCATATACCAATTTTGTGCTTTGTGAATTACTAGTGTTTGATAGAATCAAATAGATGTCGTGATCCTTTCAAAGATTGTTGGTTATGTGATGCATGTTCTTTCATAAGTCAATGCCTAACAAAGCAGTATAAAGAATGAATAATATAACATGAATTGCAGTGATATGATATATGTACGAGCTAATATGGTTCCTATAAGATGCATTGGGTTACCTATTAAATTGTGCTTCATATGCAATCAAGCTGCCTAGTATTTAATTCAGTTTTTTTATATCATGATATGCTTAATTATTATGTTAATGAAAATTGATAAATTATGATTTCTACTTTAATATAGTAGACTTACGTGTGACGCCGTCACGATAACAGGTATGATAGTATAATACATGACTGCGTTTAACAATTGAAGTTACTTAAATACCAAATCATTATGCTAAGTCCTAAGAGGCTGTTATTGCGTAACTCAAGACCCAAGAGGCGGTGAGTGAGAGGGTATTTTGGGAAGAGTAGGAAAGGCTTAAGCGGCAGCCGTATATGCGTAAAACCCCAAACCCGATACCCTCACTCTTCCCTGTTACGCACGCGAGCCCGACGCTGCCAGGCGGAAGCCGATCGACGCCCCAGCCCGTAGACACTTCAATTCTCCTCTGTTTCTCTCGATTTCTTCTTCATTAGAGAGGTAATCCCTTCCTCTCCACTCATTTTCCTTCTTATGTGAAAAGTTTGCATGTATTGAGTAGGGCCGAGATTCTAGGGTTAGAATTTTTAGGTTTCTTTTGTTTCTTTTCTTCTTAAAAGTTTCTGAAATGGATTGTTACGTCCATGCATATGTTAGTCCACGATTACAAACAATTTTAGCGAAACCTTAGGTGTAGAAATGCAGAGTTGGACATTTCTACGTGTTTCTAAGGTTGGGAAATGACTACTATGATATTTCCCTTTCAATTGGAGCAAAAAAACCTTCCCGTTAAGTTAGGGCAGCAATTATACTTGGGGTTTTGAATTCTTTTTCTCCAATTAAGTTAAAATTAGGCTTGGGGGTGATGTTCCCTCACTAAATTAGTGAAGACCCCATTGTTTAAAATTAGGGCAGTCAACGTCTAGTCCGCTTAAGGCTAATTTGGCCTAATTAGGTTAAGTGGAACCCATTGAAAATGTAAGTAATTCAGATTGAAACTCTTAGGGTCCGTTCAGCGCGCAGGTAATGACTTTCTTAAATTAGTTTTGGTCAGAAAACTAATATCTGCAGGAATTGGCTTTGTGCAGAAAACCAATTCTGTTGTTCAGCTGCAGGATGGAATTCAGTGAACAGAATTGGAATTGAGACCTAAAAGCTGTTCGGCTGCACGATTGAATTGGCTTTCTGGAATTTATAATTTTTAAATTTGAATCATTTAATGAAAATAGTAATAATAATTGAAGTTTGTAGAAAAGGTTGAAGCTTGCGTATATTTCATGTATATAATATAAAGAGAGAATACATATATATAGGAGAGAGAGAGAGGGGAGAAAACCTATACACAATGTGGGACTAAAAGGAGGGAGGAATACATTAACGGGCTACAACAAATGGGCCTCTCATATGGGTCTTTCTAACACTCCCCCGCAAGCTGGAGCGTACAAATCGTAGGCGCCAAGCTTGGATAGGCACTGATGGAAGAGAGTACTGGACAGGGCCTTTGTGAGGACATCCGCAACCTGTTCAGTACCAGGAACATGCTTCAGTTCGAGCTTCTTCATTTGAACTTTCTCCCTAATGAAATGGCAGTCTACCTCAATATGCTTTGTTCTCTCGTGGAAGACAGGGTTTTTGGCAATATGTATAGCAGCTTGACTATCACAGAAGAGGAGAGCAGGTGAGGGAAGCCTTATACCAAGATCCGTAAGGAGGCTTTCCAGCCATGTGAGTTCTGAAACAACAGATGTCATCATTCTTGTCACGGCGTCAAGGCGAACCAAGGCGAGCGTCGGGCGCCTTGACGCCTAGGCGATAAGGCGGACGCCAAGGCGACAACAAGGCGAGCTAGTCGTTACCTAACGACTTGTTTTTTTTTTAAAATTATCTGGGACTATACACTGCGGTTTTATCCAAAACCGCAGTGTATACCCAAAAACTAGACTATACACTGCGGTTTTGGATAAAATCGCAGTGTATAGTCTATATAGACTGCGGTTCTATCCAAAACCGCAGTCTATACCCCATTATGAAGACTATACACTGCGGTTTTTTGATAAAACCACAGTGTATAGTCCCACTTTGAACAATAGACAGCGGTTTTTAATATAAACCGCTGTCTATTCTGTTTTTTTTTTTTTACATTTTAAAGTTAAGTCCCAGACACCCAGGCGGCCAGTAGTCCAGTACATAATATGAGTATATAACAGGATACAAATCAGAGATATAACTCAACATTGGCATTGCAATTATAAGTTTTTAACATTATAACATGAAACATCATTAATTTTTAAAGTTTACCAACATGAAGAACATGAAACATCAATAAAGTAAACCAACATGAATAATAATATTAACAAAAAATTTTAATGTTTAAACAATCATAAAATGTTCAAATAGAATCATCATCTAGTAAGTCATCATTGGCATTGCTTGTGCTCGGATGGTTTGAGGTACTTGTCATTTGCCCATAATTATCATCAATATCTTGATCGTCATTGGCAAATCCCAAATGATATAAATCTTCATCCCCTTCAACTATTAGTTGAAGATTAGTTTCAGCTCCACTTCTTAAATTTCGAGCTCCAGTCCCAATAGCTCTTTCTACAGCTTCCCATGTGAGATCATCATTATCAAAAACTAGGCCATCATTTGGTTTGTTCATCATCCACTCATCACTCCAATCTAGCTCATCAAGCACTAAAGGGTTGTAATTCCTTCCCTTTTCACGTCTTTCTTGGAATCGTGCTTGTAGACGACGATTATATTGGATGTATACAAGATCATTGAGCCTTTGATGCTCCAATCTATTTCTTTTTTCGTGTGAATCTGAATCAAGATAATTATTAACTTGTTAGTTGATATAAAAATATCAAATTTTATATTAAATATTTGTATACTTACAAACTCAAAAGTACTCCAGTTGCGCTCACAACCAGAAGAAGAACAACATAAGCCAAGTATGCGCAATGCTACCTTTGTAAGGTCAACATTCGCTCCTCCATGTGCACTCCACCAATCCACTATTTATTTAAGAGTTAAGACAAATATAAATTATTTAACATTTAAATAATTAAAGAAAAAAATTAAAACATAATCAATACTTACTTGGATTTAAGGTGGTTCGTTGCCTAATAGCCATAGGCTTTCCAAAACTATCTCGAGATGCTTTGTAGTTAGTACCTTGCTCTGCAACCTTGTCTTGCAATTGTTGATCGGGCACTAGTCTTGCAATAACATCATTGAAAGCATCTTGAAATTTCCAAGCATCATCAATATGTTTTTCCTCATATTCAAAATATTTGCTTGGATTTAAAAACAAAGCCGCCCTATATAATTTTTGCTCCATTTGATTTGTCCACCTTTTTTCAACAATTTCAATAATCTTTTTAAATAATCTTTCTTTATTATCAAAGTGTTCTTTGATCTTTTGTTTAGTTTCTTCCACTGCCACATATACTTCAGGCATAACTGCCTTTCATCTCCATCTACTAATCGCAAAATGGCAATCAGTGGCTTTCCTCCTTTTAGACAATCTCTTACTCCATTCCAAAAAGTAGTTGAAAGTATTATTTCAACAATTTGTTTGCCGGCTTCAGTTTTTGCTATATTTGCAGCATTCCATGAAGGTGACACAGAATAATTTCAACTTCTCGTCATGCTTAAGCACACTTTGTAGAGTAAGATATGATGTTGCAAATCTAGTCACTGAATGCCTCACTAGATCGCCACATATAGTAGTCCTTACTGCATCAAATAAACGAGTGTGCCTGTAGATGAAATTTGTAATCATCATTGCCTTTTTTATCACCAATTTGTTTTGTGGTAGCTTGCCAATATCTTCTAGCATGAGATCAATACAATGAGCTGCACAAGGAGTCCAGAATAATGTGGGACTTTTCTCCATTAAAATTCTACCAACTGCCTTGTAATTGGAAGCATTATCAGTCACCACCTGCATACAACATAACATTGTATATATCTATAGTTGTAGTCTTGTATGCCATTAAATGTGAAATATTAGAATTAGTATAACAAAAAAATTTACCTGAACAATGCACTCTGCTCCTATCTCTCTAATCTTACTATCAAGCAACTCTGATAGCATTGTAGCATCTTGAATATGACTGGATGCATCTACGGAACCCATAAAATAAGTTCCTTCCGGACTGTTGACTAGGAAATTGATCAAATGTCTCCCTCTCCTGTCTGTCCAACCATCTGACATAAGAGTGCAACCATATCTCCTCCAGTACGCATGATACTTTGTCTTCATCTCCTTAACTTTATTTTTTGTATTCAATAACAAAGGGACTCGTAAATCATGATAACTAGGGCCTTTATAACCAGGCCCATACTGTCCAACTGCTTCAAGCATTACTTCAAAACTTCGTGCCTTTGCAGCATTGAATGGAATTCCACATTCATAGAACCAATCAGCAACATAACTATCAACCCTCTTCTTCTCTTCAGGAGATATAAAACACCTCTCAATAGTAGTTTGTGCAGCACCTTTAGCACGCCTATCATCAACTACATCTTCAGGAGCACGTCTCGCATGAGCATCCATAGGGCCTCTCACTTGTGGTAAGTGGGCTGCTTTTCTCTTTTTGGCACTTGTCCCAGAACTTGGGATAAATGAAGATTTAGCTGTAGATAATGCTGGGGATACATTCTGTGAACATGTTCGCTCTATTTCTTGTTCACTCTCATTATTATCATCAACAGTCAAATCCACCTTGTCCTTCTTTTTATCATTTAAAGCTGAATACATCTCAGCTGATATTTCAGAAGTGGTCTTAAAACACTTTGCTACATCTCCATACCCGCCACATAAGTGTTGCTTCAACCTTTTGATTCCACCTTTAATCAATCTATTACACAAATTACATTTAACTGTATTTTTATCTTTTATGTCGGGTCAATGTCCATACTTCCATCCAGGATCATTTGACCTTGCTTTTCTTTTAGGATCTGTTTTTGGATCAAGATCATTGCTATCAACGGATGGAGCAAGACTGTTATTGTTTTGGTCTTCCATCTTTCAAGAACAAGACCTATCAACAGATGGAGCAAGATAGTAAATAATTGTATACCCACATTAAATCATCACATGACAAAGTGATTAATGATTATACAAAAAGAAATCATCACAATTCACATGACAAAGTGATTATACACAAATAAATCATCACATGACAAAGTGATTAACTGATTATACACAAATAAATCATCACATGACAAAGTGAATATTCAAATGAACTACAATTATTCTACACAATAGACTTCTATTTGCATGTAGTGATTATATAATCACAAATCTTATTTCGAATATTATCAATTTTCTCCTGCGTAAATTTCGTCACTCCATCATAGATCTGCAATAAAAAAACTATATGTTAAAATCATTTCAACATAATTAATTATCTATATGCACTTATGCATTTAACTTATCAATGATGGCATTGTCGTGGTCCTAAGAGCATCAATAATGTCAATCATGTAGCACATGATATAATACCCACATTGAATATTATCTGGTTGTTTTGAGATCTACAAAAATAAACAATTAGTTAACAATTTAATTTTAAAATTATAAATATTAAAAAAACTACAACACATACACATATATTATAGGCTTATAGCTTACCGGCTTCCACCTTAAAACCTTTGGTTTTACAAACTTTATATGTTGATCCTTTGCCAAATCCTTAAATGCACTTTATAAAATATAAATTATTTTAGTTTATAGTCAATTTGAATTCCAAATATGAAAAAAAACTAATTAATAAACTCACCTTGTGATGACATTCTTAATATCATCACGAATGTCATGAGTTAAGGGATCTAGCCAATAAACTGTATTTTTATTGTATTCAATAATACACAACATCCAATGTTCTCTGTGAAACAAATGATGAAATAATTAATAATTTAATTAGAATAATAAATAGCAATAATCATTGATACTTACAATCTATGATAGGGCATAAATAATAAAGAATCCGGTTGGAGTTGAGTAAGCCTGATCTTTAGATCTTCAGCTCGTGATTTTACATTTTCCCTGGCATACTTATCATCAAAAGAACAAATGGCTGTCGGATTATGAAAAGATACATTTCTTTTGTATGTAAATTTCTTTAGTTGTGAATCTATGTACCTGTAAAAAATATGAAAATTCATAATCAATTCATATATTAATAAAAATATTAAGTTTGTAATATTTGATACTCACCCAATACATGCAAATATGATGTTAACTCCAACTTTTTCCATATTAATAAAATCGTACAACTCTGAACTTTCAAAGAATGTACTTGTTGATTCAACTGTACCAAATACTAGTGGATCTAATTCCAGAGATATTATTTTATTCTCTTTCACCATCATAGTAATGAATCTGGGTAACATGATAATGGATTCATTTGTATTCTGTGGAAATAAAAAAAATTAGTATTTTGGAAATCAATATTGATTACATAAAAGTCAAAAATATTAATTATAATTTATAATACCGGAGAAGGTAAACGCTCATGTGATGATTCATGCGCTTCTTGTGGTGATGATGTGTATATAACTGTGTCGGCTGACAAACCAAAAATCCAAAAAAAAATTATTAATTACTTGCTTAACAGTCAAACATAAAGAGAGCATGACATTTGATAAAATTATAAATAATTAAACGTACTAATACCTGAGATATGTCTTGTGCAAGTGCAACACTTGTGGACATAACGTTCCCAGTTCCACTTCCAGCACCAAACATGCGCATAAGTTGTTCAATTTGATTCTTCATAGTACTCATCTCTGTTTCATGCGCTTGTTGTTGTTAGTGAAATAGTTCTTGTTGTTCTTTGTGCCATAATTCTCGTTGATGGCTCAATCTTTCTTGGACTATAGCTTCCACATCTTCAATACGAGCTATTGATTTCCTCTCGCCCCGCCTATCATTTTTGAAAAAACTTTTAATGGTAGAAAACTTCCCACCAGCTCTAACCCTGCCCGGATGTTCTTGGCCTAAAACAGATGCAAGAATGTCATCTCTTCCCTTATACAGATTTTCAGCACTCTGGGACTCTTGGCTCGACAACGCATCCTAAGCAAAAGCAATAAATATTTTTTAAACTGAAGAGATGCCAAATCAACAAAAGCAATAAATAGTTTACACTTGCCATTTTAGATGCCAAATCAGCTGCATCTTTATTAATGTATTCACCGGACTTTCTTTTATGACCAGCTTTCCACAACTCCATACGTGAAATTGGTGCATTTGCACCTTGTTCAATCTTGACAAAATAATGAAAATAAATTAACATTTAAAATAAAGAGAAAACCACTTTTTAAAATAAAAAATACAAGAGAGAACTAATACCATCTTTTTTTCTAATCCAGAATAACCCATTCTGGAAGTAGTATGGAAAGTCTTTTGTGCTTTCGCTCTTTGTGTATTAATATTACTTGTCGCCTGCACAAATAAATATTTGTTAATGCTTAAATTGCTTATAAAGTTAATAAATGATATAAAATATTAAATTTAATAAGAACATAACCATATATTCTGGAGTGGTGCGATGGTCGACAAATACTCTCCAATCTTCAGGAGTAATAAAGTTATACTTCACAGGTACATTGTATCGATGCTCCAAACCAACATTCTTTACATAAGTGACAAAAAGTTTGGATTTTCAAGTCCTCCAACTTTCACCCAGGTTTTTCATTAGATCATTGCGAAGACCATCAATATTATCAAAATAAAGCTGAAAATAATAGAAAATATTAATTAATAATTAACTAATGATAGTATGATACACAATTATGTAATAAGTAATAACTAATAAGTAATACTAATAACAAAGTTACGTACATTTAATTCTTCCCATAGATGATCTTTAAGCTGTTTATCAACTTCCTTCTATTTAGCATATGTAATTGGCACATGAAATTTCACAAGAAAACCCATGAAACTCATCAATTTATTTGTGTTAGGCCCGAGAATAATGACACCATCATCACTCACAGAAACAATAAGCTTCTTCCCTTCTAGCTTAAGCTTATTCAATTCAGACATTTTAGTGGTGCCTCTTGTTGATTTTGATGAAGATCCTTTATCGGCCATTATCCTGTAAATCTGTAATAGAAAAACCCTACAAAAAACCTAAACCATACAAAAACTCCAAACAAGATTCATAAAAAGAATTTGGGTAACTTTTGTTATAATTGTAAAATGCACTAAACACATAAATGAAAGAAGGATCATAATTCATAAGTCATAACCAATAGGTAATAAGTTGTAAGCACTAAGCACTAAACACATGATTAAAAACTAACAACTCATAAGCACATGAATGAGACTATGAGAGAAGGATAAAAAATTCATAACTAATAAGTCATATACCTAAATGAGAGAAGGATCGGCGAAATAGCTGATTTGAATAGCTGATTTGAGGAAGATGGTCGGCGAAATCACCAAATCGAAGGGAAAAGGCAGAAGGTTTCATCAATCGGCCGAGGGTTTTCGCTTAGGAGCGGCGGCTGTAAAAAGTAAAGGTAAAATGTAAGATTTCGGCTAGACGGGGGTAATAAAACAGGCATAGACTGCGGTTTTTGTATAAACCGCAGTCTATTCTAACCCTAACAGAGGAATAGACTGCGGTTTATATGAAAACCGCAGTCTATTCTAACCCTAACAGAGGAATAGACTGCGGTTATACGAAAACCGCAGTCTATTCCCCCTATAGACTGCGATTTTCATTAAAACCGCAGTCTATTCTTAGTTTTATGAATAAAAAAAAGTGATAGTCGCCTTGGATCTAGTCTGGCGCCAGGACGCCTAGGCGTCGACGCCATGACAAGATTGGATGTCATTGCCCGGTATCTGCTTCAGCTGAGGAACGCGCAACTACTGCTTGTTTCTTGCTTCGCCAGGTGATCAAGTGTCTTCTGAAGTACGTGCAAAAACCACTGGTTGATCGACGATCATCTATGGACCCAACATAAACGTCATTTGAGTATGCCACTAGTGTTGGAGTTGATGATGAGATTTTGTAAACTAGTCCTTGACCAGGGGCTGTTTTGAGGTATCGGAGGATTCATTCAACAGCCTGAAGATGAGAGCTCCGAGGAGCATGCATATACCGACTGACAATACCCACAGCGAAGGAGATGTCTGGTCTCGTTACCGTTAGGTAGATCAATTTTCCAACCAGGCGGCGATAATATTCCGGTTTTTGTAACAAAAGATCGGAATCGGAGGACTGAGCACATAACTTATGATTGACATCCATTGAAGTGTTAATTGGTTTACAGCCGGAGTAGCCCGCATCCCGAAGAAGATCGAGGCAGTATTTGCGCTGAGAAAGGACAAGTCCATCCGATCGTCTGGCAATCTCGAGACCTAGGAAGTAGTGAAGGTGCCCCAGATCTTTGGTTTGAAATGCAGAGCTAAGATGTTGTTTGACCGCTTGTATACCTTTTGAGTCATCTCCCGTGATTATGATGTCATCCACGTAGACCAACAGAAGAACAGTCCCCGTGGACCGGTGACGAGTGAACAACGAGAAGTCTGTCGAGCTCCGAGTAAAGCCAATTTCTCTAAGAGCCTTGCTGAACTTGTCAAACCAGTTCTGAGGGGATTGTTTGAGGCCATACAGAGATTTTAAAAGATGACAGACCATAGACTCCCCCGTGGTCTCAAACCCGGGAGGTTGCTCCATGTAACCAATTTCGTGGAGATCACCGTTCAGAAAGGCGTTTTTCACATCCAGTTGCAGTAAGGGCCATCGATGATGTACAGCCATAGAGATAAGTACACGAACCGTGTTGAGTTTGGCCACGGGAGAGAAAGTCCTTTCATAGTCAATGCCTTGTTGTTGGGTGTAGCCACTAGCGACCAATCGAGCTTTTAGCATGTCAATTGTTCCATCAGGAGCATGCTTGATGACATACACCCATTTGCACCCAAACGGTTTCTGACCCGGAGGGCGGGGTACCAGAGTCCAAGTCTGGTTGGCCCAGAGATCGGCCATTTCCTCCTCCATAGAGGCACGCCAGCCAGGATGTTGCAGAGCCTCCTGCACAGAGTTAGGAATAGAAACGGAGGATAATGAAGTAGCAAAAGTTTTAAGAGGAGGAGAGAGACGGTGTAGGGAGACATAGTTCGCCTTAGGATGAGCGGTGGATTCTGTTACCGGATCAGCCGGGCGCGGAGTACCCGAGGTAGAGGTCGACTGCGTAGGAGCAACGGACGGAGGAGCGCGACGAGAGTAGACACGGATAAGGGGCGGCCGAGAGGGACCGGGAGCAAGAATTGGTGCTGGAAGAGCTGGTGGCGGAGGTGTGTTAACAGGGATGGCCGGTCTCATGATGGACTGTGTAAGAGGAGGTGGATGAGAGCTAGGTACAGGACCAGAGAAGAACGGTTGATTCTCTCGGAAAGTAACATCAACCGAAACCGAGATTTTTCGGGTGATAGGATTATAGCATACGTAGCCTTTTTGAGTACGTGAATATCCGACAAAGATATGCTTGGCCGCCCTGGGATCCAGCTTATCCTTGAATGGTCCCATGATGTGGACATAGCAGGTACATCCGAAGATTCGAGGTGTTTGAGGGAAAGCCGGGGCAGAGGGAAAGAGAAGACTGACTGGAGTGGCATGGTGGAGGACAGAGGAGGGAAGACGGTTAATAAGGAAGCACGCAGTGGAGACCGAAAGTTCCAGTAGACTTTGGGAACGTTCATGTGAAGCATGAGAGAGCGGGCGACATTAAGCAAGTGTCGGTTCTTTTGTTCGGCAACACCATTTTGTTGTGGGGTGTAGGGACATGAAGTCTGGTGAACAATCCCGAATTCAGAGCATAAATTGGCAAAGTCATTGCTGGTGTATTCACGAGCATTATCTGTGCGTAGCGTTTTGATAGTAGTTGAGAATTGTGTGCGGGTTTCAAGGATAAAGGCCCTAAAAACACGAGGGAGCTCGTAGCGATCGCGTAGTAAGTATAACCACGTTGTTCGAGAATAATCATCAATAAACGTAATAAAGTATCGATACCCAGAGATACTAGTAACTTTATATGGACCCCACACATCAGAATGCAGTAAATCAAAAGGAGCAGAGCTCCGAGTACAATGTGCTGGAAAAAAAAATGCGGTTGTTTGCCAAAAATACATGAGTCACACTGGAAAGCAGGAAGAGAAATATCGGGAAGTGCCTTCTGGAGGACTGGAAGCGAGGCATGTCCAAGACGTCGATGCCAATCAGCAGGAGATAGAGGTGAGAACAGTGGGATAGTCGTCGAGAAGGTAGAACCCATTACGCAGTTGCCCTTTACCAATAGTAGCCCGCGTCCGCCGATCCTGTATCAGAAAAGAAGAGGATGTAAATATGACGGAGCAATCGAGATCAGTAGTAAGACGGCTAACAGAAAACAAGTTGAACGAGGAGCCCGGGACATGAAGAGCCGAGCGGAGAGAGAGGGAGGAGTTAAGAGATAAGTCAGCCGAGCCGGAGACAGGAACAGTCTCCCCATTAGCCACGGTGATACACTTCGGATGAGGAGTAGTCGAGTACTTGGGTGGGCGTAGCGAGGTGATGTGATGAGTGGCACCAGAGTCCACTATCCAACTTGGACTGGTGGAGAGACAGGCGATACCTGTATTGGAGACGGAGGCGACTGAGGCAGAGGCGGACATCTGCTCTTGAATCTGCTGGAGTTGTAGGCGGAGCGCCTCAAGATCAGTGCGGGAGGCAGAGGAGCTGTCATCAGCCACGGCTGCAATCGGACGAGGAGGATGACCATTTTTCTGGTAGCAGGTTGCCTCAAAATGCCCGTCTCACCCACAGAAGGTACATTTTGGTCGAGACCGACCGCCGCGCCCCCTTCCCCGAGAGCCCGAGCGTCCACCACGACCAGATGGAGGTAGGGGAAGTAAGGGGGCATTTGTCCGCTGGAGAAGGGCTGGGGAGGGTGGTGGAGGAGCATCCGGAGGTGCGGAGACTCGGAGGAGCATGGAGCACACATCTGAGAGAGGAGTAGTGGCAGAGGCAAGAACTTGAGCCTGAATGCTTTGCAGGTGTAGTGGAACACGAGCCATGATCATGGCAATGCAGATTGCTTCCTTCTGAGCCCGTTGAGCAGCGGGATCATTCGTAGAAGGCTGATGCTGGATCCAGACTTCAGCCAGAGTCTTGGCCCGAACAACAAAGGAGGTCATGTCGGCAGCCCCGGCCGCATCTAAAGCCTGAAGATCTGTGACGATGTCGTAGAGGTGTTGGAGGCTGTCTTTGCCTGAGTACAATGAATGGAGCTCATCCCACATAACTTTGGCAGTCTCGTGATACATGGCCATTTGGTATGGCTCGCCATCCAGAGAGTTGAGGAGCCAAGTCTGAACGCGGCCGTCATTCCTGAGCCAGTCCTCTGTAGGCGGTAATGGAGGTGCCTGAGTAAGATGTTGCAGGAGGCCCTTGGACTGAAGAACCCGTCAGACCGAGTGCACCCATTGAATGAAATTTTTCTTCCCGGAGAGGGAGATAGTGGCGATCCGCAACTCGTCCCGGAGATCGGTCGAGGAGTTCGGACGGGCTGCGGGAGAAGGGGAGGGCAGCTCAGTTGAGTCAACCGAGGAAGGCATCTGGAAGGCCACTGGGAGAAGGCCGTTGGCAGACTACAGGAGACCGCACGAACTGGAGGCAGACCGGAAGGGAGACCGCGAGAAGAGGTCGCTGGCTCGTGAAGACCGCAAGAAGAGGCGAAGACACAGCGGCTTGGAGAGAAGAGGTCGTTGACGGCTTGGTGAGGTCGCAGCTGCCTGGGAGAGATCGCAGCGGCTAGAGGGAACCCGCGCGAGAGAGAGCGGCAAGCAGGGACAGAGGCCGCAACGGGAAGAAGAGGTCACGTGGATACAAGGCACGACGAACCCCCGAGCAGGGAGGCCGCGAGTATAAGAACTCGAGCAGCAAACCAGAACGACCAAATCGCGCGATAAGGGAAGAGGTCGCGGCGACTTAGTAAGGAGAGGCGGGGCCCACAGACGCAGCGGGAAAGGCTATAAGAAGGCCCTGAGAGGAGAGGAACGAAGTGGAGGCCACGGAGAGAGAGGGAAGCGGATAGAAACCACAATTTTCAGACCGCGAGACCGCACGGGGAAGCCGCGAGACCGCAGAACCGAATGCGGACAGAAAACGCGACTGCACGAGGTTGCGGATAGAAACCGAGACCGCAGAGGGGCAGTTCGCAGCTCGCAGGCAGTTCGGAAGAGGGGAGACCGCAAGCTTCAGGAACCTCGCTCTGATAACATGTAGAAAAGGTTGAAGCTTGCGTATATTTAATGTATATAATACAAAGAGAGAATACATATTTATAGGAGAGAGAGAGGGGAGAAAACCTATACACAATGTGGGACTAAAAGGAGGGAGGAATACATTCATGGGCTACAACAAATGGGCCTCTCATATGGGCCTTTCTAACAAAGTTCAAAATAAATATCAAGATTTTTCTGATCGGACTAACAAATTTTTCTGATCAGTGACAATAACAATATTTTTCCAAAAACTAGATATAGTATTTGATCTTGTGAGATCAAATTTCACAGGATATATCATAAATTAAAACTTATATGGAGGACACTTCAGCAAAATGAGAAACTTATAGCCCATCATTTTAAATTAAAATTAGATCACAAACTTATAGCCCATCATTTCTTCAAATTAAACATAGTTCAGATTACACAGGATTTCTTAGCGCTCTAGACAAATGAGAAATTTCAGATTTTTCATTTTTTAACACTCAAGCAAAATTTCAAATTCATCCTTTTCTTAACACTCCAGCAAAAATTCGGATTTCAAGGGATTTCAGATTTCTCAGTTCTCACGGGATTTCAGATTTCACGGGAGTGTTAAAAAATTTCAGACTTCTATAGGCTTTCTCCAAATGCTGGAATGTCAAATGTCCACCAAAAGAAAAACAGGAAGATGAATAGGAAGAACGAGAAAACGAGTGGAATAAAAGACGATGATGAAACGGAACAGGATGAAGGAAAAAAAAGGAAGAAGGCGATGAAGCGGAACATGAAGAAGAAGAAAAAAAAAGGAAGAGGAAGATGAAGCGGAACAGGAAGAAGAAGAAGAAGAAGAAGAACAAGAAGAACAAGAAGAAGAACAAGAAAAATAGGAAGAAGAAGAGGTGGAGGAAGAAAAGGAGGAGAAGGAAGGAGCGTACATAAGCAAGAGATCGCGTTTTCTCGTTTTACTGGAGCGTCGCACTTGGACAGAAGCAAAACCACAGAAAAACTAGGTGCGGAGGTAAAAATTCAGGATTCGCGTATTTAGGGCAAGGTAAAAATTCAGGATTCCTGCTTAATTCCCTCCCTCCGAACGCCTAAAATGGCTTTACTTTTTCCCAATGCCAATTCCAGAAAGTCATTAGCTGCACGCCGAACGGACCCTTATAGGTCATGGCATCCCAAGGAGACGGGAGACGCAATGACGATGCGAGGAGGGGCAAAGGAAAGGCCGCGGTGAGTTCTTATTTCCCTAAATACAATTGATTCATTATATATAAATTATATCACTACTGCTACAGTTGCCTATTGTTACAGTTATTCAACTCGTTAGATGACTTTAAATACGAGTCAAGTTTATAACGAAAGTAATAAGAATAATGCATCAATGCAAACTGTAATGAGCTATGTTAAGGATGTACTCAACTAGTGTAGGTGGGGTGAATGTCCTCCCAACATGAAAATAAATGAAAAGTAAACGTGCGAATATGACAAGGCACGTTTAAAGGATTTATATGTGTGCAAATATGAAAAGGCACGCAGATAAATAAACCGCGCTATATAAATACACGAAATTAAATACCAATGCATCCTTAACATCGCTCAGTAAAGAAGATAAAAAAATGATGAATTCCCCAATATGCTAGGGATGACACCAAAGAATATACAAACATATGTATACAAAAGAAAATACAAAGAAGTAAATGAACAGAAAATGATGAAACGAAAAGTCAATAAGAAATGTGAATTATAAAATGTTTAAATAATTCATCATAAAGAATAAAGGGAAAAATTAAGAATTCGCTTAGTCCTTCGATTAATTAGAAAATGAAACTAAACAGGTCAAGGAAGAGGCCGCCCCAGCAACCAGTAATCCACGTCCACCATGTTCTCCTCGTCAACAGAAGAAGTACCGTCTTTGGGTAGAAGTTTCTACAACAGTGTTTACAATTCTGGATGCTCACCGGGAGAAGTGCAGAGACCCCGAGTGCCCTCATGAGGAGTTTCAATTTTATTTCATGTAGAGTCAGTAGTCCTTTTGATATGTGTCTGTATATAGTAGTGTGTTGTTATGGCTGAGTCAGTCTTGTACATATACTACAGTTTTGTGATAAGCCCTCCTTTTGCATGTATAATGTTTGGCTATCTGTTGTACTATATCTGTTTTAATGGAATAAAAATGTTTTAATTACCCTGCATTTTCCTTTTTGTACTCTATCATGGTATTTATGATCGCTGAATGTTTCTACATGGCGCCTCTGATGATTAAATGATAGAAGATAATGAATATGTTAAATTGTAGCGGTAGCCGAATAATGGGGTCGTTACATTACGCCTATATAAGACCTTTTTAAGACAGATTATGAAGCTCATGAAGAATAAAGGAGCTAACAAGAAACATGTCACAATGCAAGATATGTAAAGGTTTGTAAGATATCGTCTTAAAGAATATGTTTGGAGGTATTCTAGAGTTTAGGCGATATCAAGCCTTGATGTTCATGCAATTGTATGGTTTAAGCCTTCTGAGGTGAACGATGTAATAATTAGATTTTTTGGGGGTTTATGATGAACAATGGTTAATCAGATTCAGATAGCCATAGTCGAAATTGGTGGATGTAAATAGTGATATTAATTGTTGTGTAAATACATGAATGATTTGTAAATTTGGAAAAGATTATTGGTCCAGCTGTTATGCTGACAATTTTAGATAACAGCTAGACAAGGCTTAACAAATGACTTTCAACAACGGTACCCAAACCAGAGAAAACTTCATGTTACCATCATTTTTTATGGTCATTTCATTTTATGTCAGTATCGACGCATGTCGCGTACTTGCGTCTAATTATCAGGTCCGAGTTAATTTATTATATTAGTTTATATTAGGCGTTTTAGTATTTTATATACATCCAACTGTTCGAACTTATTACGCTTATGTCATTTTTGTAATTCTATTTAAGGGACCCCTTGGGCCAATGCATGAAATTTTGAAAGTTCTCTTCCTCTTTCTAGTTCTCTTCTTATCTCTCTAATTCTTTCATTTTCCTCATCATTCTAGGGTTTGGGTTGAGCAAGGCTCCTCTTCTCCCTCCTCCACGCACTCTCTGTGGGTTGAGCTCGGCTCCCCTGTATCTCCGCCTCCACGATCACAACCGAATGAGATCCCGACAACGTTACAGGTGGCAAGTAACAACTTGGTATCATAGCCCTTCGGTCCTCCTCTGTTTTATAATTAGCAGACTCGAACCGTCGAGCGGCCACTAAAATGAGTCCCGCATTTCAATCCTCATCTTCCGACTACAGCAGACCCGCACACGTTTCTTCCAGGTACCACCAGGGCGAGCCATAGTTCTGCAAGGGGAGCCATCATCGACCCTTCCGGCTTCTCATTCCCAGACGATCACGACACCAAGGGTTCCTCGTCCCTTTGAATCTCCACGCTCGATGAACCAAGATTTGTGCTCCACATCGTCTGCGACCACTCTACAGCACCGAGCTCAGAGTAGACGGCCTTCCAGGCTCAGTTTCTGTCGATGAGGGTTGGACGACGTCGTACGTAGGCCTAGCCCTCTAAATGACCTCCCTCTGTAGATCATGTGCAACCCACACCATCTCGTCGATCTCTTGAGAGCCTCATCGACTTCCTCTGCAATCCCGTCAGCGACCCATCCTGTATTTTTCTTCTTCCATCGGTCCAGTCGTCACAGCAGCTCCCTACCCTCTTCATCATGGTCCTCTCCCATCGAGTCGATAGGCTTTTGTATTGAGCCGCCCTTCCCTTCCTTGAGCCCACCAAACATCAGCAGTACGTTGTTTCACGAGGTCAACGGCGATAGCAAAAAATTCTCCAAAAATTATTACTCCACTTAATGGAGTAAATTAATTAATTCTTAATTGGATTAATTATTAAATTACTTAAATCGTCATGGCGATGAGCTCCAATGAGCAGATTGCCATACGTTCAATGTTCCAGCGGTTCGTGGAGATGTTGGCATCGCACCAAGTCGTGATTTCGCGACTCACCGTCAACATCAATAAACTCTACTTCAAGGGGCGGTCCCACCGAAGCAACCACCGATCCTACCAGAACCGAAGAAGCCCCATCAATCTCCGCAGTTCTCATAGCCTCATCCTCGCCTGCTGTCCAGCCACCTATTATGCCGACCCCACTAGAGGCATTCCTTCAGGAGACCGCCCCCAACCGGCGACGCGGCCTCCGATCGTCGCAGCTTACATCTAGTAAGGTCTAACATCACTCTCAACCGTCCACCAGACACACTTGCCCCAACTCCAGATATTATGTGTAGCAGTCCCTTGTCAAGCGCCTCCGCCACGCCAGATCATTGTAATCCTTGGCCATCAGGCACCCTGTCGTCACCATTTAGATTCGTTGATTTTGCCTCTATGCACACAACGACTCTCCAACAACTTCCCTAACATCCTTGCAGTGCACGATGAAGCCTTGCCGCTCGATGAAGCCTTGTCGCTTGATGCAGCCTCCGCTACAGCAATGCGCAACAAAGAGTTGTTCTGGAGGGAAATTAAGGAGTCAAATGATCAAATTGTCTCCACCGCGTTCGAGCTTGAGGACAAGCTCGATTTGAAAGCCGGGTGGGATGTTATGATCCTACACAACCAGTTATCTAGTTTTATTTATGTTCATTTTTATGTTAGTGCCGACACATGTCGCGTTCAATTATCAGGTCCGAGTCGGTTTATTATATTAGTTTATATTATGAGTTTTAGTATAAGTCCAACTGTTCGGACTTAGTGCCATGAATGAAATTATGGAAGTTCTTCCTCTCTTAATTCTCTTCCTCTCTCTCTAGTTCTTTCCTCTTCTTCCCCATTCTAGGGTGAGGGCTGAGCAAGACTCCCCTTCTTCCTCCTCGCAATCTCCGTGGGTTGAGCTTGGCTCCTTTGTATCTCCGCCTCCACCACGCCCACCGAGTGAGATCCTGACAATGTTACAGGTAGACCCGTAACACATTTCTAATTATTGTCTACAGTACTTACTCCAACAAATCAATGAGAATCTGTGCGCAAGCCTACTAAGGAACTATTTTTACAATCTCTTATATTTATGCCCATCTTGCCTACCATACATAATTATGTAAACTATTTAGATCTGCGCGGACTTTCAAATGTTAAGAACATCTGCTCTTCCACACTTACTGAGCATGTGCAGGTTTCCGAATCTTCACTTGGTACTCAACGACCTGACAATCAAGGACCTTTTTTTCCTTTCAATGGTGTGTATGACAGTTTGTAAGTTATATTTAAGTAAAAAAAAAGGACTCATGGCACTCCAAGGTGGCCGCTGTCAAAAAAGGATTTACTCCAGGATACCTCTTTCAGTTTCATTCCACATGACATTTTAATGTCACTCTAATCACAAGCTGTACGATACATTTTACTAGAATCAAGTTCCCCAGGCTCAATACCTTGAGCTCTGAGCTTTTTAGTGCCATGTGAACAGAAATTAGAGAAGGAGAAAAATCTAAAATGTTAGTATTAGAGCGAAGTAGAAATTACACAAATAGGCATCTCAAAGCAGTAAATGTTTACAGTTAAATGTTACTTCAGAAGTCAAAAGAAAAGCAACATTGCTCTTCACACTACAAACAACGAGGACAAACTATCACTGTAACATCCTAACACACACTGAAATGGATTGCACTAAAATGGAGAACAAGATACAATCGTGAGATATGTTCGCATCAAGCTCCGGGGTGCTGGACCTACTGCTGGTTCTCCCTAAGAGTCCTCTCCAAGGAGAGCTCACAATACTAGACTCCAAGATATCCTCTAAGACTCCTCACCTCTCCTTATATAGGAGGGAAGGCTACTAACTAATTACCGAAATATCACTGATACATAATACAAATAATACTAGACGCTCCCGGACGGTGGGGTCTAGATCTTTACTAGCCAAGATTGAGACATGGTGGTGTAATCCTCGAGCTCAAGAGACTCAAAGTCAGCAAGGGTAATGTTACTGTTTTCGGCAACGAGCAGCAGGCGTAGGTCTTTAAGGGAACATTTGTGAGTAGGGGAGTAAGGTTGTTTGAAAAAAGTCCCCGACGGCAGAGGTCAAGATAATCTTATTGGGAGAGCCGGTGTGGTGGGGAATTTGGCTTTGGTTAGGGAACTGGTGGCAGTGTAGGGGCAAGGGATGCTGACACACAAGTTGCAGGGGGACATCATATGGTTGCATGAGGCGGCCTTGTCTTGGCTTGGTCGATCTGGAGTGCGGCCATGATTTGGAGGACTGAGTGCTCTAGCAACTGGAGGAGGCCTCGGGGAGCGCTGTAAATTATGTTTCCACAAAGTGGGTCTACTGGATGGCCAATGTGAGTGTGGTCGGGTTCAGAGTGCGCAAGCGGGCGCGAATCTGAGGTTGCAAGTCTTGCATGAAGTAGCCTAGGTAATTGGTCATTGATAAGCCTAGAATATGATGTTCCAGCTCCACAAAATCATCCACGTAAACCTCCACTGAATAGAATTGACAAACGACACAAAGACGCTCGAAGGTAATCCCAGAGCGGCGATCGTCGTACCATAGTCTGACTCCTTTAGCATGGACCACGTCATGGGTGGCATCAACTGATGAAGTCAACACATCCAATGAAGAATGATCCCCTCCATATAGTTGTTAGGGGCAATGTCGCACGACGACAGGAATGAAACAGATATATGATACAATACATATACGAGATTCGTGATTCTCAAAGAAAACTAGCATAGCTGATACATTTTTGAAAATTTTAATAATTTAAATATAAATATAAATTAATATAAAGACACTATTGCACTCACTACATTCACTTTTTAATCATTATATCTCATGTATCATATTTTAAATGAAGACAACACATATTTGCGCCACAAAATCATATCATATTATGAATATGAACAGTGATTGTAAGTACGTAAGCATTTAACTCCGACCACTTATCATACAACATTTTTTCTTTCACATGTTTTTTTCTATATCACCATCGCAATATACACAAATTTTGAGTATTTTCGAGCATACTCTGATGTATCGGGAATACCTGACTTCATCTGAGATTTTTGATTTAAAATTAAAAGAAAAAAATTCTGAAAGTTATAGGGGCAGGTTTTTGAGAGTTTCCCAAATCAGAAATGTTTCAGATATGATACGTAAAGTCATTGCAAGTATTTGTGCTTCCTAGACTAGAGGCACCTTGTTTGCTTCAAGAGTGGACTCAATCCAGCCAAATGGGTAGGATTCGTAAAACAAGGGCACCTTCATGCGACAGGGTGGAAGGAGTGAGTGAAGCAAGGGCTGAGGGAACCCAGTGTAAAGCTCAGTCGTGTTGTCGAGGCCTTTCAGATCGATGGGCGCAGACTTAGGTGTCGACGACAGGGATAGTTTGCTAGTCAATGATTAACCTCGGCAGAGGATTTAAAGGATATCAGTAAAGGCAGATACGACCATGTCTATGCGGGAAGAAAAATGTTCATGGGACGCTCCACCTCTTCGAGACAATATGCATGGGTCGAGTGATAGTTATGCAATCAGCCCAAGAGACATCGTCAATGATGTAGGACGGTCCAAGAAGCACAAAAGGCACCGGAGGGAGCGTGTGGTCGTCGTAGTCATTGTGTCGGCAGAACGAGCATCGGAGTAAGGTTGGGTTGGGTGCGAGAAAAATCGTGTGGAATGTTGAAATGGCAACCGATGGTAGGTTTGGTAGAGACGCTCTGGAAAATAGGTGACGGAAGACTCGACGAGCTGTCCAGACGCTTCCGGAGGGTCAAGTCTGATCTCCACTTGGAGAGAGACGGGTCTCCCAAATACGAATACTTGAACGTGTATATATATTACATCCTGAATCTTATGAGGGAGGGAGTGTCTTTGGATCAATGAAGCTCAAACAAAGAGCAGCTCTTGACAGACTTTTAGGATGACAGATTTCTAGGCAAAAAGAGATCCAGAAATAAAACTAATCTCAAATCAAAATTGGAGAAAAGTTATTTTGATTAAGTAATAGTCTAGACCTCAAATATCATAATGCATTTTCAATGCTAATGATCGAGTTATGTCAGTAACTCCACAGTTAAATAAGATCTATGTGAGAGTAGTTCTAAGATGGGTGATTTCTTGGGAAGTACTCATAAGTCACCTTAAGAAAAGAATAAAACAATGTGGTTCAACTTAATATGTAAACTAGATTGAACGAAGGTAGACCATTACAAATAGTATCAGAGTCAAACCTCTTGCAATACGATTTGTAGTTTATAGACGGATCAAATATAATTTGGTGGGTATGTAACATCCCAAATCTAATGAAGTGATCCTATGAGGATCGGGAGTATCTTTGGGCGGTGAAAATCAAACAAAGACAACTCTTGGTAGGCCTCTAGGATTGCATACTTCAAAGAGAAAGTAAACAATGAACTGAATATGTAGAAGAGTGGAATACGAAGCGCAAATAATTTATTATTTCTCATTCACTTGAAAAAAACAAGTATTTGTATATATATGGCATGAGTAAAATTTTACCTTTAAACCAAAGTGTGGGACTAATCTATACATGAGAGAGATCTCCTAATAGGCCAAGAAAGTGGGTCTTTACATGAGCTTATACATAATTCTTTTATACTCATTTGCAAGCTGAAGCATACAAATTGTAGGCGTCAAGCTTAAAAACGAACTGTCAGTGTAGGGGCGAGGTAATGCCTTGGTGAGGATATCAGAGATTTGTTCAGCAGCGGGTATATTCGTGAGTGTTATCGGTCCTCCAAATCAGCGGGAATACGAAGCCCAAAATGGTTTGCGGATAGCAGAAACTGTTATTTGAAATTACTAGAGGCAGACCACAAAAAGTACTTGGCGAGTGTTTTCCCTTGGTGCACTCGCCCGGGGGGCTAAACGCTCCTACAGAGCTGGGCACTCACCCCCGCTTACCCTTATTACTAGGGGCTAAATAATCTCATAACGGTGCATAGTTTCTACCTCCTTTCCCTTGGTGCACTTGCCCAGGGGGCCGAACGCTCCTACAGAGCTGGGCACTCGCCCTCGCTTACCCTTATTGCTAGGGGATAAATAATCTCATAACGGTGCATAGTTCCTGCCTCCTTTCCTAGGACCGGTGAGCCCCTTATGTGTCACGGGACTCGCCCCTCAGTCCCAGCACCCGAGCGAGTGTTGTATTTCGCAGGGCGCTACACTTGCTCCAACTCAGGTGCACTCTCCCTCAGGTGCACTCGTCGATACCTGTGGGTCGACTCGTCAAATACAGGGTTGTGCAGACCAGGAGGAAGGGAGACATGGTCCCATGTCTGATTGGCCTAGCGGGCAACCATTTCATCATCCATCGCGGCCATCCATCTCAGACGCTGGAGATCTTCCTGCACAGAAGAGTGGGTGGAAATAGAAGACAAGGAAGCTACAAATCTGTGTTCTGAAGATAAGCAGTGAAAGGAGACATAATGAGAGAGGGGGTGAGCTGTAGAGGGGGATGCATCCTGGGCGGGAGTCGTAGTTGGATCAGCTGGTCGTGGAGTGTCATCAGTAGGCGACAACTGTCCCAGGGAATTAGAACGAGAACGATGAGTGTATACATTCAGAGGAGGAGGTGGTGGTGGTGTCGGTAGCACGGATGGTGATGAGTTAGTGATGGGGCATTGGGACGTGGGATAGTAGGTGGTAAGTTATTAAGAGGAGATGAGGAGAAGAATGGTTGATCCTCGAGGAAGGTAACATCAACCGATGTTACCGTTTTCCAATCGGTGGGAGAGTAACACGCATATCACATTTGTGTGCGAGAGTACTCATCAAAGATATACTTAGTAGCGTGTGGGGCCAATTTTTCCACAGGAGGGCCAAGATAATGAACAATACAAATACTCCCGAAAACACGAGGAGCCCAGAGGAAGGTAAGTGTTGAAGGAAATAGGATGGAGAATGACATCGCAAAGTTTAGGATGGATGAAGGCATGCGAATAATTAAATAACATGTGGTGGTGATTGTGAAGTGACAATAGATCATGGGAACCAGCATTTGAAACATAAGAGAGTGGGCAACCTCAAGGAGGTGGTGGTTCTTCTGCTCGGCCACACCATTTTGTTGTAGTGTATAGACACATGATATTTGGTGGATAATACTCAATATATTGCAAGTTTCCTGGAATTCGTGACTAGTATAGTCGTGAGTGTTATCGGTCCGAAGAATATTAATTGAGTACCAGTACATCGATGAATGAGCGAAAAACACAGTAATTCAAAGTGGTCACGCAGTAAATACAACCGTGTCAGGCGAGAATGATCATCAATAAAAGCAAAAAAGTAACAATATGCAGAAAAACTAACAGTTTTATAAGGGCTCCAAAAGTCTGAATGAACTAAAGGAAAATGAGCAGAGGTCCTAGTACAATGATGGGAGAAGGTAGAACGATGGTATTTCCCGTAGATACAAGATTCACATATAAATTCGAAAAAAGGAAAATCAGGAAGAGCCTTCTGTAATATAGGAAGAGTAGCATGTGGCCAAGACGCCTGTCAATCAACAGACATGACTAAGGATAGAGTTGTGGTGGAGAGCTCCAGAGTGCAGAGCCCATTTGACAGTCATCCTCTACCAATGAGACTCTGCGTTCGTCAATCTTGTATCACAATGGAAGAAAAGAAAAAAGTGATGGAACAGTCATGGTCATGAGTAAGAAAACTAATAAAGAGTAGATTAAATTGAGAGCCAGGAACATGAAGTACATAATGTAGAGAGATAGACAGAGTGAGAGGCACATATTCAGAACTGCAGACCGGGGTGGTTTCTCTATTGGCAGCAGTGATAAACTTGGAACAAGTAATGTCCGTGTACCAATAAGGTTTCTGCGGAGTAATGTGATTTGTACTCCGGAGTCCACTATCCTGGGGGACTGTGAAAAACAAAATAGACCTTCGTTGGAGGTAGAGGCGACAGAGCTGGAAGTCCGAGTAAGTAACCCTTGCAGATGCTGCAGTTTCTCCCGCATGGTGTCAATGTCTGAGCGGGATGTGGTAGGAACATCCACCGTTGGAGAAGCATGGTGCTGATGGTTAGGGCGCTACTGCGGGAAACTATGTTTCCTGTAATAGGTGGTCTCAGTATGATTTGTCCGGCTACGGTGGGCACACAGACCAATGTTTTTTCCCTTGGGATAATTAGGCCATCGCGCCCACCGCCCTGAGACTCATTTCGAACTCCACAGTGTTGGAGACGAGCTTCAGCAGAATGTTGGAGTAAGACACGAGGAGTCGTGGAGACATAGGTGGGAGGAGTCACCTTCATAACCATGGAACAAACATCGGATAACGAGGGAATCGTTGAAGAGAACAAGATGTTGGTGCGGACACTATAAAGATGATGGGGTAGACGTACCATCATCATTGAAATGCCAATGGCTTCCTTCTGAGCACATTGGGTAGCTAAATTCAGATTCTGAGACTGGTGTTGAATCCAGGCCTCGATAAGGGTCTTGTATTGCACCACGAATGACGTCAGGTCACCATCAGAATCGGGTTCACAATTTGGAGGTTCCGAAATAGATCAAATAGGTGTTGAATATTGTCCTTCCTTGAGTAGAGGGACTTAAGTTCATCCCACATAGCTTTAGCAGTTTCATGATGTATATCTATTCGATATGGCTCACTTTCATGGAGTTCAAAATCCAGGACTGAACACAACCGTCATCCTGGAGGCATTGCTCGGTAGGCTCAGCAGGGGGGTGACGAGTCAGATGATAAAGGAGACCCTTAGTCAGGAGTACTCGGTGCACCAGTGGACCCACTCAACAAAAAATTTCTTCTCAGTGAGGAAGATAGTGGTAATCCAAAGTTCATCACAAACTTCATAGATGGAAGTCCCTCCGAGTGTGGTCGGACTGGTAGATGAGGCAGATGCAACATTTTCTCCATATTACGTCAGTTCAAGCAGCGAGCTTGGTTACAGGAGCGAGCTCAAGCTGCGAAAAGTAGTCCGAGCGAGCTTTGGCAACACAAGAGGGCTCAAGCAACAGGGTCGAGCTCTGGATAGAAGGGTTTGCGAGCTCTGAATTGATGTTGGTGAGATCTACGGTCAAAGGATTCGGTGATAGCACAAGCAACACAGGCGAGCAGTGGAGATGAGTTGCGAGCTCTGGATAGAAAGCAACAAGTTCTGTGATTAGAGGAGTTGTCGGGCTTTGGTTTGAAGGAGTCAGCAGACCAAAAATCTCAGGAATAACGAGTTACAGCTGAGGAGGCAGTGAGATTGACTGGTGATTGTTATGGCTAGAGGAGGGCAACGAGCTCTGTTGTTGAGTTGCGGTTGGAGGAGTCGGCGAATACAGCGAGCTTGGCTGGCGAGTGATGTGGCTAGAGAAGGCAGAGTTAATGTGGATGGAGGAGTCGGCGAGACTGGAGGGGTCGGCGAGACCTATGGTAAGGAGGCGCCCGTCCCGAAAGCTAGGAAGCACCGATACGGGTACGAGTACCGGATACGATACGTATCCGGTACGGCGGTACGACAAAATTTAAAAAATGAGAATACGGATGCGGCGGGATACATTATATTAAATATAATAAATATATATGTATAATCTCACAAATGTAATTAAAAGTCCTCCAAATAATAAAACATCAAGCAAAATTGCATAAATCACCAATTGAAGTACAAATTCATAGTTAATGCAATATAATATGAAGTTCTCAAACAAAAAATATTCATAATCATTTCAAATTTAAGGATGTTTATCAATCATTTTTTCCTCTTCCCCATTATTGAAGATTAACGCATCTTCAACTTCTGGTTCGTCTAGAGACAAGTTAGCAAAATATTAAACATAGAAAAATTGATGTTGAACAAGTAGAAACAGTGCCAATTTGAAACATTTAATCTTTAAATATATAGTAAAAAAACAAAATAATAAAATTTAAATTAATTTTTTTATTGTTTAAACGAAAAAAGATACTTAAATTTGAAGTACATTTTGTTACTATAATAAACAAGCATCGCTAGTTGCATTTCTGGGTCACAATTTTTCTTTTCTAAAAGACACAGAAGACTTTTGTTTATTTCAGAAAAACATACTCTTATTACAATATGCAGAACAATCTAGCAAGTCCAAGTGTATCTACAGACTAGAATAACAGGTGTATCCGTGAGTATCGGGTACGTACCGGTATCGGATATGTATCCGGTACGGGTACGTGACCCTCAAGGGAGTCGGTGCTTCATAGCCCAAAAGGCTATAAGGAGGGGGCTTGTTCGAATTTCAATGACCATGAAGATGGCGTGCGCAGAGAGAGTTGGCAAGCTCAACGCAAATAGCCGCGAGTTTTGTGTGCTAAAGCCGGTAAATCCATATGCGAAAGCGGAAGTAAAGGCTCAATCAGCAAGAGCAGAAGCTCAATCGTCGAGAGTTGTACTTCAGGAACCGTATGGCTCTAATACCATATAGAAGAGTGAAATGTTAAACGCAAATAATTTATTATTTCTCGTTCACTTGAAAAAGTAAGTATTTGTACACACACACACACACACACATATATATATATATAGGAGGGAGGTGTGAGATCTTAACTCCAAATCAAGGTGTGGGGCTAAACTATACATGAGATGGATCTCCTAATGGGCCAAGAAAGTGGGCATTTACATTGGGCTTATACATAGTTCTTCTATAGAATCATATATGGGAATTAAAGAAAAGTTATTGGTCTTAAGTAATAGTTAAGACCTTAAATATCAAAGACATCTTTTCAAAACAATTGGTGAAAATCTATTAAAAACTCCACATTTAAGTAAGCTTTGAGTGAGATTACTTCTAAGATGGGTGACCACCTGTGAAGCGCTATAAATTACTTATGAGAAGGATGACCTCTTAGGAAGTACTCATAGATAACCTCAAGAAAAAGATAAATCAGTGCAGTTCATGTTGGTATGAGCTAGAATGAATCAAATCAGACATCACCACATATATTGTGGGTTGGATGATTGGATCATTACAACCCTAGTGACAGAAAACAATCTTAGTAAAACATACTCATTAAAAGTTTATATTGACCACAGATATATTGCTTGTCCTTTCATTCATGATGTAAGCATTAATGATCTAAGTGGATCACCAAAAACGGAATCAATGATTAGCAATTCCAAGAGTTCATCATTAATGGATAATGGTAGTACTTTTTACTAATTCTTTCAGAACAGCGGTACATCGCAATGTTCATTCTTCTAAGAAAAATGCATCCCTCTATTCCCAACATTACAACACTGATGCGAGTCAAGTAAATACTCTAAAACAGAATGCTTAACAAGCACGTTGTGCTTAAGTAGCTACAGAACACTAAGCAATCAATATGAAAGTAAAGTAATCATAGATTCTATGATAAAGAAACTTGCCTCAACTCGTCCATGCAACACAATAACCTTGTCTGAGAGATTATTCGATTTCACAATTTCATTAGCCTGGAAATTTTTGAGGAAAATATACAGCATTTGATAAATAAGAACATGCATTTCATTTAATCATTATGACCAATCAACTCAATAAGTCAAATCAGAATCAGCTTTATACATTAAAATAAACCATATTGTAAAAACAAACTAATATGCAGAAATTATAGTGTATATATAACAGATGGAAAGAAGGATGTTAAATCAGATAAAATATCAGAATAACAATTATATATCCTCCACAAAGCAACACCATAATTTCGTTTGGATGCATTCTCTCTCCTGTTTTTGTCTCTTCTTGGGAAAAATCTGTAAGCAGTACTTATTTTTAAGCAATATATTGCTACAGTATCGTCAATTACATATATTCATGTGTAAGACTAGTTTGATATTTGAAAGCATCCCAGGTTAGGTACTTAAATTTGTACAACCTAGTAAAAAAAGGAATGCGCAGCTTGCTATAGCTGGCAACTGGAGAACTGATGTAGACAGCCCCTAGAGAGGATGCAACAGGGGAAAATCCCACTTCAAATTTTCGTTCAATCTCCAAAGTGCTCCGAACAAGTTGCTCTCTCAAACGAACAGCTAGGGTTTGGGTGAAATTACACAATTACCTCTTCTTAAACAGATTAATTGAGAACTTAAAGGCTAAAATTAAATGAGCCAAAAACATGATGGATGGTCACATTAGGCTTTCTGTCTAATGGGCACACTTCTGAGTTCGACCAAATTGATCCATAAATTGGAGGGCTAACGCGCTCACATCATGAACAACTTCCACAGTCAGAAAACATTCCATAGATCAACTAACTGTAGAATTCAATAGTGAAGTGTATATTTTTCTGTATTTTTTTGTATGTTTACTGAGTTGTATTTTGAGAATAGGTCAATGATCCAATGGGATGATCTAGGCAGGCGGATGCATTTAATCTAATCCTCACCAATTTATTCTCATCATCCTAAACCCTAAGTATCAATGGTTGGCTTATGAAGGAGTTGTTGGTCATATCTGGGTGTCAAAACCCACAATCCCTTCAGAAGCCGTCGAAACCTCCTCTTGCCACCCCACTTCCGATGAGCCTTCCCTAGCCCCAACGAATCTTCCATAGCCCCGGCGAGCCATCACCTTCCTTCTTACAGATCCCTCGACACCTCTCCACGAGTCACGCCCTAGAGCACCCCATCGCCGCCTTCCACCCATCTAGATCCCTCGTTATCGCTTCCTTTATCCTCGAGGAGCCCAAGTGTTGTCGAAAGCCTCCTCCCTCCGCCCCAACCCCACCGCACCCACCCCCACCCTCTTTTATCCACTGCAATCCTTCCTCCTCCCCTCAACCACAAATCACCTATCTTCCCAAATGTGAAGGTACAAGTTTATATGCTGGTACAGAAGATAGCGCATAAGGAACTAAATGAGCAAAATGAAAATAAAACGTTCTAAATTGATCACTAACGCGTGCGGTAGCGGATAACGCCCGGTCATAGTAAAGGAAATACTTCCTTATAACATGCATGCTTCCTGGAAGATTTCAAGACGATTTGGAAGATTTTAGAACGATCTAGTAGCATTACATAGTTGATTTGGAGGATGTGCTGAAATCTATTTTTTGTACAATACTACCGGAGGTAGCCTCGGCAGTAGCAGCTACCACCGGCGGTAGCTCCGTGGGTAGCGTTTGCTTCTTAAGGAAACCTCGTGGTGCAGAGGAGAAACAGAGCACGAGCTATTCAAAATTTACTACCGCCCGGCACCGCGGGTTGTAGCTCCCAAAAATATGATGATTTTTATTTAGATGGCTTGGGATATATTTTCTCTACACATATTTTCACAAAATTTTCTGAAGGTATTTGCCCTACTCGTCTTGAGAGATTGAAGGGGTCATTCCAAGAAATTCCATAGAGTTTCTTCAAGGGAGATCAAAAGATATTCATGCAAGAAGATTGAAGGTTATTAAATGGTGATCAATAAGCTTTCTCTCAACATTCTCTTGAAGATCCACGGTTTCTCGCTACAACAAATTCTTATCAAGCGAAAGATTTCCAAGGATCGTAAGGACAACGAAGATGAAGCATCCCAAGCCACAAAGATCGAACATTTACAGCATCACAATCAAGGGTTTCTTTAGAGGGGAGTTTTCTCTTTATCTTATTTACAACTTTTATTGTATTTTCACTTGTATTTTGAATTAAACGTTGATTATTGTAATCAGTGTGGCGACTAGGTCGAGGGAGATCTAAGTCAGAAAATTGCTTTAGTTAAGCGACTAGACTTAGGATTAGATTTAGAGGGCTTGAGGCTTATCCGGGGGTGGATTTGCTAGGGTCAACCGGTTCGAGGTGCGAGTCGGTATAGAAAACCAAAGTGTAAGAATTATCATCTTTGATCATTGCGTTAAAAGATCATAATTTTTGTAATCATTCATATTGATAAATATAATGAAGGTTTTCTTTTACTCATACTTTTGATTTAAATTTTCTATAATATTTTATTTTCGTTGTGCAACGTTAAATCTTTGTAAAAGAAAATTTTATAATTTATCACAAAACCTTATTCATCCCCCCCCCCCCCCCCCCCCCCCCTCTAATGTTGCCTAGTAGATCCAACAACTTCTTCCCACTTGGTACCTAGCCTAGCCCTCCCCCACCCCCACCTTTAATAGCCACAAACCCCCCACCAAAATCCTCAATCTCCCCAAAACCCCATATCCATAAATCCACAAATCCAAAATTCTCCACCAATTCCACAGCTAATCGCACATTCGAACCCCCATGATATTCCCATTCCTACCCAAAGCCCCACATTATTTCAGTTCCACTTCAGATTCAATTACTCTATGAGTTCCCACATTTATTTCCATGTCATGAGCACTATATGAAAGCACACTTATTATTAGTGACATATTGCTTTGTTTATTTGGTAATCAATAGGCATGTAATTCTTATTAGCTTAAAATTCTATATTTTTAGCACTTCCAATTGAGTGTGATTATTACTTGTTGGTATGATTGGTAATAATTGTAATCAGCTATGATTGTTTTAGTAAATCAGGTATGATTGGTAATAAGTTTATGCATTTAGTTCACATGTGTCACAAGCTTACATGAATTCTCATAAAGAGTTGGAGTAATGTCGGCACTTATAGATTCGTTCTAAGTCATATTAGTATTAAATTCCCAGGTTCAGGCTTAATTTGTGATACGCAATAGCAGTCTATAAGTTATTCATGGGAAGTCATAGTATTCTTCTAGAATGATCTAATTCTGGTTGGGACGTGCATCATCTAGGGCATCATCGTTACTCATCTCCTCCATTCGAGGATTCAGGGCAGGTCTATGCTCGAACCCAGAGAGCTTCCTAGGAGAAATTTCGTAATATTATGGAGATCATTTTCATCCCCAACTAGTCATTTGTAGAAATCGTGTTGACCATCCAACACGATTAGATTATGTTATTGATCATTACTATGATGATTAGCAAGTAGATTTAGGCTAAATGTGTCAACTCTTAACAGTGGGCTGGATTCAAAGAAGCTTACATATTGGTTATTGTGCGCGGAGGAATACTTTGACAGGTATGAGGTATCTAACAAGTGTCGTGTAGGTTTGCGAAGTTATTTGATTGAGCACGATGGTTTTCATCACATACTTTGATGGGCAGACATGAAATGGAATTTAAAGGAAAAGTATCTTTCAATAGCTTATAGAAGTCAGCTTCTTGATCAATTGCATGTCCTTCGGCATGGGACTTTGTTTATTGCTGATTATTTCACTTGATTCCATGAGTTAGTAACGAGAAGTGATTCAAGAGGATCTCATTGTGCTTTCGATTTTGATCTAGGTCCACACGGAGATTCATAGAGAATGTCGCTTGGAGTTTATCGATCAGATGTCACATCACCCTCTATTACGAGCATTTTCCAAGATTTGCAGGACCAAGATGAGTTGAGTTGCGATATTATCTACCTATCGTTATGACCCCTCCAGTCATTAGTGTGTCTAGTCGTTTTTCCACAGAAATGATAGACCCAACCCCAGACATCGATTCATCTCACCCTCATAAGGTTCAGTATCTTAGATGTTAGAGTAAAGGACACAGCATCCCAATGTCCTACAGACATTCTACTCCTCGATGTTGAAAATAATCTAATATGGGTCTGTTGACACAAATTAAAGGAGATGGTGTTGCGGCTATAGCGAATGTTCTATAGATCGATGAGGATAGCATCATAGAGTTATGCATAATGGAGTGTCTACTACCTACACCATGTCTTGCTGATGATGAGATTCAGGTCAGAGACTTGTTTATGAGTGTGGGATTCTCAAAGTCTCTTCTAGTCATATTTGTTAGTCGGTTTATTAGTGAAATCCCAGTGTCGAGATTTGATTATATTGTGGTTGCCTCATATACTCTTAGGGACACTTTCGATGGCTCGAGAATTTATGTTGTTATTCCTCGCACTCTTAACGAGTTCATCGATATCCCCTGGCGAACCGCCTGATTAGTCACCTACTCTTGGAGTTATTTGGCACGCCTTAGAGTGTCTTAGTGTTGATGTCTCGCGTAGTCATTCGGGTTCTAGTCACATACTCAACAATTTCTCATATACCCAATTCAGCGAGCCACCTGACGGGTCCCCTCTGGGGGGCATTCAACACACTATAATGTTGCATCTAAGTATCAATATCTAGGTTATCATTCTAACGATTGTTGCATTCACAGTAAATTCTTCTATACCCTGCCAATGGCGCCTCTCGCCAACGTGCCCCTTTTGAGAAGGTGATTAGGTGATAATTCGCACTCGACCTAGAAGGTGGTTGGGAACAACTATGAATCTAAGTGTTAAATGAATAAGTGTTTACACAGTCCTGTGAGGGATCGAGTCAAATTCTTATGAGCTAATATTCCTAAGAATATGAGTATTCATTTTGTATTCAATGTAGAAGAATTAATTCTAGATAATGAGCCACTTTTGGGGGACCTTCAAGACGTCATCATATGTCTGTTCCTGGCTTACCCTCCACCCAACCACTTGTTGTCAGCTCAACCTCCACATCAACGGTAGATTCCATCTCCATACCTTTTCTACTTTCATCACCATCCCTAGCCCCCACCCTAGCTGCAACTCTTACCTCTGCCCCAGCATCACCCATATACCCCCAGTTGATGCAGGATGTTGGGGCCCCGACCGCACCCCGTGGCATCACACCAGCTAGCGGACCACGGCCAAGCACGCCTGCCAGAAGGACTGCAGTCCAGGTACCCCAACCCGTCTCCGCGCCTGTTCTCAACGCAGCGGGTTGTTGAGGCTGGGGCTCGATCCCCAGACCTCCTTGATAAGAACCTCTCCTAACAGGCCTTATCACCAACTGATGCAGGTCAGTTGGTGATAAGGCCTGTTAGGAGAGGTTCTTATCAAGGAGGTCTGGGGATCGAGCCCCAGCCTCAACAACCCGCCACGCTGAGAACAGGCGGGTCAGTTGGTGATAAGGCCTGTTAGGAGAGGTTCTTATCAAGGAGGTATGGGGATCGAGCCCCAGCCTCAACAACCCGCCGCGCTAAGAACAGGCACGAAGACGGGTTGGGGTGCCTGGACTGCAGTCCTTCTGGAAGGCGTGCTTGGTCGTGGTCCGCTAGCTGGTGTGATGCCACGGGGTGCGGTCGGGGCCCCGACGTCCTGCATCAAAAAAGTTGGGATGCCACGGGGTGAGGTTGGGGTGCCTGGACTGCACTTTTTGATGCAGGACGTCGGGGCCCCAACCGCACCCTGTGACATCACACCAGCTAGCGGACCACGACCAAGCACGCCTGCCAGAAGGACTGCAGTCCAGACACCCCAACCCGTCTCCGCGCCTGTTCTCAGCGCGGCGGGTTATTGAGGCTGGGACTCGATCCCCAGACGTCCTTGATAAGAACCACTCCTAACAGGCCTTATCACCAACTGACCTGCAGGTGATAAGGCCTGTTAGGAGAGGTTATTATCAAGGAGGTCTGGGGATCGAGCCCCAGCCTCAACAACCCGCCGCGCTGAGAACAGGCGCGGAGACGGGTTGGGTGCCTGGACTGCAGTTCTTCTGGCAGGCGTGCTTGGTCGTGGTCCGCTAGCTGGTGTGATGCCACGGGGTGCGGTCGGGGCCCCGACGTCCTGCATCACGAGTCCGCACTTCAACTGCACCCTTCTCTTCCTCAATGGTTTAGACCATTAGCGCACCCATGGAAACACAATGACCTCCAGTGAACACGATATCTATTAAGAGCTACGAGATTGAGATGACATCAAAGTTGAGGCTATGCCAGAAAATTTTGTTTCCTGCTTCTTGCTACGTTGGAGAGGACGCTTATTCTCAACTGACACTTGTAGTGTCTAAGGAGCCACATCACTCTAACGTGTCTTGCATCGGGAGGATGATCATCTACGTTCATCAGGAGATAAAGTCTTCCAAGCAAAGGATAATGGAGATCAGGTTAACTTTTAAGCATGATTTTCTGGGCACGTACATGGTCAATTTACTCTATCGACTTTAGGATCATTATCTAGATGATCGAAGTCCGCTTATGTGATCAGCTCATTTTTTATATATATTTTTGCATCTTCGGAGTTCTATTTTGAGAATTAGGTCAAATGATATAATCATGCGATCTAGGCCCTCGAATGAGTTTAACAAAATTTTCTCCTACTTATTCTAATAATCATAAACCCTAAGTATTTATGGTTGGCTTCCGCAGGTGTCAGCAGTCGTGTATTTGGGTGTCTAATCGTGATCCCTTCGGGAAGTGCCAAATCCTCCTCCCAACACCACTAGTCCCCTATCCCACCTCTGACGAGTCTTCTCTAGCCCTAGCAAGCCTTCCCCTTGCCTCCTACAGAGCCCTTGACGCCTCTCCATGAGTTATGTCATACGCAAGCCCTTCTGCATCCCTTTGAGATCACTCGATGCCAAATCATCTAGCCTCGGGGAGCCCCGCTGCTGATTCTCCTACCTCTGCACCCCTCAGTGACCCTTACAAAACCCTCCTCAGCTGCCACTGACAGCCTCCTCCCCTCCCTAGTACAGTACAAGCCCACTGCCCCCCTCCTCCATCACAAGCCCTACCCACCCCTCAACCACCACAAATCACTTCTCTTCCCTCCACCAGCAGCCACCTCCAATAGACAAACCCCCACCAAAATCCCCAATCTCCCCAAAAACCTAAATCCCCAAAACATAAATCCAAAATCCCCCACCAATTTCTCTGCCAACTGCACATTCGAACCTATGTGATGCTCTCATCCCTACCCAAAGCCACCCATTATTTAAGCTTCACTTTGGATTCAATTACTCGGTGAGTTCCCACATTTATTTACATGTCATTTACATTGTAAGAATACACTCTTTATTACTAGTGATATTTCATTTTGTTTATTTGAAATTTCCTTTCAATAGAGTGTAATTCTTATTCACTTGACATTCAGTATTTTTAGCACTTTCAATTGTGTGAGATTGTTACTTGTTGGCCTCATTATAAATAAGTGTACTCAATTGTGATTGTGCAAATTTTAATCTTTTATTATTTAATTAATTGAGCATTGAAACTTTTGTATGTTTATCCATTTAGTCACATCGCTATAGTGTTAGGACGTATTGGCATGTGTTACATGCTTGTTTACATTCTTATATAGAGTTGGAGCAGTCTACATTGGTGCATATAGATTCAGCCTACGTCAATAATATATGGAGTTTAATATTTCTTATAACCTTTACTATGGCTTTTTCTAAATTGATAAATGCACACCGGAAAATCATAACAAACATGTGCTTGTACAACATCTTCTATTGCTCTATTTGAGAGCTTTGACTTGTATATTTTCCTCTTTAGCTTAATTGGCAAATTTTGAGGGAAGTAGCTCTATTTTGAATGAGATAGGGTGAGCCCTAAGCAGATTATAGCTTTTCACCTCTGTCTTATACATTGCTCAGGTTATATTGAAACTATCTGATAGTAATTACTGTTTAAAAAAATCATATTTCCCTGATTACAAATGGTTAAATAGCAATCCACCGTTGAAATTAACTTGAAACAAGCTCTTCCAAGTTCTACTTCATCCAGAAATTTATACAACAATACATGTGATGTAAGAAATCATGTAAAAATACAAGCAATCATGCACGGGGTTCCCCCATGCTCCGGCGCAACAATACACATGTCGTTCGTCATCCCCGTAAAAAACTGTCTCGCCATATACAAAATTTAATAAAAATTGAAGGGATACGGTCATAATTTTAAAATTAAAATAAAAAACACACAAATTAAATCCAACTATAAAAATTTGTAAAAGAAGAGGTAAAATTGAAAAGATGAATATTTCACCAAAGGATATTTTTCCCTTATAATAGTACATATATAATAATACAACAACACTCAAGCCTTTATCCCACTATAGTGGGGTCGGCTATATAGATTCTTTGTCGCCATTGTGCCCTATCTTTAGTCATAATCTCACTAATGCCTAAGTACATCATGTCTTTCCTTATAGTTTCATTTCAAGTCTTTATTGGTCTACCCCTCCCCCATTTAACATGCCTAGTGACTAAACTCTCACAACGCCTAACAGGTGCCTCTAATGGTCTCCTTTGTACGTGTCCAAACCATCTTACTCGAGCTTCTCGCATCTTCTCTGCAATTGGTGTCGCTCCTGTCTTATCCCTGATACATTCATTCCTAATTTTATCCATTTTCATGTGTCCACAAATCCACCTAAGCATTCTCATCTTCGCAACTCCCATTTTTTGCTCATATACACAATCCACTGCCCAACACTCAGAACCATAGAGCATCGCTTGTCTAATTGCAGTACGATAAAACTTGCCTTTAAGTTTTAATGGTACTTTACGATCACATAAGATCCCTGACGTGCCTCTCCACTTCAACCAACCTGCTTGGATTCTATGTATCACATCTTTATCAACACCTCCATCTTTTTGAACTATCGATCCAAGATATTTAAAGCACTCACTGCAGGAAATATCTTGATCACCCAACTAATAACAAAGTCATCCGTCCTTCTTGCAATGCTAAATTTAAGCTCCATATACTCTGTCTTTGCCCTGCTCAACCTAAAACCCTTCTTTTCTAAATTGTCTCCCCAAGATTCAAGTTTCGTGTTTACACCCTCGCGCATCTTATCGACCAAAACGATATCATCCGCAAACAATAAACACCAAGGTATTGCTTGTTGGATATGTCTGGTGAGCTCATCTAAGATAAGTGTAAAGAGATTCTCACAGAACTTGGAAAAGGGAGGGTTATGTATACCCAGAAGATTTGTGGCCTATGACAGATTAGCATGATATCAGTGCGGCCCATCCTGGGAAGGGCACTTGGCTAAAATAAGGAAAAATGAGCACGAGACTCGGGCGATTTCTTCTCCATAATGGGTCGGGTGGTTTCCCTTTCACAAAGCCAGGTGTCATTCTCATTGAAATCATCAGTGCTCTTTGGGGAGTTAGGTGAGAGCATCGAAGGGCCTCGCTGAAGCATTAGTGCCAAGCATATAAGGTGCATTTAATAGGCATCATCAGTTAAATTGTCTTCTTCAAACACCAAGCAAGTCCGATGATAAGAGCATGAATCGAGTGGGTCAGTCTGTGTCTTTTTTAGGCTGCCTGCAGTTTCCTGCAGCATCCCTATGAGAAGGGGATCCATTTTGGGAGTTCTCTCTGGCCCCTCATATCTCATGAAATTTGTATTGATTTTCGAGGGGGGGGGGGGTGATTAGCATTTTCATGGTTGTGGAGGAACCTCCAAACAAAAGTCCACGCATTTTAATTATTTATTGTCGTCCTCTTGCCACCTAGTCACTACTCGTGGTTGACTAATCTCTCAATCGACCCAAATTCGCAGTGCAATCAAGTATGTAAAAATTGTCGCAAAGGAATATTACAAAATAATAGTTTTAAATTTAAGTAAATACGAAACCTTTTATTTTCAAATTCTAGAAAACCTCAACAAACATTAATTATTGTTATCAAGATCAACTTGTTGACAATCCTATTTTTGATTTACTACTGAACAAACCAGTTTGCATTTAGTCATCATCACACAACTAATATTTGGTTGCACATTTTGGATAGGTAATTTAACTTGGACAAAATATAAAAGTCTCATCTGATACTGCTATTATGCCATACCAGAAGAGAACTCCAAACTAGAAATATTTAAACAAAAAAAGATTCTTTCATAAAGAGAAATAAAAAAATTTATGGTTAATATATACCCTCACGGAGAGCATAGATTTAGTATGAAAATAAAATTAAGGCTAGGAAAAGTAAGAAGAAAACCACGAAAACTAGAAATCGTATGAAATTATCGGAATGACCACAACCGAAGCAAAAGCTTACTTGAAATGCGATGTCACTTGCATCTATTGCATATACCTGCAAAATAAACATTAGTTTTATAAGAGCAAATCCTTCAGCATGGATAAAAGCATATTACAACTTTGTGTGTGTTAAAAGAAAGGAGAGTATATTTATTTCTCAAGAAAAAACAAAATATTGAATTTCTAAAGGAACTAAGTAACAAAAGATGAATGCATTATCCAGAGCATTTTGCCAGCTCAAAAAAATTAAATAAAATAACAAATTAGCCAAATGCTTTTTTTGTATGTTTCCCAATTACTTGCAAACAACTAAATAAAGATGAAGTAAATGCAATTGAAGTTGTAGAAATTCACCAAAAAGGGAGAAATTAAAAAGTAATTTTATTAATCTCTATTTCTCACACATACATACATGTATTTGTACACTTATATAAGAAGAGAGAGAGGAGGGCAATTTCCATCCTAAGATGTGAGACTAAACATAAGGAACAAGATGGGCCTTTTTTTGGGTCTTTACATATTTTCTTCAACACTCCCCCGCAAGCTGGAGCATACAGATCATAAGCACCAAGCTTGGACAAAAACTGATAGTATAACTGTCGTGGTAAGGCCTTGGTGAGAATGTCAGCAACTTGCCCGGCAACAGGAACATATTTTAATTCCAACCTCTTCAATTGAATCTTCTCCCGAATGAAGTGACAATAAACTTCGATGTGTTTGGTTCGTTCATGGAATACAGGATTCTTGGCAATGTGTATAGCAGTTTGACTGTCACAAAATAGAGTGGTGGTGAGGAAAGTTCGACTCTCAAATCACCTAGGAGACTTTCAAGCCACGTAAGCTCAGACACAACAGTTGTCATTGAACGATACTCGGCTTCAGCAGATGAGCGAGCAACAACAGATTGCTTCTTGCTACGCCAGGTAATAAGATGTCCTCCGAAGTAAGTACAAAAAACACTTGTGGAGCGTCGATCATCCATAGAGCATAGTTAGCATCACAGTAGGCAATCAGAGATAGAGAAGAAGAAGGTTCATATACAAGCCCTTGTCCAGGAGGAGTCTTCAAATATATGAGGATGCGCTCGACGGCCTGGAAATGAGAGGTCCGTGGAGCATGCATAAATCGACTAACAACTCCAACAGAAAAGGAGATATCAGGTCTTGTAACAGTGAGGTAAATCAGCTTCCCTACAAGACGATGATAATACTCTGGGTTTGGAAGAAGTATATCGGATTCAGAGTCATAAGCACAGAGCTTGTGGTTGACATCCATAGGAGTGTCATCAGGCTTGCATCTAGAACAGCCAGCATCATGAAGAAGGTCAAAACAATACTTACGTTGAGATAGGATGAGACCATCAGGACGTCTCGCTACCTCAAGACCAAGGAAGTACCGAAGATTTCCCAGATCATTAGTTTGAAAGACCGAGTTTAAGTGTTGTTTGGTCATTTGTATTCCTTTGGAGTCATTTAAAGTAATCAGAATATCATCGACGTAAACTAAGAGAATCATTGTGCCAGTCGGTCGATGACGAGTAAATAGAGAGAAATCAGCCGAGCTTCGAGTGAATCCAACATCACCGACAACCTTACTAAACTTGTCAAACCATGCTCGAGGAGACTGTTTGAGACCACAAATAGATTTCTTGAGGTGACAAACACGAGACTCCCCTGTGATCTCAAACCCGGGAGGTTGGTGCATGTAGACAGTCTCTTGAAGGTCGTCATTGAGAAAGACATTCTTGATATCCAATTGATGTAAGGTCCACTGTCGATGAATAGCTAAGGAGATCAGGACACGAACAGTATTCAACTTGGCGACTGGTGAGAATGTCTCATCATAATCGAGGCCTTATTGCTGAGTAAACCCTCGAGCCACAAGACGAGCCTTTAGGCGTTCAACTGTCCCGTCTGGAGCATGTTTGATCGCAAAGACCAACTTACATCCCACACAAGTCTGTCCGGGAGGAAGAGGGACAAGATACCAAGTCTGGTTAGCCCATAGGGCAGTCATTTCCTCATCCATGACCGCACGCCACCCTGGATGTTGGAGAGCTTCTTGCAAAGAGTTAGGTATAGAAATGGAGGATAAAGAAAGCACGAATTTGAGAAGTGGCAGAGAGAGACGATGTATACATAATTCGCCAAGGGATGAACCGTAGGTGCTGGTGACGGATCATCAGGCCGCGAGGTATGGTAGAGGGTAACTGTTGTAGGGCATCAGATCTTGGAGGACGACAGGTATACACACGAAGAGGTGGTTTGGGGGGTACTGGAGGCGGGTTTGGAAGAAGTGGTGGAAGACGAGACATAACAGGGACGGTAGGACGTGGTAGAAGAGGAGATGTAGGGCGTTGGATGAGGAGAGTGAAAAGGTTGGTCCTCGAGGAAAGTGGCATCTGTAGAAATGGCAACTTTGCGGTCGTTGGGAGAGTAGCACACATACCCTTTCTGAGTGCGGGAGTAACCAAAGAACATATATTTTGTAGCACGAGGAGCAAGCTTGTCAGTGGAAGGACCAAGATAATGGACATAACAGGTACATCCAAAAACGCGAGGTGTGATGGAAAAGGGGCGTGGAAGGAAAAAAGAAGACTAAAAAGAGTCGCAAAGTTGAGAATGGAGGAGGGCATGCGATTGATGAGATGGCAGACAGTAGAAACCGCGAAGTTCCAGTAAAGTTTGGGTGCCTGCATTTGAAACATTATTGAGCGTGCGACGTCAAGAGGGTGACAATTTTTCCGCTCGGCCACACCATTTTGTTGGGGGTATAAGCACATGAAGTTTGATGGATTATCCCAAACTCAGTACAAAGATTAGTAAATGCATGGCTTGTACATTCACGTGCATTGTCGGTGCGAAGTATCTTCAGAGTACTGGAAAAATGAGTATGAGTTTCAGTAAGAAAAGCACGAAAGATAGAGGTGATCTCAGTACAATCACGAAGTAAATACAACCATGTGTGAGTAATCATCAATAAATGTAACAAAATAACAATAATCATAAACACTAGATGTTTTATATGGTCCCTAAATATCAGAGTGAACTAAAACAAAGAGAGCATTGCTCTGAATACAATAGGGAGAAAAGACTAACGATGTTGTTTGCCAAAGATACATGATTCGCAAGTAAAGTCATGGAGGGAGATATCGGGGAGAGCTTTCTTGAGGATCTGGAGGGGAGCATGTCCAAGACGTCGATGCCACAACAAAACTGACAGAGGAGAGAACCGTAGGTGGAACGTCCAAGATATAGAGCCCATTAGACAGTCGCTCTTTACCAATGATACTCTGCGTCCGTCGATCATGCACAACGAAGGAGGAAGGAGAGAAGGTTATACAGCAATCAAGGTCTTGAGTAAGACGGCTAACAGAAAGAAGGTTAAAAGGCGATCCCGGGACATGAAGGACTGAGCATAGAGAGAGATTTGGAATGAGGGGCAGATCAGCAACGCTAGAAACCGGGGTGGTGTCACCATTAGCCACGGTAATGAACTTGGGATATGCAAATTGTAAGTACTGAGGCGGTTTTTGCGGAGTAATATGGTGTGTGGCACCCGAGTCCACAATCCAGTTGGAGCTATGGGAGAGACAGGAGATACCTTCATTAGAGATCGACGCAACAGAGTCAGATGAACGACTGATCATCCCTTGGAGATGTTGGAGCTGGGTGCGCAAGGCATCAATGTCGTTACGGGTAGTGGAGGTAGGATCGATCGCGATGGAAGCATTTTGTTGTGGGGGCAGACCATGCTTCTGATAGCAGGTGGCCTCAAGGTGACCGTCCCGACCACAATAAGAACACTTAAGGCAGGGTCTTCCATTACGTCCCTTACCTCGAGAAGTTGTGCGACCTCCACGGGTCGAAGGAGTAGGAAGAGAGGTGAAAGGCTGCTGGAGGAGAGCCAGAGATAGGGTCCCAGGAGCATCAGGTGGCGGTGTAACCTTCAAGAGCATGGAGCACACATCCGATAGAGAGGGAATTGTAGAGGAAGAGAGAATTTGAGCCCGAATGCTGTGAAGATGAAGAGGAACACGGACCATCATCATGGTGATCACGACTGCTTCTTTCTGTGCCCGTTGTGCTGCAAGGTCCGTTGTGGGAGGCTGATGTTGTATTCATGCCTCAACAAGAGTCTTAGATCTTGCAACAAAGGAGGTTAAGTCTCTTGCCGCTCCTGAGTCAAGTGTCTGAAGATCGGTAATGATCTCGAACAGATGTTGAAGGCTGTCCTGGCCAAAATAGAGGGAGTGAAGTTCCTCCCACATGGCCTTGGCCGTCTCATGATACATGACCATCAGATAAGGTTCACTGTCCATAGATTTGAGGATCCACGATTGGACACGACCGTCATCACGAAGCCATTCCTCTGTGGGTGCGGTAGGGGTTTCCTTTGTCAGATGATGAAGGAGGTCTTTGGTCTGCAAAACACGACGAACGTAGTGCACCCACTCAACAAAGTTCTTCTTCCCACTAAGAGAGATAGTGGTGATCCGAAGCTCATCACAGATTTCAGGGAGAGGTGTAGCAGCACGGACAGGATGGGAGGGAGCATTAGTCAAATCCATGGGAAAGAAAAAATCGGCGAGCACTTCCGCGAAGAGAAACAGGCGGCATGGCGATCAACCCCTGTGGCTAGGGGAGCAACACACACGGTCTGGCGAGGAGGAGACCGTGCGGCGTGGCGATCAACCCATGCAGCTAAGGGAGCAACACTCGCGGCTAGGAGAACAACAACGGTCTGGCGATCAACACTTCCAGCGAGCACCACGCGCGGCTAGGAGAGCAACAGCGGTCTGGCGAGCAGGAGATCACGCGAGAATGACAAGCACGAAATCGCGCGAGAACGCCGAGCTCGGTTGAAAACGGAGAGGAGATCGCGCGAGAACGGCGAGCAGGCGTAGCGAGAGGCCACAACGAGCAGATGATCTGGGCGAGCAGACGACTAAACGAAACACGCGGCTAGACAGAGATACCGCGGAGGTCGGCAGAGAGGCGGGGCCCAGAGTGTCAGTGGAGAAATTCTATAAAAGCAGAGTGGGGGGAACACGGGCCAGCAGTAGAGGGGAGGCTGCGGCTAGAAAAGTTCTAACCGCCCAGACAGGCTATTTGCGCGAGCAAGAGCACGAAAAAAAATTGTTTAGGATCGTTGCTCTGATACCATGTAGAAATTCACTAAAAAGGGAAAGAAATTAAAAAGTAATTTTATTAATCTCTATTTCTCACACATACATACATGTATTTGTACACTTATATAAGAAGAGAGAGAGGAGGGGAATTTCCATCCTAAGATGTGGGACTAAACATAAGGAACAAAATGGGCCTTATTTTGGGCTTTTACATATTTTCTTCAACGGAAGTATTGAACTTTTTGATGAGTTCAATTACCAGCTTGGTGCAATACTACCAAAGCCACAGCAAATAGTTTATCAACCTCAACTTTAACTTAGATAAAGGTTGCCAAAGCATGCACAAAGGCACAAATATGTACATTCTTTTTTTAAGATCCAAACTATGTTTCTTTAAAAAACTAGAACAGCTACGCATGAAATAGCATGCATCAAGCATGAGACCATAGTAACAGCATGCATCAAGCGAGCACTAAATGTTCAGCACGCCAGTTTGACACATTGATGCTTGCTATGCATCAAATTCGCACTAAATGATCAGCATTCACAGACATATTGAGTACATGATCTGCATTAGATTTCATAGCACTGATCTTAAGCCGACCCCACTATGGTGGGATAAAGGGTTGGTGTTGTTGTATCTTCTCTAGCGTAAAGGTAAAGTCCAATGACAAAAGAACGCCGAGCCAAAGTGCCAAATTGAGCAACAATTGTTAAAACCAAAAACAGATCATGAAAATTATCGTTACAAAATATTGCAAATGAAATTTAAAAAAGATAATCATGAGATAGTTGTATCAACTAAGCTTTGTACAATAAAAAGTCAATGGTAAAACATCTTGTGTTGCAAACAGATAAGGGAATATCATACATCAAAGGCTTCAAATATGAAGGCATAAAGGCATTTGAATAGACGGATTATGAAACAGAGACAAGACATATCTTACCCTCTTAGCACCAGCATTGGCACAAAATATAGCAAGAATTCCTGTGCCGCATCCAACATCCATTACAACCTGGATATTGTCACTAACAGGGTAAGAAATTATGATCTATTGACGGATTTTAGTTTAAACAAAAGCCATTGTGATATTTAACTTTCAAATGCACCGCATCAAGTATATAATGTTTAAGTAATACCTTTCCGCTAATTGAATCTTGGTACTGCATGATCGCAGCCCTGTATGTGCTGGTCCGCACATGATCCTGCAATTTAATCACAGGGTATAGCATTCCATTCAAAATGAAATCTATAATAAGCAGAAGAATTAATTTCATCGCCAAAAAAACACAGAACATAAAGGTCCATGTAGCTACTTATGAAGTGCATAAGTTCTATTAAAATCTTGTCTTTTCTTTTACACTAATATTTTCAAGACAACTGGCGCATAACCGCAGCCAATTCGCCCAAGAAAGTTCAGTTTTACATAGTTCAAACCCAAAGAATCTAACGAGGCATTACAATATGTGCATCCTTGGCCGCAAATTTGCGTCTCAAAGGAGAAGAGGAAAAAGATAGTGGCATCGAAATAAAAATTGGAGGCAAAGGCAACACCTTGAATTGCGTTTTAAAAGAATGACATCTTTGGATCTATTTCACAAAGATGTTATTTTGTTTTTAGATTTAAAACCTAGTAAAGATTGTTCTGTAATAATTAGTTCAAGTGTTTAGATATAAAACCATGGGGAGGGGGTAGTTGTACGTAATATTGTAATTGTGGGTCTGCTTGAGAACCCGTCGGCTATGTCACAAGAAAGATTATTAAAGAATAACACAGATATGCGGCCTATCGGAATGCATAGGAGTTCATCCTTCATTCCTTGGATGTTATCACTTGGTGTGCCGTGCGTGACAAGTGGCTCTTATCCTTTGGTGGTGGCAGGAGACCTTCGAGGGTGATGAGTTTGTAAATCTCCATCATTTGACCTAGCTTTCTTACAACTTCTCTAATTGTTGTTTGGAGTTTGCAAGAGCAAATTTTAGTCTATTTGGGGAAAATCAATACTTGTTTGCATGGTGTTGGATGTAAGGAATAAGGATTGATGACTTGAAGCTTATATGAGCCGTGTCGATGTTTTGAAGTGAGGTTTAGGCCTTTTTTTGTTCATTTCCTGCACTGTTTGTTGGGATAGATTTCTTATCAAATAAGATTAGTTTTTTCTTGTTTCACGAACTATTACCCTTCTTTTCCTATTGGAATAATGGACAGCATTACTATTGTTAGGTTTCAGATTATTGTCCAAATAATCCTCTCTCGACCATCCCGGGATATTCATTTAGGATTATAGATAGATTCGAGTTAAGTAAAGCTCGGGACAATTTTTTGTTGGATCTTTCTGTGACCGATTTGGGTACTCTTTTTGTACTGGAAGTTCCAATGAATCCACATTAGAGCGGGCTCAACTCCAAATGTTACAACAAGGTTTCGAAGAGTTGAGGGAGCAGATGGCCTAACTATTACAGAATAAAAATCATACTTCAGTTAAAGCCAAAAGAAGAGATCAGATGTTGACCTCAACAACTCAGGTGGAAATGCGGGTGAAGAGTCCTCAGACGAGGCTAATTCAGTAGGTAACAGCTGAACTAGGAGAAAGCACTGGCTCTTAGAAGAGAAGATAGGCAGAAGGATGGCGTTGGGGTTAAGATACCTGAAGCCAGGGGCAGGTGTCACTAGATGAGTTCATGTGGCTTCAGGTTCTAGATCGCAAATTCGACTACAAATGGTATTCAGATAAGAAACATGGTAGGATGGTCGCTCTAAAGTTGATGGAATATGCGAGGTTGTGGTTGGAACTGATGTTGTGACCAAGCATGCTACTGAGGGTACCCTATAGGTGATCATGAGACTATTCAGAGTGTTGGCAAGACTAGGGCCAGAATCTATTTCACACCAAGAGCTTAGAGCAGGGAAAATTATGTAAGTTAACCACAGATGGTGGTAGTTGTGCAAATCTCATTTATACCACTGTGGTGGAAAATCTTGGACTAGCCACCACACCCCATTTTAATCCTTATCAGTCATAGTGGCTCAGCAGGAATGGCAGAGTAAAGGTGTATAAGTAGGCCTTGATTTCCTTCACCATTAGGAAATCCTACCTGAATGAGGTGGTCTATGACATTATTCTTGTGAGTGCATGTCATATTCTTCTAGGACGTTTATGGCAGTTTGATCAACAATCTATTCATAATAAGTACAAGAGCGCCCATTCATTTTCAAGGATGGGAAGCAAATCACGTTGGCACACCTATTTCCTCAAACATATTCAGGATGGATATAGCAGGTCGATCATACAAGAGAATATTATGATAATGTTAGGGGCTTGCCGGAGAGGAGGCTGGAGGTGGGGAAGATACTATGGAGCCGGAACCGCGGCTTGCCTAAGCGGGGCTTGCTCAAGGGAGAGAGAGCTTCCAAGATCTCATGCAAAGACGGGAAATAGACTATTTTATTGCTTACTCATACAAGACCCCTAGTATTCTTTAAATAGGACTTACAACAGACTTTTTAATTGACATAAATGACAAACTTGGACATGCAACTAAAAAGGACACCACATAAAGACCCGACATAAATAATGATGTCATATAAGGACGCGACTTTTAAAACAGAATAAATGCATATTAAGAAATAAATAATGTCATAATAAGACCAATAACATCTCTCCCGTCTTGCAAAAAGAGCTTGTCCTCAAGCTCGAGGGAGATCAATGGTGTCTGCGTTATCCGACACCATCATCATCAGAGTCCTCGGCGTACAGATAGAAAAGACGTTTGCACCTGTGGCCGCGAGTGTACTGTTCGTCGCAATTGAAACACAAGCCCTGCGCGCGCCGTTCCATCATCTCGGCCCGAGATAGTTTACGGACTGGTGGGGTTGGATGGTCCTCGGGACGGCCTTGTTGAATGCCCATGTAAGTGGGCAAATAGGCCTTCTGGGCCAGTTGGAGGTAACGGCCACATAGCCTGGCCAGAATCACAGCAGTCACTAAGTTTGGAGGAGCCTCAAATTCGACATCAAGTCGCAGGCGATCGCGATATACGGCAGTGAAGATGGCGGCCTGCATCTCTGGGGTAAGTGTGACGTGCGCCAGAAGAAGTTGAAACTGGTCCAAATAATCGTCCACAGAGCCCGTCTGGCGTAGTGTCGTGAGGGCACCGAGGGGGTAGTTGCCGATGGGAGGGCCGAAACGCAAGTTGCAAAATCGCTTGAACTCGTCCCACATCAGACCCGACTGATCAGTGAGGAGACGAGTGGTCCAAAGCAAAGCCGAGTCGAGAAGGTGGAAGGAGGCCAAAGGAAGTCGTTCAGCTACCGGAGTTTGTTGGTGGCCAAAGAATTGTTCGCACCTGGTGAGCCAGCCCAAAGGATCAGTTTTCTCATCGTATGTGCGGAATTCCAACCGGGTATAGCACGGCAGAATAGCAGCTTCAGGGCATAAGAGGGTCTGTGGTGGTGGCTCGTGGCGAATGAGCGGCGGTAGCAGAACTTGACTGTTGTTGACGTGATCCGTGGGTGGGGTGGTAACCACAGGAGGTGTTGTTGTTAGTCCATTAAGCTTGGTGGTAAGGGTTGTCATGTCGTCCTGATGACTTGCGTCGGCGTCTCGAAAGCGGGCATCCACGAAGGATATAACCGCGTGTAGCCGGTTCATAGCATCCAAGAAGTCGGCTGAGTCTCCCATAATGTGGATGGAGGTAACACGAGATTAGGAGCAGGAGACGAGACCGCTGGATTGCTCGGAGGCGGATGTTTGGGAGTTGCCACGAGATCCGCGTCGTCTCCCAATGGTGGAAAAAATACTACAAGATGGAAGCGTGGGACTCGAGAGAAGGCAAGGCAAGTCAGCTTGTTGTGGATGGGCTGGGTCGGAATTAATTAATTCTCAGGCCTGGTCCAGAATAGGAATAAATTAATTCCTATGCACCCCCGCGCGTGAGGGCAAGCCAAAACAGGAAGGAGGTTGAGTGTATGCGCCTGTTACGCGTGCATTTCTCGTCTACATAGGAGGACTAGACGTCGTTGGTGCTGTTTTGTCGAGGACCCGTCGATGAAGTAGCGAGAGGATGCGTCGGAAGGGAAGAAGACACCGGCGGCGTGGAATCCAATGTTGGCCATCGATGTCCGAACTATGCAGGCTCGTGTCAATATTGTGTCTCGGAAGGAGGCGATGCTAGCGTGTCGTTGCTGGAAGGAGATCTCGCCCGCAGGATCGGTGTCGAAGGAGCGTGCCTTTATGCGTGCAGGAACTGAAGGAGATCTGACGAGGGGGATGCTGAAGTTGACGAAGAGGCGCGAGGTCGAAAGTGAAGGGCTTGGCCGGATGCCGCTGATTTGAAGGCAGAGAGGTGCGGCGTTGTTGGCGATGGCAGTGTTGTAGCAGAGAGTAAAGAGGAAGTGCAGCTTGGCTTGACGGAATCACAACGGAAAGAGGAGAATCGTTGCCTCTGATACCAAGTTGTTAGGGGCTTGTCGGAGAGGAGGCCGGAGGTGGAAAGATACTACGGACCCGAAACCGCGACTGCCTAAGCGGGGCTTGCTCAAGGGAGAGAGAGCTTCCAAGATCTCATGCAAAGACGGGAAATAGACTATTTTCTTGCTTACTCATACAAGACCCCTAGTGTCCTTTAAATAGGACTTACAACAAACTTTTTAATGGAAATAAATGACAGACTTGAACATGCGACTAAAAAAGATACCACATAAAGACACGACAAAAATAACGACGTCATATAAGTGTGCGACTTTTAAGACAGAATAAATGCATATTAAGAAATAAATAATGTCATAATAAGACACATAACAAATAAATAGATCAGTGGAACCTCTAGAGTGGAGTGGGTGTGTTAAGGCTGATGGCACGGTTATGCAGGTTGAGATTATGTTGGTTCTTTGTTGGTTGTTGTGGAGTCCAAGTGAAGGATGAGTTTTTATCAGATCAGTTGGTGATTGTTCTAAAAGCAGTGTTATTAAGGTCTTTGTGGTCAACGGAGTGGAAAAGTACTGGGTGTTGTCAGAAGATCACTAGATTTGAGGGAAAAACCTTCCCAAGGGGGCGGGATTGATGCATATTCATAAGAAAAGAGGAAGAAAGTAAGGGCATGAAAGAAAAATGACAACAAAGAAAACACCTCATAGCATGTTTTGAAGGATGGCGAAGCTTTGAAATTCGACCCCTAGTGCGATGGAGGTTGCATGGGATATCCAAGGCACAAGAATGGTGACTTATTGTTGTCGCTAGGCTTCAATAAATATTTTTAAGACTATATAGTCTATTTCATAAAGATTTTACTTTGTTTTTAGATTTAAAACTCACAAAGGGTTGTTTTGTAATATTTAGTTCAAGTATTTAGATTTAAACCTCAGGGAGAAGGTAGTTGCAATATTGCAATTGTGGGTTTGCTTAAGAGCTTGTCAGTTGGGCTATCAAAGAATTGTGGAAAGACAAGCATCTTGTCGGTGTGCATATGATGTGCTCTTCATTCCTTCCTTGGCTCTTACAATCTTATTGCTTGGTGTTCCCCTTAGGTGGCGTGTGGTTGTTATCCTTGGTTCGAGGCGAGCGGCCTTATCCTATGAAGGTAAAGTTTGTATCATTTCCATCTTCAACTCATAGCTTTCCTAAGTGTTGTCCGAAATTTGTAACTGCAGTTTTTGGTCTACCTTTCGGAAATCAATACTTTTTGTACGTTGAATGCAAAGAGTAATATCTTGAAGCTTATATGAACCTTGTTGATGTCTTGAAGTAGTTACTGAGACAACTTTTTGTTCATTTCTTGCACCACCTTGTTGGGATAATTTTTCAGTTTTTCAGTACTTATTTCTTCATGCTTCATGAATTATATTCTTCTTGTTTTCCTATGGGAATTGGAAGGCATCGTTACTGTTGTTAGGGATCGAATTTCAAGTCAATCCTCTTTTGACAGTCTAGGAATACATCAAAAATAGTAAGAATTATGTATCATGTTTAGGTTCATTTTATTTTTATATTTCGTTTGGATAACTGAGATATGGCTTACAATTTGGGCAGTTGATGATTTATAAAAGTTGGAGTTTCTTTGTGGGACTATCATCCTAATGAATGTTGAAAATTAACATCATCAAGCTTGATGATTCTTTCTTTATGGATTTAATATACCACCTTAAAAATTCATTCTTCAAATCTTTCTTTATTTTTCTATAATTCTTTTTACTACTACTACTACTACAGTTTAAGAATTTGTTTCCTCCGTAGACTGTGCAGAATTTTTGGACAGCAGCAATTGCCGACTGATGCTCGAGGATTGGTATTGTGGCGATGCACTGATTCACTATAGCCAATCTTCTGATTCCAATATAACTGCTGGACTATTTCTCTGTAGCTTGGGATGTTTTACTATAGATGTGCACTAGGAGTGAATTATTGTAACAAAGTACTATAGCAGAATCAGTGTAGTAAAAGCTCTTCCTTTAGCTATCTAAAAACTCTGCACAGTCTACTAAAGATATAATTTTGCTTTATCATCAATTATAAATAGTTTTGTAATATCAAAATCATCAGAGATTTCCCAACACAATTCAGTTGCGATAATTTGATATCATAGTCAAAATGTAAATGGTGTTCTTGATCTTATCAATTTCTTAATTTCTACCAGGATTTCAAAATTGCCAATACCTCGACCTCCCTAAAACCTCAAACCTTGTAACCGACCTATAAATACTTATCCTACAATTCTCCCTCACGCAAACCAGTCAACAAGCTCAAAAACGCTTACAAATTGCTCACATATATTAACCCCGACTTACATATCAATTGAACCTCACCCTACACACAATCTTGTACTTGTGCTTACTCATATCTGTCACCTTGACGAATTGCAACTCCTCAAATTCAGTACACAAATCTATCATATTTGGATCGTTATTCAATGCAAATTGCAATTACTCGCTTAAGGTTGTTATCAAGTCGAGTTCGAGTGAGTATAGCTCAACTCAAGCTCGAACATTTTGAGTTAAACTCGGTTCGAAATCGACACAAAATTGAAATTGATTTCGAGCCAAGCCAACTCGAAATTTACTCAAACCACCATGACTTTCAAGGCATATGGCTCTTCCCATTTTCGCTTCTAAATTAATAATGGACCAACATATCTGCACAATTTTAAGGAGTAATGCTATATTACACAACTATTTAAAATTCTAAGATTTCAAGACACAAATGTAATCTTATTTTTTAATAATTTTATTACATAAGTTAGATATTCATTTATTTATATATGTCATGTTCTTATTTTGTTGAGGGTTTCCTGCCATTTGTAAGACAGTGATATGGAAATAGCACATTACGAGTATGCCACTTGTAATGAGGTTCATTCAGCTATTCAGGACAAGGTTGTAAAAGTAATTAAAATAATTCCGCATCAACAAGATAATTTGTTTGTTTGCATTACCCAACAAATTTTATCACTTCTATTTAAAATATAGTGTTGAATCAAAAACTAATTTGAGACAGTATATTATTAACAATATATATTTCGAGATGGCTAGAATCAATTTTTAGTGAGTATGTTATAACTAGAAATCGTCTCAGAAACTGAACCGAGACAGCTTCGCTAACTTGAAATCGACTCGAATCAATTTCATTTGATTTTGATTGGACTAAAACATTGAGTTTTTTCAGGTTTCTAGCATTGGTATCATTCATATGATCGCTTGTCTTTGTTCTAGATTCTATCCAGGGATAATCATATCACTCAATCATTTCTCTACATGCCTCACTAAACTTCATCCCCAAATCCTGCCCAGTAATCAAAAGGGTTAAACACTAGTCCTATTCACCATCTGGTGTCGCTTGTTGTTGCGGTCGTAACCCCACCCCTGGGTGGGCAATACAGCTGGTTCCGCCCCCAATCCTGGCCCCCAATCCCAAAGCATGGGCACCGTAACAGGGTCGCGGCCCACACACCCCAACCAAATCCCCGCCCCCATTTAATCAGGCGGTAGGTTGTTGAGGCCAGGGATCGAACCCCGGACCCCCTTGATAAGGAGAACTTTCATGATCGGGGGGTCGGGGGTTCGATCCCTGGCATCAACAACCTACCGCCTGATTAAATGGGGGCGGGGATTTGGTTGGGGTGTGTGGGCCGCAGCCCTGTTATGGTGCCCATGCTCTGGGATTGGGGGCCAGGATTGGGGGCGGAACGAGCCGTATTGCCCACCTGGTATTGCCCACCCAGGGGTGGGGTTACGACCGTAACACTTGTCCACACCAACTAACCTTCTATGCAATGATTGCAATAAGGAACGTGCGCACCTTCACCCTACTCAACTAGCACCCTTCTCATTTGTTCCTGTCATAGTTAACATGTTGCTCGACACCTTCCAAATCAGATGTTTCATTACGCGCAATGATCATGCCTCCTAAGTTTTAGTCTGTAATCTACTTCTTAAGCAAAAAAATCTTCAAGTTTTAATATTTTTTACCGGTATCATAATCAAAAGAGGGAGCCGTAGATATAGCATGAACCTCCTACACAACAAACTTGATAGTCCAAGTTCTTCATTGCCCATCTCTGAAACTCTTCATTTCTATTGAACTTTCAACAAGAGTCTTCTTCGAAATAAATCTAAAAATATTCTGTCCCAAGAAAAGCAAACACAATATCTTCATTTGCTAACCCAAATCCTGCGGCCTCGGCTACTACCCGCTCTGCCGGTCTCAGAAGTCCGGGCGGATTCCCAGGCGTATCCGCGGTCACATTCCAGAGAAGTGCGCCCTCAGCAGCAGACACAGGCGGGCTTCCTCAGAGTGCCCGCGGATTCTTTCCAGGATCTCAGCAGGGGAGAGGTCAAAATTGTTCGCCAAAGGGCCCGCGCCCTCCATCCAGCAGCGTCAGCCTCCCAGAGGAGTCGCGGCAGGTACTCCCCAGAACCCGCCTGGACCCCCTTCGACGAGCAGGTGCGCACTGTCACGACATTTTGTGCCCGCGCGCCCTCTTTCTTCTCTTCCGCAACCGACGCTTCAGTTTCCTTGAGTGGCGGAGCATTTAATACAGCATTAAATGCCCCTCATCGGCCAGGCAGCCTACCCTCTAGTATAAATAGAGGGTCAGGGTGCTTGGGAGGGACACGAGACTTTGGTCAGAATCTACCTTGTTGTAGGTGCGGTCACAAGTGCTGGTCATTCGGTTGCCCTCTATTTTCCAGGGCTCTTGTAATAGCCTGTAATCGTTAATGTTGCCGGTCATTCGGAATTGGAAGGCATCGTTACTGTAGCTAGCGACATCCACTTTTTTTGTGCTCTGTTCGCCTCGTCCCACTGGTTAGTAAGTGGCTGCTTGCGGTTCTCGATCCCGTTCTCCCAATCCCCAGAGTGTTCGTTGAGTGTGGAGTGTTGGTGACAATTTTGGCATCAACAGCTCGAACACACGACCTTCAGATAAAGCAACCGGCGAAATCACCCGATGGAGGGCGGACACCCTGATCCTTCCTAGCAGGAGAGCGACCTCCGCGATGACGCGCCGATCACTCACGGGAAGTTCAATCATTTGCTCGGTTTGCTGACCCGACTGGTCAACCAGAGTGAGCGCGCTCAAGCTGCAGAGCATCCGCAAGAGACCGCGACTCCCGACGCGCTGCCACCTCCGCTGGATTATCCGCCCCCACCGCAATCGCACAGCGAGGAAGCACGCGCTCATCAGCAATTCTTCAGAGAAGCCGCGGCCGAGTTCTGAGGAAGGGCTCTGAATTTCGACGAGCCAGAGCATGTGGATGGAACGAAGAGTTATTCTCCGTTCACCATCGGCATCGCAGAGGAAACCGCCCCTAATGGATTTAGGGAACCTCGGCTCACCCGCTTCTCGGGAAAAGAAGACCCCACCTACCATCTACAGGCTTTCGATGCCTCTGTGTCCCTCCAGCCGCTTTCTGAGGCGCTCCGCTACAAGCTTCTTGCAACAACGTTTGATGGGAAGGCGGTAGAGTGGTTCTATAACCTCTCGCCCGATTTGATATGTTCGTTTAGAGAGCTCTGAAAGGAGTTTCTGCAGGGGTTCGCTACTTCAAAGCGCAGGAAAGCTGACTTGGACGCTCTATTTCAGATCCGACAGGGCCCAAAGGAAACTTTGGGGCAGTATCTGGATAGTTTCCAAGCACTGATAATGGAGGTCCCTGACGTGGATCCTCAGGATATCGGGTGGCCTTCACCAACGGGTTGGTGCCCGGACTTTTCAAATTAGAGATCAGTGTCAGGAAGCCGAAGACCTACGGCGAGCTCGTTGAGCGAGCAAACCACTTCGTTGAGGGAGAGACGAAGATTTTGTAGCAAACCTCTCCGATTTGGGATCTCGTCGCCCCTAGCATTCCTCCAGTCGCCCCCAAATAGCAACCCAGCAAATCGATAAGCCTTATCGGAACTTTCAGCATCCAGCTCACCGAGGGAAAAACTTCCAGCAGCGGCCCCAACATCGCCCCCGCCACTTCCAACAGATGAGACCGGTGCGGCCTCCGCACCCCCAACAAAACAACGTCAACAATCCTCCTCTCCTCCTAACAACCTCCCCTGACCAATGGGACAACGCTCAGGAAGAGTACACTGACATCGGAATCCTGATGTATGAGGTGGTGGAGATCCTCCAGAAGCAGCCGAATTTCAAGCCCCTGATACCCCTGAGGGAAGGGTACGGAGGTAAGAACCAAGGCCTCTACTGCAAGTTCCACCGAGACACCGAGCATGATACCAAGAATGGTCGGGTCCTCCGTGACTTGGTAGAGAAGCTGCTAAGGGAGGGAAAGCTGAAATATCTGCTCCCGAGCGGCATCAAGGAGGCCGCAGCGGCAAAGGGGAAGGAAAAGGATGAAGACGGCCCGAGCATCCAGAGGTGCGGCAACATAGAACAGGGCAGCGACGGCGGCCAGGGAAGCGAAGAAGATGAGTGTGTGGAGGTCGAGGGAGTCAGATGGTTAGGGAACATTAATTACATTCACGGTGGCGCGGGATCAGAATCCTCCCGAAAGGTAAGCTTCAAACGTCTCCGTGAAAGGGAAGTAGCCTCAACCTCCCTCGCTCCGCCACTCCGGGGGATAATCACTTTCAAAAAGGAGGACCTGCCTCGAACCACCAATACGTTCCATGACGCGGTAGTGATCAAGGCAATCCTAGATGATTATACAATGGCCCGAATCCTCATCGACACGAGCAGCTCAGTGAACGTCCTCTTCAAGCCCGCCTTCGATGTTATGAAGTTTGACAAGGCCTTAAAAGCCTGTGACGGGCCTCTCTATGGATTTGCAGGGGAAAGAAAGGAAGTGGAAGGAGGAATCGACCTCACAGTAGTCTTGTGCGAGGTGGCTCGGTCGGAGTCATTTCTGGTAATTGATGCTTCAAGCAGCTACAACGCAATCTTCGGGAGGCCCCTCCTGGATGACTTCCAGGCCATAGCATCAATATACAACCAAGTCCTCAAGTTCTCACTGGGAGGAAAGCAGTTCAGGGTCCGGAGTGACCCCAAGACAGCTTGAGAATGTTATATTCCATCGATGAATTCGGTCGATAAGTATGTCCCCCTCCCCACGGTGGGGAGCGTCGCCAAGAAGGGAAGCCTCCCTAACAAGGGGGCGGTGGGAAAAACCTCTGGGTGGCACTTAATCATGATTTCTAGTTTGTTTTTGAGGTTTTTTTTATATTTTCATGTTACCTGAATATCTCATTATAATCTTCGAATAAAATGCTAACTCTCTCTTTTTCTATGTTAGACATAATCCGCGAATTATTGCGCAACGCGATATGACGGTTTCGGCAATAAATTAAGAACTATTCGTTATAATCTGACAATTGGCCAGGTGAAGTTCTCAATTCGTGAACACTCACCCTGAGCAGTCACCGGACCCCGTTTGAACCCCTTCACACGCATCTGAACGTCTCGAGCGAAGGTCTTCGGGGTACCGACTCTCTCCGCAGGTGCAGGCTATTTTCTCCTGGATACTACCCTAAGACCGCTATAATTTCCCTCGTTGAAAGAAATCACGACCGGCATACGTGGCAGGACAGGAATGTGATAGCCGACCAAGCGTCAACAGAAGCATATATACCGTTACAAGCACCTCTCTGAGGATGCGCTCCGAGCTACAGGTGCTTTATCCCCCAAGAGTGTATTCGGACACTGCTTGCGGAGGAGAACCATGCGGATGTCATAAGCCCAATTGGTTGTCGTAACCTCTGACAGTGGACCCCTTGGTATGAGAGGCGGGAGCCAAAGCCCCCCCCCCCCGGGACGTCCTTTAGGAGGAGCGCTCTATCCTCGGACACCCATAACCCACTGGACGACCCCGGCGGAGGGAAGCCCCACGGACATTATATCATTGCTCATAAAAATTATGGAAAGTAATACCTCTGAGCAGGTAAGTACGAGACTTACGCAAAGCACTAGACCAGAGTCACTCTAACCATCTTGTTCACTGAATAACTGAACTACCTAAAATATAGAAGACAAAACACCTTTTTGTGACTAATGCAAACATCCATAAATTGGAAGGTCCTACACTAAACCAGTGCACAATCCACCTACACATTTGATGGGTACCCCTTCTAATTGAAAGAGAGATGAGTTGCGGATAGCGAAAATCCTCTATTATAAGGAGTGCGCATAATAGAGGATGATAGAGGTTCCATACCTCCCTCCACTGTGTAAGAGCTCATAGTGGAGAAAGGCCCACAACCGCCAAGACACGTGTGCATGGGCACGCATCCCCGGGCACACCTCGCACGGCAAAGACGATTAGGGCCCCAACCGCCGACGACAAGACAGCCACCCGGACGCCCAAAAAACCCGAGCGGTAGCGTACGCTACTGCGCGCGGTAGCGTACGCTACTGCGCGCGGCAGCACACGCTACCGTGCATCGTAGCACGAGCTACTGCGCGCGGTAGCCCGCGCAACTGCAAGGGGCTGCGTGCGCGCCCCCACGCGCAGCAGCCCACGCCGCGGTACGCGCGCTTGAGCACACTCGTGTATGTGTCGTTGGTTGCGCCTCCCTTAGTCGCGCGCCCCGTCTAAGCGCCTCCCCTTGCCACACAACTACGTGCACGCACACTTGCAGTTCGCGAGACAGTTTGCAGCTTGCAGTTCGCAGTTCCAAATTCGTTACCATCACTGCCCGAACTGCCCGAACTGCCCAAACTGCCCGAGGGCAAAGTCGTCATATGTGCAAAAATGGCAATCCGTGTGTTCCAGATCGATGAACGTGAATCGTCCGTCTGGTAGTTATGGCGGTTACAACGGCGCAATTACCGAACCGCCCCCATCAAAAACTATAAAAAGAGTCCAGAGCCTTCATTTCAAGGGACCTTGTCTTCAGCGCCCGAGAGAGCTCCTTCGAAGATCCTACAGAGTTCTACTTTGGGGTTCGAAGAATCCTTCGAAGATCTCCTTCGGTCTTCGAAGATCTCCTTCGGTCTTCGAAGATCTCCTTCGGCCTTCGAAGATCTCCTTCGGCTTTCGAAGATCTCCTTCCCCTTCGAAGATCTCCTTCGAAGGTGACTTGAAGATCTCTCTTTGGCCCTTGAAGATCTTCTTCTTCCTTAGAGATTTTTCTCTTTCTCATTCTTCTCTGCACCCCCTGCAACGAGCGGTGGTCTGTCACTCTCTTGCGTTCTACAACTTGTAACGCCCAAAGATATAGTGGAATTTGGTCGGCACCGATCCGGCCCCGTGTTTTTTCACCCTTTCCGGATTTTCCACATTAAAAGTCTTCTTGCCAGCTGTTAGTCTTCTCTGTGACTGTTTGCATGCTCGGCTCACTCTCGAGCTAAGACGGTTCACTTCGACCGGTCTATAAGAAAGTCGAGCAAGCCGCAACAGTTTGGCGCCGTCTGTGGGAACGTGCTCTTAAGCTCTCTGAAGATACTCAAAAGACAGTGCTCGCCTAACGACAGTACTCGTGACTAGCAGCAAATGGCCAGAAGAGGGACCCGTACAACTGAAGGGTCAATCCATGGGGGGCACGTCGAGCCAGCTCCCTCTCACTCGCTTATCAACATACCTCAAACGAAAGAGGCAATTATCGCGCTCGTAACTGCGCTGGAAGGGCGCATGCACTAAATGGAAGAACGTCAGGATGAGATGCTCGCCCTCCTCAGAAACTTAGGATCCCCTCAAGCAGCCAATCCAGCCCCCGAGCCTGGCAATCTGCCTCCGCCAGCTCTGAATCGCGCTCCAACTGAGCACGTCGCCCACGCGCATCGTGCCCTCGAAGAAGAATTCTCTGACACAGCCAGCTCAACACATCCGTTTCGACTGGCCAGAGAACCCGAAGCCAATCTTAACCACCGCCGCCCGGGAGCAGCAGGTTTTGGGCATGCAATCGGAAGGCTCACTCGCGAGGAGATTCGTGAAGTAATCGCCGAAGAGTACGGACAAGCCGGACGACGGGCCGCTCTTGCCCGCCGCCCTCTACGCCACGGCTCTCCGTTAACCCCCCAAGTTCTGGAACATCCAATTCTGCATGGCTTCAAACTCACACACATTGAGACGTTCGACGGGACGGACAATCCACTGGATCACGTCAACAACTTCATCACAATCATGCGGATTTACAATGCCCTGGACCAGCTACTGTGTCAAGCGTTCCCAACAACACTTAAGGGGCAAGCGCGCACCTAGTTCCACTCTCTACGAGGAGTTATAGACAGTTTTACGGAGTTGGCCCAGTAATTCACGGACCAGTTCATAGCCAACCGCAGGATTGTCAGAGACCCCTCTCATCTATCGAGGATCCGCCAGAATGAGGGAGAGACCCTCAAGGACTTCTTCCGCCGCTTCACTGCAGAGGCGCGACAGATTCCCGGGGTCGATACCGAACTCCTACGAGGCGTCTTTTTAGGAGTACTTCGCCCAAGCGGCTTTTACTCAGCTCTAATGAGAGAGACGGTGTCCAGCTATTCAGACCTCGTACATAGGTTCGAAGCTCAAATAGTTGCCGATGAAGTCATTGAAGCGCACTGCAGTAATTTAAAGGAAGACAAAAGAGAAAGAAGGGAGAGGAGCAGGCTCCCAGAAGGCAGGAAGAGCATCGTGACAACGAGCGTCACCGAGACCCCTGGAGAGATCAGGGTCCCCAACCACCTCAAGATTACACACCTCTCAACACCTCCCGCGCCAATGTACTTTACGCAATCCAGGACAACCCGACACTCCAGAGACCGCGAGAACTCCCCCCGAATGTCAGGGGAGACCATTCAAAGTACTGCGAGTTCCATCGGGGAACTGGACAAACTGCTGAGGAATGTATGAAGCTTAAAGACGAGATTGAATGTCTTGTTCTCCAGGGCATCCTCGGCAGGTTTCTGCAAGGCCAAGTCCATAATCAGCCAGCACCGCCTCAGCCTAGAAGAGACCAGACACCCCCACACCAGGGCGCACAGGGGGCAGACAGATACAGGAGAATTCGAAACCATAGTTCGGTCTCCCTTCCCCTGCATACACTCCATCGCTCAGCACGAGAATGATCAGCAGGGCCAGAAGACGTCGCAGTCCGCCACCATCAGTTTTGGAGACGAAGACCTAGAGAGGCTGCTCCTGCCACACCAAGACCCCCTTGTCATCAGTGCAGGAATCGGCGACCTGAGCTTCCGCATCAAAAGGATACTGGTCGACAACAGAAGTTCAGTCGACGTCATATTCATGTCCACTCTCCGCAACATGAAGATTCCGAGAGAGCGTCTCAAACCGGCAACCGGTTCAATCTACGGCTTCAACAACAGTCTGGTTCCCGTCCAAGGTACGATCGATCTCCCCGTCACGCTCGGCGAGTTCCCGAAGCAAGCTACATACAGCATCCAGTTCATGGTGGTGGAGTCCGACTCAGCATACAATGCAATCTTCGGTCGTCCTCTTCAGGCACGGTTTGGAACCATTCCCCCATCCCGCACCTGGCGATGAAGTTAATCACACATGACGGAGTGGGTGTCGTACGAGGCAACCAGGAGGCAGCTCGTTCATGTTATCTGCAACAGACACGCCCTGGACAGGTCGCGACTCCCGCCTACGACACGGACATCACCCAGAACGCAGCTGCTACACACTACCTCGACCTGCCAAAGGGTCCCTACAAGTCTGGTCCATAAGAGGCAAGAGAGGGGCGGGTAAGCCCCCCCCCCCCCCGCCTTTTTATCTACATTTCATTACGGTGACTACAGCTACCGGTTTGAATGCATTCGCTTTTCACCGTCGTAGTAGGTTACGGCACCGCCAGGTCCTGCCCCCCTCACGGACGCCACCGGTTCGAACGCATTCGCTCTTCACCGCCGTTGGGGTGCGCCCCCTGACCGCGCACTACCGGTTTGAACGCATTCGCTCTTCACCGTCGTAGTTGGTCACGGCTCCGCCAGGGCCTGCCCCCCTCACGGTCGTCATCGGTTCAAACGCATTCGCTCTTCACCGACATTCGGGGTCCGCCCTCCTGACCGCGCACTACCGGTTCGAACGCATTTGCTCTTCACCGTTATAGTAGGTCACGGCACCGCTAGGGCCTGCCCCCCTCACGATCGTCATTGGTTCGAACGCATTCACTCTTCACCGTCATTCGGGATCCGCCCCCTGACCGCGCACTACCAGTTCGAAGGCGTGACCTTTCAAGGTTCTCCTTCGGCGTTCGAAGAATCCTTCGAAGATCTTCTTTGGCCTTCGAAGGTGACTTGAAGATCTATCTTTGGTCCTTAAAGATTTTTCTCTTTCTTATTCTTCTTTGCACCCCTGCAACGAGCGGTGGTCTGTCACCCTCTTACGTTCTACAACTTGTAACGCCCAAAGTTAGAGTGGAATTTGGTCGGCACCAATCCGACTCAGTGGTTTTTCATCATTTCCGGGTTTTCCACGTTAAGAGTTTTTTTGCCAATTGTTAGTCTTCTTTGTGACTGTTTGCGTGCTCGGCTCACTCTCAAGCTGAGACGATTCGTCGAACGACGCGCAACAACTTGGCAATCACCGAAAACATCTCATTCCACCAACAAATTAAAGTTCCAACGCTCGGCAAAATAAATAATAAAACAAGGTCAACAAAGAAAATGAAGACGGAAAGGATGTGAAAACCTTGATCATCTCTTCGTGAATTCCAATGTCCGAGTAAGCGCGGAAGTAGGCCTTATCATACTCGGTGCAAGGAGGAACATGAAGCTGCTGGCTGTAATGTGATGCCCTAAAGCCGACACCTGAGCCGCGTCGCCCTCTTCGCGGTTGGCCTCCTCGCTGCTGCCCGACTCGATGATAACCGTTACCTGAGCTCGAAGAGCCGTGGAGCATTGCTGCTTTCCGTCAGGCAGGAGAGAGATGGAGAAGGGGGGAGAAGAAGCTCTCGCAAGCTGGAAACGAAGACCCTCTTCTACTCTTTATGAGCTGTGCGGCTGTGTTGATGCGGAGATCGTCTCTGTTTGATGTTCGTACGATCGGATCCAAATCTGACAGTAGGAGTGGCAGTAGAAGAATGGAAAGGAGCAGGAGAGTAGCCGCAAATCGCGGGACGGCGTTGGACGCTTAAGCCGCCGTCGCTGGTAGGGGACCAGCAAGAAGCAGTTGCTGCGACGAGGAATCATATTTTATAAATAGGTCCGGGAGAAGGCAGAAGCTGACAATTTCTTATGGGATCTCTCTGCTCTTTTTTGTGTTGACATTTTGGAGCCCGGAGGTTGAAGCCTTGAAGGCAATATTGCTTATTTTAAATGCTTTATCTTTATTTTTAATTATAATTTCTATCTAATTAGTTAGTTGAAACTCGAAACATTCAAAAATTTTTTCAATTTTACATCTTCCTTGTTTCAATTTTTATAGGTTTTATGATTAAGTTTAATTTATGTATTTTTATTGTATTTTAAAACATGCCTTTCAATTTTTATTTTTATTCACTAGATAAAAAAATTTAAGAGAATGGCGAAGGATAAATATAGGTAATTGTTATGGGCAAACCTATTTAGATAGGGGCAAACCGGTTTTTAAAATAAAAAAATATTTAATAATATTATAATGTCCGGCGTTAAAAATATTGGGGCAAACCAAAAACGCGAAACCTAGCCGCTCTTCGTTACGCGAAACCTAGCCGCTCTTCCGCCAAGCACTTCCGCCTCCCGCCGGTTGCCGCCTTCTTCATCTCCAGTTCCGATCTTCAACTCCAGCGCTGTAAGTCCTCTGCCGCTGCACTCGGATTCTCCAACTGTTAGTTCCGATCGAAAGTTGCGACCTCTCCCGCTGCTCTCCGGCGTTAAAAAATTGTTGTTTGTCTGGCTCTCCTTCCCCATCTCCGGTAAAGCAACATTCTCTCTACCCATGTCAATAGTTCCAAATCTTTCTTAACTCGATTTTTCTGAACTTAATTTCTGTTTTTTACAATCCCTCTCTACCTCTATCAAGTTGATGTTTACTGGCTTCTTTCATTCTGTGAGAATGATGGTCAGTTGTTTGTTCAGATGGAATTGTTTGAGTATATATGTTTCCTCTTAAAATGTTTTCTTTAATACAGTGATGGCCAACCTTGATCTGTTTAGTGATTGTGTTGAACATGATAATCAATGATGCTAATGACATGTTTTAAGGCCAATGTCTCCCATTTTAGTTTGAATTTAATGTCTTTTAGCTTCTTATTAGGCTTGGTCTTTTCCAGCCTAAGATTTCTGTGATGTATCCTTTGTTCATGTGCATATCTTTGTTCATGTGAGCAAATGAGCTGTTCATTAATGTGTTAGTTTTGTTTAACTTTATTTGTGTAGAGCAAATGAGTATGGAAAGTTTGAAATTGTTAAAATTTTGATTAATACATATATAATTTTAATGCTATTTAATATTGTTATTGCAGGGGCCAAAATTGTTGATGCCATAATCAAAGATGTTTCCCGATCAATATATTACATTTAGAGGTGCTATAGAATCGACACATTGATATTATATTTACATAAAAGTTAATGTTTTCAATCTTTAACACTATATTTGTTTGACAGGTGCAACAATTGGAGCAAAAATAGGTCACTCAAAGAGGATTTTAATGAAGAATTTCAAGCTTTTGTTATATGAAATGTTTTGTAATATTGATGATAACTACTAGTTTTATTATGTAGAAGTTTTTAGAATGATTTTATTTTTTGGTTTGCCCGTAACATTATGGTTTGCACATATAATTTTTTGGTCTGCCCATAGAATTGGTTTGCCCCTATCTAAATGGGTTTGCCCATAACAATTACCTAAATATATTGTCGCTTCTCAGTGCACCAATGATTATTTAAAGGTGTTGTTATTAGCAAATCCTATTTAGCTTCTAGTAAATAAAAAAATCCGGTTCAATTAATTTTTTCTATTCTTCTCTTGTGAAAATACTACTAGCAAATCTTCCGTCCTTCCTTCATCGCCCTTTTCGATCTATGATTCCAGCCCTCATTCGGGACCAGCACGGCGGAATTTCCAAGAGGAGGTCGAGGTAGCCCTCACCACTGTACTCCTTTTCTTTCTTGACGCTCACAAACAGTCAAAGTAAAGAACCAACAGCAGACAGGAAATTTTTTGCGTGGAAAACCCGGAAAGAAAAAAAACCACGGGATCACCCATTTCTAACAAAATTCACTAGTAGAAGTTGTACAAGGATCAGCTCTTCAGAGGGTGACAGACCACCGCTCGTATATAAAAATATGTCTAAATGTCTGGCCACGGGGTGAAGTGAAACACCTTCTGGAGCGAGGCGCGGAGGCGCGTGTTGGAACGAACTTGAAGCGGGAGCAGGCAAGCTGGAGGCGCGTGCTGGATCTGACTTGATGCCGGAGCGGGAATGCGTGCTGAGCGGGGAGGATGAGTGTTGAGCAGAGTTTTCCCTTCTTTGAGTTGAACTTCTCCCGAACTCTTCGCCGAAAAACCTTAGATCTCTCCTCTTTTTTTATCATCTTCAAATGAAGGCTTAAGCCTCTTTTTATGAATTTTCAGAGAGACGCACAAGTAATTGTGTTCTCTTGGTTATTAAACATTGATTAGGGACGCATGATTCCAGACCCACAAATTATCACTTTTAAGAATACGACAACTTTGCCCCCAGGCGGCTCGGGCAATTCGGGTAGCCCGGGCAAGCTAGACGGAGACGACGAGCAGTGGCGCAGCGAGCGTGCGGGAGACGCGGGAGGCACGGTGGAAATACGCACGAGGGGAGGGGGCGTGCTGCCACTGCTTGCACGAAGAGCTTGCATGCGTGTGTGTGCACTTTTTCGGGCATGTGCAGACTCAAGTTGCTTTCCAATCGAGGTGAAAACCCCTACTGCATGGTGAACCGTTACCACGAGCTGATCGGGGTCGCAGTGAAGAACCTACGGTTCGACCATTTAACATTTCAGGGAACCATTAAAGTTAAATTAATGTAAATTAAACTAAATAAGGAAAATTAAAGATATAATTATATTATCCTATTTCGTCAAAAACATAAATACATGTGGAGGACATGACACCAGATCAACTCGGCGACCTCCACAGATTTCTTCCGTGACCTCAACAAATCTCATGGGCGTCTCAGCAGCTCAGCCCGACAACCTAAATAGGACCTCGGAGACCTTAGTAGATCACCTCGCGGCTCGACGACCTCATTGGGTCACCTCGTCCAGCTCACATTAACTTCGCATGAGGTGGGCTCCACCTTAGGCACCTCTCTGTCTTTGTTTATGAACGTGACATCATTGTAATTGATGGAAGGTAGTTCACACACAGCGAAGTTCGCTCATTTGAAGATCTGACAGCCTCACATGTCTTCCGATGAACTCGCACGACACTTTGTTCAGGAAGCACAGTTCCTATACACACTTGGGTATGAGGCGTGACTTCCACAATTTAACACAACCACCTCATGAAACAATAAACTAACATTTTGTTCACTTTTTTGCCATCTGCTCTTATGGTCACTAGCAAACTAGTAGACCTTCAGTCATACTACAGTCCAAACTTTGGAAGTTAATTGAGACCTTAGCTCTTTGCGGGCCGAGATGTCAGCTCCAACAATAATAACTAATAACATAAAACAAAATAGAAATTACAAATTGGATGTCAGCTCCAGTGTGTAACCTCTCTTGCTCGATGCTCTCCCGAAACCTCTTCCACGATATTCATTTCGAGCAAAGAATAGCTCGGAAATCTCAAGCTAATTTCTAGTTTAAGTTGGGGTCGGGCTTTGGGAAGGGAGCGCGGAAAAAGACAAGACCATGTGGGGATTGGTGAAGAACAGGTTGTCATGGAGCAAGAGTATGAACTCTTGTATCTCTCTCTCTCCATCGGATTTCTCGAGGTTTTAGATTTTCTTAATCTTTTGATAGTCTCTCTGGATTAGGGTTTCCTTTTCGTGCTCTGCATGCTAGTTTTTCTTCCATTCAATATATTTTCGTTCAACATCGAATGTAATTTCCAGTTTTTCTTTCAATCCAATGTAATTTCTCTGGATTATGCACGTGACTTTCTTTATGCTGGTGCAAAATGAACGATAGGGTTCTACTTAGAGATAGTGTTGGTGTGGAAATAAGATTTTGGTAACTTTTATATATTGTTTTAGTTTAGTGTGTGTATTATCGTTAAACAGATATAAATGCTTTCACGTTCGTGATAATAAAGAAAACACAGTTTCTCTAAACAACGAAATTACGTTCATGATTGTAGTTTCCAACTACTGTATTCATGATCGTAGTTCTCAATCGTTGTGTTCACAACTATCACCGTTGTCACAAACAGACCCTTAAAGAGTTGATTGGTTGCTATGAATCTAAAATTTTCCAATTTTTTCTGATCATAATCGTAATACCAAAAACTTTGATTTTTGTTTCAGCCGATGAAAATATTTTTTTCATATTGTTAAAAGAAATTCTTTGGGTAAAAATCATACTGATGTTTAAAAGGAATGTCAACATAATCCCTAAAATTTTAAATTGTGTCAAAAAAAAGTCGTCCAAATTATCAAGTAAAGACTTTTTTAGCCAAAAAGTTGTGTTTATTATATGTTAGACTAAATTATCCTTGATAGTACATGGTCGGAGCATAAATTTTCAACTGGATTATATTATGGACTCTTATTTTCATTAATTTAGTGACAGACGTGTCAAATATTAATATTCTTCTCTTCATTCTGACACGATTCATCTTTAAAAGGTCTATCAAGCTAAAGAATAAGGTTTCATTTGAAGCGGCGTTCGGAAGCCACGTTTGCTGCAAACGCCGCCGCAAGGCGGGTAATCAAACTCCCGGCGGTGGCGTTTGCCGCGTCTCCTCCCACCGCGCCCTGAGAAATGGAGCAAAACGTTTCATTTCGAGTTGCGGCCTCCCCCCTCCGTTTCAAGCTGCGGTCCGTCCCCTCCCACCGATTGCTCCAAATGCCACGCGAAATGAAGCCTTAAATCATTTGATTGCGGTTCATACTAGAATTGATAAAGAATAACTTTTCAATTTTACATATTCTATTATTAGTATTATTTTTAGTTACAAGGGGGGTGTTTTTAGGAATAACTAATTACATTTACTGCTACTATGTTAACATGATATTTAATTGATTATCATAAACATCATGTGGATAATTTGCGTTAGACTCAATAATAACTCATAAAATTCAAAACTATTACACGAGCAATGACATAATTTAGCGAAATAAAATAGACAATAATTTGTTTTGATAAGTTCACGCCCGACAGCCGCCCCACTCTTTTTTGTGATTCAGAAGTTATCGCGCTGCCTCCACGGCAATTTCTGTCCGGCGAGGTCCACTTTTCCTCCCATTTACTCGCTCCTTGCCCTCCAGTGAGTCTTCTCTCCCTTTTTATCAAATACTTCACCAAGGCTTAATGAATTGCAGAATACTTCACCAAGGCTTTATTTTGATTGAAGGAAACTGAAATCCCCAAAGTTTAAGAGCTAATAGTTTGTGTTTGGTTGATACTATCTATGATTTTGTCAAGCCAATTGATATAACTGAAAGCAAAACAATCAAACTTTATTACCAAGAACTGAATTGTTCTATACTTTAGGCCATTGGAGTGGATTTAATCACATGATTAATTCACTTAATATATATGTCTAATTCTATCTGTAATTAAATCAGTTTAAATTTTTTTTTTATTTTTGAGCCTACAAATAGCTTCGCAGTGTACAATTATAATTCCGTGATTTAGGAATAATGTTAGGCTACAAATAGTAAAGGAGATCGGATGCAAAATTGTTATCCGCAAATAAATTTTTGAGAAATGAAAACTTAAAGGATTATAAACTAGAGCACCATGATTACATTATATATACACCATCAAAATGTAGTTTGTTGGAGGCACAAAAAACTTATGCAGTTTTTGGGTAAAATAAGAACTAAAACAAAACTACTTACAGCTTTTGGAGGCAGAAAAACTAAAATAAAAACAAGAGACTTGATTTGCGATCAAGAGGGGAGAAAACAGTTGCAATCAGAATCATCTCGCATAGAAAGTTTATGAGCAAATGCTTAAGATCATATTCGCATACTACATAACTGGTAAGTTTGAATCAGCAACGACGGCCTACGAAGACATGCAGAGCACATGATGCAGATCGAATGCTTTCATTCACACCCGTTTCATCGAAAAAACCGCTGCACGGAACGAAACAGACCGCTCCTTGAAAAAAGTGAGGGCGGATAGTCTTTTTGAAAAGCCCTAAAGAAACACAAATTTACGGCGGTTCGAAAAAAATTCCTCCGCCGCGCTCCCTCCAACTCTCTCTCTCTCTCTCTCTCTCTCTCTCTCTCTCTCTCTCTCTCTCTCTCTCAGTACATCACCGGAGCTGAACGATTAAAATGTGATCTGCCTTCTTATGCTGATATTCTCTACAGCGGGTACATTCCAAGTAACTATTTGATGGGTTTCCGATCCAGGTATTCGTCACTTTCAGGGAAGTGGTTTTTCTCGAATCCATCGCAAAATCCCATGGATGGAAGGGAGCAATTTCAACTGTTTTCTTCTAGGTTTGGTCTGATTGCATAGCCATTAGAGGCTTAGTTACCTCTCCTTTTTTCCCCGCTTTAATTTATAGAGTATCCCACTGATTGCTGCTTGAAGTTCTGATTTCGCTTCCATTTCATGGAGAGCCTTTCCTGGACTTATGGGTTTCGGCTTTTACGGACCAATAGATCGCACCATTCATGCAGAAACATCTCACACTCAAAATTGAGCAAAAGTTTCTCTTGGTTAGATCAACTGGATCACAGGGCAACTATGCAATCAAAGCTGAGTCCGCTGGTTTGCTGCTGTGACCAGTTTTCTGATTCCAGGAGCGCTGGGTCTTTTGTAACTCATTCGTATGCGAGAGATGTTCTGATCACAGAGAGACAGAATGTTGAAGCCATACCAAGCCCTAGTCCAGATTTGGTTTCTGAATCATTCGGAACAAGAATATTTCGCGATGAATACTTGTGGAGCGCATTCGAGATCGCTGAAGCTGTGGGTGGAGAGATTGTTAGATGGGGTCCCTCCGGGACTATTTCGACTGATACCAGGACATTGCTGCCGGGGCAATGGTTTTTCGCCATTTCCGGAGCAAATTCCGATGGCCATGATTTTGTAAACGAAGCACTAGGTAGCGAAAGGGGTTGCGTTGGAGTTATCGGAAATAGATTGTGTCGAAATTGGGAAAATGGTTTCATCAAGGTCGATGGAGATCCCAATTTAGCACTCGAGAAAATGGCGAAGTTCGCCAGGAACAGGTTTTCCGGCGTAGTAGTCTGTTTAACGGGAAGTGTAGGGAAGACGACTACGAGAACCATGATTACGCTCGCGCTTAGGAGTCTAGGTCGCATCTACCAGACTTGTGGGAACCTCAACTCCATGGTCGGTGTCGCTTTGACGTTGATCGGTATTCCTCTGGATGCAAAAGCGGCAGTTGTTGAGGTCGGCATGAGTAGGAAAGGAGAGATTCTGACGAAGGCACGCATTTGTCGCCCTTCAGTGAGAGTGATTTTGAACGTCGGTCACTGCCATTTGGAGTACTTGCGTAGTCTGGTAAATGTTGCAGAGGCAAAAGGGGAGCTTCTGGTGGAGGCGAAGCCTGGCGACATATGCGTGATGAATGGGGATGATCCTCTAGTTATGAATCTGTATGTTCCACCAGGAGTGAAGAAGGTAATCTAAATTACATGCTTGTATTTTCTCAATTCATGTTATTTTCATAATCATTAAACTGTAGAACACTTAATACCCTTAAGTGATTAGCTCTAGATGCTGTAGAGCCTTAATTTTGATTATCGGACTAGTCCAATCATGGTTGCAAGTTAAATTGTAGAGGTATGAGAGGGCGGTTAAGTTAAGAAGGGAGGAATTGGAGGAATATAAAGGAATAATTTTATTAATTTCTCACACACCTGTACATACAAACATTTGTACACTTATATAGGAAAAAAGAGGGGATAGAAAATCTCATTCTAAGATGTGAGACTAAACTACTACAAAGAAAGTGAGCTCTAGCTGGGTCTTTGTTATTTTTACATAGTTTATTCCACACTCACCCGCAAGCTAGAGCATACAGATCATAGACACCAAGCTTGAACAAGAACTGATATATAATGTACGTGGTAATGCCTTAGTGAGAATATCGGCTACTTGCCCAGCAACATGAACATGTTTTAGTTCAAGTTTCTTCAGTTGAACCTTCTCCCAAATGAAGTGACAGTCGACTTCGATGTGTTTGGTACGTTCATGAAATACGGGATTCTTGTCAATATGTATAATAGCTTGACTGTCGCAATAGAGAGTTTCCGGCGAGGGAAGCTTAACACCAAGGTCACTTAGAAGACTTTCCAACCAGATGAGCTCAGACACAACAAAGGCCATTGAATGATACTCTGCTTCAGCAAATGAGCGAGCAACCACCGATTGCTTCTTGTTGCGCCAGGTGATAAGGTGTCCACCGAAGTATATGTACAATATCCACTTGTGGAATGACGATCATCCAGAGAGCCATCATAATCAGCATCAGAGTATGCAATAAGAGATAAAGGAGACGAAGAAGGCTTGTATACAAGTCTTTGTCCCGAACGGTCTTCAAGTATCGAAGGATGCGCTCAACAACCTGGAGATGAGAGATCCGTGGTGCATGCATGAACTACTGACGACTCCAACAACAAAAGATATATCAGGTCTTGTAACAGTAAGATATACCAACTTTTTTACAAGACGACGATAATACTCTGGGTTTGGAAGGAACAGATCGGAGTCTGAGGCATGAGCGCAGAGCTTGTGATTGATATCCATAGGAGTGTCAGGAGGCTTGCATCCAGAGTATCCAGTATCATGAAGCAAGTCAAAACAGTACTTCCGTTGAGATAAAACAAGTCCATTAGGACGCCGAGCTACCTCGAGACCAAGGAAGTGCCGAAGATTTCCCAAGTCTTTAGTTTGAAACACAGAGACCAAATGCTGCTTGATCATGTGTATTCCTTTGGCGTCATCACCCGTAACCAATATATCATCAACATAGACCAAGAGAATCATTATGCCTGAGTAAATAGAGAGAAGTCAGCTGAGCTTCGAGTGAACCCAACACCACGAACAACCTGTGGAGTTGAAGCAGAACCGACAAAGAAGAAATGATGGAGGAAGAAAGGATCTGAGCCCGGACGCTGTGGAGATGAGGTAGAACCCAGACCATCATCATGGAGATGCCAACAACTTCTTTCTGGGCACGTTGAGCAGGGAGGTCCGCAGTTGGAGGCTAATGTTGAATCCATGCCTCGACTAGAGTTTTGGAACGTGCAACAAAGGAGATTAAGTCACCAGCCCCCCTGGAGTCGAGAGATTGAAGGTCCGTGATAATGTCAAACATGTGCTACAGTCCTTGCCAGAATAAAGGGAGTGAAGTTCCTCCCACATGGCCTTGGCCGTCTCATGATACATGACCATTCAATATGGTTCACTGTCCATAGAGTTGAGGATCCAGGATTGGACACGACCATCAACACGGAGCCATTCATCGGTGGGCTCAGTAGGTGTAGCCTTTGTCAGATGATGAAGCGGGCCTTTGGTCTGAAGAATACGACGAACAGAGTGCGCCCACTCAACAAAATTCTTCTTCCAACTAAGAGAAATAGTGGTGATCCAGAGCTCATCACGAACTTCAGGAAGAGGAGTCGTTGTACGAGCATGAAGCGATGGTGCATCGTTCAAGTTCATTGAACAAGATACATTCGCGGTCAAGAACTAGGGAGGAGCGCGCTAAGTATGGTCTGACCTCCGACTGGCGGCTACGAGATTTGTGAGAAGGGAAACTCGTGGACAGAAGAGAGGCGAACAGAGGCGAACAGAGGCTTGGACATACAACCGAGAAGATCGCGCGTGGGAGCGGATAGGCAAGCAGCACCAACCAGGGAAGGTGCGGTCAGACGGACAAGTGCCCAAGGGAAGCTGCGGAGAGGTAACCGCGTGGATCAGGAGCCCGAGGCGAGCACACCAGCGCACGGTCAACGACCAGGCGAGTCGAGGACGCGAGCAGAGCAGTCTGACTGAGGATGCGAGCTCTTTTGCGGGCAGAGAATGCGAGCTCTTCGCGGACAGAGGAGGCGAGCTCTTCTGCGGACAGAGGAAGCGAGCGCGTTTGTGGACAGAGGGTGCAAGGGCTTCTTCAGAGAGAGGATGCAGTCAGTAGCCAGAAGATGCGTGCTCTTGACAGCGACCAGGCGAGTGCACGAGAAAAGATGTGCGCCGAGAAGAATGCCCGAACACGAAGGAGACAAGCAGGCCGCACGGTTAGTCCAAAACTCACGACGGTCTGCTAGATAGAGAAAGGGGTCGTGACCCCAGCAGGAGGCCAACAACACTATAAAACCGGGAGGAGTGGAGCCGAATGCGTAACAATCACGCAGAAAAAGAAAACAGGGGGGGGGGGCTACGGTCTGCTTAGGAGAGACCGTTGGATAAGGAGCGTAGTCTGCGCAGAAGAAAAAAAAATTCAGGATTCATGTTCCTGCTCTGATACCATGTGAAAAAATATAGAAAATGGAGAAATATAAAGGAATAATTTTATTAATTTCTCACACACCTTTACATACAAGTATTTTTACACTTATATAGGAAAAGTGAGGAGAGAGAAAATCTCATTCTAAGATGTGAGACTAAACTACTACAAAGAAAGTGGGCTCTAGCTGGGCCTTTGTTATTGGGTCTTTTTACATAAATATTCAACAAACCAAATATTTTTAGATCCTTGCAATACATTTTCACTCTCAGTTCATTGAGTTACTATGGTGGCCACACTGTCATTTGTCCGAAACTTTACTGGGCCTAATTTTTTTTGTGAGCAGTTAGAAGAGGAGAATATAAAAGTATATTATTCATCCCATTAAAGAAGTATAGAAATGGAAATTTTTTATATGAGATAAGACTGTACAATGTGTGGGACTTTTGAACACGGGGCTATTTAACACCCCTCAAGCTCATAACATGAATAATCATAAGTTCCTTTACTAATCTCTTCATGGTGTTTGTAAGTTAACTTCATTGCTATTAGAAGACAACTTCTTTTACTAATTTAGAAATCTGAATTGTTTGCGTAGGTGCTTTTTGGCAGAGGAGTTGGATGTGATGTTAGGCTGGTTTTGGCTGAAAACATTGACGGAGGCCGCGCAGTTCGCGTAATCTTAGAAAATCACATATCTACATCCATCAATCATCTTAAAGCTGCAGACAACGAGATTCCAGAAATGTAAGTATAGTTCCTTATTTGTTCTAAAACAGTAATTAGGGGACAATGCTGCAGCAATGTTTGCACCTTCTAGCATCTGCTGTTGTACATCTAAGAGGCTCATAGGTTATCATAGCATTTAAAAAAGTGGTGTGGCCTCCCCCTGATACGTATACATGCCAGATGAGTCAGGATCCGCCACCCGGGCATATGGGGACCACAACATTAATCAATGCTTAAAATTATAGACGATGGTATTTTGTGGAAGAAGAGCATATAAAGAGTCTTTTCAGGAATAAATGCATAATGGGAATTATAATTAGTGTAGGGAATTGAAGCTAAGTACTTAAAATCGTTTTTCTACTTTCTTAGGTGAAAAAGTTTGTTTGACTCTATTTATTGGAGTGTTTTGTTAAAGTCGAGCATATTTTGGATCCTTGGAGTCTTTTGGGTTTCCTTCTCTTGGATAGAAATCGACCTAGAGTTGGGCGGGATTGCTCCCAATTGTATCTTGTTTCTCGTTTTTAGTAATATTGAAGTACATTGTCTTATTCCTCCCTTCACCTAAAAATTCGCTTCATAACAATTGGTCCGATCTGCCGCTCCCGCCCACTGTGTCTTCTGGCCGTCAGGATTTTAGATGCACCTTCCCTACTTTTCACGACTTTCACCTGTGATGCATCGCGGTGTTGGACCTTCGGTTGAATTTAGAGATCGAGGCGGTGAGGCCCTTATGAATTTACTTTGGGTCACTTAAGGATATTTATTTTATTTTAATTGTTTTATTTTTAAGAACAGGTGAAGCTGTATTTGTAAGTTCTAATTTGTTTATTAGATTTAAAATTTTAAAGGGGGATTTATTGTTTTCAATTGCTGGCTATATGGTGGTGTTGGTAGTGTTTTTTTTGGGTTAATGAGAAGTTGCGGGTGACAACCAAACGGTGCGTGCAACCTTGGAGGAGCTTCTCCTTTCTTCCTTGCTCTTATCGCTTGGTCTGCAACATTACACAATCAAGTGGCTCAATGACAACGAGGATGTGAATGTCTCAAGGCAAGTTCTGATATCCTTATCCATTGGTAAGTCCTGTCAGGATTAGATACGCTTTGACATTGTGTCATGAAGGCTTGCCACATCCTTCTGAGATGACCATGCCAATTTGATCAAAGGGTAGTTCATGACTGATTTCTTATTACTAATTGGTTTTGCAAGAAGGGTAAAAAACATCAGTTTGGCTCCCCTTAGTTAGTCCCCAACAGGTCCATCGTAGTCAGCCACATGAAGCCAAGCATGAGAGTCTACACCTCAGTCAGGCACAGTTAGAGGAAGCTATTTTGAGGCTGATGCGTGGTAGCCGTATCAAGAACGAGAACAAAGAACACATACTTGCATTGCATGAAATAAAAGATACAATCGGAAGACAAGATCCCGCCAAGCATTAGGAGGCTGGGTCCTTCAAGGTACTCCCCTCTCTAAGGAGAGACCAAATGACTACACTAAAAAGATACAAGATAACTCCCCCCAAGGCTCCTTATATAGATGGAGCCCCACTACAGGACAAAGACACTACATGACAAAATACCTAAAGACACATGCATATCAATACACCCGCCTGTAAAGCGACCTTGTCCCCAAGGTTGAGCCGGGAGCGGTCCCATGGTCGCGCCGGAGAGACTCGGGAGGCTTCTCTGGTGGGCGGATCAGGTGAAACATCAAAATCTTAGAGGCGTCATGGCGGGCTGGATGATGCAGATCTGTGGTACAGGTGATCGAAACGGACGTAGAACTCGATATGAGAATGCCCCAGAGGCAAAACAATGTCATGCCCACAAAAGATCTTATCCTCAAGGTCGAGCGAGGCGCACGCCAGTTGGGCTAGAGCCTCAGTCGGAGGTCGGATGCTATGAAGACTAATGGAGGAAATCCATCCAGAGCCAGAACGAGTGATGTTGGAAAAGAGGAATTGGGAGATAAGAGAGCTGACAAGCGGGCAGGGGTCTCCAAGAAACGATGGGTAGCAGAAAAATCTTGTGGCGTCGTGCGAAAAGCTGGCGAACCGCTAGATAGAGCCTTTGTCATGGATTTGTCGAAAGGAGAGTGGATTGGAGGGAAACCGATGCAAATCGAAAGATGGGGGATTGTATTAGGGGGGGGGGGGTGCCACGATCGACAGTGGGAGTACAAAGGGGGTGTTGGAAAAAGAGGAAGCAACAACGGTTTCGATGATTGAAGACCCATTGAGGGTGGCGATGGGAGGGAGGGGGGAGGAGCTCATCACGAAGCAGATAGCCGGGCATGGGTTGTAAGGGGGGGTGTGGAAGAAGTCGACGACGAAGTGCAAGCGCCATGGCAAAGAGGTTATCCATGGCAGCTTTAATTCGCTTGCATCGAGCATGCACTGAGTTCGAGAGAGGGCCATTGCAGAAAAAAAGTGTAAGGGCTGACGGAATGCAGCAGGAGGCTCTAGAGAGATGCTGGAATGCTACGGGAGCCGCCGGAGGGGTGGTCATACACGACAGTGGCCGAAGGCGGCTGGAGCGGCGCTGGAAGGCAACTGGAGAAGGTGGTTAGACCTGGCGGAGGGTTGCCGCTGGAAGGAGGTGGTAGGCTGGAGGAGGTCGGCAGGCTCCAGAATCGGCGGAAGCGCTGCTGGAAGAAGTATGCGGCGTTGGAATCGCTTGAGAAGACGGAGGCCGATGACACTGGGATCGGTGGACGCGTGGAATCGACGCGCAAAAGCTCGGGAAGGTCGCGATCGGGAGAGCGCTCCATGACGGACGCGCGCGAGGGACGAAGAACCAATAGGGGAAAACCCACGATATGAGAGCCGCCTCTCATCCCGATCGATTCGTCGCTTGTAAGGGGGGTTTCGTCGCATTTCTCGTGTGGCAGGTTGGCGCTCCCCTCCATTGACGACGACGAGAAGGTATCCTCCAGTACGTCTCCCTCCTCGTCTTCCTACCTTCAATTGGTTGCCGCCGGTCTTGGAAGTGACAGCCGCCGGTCTTGGAGGAGGGTGTTGTCGCCGGCCCTAGAGGAGGTGTTGTGGTGAGGGGTGTTCGGGTTCACAACGGAGACCTCCGGCAACGGTGTTCAGAGGGTTGTCTCGGGCTCGACTTGGTCCTGTCAGCGGAGGAGAGGTGCACGCGTGGTATCGAAGGCATGGGTGATTGCATTTGGCCCCGACGACGTTTTTCTCTCCGGTGATGGTGTGGTTGGACGTCGTACATCAACGTCGAAGGTTCTCGGTGAACCTTGTGCGTCCGTTAGGCGGATTGCAGTCATGATTTCAAATTCTTCCGCGGATCGTACATGTCCGGTGCATCCACTGTGTACTCATCGGACATACATTTCTTCTCCCACTCTTGTATTTTGTTGGCATTTATATTGATATATAAAACTGTGGTTGTCTATCGGCGTGTTTGCCGATTATTTCTATTGCTTGTGTTTTTGTTATTGATAGGAAAATAGATTCTGTGTATTCACAATTGAACAAGGCAATACATATACATGAATAATGGAGGGTGATCCTAACACTCGAGGTGACTATAGGCTAACACTACTACTCAATGTACAATATATTTAACACCCCCACCACAAACTCACGAGGGATCATACACCGAGAGTTTGGACAGTAGATAGGCATGCTGGGTCCTCGTCTGCGGCTTAGTCATCAAATCTGCAATCTGCTGCTCGGAAGGAATAAAGGAAAGGGCAAGAGTGCCCTGACTATAGTGCTCACGTAGGAAGAAAGCATCCACCCCGATATGCTTGGAGAGAGAATGCTTCACCGGGTTTAGAGTAATCTGAATGGCACCGGTGTTGTCACAGTAGAGGGGAGTGGGATCTGGAGAAGAGACGCCAAGATCCCCAAGAAGCCAACGGAGCCAAATAATATCCTTAGCGGTGGTAGCCATGACTCTAAGCTCAGCCTCAGTGCTGGAACGGGAAACACCAGTCTGTTTCTTGGACTTCCATGCAATAAGTGAAGAACCCAAGAACAGACAGAAACCGGTGACAGAACGACGGTCAACAGGATCACTAGCCCAGGTGGAATCTGAGTACGCACGTAGCTGTAGAGAACTACTGCTGGAGAAGAATAGACCACGAGAGGTCGTCGCCCGGAGATAGCGCAGGAGCCGCAATAGATGGCCATAATGCACAGAGGTGGGCGCACTAACAAACTGGCTCAACACATGAACAACATGGACAATGTCAGGCCGAGTAATGGTGAGATAGACGAGACTCCCCACATGGTGGCGGTATCGAGTAGGATCGGAGAGTGGAACCCCATCATCCGGACGTAGCTGAAGATGAAGCTCCATAGGGGTGCCCACTGTGTGAGAGTCAGAGAGAGCAGCCCGAGCAAGAAGATCTGATGTGTAACGCTACTGAGAGAGCTGAAACCCGCGATCTGTAGAGCTGACCTCAAGACCCAAGAAGTAGCTCAGCTGTCCAAGGTCAGTCATCTGAAACTGCTGCTGAAGGTGATGTTTGACGAAGGCCACATGAGAAGGATCATCATCAGTAATAATCATATCATCCACGTATAGTAACAAAAGGGTACGACCACGGGAGGAGGAGTGCACGAACAGAGCTGGATCATGTGGACATGGCTGGAATCCGGCGGCTGTAATGGCTGAACTGAAACGTGCAAACCACGCGCGGGGCGCCTGCTTGAGCCCATAAAGAGCTCGCCTCAAGCGACAGACAAGGCCTGCAGGAGAGGATAGACCCGGAGGAGGAAACATGTATACCTCCTGCTGAAGATCATCGTGAAGAAAAGCATTCTTCACGTCGAGCTGTGACAGGGACTAGTGGCGAACAGCGACAACAGCAATAAGAGTTCGTACTGTAGTCATGTGAGCAACTGGAGCAAAAGTCTCGTCATAGTCTTTCCCCTGCTCCTGCTGAAAACCACGAGCAACAAGTCGAGCCTTGTACCTCTCCACAAAACCATCAGAGCGAGTCTTAACCTTAAAGACCCACTTGCAAGTAATAGGAACAGCACCAGGTGGAAGAGGAACAAGCTCCCATGTACGAGTGTGCTCAAGCGCCTCCAACTCAGCAGACATAGCAACCTGCCACTCAGGTATCTGAGCAGCCTCACAGTAGGAAGTCGGCTCTGGAGTACTGCAGACAGTGGCAGGAAGGGCAGGTAGATCCAACGGTAGGGTAGCAAGGCTAAGACGGTCGGGAGGACGCCTCTCACGAGGTGGGTTGCGGCGCACAGGAGGATCATCCATAGGGCACTCGCTGGAGGAGGTAGGCACTGAGTCTGGGGGCACTGGAGGCGAGGAGATGGGAGGAGGACGACGAGGATAGTGATAGGGAAGAGAGACACGATCCCAAGTGGACAGCTCATCAGAGGGAGAGGATTGAGGAGGTGACGGAGTAGACTGCAATGAAAGAGGAGGAGACGAAGTAGAGTGCGTCAAAGGAGAAGGAGGTGACGGAGTAGACTGTGGCATGGGCAGAGGAGGGGGACATACCGGAGGGGAGGATACATGAGGCGGAGAGATGGGAAGAGTGAGAAACTGCACGTCAGAGGGAGTAACAGATGAGTGTGAGGTCGAGGAGACAAGGGACACAAAGAAAGGGTGAGACTCATCAAAAGTGACATCACGTGAAATGCGAAGTCGTCGAGCAACAGAGTCATAACATCGATAGCCCTTGTGCTCAGCACTGTACCCAAGAAAGGCACAAAGAACAGACTGAGCAGAGAGCTTAGTACACTCACGTAGAGAGAGAAGAACATAACATCGACAACCAAAAATGCGAAGATGAGTGTAACGTGGGGGGTCGAGAGTACAGACACTCACCGGGACACTGACCCTGAAGGAAAGTGAAGGGCTGCAAATTAATAAGATAGACAACAGTGGAGACAGCCTCAGCCCAGAAGTGAGGAGGAACGTGAGAGGAGATAAGAAGGGTGCGAGCTGTCTCAATAATATGAAGATGCTTCCTTTCAGCGGTGCCATTCTGAGCATGGGCACCGGGACAGGCAAGCTGAGGGAGAGTGCTGTGAGTAGCTAGCAAATCTCGAAAAGCATGAGAGAGATACTCCCCCCTTGAGTCAGAACGGAAAATGCGTATGGAAGCAGAAAACTGTGTGCGCACCATAGCAGAAAAAGTAACATAGATCTGAAAAAATTCAGATCGAGAACGCATAAAATAGACCCAACAATAACGAGAGTAGTCATCAACGAAAAGTACATAGTACCGATGTCCACCCTTGGATACAAAAGGTGCGGGTCCCCGAACATCGGAATGAACTAGATCAAAAGGAAGCTGAGACCTGGACTCACTAGACTGATAGGGGAGTTGTAGCTGTTTACCGAGCTTACAACCTGAACATGAGTGAGATCGATCAATAGAAATACGACCAAGGAAACCATGACTAATGAGGGAAGCTAGACGTGAACCACTGGGATGACCAAGACGGTGGTGTCACTGAGAGAAACCCACCGAAGGAAGACAAAGGGAGGAAGCTGCAGGTGACCCTGAAGTGGATGGAAGGTGGAGACGATCAAGGACGTACACCCCGCAACGACGACGACCAGCCCCAAGGAGTGCCCCAGTCAGACGATCCTGCACACGACATGTGAACTCATCAAAAGTAACCAGACAGCCATGAGATGTGAGCTGGCTGGCGGATATAAGGTTCATGGATAACTCAGGTATGTAGGCAACATCGGGAATGTGAAAATGGGTGGTGTGAAGGAGGCCACGACTGGTGATGGGGTGAATGGTGCCATCAGCTACCATGATACTAAGGGCATGAGTAATGGGCTGACATGACAAAAGGTGTGTAGCATCATAGGTCATGTGAAAAGAGGCTCCAGAGTCAAGCAACCAGTCGGAGGTGGAGATACCTGCAGGGGAGGAGGCAGCCAGCTGAGAGACAGAGGCAGGAGAGCAGGCCGGAGAAAACTGCTGGACAATCAGTTGCACAAGCTCAGAGACAGAGAGAGACTGCACTGAAGCCGAGAAATGAGCGGAAGGAACACCAGGAGCACGCTGCTGACCAGGCTGCTGAGCGCTCTGAAGCTTGCGGCACTCAGATCTGATATGACCAAGGCACTGACAGTAGTGGTAGTGGGTAGGCAGGCGGCGAGAAGCACCAGACTGAGCTTCAGAAGGTGTCTGAGGAGGACGAGCACCGGAGGCCATCGAGAAAATCAACCGAGGATGTCGGGGCTGTAATGGGCAGCGGAGACTGCAACGGAGAGCGGGAGGCAGGGCATTCCGTCGGGCTGCAGGAGGCAGCGTCGGGCTGCAATAGGCAGCGGAGAGAGGTCGGGCTGCGGGAAGCAGCGTCGGACTGCAGCGGAGAGCAAACAGCGGCGGATCGGCGTCGGCGAGATCGATTGGGAGAAAGCAGCGGCGGATCGATCGGGAGAAAACAGCGGCGGATCGATTGGGAGAAAACAGGACGAGATCGATCGGAGAAACGAGATAGATCTAAGAAGCTTGACGGGATTGGTGGCGAGAGCTCGACTGGATCGATCGGCAGAAACGGAAACGGCGGGATCGGGGAGACAGCCTGCGGGAAAAAAAAAACCTTAAGGCTCTGATACCATGATAGGAAAATAGATTCTGTGTATTCACAATTGAACAAGACAATACATATACATGAATAATGGAGGGTGATCCTAACACCCGAGGTGACTATAGGCTAACACTACTACTCAATGTACAATATATCTAACAGTTATTACCTGAGTATTTATAGCCGTGTCTGTGGGAGTCGTTCCACGGCGCCCTTACATAAACCGCCCTTTTTAACGAGTCACGACACACGCTCGGACATCACCGTCCATTCCACGTGGCACACTCAACATTCTGCTATATCATGTTATTCTCCTAATCTGTTAACTGCATATTCCTAAGTTGAGTAATTTGAGTGTGCTTTTCCACCGTTCTTACAGTTTGTAACATTGATTTTCATCCATTCGTCATTAATCAATGAGATGAGCCATGTCAATCCTCTCTCTATAAGCAGCCATAGGCTATCTATTCTGCAAATTTTTTCCACAAGGCCCACCCCTTCTGGAAAACCCCAAGCCTCCCCTTTCCATCTCACCAAAAGATTAATTTACTCTCCCTAAACCCATCCTACCTGAAATTGAGAAGAAATGAGAAGATGTTCAATGCCACCATTCAAGGAAAGAAGAAAGGAAGCATCAAGACAAGGAATTCATGAGGTGGAAGAGTTCAAAAATAGCGAGGAAGAAAGGGAACAGGAGGAGTCCAACCAAGAATAGGGAAAAATTCTCGCTAAGTGAAGACCTCTACAAAGTCGGCAACACAAACTCTTGCCTTTTTTGGACATCCATCGCCAATTTGCAAACTTTTGTGCATAACAATTAGGAGAATTTCAACGTTATGGCCCACCCGAAATAGTCTTTCAGAATTTACACATTTCATCACATTAATTCAAACACACATATTGCCAAACTTCTATTTAGATAATCTCTTTTTATGCTATGGATATTATTATTTTCTTTCATTGGGCTGCTAGGCGGCTAAAGAGGTGAAGGGAATATTATGCAGACTTAATAAGTTTAAATAAAAATAATCTGCAACTAGAAATGTTGTTCATAATTATGTTTAGTGTGGCTGAAATGATGATGTTAAGATTGATGTGTGGCAAAGTAAGAATTTACACATTTCATCACATTAAGGCTCCGTTTGGCACTGCGGCAGCAGTCCCCAACCTCACCTGTCAAAGTAAGAATTTACACATTTCATCACATCAAGTCTCCGTTTGGCACGGCGGTAGCGGTTGTGAACGCCCAACCTCACCTGATGAACTTCATTAACTTTTATGTTCAAAAGTAGCTTTATTTTCTAGATGGCAGTTACAACCGTTGTCATGCCAAACATGCATTCTACGACGGTGATGTTTTAGTCCAAACTAACAGGAGCGAAAATATCCCGCCAAACGGAGCGTAAATCATCATTTTTTTAATCGTCCACTGGTTGCAATCGGTTGCCCTTTTTTTAACCATCACGTTAAGAAGGGGAGCCTTCGCGCACATGTTGAGGTGTTGTCGTGTGACCTTCACGTCACGGGTTCGAGTCCTGGAAGCAGACTCTTGCAAAAATGCAGGGTAAGGTTTGCCTACATTTCATCCTTGTGGTGGGACCCTTCTCGGACGTGCAGGGATGCTTTGTGCACCGGGCTGCCTTTTTTTTATCCACTGGTTGCAATCATCTTTCTCTCTCAGGGCTGAGTTCAGGATCCATGGTCCCGGTCTACACCTCGCGATGAATGCTTGTGCGGCAGCAGCCGTCGCCCTTACATTAGGCGTACCTCTTCTCCAAATCTCAGAATCCCTCTCAAGATTCCGCCCCGTCCCGATGCGATCTCAAATGCTCGTCACGAGGAGCGGCATCACAGTCATGAACGACGCCTACAACGCCAGCCCTCTGAGCATGGCAGCGGCCATCCAATCGCTGAAGTCCATGGATTGCGCCGGTAAGAGAGTCTGCATACTTGGCGACATGCTTGAACTGGGTCCCACCGAGCTCACCGCGCACGAAGCGGCGCTCGAGCTGTGCCGCGATTCTTCCATCGGGCTGATCATGCTCGCCGGAAAGCGATTTCTCGCCGCCGCCAAGAAGCTGAAGCTGGGCGACGCGGTCTGCGCTTTGGATGCGGAAGCTGTTGCATCAAAGGCTTCAGAGTTTTTGGCTTTGGGTGATGTTGTTCTGGTGAAGGGAAGTGGGGGGATGGAGATGGGGAAGGTTGTTTCTGCCATTAATGAGATAGGTGGAAATAGGTTATCTGGTTGGGATGATTATATGTAGCAATGTCACATAATTCACCAGCACTAATCTTACAGCAATGTTAATGACTTCCTTAAAATGGCTTAGTATTTTTTTTTTGCTCTAGATTAGTGTTATTAAACTTATGTGACTTTTTAAGGAAAATAGTTATTGGATATCTTATAAAGTATAAACAGTGTTTTATTTCCTTGATAAATTTGTTTATCACTTTATTGAGGAATTTGTTTTATTTCCTTGATAAATTTGTTTATCACTTTATTGAGGTCTTTTATAAATTGGCTATTGAGTTTTAGGTTTATTTTGTTGTAAGGAATATTAAGTAATTACTTTGCAAAAATGATTTTTGGATGTTTGGTCTCAACATGGATAATTGAATTGAGCTTGGAGACATGAACATTTTTTTTTCATTTTTATTTTGTAATTTCTTCCCTCAACTCTAATGAAAGATTAAAAAAATGGCAGCTGTCACAACTCGCATTTTCCCAAGAATATAATACATTATCAGAGCAAGGGGAAAATACGCGTCATGATGCCACGCCTGTAGGAGACGACTACAGACGCTCAGGCAAACACTCCTTACGATAAATTTATAAAAGACATATATATGTTTGGATTTAAAAGGAGAATTTTTCATTTTATCTTAGGACCGTGTCCCTTGGTCCGGTGGATCATCTAGTCCACCAATGAAAAATTATACATACGCAGCGGAAAATAGATTCATTTTAGCCTACATGAGCATGAAGGTCAATATCCCAGAAATGATATGCATATATCTATGTTTAGTATAGTAAGAAAGTATTTTCTACGTCTACAAAGTATGTGACAATTATTTAAAATCATGATTTGCAAGAATGATATTTTTATACCAATAAAGTAATTAATGCATCCTAGCATAAAGCTTCCCAGAGAGCAAGTAGGTAAACAACCCGAAAGTAACAGCAAAACTACTAGCAAGTAAACTAAGCATAAAAGCCAAACGGGCGCCAACAACTGACACGAACCCGCAGGAAAGAAGGAAAACCTCCAAAAGAAGACAACAACTAAGGAACTGCCCCATACCTAGAAGAGAGGAAGGGTCTCGACAGGAAAACTGCACGACACCGCTCTAACTCCTGCGGCGGCTAAAGACCTGAACCTGAGACATTCATAAGAAAAGAATGCCTCAGCCCAAAGGGTGCAAGAAAACCAAGATTAGCAGTATCAGAAGTAAAAGAGTGCAGAAAGGAAAACTAAGCAGGTAAGCATAATTAATCTTACGACAACCCGAGCCAGCTCAAACGAGTGCACTCGGTAAGAGGAAGAGAAAAGCCTGCACCAGAAGGTATTAGCCAAAACAATCAAAGCCCGCCACGTGTCCTCCATTGCGGCTCAGAGGTGATGGTCATACATATAATATCATAATACACATATATAAGCATACATGTTTATAAGAACTTGAGACTGATCAGCTCGAGGGAAAAGCGTCCCCCAAAAGAAGGCACTGCGACGGTGGTATCTTCCACTAACGCCCGCAGCCCAAAACCGGGTGGTGGTCCTTTATCCACTGCCACCCAAAAACCAAATCCGGGTGGTGGTACTCTATCCACTGCCACCCAAAAAGCCAATACCGGGTGGTGGTCATTTATCCACTGCCACCCAAAACTACCCACCATGCAAGACTTAAGACAAAGGTTCTAAATAATCAAATTAAGTCTCAATTAAGACAAGGGACGTAGCCTGAGATATCAGCACCATAACACCCTAAGGATAGGGTCACAAAGAAATAAACACTATTCAACGATTCATTTGAAAACACTTGGTGAGTCCAAACTTGACTCTCAATGAACTTCTCATAACAATACGACGAATAAGGCACGAAACAATACCATAACCGGTCACCAATCAAATACCGGACAACTCAAAGAATAAATCATAGCTTCATCTAAAAAGTCTCAACGAAAAGACTAAAATGCTTGATAACATCGCTTAAGATACCCGGGATCACCCGGCGAAAGAACATATAATATATGAGGAAACAATTCAGAATAAGCGAAGAAATCGACGAGAAGGACTTATATCAAAGTCGAAGAGGAAGACTTATATCAAAGTCGACGAGAAAGACTTATATCAAAGTCGACGAGAAAGACTTATATCAAAGTCGACGGGAAACTTCATAAAAGAAGAAAAAGAAGAAGAAATTGCACGATCTTAGGGCGAACAAACTTTTCTAAACCTAAGGAAGTCTTATCAGACTACCTGGTAGCATAACTAAACAGGTATAGAAGCTATCCAGATTCCAAGGGGATCACAGCAGGAATCAAGAACTCAGAACACCAATCAAGACCCAAAAAGGGAAACACAACAGCCACTAACCTATAATCAACAGGTTAGGCAGACAAGGAGAAGAAAGGACTGAAATGGAGGACTTCCAAACAAGTCTATGGTATAACAGGAATCAACATGCACAAAGACGGAACTTGATTTCTGAGAATACACAGAAAATGACCTTTCCGAGAGAATCTATCAGAACAACAAAGAAGGCCACAATCAGAATATCGCTTGCAGAAAAAGGGGGAGGAACAATCAAAAGATATACATATATATAAAGAAGATTTAGAGTTCTGAAGAAACATACAAGCCCAGGAAATTTAGGATCTGGTCCCTCAAATCGTTGAGAATTAGCAAACAAGATTTCATGAAAATTAGCCACCAAAACATCCATACTTAGCCAACAAAAGAAAAAGTGCAGGATTGGAAATTAGCCGAGCAAGACCACTTATGCTTAACAAAAAGATAAGACCAAGGTTGACCAAAAACATATAGCCCAAGGAGAATCCCAGTATAAAACGAATAGCTGCTAGGGCCAACCTTCCCCAAAAGAACAAAATCCCTAGCCTATGACCCAGAAAATTTAACTTAGCATATACCCGAATAAATACCTAGCCTTTGAATCAGAACACAATTCACGAACCGAGTAATTTACTTAAGTATATACCAAGGAAATTTCTTAGCGTATAGATGCAGAGTTTCGTAAATCGAGAGTTTAAACTAGGAGGAAAACAAGGGGAAAAAATATATCAATAGCTACCAGGGTAAAATCAATGAGTATAACCGCTGCCGACTAGAACCAAGGGGAAACAAAGTAGGACAAAAGCTGTCATGCGAAATCAAGGAGGAGACAGCCACAAAGATATTATAAAGAACCTTGCCCATAACCAAGAGGGACACCACTACAGTAATCCTAATGGATATGACCATGAATAAAGCAGCCCCAAAATGAAAGGTTTTATAAAACAGCCCCCAAACAGAGCTCTATAAGGCAGCCCTTATAATAAGGTTTATTTAAAGCAGCCCCCAAATAGAGTAATCCAAACAGGAATGATGCAAAGTAGCCCCTAACAAATCCAACTGGAATTATATATATAACATCCCCCGGACAAGAAGAAATATGAATAGGAAACAACCCCTAACAAATCCAAACCAGAATTATATACATAGCAGCCCCCGATTAGAATATGCATGACACCAACCCCAATTATGATATGAATAACAGCAGCCCTCAACAATTAGAGCATAAAATGCATCCCAAAATAAATTGAAAGGATTCATGTCCAGCATATCTAACAGGAACAAACATAGCAGCAGCCTAACTAACATCATATTAACAGGAACCACCATAGCAACAGACCCAAATTAAAATTCACATAGCAGCAGCCCCATATAAAACAACATCCACAAGCCCTTAAGAAAAGAAGACAAAGAGCAGCCCCAGCAGCCCCATAAGAAAGAAAGCAAAGGGCAGCCCCCAATTAAATACAAACAGCAGCAGCAGCCCCCCCTCTAATTAAGAAAAACCAAAAAGGGCAGCAGCCCCCTCAAATTAACACGAAAAGAATTAAACCTAGAGCAGGGGATCAAGATAAACTAGGTAGAGATTGCACCAGAACCAATTTCCCCCAAGCATCGATATATGGTAAGCTAAATACCAGCACAAGCACCAAACTAGAAAGGTAACAGGAAATGGGGAAAGGAAGGGGGAGAGGAAAGGTTTTCTTGCCTTAATCGGACGCCGACGCTACCCGTTGAAGTGAAGCCTACGGCCGGAAGACCTCGCAACCACCGCCGATCCCGACGAGAGCTCTCTGATCCTCTACTCCGACGATGAAGCCAAGCTCCGGCGACCTCCAAAACGCCTCCTTCGACGCCGAACCCTAGCTCGCCCCTAAACATCGCTCGGCCGCTGGAGTTATCGGGGGAGGAGAAAAGAAAAGGCTGAAGGAAATGGGGGGGGGGGGGGCGCCGGGTTCCACTCTGGTATGAGGGGGAAAAAGGGGGGGAGGGGGGGGGGGGGAGAAAAAAGAAAAAGAGGGGGAGGAGAAAAAAGAGGGGGAGGAGAGGGAAAGGGGGAGGGAGGAAGACAAAAGAGGGAAAGGAAGAAAAAATGAAGGGAGGGAGGGAGAACGCGGCCACAATTTGCGAAAGATAGGCATTTGGCTCTCCGCGGAGATCCAAATGGCTCTCCGCGGAGAGCCAAATGGCTCTCCGCGGATATCTAAATGGATCTCCGCGGAGAACTTTTTGCTCTCCGCGGAGAACTTTTTGCTCTCCGCGGAGAACCTTCTGGATCTCCGCGGAGAGCCTTCTGGATCTCCGCGGAGAACCCTTTAGATCTCCGCGGAGAGCCTTTTGGATCTCCGCGGAGAGCCTTCTGTATCTCCACTGATACTCGCCCAGAAGACAGCTCGTCGAATAAGGGTTGGATGATTCTTTCCGAGCAACTACGTTACTCGCAAAGAGCGGGGATTGTGTACAACCCTCATTCTCCGAGGGTGGACCCCCCCAAGGCCACGTAGGCAGAAGTCAAAGTCAAAGAGGTCAACACGGCAGACAAGCGTAAAAGCAGAAGACAGCCTAGGCGAGTAGGGGTGCACTCGTGCGAGTAGCTCGGATACTCGCCAAAGGTGGGCGACCATAGGCGATACTCGCCCATCTGCCCGGGGAGATCGCCTCAATGTCGCTAGTCGCCGGGCAGGGGCTGGGCTATAAAAACCCCCCCTACCCCTTGGTTTTCCTATAAATAGGACCCAGGGGTACTTGGATTGGCACCTGGACTTGAGCTTTCGAAACCCTGCTCTTGCATTCTAGCATCTGTCGCACTTGGTTGCTACTCTCGGTACTAGCCAAGTCGGTGCCTTCCTCGTACCTTGCTCGGCCATTCTTTGGTCTTGGAGGGGAAGTCTCTTCGGAGCTTCTGGGTACGTGGTGGGACCTCCCTGCCGCAGCACCTGGGGTCCGGTTCGTTGCTCTTCTAGCTTCGTCGTAGTCGCCAGCCAAGTCATCTCGTTGGACTGCTGGGCGAGTAGCCTCCGGTTGCATCGGTCCGAATTTTGAGGTCAGGATTTTCCTGGCGTCAACACTTTGGTGCGGTGAGCGTGGATCGTAGTCGGAGAAGGAAAGTTCAGCAGGAAGCCGAGATGGTCGTAGGTGGCGACCATGAGGAGGTAGTCGGCAATTCATCCGCAGGTGGCGAGTTCGTGACGCTTGCAGTTTTCGAAGCCTTCGAGCAGCGTATGGAGGGAGCCATGCGAGCAGCGCTTCAGCCGCGCACCGAGGTCACGGCGACCTCGCCGCATCGCCCGGTTGTGACCAAGGGAAGGAGTCCCCCTCAGCGAGCAGGAAAGGAGCACGTGGAGGATGAGACCGAGCGACCAAGGAGGTCGCAGTTCTACCAGCCGACCTCGCAAGGGATTCGCTTTCGCGAGCCACGCGAGCAGGCGAGATACAAGGATACTCGCCCATATGGAGAGTATGGTCAGGATAGTCGCCAAGTGGAGGATCGTCGCCGGACAGGAGGGAGGAGCCCCTTCTGCGAGGAGATCCATGTCACGCAATTGCCAGAAAGATTCAGAAATCCCGCTGTGAATTATTGCTCAGGGAGAGACGACCATACCCGTCAGGGGAACAGACGTAGCCGGAGGAATAGCCGGAGGAGGAATAGGGATCGGGTCAGCCAAGGATGTCAAGAAAGTATCAAGGCCGGGGAGGTAGGAGTGAGTTCTGGAGAAGCGGAGCTCGGATCTTTCCGCAAAACGAATTTCCACCAAGCCTACCGCCAGAATGTCGCTCCAACCTCTCAAGTGTCATCCCCGCTAGAAGAAATCACTTTCTCGGGGGAGGACATGTTAAGGGATGGGAATCCCTTCCATGAGGCCTGGGTGATTGATACGATCGTCGAAGACTTCACCGTCAATCGGATCCTGGAGTGCAACGGGGGATCTGTCCGTGTCATCTTTACGTCATTCACACGGACACGTTTGACGACCTGGAGATCAAGGCGAGAAGGATGACGATCTTGGATGGCTCCCTTTTTTTTGATTTCTCAGGTAAGCGACAGAAGGCGGACGCGACAAGAAGAGCAGCTACCGTCGGGAAGCTCAAATCCAAGACGGGAAGAACCCTGCATCGTGAAAGGGAGCTGTTGGAAAACACATGGAACGTCGACAATTTGAAAGGGTTTGGCTCCTGAACGGGAGTATGTACACACTCCACCCCTGTAAATTTGTTATCCATAAATAAAACCATCACCTCCCTGAAACATGGGTAATGGTGAGTCTGTTGTCTCTTTCAGCTATGTATTTTCAAGAAAGAAGAAAGCGAGCGAAGCCGATCTCCGCGTCAGGTTGGGAAACTGGCCTCCGACTTAACCCTCGTAAAAACTCAGAACGGATGATGGGACAATGCCTCGGGTGTGCGTTCCCCTAAGTCCAAGCCTCTGCAATGACGGCCGAGATCAGCTCCCCCCTTGCATGTTGGCCGCGGTCCCCACCGGCTGCATTTCTCATCCGACTGGTGAGATTATCAGGAAGAAGTCTGGACGCCAACCTCCCAATCCGACGAAGGAATAATCGACTTCGGCAAGGCGGTGCTCACCCTTATCTGCTTCATCAAAAATATGTTTTCCAGTAAAAGAATGGGAGTAGGTGAAGTTGATCTCCACGCTAGGTTGGGAAATGAGCCTCCGACTTAACCCTCGTAAAACCTCAGAACGGATGATGGGACAGTGCCTCGGGTGTGCGTTCCCTTAAGACCAAGCCTCTGCAATGACGGCCGAGATCAGCTCCCCCCTTGCATGTTGGCCGCGGTTCCCACCGACTGCATTTCTCGTCCGACTGTAGAGATTACCAGGAAGAAGTCTGGACGCCGACCTTCCGATTCGGCGAAGGGATGATCGATTTCACCAGCTCAGGGAACCCTTGAAAAAAGGCGTCGTGTACCCTCGAGAGCTAAAAAGCTCGCAGCAAAGCATTTCATTTTCTCAATTATTGTGTTAGATCATATGAGTTATTGTGCCTAAAGTGTGCTTAACTCCCTGCTAAACTCAGTGAGCAACAGGAAGCAGGTCCGATCCACATCCAGCATCCAAGTAGGATGGAGGCCTCGGGATGGTGTGTCCCCTTGGATCTCCCCGACTGCCACTCCCTGCTTGACGTCGTCCTACATCAACATTCGCCGCCGCAGGTTGGAAGACGAGCCTCCGACTTGACCCTTGTAAAAACTCAGAACGGATGATGGGACAGTGCCTCGGATGTGCGTTCCCTTAAGACCAAGCCTCTGCAATGACGGTCGAGATCAGCTCCCCCCTTGCATGTTGGCCGCGGTTCCCACCGACTGCATTTCTCGTCCGGCTGTAGAGATTACTAGGGTAAAGTCTGGAAGCCGATACTCCAACTTGAGAAGGGGAGCGATCGATTCGACCGACCAAAGGATGGAGACCTCGGGAGGGTGTATCCCCTTGGATCTCCCCGACCGTCATTCCCTACTTAACGTCACTCTTCGTCGACGTTCCGGCATCCAAGTAGGATGGAGGCCACGGGAAGATGTGTCCCCCCAGGCCTCCCCAACTGCCCTTCCCTATCTCCTTTTCCCTTAAAAGTCCATTATTATTAAAAGTGTCTGATGAACTCTTCACCAGGTGCCAGGCAAGACCTTGAGAGCATGTGTCTCACGGTGCCCTCCAAGTAGCCTCCATTGAAGAAGGCGAGTATGTATGCGCGAGCACCTAGGCGAGTATGCAGGTGCGAGCATCTGGGCGGTGCGAGCATCTAGGCGAGTATACAGATGCGGGCATGAAGGAGCACTCAATCTCGCTGTGACCCTAAGAGCCGAGCGAGCACTCAACCTCGCCCCGAGCCTAGGAACCTAAGCGACATTCAAAAAAGAAAGGGATGCGAGCATCAAAGAAAAAGGCGAGCAAAATGATTATATTCATTTACTGACGTAAATACATACACAAAAATGATTGTACAGATTTGCAAAAAGAAGACAGGCGACTATGCATCCTCGCCGCCATCATCGGCGTCGGGATCGAGATCTTCCGCATCATCAACCTCGTCCTCGGAATCGTCGTCGTCAGAATCGGTGGATGAGGATGGGAGATCTCGCATGGGGGAAGTGGACTCTTCGGCGAGTAATGCCGGGATGATGTCCATGACCGTCAGATGCATTGCCTCCGGCTTCAAGAAGCCATCAGCCTTCAAGCTGCTCAGGACCACCTTCCCGGTTGCTCGAGCGATCTCCCGGCGGATATGCGCCATATCATCGCCGACTATCCAGATCTGCTTGCCCACCCTGGAGGGGCCCGCCGACGAAGGCTGTTGCTCGGCAGGCCGAGTTTCCAACTCAGTGATTCGCACTTGGGCGGCCTCCAAGGTTTGCCGAGTATCCTCCAGCTCCTTCTCGGCCTGGGACAGCCTCTTTGCCGACTCCAGCTCGGCGTCCTGCAGCGAGCGAAAAGAAGAAGGTTAGTTTAAATAAGTTTGCAAGGTAGCGAGTATCCCAAAACGCGAGTAAAGTCGCATCGGTGAGTACCTCGAACTCCTTAATTCTGTTCGCCATGACGATCATCTTCGGGCCCTGCACCTTGATCATCTGCTCATATTCGAGCAGTTTCCTCGCCGTCGCATGCCCAAGCTCGACAGCCCGCAGGTTGGCTCGCGAGCTCTGATGGGCGAGATATTCGGCCGAGACCTCTTGCAAGGATTCGGCGTCCGCGCGACCATAGAGGGCGAACGAAACGTCGAACGCCTCGCCCGCATCCTCCCAATCCTCCGACCAGGCGGGGAGGTTGGTGCTCAAGGTCACTTCATGGGCTCGCTCAGCCCAGGACACCAAAGGGCGACCATAAGCATCCTCGCTGCCCCCACCTTCGCCGAAGAGAGGATGGCCGCTAGGCTCACCCGCCTCCGATGGATCGGCCCTCGCTTTTAGATCCCTCCTGGCGACCTCCTTCTTTCTCCCAGGCTCGACGGATTTTGCCTTGGCTTTCCTCTTCTTCGAAGGCCCAGCATCATCGCCGGCGACCTCCTGATCATCGCCGCCGGGCGACAAATCAACCAAGGCAGGGGTCCCCGCCTTCGGCGCCAAGGGAAGAAGCTCGCTCGGCAAAGAGCGAGTAGCTACAACAAAAGATAAAGAGAAAAACGTTAGACATCGGGTGAAGACGAATTGGCGAGTATGACCTAATGCTCGTTTAGGCGACTACCTTCACCAGGGAACACCTCCGCGAGCTCATCTACTCGCCTCCTCCAGAAGACGACATCCAGCCGGCGACCTCGGAAGCTGTCGAGTAGCTTCTCCCGGCTTTCCTCCAGGTAAGGAGGGAAGAACGCACTCTCGGCCGGCTGGAAAGAGGAAGTCGGCACGACGCCAAAGTCGCCCTTAATGACGACTATGCGCTCCGTCCAGCGATGGTTCTTGTTCGCCGTACCGACTAGGGTGCAGACATGGCTGCACAAAAAGACAACGCCTTCGCCAGTGGCGCCAAAGTGGAATACTCGCCGGAAGACGGAGAGATCAAAGGCGATCCCCTGATCGCGCAAGTAGCAGAGGAACCCCACAATCATCGCCACTCCGTTTGGATTGATCTGCGCCGGGACTACCCCGTGGTAGCGGAGGATCTGGCAAACCTCCGGCCACAAGGGTAGTCGCAGGCCAACTTCAAAGTGGCGGATGGGAAAGACCAACTCGGTCGCCAAGAAAGAATTCAGGCGTTCATCCTCACAAGGGAGCCTGGCGACATATCCCGGCGATAAGTACTTGGCGGAGAACTCCTTCAAGTCGCTCGGCCGAGTAATCGGCTTCTTGAAGGAATTTGCCTCGAAGTTCTTCGCGTGACTTGCACGGCGAATAGCTGCATCGTCAGCCATCCAAGAGTGGAAGGATCGAAGAAGCGAGTAGCGAAGGGCGAGGAGAGGAACAATCGAGAGATAGTCGCTAGAAGAAAAGGAAGATCGTCAAGAGCGTAATAAATACGTATCTACCCCCCCTATTTATAGTACTCGACAAAGCTTGGCTTCCCGCGTACGCCACCGCGAGCGCGAGTAGGAGATGGCGCGCATCGAGGAAAAGTCGCCAAAACCTAGGGTGCACGTCAGAACACTGATGTCGAACGAGCGAGCATCTGCATCAAATTTTTAGGCTACTCGCCACATCAACGCGACATTCAACAGCTACTCGCAGAAAAGAAAACAAAAAAGAAGCATCAAGACATCACAGGAAACAAGAGAGGCAACAAGGCGAGATTCATACTCGCCAAATAGGCAAATTACTTAGAAAAAATAAAATTGTTCAGAATTACAAACATTTGTCAGAAGGCGACAAACGACTACAAAAAGAAAAAAGGGCAGGATCCTAGGGGTTCGGTTGAGCATCGGGAAGTTGTGGTTGTCGCCCAACCCAGCCCAAACCACGAGCTCTCTTGAAGTGCTCGAAGGCCACGGACATCGCATCCTCGCCTTGTCGCAGCTGTTCCTCCATCCGCGCCAGGCGACCTACGGAGCCCATGCTCGCGCGCATCCCCACCAGCTCGTCATGATGCAGCTGCTGGCGATGATCCATCCTGCCCACCTGGCGCTCCAGCTCGCCGACAGACTGAAGGCGAGATTCTACACTAGCCAGGCGAGTTTCTAACTCTTCCAGCCGTAATGCTCGGACCTCCAGCTCGGTCAGACGACGCTGGGAGTCAGCAGCCGCCAAGAGCTCTATTCGCGCTTCAACCGCGGTCAGACGCCGATGAGACTCGCTGATCGCCAGCCGCTCCAACTTCGCCTCCAAATCCAGGATGGCGCGAGTAGCCCTCTCCTGATACTCGCGAGAAGGAAGCCCGACGGCGTCGACCAGAGCCCCGATAGGGGTAGGGGCGCGAGCTGCAGGAAAAGACATGGAAGCAAAATCTTAGTGACGAGTAGCGAGAAGACTCTTCTTAGAAGATACTCGAAAATGCAGCGACTCCACTTACCAGGCCGATAGGCCTCACTCCGCGAATCGCGGCGAGGACTCCGAGATGGTCGGCGAGGAGATCTCCTTCCCCGATGCGGGGACGTACTGCGACGAGTGCCATCTCGCCGGTTCGAATGCGACCCGCCGATGTACTCCCTGCTGGAAAGCGCATCACCCCGACCGCGACCATCCACTGGTCGCCCTCCCCCTCTGGGAGCGAAGAAACCAGAAGATCCCGCCATCCCACCTCGACGCGAGGATCCAGCCGGATGAGCGGTAGGAGCCGAAGAAGACAGGAGGCGGCGATCATCTTGCATGTCGGCCGGAGGAGGAAACGGAGGAGGTGGAGGAAGTTGGTCCGCAGGTAGTTGCGAGCTACTCGCCACCTCAGGTCGCTGCAAAGGCGGTGGCGACGGAAGAGGATTGCTCGCTGAAAGAGTCCTCTGCTCGCTCATCGGCCTCTTGTCTACCGCAGAGCTATGAAGGATTCGCACCGATCCGCCCTGGCGAGTTCCTCCCCCAGCCGTGTTCAGGACCATAGGCGAGGATCGTAGGGGAAGGACGCTCAGAGGCTCCTGCCGAGCATCGGCGAGAAGCGTATCTGCGAAATAATACAGAAAACGTCAGAGACCAGCCGACATTTGGGCGACTAATAAAAGTGGCGAGTAGGTAACTCTCACTTTGCGCAGGAGTAACTTCAACCGGATCTTGAGCCGAGATCCTCGCAGTGCTCGCCTCTGGAGCGGTATTCGGCGAAGGAGGATCAGGAGCGGGCGAGCCACCTGACTGGCCGAGACCCAAGTCGGCGAGCACCTGCTGGGTAGTGCCGACCTGAGAATCAGCGACATTCTCAGGGGCGACGGCGTTCTTCTGCTTCTTCTTGCTCTTCTTCTCCTTCTTCTTCTCCAGGCGCTTCCTCTTCCGGGAAGCAAGGAAGTCTTCGAGCTCAACATCGCGAGCAGGCTTCCGCAACGGCGGCAGCAAACTGGCAAGCTCGGCCAAATCCGCAGCAGCTTCCTCGGCAATACTCATCGACATCTTGAAGCGAGAACCAAAGAAACCTTGGCGTCAGAGACCCCTCCCCCTCTATATATAGGGCTGGGAAGTCAAAACAGCGGGATGCCGACTACACACTGATACTCGCCCAGAAGACAGCTCGTCGAATAAGGGTTGGATGATTCTTTCCGAGCAACTACGTTACTCGCAAAGAGCGGGGATTGTGTACAACCCTCATTCTCCGAGGGTGGACCCCCCCAAGGCCACGTAGGCAGAAGTCAAAGTCAAAGAGGTCAACACGGCAGACAAGCGTAAAAGCAGAAGACAGCCTAGGCGAGTAGGGGTGCACTCGTGCGAGTAGCTCGGATACTCGTCAAAGGTGGGCGACCATAGGCGATACTCGCCCATCTGCCCGGGGAGATCGCCTCAATGTCGCTAGTCGCCGGGCAGGGGCTGGGCTATAAAAACCCCCCCTACCCCTTGGTTTTCCTATAAATAGGACCCCAGGGGTACTTGGATTGGCACCTGGACTTGAGCTTTCGAAACCCTGCTCTTGCATTCTAGCATCTGTCGCACTTGGTTGCTACTCTCGGTACTAGCCAAGTCGGTGCCTTCCTCGTACCTTGCTCGGCCATTCTTTGGTCTTGGAGGGGAAGTCTCTTCGGAGCTTCTGGGTACGTGGTGGGACCTCCCTGCCGCAGCACCTGGGGTCCGGTTCGTTGCTCTTCTAGCTTCGTCGTAGTCGCCAGCCAAGTCATCTCGTTGGACTGCTGGGCGAGTAGCCTCCGGTTGCATCGGTCCGAATTTTGAGGTCAGGATTTTCCTGGCGTCAACAACTACATTGCATGTCAACGAACTGTACTTACAGCTTCTTTAGCGGAAACTTTCCGTTGGGCGTTACGCAGAGAGTCATGTATAAGCCACTTCTTCTCTTTAACCATACCCACCAATAAATACCAGTATTGACTATAACATACTGGCATTAGAATCATTTTGATATAGGCGAGATTCTCCTTGGTAATGCCCTCAAGGAATGCAGATACAAGCTTAGATTCTCCGTCATTGGACCGTGGGAAGTGCAACTACATAATTTGTAACATTTTTTAGCAATGCAAACAAAATTATTAATGTACAAAGCACAGATAGGGAGATCATACCAAAAAGTTAGGACTGATATACATAAACGGATGATACGCTTCTTTATCCCGATCTCTACGCAAAGTCAAGATCTTTGCGTAGGCATCAATGTGACAATCTTCAACGTATTTGTCTGTCAGAAGAGCATCCATGCCATCTCGAATCCGACTATATTCCATTTATTGAATGCTTGGTCGTTCCTGAAACATTAGAAAGTCATCGTCAATATCAATGTGCATAGATCAAAATTTTGAAAATATAAAAGTGTATAATGTCAAAGGGCACCTCGATGGTATGTCGCTCATACGTCGATGGATGATATCTCTATCTTCTTCAGCTATTAGCGGTCTCCCCGGATAGTAAACGGGGTAGACATCAAGTTCATCCGCCTTTGTAGTTTTAATGTCTGTTTCACCTAATGGGGAGTCTCTAATATGAGTAATGGAAGTATCGTGAGGGGTAGTGAGGGTGGTAGCGTTTTGGTGGGTGGGGGATCTAGAGATACTCGGGCTAGATGATGGCGAGGAATGATGAATGAGTGTGTCTATATCGGCACTCATGGAATCAAGACGTTCACCTACACTGTGACTAAAACTAATTAAATCACTATGTACTCTATCTATTTTTTTGTCTAATCTATCTACAGAACCATCTATCTTGCTATCTAATAATGCAAATTGATCTAACATCCTTTGCTGGAAATCAATCCAAAACTGTACAGGAGGGATAGATGGTGTGCTAGGTGGTGGGGGAGGTGATGATGTGCTGGGTGATGGGGGAGGTGATGATGATGAGGGAGGTGGTAATGATGTGGGAGGTGGTGGTGCAAACTTCATTTTTTTACTACCCTAGATGACGAGACTATTGGTTTTCTCTTAGATGTGGGAGGTGGTGGTGTCCACTGTGTTGTCACGTCTGAACATAACAACTTCTCTGCCGGTGATATTTCATCTAGTACTTCCAACACCTAAAAAGAAGAAATACAACTATTGTATTGGATAGTTCAAAAGTGGTTGTTAATCGAATAAACTAAATTATTTACCTGCTCATCCAAGAGTTTTGCAACAGTCCACATCTCTTTCATTGAAAATGAGACCTTCTCCGACCATCTTAATATTCGTGGCCTCAATGACGGATAGTGCGGAGCGTAGGTCGTGGTGTGCTCGAGGAACCAAATCTATATCAAACATTGCAATAGTTTAGAACATATTAAACAAATTTCATTTTAGGAATTAGAAATATAGATACTTACAACGAGAACATGGGTGCATCCATAGATGTATCCCATTGAAGACTCTGGCCAATGTTGCAGTTGGCCTTCTTCTGCAACAGGTGGCAGCTTCTCCACCATCGACCTGAACGACCTCATAACGAAGGTATAGATCGCTTCTGGCCAATTGAACTTTTGAAATTTCTCCAAGCTGGAGACCTCCTCGAAGAACATTGACATCCTCTCCGCGCTCGAGGGGAAGAAGAAATTGCACAGAAGGTGCAAAATCAATATCTTCATCGTCACAGGGGACGACCCTTTCTCCATCGATTGAAGTTCCGTCTTCAAATCGGACTTCGTTAGCGGTCCAAATGGCTTGGTAGTCAGGGTGACTTCCTCCCCATGGTTCGGCAGACCCAATATCAATGCCACGTCATTGGGGGAGAAGGTTAGCTCCCTCGATCCAATGACGAAGACATCCTTCTCTATATCATACAAGTTTAGTAGACCGTAAAGAAGAGGAGTGTTCTGCGGTACCTTCGGTGCATGGAAGATATGCCAGATGTTGGCATCCATCAGCATCTTCTTCTGATCCTCCTCCAATCGTTCTAGTATTGCTGAAGTTAGGCCAACAAATGAGTTTAAATAGCACCTCGAGCTCAAAAAATGGATCTTTTTCTGCCCCATTTATCTGCAAAATTTATAAACAGATGTTACAATAGAGGGACAAGAAGAATAAATTGGAGGGAGAAAGAGAAGAAACAAATGGCTCTCCGAGGAGAGCTACTTGGCTCTCCGCGGAGAGCTACATGGCTCTCCGCGGAGAGCTATGTGGCTCTCCGGGGAGAGCCATTTGGCTCTCCGGGGAGAGCCATTTGGATCTCTGTTGAGATCCAATTAGCTCTCCGCGGAGAGCCATTTGGCTCTCCATGGAGTGCCATTTGGCTCTCCGTTTAGATCCAATTGGCTCTCCATGGAGAGCCATTTGGCTCTCCGTTTAGATCCAATTGGCTCTCCATGGAGATCCAATTGGGTAATGGCCTAAATGAGGTACAATTGTATCATGGAATATTAAGTGCAAATTATTGTGTTATCTCCAAATCATTTTTTGTACTATAATACATATAAAAAGCATACCTTTTAGGGTTTCACACAGACTGTTGCAAGCTCTTTTTTTGTTAATATCCTTAACCTTTTGCTTGAGCTGCACATCGGATCTAACCCGAAATTGGTTCATCCCCAACACCCATGCGACTCGCCCCCAGTACAAGAAACGCTTGGCTAGGCTCTTCCAAGACATTTGATCACCAGTCGACGATTTCACATGTGAGCGCTCTGCTGGACTAGTTAGCAAGTAATTGAGCAGCTCCTTCTCCAATTGGGAGAACGACTCTCCTGTAGCTGGGGCGGGGACGATGGCCTCCATTATCTGATTGAAAGTCGGCAATTATTGATTGACCATGAATGGCGGACGAGAACCAATCTCGCTGACAGTGGACGAGATGCCCGCATTAGGTTCCTCCGTCGTCGTGATGACTGCAGAAGACGCTGGTTGAGTTGAATTATTTGTGGACGGAGTTTCGGCGGGCAATGAATGTATAACAACCGACGATGGTTGAATGTAGATGGCGTCTTGATCACCGAGCTCCTTTTGTGCTTCGGTATGCGACTGCAAACTGTTTGATGTCCTTTTTCCTTTTGAGACGTCTAAGATAATCCCAACGATTTTGAATCTCCTTGTGGGTCATCTGAACCAAATCCTCACGACGTGCAGCAATGCGGGCGTAAGCTGGGGCGACCACTTTGGTCCAGTGAATGTTGTCGGCATGCCCAGCATCAATCTCGTTTTGAACAAGTCGATCAATGATATCGTCCGCTGATCCTTCAATTACTAGATCGGGTGGGGACGATTGCAGATCTGTTGCAAGGGGCTGACTTGAACTGTGACTTGGGGCGCCGGTGGTAAAAGTGACGCTTCGAGTTACTGTTGTGGTGACAGTCTCTTCTAACTGGATGAAACTATCATCACGGCCCGCCTGCGTTGGAGCAATCAATGACGCGGCTAGATTTAATGCAGTAATGATGCTGCGTTTGGGCGCTGCTCGTTGAATGGGCAATCTGAAACGAGACTGGGCAACCATATCCTCCAAGTGCTGTATAAGAACCTGTTCTGATTTTGGCCGAATGAACCGTTTGAAAGCGTAATTGGTGCTATGTAAAGCCGAGACAAGAACAGACCAAATTCGATGCAATTGTGGAATATGCAAGGATTCAATGGGAAAATCTTTCAGATCAAGCAGTTCATCGGGTTGAAGAAATTTGAGAGCCACCATTCTGAGTAAGCGCCGTTCGAAGGGGTTGATCATTGGTGAAGTGCTCATCACTTTTTCCCAGAGATTAAGGCCTTCTAATGTCGATTGACGTTCATTGCCCAATGCGTTGAGGCTGCGAGATTTTTTATGGTGATTTGATGAAGAGCTTTGCCCATGCGATGTTGGTCCGGGTTTTCTGCGCTTGCGACTGGACTGAATAGAATGGGGCGTGTTGCTTATATCGATGACTTCGGTCTGGTTCAGATCAGTATGGTTTAGCGGTAGTGCTTCGTCTTCTCCAACGCAGTGATGATCATCATTCGGAGTGCTCTCCACATCAGTTGCGGCAACCTCAAGTGCATCATTCACAATCACATCGAACGTGTGGCTCGACCAAATTGCATTATCAGCTATTGATTCGGCAATCATTCCAACGGATTCTAGCTGCCCTGCTGGAATTTCTGGAAGTTGAGGAAGGGATTGTCCAAATGCCGCCGTTAATCCAAACTCGCCGTCGCAATCCTCAATCGAGAGAGGCAACATATGAAACATTGTCGACAGAGACGTTTGTGAGGGAGTTATGCCATCGGTCGAAAGAGCTGCGAGATATTGAGTCAGAATGATATGCATACCCGAGATTGGCAAATATGCCCAGCGAGGATCAAATTGGAGTTCGACGCGAAAGTTGATTTGAGCGACCACGGCATGGAGCAGCAAGATCCCTCCATCCAGGGACATAGTCTCCGGGAAAATGGCTCGTCCTTGACGCCATAAGTTTTCGTTCTTCCCCGATCCACGGCGTAGAGTCGAACGAAAGAAGCGATCCACGACGGTGTTTGACGCCCTACAGGCGGTGTTAAGCAATTTCTGATGTGCTTTTTCTGCGTCTCGTGGCAAGATAGAAGTTTGGTCGTCACAATGCGCTTCGACGGTGGCACATCATTCTCGTTTTCCCAGTTTTTAATTCGATCCAACAATGCATCAAGTTCAGCCTCAATGATGGAGCCTTCCCGCATTGAAGCATGTCCATTGCCAACAATGATTTCGGCCACGCCAACCATAAATAGTTCCTGCCGAGCTCGATCCGTGCCGTTCGAATTGTCCCTATACCTCGTGATCAGGTGATGATTGTCTAGGAGAACAATGATGTTGTCGAAATCTTGTAGCCATTCTCGGTCATCGCAGCACTTGTCAAGGTGCATGATGAGCAGAGAAGTATCAATATTGTAAGCATTGTACCGGTTCTGCAAACTCCGACCAACAAATCGACGCTCTGCATTGCCCGTAGTCGATGTGAATTGATGGGAGAGAATTTGTTGGCGCTCGTTCATGACGGAGTGCAATCCTTCAACAGGGGAAAATTTCCTGCCATTGAACTCGTCCGTCAATTTCATGCGTCCCGACACGTTGTGATGATGGTCAGCTGAGAGATGAGTCCCGGTTATGGCGCCTTCCATTCGGTTGAAGAACGAAAGTTGGCGAGCAATGCAGTCATTGATTAGGCGTGATAGCGTTGATTCCACTGGACCAAGAGTGTCATTGTACCCGTTACAATGCTGAAAAAATGATGGGAAATCAGGGAACACTGCCGGATCCTTCTGCCATGACGTTTGCCCAAGTGCTGCATCCCATAAGCGCATATCCAAATACCACGACACGTGACCACGATATAGTGCGGCTTGACACATGTATCGAGTCGTTCGGGCACAACGAATCACCTTGGCTGCATCAGCAATGCCGGAACGAGACGTGTACAAGTCGTATGCCATTTGAACAAGACCGACGTCGTGTGCGCTCTGTTCGAAAAGCTGCACAAGATAGTTAAGGATGATGGGTGCCGGGATCAACTTCTTGTTTTTGGCCTCGTCCATGACATGGAACGTGGCACCACAGCCGCCGGAGGTGTTCGACTTCTTGCACATGTATCTAGCACTGATAGAGAATGCAGTGGTATCGATGCAATCGACAACTCGCGGGGCACTTAATTGCTTGCGGGAAAGAAAGCCGACTTTGTTGCAAGATGGGCATGCACCCGCTGTCACATTGACGCCGTACTGCCGTTCCGGATCGATCACGAACAACGGTTTCAAAAGATACGCATTCAGGTCAGGTCGCTTGTTCCACAGTGGCACGGGCGGATCGATTCGAATGGGGGGGGGGGGGGGGGGGGCGAATGTCATCCTCCATCATTTTCACTTGGATCTTGATCCAATCCTCCTGAATTTTGTTCAACGTGCCTGATTGCTTCCCACAAATGCACGGCTCAGTAGTGGGGCGGTCGAAGGCTGACGAATAGAATGAAGGCGTTTGCGTCGGAATCGATTCGGGTAGAATTTCAGGGCAGCGATGAACGAGGGTCTCTACTGATCGTTGTGTTTTCGCATTGTCCCGCAGCACAATGTCAATACCATTCATTGCCGATAAAGACAAATAGTCAAATAATCTAGTCACCCAAAGCCAAAATTTAGATTAGTAGCCATAATACTAGGATCCGATTTTGAGTAACTATAATTGGTTATAGTAGCTTGCCTAGTAAAATTCCTACCTCACTTTCCAAATTATATGCTGATTATAATTTATTTCCAAGGATTGTCAAAAAAGAATGAACAAACCTTGAGATCCAATTTTGGGCTCTCCGCGGAGAGCAAACGGCTCTCCGCGGAGAGCCAAACGGCTCTCCGCGGAGAGCCGAATTGCTCTCCGCGGAGAGCCGAATTGCTCTCCGCGGAGAGCCAAACCGCTCTCCGCAGAGAGCCAAACGACTCTCCGGCTCTCCGCGGAGAGCAATTCGGCTCTCCTCGGAGAGCCAGTGGATCTCAGCGGAAAGCCATGTGGATCTCCGCTGAGAGCCCGTGGCTCTCCTAGGAAAGCCGAATGGCTCTCCGGGGAGAGTCGTTTAGCTCTACGCGGAGAGCCATTCTTTGGCTTCGAACATGATAATGGCGGAAACTAGATACATACCTTGCGGAGAGGATGGGTAGGCTGCGCCGGAGAGCTCTTGTGTAGACTGAATCGGGTTGGAGAAGGAGCGCCGGAGAGCTGTGTGATTACTGTCGGAGACGATGGGGGAGGCTTCGCCGGAATCAAACGTTCTAGGGTTTGATTGCGAGAGAGTGAGGAGAAATCGCGAGGAAGCTGTGCGAGGAGAGCGAGGAGAGCTGAGTACGAAGAGGAGAAATGAAGAGGCGCGGGATTGAATAGGCGCGCATTCATGTTTTCTTATGTTGCGCTGAATAAAATAATATTATTCAGTCGGATTCAGTCTACCAGAGTGAGGCCCGACCGGGGGGGGGGGGGTTAGCTAAATATATACATTTATATATAATAAATAAAATGTATGTATTATATATAATAAATAAACTCATATATATATATATATATAAATATATCTTTTATATGTATACGAGTGACAGTGCACGGGGCCCTCCGTGCTCCGCGCGACAGTACTTTACGCGCACGCGGAGGGCTTCGCCCGCACCGGCAGCCTTCGTCCGCAACCGACGGCCTTCGAGTGACAGTGCACAGGGTCCCCCCGTGTCCGGCGCGACAGTACCCTGCACGCCCCCCGGCAGGCTTCGCCCGCCCCCGGCACGCACGCAGTTATATATAATTTATTTCTATTTTTCTTTTTTAAATAAAAAAATGAAATTGAATATATATTATACATATAATATTATCTGTTATATATATCATATCTAAATTAAATGTAATTTATAATTATATATATACATTATAATATATATATTAAATGTAATTTATAATTTTATATATATACGTTATAATTTTTTTGACAGAAATTTTTTTTTTAAATGAAGTCCGCCGCCCTGCCATTGCCGTCCGCCGCCGCCGCCGCCGCCGTACCAACCCCACCGAGTTCGCCGGGGTCCGGCGTCCTCGGCGGTGGGGTCCGGTCAGACCGGCGGTGGCTCCGATGGCGGCGGCGGCGGACGGCAAATGGGGGAGACGTGAAATCGGGTTTTGATCGGGAGGAGAGGAGGCTGAAAAAATCTTATATTGTTATTCGCAGGCCAGGTAATTTTGAATATGGCTATTTGCAGCCCAGATCACCGGGATCGAACGGCTGAGATTCAATCTGCGTTTCTATTTGAGCCTCAAATGGTCCTAGAAGTTTTCCTTTATATAATATAGATATACATATATAAGAAATTTTATACGTAAAAACTCATATATACTCATACCCATATATATAACTGCGTATATATCCGCCTACATATACCTCCCTATATGAAAACACGATTGCACCAATTTTACTTATACAAGACCATATATACACGAATATATATATATATATATATATATATCTATATATTTATACATATACCCGCAAGATTAATTATAAGAGAAAACCTGGGGCGTTACAGCAGCCCTCTGTACCACGTGCAGCGAGGATCCGGGGAAGGGTCCCAACCACAAGGGTGAAATGTAGGCAAACCTTACCCTGCATTTTTGCAAGAGACTGCTTTCAAGACTCGAACTCGTGATCTCAATGTCACACGGCAACACCTCAAGAGGAGCGCCAAGGCTCCACTTCTAAAAGATTAAGGCTTCGTTTGGCGTGCCATTTTTGCTCTGGTGAGTTTGGACAAAAACACCACTTTCATAGAATATATGTTTGACAAAAACACCACTTTCAAGAAAAGAAAACAAGTTTTGAACACCACCAAGAAAAGAAACCTAGTTTTGTACACAACAGTGAATGAAGTTCCTTAGGCAAGGTCGGGCGTTCATGAACGACAGTTCATAACCACCGCGTTCACAACTGCTACCGCCGTGCCAAACGGGGAAAAATTTTTGGTGGGTGAAACGCACAGATTTTCTGTGTGTCTTTAAATAGGCGGGGCCCATCATTTTCATCGCTGCTTTCGCGATTGCCGAAGAAAGGAAAGAAAACAGCGTCGTTCTTCCTCGCCATTGCCCAGCTCCACCAAATACGAACGCTTTTCTCCTTAATATCTCTCCATTGCAGCTGGTTTTCGTTGGTTTTCGAGTTCTATGTGCTCGGTTTTCTAGGTTCTGGCCTTCTTCTTCCCCGACCTCAGAAGCCCTAGCAATCCCCGCCATTCTCAGTGGCTGCCCAGCTCCAACGAACTGCGAACGATATTCTCCAGCTTCCTCGCCATTGCAGTGGTTTTCGAGTCGCTTGTGCTTCGCCTCCTTCATACAGCTGAGGTTTGTGATAATGTATCTCCATTATTTATTTATTAGTTTTTCAAACGTAACCATGACTTTGATTTGGGAAATGCAGATACTGTGTGAAGTTTTCACCCATACATGGCCACTTCAAACCTGCAAGACACTGCAAATGAAACAGTAAGTTTTTAGCTGTATGAATTTAGGGCTGTATTTTTAAGCTAAATTTTGGACTGAATTTTTTCGTACACTTGTTTAACTGTATGAATTAACTTATTTTTGAACTGGAATTTTCAGTGAAATTTTTCTAGCTGTATAAATTAACTAGATTTACGACTGTATTGCTGGTCGTTACTACACCTTTATTTTTTGTCTTTGTTGATCTCATATTGTCCATTTCTTTTTGCAGGTGAACCAAGAACCTATCGTGTTCCCCATTGTCCACTCGGATGAGAAAGCGTACAAACTGTACTGTGACTATGCTCACAAAATAGGATTTAGTGTTCGTAAGCAACACTTGACGCACTGGATGCATACGCGCATAGTTAAACTACGGGAGTATTGCTGCTCAAAAGCAGGTATGAAGAATACGAAGAAATCACCTCTGAAGTACCGCAAATCAGATAATCGCACCGGGTGTCTTGCCTACATTGCATTCTAAGCAGATAAAGAAGACAAAAATTGGACAGTGTCTAAATTTGTAGAGGAGCATAACCATCCGTTAGCCACCGAGAAAGATTGTCACTTACTAAGATCTAGACGCAATGTTTCTGAAATGCAGGGGAGCCTTTTGAAAAATATGACGGCTGCTGGAATTAGAGCCGTTGATTCATATAACTTCATATCAAATGAAATTGGCGGGGTTGAAAATGTTGGGTTCTCGAAGACCGACGCGTTCAACTACGTACAAAGAGAAAGAAGAGCCCTGATAGAGAGTGGAGACGCTTCAAGCTTGCTTCGTTTACTGAAGAAAAAACATTTGGCCGACAATATGTTCTCATATGAGGTCCGTACAAATGAGCTTAACAGATTGACAGGCTTCCTATGGATAGATGGGCACAGCAAGATAGACTATGATTATTTTGGAGATGTTGTTATATTTGACACCACTTATAGATTAAATAAGTACAATATAGCTTGCGCACCGTTCATTGCCGTGAATCATCACTGGCAGAATGTTTTCCTTGGTGGTGCATTTATCGCTGAAGAAACAATCGAATCATTTTGCTGGGTTTTCGATTCGTTTCTTTCATGTGTAGGTGGTAAGCAACCTATTACTATCTTCACGGACCAGGATCAAGCAATGTTTGTTGCTATTGAGCGGGTATTGACCTCAACTCGTCATCGATTGTGTCAGTGGCACATATGCAAGAAGGCTCCATCGAAAGTCCCAACCTTCAACAATGACCGAAATGTTCGCAATTGTTTTTATAATTGTATGAGCAGGTGTGATAGCGAAGAAGAGTTCAATAGGTATTGGAATGAAATGATAACGACAGGAGGCCTACATGAGAACAGATGGCTGGGAGATCTCTATGCTATTAGAAGTAGGTGGTCCACAACATTCAATAAAGATGTTTTGGATCTCGATATTTTGTCAACCCAAAGAGGTGAGTCAGCCAACAATTGTCTTCATGGATGTTCAAAGACAACGAGTTCTATAGTTGAGTTTTTTTCCGGAATGGAGAAACTTGTTGCATCGTGGCGCCGCAATGAGCGTGATGAAGATTTTAAGTGTACACAGACTGCTGTGAGCCTAAGATACAAAGTTTCTGACTTACTGAAGCACATTTCAAAGCAGTACACCAGAAAAATATTTGCAATTTTTGAGAAGACTTTAATGGAAGCAGTTTTAGGAGTTAATGTGGTGGATGAACAGAGATATAACGACCGGGACCTCTTATATATCACAACCCAGAGCGATGCTGTTGATGTAGAAAAAAGATGGTTTGTTAGCTATAATCCTGCTACCACTACTGCTCAGTGCTCTTGTCGTGGTTTTGAGACAAAATGTATCTTATGCCGACACATCTTAAGGTTCTATAACTTAAGGAATGTTCGACAGATTCCTAGTACTTATGTTATCAAAAGATATACTGTAAATGCCAGAAATGACATCTACCTACCCGACACGCCCTCTCTGACAGATCATGAATCGAACCTGATATTTAGAAATCATCTGATGCGATTCAGCTATGATTTGGCACGTCAAGTTGAAAATTCTAAAGTAGCAAAAGATCATGTTGTAAGTGCAATGAATGCCCTGTCCATAAAGGTTGGTGGCTTGATTAAAAACGATAAACAGGGCGTGAAAGACTTTTTTGATGAAAGTGAGAGGACAAAGATAGTCGTAAATGACCCGCCAATGAAGAGACCGAAAGGTGCTCCGAGTGCGCGTATGAAAGACCATTGGGAGCGAGGAAACCGAAAACCCAAACCACGTAATATAATGACTTTTCATTTTGTGTTATTTGGAGTATTACAATCGAAATACTTATGATGCTTTTAAAATGCTTTGCAGGTTCTAACAATGGAAAATCTAAAATTGTTGATGACCCATCAACTACGAAAGAGTTCGATTTCTTTGGAAGCCAGGATATAGAGCATCAAGCTTCACCTCCTCACACGCCAGCATTTGATGATTCAAACGACGACTACTTTAATCTGTCATTTAATTTTTCTAGCGTTCCTGATGTATTCAAGCCCTCTTGACAGCAACAAGACAATGTTAGAACATCTTGACAATGATATTATTGTCAGGCATTTGATGATTGAAAAAGTGCACAACATCAAGCATTTTTTCTAGTATGTTTGATTTAAATGGAGAAAGTGCACAACATCATGCATCAACTTTTTTTCCAAACCTACAATAGCATCTAAATGCTTCTTAACATGTAAGTGAAAGAGAGTCCAAAATAGTGATATGGATAAGCAATGAAAGAAGAAACTTTGGAAAACAAGAAGACATGTTACATAAAACCAAAGTCTAGTAGGTTCTACTTGAAGTAATTGAGAAAATATTACATCCAAAATTCAGCATTGTCTCATAAAAACGAAAACCACCCATAAAAACTAATTGTTTTCGGCAACCTTTGCGGAAATATTAGCTAACACCAAATTATGGAATACACGTAAAATATCCGCTGTGATCTCAGCTCGAAAACGAGGCATCTCATCTTGCCAATCCTTTTTTGTTACCCATGATATCTCACTTCTCTAGAGAGCTGCCTCCATGTACTTTAGCACGAACACACCGCAGTCAAAACCGTTACCTTGCTTAGGTATTTCTTCAACTGGCACGATCTTCCACTCTAATATGCTTGGCAGCAAGGCATGGCTAGCATCCCCATGGAATGCACGAACCTATTTGAAACATAAAAAATGATATCAATAAAATATATAAGGAAGAATTACATAATAGTTTAACAGAACCATACCAAAGCGGGAAGGGATCCTCGATGCCGACCACTGGGCATAGAATCATAGAAATCCCATCTGCAATGCTTTAGGTCACACACTAGAAGACACCAATGACTAGGTGCGTGTACTGGCATGAGTAACAAGTCCGCTGTGCTGACATTGTCCGGGGTGATATGACTAATAAGTGCTCTAGAGTTGGTCACCTTGCTCATTTTGTAGTACTGCGCAAATATTTTAATTTGAGATTATTTAAAGGTAGAAAGAATAAAAAATTTGCAAAAACACTTACCGCATGATCGGGTGATATGTATAAAAAACTTTTAAATTTATCCGGTGATATCTTTCTTCGGGCACTTAGTGCAAGTGCATAGGCATTTATGTGGACGTCCGACAACCAACCGACACCTAGCAAGTCGTCCAATAATCTCTAGTCACATATACACTCCCGCTGTGAAAGATCGTTTGGCAGCTGTGATAAGGAAAATAAATTAATCATCTTAAAAGACGTCAACTATTTTTATTTATAATTGTCGTTGTATACCTTTCTGTAAATCTCGTAAGGACAAATCCTATAATTTCACGTTGGCGAGAAGTTATTAAAGATTTGCCGGGATAAGATTCCTCGTACTTCACCTTCTTCTTTTTTTTCGGTGTGGGATGAACAAGCGTCACCTCAAGAGTAGAAAGAGGGGTGGTATCGATGGTAGAAAATACTGCGGAAGGCTCTGGAGAAGGTGAGGGAGATGGTACGGGGGATGAAGCGGGGGATGAAGGGGGTCTAGCACTTGCGTGCTTGAACCACGGCTCACATAAATTCCTTAGGGATTGGACATCCCTTCTAACCTCGTCTATCGCAGACCGGAGTCGATCCTCCATACCCCTCAATCCCTCGACCACCCTCAATATTTCATTCTTCTCCCTCCTAACCCTTCTTAAGAACATCCTCTCTTTCTTTCTTTTTTCCTTCTTCTCCACTCTCTCCTCCTCTACTTTTTCTCCTTCATCGATCATGAATTTCACAATTTCCTTCTTCCGCACCCTATCTTTTTTTTAATGGGCTCAAACTCTGAATCCTCATCCTCCTCCCCGAGAAGCTCACTCTCCAGAGATGTTATATTTGCAAATTTTGTTCTCACCTATAGTTCAAACATTGACATATACAAAAATAATGCAACAATAACATATTCACGCATATGAACTGAACAAATTTGACAAACCTGATCGTCAAGGTTGAGCGTGCGTTGGAGATTAAAATAGAACTTGGCGCTATAACTCAATTTTGACGACCATCGGCAAATCCGAGAACGTGCTATGTAGTTTACGATCAACTGTATGTTTGTATGCTCATACATCCATACCTGCAAAACTATATGGTAAGAGCACTGTAAATAATTGTATAACTTCAAAGTGCTGTCTAACTTACCAGAAGAACAACAGAGCAACCTTCAAAATAACCCAAGTTGTCACCTGGATCTCGGAGAGCACTCCTGCTACTCAACTCGATGAGCTGTCCATGTAAGAATTTGTGTATGGTCTTAGGCCAATTGTACATCATGAATTCTTTCACCCCTTTGATGGTCATCAAGGAGGCAGGAATTTTTAATCCCATCTGTGGGAACATAAAAACGACCACTAGGTACCTAACTAGTATATCGACGCGCCTTTTGTCCAACGTCGGCGACCACTCTTCAGTCGTCAAACCTTTCATCTCTTCTATCAGTTTTTTTTTGGGTGGCCTTAGCGAACGGTTTTCTAACAAAGGAAAAGTCGAGCCCACGATTGGTCAACCCCATAATAAGGGCAATCTCATTAATGGTTAGGTAGACATAGTATTTGCCTAAGTGGAAAGCCTGTTTCTCACGATTATAAAGGCGCACGAGAATGTATAGAAGGGGTATGTTCTGTTGTACAACCCTCATTCTCCGAGGTAGGACCCGCTCAAGGCCACGTAGGCAGGTCAAAGTCAAAGAGGCAAGACAAATCAGCCAGCAGGAGCAAAAGAAGGTTGGCGAGTATGGTCGAAGATACGTACCGAGTATCCCGTATGTCGCCCCAAAGTGTCCGGCAACCACAGAAGACCTGAGCGAGTATCAGCCAGGCTTGTGCGAGCAGCAGCAGATACTCGCCAGATGGGCGACTATGGTCGAAGATGCTCGCCGAGTATCCCATATGTCGTCAGGTCAGGGCTGGGCTATAAAACCCCCCCTACCCCTTGGTTGCCTATAAATAGGACCCCAGGGGTACTTGGATTGGCACCTGTGCTTGAGCTTTTGGAACCCCATTTCTGAATTCTTGAGCCCGTCACCCCTGCTTGCTAGCCAAGTCGGTGCCTTCCTCGTACCTTGCTCGGCCATTCTTGGTTGTGGAGGGGAAGACTCCTTCGAGCTTCCGGGTACGTGGTGGGACCTCCCTGCCGCAGCACCTGGGGTCCTGTTTGTTGCTCTTCTAGCTTCTTCGTCGTTGCCAGCCAAGCCATCTCGCCGGGCTGCTGGGCGAGTAGCCTCCGGCTGCATCGGTCCGAATCTTGAGGTCAGGATTTTCCTGGCGTCAACATTCTGTGGTATCTTAGGTATACTAAATAATGGAAGTACCCGAGCCTCATTTAACACAGTCCTAGACTCCTCTGATAAGACATCAAGTAATGGTTGAGCATTTGTAAGAAAGGTTGAAACAGCGCACCTACAATTCAGATACGGGCTACCTGGCACTGTATTTGGGAAAATCTTCAATGAACGTATGCCACAATAAAATGAAAAAATTTAGACATATCAACAATCAAATAAATATTTCCTTACTTGTGATGTTTCTTCGAAAGATTATAACTCTAATTAGCAGTAGAACTAAGGCTGAAAAAACAAACAAAAAATGTATCAGAAGAAATAGAAATCCGACTATAAAACTACACAAATCCTACTACAAAATTGTTCAAAACAATAACTTCCTACTCAGAAAAGCACCAGTATAAGAACCAGTAAAAATTCCTACTTAAAAATAGCCCCAAAAAATAACTTCACATGAACCTGCAGAAATCCTACTAGAAGAACCACTCAGAAATCCAACTGTACAAGAACCACAAAAATCTCTACTTTAGTGGTGATAAAAAAAATCACTTCACATGAACCTGCAGAAATCCGACTAGAAAAACTACTCAGAAATCCGACTATAATTTACTTCTCAGAAAATGAACTCTACAAAGACCAACACTCAACATGACAAAAAGGAGCTGTAAAACTGCGCAGAAATGTATATAGAAGGAATGCATTTCAGACTATGGAGTACGAGAAAAAAACAACAATGAATTGAAAGGATTAAATCAACTGTTGAGTTCCGACAAGTAAAACAATTCATACCCTTGAAATCGAGGTTGCGGTCGCTTTCGGGAGGATCCTTCGGCCGCGGAAGGCAATGAGCGGAGCCTTTGAATGGAGAGGGAGCAGCGGCATACCTTTGGGACGATCAGTTTCAAAATGGAGCCGAGATTTAGGGTTAGAGAAGGGTGAACGGAGAGGGAGCAGCGGTTTTCGCTGGTTTTAGGGTTTAGAGAAGGGTGAACGGAGAGGGAGCAGCGGCACCGGCGGACTCCGAGTCGAAAGGGTAAAATCTTTCAAAATCGCAAATGAAAATGATGGGCCCCACCTATTTAAAGACGCACAGAAAATCATGGCCTTTGAATCGCAAATAAATATGCTTACATCATTTAATTTTCCCTCTTTTTTGCTTCCTTTAATTTTCCCTCTCAAACCATTTCAAATCATGGCCTAACTGCAACATTTTTGCGGTCATCTCCGGGCAATATGTTAAAAGGCAGCATGTAAATATTAGTGATGAATTTAAAGTAATATAATGTGAAGTTTTCTATTTGTAATGTATTATATATAGAGCGTTGTTAAACGCAAGCCAGTTTTGGCTAAATGCAGGCCACATTTTTTAAAAAGAGCGATGTTAAACGCAGGTTGATTTTAGCTATATGCAGACCATAATTTTTTTAAAAAGATAGTTTAATACTTCATGTATTATGTGTTTTTTCCTTCCATGCAATCGTGTCCACAAGGAGTATACTCGTTTGTTCGAGTTCGATGTGTTTTTAAATTACAACTGGCCTAAAGTTATTCATGGGTATTTGCTACGGCGATGGCGACGGCGGCGATGACGACGATCGCGACGTCGTCGGCGATGGCGGCGATCGCGACGTCGTCGGCGATGACGGCGATGCGGCGTTGGCTGCGATGGCGTCGTCGTCAGCGATGGCGGCCATGGCGGCGATGGCGACGATCGCGTCGTCGTCGGCGATGGCGGCGATGGCGGCGATGGTTAAACTTCGGGTAGTTACGTCGCTAGTGGAGGTTCTTTGGATAACCGCATCCCCATGAATGGGGTGCGGTTAGCGCCTTTAGGGATACTCCATCAACAGCTCTTCCAGATTTACTGACGAAACAGTGATATTCAATGTAACCTCGCATGCATGATATTTTACTTACTTATTTTATGAATGCTATTTTGCTTGGTGATTTATTTAGAAAAATATTAATTTGATTATTGAATATGGTATGTAAATATGAAATTTAGCCTGCATGAATAATTTTTTGGCCTACATATATTCGCGGTCTGCATTTAACATCGCTCTATATATATAGACACGCAATATTAAAAGGCAATATGCCTATTTTTACGCTAACACCATATTTTTTTTTCAAAATAAGCCATCTGATATCTTTCTCCTGAATCCTCGCCTTTTAATCCTAAGCCGAGTCTTGGCACTCATACTCACCGATCCCGTCCACACGCATCCCCCATGACATATCGAACTTAGGGTAGTGGACCTCCCCTTTCAAATCCGCGGTTCTCGGCAGGCACACCCTCTCACAATTCATTCCCATGCTTCTCTCTCGATGCGCGCCGCTTCTATATCCGCATAATCACATAGCTGCAACTACCTAAACCGAATCTCAACACTCATACTCACAACTTCCATCCGCGCGCCTCCGCCATGGCATATCAAGCATGGAGCAGAGGATTGTCATTTCCGCACGTCTACCTCCCCTTCTGAATCCGCAGTTTTCGGCAGGTATTCCTCCCCCTTCGCCATTCATTCCTCGGTTTTCCTTCGATGGTTGCCATTCATTCCCCGGCTCTCCCTCGATGCTTGCCTCCTCTATAGCCAAAGAATCGCATCCCTGCAACTATTTCGCCTCTTCTCAAACATCCCACACCATCTAATCTAGCACACCTCTCTTTCACACACTATGAAGTTCAAAAGATTTTGGTTGGTTTTCTTAATTTCTTTCTCAAAATGCAATCAATTGTACATTAACATCAAACCTATAGTATTATGAGATCGAAGAGGGGCAAATAACAAACATATTCTTGGTATGTTCCATAGGTTTGCACACCCTTCTTCACATATGCCTATTTGTAAGTATATATGTATAAAAAGTATGAACATAATCTACATATATTATATAAATTAATTAATTCTTTCATGAAAACAATATAGTATATATTAGAAACATATTCATATATGTAGACCGTAGTGATGTATTTTTATTTATATGATTATTAATCAAATATGAATTATAAATAATTAAGTAAAGTTTTATTTTATTTTATGTGTAGTAAAAGATTTTAATTTAAGTCTAATTGATAGGTGAATATAAATTAGATCACCTAAAGTTACATAATAATGACACAGTATATTTTTTTGAGTGCATATTATAAATATAGAGCGATGTTAAACGCAGGCCAGTTTTGGCTATATGCAGGCCACAATTTTTTTTTAAAAAGCGATGTTAAATGCAAGCCGGTTTTGTTTATATGCAGACCACAGTTTTTCAAAAAAAAGGTATCATTTTTCCTTTTCAAACTGCAGCCGCCGGACGAGATCGAGTTTCCTCTCTGATCTCCTCTCCCACCTCCGGCGACTCCGGTCGGTGATCCTCTCCGGCCGACCACCTCCTTCCCTTCTTCGGTCGGCGAGCTCCTCTCTCTTCCACTATAACTTATTTTTCTATTTTCGAAAATGCTCCGTTTATTCAAAATGTTGTAAATCGTGTTATGCATCTGAATTTAATTAAATGACAGTGTTTTGTGCATAAATAAAGCCCGGTGTTTTTGTGATTTTACACGTCTTTTATTGATTGAAGCCTTAAAAGGGGTGACCACAAACATATTTTTTGTGATATATAGAATGAAAATGATTATAGTATTAAGCTGCTAATATAAATCCCATTTTATTTAAAAAAATGTGGCCTATAATCATTTTGATTCTAGTAACCATTTTGATTCTATATGATCAAAATGAGTTTTTTTTTAAAACCCATTTTATTTTAAAACTGTGGCGTATAATTATTTAAAAAAAACTGTAGTCTATAGTCATTTTATTTTAAAAAAATGGTCATTCTATAATCATTTTATTTTAAAAAAATGTGGCCTATAATCATTTTGATCAAAATATTGTAAATGATTAAAATATTTTGTGATATATAGAATCAAAATGCTGTGAATGGTGTTTTCATCATGCCACAAACATAATTTTAAGCTGCTAATATAAATCACATTTTATTTTTTAGTATTTGACTGCAAAAATGTAATTATTTGAATTTTATGAATGATATATTTTGCTTGGTGATTTATTTAAGAAAATATTAACTTAATTTTTGAATATGACCTGTAAATATGAAATTTGGCCTGCATGAATAATTTGTTGGCTTGCATATATCCGCGGTCTGCATATAGCCAAAACCGGCATGCATTTAACATCGCTCTAAATATAATAATGTATTATTATTATTTTCGTTAGATTAATATTACTTAAATATTTTTATAATTTTTAGGTACTTACGATTCAACCCGGTCGAACCAATAAAACCGATCGGATCTTGAACCTTTAGTTCATCCGGTTCAGTGCCTAGTCCGGTTATTAAAATCTTGATTAGATTATGAATAAAAATAATTATATAATATAAATTGATATTTAATTTTTTTAACAATGATAATTATATAAAATAAATGTTTTAATTAAATAACATAGTAAAACATGCATGAGTCACCCATGCTCAGTGTGTGGTGAGGATCGACTACATCACTTAATTTTGGTCTTGTTGTCCTGATCTTGTGCAGTATGCGCGGAATAATGATTTCGTCGGTAAAATGACTCAATATTGGGTACCATGTCCATCTGGTCGTAGTCCCATTATCTGGCACCTTGCATTTGGGCATGGGCATGGCGCGGATCCATGCAGGCATCGACTCACTGATCCGTCGAATGATCGTCGATGATTCCTCGTGGATTCGATCTCTAACCGTTTCGTTCACGCTTAATGTGGAGGTGGAATGATGCATTCCTTCCCCAACTGCGCGAAGCACCATGGTGAAAACTGATAGGCATTAGAACCGAATACCTCCTCCGATCCCAAGAGTAGCTGGCCGCCAATATGGCTCCGAACCGCTCATCCTACTCTAGTCCATCTGTAGCTGCACTTAACAACACCATCGAAATTGAGTCTTCCATACCTTGGGGCTTCCCAAATAAAGATCGGTAATAGTCATGAGAGACAACTAGAAATTTATCTTAACCGAGACACCACTACAACATTTTTGGCCTTTAGCAACACTTGAAAACTGTTGCCTAAAACTACAAAGTGTTGCCAAAACATTGAAAACTGTTGCCATAAGGGTGTTCCCTATACGCGTGTTGCCAAAGGTCTAAGGCAACAGTTTTCATACCTTTAGGCAACACTATATAAAAACTGTTGCCTAAACCATTATAATAGGCAACAGTTCTTTGACGAATCTATTGCAACAATTTTGAAATGTTGACTTGTCGTGTTACAATTAAAAAATGTTGCCAAAATGTACAAATGCAACACTACAAAAATGTTGCCAAAAAACGGTGACATTTTTTTTAAAAAAAATTTGCCAATGCCGCGGCATTTTAAAAAAATAAGATGAGATGGTACAAATTATAGCGATAATCACCAAAATCACAAAGACTTAAAAGAACATTTTCATGATACCACAATTTAACCGGCAATATCGTCAAATTTATTCGATTCTTTTGTACAATATAAAAAAGATGAAACAATGGAAATGAGAGATAAGAGTCTCCCTTGAATTGTGGCGAAAATTACAACCCCCGATGATATATTACAGTATAATAGTTGCATAATGTTTAACCCAAAAGTATAAATGGCATCAAGCTAAAGTATAATGGGATTTGCATAACTGGCATCAACATCATCACCACTAAGAAATTCTAGCTGAAAATATGGCAGCCTATCTCCTTCGCCGCGGAGTCGAGGAAGGTGAGCGTCGTGCCGGTTGGTTGCCTGTTGCGCGCTTCTCATAAAACAAGATGTACTAGTCGGCGCTCAATCACATTCCTCTTCCACTGTACTAGTGCCGCCGCAGCCAGCGCCGCCCCCGAACAGTTAACTAAACAGGGAACATACCAGTGTCAGGAAGGCCTTCTTTTCTCAGCACAAGGGTTCTTTTCTTCTACTTGTCTATGATGGCTATCTTTCCCGATGTGCTGAAATACACTCTGTCCACCTGCTAAAAAAACAAAATTCATGAACTAGAAAGAAGAAAGGAATTTAAAATTATTCTTAAATTTTGAAGTTAATCATAGATTAGTTGCAAAATTCCAAGAGTTTACCTACTTCATGAAATCAGTCCCCCAATTATTTTGGGTTGATTTAAGTCCTCCAATTATTGAAATGTTGGATAAGTCGCCTGCTGTTTTGAAATGCATGTCCACTTGCGTTTCCACTACTCCATAAGAAAATAAGTAAAACAAGAGTTTTAATTCCATCACAACAACAATTAGTAAAATAAGAGAGGAATCAAAGTAGACTAAGATTACTGCATCATCTGCCTTCACCAATACAAAAGAATCTACCTTGAGAAGAGCCGGAACATGCATCTCATGCTTAGAAGACTGCTGAATCAGTAATCTTCATCCATCACAGAGAATAAATATTCAGCAGATTGAACAGGGTTTGTGCACGGCCGTTGCCCGAAGTTTCCAACAATAACATTCGGGATGTTTCAACTGAAATGTGATTACCAAAAATGGAGAAGTTCGGCAAAAGATATACCTCACACGGCTACAACGACAAGTATGAACAAGACCCATTACCTCCCCAGAAGCCATGATTCTACCGCTCTGCCTTCTCATCTTCAAGACTCTTCTTCTTTTTATCTTTTTTCTTCTCACTTTCCCCCCATCTGCATCACCAGGCGCATGAGTTACCACACCATATTCCTCCTCTTTGCACATCAGTTACCACACTATATTCCTCCTCTTTGCACATCAGTTACCACACTATATTCCTCCTCTTTGCACATCAGTTACCACACCAATTCTGCACAGATCACTGCATCTACCATATAAACACGAGCTCAACATGGAATTGTACAGCATGTATAGCATCACTTATGATCAAGGAAGTAAGAGATTCACTTATGAAGTAAAAGTTTTCAGGAACTACAATAAGCATACCTCATGAATTTCTCCTATAACTCAATTGTCCTCCTGCACTCTCTCAGCAACAAAACTACACAGAAAATAGTATTGCAATACATTCGAAAATGATTCAAATCTATTATGTGCCAACCTTTAGGCCCTCTTTAAGAGAGCGGTGTCGTTCCGGCTCCATTGCTGCAGGAAATAGAGCTTAGTTTTGAACATAATGGGAGGAAATGAAGCTATCAATCATAAAACTTCCTCTCTACAGAACAATCATCATGTGTGTATAAAGAAACAAAAATCATTCAGGAAAAAAGAGAACATCAACATAACTAGACATTAATTAAATGAGTTTTAGTTGGCTAACGGGCGGGCTCATCTTCCTATAAAAGAGGATAAATTAATGTGAATATGAGGAGTTGAAACAAAGAAACCATACATACACATACACACACTCACACATACACACACACACGCTTAAAAATACGAAGACATACACACACAAACACACACACACACACACACACACACACACTTACAAATACGAAGAGATACAAAACACAATCAGTTATTTTAAAATGGTACTCGAAGATGCTGAGGTATAATGGCATGCTGTTCTCCATGAACATTGACATGAGAAAGCTTAGTTGACAGGTCAGTAGTATCCACCAGGTTTGAGGAGAGCTCATTTTCATTAGAAGATGGAAGAGCAGAAGATGCTTCAATTGCACAAGAGCTTTCAGTTTTTAGCTTTTGAATTTTATGCTTCCACTCCATATTAGGCGGCATGGCTAGCTGGACAAACTGATTACCATCAACTTATTGAAGTGTACAAACCAACTCAAGATGGCCTAGTCATAAACAAATTTTCTTGCATAAAACATTCCCCAACATGAAACAACATGCTCCCCAGAATGAAAACATAACTACACGACACATAAAACTATTTAAATAGAAAACGATAGAAATAAAATATTCATTCTCAAGGATATACACTTGTATATAAATATGTTGATATCATGAATAGAACCGATTCACGAATATTTTTTTTTTGTTTCCTAGAATTCAAGCATACAAAGTATTACAATTTGACAGGGATGACTAGCAGTGTACTACCACTTCATTGCCGCAGACTTCTACGAATGGAGTATATTTTTCAATATAATATAGGCATTACAATATTTTATTATTATGATATTGCGTAAGACATGAATACCCACCCCAAAACACGTAATGTTTGTCATCAATAAAAGCAACATTCAAGTAGGAATGGAAAATAACTGTTGATCTACTCCTGAAGTGTTAGGGCCGTGACTAGAGCTTCACGGAAACCAGAAGGGGAAGAAAATAGCAGGATACACAAAATCACACAAACACACACAACCTAATATAATAGATTATCCACATAAATCATATAACTACAACAATGAAACTAGTGACATTAGAGGTTGTTTGAGAAAAATAGAGCTATTAAAAATCCACATATGTAGCAAATAAAAATTAATCATGTCTCATTGTTAATACCATTGTTATTACAGTACATTTATCATTGAATATTTGCCATAACAACAGGGTTTTATCTAGAAATGCACTTGTCTCAACAATGAGCTGTTGCAGATTTCACAAGAATGAGAAATTTGTTATAACAGAAGGATGATGTTTATCACAAGAATGAAGAAATTTGCTAAAACAGAAGGATTCTATTTGCCTGGAGCACAATAATATCCTACAAATATGCTTCACTTGGGATTATCGTTAGGAAAACAACTATGACGAACAAAAAATAACTGAAATCTGAATTAAAAAAATTGATGGGGGAACAGAGGAAGAACAGAAAAAAAAGCTGTGAAGATCTGAAATATGAAAATCAAAATCCAGTTACAAAATGTTCAAGGACTACCAGACTGATTACTAGTTACCTGCTTACTCCAGTCAATCTGAAAAATCTGAAATCGTGGACTGCTCTCTGTTGCTGTAAGAGAGACTCGCGAGAATCCGAAACCATACCAGAGAAATGGCAAGAATGAATGGAAGACAAAGATCTGCCCAACAATGCACAACTGAAGATAAAGATCTGCCAACTCCGATCCCAAAAATGGCGAGAATGAATGGAAGAGTTCCTGCGGGAATAGATCGAGAGAAAGTCGCCCGCACGGGAGGAAGACGAAGGGGATCGCAGCACTGGAGGAAATGGCGAGGAAATCGCGTACGGGAGGAAGACGAAGGGGATCGAGTCGGGAAAGGTAGGGTTTGCGGAGTGAGATATAATGTATTTATAAATTTATTTTTTTTAAGTAATAATTTGGAGTGTGCAAATAGTAATTTTGGTTGTTGAAAAGGGCTAGACAACATTTTTAACATGTTGCAAATTATTTTTTAAAAAGACAACGTATTATAATTGTTGCCTAAAGTGAACCGTCAAGTGCAACATTTCAAAAATGTTCCCTATAATGGATTAGAGAACATTTATTGAATGTTACACAGAAATTGTTGCCTAAAGATGCTAACTTATTGCAACACTTATAAACTGTTCTCTATTCATGGTTTAGACAACATTTTTATAAATGTTGCAAGTCAAGTGTTGCTAAAGACCAAAAATGTTGTAGTGCACATTAAAAAAAAAATGAAACATAATTGCTTCAATTAATACTACTTGTTGTTAGAAATTTTAATTATAAAACATTATAAATTAAATGTTTTGATTGAAGCTAAATGGTGTTTGGTGTTTGGGCTCCTCATTGTGATGGAAAAGCTCAAAACCAAATTTGGAGGGAATCCAAATATTTGGAGGGAAGCCTTTCATGATGAAAGGGTATTCTTTAGTCCCACCTTGCCATTCTACTTCTTCCCTTAAGTGTATATAAAGAAATTCACACATTCTTATTTGTTCAAAAGAACATAAGAAAAAACTATGAACCACACGCGCGCGCACGCACCGCACCGGACCGGATTCCGGATTCCGGATTCCGGATTCCGGATTCCGGATTCCGGATTCCGGATTCCGGGAAGAATTGAATTGTATTTTTTGTTCCAAAAAGTTTCATAGCATTTTAACCGGAGTTGCGTCGATTAGAATTCGGAGCTGCGTCGAATATATTTCGACGTAGCGTCGTTTTGCCCGCTGGAGTGGCGTGCCGTCGAATGAAATTCGACGCATGCGTCGATAGGACGGTCGATAAGACTTGCGTCGATAGAACTCGACGTAGCGTCGATATGCACTCGACGCAACGTCGATTTGCGTTCTGCCGTTTTACGCGCTTTTCTTTGCCGCTCCTTTATGCATGTTTCTCGCCTTTATTTACGTTGAAAATATTCAACGTATTTCTTCCCGGTTAAGATCTTTACTTTTCTAGCCGTTAATATTTATTATGGCATTTATTTTCTTGCCGTTTTCTGAGATCCTATTTTGGAGGAGATCTTGCGATCCGAGTTTTATATATACTCGTTCTTTCTGCAATTCTAAGATGCTCTCTCATACGCTCTTGTGCTCTCGGTTCCTGTGACGATATTCTTCGTGCTTCCTTTTCTTTACGTTTGTTTCATCAAGTGGTGGTTCAGGTGCTCTGTGCTTCTTCGGTGTCCGCGCACATCGGAGTTTCGGGATCTAGCCGGGTGTTGTACCTTGGAGGAGTGAGCATCGGTTGAAAGCCCTGTCGGAGGGTGGTGCAACTTCTTTAGGGCAGTGACCACACGCCTTACCCAGGCTCGATTCTAAACTATAAATTACTCTCTTATTTATTTCTCATCCCTTCTTGCAATTCTGTTATTATTGTTGTTCATAGAAATAGAACTGCTGTTTTTTATAAAATAATTTTAAAAACCGAAAAATTACATTATTTTGTATATTAATATAGGAATATAGAAAAAATATTCCAACAATCTAAAGAAGTTAATAATTCCACATCAATAGAATAAATAAAATCAATTAATCAAATGATTATCTCTGTTTTAGTGTTTACATGTACAGCAATTTATTATTTATATTTTAAATTTCAGAAATCTGCAATGGCTTCTAGATCTGATGACTTCGTCGGGATCAAACCCGAGAAATTCAATGGAAATGGTTTTCGTCGTTGGCAAGCTCAGATAGAATATTGGTTTAATACGTTAGGCCTTTTGTCTGCCATCTTCGATGCCCCCGCTGTAGAAACTGAAATCCTAGCACTGCAAATGCAGTTGCTTCGACTCTACCATCGTCCTCATCTTCAACTGCAAACGCCACTAGAACCTACGTAAGACGTTTTCCTTATAGAGATCCGGTAGATGTTGAATATCATTGTCGTAACCGAATCCTAAGTGCTTTGTCCGATAGCCTTTACGATGTCTTCCTCCAATATCGTACGGCTAAGGATTTATGGTATGCACTTGAAACGCGCTATAACCTTGACAATGCGGGTATAGAACGCTACAATGTTTCCAACCTCCACAAATTCAAGATTGATGCTTCCAAGCCCATCAATCCTCAACTCCATCAACTAGATGAGATGTTGTCCAAGATCCGAGCCGATGGCTCAATCCTTTCCGAAAATTATCTTGTGGCATGTCTTATTGATTCTCTTCCCGATTCATGGTCCGGCTTTAGCACTAGACTAAGGCATGACCAATCAAACCTCACTTATGTTCAAATCCAAAATGCAATCCACATAGAGGAGGAACATAAGAGCAAAAATTTTAAAACCCCCAAAGACCTTGCTCCTAAAGTAAATCTCACTGAATCGCAAGGCAATCATTCTTCCCACCATCACTTCAAAGGGAAATGAAAGAATTTCAAGAAACCTTTCCGTCAAGGTTCCCGCCATCAAAAACCCAATCATCCCAAGCCTGGTCCCTCTAACCAAAACCCAGGTAAAGGGAAATGGTGCTTCATCTGCGGCCGCACAAACCATTTGTCCACCAACTGCTTCTACAAGAAGACAGAACCCGTGATTGGTAAGTCTCGTGGAGACAAGCCTCAGGCCAACATGATCCAAGCACCGGTTCAACCTATCTTCAGGTTAGATTTGTAACATCCCGACTTTTATTGGGCCACTAGACCCTAGTAAGCCCAATAAAAGTAGACCCGAACGATAGAAAACGACCATTTTAAGTAGCGTTGCGCGCCGCAACTAAGTCATTGGGGTACAGTGACCAGACGAACCCCGATTTGACTTCCGTCAGATCCGTTGAACTCGTATGAACCATACGAGTGCAACGGAATTCGTTGCGCCTCAGTCCGAAGTCGTTTGAAGAAAACGACCATTTTTAGTAGCGTTGCGCGCCGCAAATAAGTCATTGGGGTACAGTGACCAAACGAACCCCGATTTGACTTCCGTCAGATCCGTTGAACTCGTATGAACCATACAAGTGCAACGGAATTCGTTGCGCCTCAGTCCGAAGTCGTTTAAAGAAAATGACCGTTTTTAGTAGCGTTGCGCGCCGCAACTAAGTCATTGGGGTACAGTGACCAAACGAACCCCGATTTGACTTCCGTCAGATCCGCTGAACTCGTATGAACCATACGAGTGCAACGGAATTCGTTGCGCCTCAATCCGAAGTCGTTTGAAGAAAACGACCATTTTTAGTAACGTTGCGCGCCGCAACTAAGTCATTGGGGTACAGTGGCCAAACGAACCCCGATTCGACTTCCGTCGGATCCGTTGGACTCGTAGGAACCATACGAGTGCAACGGAATTCGTTGCGCCTCGATCCGAAGTCGTTTGGAGAAAACGACCATTTCGGGTGTCGTAGCGCGCCGCTACCTCATTATTATAGTGACCGTACGTACCCCAAATCGACTTCCGTCAGACTCGTTGAACTTGTGTGGACAATACAGGCACCACGGAACTCGTTGCACCTCGATACAAGGTCATATGGAGAGTATGCCACTTTAGCACTATGCAGATCGCCTCGGTGAAACGCACGAGGTATAAAGCACACGAGCCCGGCAACGGCCCCGGCAACTCTTATCGGCCTCGAAGAACCTAGATAGACCCCGATCAAACCACGACCCCCCTATTAGGGTAAGAAAGGAAAGGGGGGGGGGGGGAGAAAATATCTCCCCCCACTCACCCCCCCCACCCTTTCATGCACGTGAGGAAAAGAGGGGGGGGGAGAAATATCTCCCCCCCCCCCCCCACTCACCCTCCCTTCATACACGTGGAAGGGAGGGAGAGGGGGGGGGGGATGGCTCCCCTCCTTCCTATAAAAGGAGGGGCAGCCCCTCCATTCCTCCCCCACACACCACCCCTCCCTCTCTCTCTCTCTCTCTCTCTCTCTCTCTCTCCCTCAGCTCCCCTCTGCCAGCACCCCAACCCAGCCGGCCACCCCCTCGCCGGAGCTAGCCGGAGCCAAGCCGCCACCACCCTCCTCTTCCTCCTCCATGGCCGGCCACCACCACCACCCTTCCTCCTCCCGAGAACCCCCTCCACCCCAGGTAGAGATCTCCCCCTCCCCTTTCCTACCTCCCGGAGGAGGCGTTCAGGCCGCCGGCAGTCACGGCCGGCGGCGGCCGCGTCTTCCCCCTCCTCCTCGCGCTCCCTGTAAGGGAGTTACTCCCTTCCCCGGCGGCGGCCGGCGGCGCCAGGCTGCCGGGCCACCGCCGGACGGCTGCCCCCTCCCCGGCGCCCCGACCAGGGGCGGCAGGGAGGGCTGCGCGCGAGGGGGCGGCGGTGCAGCAAGCCGGCACGGCTCGGGCTGGCTGCACCGCGCCTCCCCGCCCCTTCTGCCCCGTTGTCCGGTGGGGTCCGGCGGCGCCCGGCCGCCGGGCCACCACCGGAGTTGGCGCCGGCCCCCGGCGCACCGACCGGGGGCGGCGCCGGTGACCCTCCGACGGGAGGGGCGGCGGCACAGCGGCCTGCATGGCCCATGCAGGCCACGCCGCAGCCGCCCGCCCCTATTACTCCCTTCCCCGGCGGTGGCCGGCGGTGCCAGGCCGCCGGACCACCCCCGGAGGAGTCGCCGGCCCCCGGCGTACCGGCCGGGGGCTTCCCCCATCCCTTCCCTCCGGTGGGGGCGGTGGCGGCAAGCCTGCATGAGGCGTACAGGCCGCCACCGCCCCCGTGCCCTTACAGCACGAACCCCGGCGGTGGCCGGCGGCGCCAGGCCGCCGGACCACCACCGGAGTGGTCGCCTGCCCCCGGCGCACCGACCGGGGGCGGCGCCGGCCACATCCGGCCGCTGCCGGCGGCGGCAGCAGCCGCCTCCCGTCAGGATTGACGGGAGCCGCTCGATCTCCCCCGGGAGATCAAGCAGCTCCCGCAACCTTAATTCCCGCCCCCCCCCCCCCCCCCCTGCATGAATTTGAGTGCCCGCACAGCGGATCCGCTGTGGGAGCCAAGGACGGCGCCCGGTGTGGCGCCCTCAGCTTTCTTCCCTTCTCTATTTGCACCCCAAACCCCCTTAACCTTCCCCATTTTTTTGAGGAAAAATGGGGCCTTTTCAGAAAATTTTTTCGTTTAGAAAAGATTTTCTGAAAAGGCCCCATTTTTCCTCAAAAAAATGGGGAAGGTTAAGGGGGTTTGGGGTGCAAATAGAGAAGGGAAGAAAGCTGAGGGCGCCACACCGGGCGCCGTCCTTGGCTCCCACAGCGGATCCCCAGCGGATCCGCTGCGGGGGCACTCAAATTCATGCAGGGGGGGGCGGGAATTAAGGTTGCGGGAGCTGCTTGATCTCCCGGGGGAGATCGAGCGGCTCCCGTCAATCCTGACGGGAGGCGGCTGCTGCCGCCGCCGGCAGCGGCCGGATGTGGCCGGCGCCGCCCCCGGTCGGTGCGCCGGGGGCAGGCGACCACTCCGGTGGTGGTCCGGCGGCCTGGCGCCGCCGGCCACCGCCGGGGTTCGTGCTGTAAGGGCACGGGGGCGGTGGCGGCCTGTACGCCTCATGCAGGCTTGCCGCCACCGCCCCCACCGGAGGGAAGGGATGGGGGAAGCCCCCGGCCGGTACGCCGGGGGCCGGCGACTCCTCCGGGGGTGGTCCGGCGGCCTGGCACCGCCGGCCACCGCCGGGGAAGGGAGTAATAGGGGCGGGCGGCTGCGGCGTGGCCTGCATGGGCCATGCAGGCCGCTGTGCCGCCGCCCCTCCCGTCGGAGGGTCACCGGCGCCGCCCCCGGTCGGTGCGCCGGGGGCCGGCGCCAACTCCGGTGGTGGCCCGGCGGCCGGGCGCCGCCGGACCCCACCGGACAACGGGGCAGAAGGGGCGGGGAGGCGCGGTGCAGCCAGCCCGAGCCGTGCCGGCTTGCTGCACCGCCGCCCCCTCGCGCGCAGCCCTCCCTGCCGCCCCTGGTCGGGGCGCCGGGGAGGGGGCAGCCGTCCGGCGGTGGCCCGGCAGCCTGGCGCCGCCGGCCGCCGCCGGGGAAGGGAGTAACTCCCTTACAGGGAGCGCGAGGAGGAGGGGGAAGACGCGGCCGCCGCCGGCCGTGACTGCCGGCGGCCTGAACGCCTCCTCCGGGAGGTAGGAAAGGGGAGGGGGAGATCTCTACCTGGGGTGGAGGGGGTGCTCGGGAGGAGGAAGGGTGGTGGTGGTGGCCGGCCATGGAGGAGGAAGAGGAGGGTGGTGGCGGCTTGGCTCCGGCTAGCTCCGGCGAGGGGGTGGCCGGCTGGGTTGGGGTGCTGGCAGAGGGGAGCTGAGGGAGAGAGAGAGAGAGAGAGAGAGAGGGAGGGGTGGTGTGTGGGGGAGGAATGGAGGGGCTGCCCCTCCTTTTATAGGAAGGAGGGGAGCCATCCCCCCCCCCCCCCCCCCCCCCCCCCCCCCCTCTCCCTCCCTTCCACGTGTATGAAGGGAGGGTGAGTGGGGGGGGAGATATTTCTCCCCCCCCTCTTTTCCTCACGTGCATGAAAGGGTGGGGGGGGGGGTGAGTGGGGGGAGATATTTTCTCCCCCCCCCCTTTCCTTTCTTACCCTAATAGGGGGGTCGTGGTTTGACCGGGGTCTATCTAGGTTCTTCGAGGCCGATAAGAGTTGCCGGGGCCGTTGCCGGGCTCGTGTGCTTTATACCTCGTGCGTTTCACCGAGGCGATCTGCATAGTGCTAAAGTGGCATACTCTCCATATGACCTTGTATCGAGGTGCAACGAGTTCCGTGGTGCCTGTATTGTCCACACAAGTTCAACGAGTCTGACGGAAGTCGATTTGGGGTACGTACGGTCACTATAATAATGAGGTAGCGGCGCGCTACGACACCCGAAATGGTCGTTTTCTCCAAACGACTTCGGATCGAGGCGCAACGAATTCCGTTGCACTCGTATGGTTCCTACGAGTCCAACGGATCCGACGGAAGTCGAATCGGGGTTCGTTTGGCCACTGTACCCCAATGACTTAGTTGCGGCGCGCAACGTTACTAAAAATGGTCGTTTTCTTCAAACGACTTCGGATTGAGGCGCAACGAATTCCGTTGCACTCGTATGGTTCATACGAGTTCAGCGGATCTGACGGAAGTCAAATCGGGGTTCGTTTGGTCACTGTACCCCAATGACTTAGTTGCGGCGCGCAACGCTACTAAAAACGGTCATTTTCTTTAAACGACTTCGGACTGAGGCGCAACGAATTCCGTTGCACTTGTATGGTTCATACGAGTTCAACGGATCTGACGGAAGTCAAATCGGGGTTCGTTTGGTCACTGTACCCCAATGACTTATTTGCGGCGCGCAACGCTACTAAAAATGGTCGTTTTCTTCAAACGACTTCGGACTGAGGCGCAACGAATTCCGTTGCACTCGTATGGTTCATACGAGTTCAACGGATCTGACGGAAGTCAAATCGGGGTTCGTCTGGTCACTGTACCCCAATGACTTAGTTGCGGCGCGCAACGCTACTTAAAATGGTCGTTTTCTATCGTTCGGGTCTACTTTTATTGGGCTTACTAGGGTCTAGTGGCCCAATAAAAGTCGGGATGTTACAATCCAATAAAAATAAAGGGATTTTCGTCCCCGAAAATTGGCTAAAGTAGGGGTTTTAACGGACGTACTTGGGGAAAGAGTGCCGGGTATTTTTCTCGAACGAGCGTCTCGGGTTCCCAGGTGAATTCTTCGCGCCCACAATTTGACCACAAGATCTTGACCATCGTGATGGTTTTGTTCCGCAGCTCTTTGATCTTGGAATCCACTATCTTCACAGGTTCGAGTTGGACAGATCGGTCGGATTGTACTGATGTTGGTGGTGCAGGGAGATGCTGCTCTGGTTGGCGTAGGACACGTCTTAGCGAGGAGACGTGAAATACGTCGTGGAGGTTCCCCAGTGCAGCTGGCAGAGCTAGCCTATAAGCCACCGGGCCAACTCTTTCTATGACTTGATATGGACCTAAGTAGCGTGGATCCAGCTTTTTCTGCTTCTTTATTCGAGATATTCCGTGCATAGGCTTTATCTTTAAGAAAACCATATCTCCCACTTGGAATTCCACTTGCCGGTGACGCGCGTCGTAATACTTGGCCTGCCGGCTCTGCGCTTCCAGCATGTGTTCCCGGATTAATCTTATCGCGGCGGTGGTATCGTCGATGTAGGTGACTCCCAAGGCTTCGGGGTCCTCATCCTGTGCCCAAGATAGCGGTGTCCGACATCGTCTTCCGTAAAGGGCTTCGTAAGGTGCCATTTTGATGCTTGCTTGGAAACTGTTATTGTAGGAGAACTCTACTAAGGGCAGTAACTGTTCCCAAGGCTCGCTGTGTTCCACTATGCATAATCGGAGGAGGTCCTCCATCGTCCGATTTGTCCTTTCTGTTTGCCCGTCGGTCTGGGGGTGGAAGGCGGTACTAAAAGCTAATCTGGTTCCTAGATACGCCTGTACTCGTCTCCATTCTTTTGACGTGAAGCGTCCATCGCGGTCAGAGACGATTGACTTAGGTACCCCATGGAATCGGACCACTTGCTCTATAAATAGCCGGGCTAAGATGTCGACGCCGTCGCCTTGTCGGTTTGGAATGAAACGAGCCACTTTGGTGAGTCGATCTACTACGACCCATATTGAGTCGTTTCCTGCACGGGATCGAGGTAAACCATGGACGAAATCCATGGAGATATCTTCAAATTTCCATTCTGGAATTGGCAGGGGTTGTAGTAGACCTCCTGGGCTTCGACATTCCGCCTTGACCATTTGACAGGTCTGGCAATGTGCAACATAATTGGTGACGTCCTTCTTCATTCCTGGCCAATATAACGTCCTTCGCAGATCCGTGTACATCTTTACTACTCCCGGGTGTATGGAGTACCTGGTTTGATGTGCTTCGCGGAGGATTTCTTCCCGGATTCCCTCTGCAGCGGGGATGAAGATGCGGTGTCTGTATTGTAGGATGCCATCATACAAGTTGTAGTCTTCTTGCGCGCCGTGTTGCAAGGCTTGAATGATCGAGGCCGCTTCTACGTCGACCTTCTGGGCTTCCCGTATTCTATCCCTAATGTCACACTGTATCTCCATCCAATAGAGATGAGCCTGGTATTCCATCGGATTTCTGCGGGTGATGAGGATAATATCCATTTTTGCCAATGATTTGACCAACTCCTCCGGCACCATTTCTAACCAACTCCCGGTCCTCGGAGGCTGCCGACTCAAGGCGTCTGCGACCTTATTAGCCTTGCCGGGGTGGTACTGGAGGGCGAAGTCATAATCACAGAGGAATTCTAACCACCGACGCTGCCGGAGGTTCAGCTCCTTCTGGGTGAAGACGTATTTGAGGCTTTTATGATCGGAGAAGATTTCGCATCGTATCCCGTAGAGGTAGTGTCTCCAGACTTTTAATGCGAAAACTACCGCCCCCAGTTCCAGGTCGTGGGTGGCGTAGTTTAGCTCATGTGGCTTGAGCTGACGTGAGGCGTAGGCAATCACCTTACCATGTTGCATAAGCACGGCCCCTAATCCTTTCAGAGAGGCATCAACATAGATTTGAAAACCCTCGGTACCGGAGGGGAGGGTTAGGATTGGGGCCGATATCAGCCGGTTCTTCAGTTCGATGAATGCTGCCTCGCATTCGGGAGACCATTGGAAGGTCACATCCTTCTTGGTGAGAGAGGTAAGTGGTAACGCGATTTTGGAGAAACCTTCGACGAACTTACGGTAGTAGCCGGCGAGGCCAAGGAAACTTCGGACGTCTGCTGCTGTCTTAAGTGGCGGCCAATCTCGTACTGCTTGCACTTTGGCCTGATCCACTGCTACTCCGTTTTTGTTGATGGTGTGTCCCAGAAAGCCGACTTCTTCCATCCAGAACTCGCATTTGCTAAACTTGGCGAAGAGCGAGTGCTCTCTTAGCTTAAGTAGTACCATTTGGAGGTGCCTGGAGTGATCGGTTTTGTTCTTTGAGTAGATGAGGATATCATCTATGAAGACTATTACGAAATGGTCCAGAAAGGGTTTGAATACTGTATTCATCAAAGCCATAAAGGCGGACGGGGCATTGGTTAGCCCAAATGGCATTACCATGAACTCGTATAGTCCGTAGCGAGAGCTGAAAGCGGTCTTGGGAATGTCCTCTTCTCGCACTCTAAGTTGATAGTAGCCGGACCTTAAGTCCATCTTGGAAAAGACAGACGCGCCTTGCAGTTGATCGAACAGTTCATCTATCCGGGGTAGGGGATAGGTATTCCGGACCGTGAGTTTATTCAAACCTCTGTAGTCGATGCAGAGGCGCAGCGATCCATCCTTCTTTTTAACGAACAGTACTGGGGCTCCCCAGGGAGAGGTACTAGGACGTACGAATCCTGCGTCGACTAACTCTTGTAGCTGAATTTTGAGCTCGGCCAGTTCCCTCGGGGCCATCCGGTACGGTGCCCGGGACACTGGTCGGGCTCCTTGAGTAAGTTCGATTTGGAAGTCCACTTCCCGTTGCGGGGGCAACCCGGGGAGTGACTCTGGGAAGATATCTGGGAAGTCCCTGATCACGGGTACTTTAGAGAGTACTTGCGTCGTGTTTTCCATCTCAAAGTAGATTAGGTATATCTCGTCCTTCCGCCGCACTGCCTTGACAGTTTGTGCAGATGTTAAGATGATGCGGGTGACGGAGGGTATACCTGCTAGGGTGATAACTTGCCCATTCGGATTCTGGAGGCGGATTTCTCGAGTTGAACAATTGATTTGGGCGCTGTGCTCTGCCAACCAATCCATCCCCAGAATGATGTCGAACCCGGTTATTGCTAAGATGGTGGCGTTGACTTCGAACTCTATGCCTCCTAGCATTGCCTGGAAGGAACACTTTTCGGTGGAAGTCATATCTGATCCATCCGGGAGTCGTATTCGGATTGACATCCCGGATGATCGTACCGTGTTCTCCTTGTCTGCGATGAAGTTTTGTGCAACGAAAGAATGTGTGGCGCCGGTATCGAACAGTGTTTTAGCGGGGCGACCTTCTACCAAAAGTAAACCTGACAACATATATGTATATATATATATCATAATCAAAAGCTTTCGTACATATACATGAGTAGGGATGACATATACAAAAGTCCCAACATATAAAGCTATAACATCTCCTAGGATATCCTACTATCGGAAGTAGATACCTATCACTACGTCAGGAGCAGGACCGTGCTGGAGATCCAATGCGTATGCCTCGAGCGGTGCTGCTCTGCCCTGCCTAGCCGGCTCCCTCCTGCCTGCGGGACGTCCTCTGCGTCCACCTCGTCCTCTCTCTGCCGCTCTCTGTACTGCTCCTAAGCCGGGTCTCCCGGTAGCCTGCGGGCAAAAGGCTCGTATATGCCCAGGCTGCTGGCATAGGTAGCAGTTCCCTGCGAAGGGAACATCTCGTCGTGCGGCTGGGACGACCTGAGGTGCTGGGGCTGGGGGTGCTGGTCGGGGCTGGGGTGCTGGTCGGGGCTGGGGTGCTGGTCGGGGCTGGGGTGCCCGTCTATATGGCTGGTGACGCTGACGCTGTCTCCCATCTCGGCCCTGCCTGCGAGGACCTACCCCTCTCTCCCGGCCCTGGGTCTGGGGAACACCTACATGTCCCCTCCGCTGCTGGGCTACCATCCGCTGGTCCATCTCCAGAGCGGTGGCATGTGAGGCGATCGTGTGGAAGGATGCCTGGGAAATCATGATCAGGGCCTGACGGAGGTCGTCTCGTAATCCCCGATAAAATCTGGCCGCCCTGTCCCTATCTGTACCTGCTAAGGTCCCGGCGAAGCGGGCCAGGTGGATAAACTCTCTCTGGTAGTCTGGAACTGTCCTAGCTCCCTGCCTGATCTGCAGGAACCGCTCCTGGAGTGCCATCCGGTCTGCATCCGAAATGAAGTGCTCCAAGAAGGCCTCTGAGAACTCCCCCCAGAGAATGGTGCTGAGGGGTCGCCCTCTAAAAGCGGAGCGGCTAGCTGCCCTCCACCAGTCTCGTGCATAGCCCTCCAACATGGTCACTACTAGGGATACTGCGGCTACTGCTGGGCACATCATCCCTACAAGAAGCTCCTCTACCCTCTCCACCCACTCCTCGGCCTGGATAGCTGACTCTGTACCTCGGAAGGTGGGGGGCCTTAGCCCTCGGAACGTGGTCAGCAGATCGGTGGGTACGGTGGCCTGCTGGGGTGGTCGTAGGGTGGCTGTCTGGAAAGCTGCTAACAAGGCTATCAGTGTCCGTCCTAGCTCTGTATCTCCAAACGGAGCTGCGGCTGGTGTGGCTGGGACTGGTGGTGGGGTGGTAGGGTGGTACTGATCCTCAGAGGAGGACCTTCCGTTGCTCGACTCCGGTATCTGGAGAAGTAACAACATGAATATCAGAACTTGCAAAAATAAGGGAATTTTGCAGGACTGAAACGAAAAGTAAGCGGAAAGCGTGTGGGTGTACTACCGTGCAGTCTCGAATCCTTAACTCTAAGCCTAAAGGGTCCACCAGGCTTCCGCTGCGTGGTTCGTCCCGAACCAAGGAACGGAAACGGGGACGAGAGGATCGAAAGACTGCCCCATGTGGTCGGATCGTGGTAGCTCTGATCCATTTGTAAGGCCCCCCCCTCCCTAATCCTGAACCGGGTTCAGGGAGGGGGGATCTTACTGCCCAAAGAAGACCACCCAGCGCTTTCCGGGTGGCGACGTCCCACCCGCTTAAGCACTGAGCGGTCTCTTTGTCAGGCACAAGAATCACAACTTCACATCAGAACGCATAGCGGAAGCAATCAACCAAAAAAATAGGAAACCAAAACACACTGCTTATATTTACATACTTAACGGGGCCGAAGCCTAACGTTTACAAAAGTGCCTTGAAGGCTACATCGACTGAACAAAAGGGCCTAAGCCGGTCCTATACTCTAGGACTCACGTCTCGGAAGACAGGGGGCGGGGCTGGGAAAGTCGTACGGATCATCTCCAAGGCTTCGAGATCAACCTGTGGTGTGGGGGCTTCACGCTGTCCCGTCTCCTGTGATTGGTTATAAGAAATAACCGTTAGTCACAGAGCTAAGTAGAAAACACATCCCCCTCCCCGGATCCGTATCCAGGGGGCGGCTAAAGACAGAATTTGAAATAGCCGAAGCAAGGAAAGGGTTAGCAGCAGGCAAATATATATATTTATATATATATATATATAGCGGGGCTCCTGCCCTAGTATCCACAACCGCGCCGTATAGTAAATATCTAACACTATCGCGCGCATACACACACCCAGGTACTCAAGACCTGTAACCACACAAAGGACCCTGTGTCGACACAGTTTTAGACCGCTTTAGTTCAAGCAGGGGAGCTAATCCCGCGGGCCTCACCGATGTGGCCGTCGGCGACAGTGGCCAGTCCTGCCACTTCTGAATGTAGTCGTACCGTATCACTCAGGCCCTCCTGTACAACTTAGTGTACTGAGTGGATGTGAGCGACATCCGGCGAACTGATTTTTAGGCCGACCAGCGGAGGCGAAACTACAGGCTCAGAGGGTAATAACCCGTTGTGCCCATCTCCCTGTCGCCATGAGTCGTCAACCCACCCGCACCGGTACGAACGGTCTGCGAGCGTGACCGACCCGCCACTTCCAATCAATCTTCACCCGCTTTATATAAAACAAACCCTTAGGCCACGGGGCAATTTCTACTCGACCGGTCGCACGATCTTGGACCGGGAGGCTTAGCGGTAGGAGGGCTCCTTGCTTGGGACTAACCTGGGAGGAGAGACTCGACTCCGGGTTTTTCCCAACTAAGGCCTCGCCGAAGGGAGGATAAGCACCGCATTCGTTGCCACAGCAGCTCTGCGCTAGTAAATAAATTAGGCCGAAGAATGGGCCATGTGATAAACAGAAAAGTAGGCCGAAAGCAAAGGCCATGTATTAAACAGGAAAGTAGGCCGAAAGCAAAGGCCATGTACTAAACAGGAAAGTAGGCCGAAAGCAAAGGCCATGTAAATAGGAAAGTAGGCCGAAAGCAAAGGCCATGTAAATAGGACCAGTACGAGACTGGATTTAAATGAAAGTGCTGAATGTAAATGCGGGGGACCAATACGAGACTGGATCTAAATGAAAGTACAGAATGTAAATGCGGGGGACCAGTACGAGACTGGATTTAAATGAAAGTACAGAATGTAAATGCGGGGGGGACCAGTACGAGACTGGATTTAAATGAAAGTACAGAATGTAAATACGTGGGGACCAGTACGAGACTGGATTTAAATGAAAGTACAGACTGTAATTGCATAAGATGAAATGGTTAGTAGTCCAATCACTCTTATCAGAGGAGGCTTCGATCGACGACTCCGTACTTTTATCATTGTCGCGACGAGGTTACGTTTTGGCGCCGCGTCGCGATGTCGTTCCGATTTTTGCGTTGCCTTTCCGAGCTTAGTTGGTCTCTTAGCTTACTATGCATAATTTTGGGATAAGTATTTAAAATATGCGTCGAGGGGACGCCGATTTATTTTAATGAATTTCGCTCTTTTCCGGGCGTCTATTTTTGTTTGAAAAGGCTTTCGAGGGGTCAAATCACAAGTCCACACCCCCTATCTTTGATAGTATTTGTAAACTACCTATATTTAGTGCCCCTAATATTTGGGAAATTTTAGAGACCCATTTGGGTATTTTAATACCTAAAATAAACTTTATATTGGATTTTAAAAATAGTAAATCTTGTCCTAAAATTCCCCAAAAATTACGGGGGGTGCCCCTTAGGGTGAGACACATTTTTCGTTTAGAAAAGATTTTCTGAAAAGGCCCCATTTTTCCTCAAAAAAATGGGGAAGGTTAAGGGGGTTTGGGGTGCAAATAGAGAAGGGAAGAAAGCTGAGGGCGCCACACCGGGCGCCGTCCTTGGCTCCCACAGCGGATCCCCAGCGGATCCGCTGTGGGGGCACTCAAATTCATGCAGGGGGGGCGGGAATTAAGGTTGCGGGAGCTGCTTGATCTCCCGGGGGAGATCGAGCGGCTCCCGTCAATCCTGACGGGAGGCGGCTGCTGCCGCCGCCGGCCACGCCGCAGCCGCCCGCCCCTATTACTCCCTTCCCCGGCGGTGGCCGGCGGCGGCAGCAGCCGCCTCCCGTCAGGATTGACGGGAGCCGCTCGATCTCCCCCGGGAGATCAAGCAGCTCCCGCAACCTTAATTCCCGCCCCCCCTGCATGAATTTGAGTGCCCCCACAGCGGATCCGCTGGGGATCCGCTGTGGGAGCCAAGGACGGCGCCCGGTGTGGCGCCCTCAGCTTTCTTCCCTTCTCTATTTGCACCCCAAACCCCCTTAACCTTCCCCATTTTTTTGAGGAAAAATGGGGCATTTTCAGAAAATCTTTTCTAAACGAAAAATGTGTCTCACCCTAAGGGGCACCCCCCGTAATTTTTGGGGAATTTTAGGACAAGATTTACTATTTTTAAAATCCAATATAAAGTTTATTTTAGGTATTAAAATACCCAAATGGGTCTCTAAAATTTCCCAAATATTAGGGGCACTAAATATAGGTAGTTTACAAATACTATCAAAGATAGGGGGTGTGGACTTGTGATTTGACCCCTCGAAAGCCTTTTCAAACAAAAATAGACGCCCGGAAAAGAGCGAAATTCATTAAAATAAATCGGCGTCCCCTCGACGCATATTTTAAATACTTATCCCAAAATTATGCATAGTAAGCTAAGAGACCAACTAAGCTCGGAAAGGCAACGCAAAAATCGGAACGACATCGCGACGCGGCGCCAAAACGTAACCTCGTCGCGACAATGATAAAAGTACGGAGTCGTCGATCGAAGCCTCCTCTGATAAGAGTGATTGGACTACTAACCATTTCATCTTATGCAATTACAGTCTGTACTTTCATTTAAATCCAGTCTCGTACTGGTCCCCCCGCATTTACATTCTGTACTTTCATTTAAATCCAGTCTCGTACTGGTCCCCCCCGCATTTACATTCTGTACTTTCATTTAAATCCAGTCTCGTACTGGTCCCCCGCATTTACATTCTGTACTTTCATTTAGATCCAGTCTCGTACTGGTCCCCCGCATTTACATTCAGCACTTTCATTTAAATCCAGTCTCGTACTGGTCCTATTTACATGGCCTTTGCTTTCGGCCTACTTTCCTATTTACATGGCCTTTGCTTTCGGCCTACTTTCCTGTTTAGTACATGGCCTTTGCTTTCGGCCTACTTTCCTGTTTAATACATGGCCTTTGCTTTCGGCCTACTTTTCTGTTTATCACATGGCCCATTCTTCGGCCTAATTTATTTACTAGCGCAGAGCTGCCGTGGCAACGAATGCGGTGCTTATCCTCCCTTCTGCGAGGCCTTAGTTGGGAAAAACCCGGAGTCGAGTCTCTCCTCCCAGGTTAGTCCCAAGCAAGGAGCCCTCCTACCGCTAAGCCTCCCGGTCCAAGATCGTGCGACCGGTCGAGTAGAAATTGCCCCGTGGCCTAAGGGTTTGTTTTATATAAAGCGGGTGAAGATTGATTGGAAGTGGCGGGTCGGTCACGCTCGCAGACCGTTCGTACCGGTGCGGGTGGGTTGACGACTCATGGCGACAGGGAGATGGGCACAACGGGTTATTACCCTCTGAGCCTGTAGTTTCGCCTCCGCTGGTCGGCCTAAAAATCAGTTCGCCGGATGTCGCTCACATCCACTCAGTACACTAAGTTGTACAGGAGGGCCTGAGTGATACGGTACGACTACATTCAGAAGTGGCAGGACTGGCCACTGTCGCCGACGGCCACATCGGTGAGGCCCGCGGGATTAGCTCCCCTGCTTGAACTAAAGCGGTCTAAAACTGTGTCGACACAGGGTCCTTTGTGTGGTTACAGGTCTTGAGTACCTGGGTGTGTGTATGCGCGCGATAGTGTTAGATATTTACTATACGGCGCGGTTGTGGATACTAGGGCAGGAGCCCCGCTATATATATATATATATATAAATATATATATTTGCCTGCTGCTAACCCTTTCCTTGCTTCGGCTATTTCAAATTCTGTCTTTAGCCGCCCCCTGGATACGGATCCGGGGAGGGGGATGTGTTTTCTACTTAGCTCTGTGACTAACGGTTATTTCTTATAACCAATCACAGGAGACGGGACAGCGTGAAGCCCCCACACCACAGGTTGATCTCGAAGCCTTGGAGATGATCCGTACGACTTTCCCAGCCCCGCCCCCTGTCTTCCGAGACGTGAGTCCTAGAGTATAGGACCGGCTTAGGCCCTTTTGTTCAGTCGATGTAGCCTTCAAGGCACTTTTGTAAACGTTAGGCTTCGGCCCCGTTAAGTATGTAAATATAAGCAGTGTGTTTTGGTTTCCTATTTTTTTGGTTGATTGCTTCCGCTATGCGTTCTGATGTGAAGTTGTGATTCTTGTGCCTGACAAAGAGACCGCTCAGTGCTTAAGCGGGTGGGACGTCGCCACCCGGAAAGCGCTGGGTGGTCTTCTTTGGGCAGTAAGATCCCCCCTCCCTGAACCCGGTTCAGGATTAGGGAGGGGGGGGCCTTACAAGATTATACTCCTAGTCTTCTTCTCACTTGTTCATCAGATTGGTGGCTTGATTCCGGAGCAAATGTTCATACTTGTTTTGATCGTTCTTGCTTTGCCACCTTTCAGGACATCAGTGGAGGAAGCGTGATCTTAGGAGATGCTTCTTCGGCACAAATACTTGGACGCGGGCGAGTGGATCTTAGGTTGACATCCAGGAAGACACTAGCCTTGCAAGATGTGCTTTATGTGTCGAGAGTTAGGAAGAATCTTGTTAGCGGATCTTTGCTAGTGAAGAAAGGTTACAAGATTGTCTTAGAGTCAAATAAAGTTGTAATAACATTAAATGATGTCTTTATTGGCAAATGATATATTTGTGATGGTTTATTCAAATTAAATGTTGCTGATTTAGAAATAAATCAGATTTCATCTTCTTCTATTTCATGTTCAAATTTAGATTTTTGGCATGCTAGATTAGCACATGTGAATTCAGATTCAATGAAAAGAATGATGACTTTAAATTTAATTCCGAAATTTAATATTGCACCAAGTTCTAGATGTGAAATTTGTGTACAATCTAAATTTTCTAGGAAACCTTTTAAAACAGTGGAAAGAACTTCAAAACCTTTAGAGTTAATTCACTCGGATGTGTGTGACTCGAACCGCCAACCCACTAGAGGTGAAAATAAATATTTTGTAACTTTTATTGATGACTTTACTAAATATTGTTACATATATTTATTAAAAACTAAAGATGAAGTCTTTTCATATTTTAAGATTTTCAAAGCGGAAGTAGAAAATCAATTAGGATCATCGATTAAAATTCTTAGATCCGATCGAGGTGGAGAATACACTTCGAATGAACTAACCCAATTTTGCCAAGAACATGGGATTATTCATCAAGTGACTGCTCCATATTCTCCTCAATCGAATGGTGTAGCTGAACGTAAAAATCGGACCTTGATGAACATGGTCAATGTCATGTTAGCCGAGTCCGGTGCCCCAGAAAATCTCTGGGGAGAAGCGTTGCTCACTTCCTCCTTCATCCTTAATAGGATTCCATCTAAACAAAGCGATAAGACACCTTTTGAACTATTCAAATTAAGAAAACCCAACCTCCAAATTCTTCGAGTGTGGGGGTGTTTAGCTAAGGTAGCAATTCCTGAACCTAAGAGAAAGAAAATAGGACCAAAAACATTAGACTCTATTTTCATAGGATATGCATCCGATAGTAGTGCTAATAGATTTCTCATCACTAATTCCCTAATTAGTGAAATATCTAACAACACCATTATAGAAGCTAGAGATGCAGCTTATTTTGAAGATAAATTTCCATATAAACTAAATAACTCATCTCAACCTTCAACTAGCTCAAACCAACCATCCACTTCTTCTATTGAACCATTAGAAAATGATGAACCTAGAAGAAGCAAAAGAGTTTGAACCGAAAGATCCTATGGGGAGGACTACTTCACTTATCTAGTTGAAGGAGATCCTAATACATATGAGGAAGCAATGACCTCATCTGATTATCCCTTTTGGAAAGAAGCAATTAATCTAGAAATTAATTCTATCTTAGAAAATAAAACTTGGATCCTAACCGATTTACCTCCCGGTGCCAAAGTCATATGATGTAAATGGATCTTTAGAAAGAAATTAAATCTGGATGGATCCATAGATAAATATAAGACTCGCCTTGTAGCTAAAGGCTATGCCCAAAAACAAGGAATAGATTATCTAGACACATATGCTCCAGTAGCTAGAATAACCTCTTTTCGTATTCTAGTCGCATTAGCTTCGATCCATAGGATGATCATTCATCAAATGGATGTCAAGACAGCTTTCTTGCATGGAGACTTAGATGAAGAAGTCTACATGTCTCAACCCGAAGGTTTTGTGGTCAAAGGCCAAGAAACCAAAGTTTGTAAATTAATTAAATCTCTTTACGGTTTAAAACAAGCACCTAAACAATGACATCAAAAGTTTGACTCCGTAGTCTTAACTTTTGGTTTCAAATCTAATGAATTTGATAAATGTATTTATGCCAAACAAGACGGAAATGAAATTGTCTTGTTATGTCTCTATGTAGATGACATTTTAATCTTTGGAAACTCAATTAAAATTATTAATGAAACCAAAAATAATTTATCATCCAACTTTGATATGAAAGATTTGGGGGAAGCAAACATTATATTAGAAATGAAACTAGTCAAAAATGATTCTAGCGTATCATTATCTCTTTCACACTCGATTGAGAAAATGTTGATTAAATTCAACCTATATGATTCCATTCCCGCTTCTACTCCATATGACGCTAGTGTAAAACTTTGTAAAAAAACTAATGAACCTGTTGATCAACACAGGTATGCACAAATGATAGGATCACTCCTATATATAGCTAACCGCACTAGGCCCGACATTTCCTATGCCGTAGGCCGCCTTAGTAGATATACTAGTAATCCAAGTGATGAACATTGGATAGCACTAAATAGAATATTTAAATATCTTCGTGGAACTATGGATTATAGTTTAGTGTACACGGGATTTCCCGGAGTACTAGAAGGATATTCAGATGCCAATTGGGTAACTGATTCGTTAGACGTTAAGTCAACAACGGGCTATGTATTCCTCCTTGGAGGTGCTACCATTTCATGGGCTTCTACAAAACAAACAGTTATTTCTAGAAGCACCATGGAATCGGAGCTTATAGCTTTGGACACTACATGTGCCGAAGCAGAATGGATTAAAATTTTACTTAGTGAAATTCCTTTAATTGAAAACCCCATGCCTGCTATCTCTTTACATTGTGATAACAAAAGTGTTATTGATTTAACTGCTTCTAATAGTACTAATTCCAAAATGAATAAGTTCATGAGAATCAGGTACAAGTCCGTGAAGCAAAGAAGAAAAGAAGTGATATCACTCAACTATGTAAAGTCAGAATTGAATCTGGCTGATAATCTTACCAAGGGATTGTCCCGAAGGGAGATATTATTGTCATCGAGGGGAATGTGGCTTAAGCCCACATGATTTGCTGCCAACGGTGGATACCCAACCCATGTGATTGGAGATCCCATGAAGTGGGTTCAATGTGGTAGAAACGAAGCCGTTGATGTAGCGTAGTTGGGAGCACAAAATATAAGGTTGAGAAAACCTTCTCCCCATTCCTATGATGTTGTGCTCTACGTAACAAGTTAGGATGAATTTAATTAAGTTCTTAATGGTTGCCAAAGGCATATTTCTTTGCGAGATATTGGTTACGAATATCTCTTGAGGCACCACCTATGTGGGGGTTGTTGTGAGGCCGCAACTTTGGGATCCGGGCTGAACCCAAAATAACTCTAATGAAAAATCAAGGAATGCGCATGGCAATTAACGCGCCCACCGCCATAACCCAAGAACAACCAATCTTTTGTGTGCTTATCTAATTTACCGGTCAAAAGTTTATAATTCAAAGCCTCTGGCACATTATACTCTTCGGTAGAGGAAGTAAGTACTAAGTATAGATTCAAGGTAACCATTCCATCTATACCCATTGCATTAGATACAACTTGATGAAGCAAATTTGTATTTGATTTTATTTATTATTAGTAATATCATATTTATGAAGTTCGCTTTTGGTTTATCGCTTTTGTGGGCGATTGTTAGAAATTTTAATTATAAAATATTATAAATTAAATGTTTTGATTGGAGCTAAATGGTGTTTGGTGTTTGGGCTCCTCATTGTGATGGAAAAGCTCAAAACCAAATTTGGAGGGAATCCAAATATTTGGAGGGAAGCCTTTCATGATGAAAGAGTATTCTTTAGTCCCACCTTGTCATTCTACTTCTTCCCTTAAGTGTATATAAAGAAATTCACACATTCTTATTTGTTCAAAAGAACATAAGAAGAAACTATGAACCACACGCGCGCGCGCGCGCGCACGCACCGCACAGGACCGGATCCGGATTCCGGATTCCGGATTCCGGATTCCGGATTCCGGATTCCGGATTCCGGATTCCGGATTTCGGGAATAATTGAATTGAATTGTATTTTTTTGTTCCAAAAAGTTTCATAGCATTTTAACCGGAGTTGCGTCGATTAGAATTCGGAGCTGCGTCGAATATATTTCGACGTAGCGTCGTTTTGCCCGCTGGAGTGCGTGGCGTCGAATGGAATTCGACGCATGCGTCGATAGGACTCGACGCTTGCGTCGATAAGCCTCGCGTCGATAGAACTCGACGTAGCGTCGCGCTTTTCTTTGCCGCTCCTTTATGCATGTTTCTCGCCTTTACTTACGTTGGAAATATTCAACGTATTTCTTTCCGGTTAAGATCTTTACTTTTCTAACCGTTAATATTTATTATGACATTTATTTTCTTACCGTTTTCTGAGATCCTATTTTGGAGGAGATCTTGCGATCCGAGTTTTATATATACTCGTTCTTTCTGCAATTCTAAGATGCTCTCTCATACGTTCTTGTGCTCTCGGTTCCTGTGACGATATTCTTCGTGCTTCCTTTTCTTTACGTTTGCTTCATCAAGTGGTGGTTCGGGTGCTCTGTGCTTCTTCGGTGTCCGCGCACATCGGAGTTTCGGGATCTAGCCGGGTGTTGTACCTTGGAGGAGTGAGCATCGGTTGAAAGCCCTGCCGGAGGGTGGTGCAACTTCTTTAGGGCAGTGACCACACGCCTTACCCATGCTCGATTCTGAACTATAAATTACTCTCTTATTTATTTCTCAACCCTTCTTGCAATTCTGTTATTATTGCTGTTCATAGAAATAGAACTGCTGTTTTTTATAAAATAATTTTAAAAAACGAAAAATTACATTATTTTGTATATTAATATAGGTATATAGAAAAAATATTCCAACACTTGTATTCTTTTTGTTGTGTTTTGATTCTTTGTGAAACAATCAAAATTCTCAACAACATTAAGGATGTCACTTCCCATGCATGAAGCTGGTATTGTAAATGAATATATAATTTGATAAGAAATACCATGTTTTTATTTTATTTTAGGAAATATGTAGTTTCTATTCTCGTTTCGAGTAATTTTCATGAAACAATCTGACCCCGTTCATGATTTTAGATAGCAGGCGCAGAGCTAGTCGCCTGAGCGCGTCTCTACTTAGTTCCACCCATGATAACAATGGAATGACGACGGAGTTACCCCGAAACCCCCCAAAGAAGAAAATCATGACTTCAATTGTTTAGCCTCAAAGATCTACAATTCACCACATCCAACACAATGAGATCTTGCTTATTCACAGCATCCAAAATAAATATTTCTTATTTTTTATATGAACAAGTTTTATTATGAGCATAATATATATAATAACTAACATTTGTGACAAGGTCTTGTCACTGCTTATTTTGAATCTTGTAAATACTTAAATAAATAAAAAGTCTTGCTGTACTTATTTTGAATCATTACCAAACCTTTTGCCTTGGAGTTAGCATAATTACATATGCACCCCTCCTACTTTTGAAAGCACAAAACCTCCCTTATAAGTTTACATTTCATATCATCCATGAACAAAATATCCCATTGGGGTAAATTTTTAGGGGCATCTTTTTCTGCATGGATATTATGAAATGTAAAACTACATGAGAAGTTTTTGTAATTTCAAAAGTAATATGAGTGCAACATATAATTTAGCAAATTTTGACGGAAGGTCCTGATAAATGACCCGGGTAAAACATTTCCTCTTTCACGTGGTGGTCATTGTTTGACTTTTCGCTCCCGCGCAACTTTCACAAGTTCAAACCGTGCATGCAATCAAAATTCATGTCCATATCACCTATCAACATATTAAGCGACTGCAGCTGATCCTCGAAGAAGCTGATATCATCAAGTCCGTCGCCTCCCATTTCTTCGGAGCTCAGCCATTCCGCGAACAGAACTTTGGGGAAAGTGCTTTTGAAGCTTCCGTCGTCAACGGCGCCTGCTGGCGACATCGAGATTTTGTTGCTCATTTCCCGTAGATGAAAGCTTTCGGTTATGGTGTCTGGGTTGATGGAGTTATGGACCTCTTTTAACACAACATTGGGATCTCCGCGGTTTGAATGATCTAGAACTTTCTTCTTCAGATACGAGTTCCAGTAGTTCTTGATCTCATTATCGGTTCTTCCCGGCAGATGCATCGCGATCCGCGACCATCTGTGAGCATCGGCGAACATTTGTTAGTGGTTATTTATCTTTTGATCCCCTTCCCAGCTTATGTTTTCTTTCTATCACCTCTTGAAGTGATATTAAGTTATTCGTTAAGGTTCTGTTTGGGGGACCAGCTCGCACCTACAACGGAATAGCTGAATGGGGATTGTCGCTAATTTATTTTTATTAGCAGGAGTCCACATTCAATCATCAAAGCCGTTCAATAAAATTTTTATTACATTGTCTTTAAAGCTTACACAATGAAATTATAAATAAGTAAAACCTAGTAAAATATATTAATAAATAAAACCGAAATAAAGTAACAAACTATACAAATATGAGTGCAATGTGAAAAAAATAAAATATCACTTGCATTGTTGAAATTTTGTTGTGATAGATGGAGCGAATTATCGATCGAAATATTGATGTCAAGATTAAATATTCTGCACTAGAACACATGTCCACACACATACACGCACATTAGCAGCCGTGCACAAGAATCCCATGTATTGACTACGAGGCATCGATAGTATCCGACCATCGCTCGATATCTCTCGTAATACGTATATACAACAACAGTATGTTGCGATCACACGAGTATAGTAGCTAAGAAGTCCGCACTTGTAAGAAACATTGTTGCATTCTAGGTTCCAATTCAGCATGCATGGATTATCTATTTGATACGATTGAACGTGTGAGCTTATTTTGATGGTCCTATTTCAAGATAATTAAATTATTTAATTTGCGGCATCCCACATTATTCACAAATAATAAAATAAATAATTCAAGATCAAAGAATTTAAATCGGTTGATTAATTTTTATATGTTTCAATTATTGGTAATTAAATTTAGTTTTCTTTAACAAGTTTATAAACCTAGCTAGCTAGCTACCTACCGTGCATTGACATTCTCATGGACATCGATTAGAGGGAATCACATATAAATATAAAATATATTTCTATAACTGAGTAGAAATTTAAATTCATTTACAAAATATATAATTGTTTAATTTTGGAAGTACATTTGCCGTTGACTTCAATATTAATAGAATGGCATGGTTGTTTGGGATTAAGATTCCTTTTGGCACGCGGTTGCGGTGCTGAACGTGGTTATTACGAAGAACGTCCGACCTCAGTACCTAAGGAACTTCATTCACTTTTAGGTTCAAAACTAGTTTTATTTTCTTGGTGGTTGTCATAACGGCGGATCCTGAAAATTAGAAATGGGGGCGCACATTTTTTTTTGTAAAAATACAATAGTACATACAAAGTTCCAAATTAATTTTGGGGGTGCGCATAGTTGAATTTGGTTTGTGAATAGCTAAATTTGGTCTGCGTGTAGACAAATTTGGTTTGTGAATAACCAAATTTTGGTATATTTATAACAATCGTAAAAAAAAAGAGGGTGACAGTGTCAAACAGAGCCTAAGAATGGTTAATACTACAAAATACTAGTATCCGATCAAGCTCGTGCATCGATCAACATATTTATCCAATTGATTTTTTTAGAAATTATGTTATCTGTTTAGTACTCCTATATTGTTTCTAAAAAAATTTGAATGCTCACACGTGCGTGCGAAAATATCATCTTATGAAGCTTTTAGGGTTTAGAATCCGCGCGCTGAGCATATTATGTTGGGCATTTACAATGTTGGGGCGTGCCTCCCCAATTTTAAATGTTGAGTGTCTGCCTAGCTTTACAGCTGGATATAGGCGCCTAGCTGACCCGGCATACCAAAGATTGACCTGGGCATTAGGTTGTGCCCATGCAAGAAAAGGAGTCCTCGTGAGGCCCCCAGGATCTGGGCCTAAGCAGGCCCGTGCACAACTGGGCAGAGTCGGGTTGGTATTCGTACTAGGGCTTTTCTTGTACCCCTAACTACATCAAATTAATCATTATTGTCCAATAAATTTTATATTCTAATTACATAGAAAATACCACATGATTATTGGGATAAACCAAAATACTCACTGCACATGATTACTTTTAGTTTGCTTAATTACAGGTTGCACCCCCTCTATCTTTTGAAATTACATTTACCTCTCCCTCTAAGTTTGTTCAGTCTACAAAAATGCTCTTTCCGTTAGAAATATGGTTGAAAAGTGATAAAAGCAGCCAAATTATTTTATGATATTTCAATTTTATACTTTTAATTTATAATGATTCTATATTCATTACGAAGGGTAAAATGTAATGCACTTCTTTCATCGTAGAGTTATTACAAAGGATAAAGTTGGAATATTATAAAATAATTTGGCATATTTTATCACTTTTCATCAATATTTCTAAAGGACCGGAAGAGGTCACCCCTTTCAATGTAGAGTCATTACAAAGCGTAAAATTTTGAGTATCATAGCATAATTTGGCTGATTTTATTATTTTTCATCCATATTTCTAAAGGAAGGAATATTTTTGTAAATTGGGAAAACTTAGAGGGGGAGGTAAATGTAATTTCAAAAGATAGAGGGGTACGCAACCTGTAATTATGCAAACTCCTAGGGGAGGTTCCGATAATTAACCATAAGAGAAAGAGAGAGATAAAGATAAAACAATATTCTTGAATGAAATTAACTCCCTCTTTATGATTGTAATCAAGAATACAATGACAATTCTATATGAAATTAACCTGTACCTTGAATATTTTTTTTATGCTTTCAATATCAAAATTTTCGATTGACAAGAACATTTACTACACATCATGTTAAAAGATAATTAATTTTGCTAGCATTTTAAGGTGTCCATGCAATTTAGGGTTAGTTTGGCACAGCGGTTGTGAACGTAGTTATTATGAGCCGTTGTTCGTGAACGCCGGATCTCACCTAAGGAATTTTATTCATTTTACTTTCAAAATTAAATTTTTTTTCTCTCGGTAGCGATCATAACTGTCCTCATGTCAAACACATTTCATCGTGCTGGCATTTTTACCTAAAGTGATAATTATTGGAGCAAAAGTGTCACATCAAATGAATGACGGGTTGTCACCACGTGTTCACGACGGCTACCGTCAAGCCAAACAGACCCTTAATGTATCGGAGATTTCATAGCCCAAAATGATAGTATTTCCTTACTCGGAAACTTGAGGTTAGATGTTTGTTAAGATTTTTTGGGTTTGAAATTCTTTGTTCGATTGCATTTTTCTAAGTTTTCAATTCAATTTGCATGCTACTAGTTGTTATTTGATTAATTTAGTCAAATGTATATTTCAACCTGAGGTGAAGTTCTTTGATCATAGTTGATTCAGGGAGTAGCCGGTGCGACTCCAACTAAAGTTATGCACGACAGTCGGGCATGGGGAAGCCTGTTACTATTTCTATATACAAGCAGTCGTGCATAAGGTGCTCTGTGCCCCAATGCGACAGTGCACCCATCGATCGCCCTCTTCGTGGATTTTTTTTTGCCGGATGCAAAATTCAATAAAAATTGAGAGCATGACCCATATTAAAAAAACAATAAATTAAACACACTTTTGAAAAAAGAGGGGTAAAAAAATGTAATATAGTGTAGGTAAAGATTGATTTTCATATCAAGAGATGTTGATATATTTATTAAAAATAACCCTAGAAATTAAACAAAATTCTTACTTGTTGCCTAGCTTGGCATGGAGGCTCATTACAATCCTCTCCTCCTCCGGGGTAAAGATGCCGCGCTTCAGCCCCGGCCTTAGATAATTGATCCATCTAAGTCTGCAACTCTTTCCGTTCCTTTGCAATCCTATCATTATCAAAATATTTCTCAGAAAGCTGCTCGAGAGGATCGGAATTAGATAAAAAGATTAAAAGTCTTTGGAACGAAGATCAGATCGTCGGCGAGCATACCTGCATTACAAACAGGAAGAAGATTGCAAAAAATTAAAAATAAATTTGGTTGAAGAAGATGATGATGAAGAAGCTGACCGGCTTTCGAAGGAATGGAGCTCCAGCATCCATGGCCGTACTGAAGGATGTAGTTCTTGAGCTTCTGGTCTTCTTCCGGCGACCAGAGGCCCTTTCTGTAGCTCATCTTATTGGGTTTCTCGCATGTCCTCCGGCACCTCATTTTCCGGCGAAGTTTTCTCACTCCCCCACGTTTGAGAATGAGGGGGAGACCAGAAGCATTGCTGTTTATAATGTTAGAATGTTGACTTCGTTGGGTTTAGGTATATAAGTGATCCAAATAATGCAATACATAGAAAAAAATTTAATCAATTTCATATTCTTTTTTTCCAGGAGATGTAATTTTAATAAACAAGTATTTTCATTTAAGTTTCAATTATGATTTAAGGTAAAATAGTAGGCGAATTTCTAGTTTCAATTATTATGCTAAGGTCAAATAGTAATGTATCAAAATATTTATTTTATAACTTAACCCGAAATTACAGTAATTACCTCAAATAAGGCAACTAATAATTTGACCCGCCGTAAAAGTGTTGATGTCCATATAGGACAATTAATAATGGGTGCTGTTATAAGCAAACCCTTTTTGGTTGCTAGCAAACCAATTTCTATGAGTTATTACGCGTCTTTTGAAAATCGCTTTGTACATGCATTTTTAGGAAAAGTGTTCAACACAAAAATTGTAGATCTCGTCGTGATCTATAACTTTCGCGTTAAACACTTTTCCTAAAAATGCACGAACAAGACCCTAAAATCGCCCTGATCGTAACTATAGTGAATTTTTAAAAATAACAAGAAAATACGCCTTGCACAGCCATTTTTAGGAAAAGTGTTCAACGCGAAAAGTGTTCACCGTCATGCCTTGTACACTTTTGGTTTGCTAGCAACCAAAAAGGGTTTGCTTATAACAGCACCCTTAACAATTTTTGTTATATTTATTATACACACGCACACTATGGACCTATCTAGGTGTGCGCAAAAATAATCAAAGAAGGGTCGCTCGGCGCTCTCGTTAGTCCGGTCGAATTGAACCGTCTCGATGTTGGGGACTTTGAATCCATGTGGGATCGGATGAGCTAGGACCGGAGGCGTCAGTGGGGAGCTGTGGTGTAGAGGGCGGTGGGCAAAAGCGGCACGTCGACCAATCCGTCCATACTCTTCTGCAATCATTTCGCGTATCTCTTCATGAGTGAGTCTTCCAACTTCATAACCGACGTCTGCTGCATCCTGCTGGTGGTGACGAAACTCAGCCCCGGGCCCTCGGGCCGGTCGAGCGGGATGCCTGGAGCTGGCCGCGTCAGAGAATTCTTCTTCGTAGACATCATCCTCTCGAACGGCTTCTTCCGGTGGAGCATGGTTCATAGCTACGAGAGGCGGATTAACCGGTGCGGGGGGCGGGAATGGAGCTCGAGGGGTTCCTAAGTTTCTCAGCAGGACCAACATCTCGGTATGTTGCTCTTCCATCTGTTGCATGTGTCCTTCCAGTGCTGCTATAGACACAATCACTGCCTTCTCCGTGAGAGGCGCGGTGATGAGCGAGTGAAAGGGAGTTGGGTCGACGCGTCCCCGTGGGATTGATCCTTCGGTGGTTCAGGCACTCCTTCTCGCCATTGTTGCCAGTTTAGGGTAATGCTGCGAAGCGAATACTGCCTTCAGAAAGTCTTTGCATTGTTTTGGGAACACCTTTTTCACAGACGATGCCAAATTATTGTGGGTCGCTCGACGCTCTCGTTAGTCCGGTCGAATTGAGCCGTCTCAGCTCTAGAGTGAGCCGAGTGCGCAATCAGTCAAAGTAAAGTGAGATAACTGGCAATAAGACTTTTGACGTGGAAAACCCGAAAACAGTAAAAAACCACGGGACCGGATCGGTGCCGACCAAATTCCACTATATCCTTTTCGGATCGGTGCTGACCAAACTCCACGGGGTCGGATCGGTGTTGTTACAAGTTGCTGAATACAAGAGGGTGACATGTCATCGCTCTTTGCAGGAGATGCAGAGATGAGGAAGGAGATCTTCGAATGGGAAGGAGATCTTCGAAGGCTGAAAGAGATCTTTGAAGGGTTCTTCGAACGCCGAAGGAGAACTCTGAAGAATCTTCGAAGGAGCTCTCTCGGGTGCTGAATGCATGGTTCCTTCAAATGAAGGCTCTGTGCTCCTTTTATAATCTTGGGCAGGAGTAGCCTGATAATTTTGCCGTTGTAACCACCGTAATCACCGGACGTGCAAATCACACTCGTCAATTTGGAACACACGGATCGCCATTTTTGGATATGCCCATCTTGCCCCCCGGGCAGTTCGGGCAACTTCGTTGATGACAATGACAGCAACGAACAAAGCCTGCAATCTGGAAAATCAAGAAGGTTAACTGTAGCGCGCTGCGAACACAGAGACGTTCGGCGCGCGCTGCGAACACAGAGACGTTCGGCGCGCGCTGTGCAAGTAAAGTTGTTCTGAGTGCGGCGCGATCGTGGAGATGTTTGGCGAGTGCCGTGAACTTGGAGACGTTTGACGCGCGTCGTGAACTTGGAGGCCTTCAGCGAGCGTCGTGAACTTGGACGCATTTGTCACGCGTCGTGAACTTGAACTTAGGAGCTGTAGCCAGGCGATACTAGGGAGGTATGACCTCGCCGTACTCCAAGGGGGGTGCGTCTGCGACCGTACTGAAAAAAGGGGGGGGGGGGGGGGGTGCAGATTTGGCCGCACCCGAAGGGGGGTGCGAACCCACCATACACCAAGGGATGTGCAGACCCGCCATACCCCAAGGGGGGTGCGAACCCGCCATACCCCAAGGGGGGTGCGGCCTTGTATGCACCCCATAGGGGGGGGGGGGGGGGGGGGGGGGGGGGGGGGGGGGGGGGGGGGGGGGGGGGTTTGGCCGCACCCCATTGGGGGTGCGGCCTTGGCCACACACTGGCGGGTTTGGCCGAACCGTGGTGGTGCGACCCGGTTGGCGTGGCGGCCTCCGCGCGATGTTATTGCACGACGAGCTCTCTACCATTACTGGACGGTGATTCTGCGCCGGTCTCTCCACTTCCTCCATGATAGGGGCAAACTTTGACCCCATGATGTGGGTGCGGTTAGTGTACATGTATGTGTGTGTTCCGGTGTCCGTTTGGATGATCAATGTGACTCGGAATTACTCGAGAGTGGGCCCGTTGAAATCGTATCGGCGAGTCGATCGAAGTCGCGGTGGAAAATCACGGGTTCGACCGGATCAATTTTGGGGAACCCGATCAGAACCGAACTGAGTGGATCGCTTCTCATGTGCTTGGTTCAGTTCTGAGTCCAAAATTTTTAGAACCGAGTTATTGAAATTAAGTATAAAAAATATAGGAGTCGCCCGATCCTTATCTCATTATGTATGACCTCCCGATCTAGTCCATGCTAAGTTAAACCTAAAAGTTCACCATTCCTATAGATCCATAGCCTTTTCAATATGAGCGTGATAATATTGTATTCAAAAATTTATTCGCGTTATTGTACTCCTTTTCTAAGGAGCAATTTTCCGTACGCCAAACGTATATGAGTTATATGCGGGTGGCTTTAAAAAAAATGAATTTTTCGCTTATCTACTGTTGTATTTTACCTAAAAAAATATAGATTCTTAATTAACACATTTTATAAACAATTTAAGATCTTATTTGCCTAAAAAATATGATTTTTTCAAAATTATACGGCCGGACGTTGTTGTCTCTCGAAATTCATCCGTAACACTTTTTTTCTTTGAAATTCAACCGTCCGATATCCACTATGGCAGCCCAAAATCCACCATCACCTATATTACACCACCCCTACCCAAAAAATTCTTTTCTAAGGGCGTGCTGCTGCAAGTTGAAGATGATTATGTATGAATTTTTTGGGTTTGATCTTATTATTTTCTTTATAAGTGATATTTGTGTTTACTGTTTGTTTAGGTGAATACAACAGCTAGTAATGTTAATTTACTAATAAATAAGCTTATATAAAAAATATTATGACGCACGAGTGGAACTGAGAATCGAACTGGAACCGGATCGAGTTTTTCGATTCGAATCTGGTTCTATACCTTGGGTATATGGCTCGGTTCCGATTCCGAAAAGTCAAAACATAAACTATATTGATCGATTCTTGATTTTAAGTGGAACCGACCTGAGTTAGCACCTCTAAACTACCCCTCAAATTCTTGATAAATTCTTTGTGCGAAAAAAAGTACATTGAATTTTATAAAAAAAAATGCTGTCTCAAGTACTGATAAAGACAGTTGACTATCGAAATTCTCTATCGAGCAATCTAAACAATCCAGTTTTTTTTGGTGGTGTTAAAGGCAAATCAGAATTGGCTATTGGCAAACCAATTTCTATGAGTTATTACGCGCCTTTTGAAAATATGTTTTGTACATGCATTTTTAGGAAAAGTGTTCAACACTAAAATTGTAGATCTCGTCGAGATCTACAACTTTCGTGTTGAACACTTTTCCTAAAAATGCATGTACAAGGCGTATTTTCAAAAAATCCGCTATAGTTACGATCAGGGTGACAATACGCTTTGTGCGTGCATTTTTAGGAAAAGTGTTCAACACGAAAGTTGTAGATCTCGACTAGATCTACAATTTTCGTGTTGAACACTTTTCCTAAAAATGCATGCACAAATCATATTTTCAAAAGGCACGAATAACTCATAGAAATTGGTTTGCCAATAACCAATTCTGATTTGCCTTTAACACCACCCATTTTTTTTCTTGAATCGAGCATAAGAAAATTGTCTGTTAATCCAATATTTGATTAATCCTTCACGACAAATTCCTTTCTAATTGTTTAAAATTTGTTAGAGCATTAATTGTTGAATATATTCAAAGCAACGGCTTTCCCTCCAAATATATAATTATTGTTTTGGCATGAAATTTGAACTTATGTACGGTTAATAATGGCCGAAAAAAGACATAAAAGTGCACTCCATGAACAAAGCATTCACGTAGCGACGGTCTGGAGAAGAGTCCCACCAGAAGGGTAAAATATAGGCAAATCTTACCCTGTAGTTTTGCAAGAGCTACTTTCAGGAATCGAATCCGTGACCTTAAGGTCACACAGTAACACCTCAACTGGTGTGCCAAGACTGAAAATAAGACAAAAACAAACATTAATGAGACAGTTTTACATTAGGAAAAAAGTTCACTAAATTAAAATTACATCTTTAATTTGTCCAAACTTTAGCAATAGAACGCAAAAATAAGTTAAAATTAATAATTCAATCTCTAACCTTGTTGGTACTTGTTGAATTCATTCCTTAAATGAACTTTATAAAAGCACTCAAATTAATCTGGCATCATGTTCCATTACAAAACTTAATGACAATGCTGACGTGCGCATACGTGAATCGTACGTGCGACTATGCGACTCCGGAGAGAGGAATGGCCGGGTCATTGGATTTTTTTCCGGACGCATGTTCTTCGGGGTGAAGAATTCTAAACCTGAGAATGAAATGGATAAAAAAGCCTTCAATCAAAATAGTCTCTAAACTAAAAGAAAGCTCACCAACCAATTGATTATTACTGGGACATACAAGTGGACAAAATAGTTACAAAAAAAAAAAATATGTACAATACCCTTCATAATTGAATTTGAACATTGGAATTTAGATTAATTTTTATTCTTGGTCTAATTCGATCCAATTATATTCTTTGCCCAATAAAGAAAATCGGAGAACGCACATAGTAAAATTAATGAATTTTGTTGTTTGTTTTCCGATAAAATTCAATCTTAAAATTACGCGCACTAGAGTGAAAAACACGCACTCGGACGAAAAAAGTGTGTCTGGGCACGGGCAAAAATGCGCGTAGCCGAGCGAAAAGCACGCACCCGGGCGAAACAGCGCGTGCCCAGACGAAAAACACGCGCTCGGGAAAAAAAGCACGTTTGGGCGAGAAACGCGCGTCCGAACGAAAAACGCGCGCCCGGACGGAAAACGTGCGCCGTGGCGGAATTTTTTTTTTGGGGCGGAATACGCACACCCGAGCGCAATATGCGTGTCCGGGCGGAATACGCAAACGCGTACCAGGGTAAAAGCGCACCCTAGCGAAAAATGCACGCACAGGCGAAAAATATAAAAGTTAAGACGAAAATGACGCACGAGTGAAAAAATGTGCGCCATGGTGAAAAAACACGCACAGACGAAAAAACGCGTGCCAGTGCTGTACAACCCCCATATTTGTCGAGCGAGCCTACCTTGACGCGGACGAATTGACAAGTCAGGAACGATTTTTAGACTCGTCCAATCACCCAAAATGGAGCAAGCGGGTTGACTAAGCAAGCAGGGTGAGTGACGCGCTCGCCGGGGGGCGGGGGGGGGGGGGGGGGGGGGGGTGCGCACTCGCCCGGGGGGGGGGGGGGGGGGGGGCGAGTGGCCTGACGCACTCGCCCGGGTGGGCGAGTGGCCTGGCGCACTCGCCCGGGTGGGCGAGTGGCGCACTCGCCCGGGTGGGCGAGAGGCGCACTCGCCCGTGGGCGAGAGGCCCACTCGCCCGTGGGCTCATTTTCAAAGAATCCTATAAATAGACCCCCATGGGCACCTTGAAAGAGGTGGTTTATCCTCTCCCTCGCGTGTTTCTTGTGAGCTGGCACTCCTACCCCCTGTTCGACTAGTCGACAGGCAAATGTTCTTTAGTGCTGCATCTATTTAAGATTAAATAAATAGAGGTAGAGAATGCCCTGAGTGAGAAAAATAGAGGAGAGAGAAAGAGAGGGGGAGAAAAACATTAAATAAAAATATAAATACAAAAGTACAGAGACATTGAATAAGGCAATTGTTATTCGCAGATCATAAATGTCTATCCGCAGACCAGTTTTTCCTTATTTTAATTGTTTACAAATTGTTATCCGCAAACCAATTTTAAATTTGAGCAATTGATATCTTTATTCTCCCGAGCAGGGCTCAACGACGAAGGAACATCTCTGACGACTTTTTGAGCACTTCAATGTGTGCACGGATCGTGATTCGTAAAATAAATGCACGGATAGAGATCGAGTTGAGGAAGAGAGACAATTTCTTCGTTGTTCATGCAATTTCGGTTTGTTTGTGAAGATTTAGATAGCTAGGGTTTGTTTGGGAAGATTTAGATAGCTAGGGTTTGTTTGGGAAGATTTAGATAGCTAGGGTTTGTTTGAGAAGATTTAGATAGCTACGATTACTCTCTCCCTATGGTAAGGAAGACGTAGAGGACGATCAAAGTTTTTTTCTTCATTAATCTGTGGATAACAAAATTATTTGCGAATAGATAAAATCTATGAATAGACAAACACGATTTGCGAATAACAACCGTCTTAAATAAAAAGAGAGAAAGAGAGGGGGAGAGAGACATTAAATAAAAAATAAAAATACAAACAAGTCATTAAATAAAAATATAAATAGATGCGGACACAACCCGCCTGAATGCCGGTGCGCCCGCCCGAGAGCATCGACAATGTCGTGCCCGAAATACTGTCGTAGTTTGCCATAGGGGAGGAGCCCCGTGTCTATCACTCGTAATGGTAAATTTCGAAAGTATACTCTATTTTTATGGACACAAAAATCACGAGAAATATCCTCTCTCTCTCTCTCACTATATCTATAATTTCTACCATATATAAAGAAATATCAAACCCATGAATTTTAAAGTCGTTGAAATGATTACGGCCGTCGAATTTGGCATGATATTTTATCAGCCGTCGGATCAAACCGCTCCCGCTCTCTCCACTTTTTCGTAGGTCTCCTAAACCTACTAGGGGATGACCTAAAACTATGATGGTGTAGGGTACCCTACAACATGAAGTTACGATTTTACCCCAAAATTTATTGAAAAGGGATGGTCATATGACCCGTTTTTTAATCTCACAAAAAATGTCAATGGTGCGAATTGAATCCAGATTTCTACTATGTCAAGCAAAGATAACAACCATCACGTACACCATATGGTTTTTGTTGAACAACATTGAATTAGATTTTATATATACGTATATAAATATAGATCGCCCCCGCCGAATGTCCTCACCCCTGCCGAATGTCGCCCCCGCCGAATGTCGCCACTCCTGCCGAATGTCGCCCCCGCCGAATGTCGCCACTCCTGCCGAATGTCGCCCCCCGCCGAATGTCGCCTCCGCTGAATGTCGTCGTCCCCGCCGAATATCGTCGCCCCCGTAGAATGTCGCCGCCCGCACGGGGGGCCCCGTGCCCTGTCACTCGTATATTATAAAGAAGTATCATTTTTGGCCTTGACAAGGTAAATAGACTAGGTAATTGGGACATTGAGACATTCTCTACCGTTTGATCTCAAATCAAACAATCAAAATGGAATGCGAATAACAATTTTGGCTAAACCCTCCTCCCTCCCTCCCAACAAAATCCCTTGCCCCCTCCCACGTCCTTGTACCCGCAGCCCATTTTGGCTGCCGCCGACGACGGAGCCACCAGCCGACCGGTGTGAGTTCACCATCACGTTCGCCGGTCTTCGGCGAACCTGCCGGGGTAGTCCGGCGGGTCCGACCACTTTATTTCGTTTTTAGGGTAATATATAATTAAAAAGGGATGTTGTTCATGTATTTTTAAAATGGCTATTAGCAAATTAACTTTTTTGTTATTAACAAATCATCAAAAATAAATAAATTTTTCTAGCATTGTTGGAGCATTCTCAAGCAAATTTTGAGACCACATACTAGCAAATTTTGAGACCTAATAAAAGAAAAATTTTCTAGCATTGTTGGATATTCAAAATGAAGTAAATTTTCTAGCATCTAAAATTTCCTTCTTCGTTCAAAATCACTTCTTCTAAAGCAGTGTTTTCCAGAACTTTTAAACAGGAATGCATGATAATGGCAGAGCAAAAATCCATTCAAAATATTAACGAGACTAATCAAGAAGACTTTTACTGCGATTTAGGAGGAAGCACGAATATGGAAACAAGATTCATTCCGATCAAGATGACTATGTCCGGGCATAGCTGAACAGTTAAAACACTCATCCTAATAAATAATACCAAATACATCAAAGAGCTATAGTCCATTAATCTTAAAACAAAAAAACCCTAGCAATCAAACAGATACCAGAAACGACAGCAAACGAAGAACATACAGAAGCCTAAGAACTAGTAAACTTAGTTCCCCGGGGAGAACGAGGCGTACGGACGTCCGGATTTCGCGGGAAGTGATGGTAGGCTTCTTGTTGTAACGTGCAAGGCGAGAAGACTCACCGGCCAGCTTCTCAATCGGGGTCTTCTCAGCTGCGGGAGCCTTCTCAGCCACGGTCTTCTTTTCCTCCATTGCGGGCTTTGTTGAAGTTTGAAGTGGAGCTAAAGAGAGGGGGGCGAGTGGAGGAGTGGCGAGTGGGCTCTTGGTGGCTGGCGAGTGGAAGATGGAGGGGGGAGTGGAGTGAGTGGGGGTGGCGAGTAGAGGAAGTAAGGGGGGCGAGTGCTGAAGTGGGCCATGTGGAGGTTGGCCGAGTGCAAGAGGCGAGTGGAGCAAGGTGTCGGGGTGAGTGCTAGGGGCGAGTGGGTGTATGAGTATGTGCACCCCCCCCCCCCCCCCCCCCCCCCCCCCCCCCCCCCCCCCCTCCCTTTTTGCTCTCCTATTTAGTGCTTTCCTATAAATACCCCCCTAGTGTATGCGTATGTGAGAGACAAGAGAAGAGAATAGAAGCCCTTTTTGCTCTCCTATTTAATGCTTTCCTATAAATACCCCCCTAGTGTATGCGTATGTGAGAGACAAGAGAAGAGAATAGAAGAGAGAGAGAGAACTAGTGGTGAACTAGTGAGTGAGAGTGGGAGTGTGCCTACACCCCAGGAGAGTCCAACCCCAACCCGCACCTCAGCGAGAGGTGGAGAGTGCAGAGTGCAGGGTTGCGTGCGTTGTGAAGTGGAGAGTGCGTTGACAAGCTCAACGACACTGAGTGGAGAAGCGGACCTTGTCCGCGACAAGTTTTTTATATATCTCAGCTGACGTGATTCAAGGTGTATGCACCTTGTAGTCAGCTTGTCTTTGTAATTCATTGCCTAGTTATAAATGCAGACCAAAAAGTTATTTATGCAAGCCAATTTTCATATCTACGGCCATAATCAAAAAACAAATTATATTTTTTTAAATAAATCAACAAGCCAAATAGAGTCAAATAAATACATCCTTCGGGTCAAAACAAAGTTATGCATGCTGAAGAATTGTTCAGTTTGAACGATCAAGACTTGATGTTTAAGATATCTGTATAAGGATCAACTATAAAACTCATATTTAAGATATTTGTATAAGAACCATTATAAAAAAAATGCCGAAGTGTTTGGGCCCAATATACAGTCATATATTGAAAAAAAATGAGGACTTTCTATGAACAAATTGACAGGTTGTGGGGTTAGAAATAACTTCTGAGAGGTTAAAAAAATGGGTCCTGTACTGGGTCGCTCGACGCTCTGGTAGACCGATCGAATTGATTCACCTTAGCTCACAAACGAGCCGAGAGCACAAACAGTCAATAAATGAGTTAATAAATGACACGAACACTTCTATCATGAAAAACCCGGAAATAGTGAAAAATCACGCGGTCGGAGCTTTACCGACCAAATTCCACTATCTTTCAGTTCGTTACAATTGAAACTTGAGAACTCGAGCGCGACAGACCGCTGCTTGTTACAATGGTAGAGAGAGAGAACCTTGAGGGTGACAGACCACCTTTCGAGAGACTAAGTACTTTTCGATAAACGAAAGTGAGATTCTCGAGTCGCTTTTCGTAGCTTGAAGGATTCCCAACCCGCTTAGAAGACTATCTTCCAAAGCGAAGGAAAATCTTCGAAGGCACAAAAGAGACCTTCGATGGCTCGAAGGAGATCTTCGAAGATCGAAGAAAATCTTCGAAGATCAAAGAAGATCTTCAAGCACCGAAGTAGAATTCGACGGAAATCTTCGAATGAGCTCTCTCGGGCGTAGAAGACAAAGTGTCTTAAAATGAAGGTCATTGAGTACTTCTTTTATAGCCTTGGTCGGGGGTAGGCCGGTAATTTCGCCGTCGTAACCACCTTTACCACCTCACGGACGAATCACGATGTTCGATTTGGAGCACACGGATCGCCACTTTTTGGATATTCACGTCTTTTCCCCCAGACAGTTCGGTCAGCTTGGGCAGTTCAGGCAGCTTCGTTGATGGCGCTGAGCAAAGTGAACTAGATCTGCAATCTAGGAAATTGGGAAAGGTTAACTCCCGCGTGCGTCACGAACGTGGAACAAAAACTCCCGCGTGCAACAAACATGAGGGCGTTCCGAGCGTGCAACAAAAACGGAAGTGTTCTGAGCGCGCTTAGTTCGTTTCACGGGTGGAATGCCAAAAACGCAATCGTGTGCCCGCTTAAGCCAGCGCCTCTCGAGGTGGGAACGTACGCCCTCCTGAAAAAAAAAGTGCTTGCAACCCGTCCGTCTCCCACGAGGGGGATGTCGTCGACCGCACCCCAAGGGGGTGCGGTGCCGGCCGTACCCCTATGGGGGTGCGGCGTCGACCGCACCCCCAAAGTGATGCGGCGCAAACCGCACCCCGATGGGGGTGCGGCGCCGACCGCACTCCGTGGGGGTGCGGCGCCGGACGCACCCTCAAAGTGGTGCGGCGTCGGGCGCTCCCCCCGTCGGGTGCGGTGACGGCTCCAACCGCACCCCACTAAGTGGGGTGCGGCTTCGGCCGCCCCCACTACGTGGAGTGCGATCTTGGCCGAAAATGGCGGGGCGCATATGCGCGGGCTCCGACTGCTGTAGTGGTTCATTCCCCACTCTCATTTCATGGGAGTCAACACTTCCCCCACTAACTCCACTCTCAAGGTGGAGATGCTACTAAACGCACCCCCAAACGATTATATAAACTGGTGCATATCAGGTCCTTCTTTGCTTTTTGCTCTATTTGATAGTTTTCGAGGCTCTGTTCTCGGACTGAGGTTGTGAACTAGAGGAAAAAAATGAGTGACCGGCATCAAGGCTGGAAGAGCTCACATTAAGAGGGAGAAAGATTCAAGAGGGGGCTTCGGTTGAAGGTTTCAGTGGAAGGCAAAAGAGGGGATCGCCCCTGGAGGATGCGGCAAGCAATCTTCTAGGGTACCTTCTCCATCTCCATCGTAACCTGGATCCTAGCTTCTACAGACCCAACAACGAGTAGAGCAGAGGAGACGGCAACACGCGAAGCAGCGGGGCTGGCGAGAGGATCGTCAAGCTGACGGGAGTAGCGACGCGAGGATTTAGGGTCTGCAAGTTGATAAAGAAAAAGGAGTCTATTATTTTGATATCCTAGCCTACATACAACCGAAATTGACCCGCGGTTAACAACACTCTGCATATATATACTTCCTAAGTATAAAGATACAAGCCCATAATAAAGTTATATATGCACAAATTAAGCTCACTAAAAGTCCATAATAAAGTTATATTCATGCTAAAAATTATTTAATGTGACCACATCGTAACATAAAATATCATTCCAAAACAGATTAATATGCACTCGATATTATAGAGAAGTATCAATGTCATTTATATGAAAATTGTTATAGAGAAATATCATCAATATATCATTTAACAAGTAATAAATTTGTCTCACTTCACAAAATTTAAATAGATAATTTTTTTTTGTAAAAATTCTCTCCTTCTAAAATAAGAAATGAAGAATTAAATTTATAGCCTAAATTATAGCTATAATTGTGCAACCCAATAATTGAATTTAAGCTAGATTTTTAAATTCCAATTTATCCCACCGACCCTAAAAAAACTTTGGCTTCTCATTTAGAGGAGACCTATGGTTTTAACATGTTTAGTTGGTGAGGAAGGGAATCTCTTTGTGTTTTCCGTACACATATATAGTTCACTATAATCTTTACATTTATTATATTTAACAAAATACATCTCAACCGAATAATAAAAAAATAATTTTCCATAAACACTCAAATAATACACACAGAGACACGTAGTCGTGCACCGATTCTTCTGGGCTCCGATGTGGTAGTACATTTGTCGTTTGTTATCCATGTACAACTCATATTCATCGAGGTGGCCCCCGACCCAATGGTGAGCCCCTGTAACCACGGGCGGACCCATGTAAAGACACGGTCGGGCAAGTGCCCGACCGTGTTTTTCGCGATTTCCTGCTAGGGTAAGAGCGGGGAGAAGGCGGTGCTCGATTTGGCGATTTGGGGTCGACGACGGGGACGGTGCTCGCCGGGACGGGGTCGGCGCACTTTCGATTTGGCGAATTGGGGTCGACGACGGGGACGGTGCTCGCCGGGACGGCGCTTCTTCTTCGCGATTTGGTGCGGCTGGCGATTTGGGGTACGCTGCTTCTGCTGCTTCTGCTGCTTCTTCTTCTATTTTTTTTCCTGAGCTTAGCAGCTTCTTCCTCATTCATTTTTCTTAAAAGTTCTTGGTGTTCAACTTATAAATTCATTTTTCTTAAAAGTTCTTGGTGTTCCATTGGGCTCTAATCTGTGATTGTGACTTGTGAGACTGGTATTTCTTTACTCTATTTTTTCTCCTAATCAGGTCAGGTTGTTCAGCAGTAGATGTTCTGTGTTTATTATCTCTCTTGGATGGATGGTTCTTGTATCATTACTAGATATTAGAAAGTTCTTCTAATCAGTTCTGCAGTTGTGCTAATTTAAACTGAATGTTGTCTTGCGGATCTTGATAACTTTGTTATCATTTTGTTGGTTAATCGTATAAATTCTTAGTAAGCAACTAAGCACTTATGTATATTGTCAAATATGTTTTTTTTTCTAACAATTGCAATCTTCTTCAAATTTGACAGGACATTCGAGCACTTTTTCCATCTGATTGCAAAGAAATTCAAACTTACGGCAAAGACGCAATGTCCATTCTTCTTCCTCACTTAGATCTAGGTAGGATATAAATTATATAGAGATAGATATAGATTTAGGTTTGTGATTTAATCCAGTTTGATATAGAGTTTTATGATTTCAATGTTTTGTTTTAAATTTTCAAAAGAGTTTTATGATTTCAATGTTTTGTTTTTATAATGTTTTGTTTTTAATTTTCATGTAATTGTAATATTGTGTTGAATATTTTCCTTACATAAATATCTCTGCAAAAAATATTTCCGGGGGCGCTGCCCCCGAACTCCCGCTCAGGGGGGCCTGCCCCCCGAACCCCCCGATCGACAATACTTTCATTGTGCCTGTGCGACTTCAAAATCCTAGTTCCGCCACTGCCTGTAACTCCAAAGAGTGGCTATTCGCAGTCCATGTAAACCTTGGATTGCAAATAAATAGGACCCCCAGGGCACACTTTGAAGGCACATTGCCCCCCCCCCCCAATTCCCAAAAGCCTCTCTATGCTTCTCTTGCGCCGAGCTCAGCTTTGGTTTAGGAGGGTAAGTTCCTATATACTTTCGGGCACATGGCGGGACTTCCTCTTAGTGCGCTCGAAGCATCCCGCATGACCGTCAAATATCAACCTGATGTCATATATAAATATATTCCTTAACATTCTTCTCCTATATTTATATAAAAGGTACCGCATAATAGATTAAACTTAAATAAGCAGATAACGACAAAATTGAATTTTTCTATAAACATAAATATGAGTTTTAGAAAAATTTAAACGCAAATCAGAGTTCCAATCATGAAAGAAAAGAACTACAAAAATTCAAAAACATATAACTGATCTTCAGTCTATTCAAACATCAGATCGTCATTGTCCGGGTCAAAATCAACTTTCTCTTCTTCATACTCCATTTGATCTGCAAATAATTACAATAAGAATGTCATGAGATTAAACTCTATGAATTCAGATATTTGCTATCAAAGTAAATCGATTAGTTCTAGCAAATAAAGAACGTAATACTCTAACTAGGCAAAAAGATTCATATATCAGTATCTCTATCTAATTTACACAAAGTTAGAATATTTGATTTTATAAAATCAAAACTATATGTTCCTTCGATTATTATAACTATTATTAACCATTTCACAATTGTATTATACCATTAAGTTTGAAATGATACAACAAGCTGTGACCACTATATAATCAAGTTTGGAATGATATGATTAATAATCCTAATATCAGGACACAAACCAGTAACTTCAGTATTCCTTTTTGGAATGATACCCAATTCAACCTTTGAATAAAAATAATTGTACAAATCATCAATTTTGGAATGACTGACAATTATTCAATCTCAGGCTTTCATCAGGTAACATCTGAAATAATTTAGTGTACTCAATCTAGATGCTTGAGTGTATGCATATTTCGATTCTAAAATCTTAAACATAAAACATGTATTAAGTCATACTAGATATACTTTAATCTCATCTCCCCCGATGTTTTAGATGTAAAACCTTACATAAGCCCTTAGTAAGGATATCTGCTATATTATCTTCTGATCTCACATCTAGTAGAGATATGATCCCCTAACTAGTGAGATAAGTCAACCATGCATGTTTCATCCGTAGTTGCTTCCGCTTTCTATTCAACAGAATATTAGTTGTAATGGTTTTTGTGGCTTGATTATCACAAAATATTGATATATAGTTCATTTTTAGACTCGTCATTGGAATGTCCATTATCAGATCCCTAATCCACTCTGCTTCTTTTGTTGCATTAAGCTAGAGCATCAAGTTCTGATTCCATAAAAGATAGTGCAATGCACGTCTGCCTCTTAGACTTCCAAGCTACGACAGATCCTCCTAGTGTAAATACAAAACCACTAATGGATCTACTATCACCAATATCTGAGCACCAGGAGGCATCAGAATACCCTTTAAGCACATGAGGATGTCCACTGTAACATTAAACATACTTTTCAGTGTACTTTATGTATCTCATTAGCCTTTCTAAGGCGTTCAGTGGTCCTTTCCAGGGTTACTGGTGAATCTACTTAACAAGCCGACCGTAAAAGCTATGTTAGGTCTAGTGCAGGTAGTAGCATACATGAAACTTTCTCTAAGTTTGGAGTAATCTAACTATTTGATAGGTGAACCGTCATTAGACTTCAGTCTATTATTATAATCACATGTAGTCTCAATGTTTTTGTTTTTATCATAACCCCACTTTTCTAGTAGATTTCTGATATAGTGACTCTGACTTAGGTAATACCCTTCTCAGTGAAGTTCACATCCATTTGTAGGATTATTTTCACCACGCCTAAGTATGTCATGCTAAATTATTCCTTCAAGGTAATTTTTACGTATTCCACCTCAGACTGATTAGTACCCAGAATTAGCATGTCATCAACGTACAAGCATATAATGACCACTCCGTTTGAACTCATTCTTATATACAAACATTTATCTGATATGCTTGATTTATGACCAATGCCTTTAACACAAGTGTCAAATTCTTATGCCACAACTTTGGTGCTTGTTTCAATCCGTAGAGTGACTTAATCAACTTACAAATCTTATTTTCTAGACCTTCTATGACAAACCCTTCAGGTTGGTGCATGTAGATCTTCTCAGTCAGATCTCCATTTAGAAATACAGTCTTGACATCAATCTGATGAACGGTAAGATGTTCAATATATACTATATCGAGAAGAACCATAATCGTCGCAATGTGACAAACATGTGTGTATTTATTAAAGTAGTCTATACCACTAACTTGAGTGTAGCCTTTGGCAAGTAGACGTGCTTTGTATTTGGCAATACTCCCATCATAATTTATATAGTTTCTTCTTTAGAACCCACTTGTTCTCTATGGTTCAAGCCCCTTTGGACAGGTCAACTAAAGTCCAAGTATGGTTTTGCATGAGGGAGTACATCTCATTATCGATGACTTCTTTTCATAATAGAGAATCCATAAATCACATCGCTTCCTTATAGGTAGATGGATCAGTTTCAACTTGATAAGTCACAAAGTCTGCACCGAAGCTTTTCGACACTCTTTCTCTGTTAGATAATCTTGTTGGCTCCAAAACCCTAGTATTTATCGGCTCAGTGTCAGAGATTCTTGGTTCATTCTCAACAAAAATTTCAGGACTAGTAGCTGACAGACTTGGAAGAGTCAGGTTTTTATCTTTAATGAACTTATCCTCAAAGAAAATTGCATCTTTAGATTTTATGACTGTATTAGTTGAAATATCTAGAAATATGTCTGCAACACTATCTTCTGCACATCCTAGATAAACACAAGTATTTGTCCTAAGCTTCATCTTTGAATTGAAGGAGATAAATATGACTAAATCTATAGTAATCGTCGATAAAAGTTATCAGATACTTCCAACCTCCTCTTGTCATGACAAAACTTTTGTAATCACAAATATCATAATATATTAACTCTAGTAACTGTGTGCTTCTAGAAACCTGACTAAAATGTGTTCTAGTTATCTTGGTTTGAGCACAAATCTCACATTTGTGAAATTTGATTGTTGTGTCTAAGAGTATTTTATGAGTTTTAGCCAATAATAGTAGTTTTCTATAATTCACATGTCCTAGTCTTGCATGTAAAATCTTAGGATCTGATATTTGAACTAAGTACATGAACTACTTCATTTGCTAGACTCAACCTATACATTTCATTTAAGGCATATGCATAACCAAAATAATGAGAATTAACCATTAAAATTACTCTACCGCCACTAATGTTAAACGACATACCAACATTGCATAACAGACTAATTGAAACTAAATTAACAACTAATGACGATATAAATTTAACATTTTCTAAAATTAAATGCGTACTTGAAAAAAGTAGCAGATCTGCAGCCTCACTCTAGAGTACCTCAACAGTGGCTTCATTTGCAACAGTCACAATTTCATTCGCTGCAGTGAGATCCTTCAGAAGAGCCAGATAATTGCAGACATGACATGTGACACCTGAATCTAGCCACCACTCTGTACTGACCTGACCTTTCCCCACCATGGCAACAAAATGGGTAGGCGCGGTCTGATGAAGCATATTTGCTTTGTTATCAGTCCTGGGTGTGCTGGATTCTTCTTTCTTAGGTTTCCTACACTCGGAAGCACAGTGACCCCACTTGTTGCAGTTGTAGTATTATCCTTTGAATTTTTTGATCTTTTTGCTAGTGTCCATAACTGCGGCCTCAGACCGAGGCTTGCGCTTAAGATGTGACCATGTTGGCAGCAGAGTTCTGCTTACTAACTGCCTTTAAGACATGTTTAGTCCGTTTCTCGTCCTCAATGCAGATAAACCCCTTCAGGTCTTTGAGCCTGACCTGAGACTTCTTCCGATACATCTCAGTCTTGAATGAATACCACACCGATGAGAGCTTGAAAATAATGGCTCCGACAATGAACCCATCTGACAGAGGGATGTTCTCATCATTGAGCTTTGCCACAAGATTCTCAAGATCTGCAACCTGTGGAAGAATCTCTTTGTCTTCAGAGAAGGTGAACGTCATGAATTTGTCCACCAGGTGCGTCTTGGACATGTTTTCTTTTTCCTTGAACTGTTCTTCCAAAGCAACCCAGATCTCCTTTGTAGTCTTCAGTTTGCCATTGGTCTCTGCCAGTGTGTTGGAGAGACGGTTGAGAAGATAATCACAACAAAAATCTTCGGCGTTGATCCACTGAGCCTCATCTTCTCCTCCATAATCGGCAAAATCAGACTGCAGTGTATAGAAAATATTCAAATACTTCATATTGAACTGGGTGTTCCGTTTCCAGACGCTGAATTCAGAATGTGAGAACTTCTCTAGTTTGATCATCGGCACGGGAGAGACAGATTGTTCCCCTTTGACATCGTAGATCCACTTAAGAAAATTGAATCTGCAGTTGGGCTCGACTCTTCTAGAACAAAAAACCCAAAACAATTCTCCTTCACCGGATCTGATCTACCAAGAGAAGGATGTCACCCTTCCAAGATGAAGAGGTGGAGACTCTAGATCTCCTCTGTTGTCGAGAAGACGACGACGGGAGAGATCGGCGAATCTATAGGAGATTGGCAGCGACCTCTACTTCTTCTCGATCGTGGCTGAAGAACGACAACGATCGGGAAAATTCCCTCCTCTAACAGCACCGAACGGTATGCTTCCGCCTCTGACAGCAGCGATCGAGATCGAGCCCGCCTGGAGCAGATTTGGCGGCTCTGCCCTAACACGTCGATGACAGGGGACTCGACAAGAAGAAGAGAGATTGCGATGGGAGGGAAAAGCGTCGCAGCGTCGGCTTCTACAATCGACGGGATGACGCACGCCTGGAGCAGCGATCGGGGTTCACGGGAGAAAGCTTGGCGGCGGCAGTTCTCACGGGAATGGGGGCTAGGGCACACCAACGAAAGACAACTTCGAGAATGTTAGTGCGCTCGAAGCATCCCGCGTGACCATCAAGTTTGGAACGGTCTAAACGTTGCCCACAACATGGGTATTTATAGGGTGAAACCTTAAATCCTCAACGACCCGTTATGGACCCGATACCATATATAAATATATTCCTTAACACTTCCTCGATGTAGCTCGCGAGATCTTGCTTACAGGCAATCGAGAAAAAGCTCTTGCGTCCTCCATATACTTCTAGTTTAAGTGCGTTCGTCTATTTTGACCGCTAGACAAGTAGCATTTGTTCCCTCTCGGTCCGATTTTTTGTGAACCGGAATTTTCCTGATTTCGACAATCACTATAAAATCTTCAAATACAAAACTTAATAAAAATTGAAGTTTTTTAAAAATAAAATAAAAAACACACAAATTAAATCCAATTATAAAAATTGTGAAAGTTGTTATAGATATGAAGTAAAATTCGAAAGAGGAATATTTCACGGAAGAATAATTTTCCGTTATATGTGGTATAGATGAGACAGTCAACATGTAGAAAGAAATTTCGAAAGGCAAACTAGCGTAATAAACTAACCTAATAAGTACAGTTATTATATATATGCACCAACAAGAAATAAAATTATTTTGCAATTAAACTTTCAATTTTATCACAACTATTAGGTGTTTATTAGAATTTGCCTAAAAGCTAGCTTCATACAACATTTTATATACATGCATCCCTATTGAAATTTTTTTATTCGCTCAATATGTACATAATTTATTATATTAAGATAGATGAGAATATTTATTTGGTCCCCACATTAGATAGGTGATAAATGTTAGTACAAAAATTAATATCATGTGATTGACTTTCAATTAGTATTTTTTTAGATATTTTTCAAAATTTTCAAATTATTATTAATCAATTAGCTCGACCACAATTTTAACTCGAAGATTAAAGATGACCCATAAATTAGATTAAATTGTTCTGTATTTGGGATCACTGTGATTGCATGAAAATTAGTGATGGAAAATCATTGTTGGGATTAGAATTGTCAGAAAAACAGTGGTAGAGGAAGCGACATGAGGAGAAGGAGAATGTTGACCTGAGGAAAGAGAAAGATGAGAAAACGAAAAACTCATTTTAGCATCCTTGAAAATAGTAGGGTTCGATGTCGTCCTACAAGTCCTGAATACACTTTTTTAATACAAGTACTTTTTTCAATACTGAGAAACCAATTGCATCTAAAATAATGGTGATGATGGGAAATGAGAATAGAACTGGTCCCATTATCACCTCCATACCAAACAAAGCCCTTGCTTAATTTATATAAATAGTTTTTTCTCTCTATAAATAAGCATACTATTTATAATGAAATATGTTATACCTAATAGTGTAGTTGTGAGTACTATTGGGCTAATCTACTCTCTTGTATTTATTTTCAAATCAAATAAATTATTGATATCTAGTCGTGTTAAAAAAATCAGGCCCGAGATAGTCCTCCCGGGGCCCAGGCCAGGCTATGGGGCCCAACAGGACCCCCATATATGCCCAAAGCCCGGCCCGGGCCAGGTCCGACTAAGCCCGGGCACCTGGCCTTCCTGGGCCTGCCACCCAGGCCAGTACCAGACGGGATTTTATTAAAATCCCGCCTATCTTGATGGGATTTAATTAAAAAAAGTCCATTCGGCCTGGCCCGGCATTAGGGGCCTTGGCAAGCCCCCTTCTGGGGTTGGTGCCCGAGCCCGTCAGGCCCGACCCGGACAGGCTTTTTGGACAGGGTTATTGATATCATTCATTTATTGTTATATTTAGTTTACTCATATTTAGTGAATATGATGATAATCACGTCACTCTCTTTTAATTAATTTGATAAGACCGCTATATAACTATAATTAATTTATAATTCATGTTTAAATATATTATAAATATTGACGCATAACAATTAAAATAACACTGGGTGTAAGTCCTTCGCACTTTGCAATTAACACATATTGCTATTTGCACCCCAAAATAACTGGGGCCATATATTACCGTATAAATGAAAAGCTTATTCTTTGATGAAATATATTGGGAGGCTATATTTTAGGGTATTGTTAAAGGAATCACATTTTTGGCTATGTGCATATTTGTGTTTAAAGCGCCGCGCAGCCCGCGCTATGCTAAAGACACACAAAAATGTTATAAGCACCGCATTATTTGTTAACAACAAATCAACATGAAACACTGTTTTTCCAACCATCCAAATGAAATTTTTTTGCCAATCACTCGTCCAACCAAAGCATTTGCAAACTTCAAATTTGATTTCCGCGGACTCAACTTCGTCAAATTTGACAACCCCGCTCCTAGTAAATGTTTCGACATACTCAAGGTGCTTCTAAACTCAACAGGCTTCCTACGTGTTAGAGTTTAAGGATCAGACGGCTTCAGACATTTACAAATGATCCAATGCACCAGATCTTGCCAGCTATCACATAATCAAGCGGCAGGCGAAGCCCAGGAAGTCATCATAAGCCAGATCAACGGTCATCAACAGAAAAAGACAATCAACACACCAGAACAATCCCATACTTCAAAGTTTAAATCCAGCGGCATAGATTAATCAACATTATTTGTATTTTAAATAATAGAGCATTAATCGAAAGATTTGTATATTAATACCTGATGACAGCGGATGTAATGATTAAGAAGATTAATGAATAAAGCTAATTTCCTCTTTTTCCCCACCATTCTCTTCTCTCTTATCTCCGGCCACCTCCTCCGACCATTCGTCCACCGTGAAACACCACCTCTATCGGCGGGATCCTAACACTAGTACACTACGCTTCCAGGCTCGAGGTGGCACAGTATTAGATGCAGCAAGTTTATTCTGCACGGGCTGCACATCAGCCAGCTTCCTTCTTATTATTCTTACCCATCCAACACCTTAATTAGCCGTCCAGGCAGCCACACACTTGAGATCCAGCTTAGAAGAATGATATGGGACACTGGAAAACACCGCACCCCGACCCCCCGACAGAAGAAGCCGCCGGCCCAACAAGATTACGAAAATCACGCCGGCACCACCAAGAAATCACCGCACCCCGACCCCCGACCGAAGAAGCCGCCGACCCAACAAGATTGCGGTGCGAGTTAGTGTAGTGTTGTAACGGCCTCCCCAGCACACAACTCGCAAGGACTGCTGTTGGCACCCCCAACACACAGCTCGAAAGGGTTCAGCCTCAACCGGCCTACTGCAAACCGTGCACCTCAACCCCTCTCCGTCCCACCACAAGGCACATCGAGTTGTTGGAGGCCGCAACCCTGATCCCTTTAATGAGGAATACTTCAGTTAAGCGGTAGCGCATGGACTTTTCAGGGGGTCACCCATCCCGTGACTAGTCCAGCCCAATCATGCTTAACTATAGAGTTCTTTCATTACTCATCTCCAACAACTCGATGTGTCATGTGGTGAGACGGATAGGGGTTGGGGTGCATGATCTGCAGATCGGTCGATACTGAACCTTTGCGAGCTGTGTGCTGGGGGTGCCGACGGTCATCCTTGCGAGCTGTGTGCTGGGAAAGCTGTTGCAAGTGCGACTAGTATTTTTTTGGGGAGTAATTTTAAAGTTAGATTAGGAGAAATTATGGTGCACATAGCCAAAAGTGCTGTGCTTTTAACAACCCCAATATTTTATCTCCTCTTACTTATACAAAATATAACCCATTTTAAGGATATATAAATATAAAATTCATTAAAAAAAATATCGATTAAAATTTGTACATGGAGTCCACAATGAACAGTAACCCCTGAAATTGCGCCATAACATAGTAATATATTATTATTTATTAATAATATAAGAAAAATTACAAATCTGTGGGTGTGGAAATATGGCAAAAAAAATTCCATCCCAGATCATGCTGGATTGCGACGGGTTCACCACATCCTTTTGATTTTATAGTTTTGATCGCCACAGTCCGATCTTTCACGCGTTAATACAACTGGAAATCACAAATCTAGATTTTGAAAAGAAGCTCGGACGAAAAAATTCCTCTAATGAGGCACGGGCGATGAGCTGTGTATAGTATTAATTAACAATGAAGAGCATCAAATGTACTACATAATTTAATAATTACATGATGCGTGGAGACCTTGACTTGTTAAGAAACTAACAGAAGCACTTTATTTGTATTTTATTACGACAATGCCACTAAGGGACATATAATCCTAATCTTGGGGACCTTTATTTGTATTTTAACAAAGATATCTGCCAATAGACAAAATCTGACCAATATGATTTGTGAATAACAACTGTCTTTATTTATTATGCCAAATAATGGCATTAAATTGATAATGATTTGAGATTTATGAAATTTAGCGGTGGCGGGCAAGAACCGGGGGGGGGGGGGGGGGGGGGGGGGGTGCAAACGCGGCAATCGAACCGGAGGGAGGAGGCGGGGGATCGAAACGGAGCTTTTGCTCCGTTTCTCATGGCGCGGCGGGTGCAAACGCGGCAAACGCCACCGCCCACCATTTGGTCATGCGCCTTACGGTGGCGTTTGCCGCAAACGCCACCCGCCACCGCCACGTCAAATGAACCCTTAAAGTTGGTAATACATCATTTAAGTTTTAACTATCATTTAAATTTATGAAAGTTATGAGCACCTTCTGTGAACCAATGTCATGTCGACACATGGCACCGAGGCAATGTATTGTGAGAATTGAGGGAGGGAGAATATCACAAACTTAAAGTTCATGGATTATGCATCATATTTTTGTTCACTCGTAAAAGAAGTCTCAAAAAATATAGTGAGAATTGTCTATGTTGATTAAAGAGTCGGCATAATAATTGTAACTCGAGAGTCGCAAGAAAATCGCTCAAATTTTTAGTCGAATTAATCAAACTCTAAATAAAACATTTGAATCAAATCAAATCGAATAAAAAAAGCTCGTAATCAAAATTTCAAAATAGACGATGGATTTGGATTCATCTCGTCGAGACAATGAATTTCAACCATTTACACGTCAAAAACGGTGGTCGGATGAGGGAGAAACGCCTCCAATAAACATGTGGAATTGGCTTTTATAGTATCTCCAGCGTAGAGCCTAATCCTAGTGACACGGAACCCATCGAGTCGTTCTGAGTCGGTCCTGACACGCGCGGACATATTATAAATAATAAAACTAACAATCTCCTCCTATGTCCGCGGTATACCGACGTTGGAAAAGGGTTGGTGTGTGTAGTGTTCAACCAGTTCGACTCATTACACAACCGTGTCTGAAAGCACCTGTTAAGACATATTGGACTGAAGAAAACAAAAGTATGTATGCACGCATAAGAGTAAAACATAAACTAAGCAGCATCACATGAAAGTCAAAAGTACAATCAGAGAAATAGGTATCAGAAGACCTAATGTCTCATGATCAACAAAAGAGCAAGAAATAGTCCAAACAAAACAGGTAAAGAGAGTTAATCAGTGCTCTAAGTCAGAGAAAGAAAACCAAGCAGATACTCTAGAAACCATCATCCAGCAGATCATCCTTCTCAGGATCTCAATCAGCATGTGCTCCTCCTGCAGCAGCATTTCCTGTAATTTCCAACAGAGAACTTCATTCAGAATCAATTCAACAATGGAAAATATACATGTATCTAGTTCTGTATATAAGAACGTAGTACTTTAATTATGCTCAGAGGATATAGGTAGAGTATTTTAGGTTTAACCGCAGAATCTAATAACTATTTCCAAACGAAACGATTTCAGACTTCTGGACAACGCAGCTATATTTGTGTTCCTATGTGTGATATCCCGGTTACTGTTCTTCTAGGGTTGATTGGAACTCATCAAATGTGGAATGGAACAAATCAACAGGAGAAGGTCCAAAACAAGTCAGATCGTGTTATCAAATGTGGAATAACACTTTCCTCCAAGTTAAGGAAGACGAATCTGGATGAGGTTGTTAACATCAAATGTGGAATGAAACAACCAACCAGATTTGTACTCAGCAACCAAAACACCAACGGAGCACAATATGCTAGATTTGACAAAGGAAGGAATCAAAACATTCGGACTAAGGTTGGTCTCAAACCGCCTTAAGTCTCATTTCCCCCACTGTTTTGATTGAACGGTCTCGGGGCATTCCTTTCGTCAATGGATCAGCTAGATTATCCTTCGATCGCACATCAACCAAAGTAATAATGCCTTGTTCTTTAAGATAATTCAAAAGAGTGTGTCTCAGTCGTACATGTCGTCTCTTAGTATTAAAGAGGACATTCTTAACAACTTGGACTGCTGCCTGATTATCACAGTGCAGGCTTAAAGAGTTGATTTGAAGTCTAGACAAGGGAATGTCTAAGATCAAATTCCTGATCCAGTCTGCCTCTTCACCAGCTGAAGCTAAGGCAAATAACTCGGCTTCCATAGATGACAAAGCTATGCAAGTCTGTCTTTTGGACTTCCAAGTAACTGCAGCGCCACCCAATGTGAATATAAATCCACTTGTGGACTTGCTGTTTGAAACTTCTGAACACCAGGAGGCATCAGAGTAACCTTCCAAAGTAGGAGGGTGACCAGTGTAGCACAGAGCGTGATCTTTAGTACCTTTGAGATACTTCATCAGCCTATCTAGGGCATCCCAATGCTCTTTGCCTGGACTACTGGTAAAGCGACTTAGCATGCTTACGGAGAAAGCAATGTCAAGTCTAGTGCAGCTTGTGGCGTACATGAGACTTCCAATGATCTTTGAGTACTTGACTTGATCAACGCTCGTTCCTTCATTCGGACTCAGCTTGACGTTCAGATCAGTTGGTGTTTCAACATGCCTACAATCTTTATAACCCCAGGTATTAAGAATCTGCTCTATGTAGTGAGCTTGACTCAAAGTGACACATCCCTTGTCTACTCTTACTTTCATACCTAGTAGGGTATCGACAGGACCAAGGTCCTTCATATCAAATGCTTTGGCGAGAGCGGACTTGATATCCCTCGAGACAGCTAGGTCTGACCCCAGGATCAACATGTCATCCACATATAGGCATATGAGGACTGTTTGGTTTGACATCGAGCGGTAATAGAGACACTTGTCTGAGAGACTGGACTGAAATCCAAAGCTCTTTACCACTTGATCAAACTTCATGTGCCACATCTTAGGTGCTTGTCTAAGCCCATAGATGGATTTATCTAGCTTGCACACTTTATCCTTCAGATTTGTATGAACATAACCTTCAGGTTGTGCCATGTAGATCTCTTCATTGAGCTCTCCATTCAAAAAGGCTGTTTTCACGTCCATCTGATGGACGATGAAATTCTCGATAGAGGCTAAGACTAGAAGAATTCTAATAGTAGATAGGTGACAGACAGGTGAATAGACATCAAAATAGTTAATTCCCCCTGTTGTTTATAACCCTTAGCGACTAGACGTGCTTTGTATCTGGCTATAGACCCATCACTATGTAACTTCTTCTTCAGTACCCATTTGCATCCCAGGACTTTAGCTCCTTTCGGTAGGTCCACTAGATGCTAGGTATTATTTTATAGCAGCGAGTTCATCTCATCGTCGATGGCTTCTGCCCACATTAACGCATCTCTCGATCTCATCGCTTCCTGATAGGAAATAATGGATCATCCTCTAAGTGGTAGGTGACGAAGTTCTCACCAAAATCCTTAGGGATTCTATCTCTTGTAGATACTCTAAGAGGAACAGGTTCGACCTCTAGAGGTTGGGGAGCAGTGCCAGAGGGGCCAGCTTCGGGTTCTACCGTAGACTCTGAGATCATGTCAGTAGATCCAGGAACGGTCAGGCCATGATCTTTGATAAATTTATGCTCAAAGAAGATAGCATCTCTAGACTCTATCACTGAATTAGTGGATAGATCCAGAAATCGGTCAGTTGCACTGTCTTCTGCACTGCCTAGATAGACACAGGTTGTCGTTCTAGGTCCCACCTTAGATCTTTTAAGGTCTTGTATACGCACATAGGCGATACAGCCCCAAGTCTTAAGAGTGTCATATCTACAAGGATGACCGTGCCACAGCTCATAAGGAGTAGAACTGAGCTTTGAGTGATACACTCTATTCAGAATGTGATTTGCATTAAGGACTGCTTCCCCCCAGAAGGAATTGGGCATGCCAGCGGTCAGGAGCATAGAATTTAACATCTCTGTTAAAGTTCTATTCTTACGCTCAGCAACGCCATTTGATTGGGGTGAGTAAGGAGCTGTAGTTTCAAGGATTATGCCCTCAGTGGCACAAAACTCCCTAAACTCAGTTGCAGTGTATTCTCCTCCTCGATCACTTCTAAGTCTTTTGATCTTTAAATTCAACTGGTTTTCTACCCGAGATTTGAATATTTTAAATGTCTCGAATGTCTCGTCTTTCGATTTCAATAGGTAGACATGACAAAATCTGGAGAAATCGTCAATGAAGGTAATTAGATACTTCTTTCCCCCTCTAGTGGCATGACTCCGAAAGTCACAGAGGTCGGAATGAATCAATTTCAAAAGTTGCGTGCTCCTAGAAACGGTCTTGTAAGGATTTCTAGTTATTTTAGTTTGGGCACAAACCTCGCACCTATCAAAACGAATAGATAAATCTAACGGAATGTTGTGACTCTTAGCAAGATCGCGCATCTTTTTATAGTGAACATGTCCAAGTCTATTGTGAAGTAGCTTTGGATCTAACAGAGATGAACTCACTTGATTTATGCACTCATTTTCTAGACTAAGTCTATACATCTCATTGATTAAGTAAGCGCAACCAAAGTAATGTGAATTAACAGACGATGTTATTCTACCGCTAATGGTTGTGAAGGACATTCCAGACTTATCTAACAAACTCATAGAAATTAAATTTTTGGTTAAATTAGGAACTAATTTAACATTTTTCAAAAATAAAATTTTACCTGAAGAGAGGACGAGCTTTGCCGTCCCAGCATGAGTGACGACTGTCTCTCCTCCATTGCAATTCTCAACTCTGTCTCGAACTGCTCTGACCTCTGAGAGAAGACCTCTGTCATTTGTGACATGACAAGTAGCACCGCTGTCCAGCCACCACTCAGAAGACGCACTGCGGTGATTGCTCCCGATCATAGCCACAAAGGACTTGGGATCAGAAGTATCGACCACCATGTTTGCAGTATTCTGTTTGGGAGGCAGCTTGCTCAAATTTAGACTCGCAAATTGATTATCGACCATTTCAGATTGTTCGTCTTTTAGCTTGTGACACATATTTTCTAGTTCTAGGGACTGAAAATGAGCGTTCACGCGGTCCCAAATCACTTTCGCGGTCTTACATGCTCTGTAGGTCAAAGCAAGGCGAGAATTTAGGGAATTCAGAAGGTAATTCCTGCAAAAATTCTCGTCTTTGCTCCACTGATATTCATCCACATCCTCACGGGTAGTGGCGAAGTCGCTAAGAACGGTGAAGAAAACTCCACGTTCTTTCATTTCTAGTTGGACATACAATTTCCAACTGAGGAAATCAGTGGCGTCGAAAGACTACAATTTGACAGTGTCGAGAGCACTCTCCTTCGACATCGCACTAGATTTTAAAACAGAAATAAAATTCTAGAACGAGGTCACCTGATCCGTGTGAAGATGATCCAGTGTCTTCAGAACCAATCCAGAGAAATTATTGTATGTGTGCTCCTCCTCTCCGACTGAACACGGTCGCCGAAGACAGGATCCAGTCCAAACAATGGATTTGCTTCTCCAATCCAGCCAAGCATAGAGAAGCTCGAATCAACTCAACAGGAAACTCTAGATCTGCAACCCAAAACGAAGAAGGCGACGGCTGGATCTCCAAATGGCAAAGCCAGGCGATCTTTCTCTTCGACAGATCTGGGAAAGAGGAGTCTCACGGCTGATTCGTCTTCCTTAACGGGATCTGGATCGAAATCGCAGATCTGAAATAAGAAAGCGGAAAGAGCAAAATCTGGAACTCCTAGATCATGAACAGGAGAACGGCTTCTTCCCTGGACAAAACAGAAGATGGCCGGATCTGGACTTTGACGGCTAGATCTGTTCTCCATGAAACGGCGGTGATCCGGGACTGCAGGAAACAGAGCGATCTTAGCAGATCACTCTTCCGAAACCAGGAAAGTGCTAGATCTGCTTCCTTAACGGGATCTGGAAAGAGCAGACGCGAACGGCGAATGGAAGAGGAACGAATGGAAGAGGAACGAGGCTCCTTCTTCACGATCGATCTGGCTCCTCCTTTTCAATCTAGGGCAGCGCCTCTCAGCGAATCAGGAAGAAGAACGAGCGGCGACTTCTCCTTCAGAAGATCGCGAACGAACACGCCAGGAAATCACGAAGTCGCGATCGGCGAAGAACAGGGAAAATCGCGATCGAAGTTCTCGATCCTTTTCTCCTACGCGTGACTCCTTCACGATCGGCGACAGGGAGAACAAAACTCCTTGCGATTCACGAATCTTCCTCGACAGGGAAGACGATCTTTGTGATCTGCGACGATCATAGGAAAAACGGGAGTGAGCGGCGGCAGAAAAAATCGCAAGCGGAAGAGCGGACAACCTAAACCCTGTCTTGAGAATGTTGAGGCTCCGCTCAAGATAGTCCACAAGACCTCATCAACATGTGGAATGGGCTTTTATAGTATCTCCAGCGTAGAGCCTAACCCTAGTGACACGGAACCCATCGGGTCGTTCCGAGTCGGTCCTGACACGCGCGGACATATTATAAATAATAAAACTAACAATGAATGTGTTCACTTTTTTCTTGAAGAAAACAATGTTTGGCCCCACTTGTTGAAATTCTTGAATCCGTCCCTATTCGAGCATCACATGAATCGCTCGATTTAATCAATATTTGTTTATTTAAGCCTAGAACACATATTTTCGATCACTTTCCAAGGTCCTAGTCTTGACGTGCTAAACAATCTAAACCTCTAATTAAAGTTAAGGTCTGCTATGCCTGATCATGTCATCTCCATTTGCGATGCGGCAGCGAACTGAGGGAGAGGCGCCGCACAAGGGTGCAACCTGCGACGGGCGACGAGGTTAGGACTTCGACGAGAAGGAGCAACCAGGAGAGCTCCGGTTTGGACTTCAGTGGTGGATTTTGACTCATATGAAGCAGATTTCGAAGCATTTTCTCGCGCGGGTTAGTTATTTTAGATGATTCATGCAAGAATAGATTTGTGTTTTTGGACATAATTTTAGTATGAGTTTTCATTTATATAAGTTGTCATGATCTTATACCAACTTAGCAGATTGTTCCCATTTTGAGAGCTGGTCATGCTCTTGCAAATGATGCAACATCGGTTCTTCCTGCAACAAATACTCACCGTCTAGGCGAGAATATTCTTTCGGGTAAGCAAAAACTGACCGAATCGTCGAATTGAGCCGAATCGAACCAAATCGCACGGTTCGATTCGATTTTCGTAGGAGGTGGTTCGGTTTCAAATTTTGAAAAATCGTACGATTCAATCTGGCTCACAGTTTTTAATGTTAAACCGAACCTGAACAATATAGATGTTACAATTATCGTAGAATTGTTTATATAAAAGATTTTTGTTTCAAATAATATAAAAATATATGGGATTTGTTATCCGCAGAACATAAATGGCTATCTACAGACCAACCTTTTCTAGTTTACAAGTTGTTATCCGCAGACCAATTTTAGACTTGAGCATTCAATATCTTTGTTCTCCTGAGCAAGACCCGACAACGAAGGAACATCTCTGACGATCTTCTGAGCACTTCATTGCGTGCACGGATCGTGATTCGTAAAAAAATGCACGGATAGAGACCGAGTTGAGGAAGAAACACGATTTCTTCACTGTTCATGCTATTTCAGTTTCAATTTTTTACTTGATAAAAATCGTGTATGCCATTTAAATTTTTATTCCCAGTCCTATATTATGAATTTATGTTTCTTAAAACACATAAACCGAACCAAACCGAATTCGGTTCTGTTCCAAAGATTTGCGCGGTTCGTTCAGTTCCAGATTTCTAGAACCTTCTAGGGGTGGCTCAATTTGCGGTTTTGTTGTTTCACCCTAATGACTTTCTTATTATTTCCTATCTTCATTTCCTTGCTTCAGATATCATGAATATAAATAAACATTAAACCAACACATAATTTAGTAGTTTAAAAAATGTTCTTAATAAATGTGACTTACAAGTTACAACAACACTGATTTGTTTAGAAATAACTCAATAAACTGTGGTTGTCCCTCCTCCACGGCTTCAACAATTGTAGGCAAAACATATTTAGAGACTCGTCTCTATAAGATTAGTTGTGACGATCGATGTTATGGCAACACATATTTAGAGACGCATAATTTGAATAATGAAATTTATAATTTTAAGCCGTGTCTAGTGAAAATTTAGTTGGAAGAAATTAAAAGTGTGATATAACTGTCCTTGTAAATTATATAATAATATTTCATGCTCTCTATTTCTTTTCGCTCTCAATTTCATACATGAATGATTATATCTTACTCATTTCTTGAGAACAATTTAAGTTAGTGATATGTCCATACTTGTAGTAATGCTTGTAGTGTAGTGTAAATCTAAATGCAACTATGAAAAAACACCAACTTGACACTAGATTTGCAAATCAACTTTTAAATTAACATGCACTAGATTAAAAAATACAAGTCAATTTCTATTTATATTTATCATGGGGTTCTAATGTTTTTTTTATTTCATGTTTTCTCCATTTGATGACAAATGAGGTTGCACTTTTATTATGAATTAATGATTTTATTTCTTCATCCTCGTAGTATCAAGACTCAACATTTATTTATCCATATATGAATATTATTAATTCAATAGAGAATTGTAGTGGCTCGTCATCATCATCAGTGGAGGGCGATGAATTCATAATTCCTGATACACATGCCATCATTACTGTTCTTTATGTCATAGATGTAGAACTAACACCATCTTCAATGGCCCCACTAACACCATCTTCAATGGCCCCACTAAAACTGAGATGGGAAAGAAAAGAAAAAGAAGTAAAGTGTGAGATCACTTCAAAGTTGAGAAAATGAAAAACAGAAGTCAAAATATTGTCTTCAAATGACAATGTAAACATTGCTTCAAAACATATAAATATTAATTGTTTGGATTCACTTTAAATTATGCAAGACATATTAAATCATGTTATAAGCTTAAACAAGTCAGGAAAATCCAAACCACATTCAATCAAGAGAGATCAAACATGGTAGATGATGAAATTCAAATGATGCATATTTGTGTCTGGATCTTACGATTACGTTAGCATTAGACACCTTCTAGCCAAGTTCACTAATAATGTCGAACTCCCATTCCCATTAGTTGAGCAACATTGTTGTGCTTTACAATTACAGGTTGATGTTGATGACTTAGAAATCCTCTTCCGAATGAGATCGTCGTGACTTCTACTAATGAGTAGGAACTAGCAAGTGCTACTGCAAGGTAGTAAAAATTAATTTGATATTTGTAAATATTAAACTTGCATTGTAGTATTTTCTTGCTTATTGTTGTGAGTTATGATTAATTAGATTATGTGATTTATGCGCTTCTTTTTTTATAATAAATTCAGGAGCAGGATCGAAGATCATGCTCTAGACTTCTACAACACAATCAGCTAAACAACTCCAGCGACATAAGAATTTTTCAATCGCAAGAGATTTCTGATGTTTATGAATTTACCAAACAATTTCTTGAGGTGGCCGGTTTTGTATAGACTGTTTACTTTTGTTGTGATATACCTATTTGAAGCTACTTTGGTTTGCCTTTATGTATTTGCATTATAGCAAATGCTTCTATTTAAATTCTTGAATAGTGTTATATTTTCATCCAAACAGCTGGAAAGTAGTTCAATTTCCAAGTTTCAATTCATGCTTCGGTTAATGATATCATGTAATTGCAGTATGTTTTTATTGGTACATAAATTGATAATTTTAAGTGATAAAAACATATGGGAAGAACAGGTGGATACATATATGAAAGCAATTTTGTTGAATTTTGTAACGCCCCGGCCCTCCCCCTTAGGGGCCACGTAGGCACGCTACCGGGCTGCAGCCCAAGAACCCCAAAGCCTCTCCGCGCCACTATTTTTCAGCCCGGTAGCGTGCCTACGTGGCCCCTAAGGGGGAGGGCCGGTGTTGAAACCGACAACTCGGTCTCCGTGGAGTTCGGGGTCCCAAAAAAGGGGTGGTCTCACACCTACTTCTCTCGAGCCAACTCTCTACGCAAGAGCACTTGGACTTGGAAACGGACCCTAGGCTACAGCGAGGAGGTCCCACCTCACACCCGGAAGACCTGAGAGATCTTCCCCTCCCTAGCCAATGCTGAACCAGAAGCACCAAAGGAGAGCTCTAAGGGAAGAAGAAGATCCAAAATTTGGAAATCTAGAAGTCCTCTCCTTTGGTGCCCTTAGGGTCTATTTATAGGTTTTCCAAGTTGGGCTGCAAATAGCCAAAAACTGATCTGCCAGATTACCAAAATACCCTCGGATCTGGACTGCGAATAGCCAAAACTGGACTGCAAATAGCCAAATCCCGCTGTTCTGGGATACTAAACGCAGACCAACCCCCCCCCCCCCCCCCCCCCTCCTCTGGAACTGGGCGAGAGGGGTTACCTCGCGGAGCTCGGCGAGCCTCCTCGCTGGGGTGGGGCGAGACCAAGGGTCTTCCCCCTTACCAGGGTCGGGGGAGAGAGAGGGGGTCGCCCCCCCTCCTCCTCTCGCCCCTAGCTGGGCGCGGGCGAGAGGGGGGGCACCCGCCCCTCCTCCTCTCGCCCCTAGCTGGGCGAGGGCGAGAGGGGGGGCACCCGCCCCTCCTCCTCTCGCCCCTAGCTGGGCGCGGGCGAGAGGGGGGCACCCGCCCCTCCTCCTCTCGCCCCTAGCTGGGCGCAGGCGAGAGGGGGGGGCACCCGCCCCTCCTCCTCTCGCCCCTAGCTGGGCGAGGGCGAGAGGGGGGGGCACCCGCCCCTCCTCCTCTCGCCCCTAGCTGGGCGCGGGCGAGAGGGGGGGGGGGGCACCCGCCCCTCCTCCTCTCGCCCCTAGCTGGGCGAGGGCGAGAGGGGGGGGGGGGGGGGGCACCCTCCCCTCCTCCTCTCTCCCCTAGCTGGGCGAGGGCGAGAGGGGGGGGCACCCGCCCCTCCTCCTCTCGCCCCTAGCTGGGCGCGGGCGAGAGGGGGGCACCCGCCCCTCCTCCTCTCGCCCCTAGCTGGGCGAGGGCGAGAGGGGGGCACCCGCCCCTCCTACTCTCTCCCCTAGCTGGGCGAGGGCGAGAGGGGGGGCACCCGCCCCTCCTCCTCTCGCCCCTAGCTGGGCGCGGGCGAGAGGGGGGGCACCCGCCCCTCCTCCTCTCGCCCCTAGCTGGGCGCGGGCGAGAGGGGGGGCACCCGCCCCTCCTCCTCTCGCCCCTAGCTGGGCGCGGGCGAGAGGGGGGGCACCCGCCCCTCCTACTCTCGCCCCTAGCTGGGCGAGGGCGAGAGGGGGGGCACCCGCCCCTCCTCCTCTCGCCCCTATCTGGGCGCGGGCGAGAGGGGGGGCACCCGCCCCTCCTCCTCTCGCCCATAGCTGGGCGAGGGCGAGAGGGGGGGGGGGGGGGCACCCGCCCCTCCTACTCTTGCCCCTAGCTGGGCGAGGGCGAGAGGGGGGGCACCCGCCCCTCCTCCTCTCGCCCCTAGCTGGGCGAGGGCGAGAGGGGGGGCACCCGCCCCTCCTCCTCTCTCCCCTAGCTGGGCGCGGGCGAGAGGGGGGGGGGCACACACCCCTCCTCCTCTCGCCCCTAGCTGGGCGAGGGCGAGAGGGGGGGCACCCGCCCCTCCTCCTCTCGCCCCCTCACTTGCCTCTTACTCCAGCTGGGTGAGCAGGAGGTTTCTGCCTCTACCGCTCTCCCTCCTTTCTCCCTGTCTTGGATCATACCACAGACGTGGCCCGGATGCACTCTTGGGTCCTGGCAACCTACTCGGCGGATATAGGGTTGTACAGACACGTCTCGGTGGCCCTCCACGCTGGGCCTCACTCGATGGATATGGGGGTTGTACAACTGGGGCGTTACAAATTTACTCTAATGTAGCCTACATTCCGCTCTAAACACTCTACGAAGAAGTATTTGCAAGGTATATCATGAATTCAATACGATTTATTATGCTTGTATTGGCTTGGAATATGCAGGTAAAATACTTTATGGTGAGCAAACTTCTGCTTTGTCCTCTACGAAAGTGTGTCCAACTTATTATGAGGGACAATTTTTCTGTACGCGTGTCATTTTCACATCTAGGTGCGGGACTGTATTTTTCTCCAAAAATACAATTGTATCCCAAAATACAACTTTTATAAATTCCAAATCAATTTCGACATTTTTTTATAATGCAAATGTATTTTTACAACTTTTACTCAAAATATATACATATGGGTACTTAAAATAACCGTAAAAATATAAATCAATATTTTGATTTTTATTTTGTAAAAAAAAAATACATTTTAGCGGGAAAAGTCAATTTCGCACTCTCCTTTAGGAACGATACTCTACCTACACATTTTTCCTATCATGCACCCCTCTCATGAAAGGAAAACGCGATTTAAAATCAATGTTAAGCGGTGCGTTTTTTCATACTCGGTGCGTTTGTCACGTTTTAGATTTAGTTGTATAAGATAATTTATCTTTTATGGAACCCTATATTAATAAAATTCGACTTATGTTAAAATTTATTTATAGTTCTAGGAAACGAAGACAAGATTTTAAAAAATTCGTAAATGACCAAGGTCAAAAATATTTGAAACCTCAATTTAACATGCCAATTAGATGTGAACAGATAACGCCTCACACCAAATGCTGTGAGGATATCTTCATTTATATAGAAGCAAGATACAGAGCAGCTATACACGTTAATATAGAAACATAATTACAGAGAATTAATGCACATATAGAAATAAATGTCTAAGGAAATCATTAACTACAATTAAGAGGAATTATTGATTTCTTGGGCATAATTCCTGGAGACAGGCTGTCCACTAACATCCCCCCTCAAAATTGGCGTGTCTGAGATAGAGTAAACGCACAATTTGCCTCGATCCAGTAGAAACTGTAATTTGGCCACCGCTTTAGTGAAAACGTCAGCCAGTTGTAGGTGAAATGGGACAAAGCTGAGAGAAATAACCCTTCGAGCAACAAGTTCTCGAACAAAATGATAGTCAATATCAATATGTTTGGAGCGAGATTTGGTGACCGGGTTGGAAGCGATGAAGATGGCACTGTTGTTGTCGCATAATAGTGTCGGAGGAGAGGTGAGGGTGATCTGGAGTTCGCGAAGAAGTTGAAGAGCCCACGATAGTTCGGCAGCAACGGAAGCAAGAGCACGGTACTCGGCCTCAGTACTAGAGCGTGCAACAGTAGTTTGCTTTTTAGAGCACCATGAAATTAAGTTGCGACCGAGATATACAGCAAATCCGGTGGTGGAACGCCGAGTGACTGGACAGCCGGCCCAGTCGGCATCAGAATAGCCGAGCAAAGTTTGAGAGGAATCTTGTGATAGTTGCAAGCCATAATTGTATGTTCCTTTGACATAGCGCAAAATACGCTTCAAGGCTCGAAAATGATCAATAGTAGGAGCATGCATATATTGACATATAGAGTTAACACTGTACGATAAATCTGGGCGCTCAAGTGTCAAATATTGTAATGCCCCGGCTAGAGAACGAAATTGAGTAGCATCTGAATAGGAAGGCCCAGAATCTGTTAGATGAGAGCCTACCAAAGGAGTGGAAATAGGCTTGCATTCTACCATTTCAGCTCTAGTCAAAAGATCAAGAGCATATTTAGCTTGGGTGAGAAAAATACCCTTGGCATTTCGAACAACCTCAATCCCCAAAAAATAGTGTAGATCACCAAGGTCTTTCATGGAAAATTCTTTTGTCAACCGGTCAATGAAAAAGCTCAACATAGAAGAGTTGCTTCCAGTTATGATCATATCATCGACATATAGGAGCAGATAAATTATTCCATGAGGTCTGTGATAAACAAAGAGAGAGGAATCTGCACGACTAGCAATAAACCCAAGACCAAGTAAAAAGTTACTGAAACGTTGAAACCATGCTCGGGGAGCCTGTTTAAGACCATAAAGAGCACGTTGTAAGCGACATACATGAGTTGGGAATTGTGGGTCGATGTAGCCGGGTGGTTGTTCCATATAAACTTCCTCGGAAAGAGACCCGTGAAGGAAGACATTGTTGACATCAAGTTGGCGTAAGGGCCAATTATTTATGGTGGCAAGGGATAAAATAATGCGAACTGAAGCAGGCCGAACAACGGGACTAAAAGTTTCATCAAAATCAATGCCATGTTTTTGAGAGAAACCTTGCGCCACGAGACGCGCTTTGTGACGCTCAATGGATCCGTCGGCATGAAGCTTGGTCTTGAAAATCCATCTACACCCGATAACATTGTGATCAGTCGGACGAGGAACTAATCGCCATGTATTATTGTGCTTGAGAGCTGCAATCTCATCATCCATTGCCAGAAGCCATGCTGGATTTTTGACAGCTGACTTAAAACCACGAGGCTCTTTTAACGCAAGATGTACCTGAAACCATGGAGGTGAAGTGAAAGCACATAACGAATGTATAATGCGCGGCTTAACAATACCATCCCGAGCACGAGTGATCATGGGGTGAGTGGGGGTAGACGGTCGGACAACAGAAGAAGAGATGGGTGGAGAAGGACTCAACCCAAAGATGAAGAGGAACATGTGAATGAAACATCATAGTGAGACCGGTTTCGGTAATGTGGCGATGTTTTCTTTCAGCAATACCATTCTGATTAGGAGTATGCAGACAAGATATGCGATGCATAATACCATTCATGCGAAGAAAGGAAGTTAAACGTTGTTCGGTGAATTCCTTTCCTCCATCACATTGGAAGGATTTGATTTTGCAGTTAAATTGATTAATGACATATTGATGAAAATGGACAAAAATGTCAAAAAAATCTGACATAAGTTTTAAAGGAAAGATCCAATTATGACGAGAGTAATCATCAATCAAAACACAATAGTATCTATAGTCAGATGGTGATGGAATGGGCGAGGGCCCCCATAAATCACAATGAATCCGTTCAAATAAAAAGGAGCAACGTTGAGTCAGATTTGCAAAAGGCAAACGATGTTTTTTTCCTAATTGACAACCAAAACACGATTGAGAATTAAAATTGCCTTTATCAGATAGGGTAATTACGCCATGCTTATTCAAGGAGGAAATAATGCGAAAAGAAGGGTGACCCAATCGTGCATGCCAGATGGCAGAAGGTGCACGAGTGTTACATAGAGAAAGTTTTGAAAAAAAACTTGCATGGCCACGATCAAGAATATAAAGACCTTTCTCACAGCGCCCAACTCCCACCACCGTTCTTGTTGCTAGATCCTGGATGGTAAAACCAGAAGAAGAAAAAGTTACTAAACAATTGTTCTCACGAGTTAACTTACTAATGGACAAGAGATTCTTGGTAATTTGAGGAACAAGAAGAACATCCGACATTTTTAAAGAGTGAGAGGCAACAAGAGAGGAAATAGATCCAATGGAAGAAATAGGCATAGATTGACCGTTACCCACAAAGACCCGTTGATTACCAGTGTAAGGAACAGATTGATCAAGCACAACAGCATCATTAGTCATGTGAGAAGTTACGCCCGTGTCTGTGCACCACTCGGCATCTGGAGAATCATCAAGGGAGGTGGCGGCGAATGCTTCAATCAAGCCGTCTGCCTTAGCTTTCTTCAATAATTTGCCAAGTTTATGACATTTCTTGGCAGTGTGCCGGTCTTTGCCACACCATTGGCAAGTAGTTGAAGTGGTCTTATTAGAATGGTTGGATGCGGCGGATTTTGAGCGACCATAAGAGGAACCACGCTGAACAACCATAGCCGACTGGGAAGAAGAGTCCCCCGAGAGAGACCGAGAAAAAAGCTCATGGCTGAGAGCTTGTGGTACCAGATTGGCAAAGGATGGCAGCGGCAACTGGGACAACATGGAGGTGGAAAAAAATTTAAAATCAGAGCCAAGACCACGTAGAAACCAATGTACCTTATCAGTGTCATCAACTGGTTTGCCAATGGCACTAAGATGATCACATAATGATCGGAAAGAGCGTGCATAATCAGCAACACCACGAGAGCTCCGCTGCATCAGCTGAAGTTCATCTTTAAGTTGGAGTTCTCTAGTTTTAGAACTATGAGAAAAGGAGACTTCCAGGGCCAGCCAGGCATCACGAGAGGTAGTGCAATGGACGACTTCAGCCATACATTCCTCAGTGAGAGAGGCGTACAGAAGACTGAGAAGAATGCGATCTTGTGTGTGCCATTTCTTGTAAGCGGGATCTTGAGCAGCGGGTGCAGCGAGGGACCCATCGAAAAAGCCCAAAAGGTCCTGACTTTCAAGCAGAGGAACAAACTGACGACGCACAAAAGATAATTTGTGGGAGTAAGTTTGATGGTCACCATGTGAACCATGGTATTGAGCGGAAGCAGAGGAGCGTTGGATTCAGCCATGGAAAAAAAAACCTATTGCTTTGATACCATTAAAAGGTAACGCCTCACACCAAATGCTGTAAGGATATCTTCATTTATATAGAAGCAAGATACAGAGCAGCTATACACGTTAATATAGAAACATAATTACAGGGAATTAATGCACATATTGAAATAAATGTCCAAGGAAATCATTAACTACAATTAAGAGGAATTATTGATTTCTTGGGCATAATTCCTGGAGACAGGCTGTCCACTAACAAGATGGAACTCAACATATAAAATGTTAAAAAGAGCGTTGCGACAAAAACGACTTCTTATGGAATACTACACTATGCTAACTAAATATTCATGATTTGAACGACAACGATTGAGACGTAATAGAAAATTATTTGAATTTATTAAAATATTTTTATAGGGCGACAATTTATTTACCTGACGTGTATTATCCAACTAGCTCTCTAGTAATCGAAAATTTTGTTAATATCACAAAAAAATTTAACTATTATAAGCAACGCGAATTGTGGCGTCCTTTGATTGAGAAAATAGAAAAAAATTTAAAATATTATAAAGAAATGACAGCAATATTTTCTTGCGCCGCTGCCTTGAATCCTCTATTCGGCGTAGACGGCGCAGAAAATCTAATCGAAGAAATAAATACAAATTTAAACTTAAATATAACTTATTCGAAATTTGATAACGTTAGTATTTCAAATTTTAACTCTTTTTTCACTGAATTTTATAATTATTACGCACAATTATACGGATCGCGACCCTGAGAAAATATATCACAACCTAAAAGAAAAGATAGTTTTAAAAATAAAATTTTAGAATTAGCTTATAGGAAAAAAACACGCACATCATCTAGTTGTTTAAATGAATTAGGAATGTACACTAAAACACAATTTCGCGATTTTATGAGTACAAGCGAAATTGAAAATTTTGATCTTCTAAAATGGTGGAAAGGTAAGGTTAATACCTATCCTATTATGACCTATATGACCCGTGGTTTACTAACAGTCCAAGCTAGCACGGTAGCTTCGGAGTCTGTTTTTTCTCTTAGTGACAGAATTTTGACCGAGCGGAGGAGTCGCCTAAGCGAAGAATCGCTGGAAATTTGCAGATGTTACAAGGACCACTTGAATTCTATGATGAGGAAGCAACACATTTCATCGATCGAGAATATCTCAATTGACGTAGAAGACAAGATGTGCGCAATAAATTTAGGAGATGATTAAGCGCGCGCACACTCGCAAGTCGCACCTGAGAAGCTGAAATTTTTTGTAATGTTTTAAATTACTGAATTTGTAGATTTTTTTTGTCATTCAAATTTTATAATAATAAAATTTATTTTTTGTATTTTTTATATTTTTTAAATTTGAATGTAAATCTGTATTTATCATTTTGAAGATTAATAAAATAAAAAAATTCTTGTAAATTTAGATATAAATTTGCTGTAAATTTTTATATTTACTTATTTAGTTTTTTAATATTTAAAATATTTAAAAAATATAAAAAAAAAATTAAAAATAAAAATAAAAAATTGAGCTTCCAAGGCCCGGCCCGGCCTGGCCCGGCCTTGGGGGCCTTATCAGGCCCCCTGGGGGGGAGTGTCACAACCCGCATTTTCTCCGTATTTCTCCGCATTTTAAACCGCATTGTCTCGTTTGCCCACGGATTTCGTGCGTTGATTCATGAAAGGGTATGTTTGTCGAGGTGATGCTCGTCGGAAACCTTGTCATTTTTCCGATGGAGTTTCGTAGTCGGAAGCCTCATCGTCTCCTATCATGTCATTTGTGCGTCGTACATCTTGCTAGTCGTGTTGGTTGGATTGACCCGTCGGTTGTCGAAGTAAATTGTTGTTTCGTCGTAAGCATTGTTAAATATTTTTAGTGCATCCTGTGGCCTTGGAAAGGCGTCATTATTTTGGTCTCGGAGTTTTGCCGTGTCGACTGAATCGTCGCGTAGCTTCGACCAAGTAAATGACCTCATTTGTGTAAGCATCGTATTGATTGTCGAAGTTCAGTTGACAAAACCCTTGTCGCTTTCCGTTGGCTTTAGTTCGTCGAAAGCCTTGTTACCTCCCGCCGCCTCGCTGGTTTGTTGTGTCGTTTGGATCGTCGTGTCAATTGGAGTAAGTCTTCCGCTATAATCGTGGTTTGTTTTTCTTTGTCGTTAGCATTGTCGGATCATTCGTGTATATCCTTGGACTTGGAAAACATTGCGGCTAAGGCCTTGGAGTTTGGTCATGCTAGTTTGTGTCATTGTGACGAACGTATGCTGCGATCTGGTTTTAATCCTTTGTTAGTTATATCGTTTAGAGTTTTCATATAATGATGCATATAAGAATGTATATATATAATATAAGTTGGGTTGTGCGCGTCGTGGTTAATACCCCGGTACAGTACCATTTATGGTACAGTTTTGCACTGTGGGCTGCGCGCGTCGTGGCAAGATCCCCGCCACAGTGCCTTGTTGCTTGTGGATCATACACCCAGGCTTTGCCCGGTGTTTTGATGCCTTTTGGAGCTGATCAGTCTCTCTTAAACTTGAACTTGAAATAAATTATGAAAATGTGTCAGGATATACATATATATACATATGCATCTTTTTGCTCCCGGTTGTGAGTTGTTTACCTTGTGCTGCATAGCTGGTTATCTTATGTTATTTCTGTTATTTATACTGACTTTTGTTGATAGCTTGTTCGTGTGTTTCCCTTCTACTCGAAGGTTTGTCATTGCTCTTTGTTTTCTATAGCATCACTTGCAGCTTTTTTCTGAGGTGTTCTTTTTCTGAATGCCTCAGGTGCAGAGTAGTAGTAGGTTGGGCAGATAGAGTTTCTGTCTTCAGTGCTGCGAGTCGTAGCAGCCCTTTTGTTTCTTCCTTTCTTACTTTGAGGTAGTCTCTGTCTCAGTACATCTTAGACTGGTTTTCCTACGGATTTGTGTCAGTCTGTTGACACCCATAGTGTTTCTCCTAGTGTTTGTGTACTTGTTAGTTTGTTGCTGTTATTTTCCGTTATTTATACACTTGCTCTCTGGGAAAGATTTATGTTATGGCGCATATTAGATATTTTTAATATAAAAGATGCATATCTAGCATGAAAACATAGCATCTCTTCCAAACCAATAATCTCACTATTTTGAGCGTCATAAAACTATCATTTTACGTATATTAAATGTAGTAATTACGATCAGTCATTTTCTCTTGTTTCATGGACAACTGCTATGCTAAATATTATATGTGCTAGAATTTGACATGTTTTGCATGCTCATTCATCTGCGATGATCACTGCATAAATTTCTGTTTCAAAACTTGTATCATGAGTTTTATTCCAAAATGCATGTGCATATGTTTCAAACTATCACATTTTAAAGCTTCCGCAACAATTGAACCTGTTTTACGTAAAAGTAACTATTTTAAAACTATTTGTAGTACCTCTGCTTCCGCCTTAGCAGACATGAATTCCTTTTCGCCCATACCTGTGACATCACGGCCCGCCCGAAGCGCACTCTGACTTTTGTCGAGATGGATCGTGATAGGGAGTCTGAGCCCAGCTAAAACTGGGCCCGAGCCAGAGGCCGGTTCAGAAAAGCCCAGGCTCGGTAGGCCCGAGCCTATCGGGCTTTTTGGACGGGGCCTGCCGGGATTTCAATGTTAGTTTTTTTAAAGGTAAATAGGTCATTTTACAAATTACTACTTATTTATATTCTTAAACTTTTTATAATAAAAAAATATTCAATTTCGAGCCGCAACATGTCTATCCCGAGTCGATTCCTATTCAATTTCGAGTACTAGTCGACATTGAGTCGGAAACTTTTGATTTTAAACTTGTGATAGATTCTTTGGGCATTAAAATTGAATGTCATTTTGACTAGACTTACATTTTCAATTCCAATTCTAAAGCCTCAACTCTACCCGACCGAGCGAATTTTTAATAATCGCAGACCCGCCTCTCCCATCCCGTTCGTCCGACAATCTCTCTCCCTGTCCCGAGCTCCCACGAGCCCAGCCGCCGCCCGCCAGCGTCGCAACTCCTGCCGGAACTCCACCTTGCCTTGGACGCTGGATCGAAAGTGGTGACCCACCGAGACGACGTCGACAAGATCTCGCCTGAGCACTGCGGCTTACGAGAGTTTGACCGAGGTGGTTTGGTGTTCGATGGAAGAGACCGCCCCGCAGCGCCCGCGATGATGCAGCTTGTGCCAGTTGTTTAATTAGGTGCACAAGCTGTCTTCGGACAAGAGACAGAAGCAAAAATGAACTGCAGGGTCGTCTTCTCTGCGGGTGTTTCCCGGTCATCATTCAGAAAGTGGGATCTGCAGAATCTACAAAATATGCATTCACTCAGCGCAAAGATCAATTAATTGATCTATTTTGTTGGAGAAATATTTGCGGCCGGGATCAATGGATATGCAGGAATTGCAGCATACAACGGTCCTGCGGTGCAAAGTATGATCTGCGTATAATAATTTTATGTGAGCCTCACTGTATGCTAGAATTCCATTGGTCTGGGACAGCGGACCCAAGTATTTTTGATTGTGTTGAGGGTCTTCGGAACTCCGAGGAATATCAGGTGTGCGCCATCACCGACAGCGTCGTCAGAGATATCTGCAGGCTGCGGCCAATTCTTGCGTCCGGGTCCCGGACGCCAGCTGGCATCTGGGAGTCTGGGACCAATAGAAATACACGAAAACCAGCAAACAGTGGGGCCCACGGTGCACTGTCTAATTGCACATAACAATTTCTCGTGAGGCCCACTGTATGATAGCTTTCTATTAGTTTCGGACACCTAGGTCGAGGACCCGGATGCAAGAAAAAATCGTAGACTGCAGGGCATTGGAGGAGAAGATATATGCCGTTATGATTTCAATTCTCTTAAAAAAATTATTATTCTTTTTTTTCCTAAAATTTGATTATAATATTAAGAGAAAATTAAAATTTTATTGTAGAATAATGTTGTTAGTGTTAGATGCTAATTATATGTTTATTTAAAAAAAATTCATATATTAGTCTCAAAATAATATGTTTGTGTATGAATATAAATTTTTGATCTATAAATATCAAGAAAAAAATTATGTATGCGCTAACTATGTAGGAAAGAATCGTGTGTCCTCCGATCTACAATATGACTGCTCACAAAATCTAAAATATAATGTTTTTTCTTTGATTTATTTTAATAAATATGATCGGATTTCGTGTACCGTCGGATCGTCGATCGAACGGTGGGTTACTCCTACTTAAATATTTCCCAAATATGATTGAGTTATAAATAACCATTTATCAGGAGAAATATCAATGCCTAAATTTTTTACTTTATAGTATGATTAACAGATTTCTTGGTTATTATAGTGTGACTGTGATGAATATATCCTAAAATGGCGCGGCACAGACCGTCTGTTAAAAAAAAGGAAGCCTCCCGCCGTCGAGGATCGCAGCCTCTTCGGAGTCCCTTCCAACCAATCCTTTTCCTTCTCGCAGCGCCAATTCCAATCCCGACCCAATATCGGAGCAGAAGTTGATCCCGGCGGCCAATTTCCATATGGCCGATAACTGCGTCGCGACTTCCTGCGAGAAGTTCGAGGGCATGGCAATCTGGATCGGTGCGAGCCTCGCCTCGGTCTTCTTCGCCTCTCTCGAGCGCTTCTCCTGCATCAACCTCGCGACAACCGACCATGATGAAGATTTGGAGGAGGATGCCAAGGAACGTCCCCTCATGCTTTCCGTACAGAACTCGTCCACTTTTTACCGCAGCGACGCCGCCGCCTTCGCTCCTAAGCTCGCTCCGGTCTGGTCTCCGCCCTCCCATCAAGGTTAAACCTAACATCTGATTACGCCACCTATTGCTGAATCGATACTTCTTCATTTCTCGGTTTGATTTGATCTGATGCGGCGGCACCATGGTCGATCGCTAATGTTTTAGTGTTTTCCGCTCACACTTGTTTTCAATTTATTGTCTATAGGTGTTTTTGATGCATTCATATTTATTTTCCGGTGGAGGATAGGTGAGCGTGATCTGATTTAGGTTGATGATTATGAGGAATGATTTGTGCATTGCTGATGGTTGATCAGGGAAAGATTATTATGTTGCTATTTAGTTGTTGTATATTGCAGGATCATTTTATTTTGCAGAAAATTCTTTGCATTCTCTAATTTATTTATGACTTACTCCATTATGATCGAAAAATTAACTGCATCCTCACCTCCTACATGATTTCTGATGCAAGCCAATAAGCAATCCACCAAACACCCCATTCAACTCCGTAGATGCAATCACAATACAATTGCCAAATACAACATAAGCTCGGCAAAATAACAAGTGGATCTGAAATTGGTAAATACTTTATTGAATGTAAAAAGAACAATACGAATTAAACATTCAACGAGTATTGGGACAAGACGATTCTGATATTCAAACAAAGTTGACATGAAAAGCTTGTTCCTAAGAGGTTGAATACCTCTGAACAAATCAACGGCGGACGGAAGCTCTCTCTAGTCTGCATGCCGAGAAAACAGAAAAATGGAAAGTAAACAGCCACAAGACAATGCATAACCTCCCTTTTATCACCTCACTTATTTATACTAATACTCCCCCTTACAATTTAAAGTACCCCCCTACAAAATAAACCAAATTACAAATGCCCATACCTTGGCCCAGTTAGAGCTCATTACTTCCTTAGGGATTAGTCTCACATCTCATAATGAAGTTTAGCCTCCACTCCCTCTTCCTATATATATGTACAAATACTTGTAATTATTGGTGATGTTTTATGAGAAATAAATAAATTTAATTTTTCTTTGTCTTCTGCCATTCATTTCTACAACATCAAACCACCGTTCCTGCCAAAACTTAATTTCAAACGGAAGTTAACTCTCAGCTTCAATTGGCGGATAATTCTCCTTAGCTTCAGCATTCCCATTCCATATCGCATCAATGCCTCCCCGATCAAAACTTCGTTGGCCTCAAGGAAGGAATTGAGGATAATGTTTAAGCAAAACCCAGGAATGCTCTGGACTGGTACTTCCCCTTTATGCTCTCTGAGCTGTGACACATGGAAAGTGTGGTGTATCTTGGAAGTTTCAGGTAAATCTACTCGGTATATCACTGCGCCACTCGTTCAACAACCCTGAAGGGGCCAAAGAATTTGGGAGAAAGCTTATGGAATCTGTGCAGTCAAATGCTTACTTGTTTATACGGTTGAAGACGCACATAAGCCCACGAACCCACTTCTAATTCCCTTTCCCTGCGCTTGTTGTTAGCTAACACCCGCATCCTGTTTTGAGCTTGGGTAAGATTGAACTTAAGTATAGAAATAACTCTCTCCCTTTCTACCATAGACCTGTCTTCTTCTTCCACCATGGATGAATCCACAATGTAAGAGCAATGAAGAGTAGGCTCTTGTCCATAGACTACCTCATATAGGGTCATCTTAATGGCGCTCTGGAAGGTCATATTATACCACCATTCAGCTAGAGGTAACCAGGTGACCTGTCTTCTTCTTCGTGGACGTTCAAAGCACATACATCGTAGGTAACTCTCTAAACAACGGTTTACAATCACCATTTAGCCGTCCGTTTGCAGGTGATATGCAGTCGACATCTTCAGCTGAACTTGTAGAATCCGTAAGAGTTCCTGCCAAAATTGGTTGATGAAAATTGAATCATTATCACTGACAATGGAATTTGGTAGGCCGTTCAATCAAAATGTTGAATCCATGAAAGTTTGTGATACACCTTCAGTTGTGTAAGGATGAGTAATGGTTACAAAATGTGTTTGTTTACTCTGCCCGTCGACAACCATAAGGGTTGTTGATTTATTGTTGCTTTTTGGAAGACCCTCGACAAATTCAATTGAAATTTCTTGCCAGATGCGATTTGGAATAGGCAGGGATTGCAGTAAACCCATGGGCCTTTGATTATCCGACTTACATTTATGTCAAACCATACAATTTGTATGTATTTGTAAACTTCGGGCTTCATGTTCTTCCAAAAGAACATCTTCTTCAAGTAGCGATATGTAGTTGTGATTCCTGAATGCCCCCCAAGGCTTCATCATGGTAGATTTTGAAGCAGTTTTGTTTTGACTGATTCAACATTTCCCACTACTATTTTCCCTTTTCTTTTTAAGAAATTGTGAATCTATTGATACTTGGGCTTGTATAGGCTATTCTTCTCTTTTTCCTTAATTAGTTTTTGAATTTGTTCATCTTGGCTCCATGAATCCTTGTTTCATAATCTCTGAGGTAAACACTGCCCTTTCCTGCAATTATAATCAATTTACCTCTGCCTTCCAGGATAATGCATCTACACATACATCTTCTTTCCCTTTCCTATACCGAATGGTGTGATTGAACCCATTAACTTGGTTAGGAATCTTTGTTGATTTGGAGTGGACAACCTTTGCTCAAGCAGGAATTTTAAACTCCGGTGATCTCTTTTAATGATGAAATGCCCACCCATCAAATAATGACGCCATTTTTGGACTGCCAAAACAATAACAAGCAGCTCCTTCTCGTAGGTTGATAATTGCGCATTCTTCTTCCCTAATGCCTTGCTAAATAATGTTAAGGGGTGACCTTCCTGCATCAAGACAGCTCCCACTCCTACATCTGTTGCATCTTGCCTCATTGATAAATGTCTTATGGAAGTCCGGGAGCTGCAACACTGATGGACTACAACTTCCTTTAATTTTAAGAAGGCTTCTTGTGTTACCTCATTCCAGTACCAATTCTTTAACTTCAGCAAATTAGTGAGAGGCCGAGCTATTAGTCCATACCCTTTGATAAATCTGCGGTATACCCCGTTAAGCCCAAAAAATCTCTTTTAGGTTTGTAGGATATGGTCAATCCAGCATATTCTGCACCTTAAGAGGATCAGTGGCTACCCTTCGTGAGAAATAATATGCTCCAAATAGTGCACCTCTTTCAAACCAAATGAGCAATTGTTTTGCTTAAGAAAGAATTGATGCATGCCCAACAATTCGAAGGTCATTCGTAAATGTCTTAGATGCTCCTGCCAAGACTTACTGAATATGAGATTTATCATCAAAAAAGACAAAGATGATTTGCCTCAGATGCTCTTGAACATCTTATTCATCAGCCCTTGGAATGTAGAAGGGGTGTTAGTGAGTCCAAATGACATTACAAGGAACTCATAATGACCCTGGTGAGTCCTAAATGTCGTCTTGTATATATCAGCTTCAACCATCCTCACTTGATGGTAATCCGGCTCTAATATCCAGCTTCGAGAAGAACATGAAACCATGCAACTCCTCAATGACGGGAATTGGGAATTTGTCCTTGATGGATGAGAATTAAGTTGTCGGTAATAGACGCACAACCTCCATGTGCCATCATGCTTTTTCACCAACACTACTGGAGACACGTAAGGGTTGTGGCTATGTCGAATCACTCTAGACCCCAACATTTCCTTGACCAAGCGCTCGATTTCAGATTTTTGTAGAGGAGGGTAACGGTAGGGTCTTAGATTAATTGAAACATTGTCATCTTTTAGATTGAGATGGTGTTCATGGCCACTGATTGGTGGCAGTTCCTTGGGCTCGTGGAACAACTCCTGAAATTCATTGTGCAATTCCAGCCTTTATGTTTCCTCCTCCCTTGACAAATGGTTATCTGGCAGTAAAAATGCTTCTTGCAGCTGCAAGTTGTCTTCCCCTTCACTGTTTTGGCTCACTTGAATGTCACAAACCCCCATCATATTGCTTTTCCCACTTTTTGAAATCAATTTATGCATTCTCTTTTTCTTCATTAATGTACCGGCCAAGTTCTTGACCCTCTTAGTGAAATCTTTTTCCCTTGACTATAAAACTCCATCTTCAAATTATTGAAGTCCCATTGTACAACACCCAAGGTGATCAACCATTGTACCCTAAGCACCACTTCACACTCACCCAACGGTAGAACTAGCATGTAAGAGGCAAACATCACCACTTGCATTCTCCAACGGAATCCATCTACCTTGTGAGCACTAGAGATATTGACTGTAGGTATTTGAATCAATTTACATTGCAGTCGATCAACTGCAGTGACATCCAAAATGTTATGCATAATTCTGATATGCGGAAAATGGTTTATACGCAAGTAGCACGTGTCAGATCAAGTAATAAAATGTGAATAAAGATCGTTCCCACGGAGAAGTGATTAATCTAATGCTTGCAAATACTAATTAAATCATTTATGTAAATTCAAGTAGATCAAATGAGGTGATTTTGAAAGGTAATAAAAACTCTAAATAAAGATTTAAATAAAGTAAACTATTTAAAAAAAATACCTTCTTATCAGTTGAGACAAACAATCTTGTATGTCTGATTTCCTGTGTCTATTATGATAATGTTTCAAAGTAATATTCTATAAGATTGTTCTTTAATTTATCTTGCAACGATTTTATAGAAGAAGTCCTTATCTCTCGATATCGGAAATCTTGATATCTTACACTCCCCTAGTCATCTCTAACTTAGGCGGTATTATGAAGAGTAAAAATCAAGGTCACTAGCAAGAAGAGGAAATCTCTTTCTCCCTTCTATGCTATAGTGAACTTATGAAACACTTACACTTCTCCTCTCTCGAATCTTGAAGCGCGGTAAAATTAAAGAAACTTTGGTTAAAAATTCACACCACTCATCTCTCGATTCTCGCGGTGCAATAAGATAGTCTTCAAACTAATACTACGCAACTCATCTCTCGATTCTCGCGGCGCAATAAGAGATAAAAGCATAATCCAAAGATTTCATTATCAAATTCAAAAGTTCCATAAAGATAAATTATAAAACAAACTTAAAACTTAAGAGAAATTCATCATCAAAACACACATAGTACTCTCATCATACAAGACTATAAGAATTTAGTTCATAACTGAGATCGAACGCAAAATTAGAAAGATCTTACAATACTTGATGCCTGAAATTAGGAAATTCCCTTTCCAATGGCTCCTTCGCAAATCCTCAACAGGATTCTTCCCTTAGCCGTTCGCCCCCCTTGGTTCGAATGCCCTCCTTTCTCTCCTTGTGTATTTATGGGCGTTCACCATTTCTGGAATCTTTTCTCCCTCCAATGAATGCATCGTTTCACTTTGTAACTGCCGGATTTGAAAGATTTCGAATTTTAAATTTTCAGGATTTTGCCGATATGTTACAACATATTTAAAAATGTTGCAACACAATTCTTTCTGCACTTCTCTGCACCCAGCACCAATATTTATGTTGCAACATATTCGCAATATTTTTCCAGCATTTCTCTTCTAACTGCTTTTCAATCCTTTTGGTTGCTTTTAAAATGTCTATGAAAACATATAAAAATAAAGATAATGTCCAATCTTGACCAAAATAATAAATATTCTAAATTTAATACATTTAAGCTTATATTTATCAAACATATTGAACAATTTGGTCAAAATTAAGGATCAAGATAACTTCTTTGTGAGAAGTTATCAACTTCCTAAATCAATGAGAACACTGGTTGGATGTCCCTGGTATGTTGCAACCACTCTTATGGTATGAAAGTGAGTGATCCCGATTAACGCATGTACTCCAGGTTCCGGTCATCTATCACGACGGATTCCTCTATGTTCTCCAATTCAATTTACCCTTCTTCATCTCTGTGAGCAATTCTAAGGTATAAGATTGACGCCTCTACATGCATCTATGCCCAGGTGTATACTTGTTATTGCACCAAAAAGCACAAATCCTTACTCTTATTTTCATCCATTTTAGTAGAAGTTAATCTCCAACCAGTTCTAAGCTGATTTGTATTGCTGCCAATAGCTTGCGCAGTGGAACTAGAAGTGAGTGATCTGCCGGTGTTTGAAGCCTCTTGGATTTATGAATCACCTAAGGTACCTTAAGTTTCCCCTTCCTTTGTCCGATCGCCAGTTTATGCTCCTTAATTCTCGCCACCTGGAAGACATCCTGAAGCGATTTGGTTTGAAAAATCCTCACAGCGAACTCAATTCTTCGTTCAAACTAGCCAGACAGAAGCTAATGGCGCGCTCTTCCGGAATGTGCACTCGATGAAGAAGAATGTCGAAATCGTCGAGGTAAAGTTGGACTGAGGATTTTTGTTTAAGATTTTTCAGTTCGCTCATAGGGTCATCGAAAAGAATAGATCCAAACCGATTCTGGAGGACCTGTAGATATTCCTCCCAGCTCGGCCATTGTCGAGTGAGCTGGGATTTCATATATGCTTGATGCCAGAGGCCCAGAATAGAGCCTTGCCCTCCATGTGGACTGACGCGATCTTCACTTTCATCTCAGCTGGTGTGCCATCAATGTCGAAGAATTGATCACACTTGTAGATCCACTCCATCACCGCTTCCCCAAAGAAACATGGAAATTCAATTCGAGAAAATCTTGTAGAAGGTTGATGCGAAGTTGGGAATGCATTTCGATTGTCAACCGATGAATGCCCGCCTGTAATATCGACATATCTCTCAGATCTGAGGCTAGCAAACATATCCCGCACCTCCTTGAGTGTTCGGCTGTGCTGATTTGTCAAGGTTTGAATCATCCTCGCCATAGAGTCCTGATTCTGCTTGACTAAATCCAATTTACTTTGTAAGTCCTTCGACCTCGTCCCCTCCGACACTGACATGAACGTGGCCGAGGATTATGCTATGATACCAATGATGCAAGCTAATAAGCAATCCACCAAACACCCCACTCAACTCCGCAGATGCAATCACAATGCAATTGCCAAATACAACATAAGCTCGGCTAAATAACAAGTAGATTTGGAATTGGTAGATACTTGATTCAATGTAAAAAGAAGAAGTCGAATTCAACATTCGACAAGTATTGGGACAAGACAATCATCTGATATTCAAACAAAATTGACAAGAAAAGCTTGATCCTAAGAGGTTGAATACCTCTGAACAGATCAAAGGCGGACTGCGGCTCTCACTAGTCTACACGCCGAGAAAACAGGAAAATGGAAAGTAAACAGCCGCAAGACTTAATTTCAAACGGCAGTTAACTCCCCGCTTCAATTGATGGATAATTCTCCTCTGCTTCAGCATTCACATTCCTGATCACATCAATTTCCCACTGATCACGGATAAAAAATGGAAGGATAGTAGCTATGTTGATCCTCATCTCTTATATGATTGCGCTAGTCAGTTGCCAGAGGGATTTTTTTTTTTCTCTGCTCAGGGTTATGTTATACTGTTTTTTCATTAGAAAAGAAATGGAATATATATTAGATGTAGATAATGTAAAACTCCTATTTAAAGTAGAGGAACCTTTTCTTTTCTTTTATTAATATTTTTTTCATTAAAATGAGTTGTGTTTGCTAAACCTGTAATATCAACATACTTAAAAAGTATATGTGCCTTATTTAGGCATATCTTGGTTGATCTATCCAAAGAACTCTTGAAAAGTGCATGGTGCATTTGATCCACCATACTCATTGTCTCAACTTGCCTGTCATGAAAACCCGAAGTTTTTCAGGAAATCTACAGATTCATTTTCTCATGGAATATATATGTGCGACTCGAATCCAGTGCACTTGGCAATAATTGGAAAAATATGAGATTAGTGTCTATTTGAGAGGACCGTAGTAATGGGAATGTAGTGAGAAATTGAGCAAGTTGTTTGATAATATTTTGGTTGAAGAGTTTGTTTAGAAATGAGATACATTTTAACTGCTTAGTAATGACATAAAAATGGAGTTTTGCGGAACGCAGAAGGGACCTCTGTTGGAAACACAGGCGAAATGAAGCCTCCCCTCCCCTTCGATCTAAAATGATGTAATAAATCGAGTTTTGGGGATCTCTGGTGGGAGCAAAATATCAAGCAAATAAGCTGGACCTAGGATTTTCAATCCAAGCTTAGATGATGTCCACCGGAGAAATCCAAGCATATATTTTGTTGGCAAGGTCTCATACACAAGCATACACAACTTTAGCCAAGAAGTCTGACAACCTTCTTTTGAAGGATGTCCACTGAATACTTTGGGACACTGTCTCCCGCTTGAAGGTAACTCCTGCTATCTTCCCCAACAATTTCTCTGCTCTGTCTACCCTTTCTTCCATAGCATCGTGGAGGAGCTCAAAGCTTTAAATGCCTATTCTTGTAGATGAGAATATGAAATCACTGCTGCAATTGCGTGTCTGCCGTTGGAAATTGGCTCGAATGAACAAGTTGTAATCATCGTCGATACTTGCAGACCACTGAATGAGAATGAGGTGAAGTGAATGCTCTCCTGCAATCACAACCTTCGTATGACCAATTCCACGGCCATGATTATTTTTAAAAAATGAGTACCGGGTCTGTTGGATTATGTCGAGACTGGCATGAAGTTGTTGTGGGGCTACATGAAGGAGTTGGGCCCCGCCGCTGGGTTGAGCATGGCTGATGATTTAAGCTCTATTTGAGGCGACTATGGCGGCAGGACAAGCAACGGTGGGTGGGATTAGAGCTGTTAGAAAAAACAGTCCGTAGGAATAGCAGTAGGAGAATGAAGAAGCAGAGCTATAAGAAGAGAAGCGTGAAAACTCGTAAATATGTTTTTTTCTTTTCTGAAAGTAACAGGGTCACTGCTTTTCAAAAAAACCTGAAAACACTTTTTTGACACAAGCACTTTTCTCACCACCAGGAAACCAAACGTCTGTTGTAACGATGAGAATATAACTTTTTCCACCGCCACCGCTGTCCCAAACATAGCCTTAATTCTTTCAATCCAGGTGCGCTCTCTTTACGGGTGTTTTAAGCACCCAAATAACTAACCTTCCGATTTCGGAAAATAATTTATAATTGTTTAAATATGTAATCAAATCTTGATATTGATTTTTCTTGGGCATGATGAATGTGATGCATATGCCCGCAAGCATGTTATAATGTCGTATAGGCTAATCATGTTTTCCCTTAGGCGAACTCACAGAGCATGTGATTAGGCAGTTGAGTTCTTCCTCGAGGAGGTGATAAGACCACCCGGGGGGTGGGGTGGGGTGTTAACAGAGGAGGTTGAGTCCAACTGCCACGTGTCTGTCCCCTTGACTAAGCTATAGCCTTATTCATGAGAACACCCAAGAAACTTATAGTTTCTTCATTGCTCTTTCGTAGGTATTCTTACATCTTGGACCTTCTTATGTTTCTTGGGCTTTCTTCATAAGGCTTGTTAAAAATGTTGGTGGGCTTGAAGTTGGGTCTTTGAATCTCGACCCGTATCATTCTCCCCCATCTAACCTGGTGTCGCCCTCGTCGCCTCATACTTCTATATGAAGTCCTTGGATTGTCATAAATCTTCGGGCGTCTCTCATGTTGCTTCAGACTATCGTAATCTTTTTCGTTTGATTAAGAAATATGTACTTTATTCCACACCTCATCGTCGTACCACTCTTCGAGAGAGTACTTCATCCGCTTTCTTTCAAATGATTTGGTCATCAAGGGAGGTGCTTTATGAGATTCTCCCCTTCTAGAGTCTTCCTTATCTTCATGATAAGGCTTCAACATGCTTACATGCAATACTTGATGTATCTTCAACAAGCTAGGTAGATCAAGACGGTATGCCACCTTTCCTACCTTGGCAATTACCTTGAATGGCTCATATCTCCTTATCAATCCTTTGTGCATGCTCCGTAGGGCCTTGAATTGTTGGGGTAGGATTTTTACCATCACTTTGTCTCCTAGGCCATACTCCTGACGTCTCTTTTTTGCTTTTGCCCATTTCTTCATGCACCTCCGTACTTTTTCTAGTCAAACTTTAGCCAAGTCATTTTGTTCTTCCCATGACTTAGTCATTTAAGGCTTCTGAGCTTTTCTCATCTCCCTGGTTTGCGTCCAAAGCATGCGGTGTGAGTGGTTGGTGTCCCGATGCCTACTCTAAGGGACTCCTTCCCATAGACTCCCCTCGCTGCAAATTGTAGTAGAATTGTGCTACATCCAAGATCTTTGCCCAATCTTACTGGTTGGCACTCACAAAGTGTCGCAGGTAGCACTCCAGTAGCCCATTTACCTTCTTTGTTTGTCTATCAGGCTGAGGATGAAAACTAGTGGAGAAGTTCCACTGTGAATCCAACATCTTGACCAACTCCGTCCATAGTTTCCTAGTGAAGCGAGGATCCTGATCGCGCACTATATTTTGGGGTAGCCTCAAATACTTGTCTACATGCTTGAAAAATCCTTGGGCAGCTTCCTCGGCAGCGTATTCTTTTGTACATGGGATGAACGTCTCACATTTTGAGAATCGGTTTGTGATCACCATAATGGACCCGAATCCTTTAGATCTTGTGAGTGCATTGATGAAATCAACGATGTTCCATGGATGATCTGGGACTGATAATGGCTCTAACAACCCCGTTGGTTCACGGTTCTCCACTTTGTCTTGTTGGCACACAAAACAACATTCACGTAGATGTCCATGTCCGTCATCCTTGGTCAGAAGTACATGATCTCCATAGTGCCATTGTCCTCTTTTGGACAGGATGACCCGCCCATCTAGTGTCATGACATTCTTTGATCAAATCTATTTGTAGGTTTCCCCACTTCGGGATATTCAATCTCATTCTTTTGGTGTAGAGAAAGTCATCCCCTACCCAAAATTATTTGGTCCTTTCTTCCTTTAGCAGTTCCCTGGCTAAAGGATCTTGTTCAAGTCCTTCCCTGATTCAAGTTAGTAATTCTCCTTTTTGTCGTAGTCATCGCGACAAGCTCTATTTTGCGGCTTAAGTCGTCTGCAACTACATTCACCTTACCGGGATTGTACTCCATGGTGTAGTCAAACTCGGCAAGAAAATCTTGTCATCTTGTTTGTTTGGAGGGCATTTTCTGTGATTGAAAGTAAGTTGTCTCCACATTGTCCTTCTTGATCACGAACTTTGCACCCAACAAGTAGTGCCTATGTACAAGTAGACAATGAATGATGATTGTCATCTCCTCTTTTTGCACTGTATATCGCTACTCAGTCTCGTTCAATTTGCGGCTTTCAAAGCCTATGAGATGGTCTTCTTGCATCAATACTTCTCCAATGGCAATGTCTGAGGCATCTGTCTGCAACTCGAACTCTTTGTCGAAGTTTGGCAATGATAACACTGGTTCAGTGCTCACCATCAACTTTAGATCTTCAAAGACATGTTGGCATCCTTCATCCCATGCCCCGTTTTGTCTTTCTTCAACAAACCCGTTAGCGGGGCTGCCCGCCGGGTTTAGTTGACAAGCCCAAGGAAAGATCTCAGCTTGGTTACCTTGGTTGGTTGTTCTCATTCCTTGATTGTTTTAATTCGCCTCATCCATCTTCAACATGCCATGTCCAATGACATGTCCAAGAAAGTGTGCCTCCTTCTTGCCGAATGAGAACTTTAACTTTTTCACGTACAACTCGTTCTCTCGCATGAGTTGAAAGATTGTACGGAGGTGTTGACATGCTCTTCCATAAAGTTGTTGTAGATCACAATATCGTCGAAGTACACCACTACGAATCAGTTTAAGTATGGATGAATTATCCGATTCATCAAAGTGCAGAATGTCGCGGGTGCGTTTGTTAGGCTAGATAACATAACCAACCACTCGTAAGATCCATATCGAGTAATGCACATCATCTTTGACTCATCTCCTTCAGCAATACGGACTTCGTACTAGCACTTTTGCAAGTCCATTTTGTTGCAGACTTCCATTTTGTCAATAGGTCAGCGATTTCAAAGGAATATGATATATAATCTTCACGATTAGCGATCAAAGGAATATGGGAGCATTCTTGGCGGCTCCCATATGCAGGTCAGTGTAACCGTAACAACATCAAGGAAAGTCGGTTCCGTTTCCTTCGTGGCTTCAAATTCTTAAAGAACGTGGCTTTCTAAAGTTTCGAAATTACTTTCCTCCAACATCAGCCTGTTGAAGATGTCTTCTTCTCAACTTGAAGTTGTGAAAGCCATTTCCTTTACCTTCGTTAACTGCCCATGGCTAAGAACATGCCTAGATTGAATCATGCTAGAGTAAAGAGCAAGACGCAAAAATAATTTGATAAACAAGAACACAATTTATATTATTCGGTTAATATTTACCCTTCTTCACTGGAGGCAGAGACGAGTTCGTGTCAGTTCGAAGTCCATGGCTGATCTATGACCCGAGTTGCACCTATAGACACGAGAGGAGTTCCCTCGATAAGTATTAAATATTAAAATGTATTTTCTGGAAAAATCGAATATCATTATTTTTCAGGTTCATGCTGCGGTGCTGAGATCAATATATGTAGGAATTTGAGACTCAAAGGCTTCGTTTGGGGGGGGGGGGGGGTATTTTCACCGGTCAAGCGGTTACGACCGCATGAACCGGACCTTAATTAATTTGATTTTAATCTTTCAGATCTACAGGAATGCATGAATAATTTTCATAATATATATGGCTGGCATGAAAAAGTGTTGTATATATGGCTGGCATGAAAAAGTGTTGTATATAGATACTTGCGGCCGTGCGTGCACAGGGTCCTTCGTGTACAGTGTGTGGCCGCAATAGATTTGCTCGAGTGATGGTCGGGTAGTGTTGATGACACATTCGCGCCGAGGAACCATGCATGGATTGTAAAAAATTTATCTTTGGCACTAAAGTTGGAATTGGGGCCCTCTTCATTTGATACCAAATGGATACTAATATGTTTTTTCTTCGTCCACTGGGTTAATTAATCACATCATTTTTGTAAAAAATAAAATCATATAGACAATATTTAAAGCATTTGGTAAATAAGATTGATCGCAGCTTTACTCGCAACTTTTGGATTGACTTGATGCATAATATCCGCTACGCTTATGGTCCGTTATGTTTGGCATGGTCGTGAATGTGGTGGTTATCAATCATCGTTCTTGAAAGCACAATCTCACCTAAGGAACTTCATCCATTTTTTATGTTTAAAATTTTAAAAAAAAAATCTTGGTGACAGTCACAACCGTTGTTTTGTCAAACGTGTATTCATGACAGTGACATTTTGTCCCAAGCTCACCAGAGCAAAACGCCACGCCAAACGGACGATAATTCGCAACCATCACATTTATGACCGCCGCCGCCGTGACAAACAGACCCTTTGTTGGATCGGATTGGGCGAATTTGTTCCAGTGGATGATGATTTGTACATCTTGAATAGATTCATTGTTGTGTTCGGTAGTGTTGCTGTACTGTCAGCTAATCTCGTTTCTTAATGCCATGAGTTGTTCTTTTCGCCGACATGGCCAATTATGAGGTATGCGCAGTCAATGCACTTAATTTCTCGTTTAATAGTACTAATATGTTTTCATATCAACTTTTATGATGATTTTCCTTTTCCCTTCGAGAGACTTGCTACGTTTGGCGCAGCAGTAGCGGTTGTGAACACGATGGTTGTGAACTGTCGTTCGTGAGCGAGCGGCCTCGCATAATTAAGGAACTTAATTCATTTTAATGTTCAAAACTAGTAATCTTTTCTCGATGGCGGTCACTACTGTTGTCATGCCAAACGTCTCCAAACTCACCGGAACGAAAACACCGCGCCAAAGGGAGTGCACGGCAATTTCACAATGTGTACGCTGCCTCGAGGCTGATTTTATATAGTATTTTATGAGTGGATCCAAACTGGCAACACATGTTCGCATTTTATACGCTTAGAGCAACCAACACCAACTGAGTTGAGCGTATCCGAAAGTTTTTCCAAACGGGTGAGAAGGAGATGGATGAAGAGCAGATGATGGTCGCTGCAGGGAAGGCTACACAAAACGTGTGTCAAGCCAAGAACGTCCACTGTAGCCGTCCGTGTTTAATCCATGAACAAACCAGGAAACGACACGTGGATATGTGTAACGGTAAAATTGGGGATGCATATAAAATAGGTCATGAGTGCAGCTTGCAAAGACAACGAAGAGAACAATTAAATTTACTTCAATCTTTCTGTCATTTTCCTAGACCCCTCCCTCCGTTCAACTGGTTCCGGCGGCTTCTCGCCGGAGAACCGCCCAATGAGCGCCGCATTGTGGAGCTCTCGTTGATTCTCGGCCTCCATTCAGCCGGCATGGAAGGGACGGCGGCTCGCAGGAAGGAGAAAGTCCCCAATATTCAAGATCTTCGAGCAGAAATATGGCAAGAACTTGAAAGAAGACATGCGGTGTATATGAACCAGCACGTGTCAATTCTGGACGACGTCAAACTCTCTCTTCAACAATTTCATCAAGAAATTAAGAGGATGCAGTTAACATTACAGCAAAATTTGGATTTAAATCGTGATCTCTATCTGGAATTCAAGGAAGTTCGGCAAGAAGTCTCTGTTCTTATGCAATGCTCCCGCCGGCCGCAACACGAAGGCGGAGAACCCTGCTGCGGGTCTCAGAACGGCGATGCGACGGCATCGTCATCACCGCCTGGCGTTCAAGGGTCGCCCCCGGGACAATCGAGTGCACCGTGGCAGCGTTTTCCGATTGAGGCGGCTTCCGGTCACCGCCGACAACCCTTCTCGGAGACTCCCTTTCAAGAACGGCCACATTGGGATCAATATAATCAAATGAACGATCAATATGGCCTGCCGCCGGAATTAGAAATAGAATTTCCTCGTTTCGGGTCCGGCGATCCCACCGATTGGATTTTTTATTGCGAGTTGTATTTTAGATGCTACAACATACCCGAGAGTGATTTCGTTATGATAGCCTCTTTACATCTCGACGAACCAGCGGCTTCCTGGTTTCTATGTCACATTAATCAAAACTGTTCACACGACTGGACGTCGTTCAAAAGGGATTTGTTTCGTCGATTCGTCGACATGAAAATGTTCGCAAAGAAACTTGGAGTCGGGATACCGCCGCCGGTGGCCGGAGGATAAAGATAGCTGCGGCGGGACGGTGGGTCATGTGCGAGTGCTTGAGATAGGAAATCATTTGGGTGTTTTTTATTTTGGGGGGACAAAACAGACGTCGGTTTGGATTGAATTTTGTGTTGGAAATAACTTGTAATTTCATTTTCTATAGAAGATAATGGCTTGCTGTTGGGATATACTGTTGAATTATGGATCCAAATACATGAATCATCCAGATAAAATATTAATTTTACGTTTATTTTATTCAGGTTTCTTAGAACAGCAGATGCTATTTTTGGCAGAGGTTGGCATGTTGGGAAATCAGCATTTTTCAGTATATTTTGCAGTGAGTTTTGACTGGGTTTTTTCTTTCAATGCTTAGGAGATGCCTGTTGTTTTTTCTTTCAATTATGAAAAATGTAGATAATGTTTGGATAGCTGCGATCACAAAAAAATATTTTTCATAAATTATGTTTTTGGTCATGACACCGCAACAATTTGGATAGGTGTGAAAGTCTAATTTGTCTAAAAAAAATTGCCACTAAAGTTACAAATGAACGCAGGTGAACTGTCTCGACTGTGTTTACGGCCACAATTTCACACCTTCACGGCTTTAATGTCACCGTTGTCCCAAACAAAGCCTAAATTTGTGGGAGGAATTTTGGTTAAATTCAAAGGCTTTTTTTTTCTTTTCTTTAATGCATGCATTTTATTCCTACTGTTGTAATTTTCACACTGTGTAGGATTGTGATTAGGAGCACACATACAAAACCCTAGACTAGATCTCAGCCGCTGATCAAGTTCCTTTCTTTGACACTCTCCCTCGAGGTGGGAATGCAAATTGGTACTTTCTAAAACTTGGGGAGTAATGTGGAGAAATGCGATGAACTTGGAGATCTTTGTCAAGTGTTAAACTTGTTGTTTAGTTAATTTCATTTGTCCTTGATGAACATTTTTTGCTGTAAGATGACAATCAATTTTTACTTGATTTGTTCATTATTGCGAAGTATATTACGTTTGTAGCAATTTCACAGATTGATTGACCAACCGGGTTGATGCGAAGTAATTGTTCACCGACCAAAATTTGTAGAACTGTTTTCAACCAATGATAGTTACTGTGCTATATGTCAGTATACAACTTAACAACTAGTTATGACGCGATAATGCAGAGCGCGGATTGATTGTCACAGTATGCATGAGTTAATGAGATTGATACCATTGTTTGTTACTCGGCTGAATTGGACCGGTGAAAGTGGTACTCATGCCTTGTTCGTAGATTGGGTTAAAACATGGAGACAAGGTTTGTTCCATGAAGGATGAGGTTGGTTTCAATCCAAAATGTATACTTTGGTTGTAAAAGAGAAATGTCTTTGTTTGGACTCTGCAATCTCTCTATCTACAAAAGACTTCATTTGTCTCCGGGTCCGTTCATTTGGACGGAGATGACTTTTCGACAAAAATTAATATATACAGAAATTAGTTTTGTACAGAATTTCAATTACATTGTTCGGCTACGTGATTAAATTCGGCCAACATGATTAGAATTGAGGCACAAAAATTGTTCGGATGAATGATAGAATCGATATTAGAATTGACATTACATAATAATTTTATAAAATCTAAAACGTGCATTAGCGTCGAACGCATTAAATTGCATAAAATGCTTTAAGACGCGCATTTTTCGCCCGGGCGCATTTTTTTTTCTTAAAGTGTGTTTTTTGCCATGGTGCGCATTTTTCGGCCCAGAACCACGTTTTTATGCCTTTCCAAAAACATGCATTTAGGAGAAAAATGCGCGCCTAGGCGAAAAACCTGCCCCCGGGAGAAAAACGCCCGCTCGGGCGAAAAACACGCACGTGGGCAAAAAATGCGTGCACGGCCAAAAAATGCGCACAATGGATAAAAACGCGCGTCCGGGTGAAAACACGCGCTCGGGCGAAAAAATGCGTGCCTGGACGAAAAACGCTTGCCTGACCGAAAAGCTCGCGCGCCAGCTGAAAAGCGTACTCACGGGCAAAAAACATGCGCCCAGCTGGAAAACGCGCGCCCGGGCGAAAACACTCGATTATGCGGAAAATCTATGTGCGGAGGAAAGAATTGGCGATTTGATTTTTTTACTTCAAAGTCAAATCCATGAGTTTTCACATAAAAGTCAATATCTTAAATTCAAACTCGATCTTTTGAAAGAACAAAATTAGGAGGTAAGGAAATACGAATATCTTCAACAAATTATATATATGTTATAGGAAAAGAGTATTCACGCTGAGTTGGTGAAGATGATAGTGGTAGGCTGAAGCTATGGCAAGGAGGACAACATTCGCAACCTTTATTTTGCTTTTCAAAGTGCAAAAGTGTATTATAATTCGCCTAAACCGATCGGTACGCAACGAAAATTTAGAAACGAGCTCCGGAAAGAAAAATTTCTCCGACAGAAGCCACGGTGAATTTTCTTTTAATTTTTCATTTATAATAGTATGTCTTTAACTACTATATAGAAGAAGTTGCCTTTGGTGCAACATTCAAAATTGTCAAATATATTCTCCTACTTTTACTCGAATGACTTAACATATATCATAAAAAAAATGTAATTATATCATATCCTTAATTCAAAAGTTTTAGTTGACCTCCTAGACCTTCTATGGTAGGTTATCATTAGGCATATAAATACTAATTTCAAAATATAATGTCTTACTTTAAAATGATTTTTTGTTAAAATATAAATATTTTTAAAAAAATAATTATAAAGTATTGATTATATTTTTTTTACGGTCATTTTGAGTACTCATATGTATATGTTGCGGGCGAAGCCCGCCGCCACCAGCCGGGTACTGTCGAATGTGGGCGCAGCCCGCTAAGATTCAGCGAGCACAGGCGAAGCCCGTGCGGAGCTGCTCGTAACTATATATAAAAGAACATGGCTGATGAATAGTGCCCGCTTAGGCACATCCCCAACACAGCTCCGTCTCTCATTGCACTATGAGCAATAATTTGGTAGCGTTCGACGCACCATACTTCTAGTGCACAGTACAATTGCAGTTGTATTTTAGACTAGTAATCATGTGAAAAATGACTCGTTCTAATTATAATTTATGAATGTAAATTTAGTAGAATTTTTCATCTATCATGTGCGAGTCCTATGATGAGATTAATATCACCCAGCAATTTTTTTTCTTTCACGAGACAGTCAGAGTCAGAACCTGATTATATTACTATTAAAATATATAAATATTAACTCAATACAGATTGGAGCAAATGAATGCATCCGCAGACTGTCCTTTAATTTTCTTCGCTCCATCCTTATCTCACCAGCTTTAATTACATTTGAACAAAATACCATAATGATATTGATGTTAAAATTTAAAAAACAAAAACAAAACAGCTGTTTTATATTAATATTATATTAATTAGTATTATTATTGTTTTAAATTGATTTATACAATGTTCGTTTGGATGGTTTGAACCAGTTTTCCGAATAACCGAACTTAAACCGCTTTCAATAAACTCAAGAGAACGAAAAAATCTACTCAATGAGCACGAACGGATGATAATAATGATATATAATCCTAAATTAAGACTCTGTTTGGCACAGAGTTATGCCATCACCAAGAAAAAAAACTAATTTTGATTGATAACCACCGCATTCACGACCGCTACCGCGGTACCAAACTGCGCCCAAATAGTTTTCACCAAGCTTTTCTTTTCAAATTTTTGGTCAATTTATTTGTCATTAGCTCCTAGTCATTAGCTATGGCATGATTAACTTCATGAATTAGTAGTTATTTTCATAAAATGAAAATCTAACATTAATGAATTAAATATTTCTTTGATTTTTTTCCGTACCACAGAATCTCTTCTCTCCTCGTGAAGTTCAAGAGGAAGAGCTAAAATATAGCACTGCTGATGAAGATGAATCATTGTGCTCAGAGTAGAGCTAAATGATAAATCTGTGTTATTTTTAATTTTTATTTGTATTTTTGTCTTGCAGGGGAGACAAAGCTCGAGCCAATCAGTAAAAAGCCATTTCCTAGCTGTGTTCATTGTTGATCCGATAATGACTGCTTATTTATATGTTTTTTTAATAGCAAATTGTTGCTTGTAAGATATGTTCTCATGATAGGGTGCCGTAGGAAGCTTGTTGGTAGATCCACCGCGCACATTACTCCACTACAGTAGACGTGGGTACGCCGCCGCTTTCCGACTCGTGTGGTCGTGAAAGGCGCGAAGACGGCGGCCGGCGGCGTGCCGGATTTTGGAAGCACCTTGGTAGTCGTCACTGCAAAACGGAGCACCAAACAGAGCCATGCGCGAAGAAGAACAGGTGATTCTAGAGACATTTTTGTTTTATATCGCCAGAAAATGAAAGTAAATGTGAAAATCTTTCTATTTTTCACAAATTTATTGACAAGGCCCTCCCAAATAAGGCCTTAATCGTTCAAAAAGTGCATCTTTAAGCTTTTTTATTCAATGAAAGAGCTCTCCAGAGCAAGAATCTCAGCAATTTCAGAAACTTATTTGTCCTGCTATTTGTTCTTATATTTCAAAATCAGCAAAAAGGGGGTTTTTAACTCATTGAGATGCTAACTTTTTCACTGTTTTTAGTGTCCCTTTTTGTTTCCTGCTAATTAGCTTAACTAATTTTGTTTAAGTGGTGGGTAATCCTTTCTGAAATGAAATGATAATGCATAATTACCTTCCAGAGATTGCTTGAAGTTCTGGAGAACATGAAAGAAAGACTGGGAGGGGGAAAAATTAACTATATATTTGCTCACAAGAAAACATCAGCTTATTCCCTGAATTACAGAATCAAATTATGTTTGCTTTAATTACACTGTATATGAACTAAAACACATTTAAAAAAAAAACCTGATCAATTGTGCAGCGCGTTTGGCCCCTGAGGCACAAATCTCTTCTCCACTCCATATAACGGATCTATTTCACTCCCATCCTCCTCTGTTCCAGAATTCCTGGAGAAGTACCCCATCGACGGGGAAGAAGACCAGTCATCGCCGTCCGGGATTCCTCTGCCGTCGCTGATGCCAAGCATCTGCATGAAGAACAGCAGCAGAAGGAGGAGGAGGAAGAGGAAGGACATTCTCCTCCAAGGCCGAGCCTTTCTGAATCCCGCAGAGAAGATCATGATTGAAGCACAAGGACTAAACGAGGAGGAAAACTGGAGGGAGAAGTAAATACGACCTCTCCGGGATTTGAATTCAGGTAGGTGGGGTGCAGCTGTATTAGTATCTCACTGCTGGCTCCATCAATGGAGGGCAAAGGACAGAGCTTTTGTTCCAACTCTGCCCTGAATTAAGCTCCCCCTCTCTCTTGATTCAGAAGATGACTTCAAATCTTCAATCAACAATGGGTTTTAGATGGAGATGAAGGGGGCCACTGTGTTATTTGTCTATTGAGGGGGATTTAGCCAGAAACTGTGGAGAGTTGACCGTTTTAGGTGGAGAAAAAGAAAAGAAAACTCTATTCACATATGGATGGCGCTGAGGACTCGTGAGGCGATGATTGATTTTCTTAATGGTGCAGAGAGCTGCGGTGTCGTGGGTTGTATATATGCCGTCACCTAAGATTTATGCAAATCTTTAATCTCAGGCCTGCAGGAATAATTATTATATTTGGGCGCCATTATTAGCTCAGACCCACTCTGTAATTAATGTAATGTATTCAATGTAATTGATTAATTTCAATTATATAATCGTCTCCTCTCTTGAGGTAGACGATGATGACTACTGAGCTCTTTTTTTTTTCTTTCTTTTTTTTTTACATTTCGTGGACCTGGGAAGATGACGTAATGACAGTCCTGCGAAGAAGAAAAATAGTAATTTTATGTGTAAATAAATTTTGTTTTCCTGCAAATCAACTTGTTATGTGCAAATAAAAAAAAACAGGCGATTGTTATCTGCACTACAGTTTTGGTTATCCGCACTTTTTTTGTATGAGTTATTACGCGTCTTTTGAAAATACGTCTTGTGCGTGCATTTTTAGAAAAAATGGTCAACACGAAAGTTGTAGATCTCGTGTTGAACACTTTTCCTAAAAACGCACGCACAAGACGTATTGCCGCCCTGATTGAAACATGTGCGTACCTATAGCGAATTTTTGGAAATGCGCCTTGTACATGCATTTTTAGGAAAAGTCTTCAACACGAAAGTTGTAGATCTCGACGAGATCTACAACTTTTGTGTTGAAGACTTTTCCTAAAAATGCATGTACAAGACGTATTTCCAAAAGACACGTAATAACTCGTGCAAAAATAGTGTGGATAGCCAAAACTGTAGTGCGGATAACAATCGCCTAAAAAAACCAGTTCAATATTTCATATCATACTAATTACTATATAAAATCAGTTTTAATACAAAACTTTAGTACATCAAAATCATTATTTTTTATGTCCAATGTTAATCCAAAAATTAGTTGTCACCTGCTTTAAAATATAAAAAGTTGTGAGATCAATGAATAATCTTAAAACATGAGTTATACTTCAAGTTAATCAATAATTTACTATATATTGAATATATGAAGTAGGTAAACTTGGTATCAAAATCAACGTCATTTACGATGCTCCATGTTCACATTTTAATGTTAGTAAAATGTAATGGATTAGTTATCTAATTTTTAAATAAATTGTAGTAACAAAAAATTCCATCGTATCTTGTAAACAATTTTTCTGTAAATCATTTTCGCTGAATCTCTCTCAATCCTCTGCATGTTCTTCCAGATGTCTTCTCCAAAGAGATATTGTAGGAGGTAATGGAAAATCATCGTGCATTTGCAATTGAACAAAATGGTTCTCATTTACAAATCCGATGTAAACTATTTTGCGAGAAGCCGGAGGAGGTGAATGCAAAGGTAGAAGCGTGAATGACTGGTATTTAGATATGTGAACAAATGCTAAGTTATAGAAAGAAACAACCACTAATTCAATATCAGACATTGACATCCACTTGTCATACGGAGCTGGAGTAACAATATAATATAGTGAACTAAGCAACACCGATCTTCTTTCCTACCCAAATATGTTGTCATACAAATTTTCCCTATTTTGTAGCTCCAATGATAGCTCAATGTGTACCCTCATCCACTCAGTACCTATGCTCGTTGCATTACTAACCACTATATACCCGCAATGACATTTGATAATACATAAATCACATATGTACATATTCAGAAACACACTGTGACATTACCTTTTGAACAATATGTAGTATTCTGCTCTCTTTTAAAGGTGTAGATTGCAATGTAGCTGTGGTATGTGACAGTTGCTCATCCATCAACACATACTCAAATAGAGAATGATTGCGCTTCGTAGATTTTGCATCATCCTTGAACTTTTAATTTGTAGCTACCCCGCGTCCGACCTTTCAATGCTTCGGTAATGTAGGCTCTGTGACAGTTTCTTAACACCTGCAATATATATACATCTCATGGACAATAACCTGCTCATTTGGTTCCAATCTTTCTGCATACGAATGAGCTTCTAAATGAACCATCTCATGTTTGTGAACCCCACGCATAACTTTCAAACTCCACTCATCTGAATGTGCACTTTTTTGTTCTTTAAGAGAGAACATGCAACCACACTTTTTTGGGATGGATTTTCGTTTATTTTGTCTCACTCATCCTTTATCTCGTTGGTTTTCACGATAATACTCAGCTCTGTCACATCCAAGTAGAACTCTAGGTTTAGGCATACTAGTTAATTTGTCTGCACTTTACAAAGTAATGGCAAATCTCAAACGTTTCACAATTTCTCTAGCTCAACACATGAACTCATCCTTGGAAAAATATGTGATGTGATAAACTGAGTGCCAACATCAACTCGAGAATAGGGATTTGAATCCTAATAGCACAGTTGATTGATATCTACATGTTGAAACCAGTAATCCGGTTTCAGCGTTCGAAAGGGGGTTGCGACTAACCCTTACTTGACCTAAGCCTAGACCCTTGACCGGTTACTAGGAACTAGGAGACTTGACCTTGATGACAACCGGTGGTGGAGACTAGCCCCGACCAAGTCGACGCAAAAGTACCCGACGCCGCACCCGACCGGACCACTATCGGCTCGGAGTCCAGCACATTTCATTTATGTCACTTTTGTCCTTTGTAATTTGTCTAAGTTGCAATTTTGTGTGTGGAAATATATATATATATATAATGTATAAATATATATATTTCTTAAAAAAAAAATTTCTGTTAAAGTAAATATATATATATATATTTAATATCTATAAGTGTATATATATATATAGAAGTGTGTAAGTCTCCTCCCCGTCACATTCCGGTTCAGCAGAAAAGAAAAGGGGCGCATCTTCTCCGGTCCAGCTCCAGCCGCTGTTTATCTTCCCCGACTTTGGCGCTGCACCAGAAGGAGCTCCCGCGTCAACCACCCACGACACCGCCGCAACCTTCAGAGCTACAAACCGTCCACGATCCAGCCACGTTCAAGCTCCGCCATGGCTGTTCTTGGAGGTTACCTGTGTGTCTTTTCCTTTTCCGAAACCTTATAAATAGGGATTTGCTGTATTTTAGAAGTGGTGAATGTGAAGAAGAAAAAAAGAAGAGATTTGCCGTGTGTTTCCCGTCGATGAAGACGATGAACAGTGTTTAGGAATGTTAGGTGTTAGGTGAATGATTTATAAAGAAGTTTGCTGGTTTTGTTGGTGAGTGAAAGAGACGATGAATAGTGTTAGGAAGATCTTGTTATTTTCTGTGTGAGTACTTTACCGTGAGAGTTTATAATGATGGGTGTTTGGTTTCACGTGAGAAGAGGGTGAAGAAGTCAGTGTTATAAACTTGCTGTTTTTTGGAGAAATGAACAGTGTGTTATATATATATTTTGCTTCTTCCTGTTAAACGTGCTTGCTACTTGCTGATTACTGTTCCATGAATAGTGAGTAGAGAAGAAAACTATGTTACTTGTTAGAGATTACGTGGAACCACTTTCGTGTGAGAAAGTGAGTGAGTTTAGGTTGTTTAGTTTGTGGCCTCCTTACACTAGTGAGTGTTTGAGATTCCGTGGAACCACTTAGCGTGAGGGTGAGCGAATTTATTCCGTGGTGCCCTTGTGCGACAGCGGCCGTCCACGGAGCGGGAGATCGAAGGTGACGAGGAGTTCCGCGCGTGATCGCCGTCGACTTCATATACGGAAAGACGTCTCTTTCCGTGGGTAACTTGTTTCTTTCTCCTCCTTTGTGTGTACCTAACCTTTCTCTTTAGGATATTAGATTCATTGTTGGGTCTTCGCCCGAATTTTGTCAGCGAACGCTACGTCGAAAACTCCAAACGGAAACGTATTTGGAGTTCACGATTTCCGTTTGCTACGACAAGGGGAACGGAACGAAAGTTGCGAACTTCCTTCCACGGATTTAGAATCGAATCATTTTTTTAAGAAAATCCATTTTTAAAAAAACAAAATAGTATTTTTGTGCTTTATAAAAATTTAGTTGCTCAAATTCGTGCGACGCCGCTCAAATTTCAACTTTTATTTGCATGCATTTAGGGTTTCCTAGAAATAGCCGACAGGCGCGCAAACCCTACGCGTCGTCCTGCATCAACCGGAGTCTAGAGACAGACCCCTTAAGCTTCAGCGCGGAGGTCCCACCGCACACCCAGAAGCCCACTCGGAACTTCCCCTCCCAAGCCAATGCTGAGCCTGGGCACCTTGGAGGGCACTAAGAACCACCTCACTGTCAGCTGAAGGATGACAGGGGAGGGGGGTGTTCGCTCACAAGACACACGCAGGGGGGGGGGGGGGGGGGGTAGTGACCAACTCTTCCCAAGGTGCCCATGGGGGGGGGGGGGGGGGGGGGGGGAGGTCTATTTATAGACTTTCCCAAAAATGGACTGCGGATAGCCAAAATTGGACAGCTGATAACTAAAATCCTGCTATCCGTAGTCCGACCATGACCGTGAACAGCCAATGCAGGAGGAGATCCTACCTGCCCCTCCCGAGGGTGCCGGGCGAGTGGGAGAGTCCCTCCCACTCGCCCAAAGGGGGCGACGAGTGGGAAGGTCCCTCCCACTCGCCCTCAAGGGAGGCCGGCGAGTGGGAGGGCCTCTCCCACTCGCCTGGCGAGTGGGAGGGCCCATCCCACTCGCCCAACATAGGACCGGCGAGTGGGAGGGCCCCTCCCACTCGCCCGAAGAGGGCTGGCGAGAGGGAGGTCTCCTCCCACTCGCCCAAAGAGGGCCGGGCGAGTGGGAGGTCTCCTCCCACTCGCCCAAAGAGGGCCGGGGGGAGCGGGTGCTCCCTCCGCTTCCCTCGCCGCCTCTTTTTGCCTTGATCGGTTTCGACCATTTCTGCGCGGTCATTTTGCTCGTTTCGGCCACCTTCACTGTCTCGGCCTTATCCGGGTCGGGTCACACCGACTCGGAAAATATGAGGGTTGTACACAATCCCCGCTCTTTTCGAGCTTGTCTCAAGCTCGGAAAGAAATTCCAACCCACCTATTTGACGGGTAGGTGGGACCTGAGGGGGATCCACGAAGGGACCTGCCAACGGGATACCCCTGTCGAGTCCTTCGGCTGAACCTGACTTGAGGCGGAAGGCGAACCTTTCTCCACTAGACACCCCTCCTGTGAGCCGAGCTCAACAGGAGGTGGAGAAAGCTCAACACCTTTAGGTCGAATTGATCTTAACCTTGGGTGGAGAAAAACTCAACACCTCTAGTTGAGCTGAACTCGACCTGAGGTGGGAGGCGGGAACTCCATACCTACCAGGGAGCCGAGCTCACCTGGTGGGGGAGGGACTCAACACCTAACGGGGAGCCGAGCCCACCTGGAGGTGGAGGAACTCAACACCTAACAGAGAGCCGAGCTAACCTGGAGGTGGAGGAACTCAACGCCTACCAGGGAGCCGAGCTCACCTGGAGATGGAGGAACTCAACGCCTAACAGGGAGCCGAGCTCACCTGGAGGTGGAGGGACTCAACACCTAATCAGGGAGCCGAGCCCACCTGGAGGTGGAGGAAACTTCATACCTAACAGGGAGCCGAGCTCACCTGGGGGTGGAGGAACTCAACACCCAACAGGGAGCCGAGCTCACTTGGAGGTGGAGGAACTCAACACCCAACAGGGAGCCGAGCTCACCTAGAGGTGGAGGAACTCAACACCTAACAGGGAGCCGAGCTCACCTGGAGGTGGAGGAAACTCAACACCTAACAGGGAGCCGAGCTCACCTGGAGGTGGAGGAACTCAACACCTAATAGGCAGCCGAGCTCACCTGGAGGTGGAGGAAACTCAACACCTAACAGGGAGCCGAGCTCACCTGGAGGTGGAGGAACTCAACACCCAACAGGGAGCCGAGCTCACCTGGAGGTGGAGGAACTCAACACCTAACAGGGAGCCGAGCTCACCTGGAGGTGGAGGAACTCAACACCTAACAGGGAGCCGAGCTCACCTGGAGGTGGAAGGACTCAACACCTAACAGGGAGCCAAGATCACCTGGAGGTGGAGGAACTCAACACCTAACAGGGAGCCGAGCTCACCTGGAGGTGGAGGGACTCAACACCTAACAGGGAGCCGAGCTCACCTGGAGGTGGAGGAACTCGACACATCCTCAGACCGGCTTCTCCTCTTGGAGCCTTATCAACCCAAACGAATCTACTCGACGAGCCACCCAGCGACCGACATCAACAAGCCCGAGCGAGTGGTTTCCAGTCGAGGACTCGACTTAGAACGAATCTACCCGACGAGCCACCCAGCGACCGACATCAACAAGCCCGGGCGAGTGGTCTCCAGTCGAGGACTCGACTTAGAACGAATCTACCCGATGAGCCACCCAGCGACCGGCATCAATAAGCCCGGGCGAGTGGTCTCTAGTCGAGGACTCGACTTAGAACGAATCTACCCGACGAGCCACCCAGCGACCGACATCAACAATCCCGGGCAAGTGGTCTCCAGTCGAGGACTCGACTTAGAACGAATCTACCCGACGAGCCACCCAGCGACCGGCATCAACAAGCCTGGGCGAGTGGTCTCCAGTCGAGGACTCGACTTAGAACGAATCTACCCGACGAGCCACCCAGCGACCGGCATCAACAAGCCCGGGCGAGTGGTCTCCAGTCGAGGACTTGACTTAGAACGAATCTACCCGACGATCCACCCAGCGACCGACATCAACAAGCACGGGCGAGTGGTCTCCAGTCGAGGACTCGACTTAGAACGAATCTACCCGACGAGCCACCCAGCGACCGACATCAACAAGCCCGGGCGAGTGGTCTCCAGTCGAGGACTCGACTTAGAACGAATCTACCCGACGAGCCACCCAGCGACCGACATCAACAAGCCCGGGCGAGTGGTCTCCAGTCGAGGACTCGACATAGATGCTATCTTTAACTACTTTTGATATATTACAAATAGATTACATATGATTACAATGCGCTTCCTTGCGCTTACTCGGCCACATGCACCTTGGCCTTCTCATTCATCACTTCCTCCATCTCCTCAGCTTCCTCCTGGTCCTTCCGGGTATAGCTGTCTCCTCTTTGTCGAGGTTCTTCTTCCTTTCCTTACCTCCAGAAACTCTGGGCATGTGGCTGTCGCGTGGCCCTCCTGCTGATGGAAGTCACAGTACGGCAATGCCATCGTCCTTGCTTCCTTCCCTGCGCGACCCCTCTTCTTATTTCCTCTTTTTCGGCAAATCGTCATGGTTTGCAGGGGGTGGGGTTGCAATGGCCTTGTGTCCGACTGCCTCCCCGCTGGGTTGAGCCGTCCCTCCTCCCCCTGAAAGTTTTCTCTCCCTTGGAAATGGCCTCTTCCTTGGCCTCGAGGGGGTCCTCCTAGCGGCCTCCAGGTCGGTAGGGCGACTGGTGGTTGAAACTCCCAGCCTTGCTCCTGCCCGATGGGGGGTCCCTGGTCCCCCTGACTCCTCATCTCCTCCTTCCTTCTTCCTCCATGCTCTTTCCTTTCTTCCTCTGCTACCTGGGCTAACCTTGCCACGAACTCCTGGTTGGTGGCCTCGCACTCAATCTCCCGATCAGCGCGCTTCATCAACTCTTCGAAAGACAAGGGAGGGTCCCGAGTCAGACTCATCCTGAACAGCCCCTGCTGCAGCCCGAGGGTGAAGGCTAGCTGCAGGGTGTGCCCGGGCACCTCGACAACGAGGAGGACCTCCCCTGGAACCTATCCATATAGTCGGCCAGCGTCTCCCCTGGCTTCTGCCTGATTGCAAACAGGGCCTCTACCCCCTTCCTCCTCTTCTTCGAGGTAGAGAACCTTAGCAAGAAACTTCGCCGCAAATCTTCGAAACGGTAGATGGTCCCTACCGGGAGCTGGTGGAACCAATCTCTCGCCTTTCCCTGGAATGTGACGGCGAAGAGCCTACACTTGAACGCATCCGACATCTGCCTGATCGAGGACATGTCCTCGAACCACTGAAGATGCTGGAGAGGATCACTATCCCCCTCGTAGTAGGATATGGCAGGGTCGCGAAACCCATCCGGAACGGGGGCTGACATGACCAGCTCGCAGAAAGGGCTTCTCCATTCTTCTTGGTTGGGGGGAGGCATTCCCATCACCTCCCCGCCGGGGCAGCTGGTCCGGGGCGAGCTGTTGAAGAGCATTCGTGCCTGGAGGCTCAAACCCTCCTCCGAGGCTGTCTCCTTCCCTTGCTGACTGCTTCTTCCTACTTCCATCAGGGGCAGTGAGGAGATCCTAGGTGCAGGTGGTGTTGAGCACTCGTCGCGAGCGGAGGGTGCGGCCTGCATGAACTCCAGGATCCTCTTGCTGAATTCGTCGAAGTCGCTCTTCTTCACATACTCGCAAGGCGGAGGAGGGTCTCCCAACTCGTCGCTTCTAGCCATGAGAATTGGCTCAGGGTTTTCCGAACTAGTCGCTTCCACGCTCACCGCACCAGAATGTTGAAACCAGTAACCCGGTTTCAGCGTTCGAAAGGGGGTTGCGACTAACCCATACTTGACCTAAGCCTAGACCCTTGACCGGTTACTAGGAACTAGGAGACTTGACCTTGATGACAACCGGAGTCTAGAGACAGACCCCTTAAGCTTCAGCGTGGAGGTCCCACCGCACACCCGGAAGCCCACTTGGAACTTCCCCTCCCAAGCCAATGCTGAGCCTGGGCACCTTGGAGGGCACTAAGAACCACCTCACTGTCAGCTGAAGGATGACAGGGGAGGGGGGGGGGGGGTGCTCGCTCACAAGACACACGCAGGGGGGGGGGGTAGTGACCAACCCTTCCCAAGGTGCCCATGAGGGTCTATTTATAGACTTTCCCAAAAATGGACTGCGGATAACCAAAATTGGACTGCGGATAACCAAAATCCTGCTATCCGTAGTCCGACCATGACCGTGAACAACCAATGCAGGAGGAGATCCTACCTGCCCCTCCCGAGGGTGCCGGGCGAGTGGGAGAGTCCCTCCCACTCGCCCAAAGGGGGCGACGAGTGGGAAGGTCCCTCCCACTCGCCCTCAAGGGAGGCTGGTGAGTGGGAGGGCCTCTCCCACTCGCCTGGCGAGTGGGAGGGCCCCTCCCACTCGCCCAACATAGGGCCGGCGAGTGGGAGGGCCCCTCCCACTCGCCCGAAGAGGGCCGGCGAGTGGGAGGGCCCCTCCCACTCGCCCGAAGAGGGCCGGCGAGTGGGAGGTCTCCTCCCACTCGCCCAAAGAGGGCCGGGCGAGTGGGTGCTCCCTCCGCTTCCCTCGCCGCCTCTTTTTGCCTTGATCGGTTTCGACCGTTTCTGCGCGGTCATTTTGCTTGTTTCGGCCACCTTCACTGTCTCGGCCTTATCCGGGTCGGGTCACACCGACTCGGAAAATATGAGGGTTGTACACTACAAACAAAAATTACTACTATATTCGATATAAATGCTGAATTGTATATAAATTTCATATAACTACGGGCCAGGGAAATCAAGTGCCAAATGAGATGATAAGAGGACAATGTTGAGTTTTCTGAAGTGAGACCGGGCGGTCTGTGCTGGAGGCCGGGCGGCCTGTCCTTGTAGTAAGACCGGGCGGTCTGTGCTGTAAGCTGGGCGGCCTATTCATGTCTTGAATCTTGCTGGTGGGTGTTCTTGGTGGATCCGCTGTGTGATTGGTGTCTGGTGTTCTGGTCTGTGCTTCTATAAATTGGTGGTGTGGGCTCATTCCGGACAAGTTTTTTCAAGGTAGCAGGTTGGAGGAGTAGGCTGGGCGGTTTGTTGAAGGAGTCCGAGCGGCTTGTTTTTTGGAGGATAACTGGGCGGCTTGTTCTTGGAGGATAGCCGGGCGACTTGTTGGAGTAGACCAAGCGGCTTAGGGCAGCTTGGAAGTGGAGCAAACCGGGCGGCTAGTCAGAGGAGTCGAAGCGGCTTGGAGTGGAGGAAAGCCGGGCGGCTAGTCAGAGGAGACCGAACGGTTTGTCTTTGAAAGAGGAGATTCAGTTTAAGTGTGGAAGTCACGCGGCTTGCGTGGAGTTCTTCATTTTCTTTGCTTTGTTGTTTTGTGTTTCTGTAATTGTCCAATACCACACAAAACTGTCTTGCGATGGTTGTAACCATGTAATTGCTGTTTTCGATGACTGTAATTATTTTTCTCTAATTTGATGTGCAACGAGAATTTTCACAGACAATACCTGCAATGACTGTTCCGGTGAATCTCTAGCATTTTCGGAATCACCTTCTGCATTGTCCATTAACCCAAATGTTATGGTTGCTCTAGGTGACAAAAAATTTGCAAACACTTGAAGAAAATTGAAGGAAATTTCATAACAATGTAAATGTTGCCTGAACACATTCTAACAGGAACGAAAATAGCGGGATCGGAAATGGCTAACGGCAGCTGGAAGGAAAATACCTTAGTTCGACTATCAGAACTAATGAAGAAGCTAGCTAGGTGATCAAAAGGGTCACGTCACCAATGGAAAGATGCTAGGAGAGCACAAGGGCCTATCGAGGTCGTGACTGGAGAAGAAGGGTCCCGCCCTAGGTCGTGACTGGAGAAGAAGGGTCCCGCCCTAGGTCGTGACTAGAGAAGATGGAAGGCTCAAGTGCCCTAGGTCGCGACTGGAGATGGAGAACGAAACTATGATCTTGATGGAAGCCGGGACTGGGATTGGGAGGCGGAGACTATCTCGAAGGATGTCGGCATTCGCGGACGGCGGAGCGCGAGAAAAAAAAGGAGAAATATGGGATCGGGACGCGGAAGAATGGGAAGGGCTGCACCTATGGCTTTTATATATTTTATGTTTCTAATAATATTATTTTCTTGATTAATTTTGATCGATGTGCACATAGCGATATTCGATTTGCACATAACAACACTCCAGAAAAATTGAAAGCATAATAAAATGTGGTGGTGGTTATAGCTCTATATTTATTGTCGCTGGCGGTGAAGTTTCCGATGACCTTTAGTGATGAATTTTCGGGACCAATAGCCGCTCTGTTGGGTGGTGCTATGCTCAAAAAGTAAATGGTAATCACAAAATCAGTTTTTTAAGGAGCCATAAGAGTTTTCATTCACTATAATTAGGGCTCCATTTGACGCAATTTTTTTGGACAAAAACGCTACAATTATAGAATGTATGTTTGACATGACAATAATTATGACCGCAAAAACTGTACGCTTAGCTTACAAAATGAATGGTCCGGGTGGCTGGCTGCCAACCGTCCGATCGGCTGCCAGCCAATCGATCGCTTTTTTTTTTGCTTTTTTTTTTTCTGGCGGTCGGATAACAAATATGGCGGACAAATATCCACCTGTATCTTCCTCATATACGGGTTCCCTACCTAAATATTGCTCTAAAAGTGGATGCAGTTCCTTGGGTGATGTTGGGCGGTCAGGAACGACGGTTCATAATTACCACGCTAAACGGAGCCTAAGTTCAAATCTATTTCAATTTAATTTGCTGAGTAACAAAATATGTTTTTGACTGGGTCTTGTGAATTGGCCTCAGGTCAAACTTGAGAAACACCTCATATGAGATTTGCTAGCCGGACAGCCACGGCCCAACTTAAGGTTGCGTTTGGCGCGGCTTATCGTGACTTATTTGATGTTGTGAGGTTGGACAAAAACGTCATTGTCATTGAATGTATGTTTTGTACGACAAATGTTACTACCGTTACCAAAAAATAAACTAGTTTGGGGCATAAGATTTTGGTGTGACAATGACATTTTTGTCCAACCTCACCGCGGCAAATAGGCCCACGATAAGCCACGCCAAACGCAGCTTAAGAATCACCCAAGATGAGAATTGATAGAGGCTTGGTTGGAGTTGGGCGGAATTGACCCTTAGCTTCATAATTAGAATTAGAGATTACTTCATTTGAAAATGATCTCTTAATTTTAATTTCAAATCTTCAATTCCGTCCAAACAAATTAAGAGACTCTTGGATTTTTCAAGTAAAGCTCTAAAAACCTTATGTTATAACCACAAGAAAAAAGCTGGAGCTGCAATGTTACATGAATTCAAGTGATCATGAGAGATGACCGAGAGCTGCAATGTTACATGGATTTAAGTTTCAAATGCTTTTTCCATCTTTGACCGAGAGCTCTTTTTGGTTTTTGCCATTTTTTATGCATTTTCGAAAGATGTTTCTCCTTTTTTGAATTCCTCATGAATATTTTGAAGCCTGGCATAAAGAGGCTCTCCTCGTCATCCTCTTCATCATCGTCCTTCTCTTTAGATGATTTCAGCTCCAAAAAGTTTTCTTTGACTCTCTATTGTACTCTTCATGTTGAATTTTGAGTTCAACCTCATGGGTTTTTTGTTCTCATTGAGGCTCTCAATCTCGAGTCATTTTAGGTCATGCGATCTGCAATGACGGTGACCTTTGGATTGAATCTTGGGGGGGGGGGGGGGGGGGGGGGTAGATCTTAGTATATTCAGCACCAAGTCGCCCTTTAAGAAGGTCTTGTGAGAGTTTGCTCGAAGCATCCGGAGGAGGATCAAGGTGGAATCCACTCCTCGTTGCCTCTAGCAGGTATATATAGGGAAAACCTTGGGAGTGTCCACGGGGATGGGTATCCGTGTACCCAACTGACCCGTTATACCTTCGAACCCGTTATTTGACCAAATATACATTAACAATCTCATCCTATATTTGTAACAAATAACGTATACGTTTCGAAGTGCAGAAAGTAGTAAAGCAAAATGAGTTTTCGACTCAACATAGAAACATAAGAGTTAGCACAATTAATAACAACAAGATTAACATATAACATCCAGAATAAAGTGCTACTTAATAAAATAAAGTCTGAAAACATAATGACAGGGATAAACAAATGACAATTCTACTCGTCTAGTAGATCATCAACATCCATGTCAAATACTATTATCTCTCCTCCATCTCCACCATAGCCTGCAAGGAATTTCATGAGTTAGAAAACTCTATGAATTCATGAACATATGCAGTAAGTAAAAGAGAACTAACTATTACATAAGTGAGCTTAGAACCTGTAGCATTGGTGAAGTAACACTTTCAGCATCTCTATCTGGTCTAGCAGGAACCAGTCTAGTGTTGATTTTGTAAATCAACCGTTATCTTATCCATTAGTGATCATTATGTGCCTCATCAACAAAAGTTAAATGATATGGCACAACAACGTTTGCAACATTATCAGGTGTGGAATAATGTGTTATGATCATCAATGTTAGATAACCGACTACAACGACTTTCTATTTCCAGTTGAATAATTTTCGAATCAACTTACAATGAGAAAGATGCTTAGTTATCAAATGTGGAATAACATGCATTTAACCATCTTGGGTTTTCATCAAGAAATTATTTGGGGTTTTCAGTCTGTTATTTAGATGCTTGAATGTTGCGACTATAGGTTCTCACTATCAAAACATAAACTGCGGAGGAAAGTTTCATATTTCTATGAACTTTAGTCCCATCTCCCCCGATGTTTTTATTATGAGAGCTCTAATCAAGCCTTTGATCAAGGCGTCTGCAACATTATCTTTCGATCGCACATCAATTAGGGTCAATATCCCTTGACTTGTGAGTGAGGTCAATGATACGCCCAGAATGGTATATATATTAACGCAAGTATACGCGTCGGATCAAGTAATAAAGTGTGAGTGAGATCGTTCCCTCGGAGATTTGGTTAATCTAAAGCTTGCAATTACTAGCGACTCCGTTCTCTAAATCCAAACACGTCAAATATGGTGATTTTTTTCAAGGTACTAAAGATTTTAACAAAGATTTAAACTATTTAGCAAATTATAAAGATTATAGTGATACTTCTTAGCAATTGGAAAGAAAGCAGTCCTGTATTTCAGATTTCTTGTGTATGTTGAAATGATGCATGCAAATAATATTAAGTGAGAATGTTTGATAAAATTATTTTGCAACGACTTTTATGGAAGAACTTCTCATCTCTCGAATCTCGGAGATCTTAACACTCTATATTCCCCTAGTCATCTCTGACCTAGGACGAATAACGAATATTGCATAGAATAGAAGTCGAAAATGCTAGCAAGAGGAGGGAATCTCTTCCTCTCTTCTTTACTATGGTAAACTTATGAACGATTGTGTTTCTCCTCTCTCGAATCTCGAAACACACCGTAAGGATAGAAGCTTTTGGTTAGAAATTTACACCACTCATCTCTCGAATCTCGCGGTGTAATACGATAACATTCAAACTAATATTACGCACTCATCTCTCAAATCTCGTAGCGAAATAGTAGAAGAAAACATAAGCCAACAGTTTCATAAATAAATTCATAAGTTTCACCAAAAGTAATTTATCAAACAAACTCAAAATGAGAAGATTACACCATCAAAACACACACAATACTCTCTTCATACAAGACTTAGAGAGTTTAGTTCATAACTACGGAAAAACGCCGCAAAATTAGAGAGATCTTACAGTACATAGCGCTGAAATTCAGTTTTTCTCCTTTCTTCCCTGATTTTCTCCTTTTTTCTCCTTTGGAGAAGTTGAAATAATGAAGAAGATGTAATGAATATTTGTTTCTCTCTCCTCCTTCCCTTATGTAGTCATATGCCAACTCTAGAGACACCATATGACCGAATGGGTGTGACTTTTTGCCAAAAAACTGCCAGATTTTTGAATAATTTCGGAAGTTATTTTTCAGATTTCCGCGGATTTGTTGCAACAAATTTTTCTGCACAGTTTTGCCTGGAATTTTCGTAACAGAAAATTTGTTGTAACAAATTTTCTGCTGGATTTTCTTCATAAAAACTGCACCGGATTTGTTGTGACCTTGTTGCAACATCTTCTTGGCTTTAATATATGATCAACCTTTGATGTTAAGTCGGAATATTTGTATTTTCTGCGATAAAACATACAAAAACAATAATAATAACCGAACTTAATCCAAATAATAACTTATTCATTTTTATATACTTTTTATCCATATTCATCAAATAACTTAGCAAAAGGGCTAAAATAATGGATCAAGATAACTTCTTTTAGAGAAGTTATCACACTCCATACTTAGCTCTTTGCTAGTCCCGAGCAAAGATAAATCATTGCTAGCCATTGAATGAGTGAATATCTACCAACATATAAATTCGAGATTCCTTACTCTTGAATATAATGTCGAGATTACTCAAATAATTCGCATTAACAAATGGTGGGCATGTCAATCGTTAAAACTTCAAATATACACAAATCCATTAGTTTGATAAGAGTTAAAGCTCAATTATGATTTCCCAGTGTTGTGTGTGTTATTCCTTAAAATTATTCACTCACAAACAATTTAACTCATTAAAGTATAACATAATTGGAAAGGATAAGAATATGACGTGTCTTTGCTTTAGCTTCCATAAGGGTTTAGTAGTTCAATTTGACAAGAAATCATAAGGACTTACGGTAGAAATGACTTTGGCTTGGTAGGGAACTTAAGGATAAAATTTGATAGTGGACGAAATTTTCCTAGTTAATATTCTTAATAACTCTCCATACTTTGAGGTTTATTTCTCAATCATCATTTTTTAGTCCATAGTTGGGATCATTCTAAGTAGGCGTACACACACTTAGGCCGCATATCACTATGTCATTATACATTTTTCTCCTTCTTTTTATTTTTATGATTTTACTTTTACTTTATGACCATAGTTGGGATCATTCCAAGTAGGTGTACGCATACTTAGGCCACATATCACTATGACACACATTCTTTTTTTTTATTAAACCCCCAAAGTTGGAAAGTTAACTAAGAAATAACTAGTAAAATTATAGGGAAATTATGCATGGTCAAATTGTATCAAAATGACAAGGCTCAAACTCAAAGGGTTATGGATAAGCTAAACAAATGTTGGCTGCGTGGTGTGAACTGATCCAAAGATGGCCTTAATCAATTTTATCAATTAACTACATACACTCCATATTTTAGCTTACACATGGACTCAGTTCTTGCTCATCCTTCCACCATTATGTTAAAATATTAATAATTTTATTTTGTAGGGAGCAAATTCTTTTAGAGAATATAGTGCATAATAGAAATACTTAAGAGAGCTCTAACATATCTTGCTAACTTCAAAATCATAAGATGAACTCATAGGATTGACTAGTCTACCAATCAATTCAACTTGAGGCAATGTAAATAATATTCTCTCATTCGGTGGAGGTTATCTCACCTCCACACCTATGTCTTTGCTAGTCCCTAGCAAATGTTGTAATAAATATTGAAAATAAAATTCCATAGAAACAAAGGACTCCCCTGAAATGTTCCGGTTAAAGTATCCATCATGCACCGCCTTGCCGTCTGTTTATAGGTTGTTAATGGTTCGGTTGAAAAGCCAACCGCAACGGTAAATCCATTAGTGACCTGCAAAAGGGGTGTACACAAAAACAGAACTCAACTAGTTCCCCAGTTTAGGCCTTAACATCGTAGTTAAGCAATATGAAAGTGTAACAGCTAATCATATAAATAGAGCATCACAAATAAGCATCATGATAGAAAAAACATCATCCCATTCTCATTAGACATGCCATTATTGAAATAAAATTGTGAGTGCCTATGGGTGTGTATATTTAACCAGCAGCACAATAAATTAGCATATTATCATAATGAGAGGATTATGTCTAATAAGGGCATCACAATAAACTGAAAGTAGCACACTAGACTATTTGCACAAAAGACCACATGTTGCACTAAGATCACATAAACTAATATCATAATATATAAACTAATACTAGCAGGAAAGTCAATTGTCCACATACCTAACAACAAAGGTATAGTCATCACAGAAATAACCACAAAGCAGTATTTGATAGACATCAAAATGTAACAAAAACTAAAAAGAATAAGAAACTAGTTAATCCTTGTTATTGTCGTCATCTGCGTCCTCATCTTCATCGTCCTCCTCGTCTACATCTTCATCGTCGTCGTCACTCTCGTCTTCATCTTCATCTTCCTCGTCTTCATCTTCATCTTCCTCGCCTTCATCTTCCTCATCCTCCCTCTGTTGCCGATCCCAATAATCATCATCACTAAGGCCTTCCTCTTCTGGTGATTTGTAAGGATTTGCATGTTCGCCCCGAGTCGCACACAAATAACCAACAGCATCAAATGGGTCAAGGATAGGTAGGGATTGATTATTAATCTGGATATTTGCTTGCTGCACCAACCTTTGCTGATTTCTTTGTAGATTTTGCAATCGATGCATGACCTCATTGTGATGATGTCTTTGATATTCAGAATGATGTTTCAAATACGATAGTACTTGTGTTAAATTAGGTGGAGAACTTCGAAGGGCATATGGAGGTGATGTAGTTGTAGAGGCGGATGGCTGAGGGTCTGGTTTGAGTTGTAACTTATCTCCCATAGAAGAAACCTTGATGTTAGAAGATATTACTATTTCGGTAATATGGTGACCGACAGCGGTTATGACCGCATCCTTCTCCTCTACCCCGACATAGCGACATAATGATTTAATAAGAGTTGGGAACCACAACTGTAGGCCGACCTTAGATTCAACCCTTTTCCAGAGTTGTTGTGCAATTATCTGCCCCACATTAATCTTAATTCCTTTTAAGATACAATATATGAGTACTGCGCGCGGGTATGATACTTGATTTGGATTCTTGGTAGGAAAGATGCTTGAGTTAATAAACAAAAGCCATACTTTTGCCTCACGCTTGAAACCCGAAGACAGTAAAACTTTCTTTGCTTCATTAGCCCACTCAATGTGCGATGAATTTGACAGTGTAGTGGCAACTTGATGAGGGGGTATCGTTGCCAGAATTTGTTGATAACGATCTTCGTTCTCTATGTCAAAGTAATGATTGATAGCCTCTGCTGAGTAATCTATCTCCTTGCCTCGCACCATTACTTAATTATTTTTCTGAAAGAGGGCATTTGAGTAGAACTCATAAACTCATTGTAAATTTACTTCCTCCCTTGGATGGCAAAACGAATCCCAACCCTGCTGACTAATCTGATCAATATACACCATGCTCCATCCTCTAATTTCAATATGAAACCCTCTCTCATAAATAACTGGTTTTAATTTGAGCAGCTCATAACGAGTTTGGGCTTCATTACAAACAAATCGAACATCCTTATAGGCTATCACTTTCCGCTTATTCGATTTCGTAGATACCATCATAATCCTCAGAAATGTTGACTAGAGGGAGTGCACTTACTTGCAGGATTTCAAAACCCTCAGAAATGTCGCAGGTGTTCTGATTGCATAGTCGGGAGGGGAAAGAGTGCTCCTACAGATGTTCTCCGCCCGTCGGTGATCGCCAACCGTGCTTGACTGGAGATGATCTGCGCCCATCGGTGATGCGCTGGAGCACTTCCGACTCGCGTCGAGGGCATTCTTCGTACCTTGCCCTAACACGCTGAGAGGAGTGCTGCCCGTCGTCGATTCTCCAGAGCACTCCCGATCGTCGATCATTTCCCAGCGCCTTTAAAGCTTAATATATTTAATGCGATCGACGTTCGTCGATCGTCTAACACTCTGATCTCGTCGAACGGCGCTTATTGCCTATCGTCGAACGACGCTCCTATTGGTGATCGTCGAACGGCGCTCCTATGCCGATCATTGAACGGCGCACATATGCTGATCGTCGAACGACGTTCTATTGATGATCGTCGAACGGCGCTCCTATGCCGATCAATGAACGGCGTTCTATTGATAATCGTCGAACGGCGCGCATTTGGTAATCGTCAAACGGCGCCCATTTGGTGATCGTCGAACGGCGCTCCTATGCCGATCGTCGAACGGCCCTCTATTGCCCATCATCGAACCGCGCTGTATTGCCGATCGTCGAACGGCGTTCCTTCGGTTAGTTGAACCAATATTTTTAATAGTTTGATAGACTTTTTAGACAGCAACTTTTTTGTTGGAACTAGATTTATCTTGTTGCAACAAATTTTGTTCTTTAATATAAACACAACCAGATAATAATTAAACTGAAAAAATATCATCAAAAGACATGCACCGTAAGATTCAATGTATTAAACGCATGAAAATGAAAATAGAATTAACTAAGAGTTGAGTTGCCTCCCAGAAGCGCCTGATTTTATGTCCCGGCAGGACATTCAGACTTTAGTTCGTTATTTCAAAAGCATGACCGACACGAATCGTTCATTATCACTGTTTTGATAAATTTTTAAATGCTCTCCATTAACTTTAAACTCAGAATTATCTTTCTCATTCATAATAGTCACTGCTTCATATGGGTGCACTTCTTTTACCCGGAATGGTCCTGACCAACGAGATTTAAGTTTTCCGGGGAATAGTCTTAATCGAGAATTGAATAATAGAACTAAATGCCCGGGCTCGAATTGTTTTTGTTTCAAACGTTGGTCATGCCATTTTTTAGTTTTTTCCTTATAAATGCGGGCATTTTCATAAGCATTCATCCTAATTTCTTCCATTTCATTCAATTGCAAAATCCTTGCTTTTCCTGCGTTGTCATAATCAAAATTAATCTTTTTAATGACCCAGTGGGCTCGATGTTCCAGTTCTAGAGGCAAATGACAAGCCTTTCCATAAACTAATCGGTAAGGAGTTAAACCTATTGGTGTTTTATAGACAGTCCTATATGCCCACAAGGCATCGTTTAGCTTTTGAGACCAATCTTTACAATTTAAACTCACCATTTTTTTTGCAAGGATTTGCTTTATTTCTCTGTTTGATACTTCGGCCAATCCATTAGTTTGAGGGTGGTAAGCTAGTGCTACCCTATATTTGACTCCATATTTTCTCAGAAGTGAAGCAAATTGATGATTACAAAAATGACTTCCCCCGTCGCTTATTATCGCTCTTGGGGTTCCAAAACAGTTAAATATGAAGTTCTTTAAGAAATGTGACACGATTTTGGCATCATTTTTGGTGGTAGCAATTGCTTCCACCCACTTAGACACGTAGTCCACAGCTAGTAGTATGAAAAGATTACCATTAGAATTAACAAAAGGTCCCATGAAATCTATACCCCATACGTCAAACAACTCAACTTCCAAGATTGTATTCATCGGCAAAGACTCATTTTTCTTTATATTGTCACTTCTTTGACAACGATCACATTGTTGTACAAAAGTCTTAGCGTCTTGGAATAACGTGGGCCAAAAGAATCCGGCTTCTAATACTTTCATGGTCGTTCTATTTCCCATAAAATGCCCTCCATAAGGAGAGTTGTGACACTTTTCTAAAATAGACTTCATTTCTCCTTCCATAACACAACGTCTTATCATTCCATCGGCTCCAATTTTAAATAAGTAAGGGTCATCCCAAACATAAGATCTAACTTGATGCATAAATCTTTTCTTTTGTTAGAAATTAAAATCATAAGGGATAATTTTACTTGCTAAGTAATTCACAAGATCGGCATACCATGGTAAAGAATAATCAGAGATAGCCAAAATTCGTTCATCAGGAAATCTTTCATCAATTTCAGAACGTAATAAAGGAGTGGTAGATTCTATCCTGGATAGATGATCAGCTACTGGGTTCTCTACCCCTTTCTTGTCTTTGATCTCTAGAACAAACTCTTGTAATAATAGAACCCAACGGATTAATCTAGGTTTAACATCCTTCTTTTCCATGAGGTATCGAATAGCCTCATGGTCAGTAAATACAATAACTTGAGTGCAAAGAAGATAGGATCTAAACTTTTCGAAAGCAAACACTACGGCTAATAATTCCTTTTCGGTAGTGGTGTAATTAATTTGAGCCTCAATTAAAGTTTTGCTAGCATAAGCTATAGTGTGGAAGATCTTTTCTCGTACCTGGCCTAATACAACGCCTACGGCGTAATCACTAGCATCACACATAAGCGTAAAAGGCTCTCCCCAGTCGGGAGCCACTACAATCGGTGTCGTAATCAATCGGGTTTTAAGTTGGTTAAAAGCATCAAGACATACATCAGCAAAATCAAATTTAACATCCTTTTCTAATAAATTACTTAACGGTTTGGCAATTTTAGCAAAATCCTTGATAAATCTTCTATAAAAGCCAGCGTGTCCTAGGAAACTTCGTAACGTTTTAATATTCTTTGGAGGTGGTAATTTATCTATAACCTCAATTTTTGCTTTGTCAACCTCTAACCCATTTTTAGACACATGATGCCCAAGGACTATTCCTTCCCGCACCATAAAGTGACATTTTTCCCAATTCAACACAAGGTTAATTTCCACGCATCGAGAAAGCACTCTCTCCAAACAACATAGACATTCATCAAAGGTTTTTCCAAAGATGGAAAAATCATCCATAAAAATTTCTATGTCATGATCCATAAGGTCAGAAAATATAGCGATCATGCAACGTTGAAAAGTTGTCGGTGCGTTGCACAAACCAAATGACATCCTCCTAAAAGCGAATGTTCCATAGGGACATGTAAAGGTGGTCTTTTCTTGGTCTTTCGGATCAACAGTAATTTGGTTGTATCCGGAATACCCGTCTAAGAAGCAAAAGAAATCGTTACCGGCTAATTTATCAAGGACTTGATCTATGAAAGGCAATGGAAAATGGTCCTTCCTAGTAGCTTTATTAAGTTTCCGGTAATCCATGCATATTCGTCATCCCGTGATAGTCCTAGTCGAAATTAATTCATTTTCATCATTTTTATCACCGTAATTCCCCCTTTCTTAGGTACACATTGAACCGGGGAAACCCATGGACTATCGGAGATGGGATAAATTATTCCCGCATCTAACCACTTAATTATTTCTTTCTTTACTACCTCTTTCATGGGTGGACTAAGGCGTCGTTGAGGCTCTATGGATCCTTTATATGATTCCTCTAAGAGAATTTTGTGCATACATAATGAAGGACTAATTCCTCTAATATCCGATATAGTCCATCTTATAGCCAATTTATATTGCTTTAAAAGATTTATTAATTGTCTTTGTTGTTCCGGCAATAAATTTGAGTTGATTATAACCGGTAACGTGTCATTTTCTCCTAAATAAGCATAAGAAAGATGTTTTGGCAAGGGTTTTAATTCAAGGATGGGTGGGGTTATTATTGATGGTTAGGCTGTACTAGGTCTCTCTTTCATGTCTAAAGGCTCCGGAGTACGGGTGAATGCCGCTTGACATGCATCCAGTTTCAAACACTCTTTACTTTCTTCCTCATCGTCAAAGAATTCAGTAATATCCAATGAGGATTTTAAATCATCATCTTCACTATCAAATTCATACTCCTTCCTAAAATCATGAAGTGTTAAACTATTTACTTCTTCCATCCGGTCTTCTTCTCTATCGAGAAATTTCATGGCTTTGAGAACATTAAATGTAACTTGCTCATCATTAACCCGCATGGTTAACTCTCCTTTATGGACGTCAATCAACGTTCTCCCAGTTGCTAGGAAAGGCCGACCTACTATTATGAGAACCTCCTTATCTTCCTCCATGTCAAGAACTACAAAATCTGCCGGAAAAATAAACTTTTCCACCTTAACTAAAACATCTTCCACATTTCCTCTTGGGAAAGTAAGGGATTTATCTGCCAATTTTTTATAAATTGAATACGGCATTAAATTTATGCTTGCACCTAAATCACACAAAGCCTTCCCTTCGAATTGATATCCTATAGAGCAAGGAATAGTGAAGCTTCCCGGATCTTTCAACTTAGGAGGTAACTTCTTTTGAAAATAGCACTACACTCATGGGTGAGTGCCACCGTTTCATTCATGCCAAATTTTCTTTTCTTATTCAAAATATCCTTCATGAATTTGACGTAACTTGGCATCTGCTCTAAGGCTTCGGCGAAAGGTTTATTAATTTGCAGTTTTTTAAATATTTCAATAAATTTTTGGAATTGGTGATTAGTTTGCTTTTCCTTAGCCTCTGGGGAAATGGTGGTGGTGGGTACGTAAGTAATTACTTTTTCATTCTTTGTAGAAAACTCTATATTATTTTCATTCTTACCTTCATCTACTTCTTCTAACTCCTTCTCAACTCTTTTACTACGTTCTTGATCTAATTCTTTAGCAAGTTTATTAAGATTGTTACTCTCCACTTTATCTTGAACATTATTATTTGGGATTTGATTGTCGTTATGACCACTTATTAACTCTCGTCCACTCTGCAATGTGACAGCCTTACAATGTTGGTTATCACCCTTAGGATTGGGTGTGGTATCCGATGGTAATGTACCGTGTGGTCTAATGTTTAAAGCGTTTGCAATTTGGCCCAATTGTGTTTCAATTAAGCGCATTGAACCTTCTAAACTAGAAAATCGGGCTTCGTTCTTTTGCATAGACTCTAAAATGACTTGTTCGGATAACTTCTTAAAAGGCCCCGCTTGATTAGAATTATAGTTTTGATGAGGCGGATTAGAGTTTGTGTTAAACAAATGTGAATGCGTCGCACCAGAATTGTTTTTCCAAGAGAAATTAGGATGGTTTCTCCATTCTTGATTGTAATTATTTCCATAAGCATTATGATTTTGCTTAAACTGTCCCCCAACATAATTAACTTCTTCATTATTACTTACCAATTGCTCAATTGTTAGAGTGGGGTTAGGTGTGACTGTAGGAGTGACTATGTTATTGACTTGTGGGTTCATTTGATTTTGGTGTAGAGTCAAAGCATCTAACCTCTTATTAATGGTATTAAATTGGGACGTCATTTGAGCTGCAAATGACGTCAATTGGTCTACTTGATATAACCCAGCAGTAGAAGAAGATCCTTTCTGATCAACCAGGTGATAATTATTAGAGGACAAGTCTTCTAATATTGCATAGGCATCTTCTGGGTATTTGTTCATAAGTGAGCCTCCCGCGGCTCCATCTACTTGAATCATGGTGGATGTTTGGAGACCATTGTAGAAGGTCCACACTTGTTGATGAATGGCTAAGACATGGTGGGGGCACTTCCGCAATAGTTCTTTAAAGTGTTCCCAAGCATCATAGAGGGTCTCTCCATTACTTTGCATAAAAGTTGAAATATCTCGCTTCAACTTAACAGTTTTAGATGGGGGAAGTACTTGGCTAAAAAAAATTCTATCAAAAGGGCCCAAGTGGTTATGGATCCATTGGGTAACGAGTTCAGCCAATCCTTTGCCCTCCCCTCTAAAGAGAAAGGAAACAAACGTAACTTGATTGCTTCTTCTGAAGCACCATTAATCTTAAACGTATCACGAATTTTCATGAATGTCCTTAGATGAGAATTGGGATCTTCGTGATTAAGGCCACCAAATTAAATATGTTGAACAAGTTGCATAACGGAAGAATCGATTTTAAAATTATTAGCCTCGATAGCAGGTCTAGCGATACTAAATTGTAACCCTCCCTGTAAAGGCATATTGTAGTCGCGACATGTTCTCCTATTTTCAACGGGGTGTCCATTATGTTCTACCTGTCCTCCTAAATCCTGACCTTCCTGAAGATTTTCATTCGGATCCATAGCTAAAGAATGGATTTGTTCTAAACGAGAATTTTTACGATATTTTCTACACATCCTTTCAATCTCTAAATTCAACGGCAATAGTTCAGTATGTCGAAATCTGGACATGCACTAACAGAAACAAATAGAAGTAAGAACAACTTAAAAGAAAACAGAATTAAAATTTTGACCTCTAAATACTAGGAATTACTAATATTGCAAGCAAACGGAACAATAGATTAATAGCAATTCCCCGGCAACGGCGCCAAAAACTTGATACGACCAGAATGGTATATATATATATATTAACGCAAGTATATGCGTCGGATCAAGTAATAAAGTGTGAGTGAGATCGTTCCCACGGAGATTTGGTTAATCTAAAGCTTGCAATTACTAACGACTCCGTTCTCTAAATCCAAACAAGTCAAATATGGTGATTTTTTCAAGGTACTAAAGATTTTAACAAAGATTTAAACTATTAAGCAAATTATAAAGATTATAGTGATATTTCTTAGCAATTGGAAAGAAAGCAGTCGTGTATTTCAGATTTCTTGTGTATGTTGAAATGATGCATGCAGATAATATTAAGTGAGAATGTTTGATAAAATTATTTTGCATCGACTTTTATGGAAGAACTTCTCATCTCTCGAATCTCAGAGATCTTAACACTCTATATTCCCCTAGTCATCTCTGACCTAGGACGAATAACGAATATTGCATAGAATAGAAGTCGGAAATGCTAGCAAGAGGAGGGAATCTCTTCCTCTCTTCTTTACTATGATAAACATATGAACGATTGCGTTTCTCCTCTCTCGAATCTCGAAACACACCGTAAGGATAGAAGCTTTTGGTTAGAAATTTACACCACTCATCTCTCGAATCTCGCGATGCAATACAATAGCATTCAAACTAATATTACGCACTCATCTCTCGAATCTCGTAGCGAAATAGTAGAAGAAAACATAAGCCAACAGTTTCATAAATAAATTCATAAGTTTCACCAAAAATAATTTATCAAACAAACTCAAAATGAGAAGATTACACCATCAAAACACACACAATACTCTCTTCATACAAGACTTAGAGAGTTTAGTTCATAACTACGAAAAAAGCCGCAAAATTAGAGAGATCTTACAGTACATAGCGCTGAAATTCAGTTTTTCTCCTTTCTTCCCTGGTTTTCTCCTTTTTTCTCCTTTGAAGAAGTTGAAATAATGAAGAAGATGTAATGAATATTTGTTTCTCTCTCCTCCTTCCCTTATGTAGTCATACGCCAACTCTAGAGACACCATATGACCGAATGGGTGTGACTTTTTGCCAAAAAACTGCCAGATTTTTGAATAATTTCGAAAGTTATTTTTCAGATTTCCGCGGATTTGTTGCAACAAATTTTTCTGCACAGTTTTGCCTAGAATTTTCGGAACAGAAAATTTGATTTTCTGCTGGATTTTCTTCATAAAAACTGCACCGGATTTGTTGTGACCTTGTTGCAATATCTTCTTGGCTTTAATATATGATCAACCTTTGATGTTAAGTCGGAATCTTTGTATTTCTGCGATAAAACATATAAAAACAACAATAATAACCGAACTTAATCCAAATAATAACTTATTCATTTTTATATTCTTTTTCTCTATATTCATCAAATAACTTAGCAAAAGGGCTAAAATAATGGATCAAGATAACTTCTTTTTGAGAAGTTCTCAGTCAACCAGGATTGTTTCAGCCTGAGATGCCTTCTTTTGCCATTGAACAAAGTGTTCGTAGCAATCATTTTAGTAGTCTGATTGTGGCAGTAAACTGCAACAGAACTCATTTTCAGGCTCGACAAAAGAATGTCCATCACCAAATCTCTTAACCACTCTGCTTCTTCGCCTGCTGCAGCAAGAGCGTAGAGTTCGTATTCCATAGAAGAGAGTGCAATACAAGATTGCCTCTTGGACTTCCAGGCTACAGCTGCTCCTCCTAGTGTGAATACAAACCCACTAGTGGACTTGCTGTCGTTTAATTCCGAGCACCATGATGCATCAGAATAACCTTCAAGAACTGAAGGATGACCAGTGTAAACTAAAGCATACTTTTGGGTGTGCTTTAAGTATCTCATGAGCCTATCTAAGGCAATCCAGTGGTCTTGGCCAGGATTACTAGTGAATATGCACAACATGCCAACCATAAAGGCTATGTCAGGTCTAGTGCAGACCATAGCATACATGAGTCTACCAAGCAGTTTAGAATAATCTAACTGTCTAACCATAGCTCCTTCATTGGGCTTTAGGCGGTTAGTGTAGTCGTATGATGTCTCAAATGCTCTACTGTCACTGTATCCCCACGTGTCCAATATGGACTTTATATAGTGGCTTTGACTTAGGGAGATGTCATTCTTCCCAAATCTCACTTGCATGCCTAGTATAGTGTTAGCTACACCTAGGTCTTTTATGCTAAATTCTTTTATTAGATCTGACTTAACGTCATCCACTTCGGATTGATCAGACCCTAGAATGAGCATATCATCTACGTACAAGCATATTATGGCGACTTTATCCGATCTATTACGTATGTAAAGACATTTATCCGAGTGACTCGACATGAATCTCATGTTCTTTACACTATAGTCGAACTTCTCATGCCATAATTTTGGTGCTTGCTTTAGTATGTATAAAGATTTAAGTAATTTACAGACCTTTGTTTCGTGACCGTCTACAATGAAACCTTCAGGTTGACTCATGTAGATCTCTTCGGTCAGATCTCCGTTCAAGAACGCAGTCTTAACATCCATTTGATGAACAATAAAGTTCTCAATAGATGCAATAGCAAGGAGGGCCCTAATGATTGCTAAGTGACACATGGGTGAGTAGACAACAAAATAATCTACTCCGCTTACAAGTGTGAAATATTTAGCCACCACACGTGCTTTATACTTAGCTACGCTACCATCAGGATTTAGTTTCTTTTTCAGAATCCTTTTACACCCTACGGTTTTAGCCCCTTTTGGCTTATCAACCAACGTCCAGGTGTTATTCTGAAGTAGAGAATTCATCTCTTCATCAATAGCTTCTTTAAAGAGGAGGGAATCCCTGGATCTCATCGCGTCCTTATAGGTGGATGGATCAGCCTCAACGTGGCAATTGACAAAGTCACTACCGAAGGTTCTGGGAATTCGTTCTCTTAGAGAAGTTCTCCTAGAATCTAGGCCAGAGTTATCTACCGGAACGGAATAGGAGGTGCTCGGTACTGAAGTAGGATTGTCTTCAGTAATAGTTACTTGCATACCTGGGACTGACAGGTTCTTATCCTTGAGGAATTTATCTTCAAAGAACACTGCATCCCTAGATTCTATAACGATGTTATTAGAAATATCTAAGAATCTATCTGCAGCACTATCCTCAGCACAACCTAGGTAGACACATGTATTGGTCCTAGGTCCAATCTTAGACCGTCGAGGGTCAGGAACCCTGACATGGACTATACAGCCCCAGGTCTTAAGTCTAGTAAAAGATGGGGGTCTCTTAAACTAAAGCTCGTATGGTGTAACCTCTAACTTGGCATGAGGAACTTTATTTAAAATGTGATTTGCAGTTAAGACTTCTTTTCCCCAATAAGCGGAAGGCATGGCTGCAGTCAGGAGCATAGAGTTTAACATTTCTGTTAACATACGGTTTTTACGCTCAGCTATGCCATTAGACTGGGGCGAGTAAGGAGCAGTGGTTTCTGCAATGATTCCATTGGGCAAGGAAACATTTGAACTCACTGGACATATATTCTCCTCCTCTATCACTTCTAAATCTTTTGATTTTCATGCCTAATTGATTTTCTACCCTGGTTTTGAAAATACAAAAAATTTCAAACGCTTCGTCTTTAGATTTAAGGAGATAAATGTGACAAAATCTAGAACAATCATCTATGAAGGTGATCAAATACTTCCTGCCTCCTCTAGTGACAAAACTTTTGAAGTCACATATGTCAGAATGTATTAGTTCTTGTTGTTGCTCCTAGTAACTGCACTAAAAGGTTTCCTAGTGATCTTAGTCTGAGCACACACTTCATATTTATCAGTTTTGACTGTAGTGTCTAAAGCTATCTGGTGAGTTCTAGCAATTTGGAACATTTTCCTATAGTTTACGTGTCCTAGTCTCTCGTGTAGAGTCTTAGGGCTAACTAAGTTTGTTTGAACTTGTTGAACTATTTCGTTTGCTAGACTTAGTCTGTACATCCTATTTTGGACGTATGCACATCTAAAATAGTGAGTTAACTGGCAGTGTTACTCTACCGCTACAAAAAGTAAAAGACATATCAGCATCACATAGTAAGCTAATAGACACTAAGTTAGCAGCTAATGAAGGAATAAACTTAACATTCTTTAAAGTTAAAGTCTTACCTGAGGATAACAGCAAAGTTGCATTCCCCACCTTCAGTACGTCAGCTGTCCCACCGTTGGCAACAGTCACAGATTCTCTCGCATCAGTAAGACCTGTCATCAGAGAAGGGTTGTTGCAAATATGGCACGTTTCCCCCGAGTCAAGGTACCACTCTGTACTGGCCTGTCCGTTTCCGATCATGGAAACAAAGTTGGATGGCTCAGTGAGACTAACCATGTTAGCATGGTTGTCTTCCTGTGGTGTCTTGCCCTTTTCCTTACGAGGAAGCCTGCAATCAGATGCACTGTGTCCCCACTTGTTGCAGTTAAAGCATTTGCCCTTAAACCTTTTGATTTGTTTACTTGGGTCTGCAACCTGGGAGCTACTTGGGTTGGGTTTTGACTTCCTAGGGTTCGGCGCGTGACTAGAGTTCGTAATCATGTTAGCAGCAGCCTTCTGCTTGCTAACGACTTCTAGTGCGTGTCGACTCCTATTTTCGTCCTCAATGCGTATAAAATGCTTGAGTTCGTTTAAACCTACCTGCATCTTCTTGCGGTACATTTCAGTTTTGAAATTGCACCACATAGAAGGTAACTTATACACAATTGTGCCAGCAACAAAGCTATCTGGCAACGCAATGTTCTCGCTATGCAAGGAATCAACTAAAACTTCAAAATTTGATACCTGAGGGAGAATGGCCTCCTCGTCGAAGGTGAATGAGTGGAACTTATCCACCAAGTGCGCCTTGGACAGGTCCTCCTCCTGCCTGAAGTGCTCCTACAATGCATCCCAGATTGTCTTAGCTGTCTTCAGCTTCATGTACGTCTTCGCCAGATTGGAAGACAGGCAGTTCAGCAGGTAATCTCTGCAGAAGTCTTCATCGGAAACCCACTGAGCCACTTCAGCAGTCCCTACGACCTCAGCACCATCAGACTAAACTGTGTAGAACACGTTCAGAAACTTCATCCCGAACTGAGTATTCAACTTCCAGTCGTTGAACTCAATCGCCGTGAACTTCTCCAGCTTTATCATCGGAACGGGGGACGCCATGTTGTTCCCCTTCATCATTGTGCGCCCGACAGACGAGAACAAGCCACCAGACAGAGGATTCAAAACTCTGTAGCTAGCGTCGGCGGTAGCCTGGGCGGTAGCCTGTTTGGCTGCTATCGCCAGGCGCTAGTAGGTAGCGCTGGCGGTAGCACTTAGGGCAGCACTTCCTTGGGCTCGGAGACGGCGGCAGCGGGAGATCTGATGGCGGCTGGGTGGGATCTGGACGGAAACTTCTCTACAACACGCGACGGTGACAGCGGCGGTAGCCTCTGGATCCGGCGATCTCGGCGACCGCACACGGTAGAGGCGGTGACCTTCTACTTCGCGAACGGCGAACTGTAGAGGCGGCGAAGGCGATCTCCTTTCTTGCGAGAGGCGAAGGGAGAGGAAACACGATCTCCTTCTTCTTCTTCGTGAACGGCGGCCTGCCAAGAACAGCAGCAGCGAGCGGCTTCCTCTGGACGTGCGGCGGTGAGGAGCGACTGCTGCGAACGGCGACAGGGGAGGCTAACAGTTACGCGAACTTCCTCCACTACGTGCAAATCCCGAACTTCCTACTTGCGAGCGAAGGGAATAACGACGATCGGAGAACGGTAGGACTTGCGACCTTCTTCCTCCTCTCGCGAATGATAGCGGCGGGATGGCTCGCTGATCCTTCGCGTGAACAGGAACCGGGCGGACGGGGACGAACGGGAGCAAACCCTTAGGGCAAACTTCGAGATTGTGAGAGTTTGCTCGAAGCATCCAGAGGAGGATCAAGGTGGAATCCGCTCCCCGTTGCCCCTAGCGGGTATATATAGGGAAAACCCTAGGAGTGTCCACGGGGATGGGTATCCGTGTACCCAACTGACCCGTTATACCTTCAAACCCGTTATTTGACCAAATATACATTAACAGGTCTTTCCAAGGGCTTTGGAGGCATTCACAATCTTTGTGAACCTTGTGTACATAGAATCCACTTCTTCGTTGAGCTCCATTTAGGATTGTTCATATTGTGTCTCCAATCTAAATATGAAATATCTTTGAGTTCTTCACCTATGAGGTACCCTCATGAGTTATTTATAGCAAATAACAAATATCATAGGCAGTTTCGCATGCACAAGTATAACTAAATTTAGTTTCGAGTGACAACTTATAACACAAAAATTTATGATTATCGAATACTCCTAACGATCGTCTGAAAGTTTCTGTTTTGGAATGATAACTAAGAACACAAAAAACTAATACGTCGGTGCAATAGAAACTCCAATGATTATTGTTGAAGTTCAAAATGACAGAGATGATGAATAGAAAGACATGGATGAAATTGCCACAAGCTCCACCATACAATCTACAACGGATTGTGTACTTTTCTGTTGCGGTAATGACGCGTCTTTCCTTTCTTGGCCAGCGTCTTTTTTGGAGACTGCTCAATTCGTGGCTCCTTCTTTTGGAATTCCCCAAATTCCGACAATTATGGAGGAGCATTTGCGGCAGAATATATTTTTCTTATGAGATTGAGGAGATTTCTTGGATAAGATTTGATCTCTTTCTATGGGTGCAGCTGGCCTCCTCTCATCTTTGGAATTCCCTATATTCAACCTAATTTTCCTCCTGGCCGGCACCACTATTATTTGAAGATCGCTCCAAATTTGGCATCCCCTTTTATTCCGGCGTTTGATGGAGAATTTTTTGAGAAGGGATTGATCTCCTTACATTATTAAGTCGGCCCTTCCTCCTTACCCTCTTAGGATTTCCTACTCCTTAAATAGGTGGGCCGACCATCCTTAGGAGGGTGCAGAGCAGCAGATTTTCTTCGGTGGTTCAGCGGATTTCGGCCGACATTCGGTCATCGCCTAGTCGGCTTCCTCTTTGAAGTTCTTCTTCCATGCAATCGCCTTCTTCTCTCGCCGCTGAAACTATTTTCTCGTCGCAACGTGTACGATCGGACCTTGGAGGACTCGAGATTTCCATCATATTCTCAATCTATTCTTTTTCTCCATTTTAGTCGTATTGTATATTTGAGAAATTAATAGTAAATTTATCTATGCATACACAATGGACGTACCCAATTTCGGGGAACCACTTTACGTCTGGTGTTCTTGATTGCGGTGCTTGCTTTTATTTTTTCTCTAATTTTTGTACTTATCAGTCTTCGCAATTTTGGCCATTAGAAAAATATTTTGGAACAAGATTTTTCATCTGCACTCGGATCCGATTTTCATAACAAGTGGTATCAGAGGTAGGTTCGATCGGCGACTATTTGGACGTTCCATTTCGATTTGGTTCAATGATAGGTTACAACATCGGTCTGCTCCCTATCTTCCCAATCTTGATCCGTGAATTTATCTGGTTGCCTCGGTCACAGTGCAGATTTTCTCTGTTTGATTTTCTATGGCATCTTCTACACCCAGTGTGAAACATTCACTGCAACTACTGCAAAAAGAAGGGCCATGGAATCATGTATTTCTGGAAGCTTCAGAATAAGGAGAAAGGAATACACCTTGGTGATGATAAAGAAAAGTCGGTCGCATCCCTATGCCTTGAGGATGTCGATGAGGACGTCCTCTAATGTTTTTCTCATCTATCTTTCTCTTATATTTTTCTTTTATTTTTGCTTCCTGTATTTTTGTCATTTTTTTGTTTTGTTTCTCATGGTCATTATCCCGTTATTTGCTCACACAATTTTTCCCTTTTTATGTTCATGCTATTTCTATGCTTGTTTTCGCATAACTCTTATTTTGAGTATCTTTCCTGGTCAAGAACTTCATTTTTGAATGCAGTTTGGTCACCCTCTATTACCTAAGCTCTTTCATTGTTACTCCTCATTCATGAGCTTAGAGTGTGTCTAATCAACCTTTTTTTGATTAATTCTCATAGGGGTTCATTTTTTTCATTCTGAGGTCAGTTTGTTTGTATTCTTTGTTGGTATGTCTGCATTTATTAATCTCTCCCGCGCGCACATCAAAGGCCAGAAGTCTTGGCAGATTCAGTTTTGCTATGGGAGACCATCGCTGGAGGTGGAACAATTATTTTTTAGCTTAAGGTGGAGCGATTTTTTTTTAGTCAGCCACGTCAGTCCAGTTGATGTGCTACTCAGAATCAGAGAAATTTCTTTCTTATGATTCGTTCTTGGCCGAAGTTCAGTCTGTTCCTTTGGCTTTGGATCTTGGTGACCATTGGAGTATCTTGGAGTTATCTCAGCCAGGTGGAGTATGTCATGGAAGAGGCGTCAATGTGGAGATTGTTGCGATAATGACGCATCTTCCCTTTCTTGGTCGGCGTCTTTTTTGGAGATTGCTCAATTCGTGGCTCCTTCTTTTGGAATTCCCCAAACTTCGGCAATTATAGAGGAGCATTGGTGACAGAATATATTTTCCTTATGGGATTGAGGAGATTTATTCGATGAGATTTGATCTCTTTCTATGGGTGCAGCTGACCTCCTCTCATCTTTGGAATTCCCTATATTCCGCCTAATTTTCCTCCTGACCGGCCCCACTATTATTTGGAGATCGCTCCAAATTTGGCATCCCTTTATTTCGGTGTTTGATGAAGGATTTTTTTGGGAAGAGATTGATCTCCTTCCATTATTTAGTCGGCTCATCCTCCTTACCCTCTTAAGGTTTCCTCCTCCTTAAATAGGCGTGGCCGGCCACCCTTAGGAGGGTGCAGAGCAACAAATTTTCTTCGGTGGTTTAGCGAATTTCGGTCGACATTCGGCCATCACCTAGTCGGCTTCCTCTTTGGAGTTCTTCTTCCAGTCGACTTCTTCTCTCGCCGCTAAAACTGTTTTCTCGACGCAACGTGTACGATCGGACCTTGGAGGACTCGAGATTTCCATCATATTCTCGATCTATTCTTCTTCTCCATTTTAGTCGTATTGTATGGTTGAGAAAATAATAGTAAATTTATCTCTGCATACACGATTGACATACCCAATTTTGGGGAACCACTTTACATCTGGTGTTCTTGATTGCAGTGCTTGCTTTTATTTTTTATCTAATTTTTATGCTCGTCGCTCTTCGCAATTTTGACCGTTAGAAAAATATTTTGAAACATGATCTTTCATCTGCACTCGGATCCGATTTTCATAACACTTTTCAATGTCATACTTGGATATATTGTAATCGGGCTTCAGGAGAATTTGAAAAGAGTTTACAATGTTGAACTCATTCAATACGTTCAATAAACGTTTGAGTTAGTTTCACGTGGTTACCGCAAAGGTGTAACCTAGCAGTTTATTCGATCACACCCACACCACACACACACAACATTGTGAACTATATCATAGAATACAAAATGAATCGTACATTAAAAGGTGAATCGCTTACACTAAGACAAAATGAATCTTTAAGGTGAGATCGTTCAAATCGCGTGTGTCGAAACAAACGAAGAGAAAACGACAAGTTGCGAAGACAGGCTGCCGCTAGCTCATATTTTTTTCGAAATAATTTCCACCATTGAAAAGTACACATATTTATAAAGCGGCACCTCGCTTTGATGAGATTACCGACCCGAAACATTTTTAAATGTATACTTCAAAGTTGTTGACAAATGGATGTACATACATTTGCTGACAGCGTGATTATGTATTAAGTCACCTGAAATGTGATTTAAATAACTTTTTTATTTTTCTTATTATTGGAATTAGTTGAAAATCACAGCCCATCGAGATGGGGATTTGATAATTGACTGATGGCAACTCCTACGATTTTAATTATATCTATATCTATACTTTATTATACGAGAGTTAGCCGATGAATAGTGATCGAGTAAGCGCGTATGTCACCCTTCTGTCTTCATAATTAAAAAGGGAATTGCTATTGGCACCTCATAAATGGTGATTTGTAACTCATGGATATTTGTACCCATCTTTGATAATCGCACCATGCATTAGGAAGATCACTAGAACGAAAAGCTTACAAACATTAGGAAGGGCACTGCTAACGAATTTCTGGAACGCAAATGAAAAAGGAAAATCACCGCACAAAGCTCTAATTACGAGGATGATTAGAGCGGCAGATCTGGAAACTCGCGAAGTCGCTGGGAGATCTGGAACTCACATCGCCAGCCAGCGGAATTGGGAGATCTGGGCGGAAGTGGGAGATCTGGAATATTGAAGACATTGAAATGAGGCTGCGAAGAGAACTCACCGGAGACGGGATACGGCCGATGAAATGGGCGGAGGACTGCGACAGAATAGAGGGGGCGTCGGGCGGCGAGGGAGGAAAAGACCGCCGGCGATCGAAAGACTGCGAGCGGCTGCGAGCGAAATGGGTTTAGGGCTTGATAGAAATGAAAGCCTTTGGGTACAAATATAAGCTTGATTTTTAAAAAAAGGAGGCTAAAATTTCTAATATTATGGGTGTGAATATCCATTTATGGGGTACCAATAACAATTGCCATTAAAAATTATAGGCTTTTTAAAATTAAATTCAAACTACTACCACAATTTTTAATCTGGACGTCGGATCGTAGCGTTCTAATTATGAATATTGATCGTTTCGATGAGATCTATCATATTGATCTCTAAGATATGACACTGAATACGTGTGACAATATCTCGGTCACGACGGTGTCTTAGCCCGTGCTCACTGCTCTCGGGGACTTGGCGCTCACTGCTGCCTAATAAATAAATAAATAAATACAAACGGCCTCTTTTAACAAAATTATTCAGTCAATTTGAAGGCTGCAGCCTGCCGCCGCATTATTATAATAATTTTATTTATTTATTTTAAGAATTTAGTAGCACCACTTGGATATATGTAGAGGAAGCATCGATCAAGTCAGCGGTAGAGTTGGAAATTATACTTTTAAAAAATCGTAGAAATTAGTTAAAATAATTTCATAGGATTACTTTTTATATATTTAGAAAGCATAGCATCTGACAAAAACTTATTTTTCACATATATAAGTTAACAAATGAAACCATTTTGTGTCCTTTTTTTTTCATTTTAAAAAATACTCTTTTATATTATATACAAAGTAAGTTAAAATAATTTAAGTTTTTATTTATTTATATAATATATATTATCCAAAATAATATATATATATATGTTATTATATATAATTATATATATGTATACAGATTATTTCTATTTATTCTTAATTATAAATTAATAGTTTATGAAAATGTATATGTACTATTCTTAATGGAAATCAATGAAGGCCTATGGTGACTTTCTTCAACTCATCTTAGCCGTCTAACAAAATCCACTCCTTTAATCTTAGCCATCCAACAACACGGTTAATTTGAAACCTACATTTGGAACTCACCCACGCCTATATCGCGCATACCCTCCTCTCCTGCTGCGACAATTCAAATACTCCTCTAGTGCATCACAAGCTTCAAGCACCGACGAGAAGCCCTTTCCGATCCAACCAAATTCGCTCTAATGACACCTCCCGCGGTCGAATCCTCTCCCGACAAAGACGCTTCTAACGCATGGTGTAACAACAATACATCAACGGTTTAGCTAGAATATATTAGACGAACAGAAATAAAACGGGAATTCATATTCTCGAGGCAGAGTTATGGTCAGGATTTAAGTGAGATGAATGAACGGTGCAGAATGATCAATGTCTGAGTTGATTTATTTCTATTTATTCTACACACAGACCACATGATCAGTCAACATTGGTCACTACATGCGCAGGTTACTAATCATCAACTGCAAAAAGCAAGACTAGCTTCATCTCACCACTAGATATAGACTAACTCGAATTCGCACATCATTTCTACAAATAGCACACATCCTGTCCATTCTCGCGCCCAGAGCAATAAACTGATTTGTCAAACCCGAGTCACTATTGGTTAAACAAATCTATATAATAAAGAACTTAATAAACCGGTGAACAGTACCTTCTTGTTCACAGACCATGTGGCCTCGAAATTACTTCTCCCGTAGTCGATCCCCTCGGGATGCATTCCTGCCTCATTCATTCACGGCCTCAGCGCATTCTTACGATCCAGTGGCTCCATATCCATTCATAAGTTTCTTCAATCCCTTTTCTTCGATTTCGGTTTTGATTTCTCCAATCTTTTTTGTTTCTCACTTGATCCATTCGCATACGGTCACCTCTGATTGTATGTGTGTGTGTGTGTCTGTCCGATAAAACTTATTTCGCCAAATACAAAACAAGAAACAACGATCAAAGTTGTATTGGAAGAGCTACCTATGCATATGCAAGTCTAATTCTATTTTATTTTACCTTTTTATGTGTTACTAATTAAAGTGTGTTTAAATTTAATAAATAAATAAATTGTAATTAATTTAGATATTATTAAACAATAACATAAAAAAAATATCAAGAAAATGACATGCCTCACATATTCATCAAATATGAGTCATATGAAATATAATTTCACACACAAAAAAAAACTTTTTCTTTTCTTATAATGTAGTATAGAAATATAGACAAATAATGAGGTGCTAAATAAAGAGAATATATATTCAGATTTTGGGAGGATGCATGCATTCCACTCGGGAAAGTGTGAGGTCCAGATCGAGCGTCGTAGTCAAATATAATGGCCGAGGGAACAGTTGCAGTCATTACTCTTTAGCTTTTTTGCTGATATTTCAAAAGTCAAAACCAGATTCTCAGTGTTTGCCATATTTTTAGGGCGCTGCTATTAGCATCACAGTTTTGGCTAGTCGTACCACTCTTTCTTCCTATTTTTTTGGTTTTTGGAAATACGTTTTGTACATGCATTTTTAGGAAAATTGTCCAACATGAAAGTTGTAGATTTCGACGAGATCTACAACTTTCGTGTTGAACATTTTTCCAAAAAATGCATGTACAAGGCGTACTTTGGAAATACGCTCAGGTTTCGCGCCTTTTGGAAATACGCCTTGTACATGCATTTTTAGGAAAAGTGTTAACACGAAAGTTGTAGATCTTGTCGAAATCTACAACTTTAGTGTTGGACAATTTTCCTAAAAATGCATGTACAAGGTGCATTTCCAAAATGCGCAAAAAATTATGAAAAAGTGTGGTGCGACAAGCCAAAACTGCGGTGCTAATAGCAGCGCCCTATTTTTTATGAGAAAATGCCTATTTATTTATTTAATGGCTAACAAAATAATTATTTTAATAATTTTTATTAAAAACGTGCAAATGGTCATTTAGGCTCAATTTGGGGCGGCATTTTTCGTCGGGTGAGTTTGGACAAAAACACCATCATCATAGAATGTAAGTTTGACATGATCGCCGCCCAAAATAGAAACTAGTTTTAAACATAAAAATAGATGAAATTTCTTAGGTGTGGTCGTGCGTTCGCGAACGAACAGTTCATAACCAGCGTGTTCACGACCGCCGCCATCACGCCAAACAGAGCCTTATTCTTTGCGTGCAAATAAAAGTGCCTCAAAAGAGTTAAAAGAAAAACTACAAACTGAATTTTGTTTTGTTTGATAAACGAGCTATAAAGGTAATCGGATTTTCGTATAATCAACAAAAACAATTCCAATGGTTCAAAAATATCTTCAGGTGCACACACATCCTCGTGCATGTCAGCTTGGCACACCTTATAAAATCTCCATTTTTATAGTGGTTTAATAATTATGCGATCAAGGTATAAACAATAGCTATGACGGTAACATAAGACTTTATACTTTTCTTGTTGGATTCAAGAAAATTTTGGTCCCAAATATTCAAATCGAAGGGTGATCAAAGACTACTTGTCTAGCCGTCGACCCGGTCGAATGGAGACTAGATAGAGCAGGAGAGCTGAAATCTTCTTGAACTGTCTATAAACTAGACTCCGGGCTGTAGCGTGGAGGTCCCGCCGCTTACCCGAAATTATATAGAAACTTCTCATCCAAAGCCAAAGCTAAACTAGACACCAGAGAGACTAGCTCTAAGGTCAAGGGGAACCTTGGAGGGGGTAAAACCGTCTTCTCTCTTGTGCTCAGGGTCTTATTTATAGGCAATCCAGAGGGTGACATGCGAATACCACTTGGAGACGAGATCTGCTGGACGAGATTTGTTGGACGAGATCTGCTGGACGAGATCTCCTAGACGAGATCTGTTGGACGAGATCTGATGGACGAAATCTGCTGGACAAGATCTACTGGACGAGATCTCTTGGACTAGGTCTGCTGGACGAGAACTGCTGGATGAGATTTGTTGGACGAGATCTTTTGAACGAGATATGTTGGACGAGATCTGCTGGACAGATCTGTTGGACGAGATCGCTGTAGGAGTTCTGCAGGACGAGATCTCCTAGAGGAGATTTGTTGGACGAGATCTCCTGGACGAGGTCTGCAGGACGAAATCTCCCGAACGAGGTCTGCGAATAGACGTCTGGCGAGGTCTGTGAATAGCTGTCTGGCGAGGTCTGCGAATAGCTCTCTGGCGAGGTCAGATAATAGCGGTATGGCGAGGAGGTATCCTGAAGTGTCTTTCTTAGACATTTTTGATCACGATGAATTAGGAGTTGTGAATTTCTATTATAATTTCACAATTGATCGTTGAAAATTTGATTAATCCTAGCAATTATAACCTAGTTTCAAATTTCAAATATAATTATCAAACATGTTATAGTTCATAATAAAATTTCTTTACAAGATTTTATTCTAACTTGCATTTCAATATCAAAATAATATCCAATTGAGAAAATCACACTTTGAATCACTACATGAAAAGTAATGTGATGAAATATAATAAAATTTCAAGATCATTATATCATGCTTGAAACATGTGCATCAACATAATAGAGGGTTTAGATAGCGTGATAATGTATTTATTAATTTTAGGGTCTATCACTACTCAACATAAAATAATTTTTTCATGTACCATTATCAAACAAATATAGGCTCTGTTTGACACGGCGCCAACGGTCATGAACATGATGATTATAAATCACCCTTCGTGAACGTCCGATCTCACGAAAAGAACTTCATTCCCTTTTATGTTCAAATCTACTTTTCTTTTCTTAGTGACGGCCAAAATTGTTGTCATGCCAAACATACATTCTATGGCGATAGAGTTTGTCCAAAGTCACCGGAGTAAAAATTGTGTCAAACGGAGCCTTATGGCTTGTTTGGTGGGGTGGTGGCGGTCATGAACATTGTGATCATGAACCATGGTTTATAAATGGAGTGCTTGTAAACCATAGTTTGTGAACGGAGTTTCGTTTGATAGAATTTTAGTTATTGTGGTCGTGAACGAAAAATCAATTTTAAGTATTTGGTAAAATATGAGTGTAAGGGTGGTCATGTATATTCATAAAGCCTATTTCTCTAAAAACATACACATTATAATTCCTATAAAAATGAACAAAATAAAATAAAATAAATACATTTTTATTCAAAAAAGAATAATCTACCAAACTCTGAGTCCCAAGAACTGCATTAATATTTTTGCGACCGGCCCAAAGCGGACTGAATAGTGTTAACACAACAAGAATCATGCATATACAATCATATAGAATAATGTTGAATAGGAAACAGCAAACTCAACTCCCTAGCACCGCAGCTCCAGCAAGCTCTCACCCTTTTTGACGCCTCCTGCGCCGCCGGAGTTCCGACGTCGATGCTGCCGGAGAAGAAGGATTTTGCATCATCATCAGCCGCAGCAGCTTCGTCGCATGGCTGCTGCTGATTTTGCTGCTCGGAATTCTGTTCCAGGTTGGTTCGTAGGAGGTTGGTGGTGGCCTCGTTCGTCTAAACAAACTCCCGCCACATTTGGTTTTCAGCACAAGCGCTTTGGAATCGATCTTTCAGCGCCCAATTCAGCTTTTTCAACCTATCCATCTCCTCGTCTTTTGACTTCAACCGCTTCGTTACCGCCCCCGCAAGCTGCTGCGTGAATCTCCTCCGACGCTCCGCGAGCTCCATTTGAATCGTCTTCGCTCCTTCTCTTGGGTATAAAGCCTCTCCTATTACTCCTTCCACATGCATTGCAACCCAATAACTTCAACAACAGATGAGCACAACATGAACAATACTTAAACCATCACATGCAATTGAACACCAACAACTAGCAACCATATGGAACATAAATGAAACTCCTTTCACAAACAAAGCAGGAAGGAGATTAAGAAAATGAGCTTTGATTTTTGCTCTCAACTAGCAAAGCTCGATTTTTTGCTCTCAAATAGAAGAATTCAGATTTTTTTTCTCTTAAATAGAAGAGAACTCTTGTTTGCTCTCAAATAGAAGAACTTGGATTTTTGCTCTCAAATAGAAGAGCTCAAATTTTTGCTTTCCCCAACCCATTACAAAAATCAATAATAGGTTGTAGGATTATTAATTACTAGATCAATGCTTTAGAAACTAAAACTCCAAATCTAAATTACTTAAGCCACATCAATGTAGGGTGGAGAAGCTTAGTATTTCCATGAGGATCAATATCTCCAAACCTGAAGAGTGAACTTTCATGGATAGAGGAAGAGGAGGAGATGAATTTGAAGGTGAAACCAATTGAAGACAAAAATAAAGAGGAATTGGCTTATAGAATTCAATCCTTATTCCTCCTCCAAAACTAGTCTGATTTCTCGCGGGATTGAAGTTAAAGAAGAAGAGTAAGAGAAAGAAGGAGAACTTCAAATGAGAACAAAACAAACTACTTGAAAACTTCAAATGAGAACAAAACAAGCTACCTGAGATGCGCGAAATTTGTTGGAAGAAAGCGGTTTGAAGAGAGCTCCAACTAGCCACGGTATTCCTTCTCCCCTCCCGAATCCAGAACCTGAGAGCTCCAACAAGCCACGGGGATGCGCAGATGGAAGAGATCGCGATTTGTAGAGATCGCAATGGAGATGCAGAGATCGCGATTTACAGAAATCGAGATTGGAGATGCCGAGAGGGCGAGACCTATCGGGGAGTTGCGGCTGCGAAACGAGGTTAGGAGGCTGCGAATGAGGAGAGACGCGATCGGGATGTTTTACTTTAGGGCTAAACGTGCGTGTAAATCCACCCACCTCGATCGAAAATCACGGTGACAACGGCGGAAATTTTAATTTTTCAGCAGTCCACACTGAAACCTTTGCTAAACATTTCAAAAAGTTGCAGTTGCTTTTTCTTAAGCTGGGTTGGACAAAATAAGTTCCCCCAAATTAAGCCTTAGGCTCTGTTTGGGACAGATGATGCTGATGAAAAAGCTGCTGATTGAAAAATGCTGATTTAAGAGCAGTGATGAATAAGTTGCAGACTGTTTGGACAGTTTATACATAAGTGCTGATCGAATAGAGATTTTTTAAATATGCTGTTTGGATTTTCAACTTTTTGAAAATCATTTTTTAAAACAAAAAACATTGAAATAAATACACTTCATGGGCAAAATTAAACATGTAATAATACTTAAATGATTAACAGAGTTCACTGAATTGAAGTAAATATTAATAATTGCAGCGCAGCGCCTTCTCTAGCCAGTTATCTTCACCCGTGCCATATAAAAAATTGATATTAATCAAACTGTTTAATATCATAATATCTACACATAAACAAGAGCTTAGATAATTTTACCTGCGCGCGTTGTACAATTCTTCAGCAATACTATCTCGTACTGCGGACATATGATCAGCACCCCTAGCATCAAACATTTCAATGTCAATATCCTCCTCTGTCGCAATATTACTTTCCATCTCTGTGTGTATGAATGTTTCATCCACATCACAAGCATTGAATTCTGGGTCCCATCGAGATGGATGTTTGCGTATAAAGTTATACAATGTCATAGTCGCCAGTACAATTGAACGTTATTTTTTGAAATTGTATTGTGGCATTTTCTGTAGAATACCCCATTTTTTCTTCCAAACACCAAACGTTCGTTCAATTACACTTCGAAGGGATGAATGTGTTTTATTGAAATGTTCACGCCTTCCTTGAACTGGTCGACTGTCACGTGCATAATCGGTCAAATGATATCTTGTTTCTGGATATGGTTTTAAATACCCTGTCTTTAGTGAGTATCTAACATCCACTAAATAATATTTACCTGTGTTTATTTGATATGTTAAACATATGAACATGGTATTGAATAATTACAACACATGATATTTATTCACCAATATACCTTGCGGGGGATGAGGAAAATGTAATCTACCATCTGACAATGCGCGTGCGAAGATGCGACTATCATGAGCTGATCCTTCCCATCCAGCAAGTGCAAATGTAAAACACATATTGAAATCGCAAACAACCATCACATTTTGCGTTGTGGTACCATGACGTCCAATATATCTAACCTGATCTTCAACGGGTATCCTTGCATCTACATGTGTACCGTCAATTGCACCAATGCACTCCTTAAAGAATGGCATGTAACGGTCATCATGATTTATTTTCGCAGGAATATCTCTAAATTGACGATCAATTGGTTTTATAACTTCAACTGCTAGTAGCAATAAAGATTTAAGTCCTTTGGCGAAATACCTATTGATAGTTTCAGTCGAATGTGGGAAACGCTCTTTTGTTAATCTAACTGATCCTCCCTGTGCTAAGATATACAATGTAATAGCAAGCACTTCTCGTGTAGAAGTGCGTTGTGATCCTTGTAACCCATGATCATGCTCTAGCTTTCGAAGTAGATCAATAAATATACGCTTTGACATTCTAAATGCATCATGAATTTTATCTGGGTGCCCGTCAAGTAACTCTCTCAACCATTTCTCACCTGTTTGTTTAGACGTCGTGCATGGTCTTGGCTCACGTATGCAGTTATTTATCTCAGCAATAGTTGAAGCAATTAAGCTACAGTATTGAGCATATTGCACCTGTTCTAGCGAAAGACATGTAGATTCTTCAGAATCTTCGCTTGAAGAGTTATGAGCTTCCATTACCTAAAATGTTAAAGAACATATCATAAATACCATAAACAAAATAATATATGAATAGTGAAATAGAAATATAAAAGTACATATACAACAAAACAGAACAAAACATTTAAGATTGCATTGCAAGGAACATATATCATAACAGTCATCGTAACATAGAGTTTGCTAAGTAAAAAAAAAAGCAGTTTTTGATCATAACAGAAAACCAAAAAAAAAGATAAAAACACAGATTAAAGCATAGTTCATGACATAGATCATAACACATTTCATTGGTTCCTGGTTGCATAGCAGTTTTTGATCCACCAAACTCTCTTTTCACTGGGATACTCATGAAGACCTCTCTATTGCTTTTGTCCTTAATATAGTTCACTGCAAAGAAGTATATGTCGTCGTCATTATATATATCACTGATACTTGATATCAACTCCACCGCCTCCTTGATAGTGACAGTTGCGGAAGGCTTCATTGCAAGTGCAGATTCCCTTAACTCACTCATATATGATATAGCTACTCCTTTTTTCTTTCCCATCTTTCTTCTTTTACCTGATGCGGTGGAGGTATTTCCGATGGTGGTTGATGTATTTCCGCAAATCTCTTCATGCCTACCTGCTTGTGTCTCCATATCATCTTCTGAAATGTGATCTTCCACACCAACATTCTCCACATCAGGTGACAAACCACCAATAGATGCAGCCCATGAGTCTTCGCCTGTTGCGACCACATCACTAAACATTCGAGTCATTTTCTCCTCTAATTCAGGCGCAATACCCGCATATCGAAACTTCTTTGCAACATAAATAACTTATACAAAACCAATATTAGATTCGAAAAATAATGACACAATATACTAAAAGAACAAAAAAACTAAATATTGACCTTTAATTTTTCCTCCCACCACTCATCTGATGCTGCAATTGTTTTCTTCTCTTGGTCCCAACCCAACCCCGTCTCGCCATGTTTCAGTTCTTTCCAAATCTTTCACTCTTTCTTTAAGTGGTCCCACTTATTTTTCATCTGCAATCGATCATAATTTTTACCTGTTCTTTGCTTGAAAGAGGCAACCAAATTTTTCCACCCTTCCTTACTAAAATGGGTAGTAGGCCGATTGCCCAATTCGATCTCCCTAATGCACAGGTCACAAAAAATTGTAATGTCATTGGAATCCCACGACGCGGACAATCCACCTTCCTTTGATTTGACCATTATACTGTATATTCAAAGGAATGATCATACATAACTACTACATACATAACTACTACATAAAAAATTGTTATGAGCATTTTGCTTAAATAAGAAAAAGTAACCACACAAATTAAACATACCACATAAACAAATTAGCATTTGCTATAATAAGCACAAACTAACTGGTTTAACAACAAAAACAGGTAATATACATCAAATTTGCATATGTAACATGTAATATGCATCAAACCACAACTGAAGAAGTGAGTATTACATGAGAATCAGAATGAGTATTCCATTTTAGTTGAAATCATACAGTGATAGTCAGTTATAAAACCAATTGCTACTATCAAAATGAGTATTCCATTTTAGTTGCAAACAAGCTTGTTTCAGTTAATTTCTGTAGAGGAGAGATACTCATGTAGATGCATTGGTGCACGTCATACAAAGGCAAACAAGCTTGGTAATTAGGTGAAATCATACAGAGAAGAGCAGAGAAGAGAGCACTTGCAAACAAGCTTGTGGGCATCAATTCATACAGAGGACATTCCCTAATTACCAATTGCTACTATCAGAATGAGTTGCAAACAAGCTTGTTCAGTTAATTACAGGACATTCCCTAATTACAGGGTTTAGGACATTCCCAAATTACAGGGTTCATGCAAACAAGCTTGTGGGCTTCCATGGTTGAAAGGGATCTCCCTAATGTCGTTTCATAGAAAGCGAATGTCCCTAATTACAGGGTTTAGGGTAGATAGCTTGGTAATTAGATGACTCCATTACTTGTCGTCGCCGAGAGGAAGAGAGCACGTCGGCGAAAGTGCTCGAGCGAAAGTCGTCGGCGAAAGGGAGAGAGAACCACGTCAGCGTCTTCAATCGACGAGGGCGTGAGCGGCGTCTTCAATCGACGAGGGCGTGAGCGGCGGCGGCGAGGGCGTGAGCGGCGGCGGCGGCGGCGTCTTCTCCTCGAGAGGTATCGGGGAGGGCGTGGTCGAGCGAGGCGATAAAAAAGGCAGAGAATCGCGAAATTAGGGTATTTAAGAACTGCGCTTTTGGAAGAGCGAAAGCGGGACTGTTGGCGTGGACGAAAAAGCTACTTATCAGCTATTACCCAATAAGTGCGTTTCTAACAATTGCACAACCAAACAGTTCAAAAAATGAGTTTGCGTTTGGAATACAACTTATACATCAGCATAAGTTGTCCCAAACAGAGCCTTAGTCTCTACAAAACATCTTCAAAATTATTTCCAACATCATTTTAAAGATGGAGAGAATATTTAATGAATGGAGAAAAGAAGTAACGCTAACATTCAAGAACAATGCTCAAAATTTTATAACTTACAAGATAATCAAATTTCTAGATCAAACAGTACGACTATACAAGATTTATAGTGTGTCAGCTTACAAATAAGCAACAATTTTAAATAATTAATTTTATTAAATACAAAGGATATCTACTTGAAAGGTATTGACAGTATTGTAGCAGTAAGAAGATTAATCAATTATAATTATAAATATAAATTTGAGGAGACCACATATAATATAAAAATTACAAGACAGATCTGAGATGAAAATTTTCTCCATAACATATTTACACCATTTATAAATAAAGTATTCCATTTATAAAGCGTTGCACCCGCAAAATCGTCTAATAACATTCATTATTTAAAATAAAAATAAAAATAATTTGATTATTCATTATTTAGGGAGAAAAAAAAGACAAGAAAATAAGGCACATTATTATGATAAATGATTTACTTATGATAGACATTATGAAATTTTATTAATTTTAAAAATATTTTCCGTGTAGTTCTTCAGCACCAAAAGTAACTCACGGGCGGGCGAAGCTCGATCGTAACCAAGAGCAGTCCAGCACCTGCATAGCCCGTGCGAGTTTACTAGTATCTATCTATATATATACACACACATATATACATATATATACACACACATACATACATATATATATACATACATATATATACATATATATACCTATATAGAAATAATTACCCAAACCTCCCCTGTAAGTTAGCATAATTACTGAGTGCACCCCTCTTAGTTTCAAAATTACAAAAACCTCCACTTAAGTTTTCATTGCTTTGCATCCATGAACAAAAATTCCCCCTGGACACTATTCACCGAGGGGGGTATTTTTGTACATGGATGTTATGAACTGAAAACTTCAGGGAGGTTTTTGTAATGAAATGAAAACTTAAGAGGAGGTTTTTGTAATTTCAAAACTAAGAGGGGTGCTCTCAGTAATTTAGCAAAGTTAGAGGGAAGGTCCCAGTAAATGGCCCTATATATATATATAGAGAGAGAGAGAGAGAAAGAGAGAGAGAGAGAGACTTGAGAATCAAATAAATATCAGCTAAGGCTGGTCCAAGATTTCAATCAAATATATAAATTAAGAAAAAAACTGGTAGCCGTTATATTCATTTTTCTTTGTCAAAGAGGGAGAGACCAAGAGAGCTTTTTGAAACTCAGCTTTATCAAAATAAGCCACAAGGAAATAAAAAAAAATCATAAAGGAGACTAGAAGAAGACAAAAAACCATGCAGGCTAAAAGATTTTTTTTTTTAATATATGGAAAGCTAAAAAGAATTCGTGAAGATGGGCAGATGAATTTCCTGTAGGTTCTTAACTCATAACAAGCCAGCCTCAATGAGGTTTCTCCTCCTCAAGGTTTCATCAACCAGCTTGAAAGTTTTCTTTATAAGCTTTTGATCCAAGGCTGTTGTCCTGTAGATCTTAAACATTCGATCCACTCGATCCGGTTTTGTGCTCTGGAAATAGAGTTCCTCGAATTTCTTCTTCACGAATCTATATGACAAAATGTTAAATAATAACAATTATGGTAGACAATAATTAAATGAGACAGCTCAAGAAGTTGATGTTGACAGGATCCAGGGAGAAAGAGAAGGGATTTTTTTTTTCTTGAAAGTTTGGCACGGCTGTGGGGGCGTGAATATGGTGGTTATGAACCATCGTTTGTGAACTTCCGATCTCACCTAAGAAACTGTATTCACTTTTATGTTCAAAATTAGTTTTTTTTTTCTTGGTGGCGGTCGAAACCGTGGTCATGCCAAACACATTTTATGACATTGGTGTTTTTGTCCAAACTCACAGGAGCATGATGAGTGTTCGAATCAGGCATCTGGAATAACTTTTCATGCAGAGACATGGACAGAAAACAGCAGTAACGGTGAATGGGGGTGATAACTACGCAATCAAAGATTTCTATTTGATTTGGATGCAGGCCGAGCAGAAAGCAGTCTGTTTTGAGTCAATGATTTGCGTTTTGAGATTATTCTAGTGGAATTTATAGAATTCGTGAAATATGTTTTGATTACTAGTTAAGATTATTATTTACAGAAATGTATTATTTACATGTGCCATCGAGATGGTTCTCAAGCAAAGGTTCTCAAGCAAACAGATTTTGACTGAAGTCAGGCTCTGAGCTGTGGTGGTGTGAAACCTGGTAACAAACGCAGTGGTGGGAATACCTAGGCTCCGTTTGTCACGGCTTGTTTGCTCCGGTGAGTTTAGACAAAAACGCCACCATCATAGAATGCATGTTTGGCAAAACAATGGTTATGACCGCCACCAAGAAGAAAAAAAAACTAGTTTTGAACATAAAAGTGAATGAAGTTCCTTAGGTGAGGTAGGGCGTTCACAAACGACAGTTATAACCACCGCGTTCACGACCGTCATCACCTGCCAAACAGAGCCCTATATTTGGAACTTAAAGGGAATGATTCTGCCTCAAAACTCCCATTTTTAGGCTGAGGCGTTCTTGATAGCTAACACCAGATCACACCTAGATTATTGTGGTGGCATTTTGGGGAACTAGCGTCCTCTACCGTAGCTACTCAAAAGTAATGAGTTTTCATCTTTGAACATAATTATAAACCCTAATTGCAAATGTTGTGGATGAGAGAATAGAGCATACTCATAAGCATGTTCCACTTCTTGTTTCCCAGATGCCATTGGCTGGTAGTCTTTAAACCACTCGCATACATTTAAAGGGATCTGTTTCAAAACACCAGAAATCATATTAAGAACTTTGCATTGAAGAATCTGAAAGTATTGTATGATTAATTGATAGAAGACTTACTTTTTGGACCTTTTTTTCAAAAATATCAAACTTGTTGAGGAAGAGCATGAATGATGTTTTCTGCTACAAAGTATGAATATTAGGCTTAGGAGTTCATTTAGGATATGAACGCAGTAACTGAGAAAGCCATGAATAAACCTCAAAACAAGATTGCTTCAGAACCCAATCAAATAGCTCTTTCGTCTCCATCATCCTATTCTTTGTTTCGTCCTCAAAAAGCTTTTGATCATACCTGAAATGACCAAACAAATAACGTCACCGTAAAAATAAAATGAAATGCGCGGCTGTACCAAAACATTGGATTAAATATTAGTGTTGTAAGTGACATTTCACATCGTTACAAATAGTAGAGAAGAAAGAAATTTACATGGTTCACTCAATTAAGGCTACATCCACAGGGTACCATGGATCTTCACCATGGAGAATAATAGGGTTATAGAGAAACTTTGTACAGATCAGGATTCAAGACATTTTAACACAAACAATATTATTAAAATTAAGGGTTATTCACCGGGACCTCCCCTCGAAGTTTGCGTAATTACAGCTTGCACCCCTCCAACTTTTGAAATTACAAAAACATCCCATGTAAGTTTACATTTCATAACATCCATGCACAAAAGTACCCCTTAGCGTAAATCTTCAAGGGGGTCTTTATGTGCATGGATGTTCTCAAATGTAAACATTGAGGGGGGTAATTGTAATTTCGAAAGATACATGGGTGCATGCTATAATTACGCAAACTTCGAGGGGAGGACCCGGTAAATAACCCTAAAAATCAATTATAAAGATCAAACCAAAACTCTAGATGTAGTCAGATACTCCGAGGGAAAATTATATTGCTTGTGGATTTCACATTACGCAAAACCAATCCCAGAATCAAGAATCAGTGCCAGTGCATAAGGGATACAATGGAGCGCATTAAAGACCATTCCATACAAAAAATCTTCAATAATATTAACTTGATGATACAATTGTATTATTCAACAAAGATCATACAATTGTAGATATCAAATAATCTTTAGCTCCTGCCTAGTTTCATTGTTTTATACATAAGATGAAGAATGCAATCTTACCTTTGACCCCACGAGCTTAAAGATACAAATACCTCAAAAATGAAAATTGATTGGAGAAAATAATATTTTCCTTATAATAGCACCAGAGGTTTTCTCACGAGAGCTGTACATGATTGATAGCAAAAAAGACCTGTGAACTTTATAAATTAGAATTAAACCAGTAAATATGAAGGAAACTGTTGGGCAATAAATCTTCAGCTGATAACAATGTGCATTTGCTGAAGTTTTTTAGATCATATAAACACATGCATATATATATAGATATATAGATATATATATGTATGTATATAGATATAAACATATTTATATAGGGTTAATTACTGTGATCTCCACTGGAACTTTGCATAATTACAAGAATTTCCCCTCTATTTTTTGAAATTACAAAAACCTCCCCTCGAAATTTGCAATGTTACAAGATACCACCTCCGAGTTAACATACATTACGAGCACCCCTCCCAAAGAGGGGATATATTGGCACTAAAAGTTAACAACGGAAATCCGGAGGGGAGGTTTTGATAATTTTAAAAAGTGGATAGGAGGTTACGCAGGGTAGGCTGTGAAAGTGGAATCTATACAATGCAACCCAGGTGCAGTATCAGGAAAATGAATCATACATAACCCTATGATGATGCATGCATTCAACAAATGATCTGACAGTAAATAATAATGGAAGCATAAATCCAACACAATTATCACAAAACATTTGCAATTAATTTTAAAAGGCAAGCAAATTAGGATTTCCTCTGAATCTGATTGGAGGGTCAAAAGCTAGTATATGCAAGCGAAAAAAGTCCTACAAGTCATGCTTAGTCACAAGGAATAAACACACTATCAAAGCAAAACTTTCATAAGAATATAGGTGACTAAATCTGTATAACACTGCTGAAACAAATAACACAATACAACTAAACTCACGAATGAGGGGCCGAAGACGAGGGCGCGGAGATCTGGTGATTGTAGATGTGGTGATGGTTGTTCCAGATGATGAGGAAGGAGGTACGAGGGCTGTATGGGGAGAGGTGGACTTGGGGGGCGGGGGTGCCAGGGTATGGTGGGGGCTGGACATGGTCCAACAGGCCATGTACTGGGCCTGGGAGGGCTTGGGCTATAGGGCATTGGTACTTGGAGGGTCAGACAGGCTGGGAGCATGGCTGCGTGTGGGGGTTCTTGCAAGAGGAAGGCTGGTTAGCTGCCAAAACAGGAAGTAATCTGGGCCTGGATGGACTAGAGAAGTGGGCAGCTAAGTAGGATTGGTATTTAGTGAGATAGGTGATGGGGCAAATCCAGGCAATGGATGGCTGCTGTGTGGAGTTTATTTTGTGGCTTGGAAGCTGTAAGGTGAGTGGCTGCAGTTGGGAGGAGTTACCTGGTCGACTGCTTGGTTTTAGGGTTAGAAGAGGATTTGATGGCTACGTGCGGACAAGGAAAACAGTGAAGGGAGGGGCGGTACAATGGGAAACAAGGAGAAAATGGTAAGAAACAATATTACTTAGGAATCGGCACCTAGGGTTGCGTACCCGGCACCGCGGATGACCGACAGATTGAGGAAGAAGCTCTCATAAATCTGTAATCCCCATGATGGCTGTCTTTACCCTCTTATTTATAATAAAACCTACTTAGGGAACCCATCGTGGACCGCTATGATTGGCCGTACGCGATAAATGTTCGATCTCACTAAATAATACATCAAAAAAATAAAACATATAGAAATTTCCAAACGGCGCTCCGGGCAACTATGAACTCGGATGATCCATCGGGCGACGCCAAATATAGCAGGTGACAAATCATCATCCCCGACCATGCCCAAAACTCGTGATCCACTGTCTCATCGATTCCCATCAAGAGGTCTATGTAATTATGCAAATATTCTAATGCATGAGGATTCAGTAATAACTCAGTGGATTTATTTTCATATCATCATTTTAATGTCCTGTGATTACGTTTTTATCCTTTCTTCTCATTGCATCACTTTGTATCTCAATAGTTTTTAATAATGTCGAAGAGAATGGACAATTGGACAGACTTGAACATACAATTGAAGATCATTGCTATAAGCTTGAATAGGATACAAATACCGCATTTGTGCAGAGTGTGTTTGTGTATCCCACACATACTAATATATATGGATGGACAGATGACATTAACATAGATGAATTCTAAACATTTTAGATTTAAGAATGTCCCGCTTACTCGCTTATTGCAGCACAAAAAATGACAGCTGTAACACCTTCAAACAGATGAATCCACTTCCTTCGCTCATTTCTCTGGCCCCCGACATCAAAAAGCCTATACACTTCCCCACTTTTCCTACCTTCTCCAACAGGACTGCACAAGGTTTTCACACAGTAAATCAGTAGATTAGAACTTCAAGTTCATAAGATGACAGGAAAGACTTAGTCAGAGTATTTATTAAAAATGAATCCTCCAGCATTTGATTTCTTATTACCAAAGTCTTTTTTAGTACACTTAAAAAAATACCCCAGAAAAGAGAAGGTATGGAGTTGGGTAATTCCTTTATATGGATACTATAAGGTTGAGACCAAAAAGGAAATAAAATTGCCAAAAATGAACAAGATGAAATTTCCATTTCTTCCTCAGAATTAGAGTTCCCTTTGAAGCCAGAATTGCTTTTCCGAAATTCTTTAACATTCAATCATACTTGTTAATCACACAGAAGGTATACAGCATACAAAAAGAAGAATGTGAACAGAAAAAATAAATTAAAGGTTAGAAACAACAATAAATCAGAACAGTATCCATGCAAACCTAAACAGAGGTGGAAGACAATATTGTCTAAACAGGACTTGTGGATGATGAACCATTGGTGGTCCAATGGATTTTACAAGCCAAAAGAAAAAGTAGATCATTTTCAAAGAGATGTCATCAAAGTTTAAAAAATGTGGATTGTCGTTTAACATCTATTAGTTGACCTACAATCACTACCCTCTAATCCGTACAATATCCAAATGCTTGGTAACCAGCATTCCTTCAAAGCCTACTGTTACGATAGTTATGTAACTGCTGTTTGTATTAAACAGACCGTTGCCGTTGAATAATGTGCGGTGTATGTTTATTAACTTTGAGGGGGATCAATTACTCACATGTACGTCAGTTATCCTACTTGAAAACTGTCAGATAACTGCTCCCGCTGCATGTGTAAAGCCATATATATATGGCTGCGAACCTGAATGATGATGTTACGTTTGCTTGTGTGGTCTTAACTTTCTTCCCCTTGAATTTCTGCAAACTGTGGTGCGCCGCAGAGGATGTTTCTTCTTCTTAATCTACAATTAACCTGTCATTTCAATTAGTATTGTATCAATTCATACCAATTATCAATTGGTATCAGAGCATATTTGGGCCACGTCGACGTCAGCATGGGAGAGCACAGAACGAGGAATCACGATTTAAGGGAGGATGTCGATGTCCTGAAGGAGACAATCAAAGAGATTGATGAAAAATCCGGAGACTTAAAGACAGAGCTTCATGAGATGGATCAGAAATACTCATCCGCCATGGAAGAATTATGGCAGATGTTCACCACACTAATCAAAGAGAAGGCGTGAATCGATGGCACCTATAACAATCATGCAGACAATAGAGCATATCATCATAATTATCAATACTCCTTACTGACCAGAGGAGCCAGACTGGAGTTTCCCCGCTTCTAGGGTGATGTTGTTCGAGAATGGTTGTATCGGAGTGAACAGTTTTTTGAAGTTGACGGCACACCATAGCCATTGAAGGTGAAATTGGCATCAGTGAGTTTGGAAGGTAGAGCCTTGGCATGGTTTCAAAAAATTTCCAAGGCCAGAGTAGCGCCATTCGACTTATTGTGGGATGAATTTTCCATGGCCATTCATGAAAGGTTTGCCTCCACGCTCTAAGAAGATCCTATGAGCAAAGCAACGACTTCGGCAGACAAAGGGCTGCAGTTTCTTCTGTGGGTTCTTCTAGTGCCGGCGCGAGCTTCCTGTGAAAACCAGAGGCAAAAAACCAGAGGGCTTGTGCCGGCGTCTCTCTCTGATTTTTTTTGGGTATGTTGTTGGATGGGGCGGAAGTAGGCCTGTCCAAAAAGCCCGGCGGGCCCGGGCCGAGACCGGGCCTACCGGGCCCGGGCTTTTTTCCAACCGGGCCTGGCCCGGGCGTAGCCTTAACCGGGCTCGGGCTTTCCCTCCAAATGGGGGCCTGCCAAGGCCCCCAGGGTCGGGCCAGGCCGGGCCCGGTCTTATGGCTGCCATGGCAGCTTGCTGCTGCCAAACCGGGCTTTTCAAGAGCCCGATAAACCGGGCTTTGCCCAGCCCGGCCCGGCCTGGGCACCGGCCCGGGCATTTGCCTAATATGAGGCCCAGTTAGGCCCCCTAAGCCCGGCCCGGACCCAGGCGGGCTTTGCGCAAGCCCGGGCCTCGACGGGCTTTTTTCGGGCCGGCCCTCTGGGCCCGGTTTTTTTTTAAATCTCTAGGCGGAAGAGAGGAGGAAGGATGGGCTATTGGTGGCAGCGAAATGAGGAGGAGAATGACTCTTATACCAAGTTGTTACGGGCTCGCCATAAGATGTTGGTAGAGTCGCCAGAGGTGGAGATGAAGAAGGCAGAGGATACAGCAGAGCCGGAACCGTAGCTGCTTAGGCGGGGTGTGCTCAGGAGGAGAGAGCTCCCACAATCTCATCAAAGGAGAAAGAAATAAATTTCTTCTTGCTTCCTTCATACCAACTTCATATGACTTTAAATAGGCTTACAAGACCTCATTAATGACACTCCTAACCTCTAATAAATACAAGACACAATAATATAATAAAAGACAGCATAAATAAAAGACAAGAGTACTAACGTCTGCACGAAATAATAATTGGGCACGAAGCCCATAACACCTCTCTCCAAGAGAGCCAAAACAAGACCAATGATCAAGCCCCTAACTCACAAACCATGGGCTCCAAGAAGACCGCGCTATAAGAGGAGTCGTATTAAATGACAAAATACATAACTAATTACGACTACAATATTATCCATAAAAGATAGCCTCGTATCTGAGAGAACTCTCGAGTAGTGAAGCTGAACATCCAAGCGCGTGTAATCTGTCTATCAAGCATATATGTATCAGTTCGCGAGGCATATATGTATCAATACACATCATAAAAATTGACCTTGTCCCCAAGGTTGAGCAAGGGGAAGCGGACGGGAATGTCTATGTAACAATGGAGGCCTGCCAGTTGGGTCAATGCTTCGGCCAGAGGCTCGTTGAGATGAGGAATGACGGAATAATCTTGTCGATTTCTTTGGAATTTTTAGGGGAGGCACATAATTTGTGTAAAAAGGACTGAGACAGCAGTCGTGGAGTGATGCCTCAATAGTGTGGATAGAAAATATACTGCGGCAGAGGGTGAGGGATTGAATCAAGCAAGGAGGGACGCGTATGGTGTGAAACTGCAACGACATTGGATGTGATTATTATGAGTTCAAGAAACCGGTTCAAAGCAAGGCATGTGGTTGGGGGTAATACATTTAAAGTGTTGTCATTAATAGGCATTTTTTGTAAGAAATCGTGAAAGAGAATGGGTGTGGGGACAAAGGTGGAAAAGGGAGAATGGAGAGAATGTGGAGGGGCCCGAAAGTTGTAACAACCTGGGGACCGGCGGACTTGGGTAGTGGGAAGCGTGTGATGGGGGTTTTGATAAGTTGAGGCGGTTGGATGGGATTGGTAGAACGACTGCACTAGGAGGAAAAAATGGTGGACAATGTCCACCGGACAAAATGCAATCTCGATTCCTGGGATAGAGGTCGTGGAGGCTGGTTGGACTGGATGTGTGTTCAGAAAGGGAGGGCTTGCGCCGACGTGGATGAAGGGGTTGCTTGGGGCATCGAGGTTGTTGTGGACAGTGAAAAGATTAGGTAAGTAGGAGTTGAGAGCTGGGGTCGACATTAAGGTAGAGTGTCGAGGCATCCAACCACTAATTGCAGCGAGTGGAAGAGACAAGTTGGAGAAGCAAGGGGAGAAGCAAGTGCGAGCGTCGGATGGGAAGGAAGGAGTCGTGGGTGAAGCGAGCGTGTCATGGTGAGGATGTCAGGCATGATGGAATCGATCCTGACGAAATGGGCGTGCATCGATTTCGCACTGATGGTCATAATGGACGGGAAAGAGAAAATTGGTTACTAGCGGGCGGAGAGCACGAAGGAGGAAGAGCGGCAGATTAGAAAATTTGTTGCGAACACGAAAAGATCAAGAGCAAGAACAAGAACGGGAGTTAATACTAATAAAATAACGAAACATGCTCGTTATCCCAACTCTTGAGAGTAGGTTCCCTCTAAGAGTCCTCTCCAAGAGAGCCAAAACAAGACTAATGATCAAGATCCCCTAACTCTCAAACTATGGGCTCCTTATATAGGTGAAGACTCCGCTACACGACGACGACGAGTCGGACTAAAAGACAAAATAAATAACTAATTATGACTACAATATTATCCATAAAAGATGACCACGTATCTGAGTGAACACTTGCACAATGAGACTGATCGTCCGAGCGTGTTGCACATGTCAGTCCACCGGGTTGTATATGTATCGGCACACCATGGCGTATATGTATTATCATCTTCCTAAAATTATCATTGATAGTTTGATACTAGGCATATAGATCTTAACCGGGGCGGATCCACATAGTGCCAAGCATGGGTGGCCACCCACATTGGATTTCAAAAAATATATTTTTTACTAATAGAAATTAAATTTTTAAAAATTCGGCCTTATATATTATACATTTGATCTATTCATAAAATTTTCAATAAGATAGAATTGGTCTTGATTTCATATTAAGGTCGTGAATTTGAGTGAAAGGCTTTGAGTTTGATTCTTCATTACTGAAATTTGCTTTTTGTACAAAAAAAAATGTAGACATTTTTTCTATATTTAAACATAATGTACAACAAAATCAATAATTTTTTTATATATCTAGACATATTGTACACAATTCATTAAAAATATAGACATATTTTCTATATTTAGACATTATTGGATAAAAAAATTCAGTAAAAACATTTTTTTTCTATATTTAGACATTGTATGAAAAATATTTAAGCAATGTGGTCATAATGTAAAAAATTTGTGAAATTAATATAACATAGACATTTTTTATATATTTGTTGATTAAAAATTTTCAAATAAATAGTATTCTGTCCACACTGAAAAAAATTTGCGTCCGCCTCTGGGTCTTAATCTCTCATCCAAGGTGTTTTAATATGAGTATAAAGATAGCCAAGAGAAAGAGATGAAGATGCTTAACCAACTCACACATGGTGGAAATAGCAGATCAAGTCCCAACGGTAAACTTCATAGTGTTCCACTGAATTGGTTTAGATACATCCATGTTCCACATAGAAACAGCTACCATAGTCTAACCGAGATAGAAGAAATAAATTTTGATAATAAGAATGGTGTTCAGATTCAAAAGGTGTGTGAGGATGGAACTGGCACCAGGTCACAGCAGTCAGTTAACTAGAAGGTTAGCTCAGCCACTTACTAGTTCTACAAAATCATTTTAGTAGAAGAAACATATCAGATTGTTCAGTGATTTATGGTTCAACTGTTCTATGCATGAAATTTTAGTGTCAGCCTGCAGAGACATTGTAATTGACTTAAACAATTATATTATAAAACAGGTTGGCTCAAATCAAAGCTACAATTCAATATACAAATGCTTGTCCACCAATATATGTTGGCCCCAGAAAGAACAGACAGTGAAATGTTTTGAAAAGAGAACATCAATGCTGCAGAGAAATTTGATAAAATAGTAGCAAGGATATAAGATATATTATATGGGCATAAGCGTTGGATAACAAGTAGTCAACACTTTAAAATGGGGCTATGATTAATGCAAAAGGCATAGACTAAAGTGATGGCCCATGTTGAAGCCCATTTGTGTAAAAACCCAAAAAGGAGACCATTGTATATTTCCATCTTTCTTGTATTTAGTTCCATAATCTCCAAGTGTGTATTCTATCTCCTCCACGACTCTATACAAGAGGAGAGTTATAATAAACTAATAATTTTGAAATAATTATTATTTAATATTTCAATTTCTCACAAGCCAAAAATACATTTTTATGTCTTCTTTAAAGTTTTAGCAGAAATGAATTCAGCTATATAACTAGAAATGAATGGAAAACAAGAAAAGCTAAAGCCAAACAGGAGTAATTAGAAAGGATGATCGTGATAAACGCAACCAGCTGAAAACTCACTCCTACCTGAACTGTATGTCAACAATACCAGTTGTCCGCACTCTGGCATAAAGAATATCCTCCTGTTGATCCAATAGATAAATAGAAAAGAACTCAAAAAATGTAAGATTTGTCTGTCCTACAGGGAACTTTAACAGAAATCCAATCCTTCTGGAAAAAGTCACTTCAGTAAAATGTGAATAAGTTGGGGATTCTGAATTTTTAACATCGATATTTAATAATAATAATAATAATAATAATAACAATAAAAGGTAGGTTTTTGTCATAAAGTCATCCAAAAAATGATGAGGAAGAGTTTTTCCACAATTCCAAAAGAAAGATTAAAACACAAGAACTAAGAACTAAAAGAACGACTACTCTGTAATTGATAACAAAAGAAGTTTGAAGACCTTGGTTGGGACATAATCGGTTTCAGACAACCTTCCCAAATTTTCCATGAAATACTGAGCACAGTCTGGGATTTGCAGTATATTTCCACAAGAATAAGTCTCCTGCAATAAGTACGATCAAAATAAGACTTTCAAACACTGTACTAAATCAGAAAACTCGGCTATATATTGCTATATCGCCTAAAAAGAGATGTAACAAACACTAATTTACAATAATACTTAAAATTATGACAATTTTGGAAAGAGACCATATACAACCAAAAACCTACCTGAATGGATGTGTCAGTCCACAGAGTTTCTATCTCCATAGCACTTTCTTTGGTCAGATTAGGATATTCCAACCTACCCCCAATTTCAGAAAGCTTTTCGCCAATTTCCTGAGTTTCACAATGTTTGTCAACTAACATAATATCAGAAATTTCATGCGATAGGCAATATACTGTTGGCTTCTTGAAGTATAAAAATGCAGAAAATATGCTATTAACTCCAATTTTCTTTAACCAATATGAATAATTGGATTAATTCCCACGGTATACAAAAACATAACTAAAATACTACATACCCTTCATCAAAACAAACATTTTACGAGAAGCGGTGAATGCTTTGTATTTCCATGATGTGTAGAGATAAAATCAAAGCTACTCTCATGAATATGTTGCTCCGCCGGTGTGTTCCCAACTATGGTGAAGCCATAGAAGAGTTGCATGAGCAACACAATACTTCTCATCCAATGTTTTTCTTTCAATAAAATTGCCATGTCAAGATTTTTAAAAATAAAGAAACTAAAAAGCATTACTAAACAGCCTTCGCAAAGGATTTCGAGAAAGCATGTGATGTTATGGTAGATCCACATAATCATGTCTGATTTATGTATGCCTAAATGAATAAAGGCTGGGTGCTTCCCAGAGTCTCCTTTCAAAAAATGATACATAGATCGGACATTCAAGACTGCTGAATATTTTATCATGGAAATTGTTAGAGCTGCATAAGAAATTAAGAAAAGAGTATGTGATCGTCATGAAAGATGCTCATTCTCATGCAAAAGCGCCGTATATAAGTTATATATGACGAACAAAATGTAAATAAAATGATATCGGCCATCATAGACACAAAAATTTACATAAAAGGCAGACCGGTGCACGAAGCATCCCCGCCTAGCGAGGGTCCGGGGAAGGGTCCCACCACAAGGGTGAAATGTAGGCAAACCTTACCCTGCATTTTTGGAAGAGCTAGTTCCCATGGTCACCTCCCTCTTGGGCGCATTGATTGCATCAAGATGAACCAGTCTGACCTTCAGTTCATTGTGTGAGACATTCACGCCCTCCACATTGGTAGGTCAACAACAACACCGACATCTACAATCCTAGATCCTTGTTGAAATGACCCCTCTGGCAGTACCACAAGCCCCCTACACTAGGGGTGCAAGTTGAGTCGAGACGGCTCGTGAGCTCGATGAGCCGGCTCGAAAAAAGCTCGACTCAAGCTCGAGCCAGTTGAGCTCGAGCTCGAGCTCGATGAGCTCGAGCTCGACGAGCTCGAGCTCGATTTCGAGCCGAGCTCGAGCTCGATTGCTCTTGTTCATGAGCTCGCGAGCCGGCTCGCGAGCTTTTTTTTGGGTAATTTTTTTTAAATATATATATATATAAATATAAATAAAAATAGGCTCATGAGCAAAAAGCTCGCGAGCAGCTCGAGATCGACTCGAGCTCGCGAGCTCGAAAGCTCGAGCTCGAGCTCAATATACTGGTCTCGAGCTCGAGCTCGAGCCAAGCAGGATGAGCTCGACGAGCTCGAGCTCGAGTTTGGGATTTTTGCCAAGTTTGACTCGTTTACACCCCTACCCTACACACCGTACTCCATTCCACCTTTGGCCCCAATCCAAGCCACCTTCACCGACTCAACATCCTTGTGCTCAATGGCACATACCCCTTAGCTCTAGCCAAATAGTTTTTTGAATTGTAAATCATGTCAAACAATCAGAAGGTGATCTTGTCAATAATCTATAAGGAAATAATGATGAGTAATGTTTTATTTTTAGCAGTAAGACTCTGTCTTTAAGGGTACTATATAAAGTAGTTTGAGGTTTGACACATCTCTCATCAGTACCTCTAATCCATCCTTAGAAACAAGTTAGGAAGCAATTCCCAGCATTTGTCCTTGTGATGCATCCTTGGTCGCATCTAATGGCGCATGATACTATCATGCGACATATTTATTTTACTATTTTATGACTTGTATTTCTTCCGTGCACTAGTCATTATTTCATCGGCTCGTCGGTTTGACCACCCGATGAGACCCTGAATTAATTGTTCGGCAATTTTGAATTAGCTAGGAACGAAAGAGGCAAGCTCTAGGTAATTAAGAATGCATGCGGCTAAAGCGGAAATAATTTAAAGGGGAGGATTTTAATGTATACCCACAATAAAATCATGAAATAGATTTGGAAATAAAATATTGACAATCCTTAATCGATTGATGGTTATTTGACAAGAATTTATTACTTACGAGACAAAGAAGACCAGAGAGGGCAAGCCGGAATAGTACAGAGAACGAAACTTTGTTTCGTTCCTCTGTGTGGTCGGTCTACCATTGTCGATGTTGGTTCTCTCGCGCGGTTGCATCCACTCAACCTTCGCCGACCCATGAGCGACAGTCCGGAGCCAGCGTCGCCATCTTCCTCGGCGTCTTCCATCTCCACTTCCTGGAACCTGACGTTTTTCGGCCGACTAGCAACATCTATCGCCATCGGCTCAACAACCGCCGCCCGCTGTCAACCTCGAATCATTCTATTACAGTGGCCCGGCGGTTGGACGTTCCATTGGAAGTCGACGTCAACAACAGCAGCCCCGATTCCGTCCGTCCAGCTCTTCATCGTGCGTCATTGGGCTCGGAAGGTCCAACTCCCAGTCGTAGCTTTGAGTATGCTCGGTAATCCGCCCTCCTCTCGCTCTAATTTCTTAGCATAAGCCGCATGCAATTCATTTAATTGTCTAAGAGCTTGTTTCGGACGTCTTTGCTATTTCTAAATCGCCGTGATTTCATAAGTTATTGTTTGCGAATAAAGTATTGTGGAAATAAAATATTGATAATCCTTAATCGATTGATGGTTATTTGACAAGAATTTATTACTTACGAGACAAAGAAGACCAGAGAGGGCAAGCCGGAATAGTACAGAGAACGAAACTTTGTTTCGTTCCTCTGTGTGGTCGGTCTACCATTGTCGATGTTGGTTCTCTCGCGCGGTTGCATCCACTCAACCTTCGCCGACCCATGAGCGACAGTCCGGAGCCAGCGTCGCCATCTTCCTTGGCGTCTTCCATCTCCACTTCCTGGAACCTGACGTTTTTCGGCCGACTAGCAACATCTATCGCCATCGGCTCAACAACCGCCGCCCGCTGTCGACCTCGAATCATTCTATTACAGTGGCCCGGCGGTTGGACGTTCCATTGGAAGTCGACGTCAACAACAGCAGCCCCGATTCCGTCCGTCCAGCTCTTCATCGTGCGTCATTGGGCTCGGAAGGTCCAACTCCCAGTCGTAGCTTTGAGTATGCTCGGTAATCCGCCCTCCTCTCGCTCTAATTTCTTAGCATAAGCCGCATGCAATTCATTTAATTGTCTAAGAGCTTGTTTCGGACGTTTTTGCTATTTCTAAATCGCCGTGATTTCATAAGTTATTGTTTGCGAATAAAGTATTGTGGAAGAATTAAGTTTGTTGTTTGGTTCGAACCATTAAATCTTAGGAAATTCCCGCAAACAACGTCCAACGACTCTCGGAACTACAACGAACTCGAGTGACTTCGCGCTTAAAATTTTCAGTTTGGCACTCTCGGCCTATTTCTCAAAATTAAACTCGATCCCATAAATATCGTATTTCCAAAACCCTAATTTTGCTTTACATCACCTTGGCACGACTATATTTTCAACACCGGGTGCATTTCGGCTTACTTTTATCATCATAACTTTTTAGATTCAGTACAATTGTTAGACGGTGTTACCCCACCTCCTGTGGTCAATAACTAAGGAAGATTCTCATGTCCCACACTTCCACTAAGGTAAAAAGAGTTAATTTGACTGGTATCACCATGAATATAATGAGCAGTTGAGTCCAAGTCGGGAACTGAATCCCTCTATAATATTTAAACTCTCGTAAATTCAACGTTCAGGGGAAGTCCTAAGAGCATTTTGAATACACATCATTGCATGAGATACTTTATGTAATTCTCCACGGATTGAAAATTTGAATAATGATAAATTTCTGTTCATTTATTGGTAACTTACCATAATAACCCTCATAGTCCTGCATATTTATCATAAAAATTCATTCAACATGCAATTGACAAACCTGGCAAGACCCTTCTTCTTGATGAAGTTCTTTTCAATGAAATCCCACATTTCCTTGGTCGACCGACTAAACAAAAAATAGTTAAAAACATTGAGTCACATAGAATTGAATAACTAATCCTAAACAGTCAAATTTTCTTTTCTCATTCCTCATAAGATGATTCAAATATGGGAAGAAGGGTATTGAATCAATATGAATCCAAGCTTTTTGCATCTCCAAATAAATATGTGAATGATGGTGCTTATTGAAGGTAGTGTTAATGTATTTAAATAATATGTCCGTGTGTCCGAACCGACACGATAAGCCTTAACGGGTTGCGTGTCGACCTAGGGCTCCGCCCTAAGCTGGAGATACTATATATACGCATTCCAAACTTGATGCCGTATTGTAGAATATCTTGAGCGACTTCAACCCTAACATTCTCAAGATACACGCTCCTAGGGTTTCGTTCTTGTTTTTCCGCCGCTCACGGTATTCTGCGATTTCTGCCGCTCAAGCTTTAAATAATATGTCCGCGTGTCCGAACCGACACGATAAGCCTTAACGGGTTGCGTGTCGACCTAGGGCTCCGCCCTAAGCTGGAGATACTATATATACGCATTCCAAACTTGATGCCGTATTGTAGAATATCTTGAGCGACTTCAACCCTAACATTCTCAAGATACACGCTCCTAGGGTTTCGTTCTTGTTTTTCCGCCGCTCACGGTATTCTGCGATTTCTGCCGCTCAAGCTTCCGCCGCTTCTGATTTTCTGTCGATCGAGTGTTAAGAAGAAGAAAGCCAGAACCCTCTCGCTCGATCTCTGTCGGGAAAGCTTCGTTGATCGCGAGTAAAGGAGTCGATCGGATCTCTTTCCTGCGCCGTTTCCCTGCGCCGTCGCCGTCTACAGCGGATCGAAGAAGAAGAAGCGCTCTTCCGTTTCATCATTTTTCGAGTGCCTGTTCTCATCTCTGCGAGAGGAGAAGGTCGCTCCTCTTCTTCAGAGTTTCGCCGCCCAGATCTAGATCGTGAAGAAGGGAGAACGAAGGTGCTGGATCGCAGCCGCCTAGAAGGTCTTTTGCCGATCTCCAGATCCAGTCTTCTAAGATCGCCGCCGGTGCTAGAAGGAGGATCTCACGCGATCTCGCCGGCAGACTTCCTGCAAATTAAAAAAAAAATTAGAGGTGGATCTCACGTGAATCCTCTCTGCCGATTGCAAGGAAGAGGAGGCCGACCTGTAGCGATTTCTGCAAGTGTGAAGTGGATCCAGGCCACCTCCAGTCCTCTTGGTTTTTGCTCCGGTTGCCGATCCAGATTCAAGAAAAAATTGCTTGGAGTTTCTTCTCTTCCTGTTTTCTTCCGTAGGAGGGGAGGATCGTGGACCTTCCTAGACGGATCTGGAACAAGTTTTTAGAAGCAAATCTGAGCTTCAGTGGAGGTTTGCTCCAGTCGTTCTTCAAGGAAGAGAAGGAGGACCGTGGTCCATTTTTTTTCTTGGATCCACTTCTGCAGATCCAGAAATCTGAAAGAGAAAATCCAGATTTCGCTTTCCCGGGTTTTGTTGCGGAATCCTTTGCCTGGGCCGACATTTGCTGTGGATCTTCTTGCAATTGTCGAGCTTTGCTGTGGTTTTTTTGGATTGGATCTGAAGTGATCACCTCAACTCGTCTCGGATCAGGTGAAATCTTTCTGGTTAATTTTATTTTTCCTGTGTGCAAAAATGTCGAAGCATAGTTCCTACGACATCGAGAAGTTGTAGTCTTTCGACGCTACGGATTTCCATGTCTGGAAAATCCATGTCCAATTGGGCATGAAAGAGCGCGAAATTTTCTATACCGTACTCAGTGATTTCGCTACGACGCGCGAAGACGTGGACGAGTACCAGTGGAGCAATGACGAGAATTTCTGCAGAGACTATCTCCTGAATTCCCTGAACCCTCGCCTCGCCATGACCTTCAGTGCCTACAAGACTGCGAAGGAAATCTGGGATCGCTTGAACGCACAATTCCAGAAAGAAGAGGGGCTGTCGAAGACTCTCCTTGGTGAGAAGTTTTCAACTTCAAGTTTAATGCAAACTCGTCAGTCACCTCCTAACTGATCGATCAGGAGAATCTGCGTCTCAAGCTGGAAGACGAACAGTCTGACATGTCCGATAACTTATTCGTCAGTTTGATCCTGAGCAAGTTGCTTCCTGAATGGAATACTTTCAAGACTGAAATGCACAGACTGAAGGAGAGGATCGCATTGGATGAACTCAAAAGGTTCATCCACATCGAAGATCAAAACGCTGCTGGTAAAAGCCTGGAGCAAGCTGGCCAACCCTTACAGGTTGCCAACTTCGTTCACGACCCAGTAAGCCTCCTCGGAAGCCCGCAACCCTCAAAAGTGAAGCCTCTGCACAGGTACAGACCAAAAAGCCATCTCTCAAAAGGAAAAGAGGCAAGTGTCATAACTGCGGCAAGTGGGGTCACTGGGCAGCTGAATGCAAAGGACCGAAGAAGGAGGAAGCCCCACAGAATGCTACAAATATGCTGGTTGACATCTCCGGTCCTACGTCTTTCGTGGCCATGATTGGAAGCAGTCACCGCAGTTCGTCTTCAGAGTGGTGGCTGGACAGTGGTGCAACCTGTCATGTGACGAATGACAGAGCTCTTCTCACTGATGTAACTGAGGTCAGAGACAAGGTAGAAAACTGCAATGGAGGAGAGACTGAAGTCAAGCATGCTGGGACAGCACATCTGGTCCTCTCTTCAGGTAAAACTTTAACTTTATTACATGTTAGAGTAGTTCCTAGTTTAACTAAAAACTTAATTTCCATTAGTTTGTTAGATAAAGCAGGAATGTCCTTCATAACCTCTAGCGGTAGAATAACTTTAACTGTTAATTCCCATTACTATGGTTGTGCTTACTTGATCAATGGAATGTATAGACTTAGCCTTAATAATGATAGCATAAACCAAGTGAGTTCAAACTTAATAGATCTTAAATTGTTACATAACAGATTAGGACATGTGAACTACAGGAAAATGTGTGATCTAGCTAATAGTCATAACATCCCCTTAGATCTTTCTATTTGATTTGATAAATGTGAGGTGTGTGCACAAACCAAGATCACTAGAAAACCATTTAAGTCTGTCTCTAGGAGTACACAACTTCTTGATTTGATACATTCAGACCTCTGTGATTTTAAGAGTCACGCCACTAGAGGGGGAAAGAAGTATCTCATCACGTTCATCGACGATTATTCCAGATACTGTCATGTCTATTTATTGAAATCGAAAGATGAAGCTTTTGAGATCTTCAAGATCTTCAAATCCCGGGTTGAAAATCAATTAAACCTGAAGATTAAGCGTTTTAGAAGTGATCGAGGAGGAGAGTACACTGCAACAGGGTTTCAAGACTTTTGTGCCTCTGCGGGTATAATCCTAGAAACCACTGCTCCCTACTCACCCCAGTCTAATGGTATTGCTGAGCGAAAGAATAGAACATTAACAGAAATGCTGAATTCTATGCTCCTTACTGCTGGCATGCCTAATTCCTTTTGGGGAGAAGTAGTTCGAACTGCTAATCACATTCTGAATAGATTGCCTCATGCTAAGCTCACTTCCACTCCGTATGAGCTGTGGCATGGTCATCCTTGTAGATTTGACACTCTAAAGACTTGGGGCTGTATTGCTTATGTTAGGATACAAGACCTTAAGAGACCTAAGGTGGGACCTAGAACAACAACTTGTGTATATCTAGGTAGTGCAGAAGATAGTGCAGCAGATAGGTTTCTAGATCTGTCCACCAATACTGTGATAGAATCTAGGGATGCTATTTTCTTTGAAAATAAATTTATCAAAGATCATGGTTTAACCGTCTCCGGGTCTACTGAGATGATTTCCGAATCTCCTGTAGCACCTGAAGATGGCCCCTCTGGCACTGCTTCCCAACCTGTAGAGGATAATCTTATCCCTGTAAGAGTATCTACAAGAGATAGAGTCCCTAAGAATTTTGGTGAAAATTTTGTCACCTACCACTTAGAGGATGATCCATTTTCCTACCAGGAAGCAATGCGATCTAGAGATTCTTTAATGTGGGCAGAAACCATCGATGATGAAATGGACTCGCTGCTACGGAATAACACCTGGCATCTAGTGGACCTCCCGAAAGGAGCCAAAGTACTTGGATGCAAGTGGGTGCTGAAGAAGAAATTGCATAGTGATGGGTCTATAGCGAGATACAAAGCGCGTCTAGTCGCTAAAGGCTATAAGCAACAAGAGGGGATTGACTACTTTGACGTCTATTCACCTGTGTGTCACCTATCCACGATTAGAATTCTTCTTCACCTGTGGATTTTGGGCGAATGTCGAGCTGGCTGTTGGTATATTCACACCATTTGTAAAGGTTTTGAGACGAGTTGACGGGGATACACCTTCCATGGGGTGGTTATACGGGGATATTAAAAAAGCTAAGGAAGAGGTTGCTGCTGTTCTCGATCACCAAGAGAACAAATATCTTCCTATATGGAAGTTGATTGATAGCAGATGGGAGAAGAAGATGAGCAGCCCTCTACACCTTGCAGGTTATTACTTAAACCCATATTTTTATTATTCCCATCGAGTGGAGATAGAGGCTGACGGAAGGTTTATGAGTGGTTTTGTTGAGTGTCTCTCAAGGATATATAGGAAAGATCCTTCTACACAGGATCACATTAGTGCTGAGCTTGATCTTTATCAATACCAACAAGGGTTGTTTGGTAAAGACATGGCAAAGAGACAGCTACAAAATCCCAACTTAAATCCAGGTATATTTTAATATATATTTTTATTAACATTATTTTTTAATGATGTATTATGTTTTATGTATAATTGAATTGTGTTGTCATTTTATTTTCACAGTACATTGGTGGAGGCTTAACGGTGCTGATACGCCACACCTTAAAACTATGGCTATGAAGATTTTGAGCCTGACTACTTCATCCTCTGGCTGCGAGAGGAACTGGAGCACCTTCGAGATGGTAAGCATTAATTTAGTTATTTAGTTAAACATAATATCTTGATATATGATTGTATGCATTATTTAACATTTTTTAATATTTTCATCAGATACATTCTAAGAAGAGGAATAAGCTCGACAGCAAAAGATTGAACGATCTAGTATTTGTAAAGTTCAATGCTTTGCTGAAGTCGAAATATTCAGACACATCTCGAGATCCATTGGCAGCTAAGAATGTAGATTCTGGGAAGGTACAAGAGTGGATGGTAAATGCTGATCCTGAGGACGATGAAAATGAAGATGACGATGATGAAGTCTTTCCTGGAGAGGGGTTGACATGGGCACAGATTGGCGATATAGTCGACGCTGATCATGATGAAAGGAGGCCTCCAAGATTACCTACAAGCAAAGAAGTGGCAATTAGTTATCAAAGAAGGGGAAAGAGAAAAACATTGGAGGTGGACGAGGCAGATCTAGAGGGTTCATCAGATGAAGATCATATTCTATCTACTCTGCCGACTATAGATGAGTCCGTAAGTGATGAAGAATGAGGTATGTTTGAAATATAATTTTTAAAATTATGATCTCATAAAAATAATATACAGTTGCAAGTTGCTTAGAATTACTAGTTTTACAAATTTGCTATCATTAAAGTATTGTATATTAAATGTTATATATAGCTTTTAATATTTAAAAGTTTAATAGGTTATAAAATAGGTAGTACTGTGACATGTATAAAAAAATCAAGAACATTTAATTACATATATAATTAATTAAATATTAAAACCCGATATATGAAATATCCCCGATATATCCCCCGATATATAAAAAACCGACACGAAAACACAAACCGACGTGTCCCCGACATCCGACATCTGCAAGCTTGAGGAGCACACAACTTTTGATTTGATACATTCAGACCTCTGTGACTTTAAGAGTCATGCCACTAGAGGGGGAAGGAAGTATCTTATCACATTCATCGATGATTATTCCAGATATTGTCATATCTATTTATTAAAATCGAAAGATGAAACCTTTGAGATCTTCAAGATCTTCAAATCTAGGGTTGAAAATCAATTAAACCTGAAGATTAAGCGTTTTAGAAGTGATCGAGGAGGAGAGTACACTGCAACAGGGTTTCAAGACTTTTGTGCCTCTGCGGGTATAATCCAAGAAACCACTGCTCCTTACTCACCCCAGTCTAACGGTATTGTTGAGCGAAAGACTATAACATTAACAGAAATGCTGAATTCTATGCTCCTTACTGCTGGCATGCTTAATTCCTTTTGGGGAGAAGCAGTCCGAACTGCAAATCACATTCTGAATAGGTTGCCTCATGCTAAGCTCACTTCCACTCCGTATGAGCTATGGCATGACCATCCTTGTAGATTTGACACTCTAAAGACTTGGGGTTGTATTGCTTATGTTAGGATACAAGACCTTAAGAGACCTAAGGTGGGACCTAGAACAACAACTTGTGTATATCTAGGTAGTGCAGAAGATAGTGCAGCAGATAGGTTTCTAGATCTGTCCACCAATACTGTGATAGAGTCTAGGGATGCTATTTTCTTTGAAAATAAATTTATCAAAGATCATGGTTTAACCGTCTCCGGGTCTACTGGGATGATTTCCGAATCTCCTGTAGCACCTGAAGCTGGCCCCTCTGGCACTGCTTCCCAACCTGTAGAGGATAATCTTATCCCAGTAAGAGTATCTACAAGAGATAGAGTCCCTAAGAATTTTGGTGAAAATTTTGTCACCTACCACTTAGAGGATGATCCATTTTCCTACCAGGAAGCAATGCGATCTAGAGATTCTTTAATGTGGGCAGAAGCCATAGATGATGAAATGGACTCGCTGCTACGGAATAACACCTGGCATCTAGTGGACCTCCCTAAAGGAGCCAAAGTACTTGGATGCAAGTGGGTGCTGAAGAAGAAATTGCACAGTGATGGGTCTATAGCTAGATATAAAACACGTCTAGTCGCTAAAGGCTATAAGTAACAGGGGGAATTGACTACTTTGACGTCTATTCACCAGTGTGTTACCTATCCACTATTAGAATTCTTCTCGCCTTGGCCTCTATCGAGAACTTCATAGTTCATCAGATGGATGTCAAGACAGCCTTCTTGAATGGAGAGCTCGATGAAGAGATCTACATGGCACAACCTGAAGGTTATGTCCATCCAGATCTAAAAGACAAAGTGTGCAAATTAGACTAATCCATCTATGGGCTTAAACAAGCACCCAAGATGTGGCACATGAAGTTTAACCAAGTGGTAAAAAGTTTTGGCTTTCAGTCTAGTCTTTCAGACAAATGTCTTTACCACCGCTCTATGTCAAATAAAACAGTCATCATATGTCTATATGTGGATGACATGTTGATCATGGGTTCAGATCTTGTTGCAGTAAAGGATATCAAATCCACACTCGCAAAAGAATTTGATATGAAGGACCTCGGTCCAGTCGATACCCTGTTATGTATGAAAGTTAGAGTTGATAAGGGTAGAGTTACTCTTAGTCAGGCTCATTACATTGAGCAACTTCTTTCGACCTGGGGATACAAAGATTGTAGGCCTGTAGAGACACATTTCGATCATAATGTAAAATTGAGTCTAAATGTTGGAACAAGCATTGATCAAGTCAAATATTCCAAAATAATTGGTAGTCTCATGTACGCCACAAGCTGTACTCGATCAGACATTGCCTTCTCTGTTAGCATGCTGAGTCGCTTTACCAGTAGTCCGAGCAAAGAGCATTGGGATGCTCTCGATAGGCTGATGAAATACTTGTCAGGTAATAAGAATCACGTCATGTGCTACACTGGTTACCTACCTACTGTGGATGGATATTCTGATGCCTCGTGGTGTTCAGAAGTCAGTAACAGCAAATCTACCAGTGGATACATATTCACTCTAGGTGAAGCTGCTATCACTTGGAAATCCAAAAGACAGACCTGTATAACAGAGTCTTCTATGGAAGCCGAGTTGTTTGCCTTAGCTTCGGCTGGTGAAGAGGCAGACTGGATAAGGAATCTAATACTAGATATTCTCTTGTCTAGGTTACAAGTCAACTCACTGAGCTTGTATTGCGATAACCAAGCAGCGGCCCAAGTTGTTAAAAATGCCCTCTGCAATACTAAGAGGAGACATGTACGAGTGAGACACGCTCTGCTAAACTATCTGAAAGAACAATGAATTATCTCTTTGGTCGACGTGCGATCAAAAGATAATTTAGCTGATCCATTGAAGAAAGGAATGCCCAAAGACCGGTTAATCAAAACAGTGGGGGAAATGGGACTACAGGCGATTTAGATCACCTTAGCCTACATCGATGTTTTGATTTCTCCTGATTTCCTTTGTTAAAAAGCAAGCATGTTGTGCTCCGTTGATGTTTTGGTTGCTGAGTACGAATCTGGTGAGTTATTTGATTCCAAATCTGATGTTAATAACTTTACCTGGATTCGTCTTCTCTTACCTTGGAGGAGAGTGTTATTCCAAATTTGATAACACAATCTGACTCGGTTTGACTCTTCTTCTGTTAAGGGGTCTTCATTCCAAACTTGTTGATCTTCACTTAGCTTTAGAAGAACAGTAACCCGGACATTCCATATTGGAACACAGATATCGCTGCGGTGTCCAGAAGTCTATAAATCGTCTCGTTGGAAACCGATATTAGATTCTGAGGTTGAACTATAATACTCTTAATACTCCTTCAAACTTAATTATTAAGTACTACGTTCCCTTTTGTTGAACTAGATACTTGTACATTTTCAAAGCATGAATTCATTTCTAATGACATTCCATGTTGAAAATTACAGGATTTGATGTTGATGGAGGAGCACTGGCAGGATGGGATCCTGAGCAGGATGATTTGTTGGACGTCTGAGGCTGACGACAGTTAGAGTGTTATTTGTTTACTTTGTTTTATCTCTGCTTAGAGCTCTATTTAGCTCCCTTTTGATACACTTGCTATTTAGACTATTGCTCTTTTGTTGATTCTAGTCACTATGTTTGTTGGACTTGTGCTATGATCGTACTTTAAACTGTTTCGTAGTGCAACTGAGATTTATTTTTTATCTTTATGCGTGCAAACAATTTCCTTTGAGTCTAATCAGTTTTTGCAGGTGTTGGACACGGTTGTGTACTGTTCACGATCTGGTTGAAATTACACAAACCACCCTAATCGTCGTCGGGTTTACCGCGGACATAGGAGGAGATTGTTAATGTATTTAAATAATATGTCCGCGTGTCCGAACCGACACGATAAGCCTTAACGGGTTGCGTGTCGACCTAGGGCTCCACCCTAAGCTGGAGATACTATATATACGCATTCCAAACCTGATGCCGTATTGTAGAATATCTTGAGCGACTTCAACCCTAACAGGTAGCTCTGCTCATTAATTTTAATTTGAGTTATGGTTGAGAATAAAGATTGCAAGAATCGCCAATATGAATAAGCGATAAAATGCGAACAGGCTACTAGAAAGTGAAGCAAAAGCATTGACTTGGAACTGCAACATTGTTGTTGGCTGGGAACTGCAAAATCATTGACGATTGGGAACTGTAAAATCGTTGACGATTGGGAACTGTAAAATCGTTGACGATTGGGAACTGTAAAATCGTTAACGACGCGACTGGGAATTGTAAAATTGTTAACGACTGGGATCAATAAAAGCATCGATGACTGGGAATGGTAACACCAATTGGGATCAACAACGTCGTTGTCAACAGGCACCAACAACATCATCGTCAACTTGTACCATCACTCCATCAGTATCATTGAATGAAAACAACAACACTCAAGCCTTTATCCCACTATAGTGGGGTCGGCTATATGGATCCTTTGTCGCCATTGTGCCCTATCTTTAGTCATAATATCACTAATGCCTAAGTACATCATGTCTTTCCTTATAGTCTCATTCCAAGTCATTATTGGTCTACCCCTCCCCCGTTTAACATGTCTAGTGACTAAACTCTCACACCGCCTAACATGTGCCTCTAATGGTCTCCTTTGTACGTGCCCAAACCATCTTAGCCGAACAGACGACCAGCTTTGCATCATAGATGAGATGTCGAGTAGATGGAAGGAACGAGTAGGGGTGTATGCTGAGTAGAGTCGGCTCGTGAGCTCGACGAGCCGGTTCGAGAAAAAATAGATTTGAGCTCAAGCTCTTTACGAGTTGAATGCGAGCTTAACTGTCTCTGTTCATCAGCTCGAGAGATGGCTTTCTTTCAAAAGTTTTTTTATAAATTAATAAATATATAGAATAATAGAAATGAATAATCAACTTAATAAGCATTCAGTTATCACTTTTCACCTAAGTTCAGACTCAATGTCATTCACTCACTATTGTTCCACGACTTTGTCATTGCCAAGTACCGATAACCAACTGCAAGTGCCACCATTCTCCATTCTCAATTGTCGTTGAGCACTACCACCATTCTGGGAAAGATTTGAAGTTCTCCCCTCCGCTCAATGTCATTGCAGTTGAAACTTCAACTCTTTTCTTCTCAGTTCTAGCTTCTCATATAAGAAGTACAAAATATATTTTTAAAAATTCCTCTTCTCTATCAAGTCCAACTGTCCATGTGTTAACTAGAGTTTCCAACTCTTGTTTCAATTGTTCACCAGTGATTTAAGAATTAAAGCATAGGCTAGACCACTAGAGCTAAAACAATTGAGGTCTAATATGAGAATATTAAGCAATCATAGTTAGCATATCACCGCTGCCTACTGTTATATTAGTTAGAAAAAGCAAAACTACTACTGTTTTCATCCTTCTTTGTTAAAAACTGCATATTTACAGTGGACCGAAATTTATAATCTGAAGTTTGGAATTACAGTTGTTTTGATTCTGAGTTTATAATGGTAAGCATAAGTTCAATTTAAGATATAAATAATAAATACAGGTCAATGTTGGTTCATCATTCTTTATCATAAAAAGAGTCACAAAGAATAAAAGCTACAATCATAAGCTAATGTGAAGCAGGACGATTATTTCTGTGCTCGTCTTCTTCCTCCTAGACCGCCGACGACGACCACAGACCTCTTGCTGGTGCTGGAAAAAGAGGGCCTTCATCTCACCGAGCCAAGGAACCCCTCTTCGCCGCTGTGCACCTCTTCCGCCGACCACATTCTTCTTCTCCGACGCATAGCCAAGCACACGAATAAGACCTCTATTACTTCCTCTTCTCCACCTCCTTTGCTTCTGCACCAATTTTTTTCTGCCACCAGAAATTGCTGAAATCGATGCCTCTTCTTCTTCTCTGCAAATCGCCGAAATCACAAAAAAATCTCACGGCCTCGCTGAATCTATTGTTGGCGTTTCTCTCCCGACGACGTCGTCAGCGCATTGTACTGTTTTAATTATAAGTTACTGGTTTTCTGCTTTGCTGGTAATCGTCGGTGATCCATTAGTTCAATATTTTTTATTAGAAGCGGAGAACTTATTTGGTAAATTGAGGAATTTGATATTTTCCAGTAACTTCAAAAACATTTTAGTTAACAAAATATCATAACTTTAAACAAGTTTCCAAGGATGGACAAGGACTTCTGATTGTAAGCTCATGATGTGTTTTTTATATGTGCGATGCACTAGAAAGCTGATTTAATTAAGTTGGCGATTATAAATGAGAACATATAGACTTGTGTATCGGTGTGCACTTAAAAAAATGGGTTGGAAATAAAATTGTGGCGTGCCAATATCAAAGGTGTGCACATAGCCAAAGTTGGTGTGCTCGTAACAATGCTCTAAATTTAATAGACGTCTAAACCATTCTTATCATGGCGTCGCCTAGGCGTCGCCTAGGCGTCCTGGCGGCCAAGTGAAAACAAGTCGACAGCCGCCTTATTTTTTTTAAAAAAATCCTACATAGACAGCGGTTTTATATGTTTTACTTGGAAAGACAGCGGTTCTATATATAACCGCTGTCTAATGTACGGTTTAGCTTACATTAGACAGCGGTCGTATATAGAACCGCTGTCTATACTTGGAAAGACAGCGGTTATATTTAAAACCGCTGTCTAATGTAGGCTAAACCGTACATTAGACAGCGGTTATATATAGAACCGCTGTCTAAGATAGAATAGACAGCGGTTATATATACGACCGTTGTCTAATGTACGGTTTAACCTACATTAGACAGCGGTTTTAAATATAACCGCTGTCGAATGGAGGTACGACAGCGGTTTTTAATATTAACCGCTGTCTATTCTATCTATATATACCCGAAACCCGAAAATTAGATTTTACCTCGCCGTTTTTACTTCTTACTGTGTCGCTGCTCTGTGCGAAACCCTACAGGCGATTTTCGGAAATATTCAGGCCCTCCATTGTTCGATCTTGCGATTCTTCTTCGAAGGTATATTATTCTTCTACCAATCTTCTTTTTACCCTAAGCCTTGGAGATTTTCTTTTTTTTTCTCTATATATTCTCATGATTTTTAGACCTTGATGAATGATGAGTTGATGATGCAATGGTTGTTTTATTTGCTCATATTTTTTTCTCTATATATTCTCATGAATGTAGCCAATATATATGTGTGGTTGAGTGATGGAATGGTATTAGTTTATTACACATTTACACTTGAATTTTATGTAGGAAATTTGGATGGTTTAGGGTTTTTTTAGGGTTTTCTTGTTACAGGAAAATGAGTGATAAAAGATCTTCCTCAAAGTCAAGAAGAGGCTACACAAAAATGTTTGAATTGCAAAAGCTTAGTCTAGAGGGGAAGAAGCTTACCATTCCTGTGGATGATGATGGTCGCATTGTTCCCGGGTCTGAAACAAATAAATTAATGAGTTATATTGGTACTCTAGTGAGATGTTATGTGCCAATTACATATGTTAGATGGAAGGAGGTTGATAAACAACATAAAGATCGAATATGGGAAGAATTAAATGTACGTAATTTTTTATAACTTATAAGTGATTACTTAGCTTTGTTTTTTAGTTAATTATTAATTAATATTGTATTTTATTTTCAGAATTATTTTGATAATATTGGTTCTCTTCGCAATGAATTAACGAAAAGCATGGGTGAAAGTTGGAGGTCTTGGAAATCCAAACTTTATGTCACTTATGTAAAAGATGTTGATTTGGAGCATCGATACAATGTTCCTGTTAAGTATAACTTTATTACCGAAGACGACTGGAAAGTTTTTGTCGACCATCGCACCACTCCGGAATCTATGGTTATGTGTTCTTCACTTCTTTGTAAATTTATTGTTTTATAACATTTATTACCTTTGTAATTGTAACTTGTAAGCAATCAAAGTATTAACAAATACTTTATTTGTATAGGAGTTTAGTAAGGCTAATACAGAGAGAGCAAAAGCACAGAAGGCTTTTCATACTACTTCAAGGAAGGGTTATGCTGGATTACAAAAAATGATGGTATTAGTTCTCTACTTCTCAGCAATTCTCTCGTATTTTTTGTTTTAAAATTAGTTTTTATCATAATTTAAATAATAATTTATTTGCATTTTACTGTCAAGGTTGAACAAGGTGCAACTGCACCAATTTCACGTGCAGAGCTATGGAAAGCTGGTCACAAAAGAAAGACCGGTGAATACATTAGTCAAGAGGCAGCTGATTTGGCAGCCAGAATTGTAAGTTTAAGTTATCAACTTATCATTTCATCATTATTAAAATTTCATTTCTTTAATTGCATTAACATTTATTGATTTTGCTTAGGATGAGTTGTCAAGCCAAGAGTCCCAGAGTGCTGAAACAATGACACAAGGAACTCAAGGAAGAGATGATATCTTTGCCTCTGTTTTAGGCAAAGAACATCCGGGCAGAGTTAGAGCTGGTGGCAAGTTTTCCACCATTAAAAGTTATTTCAAAAATGATAGGCGGCGCGAGACGTCAGTGGCTCACATAACAGATGTGAAAGCTATAATGGAAGAAAGATTGAGTCAACAAGAAGAAATGTGGAAGAAAAAATATGAAGATCAGGCAACAGAGATGAATAGAATGAGAGATCAAATTTTTTTAATTTTATGAAATGTCATGCTCTCTTTTTGTTGAATAGGTACCTAATAATTATGTTGTTAACTTGTTATTTTTGGTTTGTCCAGACACTTGTACTAGCTTCACAATCACATCAAGAGCCTGGAACTTCACATGAGGTATTATAAATTTATGTACTTTTATGATTAGAAATTTTGATTTTTATGTTGTTAATATTGATGTTCAAAATATTAATGTTTTTTATTCCGACAGAATACAAATGAGAGGATTACCATGTTACCACATTTCATTACTACGATGGAGAATGAAAATAAAGCAATATCTCTGGTCTTTGATCCAAATATATTTGGGACTCCTGAATCAACACGTACATACTTCGAGAATTCAATGTTGTACGAATTTCTTAATATGAAAAAAATTGGAGTTGACATCGTACTTGCATGTATAGGGTGAGTAGTGATTCTAGTGAATAATGAGTTTCACATAATGATATGATAAATTAAGGGTTAATGATTATATGTATATTGCTTTTTTATTGCATGTTATTTTGCAGATACATAGATTCAGAACTAAAGAAATTTTCATACAAAGGAAATGTATCTTTATATAATCCAACATCCATTTATGCTCTAAATGATAAATTTGCCAAGGCTCATTTGAAATCACGAGCTCAAGATCTGAAAACCAGGCTTACGCAACTCCAACCAGATTCTTTATTATTTTTGCCCTATTATAATACGTAAGTATTACTGTTATTGATTTATGAATTATGATTATTGTTTTTTTATTCTAATTTAGTTAATAATACTTTCATTTGTTACACAGAGAACATTGGATGTTGGCTATTATTGATTTCAGTAAAAGTACAATTTATTGGCTAGATCCCTTACATCGTGAGGTGCGCGACGATCTTAAAAATGTCATTACACTGTAAGTTTGTTAATTTTTTTTTTTCATATTTGGAATTTAGATTCGTCCATAAACTAATTTGTTTATACTATTACTCTTATGATTTACAAAGTGTATTTAAGGATTTGGCAAAGGATCGGAAATACGGTGTTCACAAAACACCAAAGTTTTTAACGTGGACTCCGGTAAGCTATACTGCTATAGCCTATAGCCTATAAGAGTATATGTTATATAATTTTTTTAATTTTTAAAATTCTAAATTAAATTTTTACTATTTGTTTATTATTTTAGTGCCCAAAACAAAAGGATAGTATTCAGTGTGGCTATTATATCATGTGCTACATGATTGACATAGTTGATGCTCTTAGAAGTACGACATTGTCATCATTGGTAAGTTAACTGCATATAGTTTAAATTTTTAAATTTTTATATCATGTGTTACATGATTTTAAATTTTTAACAAATATTTTTTTTATTGCAGTATTTGCAGAGACAGCTCTATGATGGAGTGGCGGAATTTTAGAAAGAAAAAATTGATTATATGCGAAATTTGATTTGTGATTATATAATCACTAATTGTGTTACTGAAAGTTGAAAGATACTTGCATTGTTTAGTTATTTTATACTTGTGTAGATGTGGACTATATGTTAGTTTTGTTTTGTCCAAAATATTTTATACTTGTGTAGAAATAGAACTATATGTTAGTCATGTGAATATGTGATGGATGATGATTTCTTTAGCTTTAGAACTATTTAGTAGTTATTCACTTTGTTATGTGCCCGACATAACTCTTCTTTCTATGGATGTAGTTTGTGAAAGATGGAGGACCTAAACAACAACAGTCTTGCTCCATCCGTGGATAGCAATGATGTTGATCCAAAAATTGACCCTAAAAGAAAAGCAAAGTCAAAGGATCCTGGATGGAAGTATGGGCATTGGCCCGACATACAGGATAAAAATACAGTTAAATGTAATTTGTGTGATCGGTTGATTAAAGGTGGAATCAAAAGGTTGAAACAACACTTGTGTGGCGGGTATGGTGATGTATCAAAATGTTTGAAGACTACTTCGGACATAGCAACTGAAATGTATGCAGCTCTAAATGACAAAAAAAAGAACAAGGTCGATTTGAATGTTGCTGATGATAATGAGAGTGAACAAGAAGTTGAGCTGTTAGGTTCACAATCACAAGTATCCCCGGCATTATCTACAGTTAAATCTTCATTTGTCCCAAGTTCTGGGACAGGTGCCAAAAAGAGAAAAGTAATCCACCTTCCACAAAAGAGAGGCCCTATGGATGCTCATGTGAGACGTGCACCTGAAGATGTTGTTGATGATAGGCGTGCTAAAGGACCTGCACAAACAACTATTGAGAGATGTTTTAGATCTCCTGAAGAGAAAAAGAGAGTTGATGGGTATGTTGCTGATTGGTTCTATGAATGTGGAATTCCATTCAATGCTGCAAAGACACGAAGTTTTGAAATCATGCTTGAAGCAGTTGGACAATATGGGTCTGGTTATAAAGGCCCTAGTTATCATGATTTACGGGTTCCTTTGTTACTAAACACAAAAGAGAAAGTTAACGAGATGAAGACAAAATATCAAGCATATTGGAGGAGATACGGTTGCACTCTTATGTCAGATGGTTGGACAGATAGGAGAGGGAGACATTTGATAAATTTCCTAGTCAACTGTCCAGAGGGAACTTATTTTATGGGTTCCGTAGATGCACCCGGTCATATTCAAGATGCTACAATGCTATCAGAGTTGCTTGATAGTAAGATTAGAGAGATTGGAACAGATTGCGTTGTCCAGGTAAATTGAACATAGCATTTCATGTTCAATGGTTTACAACTCTAGAGTATAGATTATAGATATATACAAAGTTATGTACTTATGTTGTATACTTGTATGCAGGTAGTGACTGACAATGCCTCAAATTACAAGGCAGCGGGTAGAATTTTAATGGAGAGAAGACCCACTCTATTCTGGACTCCTTGTGCAGCTCATTGCATTGATCTCATGCTAGAAGACATTGGAAAGCTTCGACAAAACAAAATGGTGATAAAAAAGGCAAGAATGATTACAAATTTCATCTACAGGCACACTCGTTTACTTGATGCAGTAAGGAGTACAATAGGTGGTGATCTAGTGAGGCATTCAGTGACTAGATTTGCAACATCATTCCTTACTCTACAAAGTGTGCTTAAGCATGAGGAGAAGCTGAAATTATTCTTTGTCTCACCTTCGTGGAATGCTGCTAATTTGGCAAAAACCGAAGCCGGAAAACAAATTATTGAAGTAATACTTTCAACTGTCTTTTGGAATGGAGTTAGAGATTGCCTCAAAGGAGGAAAGCCATTGATGGCTGTTTTGCGGTTAGTAGATGGAGATGAAAGACCAGCTATGCCTGAGGTTTATGTGGCAATGGAAGAGGCAAAACAAAGGATCAAAGAACATTTTGATAATAAAGAAAGGTTATATAAAAAGATTATCGACATTGTTGAAAATAGATGGACAAATCAAATGGAGCAAAAATTGTATAGGGCGGCTTTGTTTTTAAATCCAAGCAAATATTTTGAATATGAGGAAAAACATAATGATGATGCTTGGAAATTTCAAGATGCTTTCAATGACGTTATTGCAAGACTAGTGTCCGATCAACACTTGCAAGACAAGATCGCAGAACAAGGCACTAACTATAAAACATCTCGAAATAGTTTTGGAAAGCCTATGGCTATTAGGCAACGAACCACCTTAAATCCAAGTAAGTATTGATTACGTTCTTATATTTTCTTAAACTATATGTATGTTAATTGTTAACTAATTTATATTCGTCTTAAATAAATAGTGGATTGGTGGGGTGCACATGGAGGACCGAATGTTGAACTTACAAAGATAGCATTGCGCATACTTGGCTTATGTTGTTCCTCTTCTAGTTGTGAGCGCAACTGGAGTACTTTTGAGTTTGTAAGTATACAAATATTCAATAATCAATATACATATAAAATTAAAATTATTTACAAATATCTACTAAGTACTAAGTAGTAAGTATTACTAACTAGTTTGCAATTATGTTGTTTTAGATTCACACAAAGAAAAGGAATAGATTGGAGCATCAAAGACTTAATGATCTTGTATACATCCAATACACTCGTCGTCTACAAGCACGATTTCAAGAAAGACGTGAAAAGGGAAGAAATTACAACCCTTTAGTGCTTGATGAGCTAGATTGGAGTAATGAGTGGATGATAAACAAACCAGATGATACTCTAGTATTTGATGATGATGATCTCACATGGGAAGCTGTAGGGAGAGCTGTTGGAACCGGGGCTAGAAATTTACGAAGTGGAGCTAATCTTGAACTAATAGCTGAAGGGGATGAAGATTTAGATCACTTTGGAGTTGCAAATGATGATGAAGATCTTGTAGATAATTATGGGCAAATGACAAGTGCCTCAAACCAACCCAGCACCTGCAATGCCAATAATGATTTACTAGATGATGATTTTAATTGATCTAAAAACAATGTTCATTCATGAAATGTATTCTTGATCTCAAGTTATTTGATATGTCAAGTTTGAAACTTGGGCTTGTTTATATTATATTTATGAAATGTATTCTTTTCTTTTGCTTTTCAATGTGTCAAACTTTAGATTTACGTGTTGCTGAATACTTAGTGAGTACTGACTTGGGTTTGTTGTGATTCATGTTGGGTGGCAGACTTGCAGTTTAAAAATACTGTGTTGGTTGAATGCTTGATATGTTGGGTTTGGACTTCTGTTCATTCATGAATGCTTGATATGTTGAGTACTGACTTGGGATGAATGCAGTTTAAAAATCTGTGTAGTTAATGTTATTGCTGAATGATGGTTCTCTGCTGAATGATGGTTCTCTTTTGCCTAAAAAAAAAATTGGGACTATAGACAGCGGTTATTATAATAACCGTTGTCTATAGTGTCTGTCAAGTGACTATAGACAGCGGTTACTATAATAACCGCTATTATAACCAATTATAGTCGCTTGACAGACACTATAGACAGTGGTTATTATAATAACCGCTGTCTATAGTTATAATAACCGCTGTCTATAGTGACTATAGACAGCGGTTATTATAATAACCGCTGTCTATAGTCACTATAGACAGCGGTTATTATAATAACCGTTGTCTATAGTCACTTGACAGACACTATAGACAGCGGTTATTATAATAACCGTTGTCTATATCTTCATTTGTTTTTAAAAAAAAATTAATATTGTCGCCTTGCATTTGCTCGCCTTGTTGTCTCCTAGGCGTCTGCCTTGTCGCCTAAGCGTCAAGGCGGTCGGGGCTCGCCTTGGTACGCCTTGACGCCATGATAAGAATGGTCTAAACTTGCAACAATGAGAATTTATAAATAATATCTGCAATAATCTCATTCAGGTAGAGTCTCTAGTAAGGAAAGAAATATTGTAGTACACATGCGAGAGTACTAAAAAATAAATACTTGAACAAAATAAACTCTACAAATTACAAGAAACTTGAGGCAACGATTACAAGCTAATATTACCAAAAACAGCAGATTAACATACAATTCTACACAAAGAAACCATAAACAAGCAATAAACTTACAATGACTACGAGGTAGAGGCTCGAGCGACATCCAATGAGGTGTTGATGGTCGTAGAGGCAATGGTGGACTGAATCGAGACTATTGAAGGTGAAACGGAAGGTCAGGCGGGGATGTCGGACTGCTGAATTGTAGCTTCAATGGGTTGGATGTTGGCGGCAAGGCTGAGGAGTGATGGACTGATGGTAGTGGGGATGGGGAAGGGATACTACTGAAGGATGGAGATGTTGGGATAGCCTGAGGGCTCGGGATGGGTTGCTGGTGGGGGATGGGGAAAGAATATTACTGAAGGGTGGATGCATTGGGATAGCCTCATGGCTCAGGATGGGTTGCTGGAAAGCCTGGGGAGGGGTGTAATTGGGAATTCCAGCAACAAGAAGAGACGTCCAGGGACTGGATGCTGAAGCAGGGACTGGGCTGGAGTAAAGGGCTGTGCTTTGATGTCCTGGAGGTGTGGGAAGAGACTTAGGATATTCCCGGAGGAAGAGAGGGGCACAGGCCCAAACCAGGAAAAATTTTCAGCACTCAGGAATCTGCCCAGCAGTCGGACCTGTGCGGGAATGAAGGAGAATGGGAAATGGAGGAGGAATGGGGTTCGGCTGATGTTACTAGAAGTTGCGGGAGTGTTATTTTGATGGTAGAAGGTGGGGTCTGTGAGTGGGAGAGGATTTAGACGGGAAATTGTGGGAGACGTGGGTTGAAGTTATGCGGGAAGGAAACAGGGGGATCATGGGTACAAGGGTTAATGGGAAAATGAAATAGAGGATTCACTCAGGTTCTAATGGGGTTATGTTGAATATGACGAGAGAAGTGACAGTTATCAAGAGAGTGACGTGAATAATTACTTGATTAGGTAGAGGAAATGGTGGGATAAAGGATAATTAATGGAGGTTAATGAATTAGTGGTTGGTTAGGGGAGGGGAAGTGACGCAGGATGAATCTATAGGCGGCGAGATAATTGGTGACCTAACCCTACATGCTATGCAAAGTCCGATAGTGTGAATCCAAATTAGATAATAAATAATTAAATCTCACACAAATATTTCAAGGCAAAATAATTTATTAAGCGAACAAGCTCTAGTTTCTCTCCGCGTGGAGGACCAAAGATAGAGCGCGCGGCGAATCGGTCCTTCCTGCAGTTAGAGACTTTTCAAGGAGAAAATAACATAATAAACTATAATCTCAAGCAAGCATCAAATAACCATACCAAAACAATGTTTTACAACCAAATACCAATACAAAAACACGACACGAATATCAGGGCTGCTGTAACTAAAATAAATCTGAATATTGGAGGGCTCAAAGAGGGATTCCGGTGGTGGGTGGACCGGATCGGGTAAGGGAAGGCTGGTTGGGGATTAGGAGGGCTGGATCGGGGAGGGAAGTGGCTGGATCTGGGCTGGAATGCCCAGATTTGGACAGATTTGGTGATGGACGGTTGTTGGGAGGTGGATCCACGGGATGGGGGGGGTGATGGCAACAAAAGGGAAGAGGCGGGGCGGCTGGATCTGGCTGGAAAAATCCAGATCTGGACTGTTTTGGGGATGAAAACAGCCAGGCAGCTGTAGGGGAGGTGGCGGCAGGCTGGACAGGGAGGGAGAGGCTTTTACATGGGTTCTGGGTTGATATTGGGGCGGCGGCCTGATAAGGAAGGGGTGGTTTGAGGTGGTGAGGGGCGGCGGCCTGAGGTGGGGGTGGCTGGAGGGGTAACAGTGAAGCGGCGGCTTGAGGAGGAGTAGCTGGATGAGGGGCCTGATGGTGGCTGGACAGCAGGACAGGGCGGCTGGATGGGTTCCTGTAGATGGCCGGCGGCTGGACAGGGCAGGGAGGGAGGTGTAGATGGAGGGAAAATGAAAAAAACACAAACTTACCCAAGGAGTCGTCACCAAGGGGACTCCACGGAGTCGGCACCGCCGAGGGGATCACCGGAATGAAGGAAGACACCCTCCAAACATTCAACAATTAATATGATGACAGCCCTAAACATCCTATTTATAAGAAATAAAATTAGGGCACCCGGAATTAACGACTACGATTGGCCGTTGGTCTCGGGGCCAAACCTATATGAAATAAACCCGAAAAATACAAAGCTATATATGAAATTGATTTGCAACGCGAATCCGAACGCATCCACGGAGTCGGATCGTCGATCTGGGAAATCCATATATGGTAAGTCGCCAAATCAGCCCGAATGGGCCCAAAACTCGTCCTCTACTGCGAGTCCTCGTCTCTGCTCCGCATCAGGAAGATTGCAAGCTTCATAGTTGAACTTTCCGGCTACGGCACCAGGTGATCAAAAGCGAAAAAATTTCCACTCAACTTTCAATGTCTTCTAATTGAGACTTTTATCCATATTTATAGACTAAGGAGCCACCACGGACAGTCATAATTCTCGGATCATGACGGCATCCAAAATACATTAAAATCAAATTCAGAAAAATACAAAAAGTAATTAAAATTCATAAATCATCATTTGCACAAAATGAATGGCTTCAATCGCCGTGTAAACCCTTTTGTGACGTGATCCCCATCGTAATGGATATTTGATACGGTAATGAACTATGTGGAGATCATTATCAGTATTGATGATTCTCCTTAATGATGATAGAATGATGAATATGATGTCAATGAATTAAGTTTATGATTTTATTGCTAATTTTATCTCCCCAAAATATTCCGCTCTTGATTGTTGAGGAACATTTTCTCGTGAGCATGCCAATAGTTCAAAAATTTTGAAAAAAAAAAGTGAACATCAAAATATAGCTTGTGAGCTAGTCGAGCTTGAACAACTTGTCCCTAGCTCAAACTTGGGCCATAAAATATGAGCTCATCGAGTTCGAGCTTAAGATCAAAATATTTATTTCGAGCCTGTGATTCTTGTCGAGCTTGGCTCGACCTAGACTGATTTGCAACTCTAGGAGCGAGAACCTATCACTCGGAGACTATGTTGTAAGAGGTGGAGGTAATATCTCCTAACCAAGCACAAGAGGCTTCGCCAATCACCGTTAAGTGAGCAACACAAAATTGACACAATCCTTCATGACCAAACTGAGAGAGATATTCAACCCATTGAGATAATTTTGAGCTGATTTTGGTAATAGAGTCATATCATGGTGGGTTTAGCTTGTAATTTAGCACAATTATTATGTACAGGTATTGGCTCAAGGCTCCTTCGAATTGTTACTAGCTCCTGAAAATTACTTCCATATTCTTCATAATCGTTTCATGTTCAAATATAATAGAAGTTTAAGCTTGCTTCCATTCTGTCAACTGAAATTTAACTTTTTTATTAAATATTTTACATATTGTTTAAGGAGTTACTTCAAGAGGATTCATAACAAACAAAGTTTTCAACCTTATGCAACATGCAATGTGGTTGTCATCCAAAGGATAAAGGGATTGATGTAGAGTAGGCTAGTGGTGATAACTAATCATGCGATTCTACGAATAAGGCTGGGAGACAATGACCTTATTTGACCAAAGATGATGAATGCAATGATCATGCGATCCAACAAGAGGTTACCACTGATAATAAAAGATCCAAATCACAAGCAATTAATTTAAGGCGGTGCAAACTAGATCTGGGGCGAGCAAATTTAGGTTTCCTCCGCTCGGAGGGCCAAAAGTGGCCCAAAACAAACGCACACAAGCAAATAAGTCCCTGCAAATCACAAGCAATCTCAAGACAATTATAAGGAGAGAAATAACTTTCAAGCATTAAACAACCAGATCATATCACAATATTAAAGTACGAATAATAAAAACACCCCACTAAAGAAGACTTACAACCATGAGGATCGGAGGCTACATCGGGCAGCAAATCTGGTGGTGGCAGCAGTGGTCGGTGAGCTTGAGGTCGCAGGAGGCTGTAAAGAAGGGTTATGCAGGAGTAGGAGGGGTTGTCGGTGGAAAATCAAGTGCAATGGAATCAAGGTGTCAAGAGGGTCAACTGTGGCATGGAGTACAGGAAGGGAGTGGTTGTGGAGGTTTCCTCGTGAAGGATTAGCGGGCTGTAGCAGGGGACGGGAAGGAGCGGTTGTAGCCTCTCGCTCGAGGCAGGATGTAGAGGGTATACAGGAAGGAACGGATGGAGGTTTTCTCATAATGGGCTGCAGCGGATATATGGGAAGGGGTGGTTGCAGCGGGTACACGGGAAGGTGCGGCTAGCGGTTTTCTCGTGAGCGGGTTGTAGCAGGTAAACGGGAAGGGGCGACTGTAGCAGTACTTCGTGAGAGGGCAGTAGCGAGGATACAAGAGTGGGAAAGGTGGTGGAGGAAAGGAAGGAAGTGTTACCTAGGAAACGTCACCAAGGGTTGCGGCGTCGGCACTGCGAGTGATCACCAATTTTAGAGAAAACTTGTCCAAAATCTGCAATTGTCATTCAAGTAGTCCCTCGATGCCTATTAATAACAAATAAACTTAGGGCAACCATAAATCAATGACTATGATGAACCGTAAACATAAGGGGTCCGATCTAACTAAAGATTACACTGACACAACAATATAATATATGAAAAAATATGGAAACGCGAATCCAGACGCATCCGCGGAGTCAGATCGCGAATCCGATCAAGCTCTCCTACGTGAGTTGACAAAAGTAGGTCCCGCCTTGTGAAGATCCGATGGTGAAGGATGATCCCCATCAAGGATCTTTTCACTTGATGCGTGAAGCATAAATAAATCATGCACTTCAGGTAATTGAAGTGCACATAGCACATGAAACACTACTCGTATTATAATATTTAACTGTTAGGTGGATTGGTTTCAATTCAGCTCGAGCTCTCTTTCATTAGGCCTCGACGAGACCTAAGGCGGCAGAATTCCACCCCGAAGTCCTCCCAATAAGGAACCTAACCCCTGATAGTTCACGGGATCGAGAAGGAGCCGCATCCCCGATTCTCTTCTTCCTCCTCTCAGTTTGAACATGGCAAGCCTCGTATAGCTCCGGCAAGCAGTTGTGTATGTCTAGACGTCAGAGAGCAAGTCGCTCTCGATGAACATCACATTACGGGTGGCTATTCTCGGACGGGATGCAGATATTGTAGCGATAGTGAGCAATGACAAGCAGTTCTGGTGCAGAGGAGGTCGTGGGGCTACAGGTCGACAACAGTAGTGCAGTGGGTGTATGTGTGTTCTGCGTATGTTGGCTGCAGAGATCGGACCAACTGAGGTGCTTGTGGTTATGCTAGGGTCGAGGTGCTTGTGGTCGTTCTAGGGCTGAGGCTTGTATTTGAGGTGGGTTGCCTTGGTGCGACAAGACTTCGCTCAGGCTTGGGCTCCTTCTCTAGTGGTGGCGGTGGTTGGTCGTCTGACGATCACGAAGGTTCGTGAGAAGCTTGTGCGTCCGTTGTTCAACGGATTGCAACAAGTTTTTTATCACCTGGCAGTTGGAATTGTCAGATTCCAATCGTGGTATCCTTTGGGGGTGTGAAAAAAAACGACTCAAAACCAAACCGATCAATTTGGGTCAGTTATAATGGTTCTCGGTTCGGTTCAGGTTTCAAATAATTTGAACCGATCTTTCAATTCGGTTCTCAGTTCTTGGGGTCGGGTACCCGAGAACCGACCCAGGAACCGAATTGTTGACAATTGATTAGTAATTTATGTAACATTTAATGTATATATATTGTTAATCATCAGTAATTAATAGTTAATATATATGCTTTATTGTTTATCATAGTTTCAAATCTAAAGTCATTAATAATAATAATATTCTTTTTTCGTAGAATTTAATAATGTTGAATCCTCGAATGATAATATTATCTTCAACTTGCTTCAAATTAATTCTAGTAAATACAACTTTTATTATCATGCGAATATTATATTCTTAGATAATTAATATGATGAAATATTCAAATTTATGGAGCTAGGATTTAGGTATAATTTTTTTATTATCATTTACTTGCAACTTGTATGTGCACGACCAATGCTCTGGATGCTGAATGAAGGAAGCATGGTTATGTGCACATAAATCAAAATGGATTCTTGGGTTTGCCCTCTCTGATGTCTTTGACTTTGATTTGAGGGCATGATTCCGCAACAAACATAACGGTATAGGGGGCCACTATTTCAGTGGTAATCTGTGAGCAGCCACTTTGTGCATTTATTGTCAAAGGTTCGGTCTTTCTCCTCTGAGAGAAGCCACTTTGTGCATAGGGCCAAAGGTTAGGTCTGTTTCCAATCTTCCCCCGCCCATACCCCCAATGATTGGGGACTATATGGGTTCTGTTGTTGTTGTTGTTGTTGATTTACTTGCAACTTGCTATATGACTTTAGGTAATATGAATAATGAATAGCATGAAGTAAGACGACAAGTAGAACCGAGAACCGAACCAAAACCGAACCGAAAATAAATTTTCGGTTCGGGTATGGTTCTAGGTTTCGAGTACATGGGTCGATTCTGGTTCCAAAAAGTTGAAACTAAACATATATGGATCGGTTCTTGGTTCTGAGTGAAATCGATCTGAACCGACCCGAGTTGCACCCCTAGTACCTTTTATCGGATCCTGAAGTTTTATCCTATATTTTGTATCGCATTTTATTGTTATATAAACTGTGTCGTTGTGGATATATATCAGCGGGATTGCCAATTTTGCCTATTTTATGTGTGTATTGTACTGTTTATCTGCAGCTGCAGCTGCGGGTTCCGTTCCAGGTTTCCTGACATTAACAGCCAAAATAATTTAATGGTATATGGCATAAGTCAAAGATTAACAAGAAAAATGATTGCAAGCTCAAGCAAAGAGTATGCATGGAGGCGATATTAACCCATCAGACGTGGCTAAATATTATTCATAGCCAGGAAAATACGGATTACAAATATGAGAACATGTGGAAAAATAGTATGTTCCAAATACCACCTTAAAATGAAAAAGAAATAGTATCACGAGAACTAAATAAAAATCAGGCTTCTTCAAACTCTTGATCAATTAGACTCATGTATAAAATGTGATACATCTAACCTGGGCACGTGTTCATGCTCATGCTAAAGGATAATATTTGTTTGCATATTAATTTTTCAAAATGTAATCCAATATTTAAAAAAATATTAATATATAAATCAAATAAAAAATGTTTAAAATATCAAGAGTAACTAATGATCTTAAATTGATCCCATAAAGGAACTATTAAATTTGATTCCTTGAATTTTCAGGAGTTACTTTTTAATTATCAAAATATAAAGTACAAAAAATATAAATGCCATGACTAAAAAAATGTTAAATTGACTGCACTGTTCATGTGACCTTCACATGATAGTAATGAAGGCAGTAACATGGACCATATAAATGACCACAGGCATGTGGTTCTTTTAATGCAGAATCACAAAGAGTACTTATAGAAATGCATTTAAATCTCATGAAGATTGCAAAATCAAACCTTTTTATCAAGAGATACTGCATAGTTTGAGGGATTTGATTCATTCTGGGCCAACTCCTTTGCCCCGTCATATAGTACCTGCTTGTTCACACAGATTCAAAAAATCATAAGATAATCTATTTGAAAATTTTCATTCATGAGACATTGGAGTCTGGGTTATTCGAATAAGAGAAAAACACAAACACACCCTTCAGTATTGCGTACTTTAATTGTCTGATAGACGTTGGCATATATAACTGGGGTATAACTTCTGAGTTCTATCTCATCAAAGCCGGTATGAAAAAGAAGTTTTATCTGCTCAGAACAAACAGCTGTTGAGCTTTTAGGATAACTACAGAACATCAAAGATTGATGCACTTGATCCAACAACCTGCTTAAAAATGGTTGATTTTCCAGATTCTCCAGCACCTTTAAGCACAAAAAATCACAACATTTATTATTAACCAGAACTAAATACTTAACATCAAAAAAAATATCAATTCATATGAAATACGATAGAGAAATAAATAGCATAACAGATAACATAAGAATGTGCAAAAATTACAAAGTTATATCTTATAGGTCCCTTGTATTTTCTGACCATCAAAAATAGTAAGTAGAATGCTCAAGAAATCAGGAAGGAGTTCTTATAATCAATGATATTATCATCAGTTTGTTTGTTATTTTCAATGAGTTTTCTAGTTCGAAAAGGAGGTACGGGAAGATATGTAAAGATCAGTCTAATTTAATATGCAAATAGCAGATTTATCAAGAGCATACCAAGAAGCAAAAGCTTATGTATATGTTGCTCGGCTTTTGTTTCCTGCATGATCCTTCTCTCTATCTCTGCAGACTGAAGAAAATAGGAATTGAGTCAGTTGAGAAATAACAGGGTATCTGGATCAGTTCCAAAGCAAATTCAACACAATAAAAGGGTATCCCATGATAATATCCAAGAGACTTACCCGTGTACTTTCTACAGTATTGGCCTCGTAGAAAGAGCTTTGCCTGCTGCATAATGATCCCATGCTTTCTAGGACAATAGAAAGCACAGAAAACAACTAATCCTTCTGTGGTGATTATTCAAGGAGACTTTATAAAGAATAACTCCATTTTGGAAGGATGATAAATTAAGAAGCTATTAACCTTCTGCAATTGAAATAAGAAAAAGAATTATCGTGTTGTTTATGCCTAAAAAAGAAAAAGAAGTAATAACAATCTATAGAAAATACATAAGATTGCAATGTGGTACAACATATGCAGCAAGATTATTGTACTATTCATTTTTACATATTTACTTTATGATATGAACAGGCTAGAGTAGAAGAGAAGAGAGAGATCTAGGGGAGAGCAAGAAGAAGAAAGACGGCTAGGGTTTGAGAGGAGAGAAAGAGAGAGGGGAATACCTGAATTATAATATTGCATGCCATCACAAGAGGGTCCCCGGGCCTATTAATACCCGGGGACAAGGGGGCTGGCCGGCCCCCCCCCAGTAGGGGCTGAACCGGTGTGGTTCAGCCCCTATTCTCTATTTATTGCTGCGAGGGGGCTGAACCGGATGGTTCAGCCCCGTTGTCTTGTACCTCCTTGCGCCGTCTTGAATATTGTTGGCCTGTGAACTGTAACGGATGCGGCGGCATAACATTCCCTCCCCCATCAAGAGCCACCTTGTCCTCAAGGTGGAAATCCGGGAAGTGCTCGCGGAACTCCAGAAGATCGACCCAAGAGTTGTGCGTATCAGATAGGTGCTTCCACTTGACGAGGACCTCGAGGCGGTACTCCGTGCCCCGCTTCTTCCACTTGGTAAGTAAGATAGTTTCTGGTGACGGTCGCAGTTCCCCGCTGCTAGTGGCCTCCGGAAGGACGGGGTCGGCCTGGACCGAATCCCCAAGTTTCCTTTTCAGCACGGAGACGTGGAAAGTTGGGTGAATGCGCGACCCCTCTGGGAGTTCCAAGGTGTAAGCAACTTGACCCACTCGCCTGATGATTCTGAAGGGTCCGTAGTACCATGGAGCCAATTTCTGATTGGCCCGCCGAGCGACCGAGAGCTGTCTGTAGGGTTGGAGACGGAGGAAAACCTCATCCCCCACAGCAAATTCCCGTTCCCTACGATGCTTATCCGCTTGGACCTTCATGCGATCCTGCGCTGTCCGAAGATTGTCCCGCAAGAGGGTGAGCGTCTGGTCCCGCTCCTGAAGTGTCCGGCCCACTGCCGGCAGAGATGTACTATCTGGCTCATAGGAACTCAACGTGGGAGGTGGGCGGCCGTAGACCACCTCAAAAGGGGTGAGCTTGCTCGCGGTATGGAACGATGTGTTGTAGCAATATTCCGCCCAGTGTAACCACTGGGTCCAAGTCCGCGGTTCATCCATCACAAAACATCTCAAGTAGGTCTCAACACCGCGATTGAGCACCTCTGTCTGCCCGTCGGTCTGAGGATGGTTGGCAGTGCTCATGCGCAAAGTGGTGTCTTGCAGGCGAAATAACTCCTTCCCGAATTTGTTGACGAACACTGGATCTCTGTCTGATATGATGGCGCGAGGAACCCCGTGGAGACGCACTATCTCCCTGGCAAAAAGGTCTGCGACGGACTCGCCTGTGTAAGGGTGGCTCAAAGCCAAGAAGTGACCGTATTTGGAGAGCTTGTCGACCACTACGAGAATGACCGATTTGCCCTGAGACTTGGGTAAGCCGTCGATGAAGTCCAAAGAGATGGTATCCCAAATCTGATGAGGAATTGCCAGGGGAGTGAGCAATCCGGCCGGGGACGTCGTCTCGTATTTCTGTCGTTGACAGATGTCGCATTCGCTGACAAACTTTTGAACATCTCGCCGCATTCCCTTCCAGAATACATTCGCCCTTACCCGCTGTAGGGTACGCAGGATACCGGTGTGGCCCCCGGTAGGAGAGGAATGGAACTCCCGTATCATGATGGTGCGCCAAGGTGACGTGGCGGGAATGACGAGCCGGCCCTGATAGTACAACCGCGCGCCCTGTAGGTGATAGCCGGCCTCGGTAGGGTGACCGTGCTGTAGTGCCTCGACAATGTCACGGAGAGCTGGATCCTGTTGTACTGCCACATGAACCTCATCTAAGGAATCAATCAGCGGTCCGGAAACATGTGCTAGGGATCCCTCTGGTAACCGAGATAAGGCGTCTGCCACCACATTCTCCTTCCCCTGCTTGTAGACAATCTCGTAGTCATAGCCTAGCAGCTTCGTCAACCATTTTTGCTGGAGGGGAGAGGCCAGGTGCTGTTCCAAAAAATGCTTCAAGCTCTGGTGGTCCGTACGGACCTGAAAGTGCCGCCCCAATAAATAAGGCCGCCACATTGTCACCGCATGAAGGATGGCTAGCATCTCCTTCTCATAAGTAGATAGCCCCAAAGTCCGGGGCGCTAAAGCCTTGCTGAAATAAGCTATCGGCCGGCCCTCTTGCATCAACACCGCGCCGATTCCGACTCCTGAAGCGTCGGTCTCCACCACAAAGTCTTTGGAAAAGTCCGGCAGCGCCAGCACCGGAGTAGTCGTCATGGCCCGTTTCAGGGCCTGGAATGCCGCCTCTGCTTCTGCCGTCCAGTCAAAGGCGTCCTTCTGCAACAGCTGGGTCAAGGGTCAGGCAATCTTCCCGTAGTCCTGCACGAACCGGCGGTAGTAGCCAGTCAACCCGAGAAAGCCCCGTAGGGCCCGTATCGTCGTGGGTTGTGGCCAGGTCACCATGCTCTCGATCTTCTTTGGGTCCGCCTGAACCCCACGGGAGGACACTAGGTGGCCCAAGTACTCGACTTCCTCCTGCCCAAAAGAGCATTTGGAGCGCTTGGCGTACAGCTTGTGCTCCCTCAAAATACTCAGAACATGGTGGACGTGCTCCAGATGATCTTCCCAGTTCCTGCTATAGATCAGTATGTCATCAAAGAAAACTAGAACGTACCGACGGAGTAATGGCCGGAAGATCTCGTTCATCACTGCCTGGAAAGTAGATGGGGCATTGGCCAGCCCAAACGGCATCACCAGGAACTCGTAGTGACCGTCGTGGGTGCGAAAGGCCGTCTTGTGGATGTCCTCCTCTTTCATCCGAATCTGATGGTACCCAGACCGGAGGTCCAGCTTGGTGAATAGGCTAGCTCCATGCAGCTCGTCCAGCAACTCCTCAATCATCGGGATAGAAAATTTATCTTTAATAGTGGAGCCATTCAGGCCCCGGTAATCCACACAAAAGCGCCACGAGCCATCCTTCTTTTTCACAAGGATGATCGGTGAGGAGAAAGCACTAGTGCTGGGACGGATGATGCCAGTGGATAACATCTCGCGTACACTGCGCTCGATCTCTGCCTTCTGGATATGCGGGTAGCGATAAGGCCGGATATTAGTCGGATCTGATCAGGTCTTCAACTGGATCTGGTGGTCCCGGAACCTAGAGGGTGGCAAAGAAGACGGCTCCTGAAAACATCCTCGAACTGTGGCAGCAACCCCTGTATCTGCTCTGGTTCGGCTGTTGTGCCCGGTTTCAGGGCCTCGATCCCCAGAATCATGGCTATAGTACTGCCCTCCTCCTCCATCCTCTGTAAGCTCCGAATGGAAATCTCCTTTAGCGGCGGTGATCTAATGCCATGCAGGCAATGCTCTGTTCCCAGATGCGTAAACTCCAATGTCATCTTTTCCCAGTCCGTCGTGACCCTCTTGAGCTGGCGGAGCCACTGCACACCCAAAACCATGTCAGACCCCCGAATCGGCAAAAGGTAAACATCCGTCTGGCATACATAACCCTGAATTCGCAGCTCCACCCCTTTTAGGACCCCCTCACACCGTAGTTTGCTGCCGTCCGCGACCATGGCCTGGAAGGAAGCTCCCTGATCTACTGCACACCCTGCCTTCAGTGCTGCTGCGGGGGTGATAAAATTGTGGGTGCTCCCACTATCGATCAAGATGGTCACCCGCTCGTGTCCCAGCCTCCATGAAACGCGTAACATGAACGGTGCGGGACATCCCTCCATGGCTTGCAGGCAGATTCCAAACTCTGCCAGGTCCAGTTCCTCCACCTCCTCACAACTGATGGGTTCTTCCTCGTCCTCCTCCTCTCGTAACATAAAGACTTGTACCTTCTGACATCGATGTCCGGGAGTGAACTTTTCGTCGCAATTGAAACATAACCCTTTGTCCCTCCTGGCCTGTAGCTCTGGCCAAGTCAACCGAGTCACAGTCGGTCGTACTGCAGGTGGCGGGTCTCGCCGTCCGGCTCCTGGTGCTGCAGGTACTGCTGGAGTTGGCCGTGTTGTCCCCCGATTGCGCTGGCGGTTGAACCGCTCCTCCTGTATCCGAGCTAGACTAATGACATGGCTCAAACTGGACGGCAGGTATGCGTGGACTTCGTCCCTCAGATGGTCCTTCAGTCCCGAAATGAAACAACTGAGAAGGGTCTTTTCGCCCCAGTTGACCCGATTTGTTAACCGTTCGAACTCAGTGCGGTACTCCATGACCGTTCCCTTCTGCCTGAGCTTCTGCAGGGTGGCCTCCATATCCTCATACTCCAGGGGGCCGAAACGGGCCGTAAACCCTTCCACAAAATAGTCCCATGGGGCGTAGCCCTGGTTGCGGACAAACCACTGCGCCCACTGGTACGCGTCATCCTCCAAATGAAACGAGGCCAACTGCACCCATTGATCCTTGGGGATCTCCTGGTAGGTAAAGAACAGCTCGGCCTATTGTACCCACTCCAAGGCGTCGCCGCCCCGGAATTTTGGAAAATTCATCCGAGTCCTCTTCGGTTGCATGTACGCCCGCTGATTTGCCCCTCCATTCCTCCCGAATTCCGGTTCGTGTCCTCCATGCCGGAATGGGTCCGCCATGAGATTTGGTCGCCCATAGTAATCGTGTTGATCCCCCTCTTCATATACGTGTCTTGGAGGGTTTTCCCGCCAAGGATCTCCTTGCCCCATCCGCATCGGGGCCCCAAAGGGTGGTGGCATGGGCAGAATTCCGTTTCCAACTACGGTCGGGCCTCCCATAGGTGGCGGCGGCCTGAAATTCTGCTCCGGGGCTCCAATTTGACGTCCGGCAGCCCCTCCGGCGATCCCACCACCGGCGGCCACCCCTCCAGGGCCGGACCAACTCCCGGCGACCTGCTGGTGGGGAGTGGAGGTCGGTCCGGCCGGCGGCCTGGCGGCAGCGGCGCCCGCCCAGGCGCTGGGCGGAAACGGCGCCGTCTGCCCTAGCGCGCCTGGCACGACTACGGGCGCTCCCTGGCCGCCCGTACGTGCTGATTCCTGGCCGGGGTAGGCGTAGGGCATCACGCCAGTCCCCCCCGTGCCTCCTCCGTTGATTGGCGGCGCTGGATTTGACGTTTCTCCGGTGTAATCGCTGTTTCCGTTCGATTTTCCCCGTAGGGACTGCGTTAACAACGCCTTGAGTTCATCCAAGCGTCCTTCCATCCGTTCCTCCAGATTTTTGGTGGTTGTCTTGACTTGTTCCTCGATGCCGGCCACCGAATCCGCCAAGGTGACGTAGTTCTCCTCGATGGCGGCGAGGCGAGCGATTTCAGCTTCGGTGCGTGTGGTAACCATGGTCGTAGGAGCGATGCTCTGATACCAATTGATATGAACGGGCTAGAGTAGAAGAGAAGAGAGAGATCTAGGGGAGAGCAAGAAGAAGAAAGACGGCTAGGGTTTGAGAGGAGAGAAAGAGAGAGGGGAATACCTGAATTATAATATTGCATGCCATCACAAGAGGGTCCCCGGGCCTATTAATACCCGGGGACAAGGGGGTTGGCCGCCCCCCCCCCCCCCAGTAGGGGCTGAACCGGTGTGGTTCAGCCCCTATTCTCTATTTATTGCTGCGAGGGGGCTGAACCGGATGGTTCAGCCCCGTTGTCTTGTACCTCCTTGCGCCGTCTTGAATATTGTTGGCCTGTGAACTGTAACGGATGCGGCGGCATAACACTTTATTTTATATTTTATTATTTTAAATTAGACTAGCGAAATGGGTACGGGATACCGCGTGCACAGTGTCCATCCAACAGCGGCAGTATTCTAGCCATAGCAAATGTTCCCCGCAGGCATTGTTTGGCAGTGGCAAAACCTCAGGCAGCCGCGCGATTTTCCTTCCATGTAAAAGCTTTTTTTTTTGCTTTATCTTTCAAAAATCAAGAAAACTTTTATAAAAAATTTGATGTCACGTGGACACAAAAAAAATTTGAAAATGCACTTTCATGTCACCCCAAACCTGAGGCATTAAAACTATAGATACTTTATATTAGATGAAAAGATTTGTATGGCTTATGTAACATAAATGTTACATAAGCCATAAAAAAGCAGGGTAAGGTTTGCCTACATTTCACCCTTGTGGTGGGACCCTTCCCCGGACCCTTGCTGCGCAGGGATGCTTTGTGCACCACACTGCCCTTTATATAAAATTTATGTTATAGATTAATTATTGGGACATCCTCTCCAACTTTGAATAATTACAAAGACCTCCCCTCTATCTTTCAAAATTATCACCTCCCTCTCTAAGTTTACATTATTAAAAATAAACCACTGGACTGGCATCCAACAAGTTTTTCTTATACACGAGTGACAATGCACAGGGCCCCCGTGTGACCGCGACAATACATCCGTCAGTGGTCGTCTGCTTTCGAGTTCATGGGCTTCGCACAACGACACTCCCGCTGCTCGCAGTCGCCCATAGCACAGTACTCCGATTGTTGTTTGATTTTCTAATGCACTCGGGGGACTACGAGCGACGGGAGTTCCATTGTGCGAAGCCCGTGCGCCCGATAGCAGACGAGCACAGGTGGAGATACTATCATGGTTAGGGTACTGACGCGGCCGCACGGGAGCCCCCCCCCCCCCCCCATGCGCTATTACTCGTCTCTATAGTTGCTCACAAATCTTCATTACCCCACAACCCACATAGAGATCGAGTGACAGGCAGAATTGTACTCAGGGTATGGGCGAAGCCTGGCACCTAAGAGCAGGTGAGAATGCTCGTAAATATTATATTTTATTACATCAAATTTTATTGTGTTTAAATTTTATTATAATTTAATTTTCATTTTAATTACTAATGTTTTATATAAATGATTTATAGATAAATATTGATATAAATTTATAGTTATAGATATAAATGTTTATCGATTAAATATATTTATTAGACGTATTATTATATAATATCTACTCTACAACAACACTCAAGTCTTTGTCCCACCATAGAAATAAATGTGTATCGATTAAATATATTTATTGTATGTATTATTATATAATAGCTACTCTACAACAACACTCAAGCCTTTATCCCACCATAGTGGGGTCGGCTATATGGATCCTTTGTCGCCATTGCGCCTTATCTTTAATCACAGTCTCACTAATGCCCAAGTACATCATGTATTTCCTTATAGTTTCATTCCAAGTCTTTTTTGGTCTACCCCTCCCCCGTTTACCATGTCTAGTGACTAAACTCTCCCAACGCCTAACAGGTGCCTCTAATGATCTCCTATGTACATGTCTGAACCATCTTAAACGAGCTTCTCGCATCTTCTCTACAATTGGCGCCACTCCTGTCCTATCCCTGATACATTCATTCCTAATTTTATCCAGTCTCGTGTGACCACACATCCACCTAAGCATTCTCATCTCCGCAACTCCCATTTTTTGCTCATGTACACCATTCACTGCCCAACACTCAGAACTGTAGAGCATGGCTGGCATAATTGCAGTACAGTAAAACTTGCCTTTAAGTTTTAATGGTACTTTACGATCACATAAGATCCCAGAAGCGCCTTTCCACTTCAACCAACCTGCTTGGATTCTATGTATCACATCTTTATCTACACCTCCATCTTTTTGAATTATCGATCCCAGATATTTAAAGCACTCACTGCGGGAAATATCTTGGTCACACAATTTAATGACGGAGTCATCCCACCTTCTTGCACTACTAAATTTAAGCTCTATATACTCCGTCTTTGTCCTGCTAAACCTAAAACCCTTCTTTTCTAAAGTGTCTCGCCAAGATTCAAGTTTCGTGTTTACACCCTCGCACGTCTCATCGACCAAAACAATATCATCTACAAATAATAAACACCAAGGTAGTGCTTCTTGGATATGTCTGGTGAGTTCATCTAAGATAAGGGTAAAGAGATAAGGGCTTAAAGCTGACCCTTGATGTAAGCCAACGGCGATAGGGAATTCCCGTGTTAATCCTCTGGATGTCCTCACCCTGGTCACTGAATTTGTATACATATCTTTGATTACGTCAATGTATGATACATTTACACCTTTCTTTTCTAAAACTCACCAAGACCTCTCTTGGAACCCTATCATAGGCCTTATCCAGACCGATAAACAACATATACAAATCTTTCTGTCTTTCCCGATAGTTGTCAATGAGTCTCCTTAAGAGATGTATAGCTTCCATGGTTGACCTCCTGACATGAATCCAAATTGATTCTCTAAGACGCTAGTCTCTCATCTTACTCTTCTCTCTATTACTCGTTCTCATAGTTTCATAATATGACTCATTAATTTAATTTCCCTATAATATCTACTCTATTATATTATATTCCAATACTTTTACAGTAGCTATCCGAATGTCCACCGTCCGTCAATCATCGATGGATTCCTGTTCATGGCTTAAGTTTTTTATTAATAGTATATATGTATGTTAACAATTTAAACTTAGAATTCATGCTGTTTTCAGAGTTGTCACATACCATTTGCAAGAAATTTAGCTAAAAAACAGCTATGTACAACCCCAGCTTAACTCGCAGCCACATGCTCTGCTGCAAGCAACTGTAGATTGCCCTGAGCTCAAACCTCAAAATCTTTTGTTGGGAGGTGATACCTAGATTATTTTTATCACATCAACCAATAACATATCATACACCTTAACTATCTCCTGAAAACTCTACAAAGAAGAAGAATATGTCAAGTGGAGGACAAAGCACGGATACTTGCAACAATCTTACGTACCGAAACTCTCGGAAACTCATCATTGAAACTCTTCGAAACAATTTCTTTTAATTTAAAATAAAAAAGTTTCAATAACTCCCGAATACTTTTGGATACACTCAAGTATGCTCGAAAATACTCAAAAATTGTGTAGGTTGCAATGATAATATGGAGAAAGGTATGAGTCTGGCTGTTAAGTATGGGAATCAATTGACTATTCAGTTACACTCATGAGTCCTATCTATAATATGATAGGATTTTGGACACATAAACTTTGACTTTATTTAATATATGACACATTTGTTCTCAGGAAATTATTTTGGAGAGCAAATTTTAATTCACAAATGATTGAGGCGCAATATTTTTTGCATGTCGAATGTATCTTGCAATTCATACGATATGAAGGAAACAAATATATATAATCTTACATCCCAAAAAACATGGTCCTGAGTATGCAATAATAGAAAACAAAGACTCTAAATAACGATTTACACGTGCAGGTGGCGGCGGAATAGGGCAACAGTGAGGATCCAAGGCTGTTGTAGTCTTCGGGATTTGTCGGTTGGCTGGGGGCAAATCTGGTCGGGCTCGGGTGGAGGTTTTTTAGTGGTCAAAATGTCGAAATAGATGGATTGTGGATCTGGGGTTGTGAGCAGAAAGGGAATTTGGTTCTGGATTGCAGTTATGGGCTAGGATTGGGGATGGGGTGGGATCAGTGGTGGACGGCGGGTGTGGATAGGGGTCGGGATGCTATTAGGTTGAGGGGAGAAGAGTATTTGAGGCTTGTGGTTTTAGGAACAGGGGGAAACAGTCGGGCTCTGGACAGGTGGGATCGGAAGAATGACAGGGTTCAGCGGTAGTGAGAAGCGAGGGGAAGGACTTACGGAACAGGGGGTGGCTGGCGAGGATCAGGGAAGGAGGCGGGGAGGAGGTCGTCGCCTTGGAGTCGCACCAATGAGGGGGATTTCTCTGAGTCACACCGAGATGGGACCGGTAGTTCCTCAAGTGGAAGCAAAACCATCGATCCCCAAAACTGCCTCCTACAACATGTAATAACATATAACTAAAATAGAGCACTCGAATCGGACGGCTCATATCATCCAAGACGATCGGGTGTCAAATACAGCTCGAAATAAATGAAATAATGCATAAAACCGACTTGGAACGACCGTCCGGACGCATCCGTGAAAACGGCATATCGCCCGAACGGATAGCAGTTCATCGCCTCCAGCGGGAATAAACGTGCATGGGTCGGTGATTTCCATCAACTCCCCCCGACTTAAAAATACTCATCTCCTGTGAATGAAGATGGTCATACTCTTGGCGTAGCCCAGGGGCGAGCCGCTCAAGCTCCTCTGGAGAAATCCAAGTGTCATCTGAAATCGGGCGGCTGCTCCAACAAACAAGATATCGCAATATATCTCGCTCGCCTACTATTGCGAGATCATGGTCAATGATCTGAAGTATATCTCTGACGATAACAGGTAAATCTGAATGAAATGTATCTCCGTCTGAATGTTGAACTGGTGGAACCGTGGAACCGTCGGTGTTGCGAGGTGGCCATCAAGGCGAGACTCATAAGACTGAGGTTGGGTCGAAGTGGAGGGAACTAAAGGAAGTTATGGTTCCGGTGTGGGTGTGGAGAAGAGATCCACATACACGCGCTCCTCGTAGTAAGGAGTCAAGTCCTCTACATTAAATACTCGGCTTGTTCCTATATTTTGAGGGAAGTTAATCTCATAAGCATTTGTGTCGATCCGTTACATGACTGTATAGGGACCCATTTGGCGAGCGCTTAGTTTTTTTATTGTTCTATGTGGGAACCTCTCAGATCGTATGTGAATCATCACCTACTCCCCAGTTTCAAAAATGTGTTCCCTTCTGTGTTGATCTACTTGAGTTTTATAGTAATCATTACTCATTGCAATTTTCTATCAGACTGACTCGTGAAGTGCATGCACATGCTTCCTATGTTCATAGCCTAACATGATGTGGAATGGACTCAGACCAGTGGTCATATTAACTGAACTATTATATGCAAACTTGGCTATGGGTAGGACGGAATCCCAGGTAGAAGGACTATCCCCAACGAGACATCGCAAAAGAGTTCCTAAGCTATGGCTGACAACCTCGGTTTTCCCATAAGTCTGTGGGTGATAGGCGCAGGAAAACCTCAGTGTCGTACCAATTTTCTTCCACAACATTTTTCAAAAATAGCTCATGAATCGAACGTCGCGGTCGAAAACTATAGAAGTGGGTAGAGCATGATAATTGAATTCTTCTTTAAAAAATAGAGCGGCCACATAAGAAGCATCAATAGTCCTACGACAAGGAATAAAAAGGGTCATCTTAGAGAAATGGTTCACCACAACAAAGATAGAATCGAGTTTCCTAATGGTGCGAGGGAGCCCGAGTACAAAGTCCATGCTAATATCGGACCAGAGCCTCTGTGGAATAGGAAGTGGAGTGTATAATCCTGTGGGCTGGCGTGATCCCTTCGCGGTCTGAGAGACTCGACCATGTCTAACAACCCGTGTAAAATCCTTCTTCAGGCTAGTCCAAAAGAAATGATCCTCAAATAACGCAATCGTCTTGTCCCGACCAAAATGTTTTGTTGCTTTGTCTGCGTGTAGCTCCCAGATAAGGAAATCTCGGAGGGACGTCTAAGGTACGCAGAGGCAAGAGCCCATGAATAAGTAATCGTCCGAGATCACATAACCCTCACGTAACTCAGGAGGATCTCTCATCAGAGCTGCATAAATATCACCAAAATCTGGGCACTTCGGGTAGTCGAAAACTACACGCTCAAAGCCCTCAACTCATGTGCTCATAGTATGGAGGATGCTGACTCGGGGCGTCAGCCGGTTTGTTCTCAACATCATCCCGGTGTTTGAAAATGCAGTGGTAATCTAGCATAAACTCCACCCATTTCGCGTGGCGGTGACCTAATTTCTTCTGCGAATCGAGGTATCGCAGGGTCTGATGATCTGAGTACAAAACAAACTCCTTATGTAGGAGATAATGATGCCAATAACGAAGTGCTTGCACAAACGCATAGAACTCGACGTCATAATTTGAGTACTTTTGTCGAGCGTCATTCAGTTTCTCACTTAAGTAAGCAACTAAATGACCCTCCTGACTAAGTACTCCTCCAATACCAACTCCTGGCGCATCACAAGCCACCTCGAATGCCTTAGAGAAATCTGGAAGGCGTGGAACATGGGCAGATGACAACTTTTCCTTAATCTCTTCGAATGCTCGAGTGGCCGCCTTCGGCCACACAAAATCTCACTTACATAGGCAACTCGTAAGAGAGACAATAATAGAGCTGAAACTTCTGACAAACCTCCAATAGAAGGTGACAGGTCCATGGAAACTACGGGACTCATGAATGTTCGTCGGGATAGGTCACTCACGGATGGACTTAACCTTGTCAGGATCAGCTGAAATTCCAGATGCAGATATTATACACACAAAATCTCACTTACAGAGGCAGCTCGTAAGAGAGGCCATAATATAGCTGAAACTTTTGACAAACCTCCAATAGAAGGTGACAGGTCCATGGAAACTATGGGCCTCATGAATGTTCGTCGGGATAGGTCACTCACGGATGGACTTAACCTTGTCAGGATCAGCTGAAATTCCAGATGCAGATATTATACACCCAAGAAAATGGACCGATGTAGATAGTAACGAACATTTCTTCAAGTTGATATATAGATGCTCCTTCCGAAGGAGATCAAATACCAAACGAACATGGTGCAAGTACTCGGTGCGGCCCTGGTTGTATATCAATATATCATCAAAATATACCATCAAAAACTTGCCCATGTAGGCTCGCAGAATCTGTGTCATCACCCTCATAAACGTGTTGAGCACGTTCGATAACCCAAATGGCATAACTAGCCACTCATACAAATTGTCCTTCGTCTTGAAGGTCGACTTTCACTCATCCCCATCTCTCACTCTAATCTGATGGTACCCGCTACAGAGGTCAAACTTCGAAAAGATCTGGGCACCAGCCATCGCATCAAGGAGATCATCGAGGTGGGGAATGGGAAACGTATTTCACCGTGATTTTATTAATGGCACGACTATCAATGCACATGCGCCAGCTCCCATAATTCTTTGGAGTAAGAAGGGCAGGTACTGCACATGGACTAAGACTCTCGCGTATGAAGCTCTTCCTAAGAAGTTCATCAACTTGTCGCTTTAGCTCGACGTGTACAATCGGGTTCATACGATATTGGGGTAAGTTGGTCAGTGAAGCCCCTGGGACTAAGTCAATCGCATGTTGGATGCTCTCTCTTTGCCTGGGTGATGCAGGACGGCGCGTAGGGTTTGCGCGCCTGTCGGCTATTTCTAGGAAACCCTAAATGTATGCAATTTAAAAAGATTGAAATTTGAGCGGGCGTGCACGAACTTTAAGAAATTAAGCAACAATTTTTTTGTAAAGCATAAAATTACTATTTTTGTTTAAAATGGACTTTCTTAAAAAAATGATTCAATTCTAAATTCGGGGAAAGAAGTTCACAACTTTCGTTCCGTTCCCCCGGTTGTAGCAAGCGGAAATCGTGAACTCCAAATACGTTTTCGTTTGGAGTTTTCGACGTAGCGTTCGCTGACAAAACCCGGCGAAAATCCAACAAGGAATCTAATATCCTAAAGAGAGAATTTAGATGCACACAAAGGAGGTGGAAGAAACAAATTACCCACGGAAAGAGGCGTCTTTCCGCAACCGAAGTCGACGGCGATCCCGCGAGGAATTCCTCGTCACCTTCGATCTCCCGCTCCGAGGTCGACCGCTATAGCAGTATAGCACACGGGCACCACGGAATAAATTCGCTCACTCTCACACTAAGTGGTTCCACGGAATCTCAAACACTCAATAGTGTAAGGAGGCCACAAACTAAACAACCTAATTTCTCACTCACTTTCACACCCAAAGTGGATCCTCGAAATCTCTAGGCGAATGAAAGGGGAGATAGAATCCCACCCATGAAACTCATGGCAGCAACCTTCCTCAAACAGCACTCAAACAAATTGAGGGTTTAAAATAACTCAAACAGTATTTTGATGATACTATTCATCAATCAACAGGCAATAATTAGCATACGGGTACTGTTCATCATCTCCTCTACTCGTCTACAGAACTGAGAATGCCCCTCACGGGAACAAATGACCTTCTATTTCTGAATTCAAAACAGGAATCCAACTAAGTTTTCACCCAAGCATACAATAGAACTTTTCCTCAACAGTAACATCAACAGGAATCGACGGGAAGCCAACAGCAACAGGACATCAAAACTCACTATTCATCTTCTTCTTCTGCGATCAAGCTGCAGGTCGAGCGCAGGAACCATTCCCCAAAACAGCGGTTCTTCTTTTTTTTTCTCCCCCCAAAGCGATCGACTGATCTGTTTTTAACCTCGTCGTTTCGGCCACAACCCACGAACGTAAACCGCCCCCGTCACGATGGCAGAACCAGCGGCCATTAATGGAGGAGGCGTGGCTTCTGGCGGGATGTGGGTGTGGAAGTTTTCCCTGGTGCAGCGCCTAGATCGGGAGCAGCGATTGAGCCCATATCGTAATGGCTGAACCCGCCTATCCTGCAGTTCTGGATCGGGAGGAGGAACAGGGCCACGTTGTTAACGCAACTTAGACAGTTAGACCGGCTTGAACAGTTAATAAAGACTTTTAATATATATATATATACATATATATATATATTTATCCCAAACATAAACATTATGCAGAAATTGCAAAACGATACAATATAATGTTGACATAATTAAAATATGACTCATGGCCGGTAGAGGTCCGGTCGGGTGCGGCGTCGGGCACTTCGTCGTCGACCTGATCGGGGCTGGTCTCCACCACTGGGTTCTCGCTAACTATATGAGTTCTTTGATAGGTCGCCCTTCGACTCCGGGAGGCGCGCTGATTAACGTCATCAGTCTTCCGCTGCGCGAGTATCAAGAGAAGGTCGCATCGGCCTACCTTGATTTGAAGACCAAGTTCGACCAGCTGGCGATCTGCGAGCCAAATCGCAGACTTGCCGTGCTGGAGATGCGAGTTGCGAAGACGGATGAGTTCAAGAATCGGTTGGTCGGCGCGTAGTCCAAGTTCTATGCGATCAACGACCTGGAACGTCGCGCCGCGATGCTGGAACACCGGCAGGAACTCCAGCATGACGAACTTTGCGACATGAGGACGAGCATGGGCTCTGTCGACACACTTGCGAGGATAGATGATCACATCCGGCAAGGCGAGGAGCATTTAGCCAAGGCGAACGAGCATTTCCACCGCGCGTGAGATCTAGGATGGGTTGGGTGATATGCTCAAGCCACTGATAGGCGCGGGAATCTCCAGATGCCTTAGGCCGCTTTTCTTTATTTTTTCTTCTATCCGCCTTGTAATAGCCTTAGGCGATTTGTAAGTTAATTGATTTGATAATTCATGTTTGTGAGTATGAATTTTTGTTCTTTGTTTGTTCTTTTCTTCTTGCGACCTGTTATGATGTTTAATGCTTGGTCTTCATGTCTGCGAGTATGGTCTTTTTTATGTTGAATTTGGCGAGTTGTCGATTTTGCAGTTTGCGAGATTCTAGCTGCGCTAAGCGCTCCGCGACATGTCGGGCTGCTCAACGGGCGACTATCGCTCCCCCCCCCCCGCCATTTTTCTTTGTCAATAAATTGGGTGGGGTGGGGGGTACGATGTTACCTTTCCGCGATTCTGTCATCCCTTGCGAGCTTTCAATCATCGCCTTCTTCATGCACTCTAATACTCGCACATCGCATCTCACTTATAGGATGGTGTCCGCTGAAGATGCTGCTACTCGCCGACAGAACTAAGCGGAACTCTTTTCTTCAGCGACTTTCAAGAAGTCGATCACTGTTCGCTCTGATTTGGAGGACTTCAAGGAGCGCTTTTTTCATAGGGCAACTTGGCGAGATTGCCTCGCGAGGATGAGCGCATCAACACATTTTTCGCAAACAAGCTCAACCTCTCAATCCTCCTCTTCGAAGTCGGGTTGCGACTTCCTCTCTGGTCGGAGTTCTGTCAGATCCTCCGGTATTATGGCCTAGTACCGGCGCAGATCAACCCCAACGATGTAGCGATCATCGTTGGGTATCTCTGCTTCTTGTGAGCAGAGAAGATAGCGTTCGACTTGTCGGTCTTCAGGAAGGTCTTCAACCCCGGGGCGACTAAGGAGGGCATCATCTTCTTCTGCAGCCATATCTGCACCATCGCAGGAACAGTGAACAAGGCTAATCGTTGGGGCGAGCGCTTTGTAGTTGTCGGCGGCGACTTTGAGTCAATACCTCGCCGCCCTCAGCAGTCGTCGGAGGTAGTCTTCCTCGCTCCTACCCTGCAAGGACCGCTAGAGGAGCTGCGCCAAGCTTTCGGGGGCGAAAGTTCGATGTCGCCTACTAGCAGCGACAAGTGGATGAGTTGCAGTGCGTCTTTCCTGGGGAAGGTAAATTCCTAGCGAGCTTCAACTATACTTATAAGCAAAGAATCGGGTCTACATTCAATGAGTAACACTGTGCAGATTATAGTTAATAATTCAAGGTTGATTCTGAGTATGCATAAGATATTATGCTGGGTAGGGTTCTTATTTAGGTAAAACACACAACACATGATAAGCATCGTGAAACTCAAACTCTGTTCAACAAAACCGATAATTGCTTCCCTTCATTCGTCCTTAACGTTGTCTCTTGTATCTTCATCATCATTCCTTCGGCTTCTTTATTTCCTCACACATCACGTGTTTTTGGTTACCTAATACCTATGTTATGTCCACCATTTGGGTTCAATTGGTGCCTCTTGTGTTCAAATATATCTTTGTTAATAATTCGAGGTTGCTTCTGAGAATGCGTACACTATTATGTTGGGTAGGGTTCCTAATTAGGTAAAACACACAACACATGATGAGCATCGTGAAACTCAAGCTCTGTTCAGCAAAATCGATAATTGTTTCGAATGCGTATAGGGAAGCAATTTGGACACACCGGACAATTTCTAACCATTTCCCTTCATCTGTCCTTAACGTTGTCTCTTATATCTTCATTATCATTCCTTCGGCTTCTTTATTTCTGCGCACATCGCGTGTTTTTGGTTACCTATGTTATGTCCACCATTTGGGTTCTCGCTCAGACTAATTGCCTAATTGGTGACTCTTGCGCTCAAATATATCTTTGTTTGAAACTCTTGCATCCAAAAGAGCTATGTCTATTACTCTCCAAATACTCAAAAACTTGTGGCCTTTGGGGATATAACTTTTCTAGAGGACACACCTTTTTTCACTCATACCCCCACATATCCTCCTACGGTTTGTCCTCTGCCTAACCCACCACAGTTGAGTCTTTTATTACTATTGTTTCAACTCCACCTGCATTTATTGCGCCATCCAAACCAACAGCTCGTGTTCCATCTCTCATACCAGCTCCAGAAGCATTTTCCTTCCATAAAAAGTACTCCGTCCATGGTAGATTTCTCAATCCGGATTCGTCTTCTACTGATGATACTCAAGCATCAGACAACAAATCTGGATTAAGCCATCAAAATTTAGTCAATACTTCGCTTCCTATTCTCCAACGAGCGTATATACAAGGATGTTGTTTTTAAGATTTATGGACCATTACCTATAATGCCAGATGTTTCATTTTACTAAAATTTGCTGGGGTAAGCTTGAGTAAACCAATTTGGAATCCAGGTTACGTTAATTTGCTGCCTACCTTTATTTCAAATTGAAGGACGTCTTCGAGGTGGATTGCAGGGTTTTTTTAACTCGTTGCAAGTAGTTCCCGCAAAAGAGAGCAATAGCGAAGGAAGAGGGAAAAAAACCTGGCAAATAGACGCCCTGGGCTGCGTCGTCGAACTGTGGGGACGGGCGAGACGCCTTGCAAAAACCCTAACCAGTTCCTGCTGTCGAGCTGCGAGGGGGGGGGGGGGGGGGGGCGAAAGAGGACTCCGCCAGTGTTTTGGCGGTGGAACCAGTAGAAATGCAGCATTCACTGCATCCTGGACTCAGGCACGGTCTTTTTTGAGCTCTCTCGTAACTTATGTACGCTCAAATTATTCTTTATTTATATTGAACGATGATATACGCATGTTGTTTTTGGTTTGCGGATATATTCAGGTCAAATAATTAGAGCATTGATATTGGTACCTCTTAAATTGCTATTTGTAGCCCACTTATATTTGTACTCATAGTGGATATTAGTACCCATAGTTGATATTTGTACGCAACCAAAATTTTTTTTAAAAAATGAATAAATAGTTAAAAGTTAATTTGTTAAATGTTTAATACATGATTTCATTCTATTGCAATACGCAAAATTCATATTTCATTCCAAACCGAACTGAAGTTAAATGTCCGATACATGATAAATATTCTTTGCGTCTCCCAAAAAACCTAAATAATAAGAAAATAACAATTAGCAAACATCAACTCAATAATAATCATAATTATTTATATTATCCGGTGCTAACCTTACGATTTAATTCATCCAAATGATTAAAAATCTCCAAATGTTACCAATAGAAATCTCAAAAAATCTGTCAAAATTGCACTACAAAGAAAAAAATTATAATTATCATTGAAGTAGAGAAGACACTAACAAGTAAAATTTTTTAGTAAGTAATCATACCTTGTCCTTAAAAAAGTCGGGTGATAAATGATTCATCTCATTCTGCTGCTTGTGGCTCATGGTATCTTGTCCAAACAAGAAATAACGGCAGTATTCTAGAGTTTTAGGGTAGAAAAAAATTGAGAAAAAATTAAAAAAAAAACTCACCGGAGAGGAAGGAGGTAGTCCTAATGGTGGAAAAGAGAGAAAATCCACACGATTTAGGGTCGGAAATCACCTAGGCGGGCGGCGGAAGGGGGGCAGGCGAGCGGAGGAAGGGGGCGGATGCGGGAACAGGAGGGAGGCTAGGATCGGCTGCTGTAAACCGTGGGTGAGGGGTGGGTACAATTAGGATTTTTTTATGTTTTAATAATACCTCTTATTTGAAAAAAAAAATAGGTACAAATAGGCATAAGTAGGGTATGAATATCATTGCCCAATAATTAATCATGCAGGACGAATTTTAAAGCTGTAGGGCATATTCAAAAATTAAATTCATATTTTTTTTTTTTGAAATAAATCACCTCGCCTAATAGAACATACATAATAGCACAAATCAGTATAATAACTGTTATCTGAGTATAAAATTTCTCTTTTTTTAGCTCCTTTGATAAGTCATTTCTAACTTGTTTGATCCATGGCTGAAATATTAGTGTTTATGGAGACAACCTCAGTTGGACGAGATACATGTTATTATTTGGTTCGGATAGCAATTATTTTATATATATATATTAAGATATGTATATATAGAATGCTATAAATAATTGGATTTAGATTTAAGTTACATTAACCCCGCGGAATTGCATCAGCCGCATGCCTTGGTTGAGGAAACCGCCCGTACCTTTTTTGGTAAAACCACCTGTGCAGTTTTGTAATAGCTTTCGGCCAGGGAGAAAACGGATCAAGCCGGCCTGTAGCTTTTGAAGCCCTCTCTCTCTCTCTCCCGTTTCTCTCTCTCTCTCTCTCGTGCGACGGAGAGGCCGCCGGCCTCGTGGTGTTTCGCCGTTGGAGAGGGTCGTGTCGCCGGTCTTGGAGGTGAGCCGCCGGCGTTGGAGAGGGAGTCGTCGTCGGGCTTGGCGGAGATCGTCGTGGACGTCGAAGGCTTGCGGTGGTGTAGTAGCCTTGACGGCGTTTTGATCTCGGTGGTGGCGTTTGTCTCCGGTGGCGGCGTTGGTCTCCGGTGGTGGTTGCGGTTGAACGTCGGAAATTGACGTTGAAGGTTCCGACGAACCTTGTGCGTCCGTTAATCGGATTGCAGTCCAGATTTCTACACTCACGCGGATCGTGCGCGTCCGGCGCATCTGCAGTGTTCCACCGGACGGTCTATTTCTTCACTTGTTATTTCCTTGTAATTGCTTTTATATAAATATATACTTGTGATTGTGCGCCGGCGGGTTTGCCGCGCGCAGTTTTTTCCTATATTGTATTCTTGTTTCCCTGCAATTTTTATAGCGGTGCCCTGCGGTTTGCACCTGATTTTTCAACAAGTGATATCAAAGCTAGGTTCGGTAGACGACCGTGATTGGACATTCTAGGAAGGGTTTGACTGTGGTGGTGAACGACTAGGTCCTCTTCTCACTCTCTCAAATCCGACCTTTGAACAAATCAGGTCTTCTAGTTTGCTGAGGGAAGCTATGGCAGGAAAGAATTCAGTGTTGGCAAGGTATTCAGTGGAGAAGTTTGACGGCAGCGGGAATTTCCGCTTATGGCAGATTCGGGTCAAGGATATGCTGGTCGAGCAGGGTTAGATCCAAGTGCTGCGGGGGCATGATTCTTTGCCCGATCCAGTGAAGGATTCTGAGTGGACTGAGATGGATGAGCGCGCAACTAGCGCTATTCGGATGTGCGTCGACGACAAGGTGCTGTTCAACATCGGTATTGAAGAGTCCGCTGTCACGTTGTGGGAGAAGCTTGAGGGACTCTACATGAGCAAGTCGTTGACCGCGAGGCTGTTACTGAAGCAGAGATTGTACGGCCTGAAGATGCAGGAGGGTGGTAACCTGCAGGAACACTTCAATGTGTTCAATGGACTTCTTAACCAACTGCATGTGGTTGGTGTGAAGGTGGAGGAAGAAGACAAAGCCATCTTGCTTCTTACCTCGCTCACAGCGTCATACAAGCACATGGTGACTACGCTTCTGTATGGAAGGATACGGTGGGGCTGGAAGAAGTCACGTCGGCGCTGTTATCCAGTCAGATGTTAAAGGACCCCACTCCTAGGGGTGACCAGATCTTGGCAGCGCATGGACGCGGGAGGAGTTTTGACAAAGGATCGAGCGGTGCACGAGCTCGGTCGGCGTCGAAAAAGGCAGTGACGTGTTACCACTGCAGACAGGTTGGTCACATTAGGAGAAATTGTCCGCAGCGTGCAGGAAGTTCTGGAACTTCGAAGGATGTCCAAGATGCGGGCTTAGTGACATTGGACCTGGAAGGAGATGATGGATTTTATTGCGTCACTGAGAGTCAGAGTGACTCTGATAGCTGGATATTGGATTCTGGTGCTTCGCAGCACATTTGCTCAGATGCAGGGATGTTCAGTTCACTGGAGGTGACGTCTGGGTCGGTCTTTCTGGGTGACGGCTCAGCATGTGAGGTCACGCGGACAGGGACGGTGGACATCAGGACGCATGACGGAGCAGAGCGTAGACTTGAGCAGGTACATCTGGTACCTAAGCTACGCAGGAATCTGATTTCGTTGGGCAGATTGGACTCCGGTGGGTGCAGTTTTGCATCGAGAGGTGGAGTTTTGACGGTGAGGCGAGGGCGCACCGTGCTCATGCGAGCTATGCAACGCAGTAGTTTGTACTGGCTGATGGGGGCCACGATGCGAGGTGGTGTTCCCATGTTTTCTGCGGCCGACAGGGTGGATGGTCGAGGTGGTGCAGGGGATCGCCCTTCTGGTAGTCTGACTAGGCGAGTCAGATTCAGCGATCCGGTTGCGTCGACATTCAGGGTTTGAGCCCAAGCAGGGATGAGTCGACTGGAGCAGGTCGGCTGACGCTTCAAGATTTTGGGGCGATGCTTTATGCAGTGTTTGCTTCGCGCAGTTGGTACTTCGTGCAGGTGGTGGCTCCGGATCCCGAACCAAGGTGGTGGATTGTTATTATTTGGTTCGGATAGCAATTATGTTATATTAAGATATGTATATATAGAAAGTTATAAATAATTGGATTTAGATTTAAGTTACATTAACCCCACGACCGTGAGAATTGCATCAGCCGCATGCCTTGGTTGTGAGGAAACCGCCCGTACCTTTTTTGGTAGAAACCACCTGTGTAGTTTTGTAATAGCTTTCGGCCAGGGAGAAAACGGATCAAGCCGGCATGTAGCTTTTGAATCCCTCTCTCTCTCTCTCTCCCGTTTCTCTCTCTCTCTCTCGTGCGACGGAGAGGCCGCCGGCCTCGTGGTGTTTCGCCGTTGGAGAGGGTCGTGTCGCCGGTCCTGGAGGTGAGCCGCCGGCGTTGGACAGGGAGTCGTCGTCGGGCTTGGCGGAGATCGTCGTGGACGTCGAAGGCTTGCGGTGGTGTAGTAGCCTTGACGGCGTTTTGATCTCAGTGGTGGCGTTTGTCTCCGGTGGCAGCGTTGGTCTCCGGTGGTGGTTGCGGTTGAACGTCGGAGATTGACGTTGAAGGTTCCGACGAACCTTGTGCGTCCGTTAGTCGGATTGCAGTCCAGATTTCTACAATCACGCGGATCGTGTGCGTTCGGCGCATCTGCGGTGTTCCACCGGACGGTCTATTTCTTCACTTGTTATTTCCTTGTAATTGTTTTTATATAAATATATACTTGTGATTGTGCGCCGACGGGTTTGCCGCACGCAATTTTTGCCTATATTGTATTCTTGTTTCCCTGCAATTTTTATAGCGGTGCCCTGCGGTTTGCACCTGATTTTTCAACAAGTGGTATCAAACCTAGGTTCGGTAGACAACCGTGATTGGACGTTCTAGGAAGGGTTTGACTGCGGTGGTGAACGACTAGGTCCTCTTCTCACTCTCTCAAATCTGACCTTTGAACAAATCAGGTCTTCTAATTTGCTGAGGGAAACTATGGCAGGAAAAAATTCAGTGTTGGCAAGGTATTCAGTGGAGAAGTTTGACGGCAGCGAGAATTTCCGCCTATGGCAGATTCGGGTCAAGGATATGCTGGTCGAGCAGGGTTTGATCCAAGTGCTGCGGGGGCGTGATTCTTTGCCCGATCCAGTGAAGGATTCTGAGTGGACTGAGATGGATGAGCGCGCAACTAGCGCTATTCGGATGTGCGTCGACGACAAGATGTTGTTCAACATCGGTATTGAAGAGTTCGCTGTCACGTTGTGGGAGAAGCTTGAGGGACTCTACATGAGCAAGTCGTTGACCGCGAGGCTGTTACTGAAGCAGAGATTGTACGGCCTGAAGATGCAGGAGGGTGGTAACCTGCAGGAATACTTCAATGTGTTCAATGGACTTCTTAACCAACTGCATGTGGTTGGTGTGAAAGTGGAGAAAGAAGACAAAGCCATCTTGCTTCTTACCTCGCTCCCAGCGTCATACAAGCACATGGTGACTACGCTTCTGTATGGGAAGGATACGGTGGGGCTGGAAGAAGTCACTTCGGCGCTGTTATCCAGTCAGATGTTAAAGGACCTCACTCCTAGGGGTGACCAGATCTTGGTAGCGCATGGACGCGGGAGGAGTTTTGACAAAGGATCGAGCGGTGCACGAGCTCGGTCGGCGTCGAAAAAGGCAGTGACGTGTTACCACTGCAGACAGGTTGGTCACATTAGGAGAAATTGTCCGCAGCGTGCAGGAAGTTCTGGAACTTCGAAGGATGTCCAAGATGCGGGCTTAGTGACATTGGACCTGGAAGGAGATGACGGATTTTATTACGTCACTGAGAGTCAGAGTGACTCTGATAGCTGGATATTGGATTCTGGTGCTTCGCAGCACATTTGCTCAGATGCAGGGATGTTCAGCTCACTGGAGGTGACGTCTGGGTCGGTCTTTCTGGGTGACGTCTCAGCATGTGAGGTCACGGGGACAGGGACGGTGGACATCGGGACGCATGACGGAGCAGTGCGTAGACTTGAGCAGGTACATCTGGTACCTAAGCTACGCAGGAATCTGATTTCGTTGGGCAGATTGGACTCCGGTGGGTGCAGTTTTGCATCGAGAGGTGGAGTTTTGACGGTGAGGCGAGGGCGCACCGTGCTCATGCGAGCTATGCAGCGCAGTAGTTTGTACTGGCTGATGGGGGCCACGATGCAAGGTGGTGTGCCCATGTTTTCTGCGGCCGACAGGGTGGATGGTCGAGGTGGTGCAGGGGATCGCCCTTCTGGTAGTCTGACTAGGCGAGTCAGATTCAGCGATCCGGTTGCGTCGACATTCAGGGTTTGAGCCCGACCAGGGATGAGTCGACTGGAGCAGGTTGGCTGACGCCTCAAGATTTTGGGGCGATGCTTTATGCAGTGTTTGCTTCGCGCAGTTGGTGCTTCGTGCAGAGAGTGCTTCGTGCAGGTGGTGGCTCCGGATCCCGAACCAAGGTGGTGGATTGTTATTATTTGGTTCGGATAGCAATTATGTTATATATATATATATATATATATATTAAGATATGTATATATAGAAAGTTATAAATAATTGGATTTAGATTTAAGTTACATTAACCCCACGACCGTGAGAATTGCATCAGCCGCATGCCTTGGTTGTGAGGAAACCGCCCGTACCTTTTTTGGTAGAAACCACCTGTGCAGTTTTGTAATAGCTTTCGGCCAGGGAGAAAACGGATCAAGCCGGCCTGTAGCTTTTGAAGCCCTCTCTCTCTCTCTCTCCCGTTTCTCTCTCTCTCTCTCTCCCGTTTCTCTCTCTCTCTCTCTCTCTCTCCCGTTTCTCTCTCTCGTGCGACGGAGAGGCCGCCGGCCTCGTGGTGTTTCGCCGTTGGAGAGGGTCGTGTCGCCGGTCTTGGAGGTGAGCCGCCGGCGTTGGAGAGGGAGTCGTCGTCGGGCTTGGCGGAGATCGTCGTGGATGTCGAAGGCTTGCGGTGGTGTAGTAGCCTTGACGGCGTATTGATCTCGGTGGTGGCGTTTGTCACCGGTGGCGGCGTTGGTCTCCGGTGGTGGTTGCGGTTGAACGTCGGAGATTGACGTTGAAGGTTCCGACGAACCTTGTGTGTCCGTTAGTCGGATTGCAGTCCAGATTTCTACACTCACGCGGATCGTGCGCGTCCGGCGCATCTGCGGTGTTCCACCGGACGGTCTATTTCTTCACTTGTTATTTCCTTGTAATTGCTTTTATATAAATATATACTTGTGATTGTGCGCCGGCGGGTTTGCCGCGCGCAGTTTTTTCCTATATTGTATTCTTGTTTCCCTGCAATTTTTATAGCGGTGCCCTGCGGTTTGCACCTGATTTTTCAACAATACACCTACGATCGCATGACGTTTCTCGCTAACATATATTTCTCCTATCTGATGTGGATTAAACCAATGCTCTCTCATGAATTAAAAAGAGAGCAAAATGCATAGAAAGTTAGGGACTTATAAGTGCCAGGCTGCCAGCTATAACTTTGTGCTGAAATTCAGATATGAATTTCCACTCATGGTAAAAAGTATATCAGATTTTCACCGATTTTGGCTATGTTTGGCACGGAGGATGGAAGAGCGTCCCTGATCCGCAATCACGGGTACCTACCCGCGGTTCAAATCCCGTAGTTTTTCACAGGTTTCAGCGTGAGCGCTGAAAAGGGCGTCCACCAAACTCTGTGTCAAACATAAAATTAGGGCATTGTTATATATAGATTATAGACCACGTTTGGTTATATACAAACCTAAATTTTGATTTTGCTTTTTTTTGGTCTTTTTCCCTACCATATACAAATTAAACCAAATTAATATCTTCTTCTCTTCCCAAAAAAAACATTTCCTCTTTTTTTCGAATACAGCCCTAGTCGCGCCCCTCCCGTGCGATAGCCGAAATCTCTCCCGATCCCGTCTCCCCTGCTCACTCCAAGGTCGTCGGTGGCCAATGTCGCCTGAAAAATCTTCGGCGAGCACTCCAATGACCTTCTTCAAGGCCAGCGACCCACCCTCTTCCGGCGATGGTGGGGTAAAAAGTATCCCGGATCTCTCCTCCCAAAATGAGATAATCAAAACCCTCACCCCTCATCTTCATTTCCTCCATTCGCTTCTACATTTGTTGTTGATTGGTGGATCGTTTCGTTCTACAGCGATATTGGGTCGGAATTTTTGGATTGTTTCACTTCTACCTTTGCTGCACTTCGTTCTACAGTGATATAGTTACCTAACCTGACAGAAACACTTGGAATCAATTGAACCTAAAACATTGATTCCAAGTGTTTCAGGTTCCGAAAATCATAACTACCCAAATCATTTGTTTTCTTCCAAAATTTGAGGGATGACTAAGCTTGGCAGTTTTTTTTTCTGATTTCTAGTAAGTCTTTCTTCCTCATTTTAATTTCTGGTTATTTTTAGGAGAAAGCTCAATTAGTTAGTCAATTAAAAAGGGGGTTTTAGTTAATTTATCGAGTAATTGCATATCTGCTATGGATCTTGATCACCTTGGAGAACCAGTTTTGCTATTATGGGGGGATTGTGATCCGATTCTTGCATATTTGTATATCAATGGCTGTCGTTGCCTTGATTCCTGTTGGTAGTAAGGTCAGTTGTAGTTGTCATGAGGTTATAAGGTTGTTTTTTCTTTTCCTGTGCTTTATGCATTTGTGTGTGAAGAGCTCATGAATCAATAATTGATTGAAATATTTATTTCATGTAATAAAAATTTCAATTCAATTCGATATCTAAATTTTATTTATTGATTGCAGGTTCGTTTCACTTGATGAAGATGATGAACGATAAAGCGGATCCTTTCAAGATCTTTTATATATTTCTTGAATTACATCTGTTTTGTAATGTTTGCTAATGTAATATGTTTTATATGTTCTACTATGTTAGGATCGTGACACCTAACACGCGCATGGATCGTCCGGATCGCGCCATGTCATCGATCCGTGGGAGGGGTTTGTTACTTGTGAGGATTAATCTTTGATTAGGAAATCTCTTATTGGGTTAATCCTATTTAGAATTCTTCATTATGAGGAGGATTGTTTTCTTCCTATTCTGGCTAAACCCATTTTTAGTATTTTTCCTAAATCTGCAGATTATCTCCTATTTACGGGAGATTTTATTTGGCTCCTATTTATAGGACCGGTCCCCCCAGCCATCCTTTACGCCAAGCAAATTCCGCAGGAGGGAGGAGGCAGTTGAGAGAGGTGAGCGGCAGCAGCGACGCCAGTAGCTCGGCGGCAAGGAGGCGGCGGCTCTGTCCAGCGGCGACAGGCGGCCTCAGGCCAAGGGAGCTTTTCGGGCTGTTTCAGGTGGAAGCAGCGGTGGCTCCAGGAGTTCTTCAACAGCGGCGGAGGCCCTCAGTGTGATCCAGGCCGTCGACAGCCGCGGAACTTGGTTCCGGTGAGAGCGGCGGCAGCAGGGCGGTGGTCCAGGCGTGCGGAAGCAGCGGCGGCGGGTCTTGGGCCCGGTGGCAGTGCGAGACATCGCTCGGCGATATTGGTATCGCTCGCGATAGCTACCAGTGCAGTTTGGGGGCAGATTCTACTGGACGCACCACGTCATATCTTTTGTCTCACTATTGTATCTTGTAACTCTCATATTTATAGTGGATCTTTCGGCGCGCTCTCCCCGTGGAGTAGGAGTCTCATACTCCGAACCACGTAATCTTTTGTGTCGTCTTTGTATGCTAGAATCTCGTTACGTATTTTATTTTGCGCGATACTGGTTCTTGCTCATTCGTGAAATTCCGTTGCGCTACCGCGGCTTAACTCGATCCGATTTCACAACAATTGGTATCAAAGCCAGGTTCCGCGAGGGTGATCATCTGGACGTTCCGGTTTTCTGATTTGGGTCAACGGTGGGTGACGACATTGGTCTGCTCCCTATCTTCCCAGATCGGTTCCGCGAATATCATCTTGATCACCCAGTAGCTCTGCGAGCAAGACAATGTCGGCAAAATTCGAGATTTCTAGGTACGACGGCAAAATTGATATTGCCTTTGGCAGAAGCGCATAAAGGTCGTTCTCGTCCAGCAAGGTCTTCACAAGGCTCTCCTCGGCAAGGAGAAGTCCGGGAAGAAGGACCGGCGGAGGAGCAGGGCAGGTTTCGTGGCGAGGGCGTGTGCGCAGAGAAAGGACCTTGGCGGAGGTAAAGTCTTCGCATCCGTGGGCGGAGAGTCATCTCAGGAGAGCCCAGACGCCGCAAAGGGAGCCATCCGGCTCAAGGGTCCCACCAGGGAACTCATGATCACTCAGGAGAAGGTGGAGTCGCACAGTGAGAGGTTGAGTGCGAGTCGTCTTGCAAAAGACTCGGTCTATAGGGCAAGGGCGAAGCTCGTCGGGGTGCGCCACCGGGAGTTGAGGGAGTTTGGTAGAGGTAGAGGCAGGAAGTTGCGGGAGATATCCTGAAGGGATATTAGTACGGACTTGCGAGGAAGTCCAGTGACTGGAGTCAAGTTCAAGAGCGGTCTTGACTTGACTCATTCTGATGCGCGTTGATCGCGGTCAGGCCCAGGGAGAGGGGGCTCATAGTCGCCGGTAGTGGAGATTTAAGCTGAAGGTGGAGTTACGTTCGTCAAGGTGGAGTTTCGTTTGCGTGAGGCGTCAAGGTGGAGATTGTTAGGATCGTGACACCTCACACGCGCATGAATCGTCCGGATCGCGCCATGTCATCGATCCGTAGGAGGGGTTTGTTACTTGTGAGGATTAATCTTTGATTAGGAAATCTCTTATTGGGTTAATCCTATTTAGGATTCTTCATTATGAGGAGGATTGTTTTCTTCCTATTCCGGCTAAACCCATTTTTAGCATTTTTTCCTAAATCTGCAGATTATCTCCTATTTACGGGAGATTTTATTTGGCTCCTATTTATAGGACCGGTCCCCCCAGCCATCCTTTACGTCAAGCAAATTCCGCAGGAGGGAGGAGGCAGTTGAGAGAGGTGAGCGGCAGCAGCGACGCCAGTAGCTCGGCGGCAAGGAGGCGGCGACTCTGTCCAGCGGCGACAGACGGCCTCAGGCCAAGGGAGCTTTTCGGGCTGTTTGAGGTGGAAGCAGCGGGCGGCGGCAACGGTGGCTCCAGGAGTTCTTCAACAGCGGCGGAGGCCCTCAGTGTGATCCAGGCCGGCGACAGCCGCGGGACTTGGTTCCGGTGAGAGCGGCGGCAGCAGGGCGGTGGTCCAGGCGTGCGGAAGCAGCAACGGCGGGTCTTGGGCCCGGTGGCAGTGCGAGACATCGCTCGGCGATATTGGTATCGCTCGCGATAGCTACCAGTGCAGTTTGGGGGCAGATTCTACTGGGCGCACCACGTTATATCTTTTGTCTCACTATTGTATCTTGTAACTCTCATATTTATAGTGGATCTTTCGGCGCGCTCTCCCCGTGGAGTAGGAGTCTCATACTCCGAACCACGTAATCTTTTGTGTCGTCTGTGTATGCTAGAATCTCGTTACGTATTTTATTTTGCGCGATACTGGTTCTTGCTCATTCGTGAAATTCCGTTGCGCTACTGCGGCTTAACTCGATCCGATTTCACAACAATTGGTATCAAAGCCAGGTTCCGCGAGGGTGATCATCTGGACGTTACGGTTTTCTGATTTGGGTCAACGGTGGGTGACGACATTGGTCCGCTCCCTATCTTCCCAGATCGGTTCCGCGAATATGATCTTGATCACCCAGTAGCTCTGCGAGCAAGACAATGTCGGCAAAATTCGAGATTTCTAGGTACGACGGCAAAATTGATATTGGCCTTTGGCAGAAGCGCATAAAGGCCGTTCTCGTCCAGCAAGGTCTTCACAAGGCTCTCCTCGGCAAGGAGAAGTCCGGGAAGAAGGACCGGAGGAGGAGCAGGGCAGGTTTCGTGGCGAGGGCGTGTGCGCAGAGAAAGGACCTTGGCGGAGGTAAAGTCTTCGCATCCGTGGGCGGAGAGTCATCTCAGGAGAGCCCAGACGCCGCAAAGGGAGCCATCCGGCTCAAGGGTCCCACCAGGGAACTCATGATCACTCAGGAGAAGGTGGAGTCGCACAGTGAGAGGTTGAGTGCGAGTCGTCTTGCAAAAGACTCGGTCTATAGGGCAAGGGCGAAGCTCGTCGGGGTGCGCCACCGGGAGTTGAGGGAGTTCGGTAGAGGTAGAGGCAGGAAGTTGCGGGAGATATCCTGGAGGGATATTAGTACGGACTTGCGAGGAAGTCCAGTGACTGGAGTCAAGTTCAAGAGCGGTCTTGACTTGACTCATTCTGATGCGCGTTGATCGCGGTCAGGCCCCAGGGAGAGGGTGCTCGTAGTCGCCGGTAGTGGAGATTTAAGCTGAAGGTGGAGTTACGTTCGTCAAGGTGGAGTTTCGTTTGCGTGAGGCGTCAAGGTGGAGATTGTTAGGATCGTGACACCTCACACGCGCATGGATCATCTGGATCGCGCCATGTCATCGATCCGTGGGAGGGGTTTGTTACTTGTGAGGATTAATCTTTGATTAGGAAATCTCTTATTGGGTTAATCCTATTTAGGATTCTTCATTATGAGGAGGATTGTTTTCTTCCTATTCCGGCTAAACCCATTTTTAGCATTTTTTCCTAAATCTGCAGATTATCTCCTATTTACGGGAGATTTTATTTGGCTCCTATTTATAGGACCGGTCCCCCCAGCCATCATTTACGCCAAGCAAATTCCGCAGGAGGGAGGAGGCAGTTGAGAGAGGTGAGCGGCAGCAGCGACGCCAGTAGCTCGGCGGCAAGGAGGCGGCGACTCTGTCCAGCGGCGACAGACGGCCTCAGGCCAAGGGAGCTTTTCGGGCTGTTTGAGGTGGAAGCAGCGGGCGGCGGCAACGGTGGCTCCAGGAGTTCTTCAACAGCGGCGGAGGCCCTCAGTGTGATCCAGGAGTGCGGAAGCAACGGCGGCGGGTCTTGGGCCCGGTGGCAGTGCGAGACATCGCTCGGCGATATTGGTATCGCTCGCGATAGCTACCAGTGCAGTTTAGGGGCAGATTCTACTGGGCACACCACGTTATATCTTTTGTCTCACTATTGTATCTTGTAACTCTCATATTAATAGTGGATCTTTCGGCGCGCTCTCCTCGTGGAGTAGGAGTCACATACTCCGAACCACGTAATCTTTTGTGTCGTCTGTGTATGCTAGAATTTCGTTCCGTATTTTATTTTGCGCGATACTGGTTCTTGCTCATTCGTGAAATTCCGTTGCGCTATCGCGGCTTAGTTCGATCCGATTTCATAACACTACTAATATAATAGTAGTTGATTGCTTTTAAAAAAAAGTTTATTTTATTGTTATATTGGTCTGCATATAACAATTTAGTCTCTATATATAACATGTTTTGAATTAATATGGTTTGTATATAGTAAAGATTTGTATATAGCCGATTTTGAATTAATATTCGCAGCCGCTATCCCAAACAAGCCTTTGTTTGTGAAAATGATAATATTTCATCAGATATGGTTTCAATGTGACAACTAACGACTGCTTGCATGTGATCAAATGACAGAATCCTATACAAAACAATGGTGCAAATGGGAGAATTTAGCTTTGTCAGGCTCCCTGAATCAAACAAAAAAAATACAGAAAATTAAAGAATAATGGTTCGGAACTCTTAAGAACTGAGAATACAGCATGAAAGAAGAACTTCAAAAAGACCAGAGAAAACAGAACTGCATGGATTTTGTTACGGCTCTGTTTGGCGCGGAGGTTGGAGGAGCGGAGGATTGGAGGAGCGGCGCTTGGAGACGTGATCCGCAACCGTGGAGGCGTAGCCGCGGTTGAAGGAGCTGCGTTTTTCCGCTGATTCAGCGGAGGCGCTGAAAACCGCCGCACGCTTCCGCTCCACCAAACAGGAGCAAATCCACGGCTGCGGATCAGGAATCTCTCCCTGATCCGCAGCCGCTCCGCCAAACAGAGCCATTAATATCTCTGGAGTTACAATCACAGAAAATTGAAGCGTTTAAATAGAAAGTTAGAGCGACCGTGAAAATAACAATTTTGCTAGCAAAAAATAGATACATGAACCGGCGAGATGAAATAGGGAGTTGAAACTCTACAGGAAACCAAATCTGAGTTGAAAATGTATAAGGAATTCATACCAGGATTTCACCTGCGAGATGAAATAGGGAGTCGAAACCCTACATGAACCCAGGCGACGAGCGGGGAAGACAGTGAACTACGGAAGCCGAAACCCTACAGGTAGCCAGGCGACGAGAGGGGAAGCCAGTGAGAACAAGGGAGTTGAAACCTCCTCAAGAAGTCGGCAACGAGCGTGGGTAAGAGATCGACGAGTGGATTATAAGAGAGAACATCTGTGCTGCCCTGGGAAGGTGGGATGGTGTCGGAAGGGTTCGTAGCTTGATGAAGGGGAATCAGAGTGAAGAAGAAGACGGGTTTCGGTGCAGCAGAGATCGATGGCGGCGTTCATCAGTTTGTGGCTGGAGTTGGTTCGGATGAGATGGTTTCAGTGCACGAGTCCGCCTCCTTCTACCGAACGACGGCGTCTTCAATGTCTCTTTTTGGGTTGCGGTTAAACAAAGAAATAATATGTTTGTTTTTTAATTTTGAGGTGCGGATAGACAAATTGAGGTTGCGGTTTACAATGGCCTAAAATATAAGTTTGGCACGACAATAATCGAAATCGCGGCCACAAAAAAAAAGTTTGAACTCAAGTAAGAACATAGTTTCATGAGTGATGTTTTGGTTCACACAAAATTTGCACGTTAAACCTAAACGTGAATGTGGTTTCAGAAGTGAGATTGGGCGTTCACGAACTACATCTCATGATCATTGCGTTCACGATCGCCACAGCCTGCGCGAAGGGCGCGCTCGGGGGCATGCGCGCGCTCCAGAGGGGGGGGGGGGGGGGGTCTGCTACTGGTCATGCTCAGGCTGGGACAAGCCCTTGCACGGTCGAGGCAAACCGTTTGGGCGATCCAATCGGGGTTGCGACTTATGAATGCCGGCCCGATTCAGATAGATTTTAGGGCAACCCCATCAATTGAAAAGTTAACGGGAGTTATACAATTAATCTAAATATTATACGAGTTATTGACTATGGCAAAAAAGATAAGGGTTACACACCTATTTCTAAAGAATAAGAGGGTTATTAACTATTTAACTTCGATGAAAAAAGATAAGATGTGTTTCGTATCAACAATTTACTCTTTTAAATAACTAATTAACTGCAGGTGCATATCAGCAGATGTGCTGTGTATTTTGTACGGGTAAAGCAAAGAAAAAACAAATATAAGTATATAACAATATAATTGTGGTTTTTCTTAAGCAATGTTATAAGCACACCAATATAAGTTATTAGCACACCAATATTCACTCAAAAAACACAAAAATCATAACCCCACCTTCTTTAAGCGCACACCGACTCATTTCTTATTTCCGTCGTGGCCTTTCTTCCGCCGTTTCGTGATTCTGAGCCGCACACCCCGCTTCCTCCGTCGCATCAGGTCGCCCGTCGCCACCCTTGGAGGAGATCGCCGACGAGTTTCGCCGAAAGAACGCCGCACCCCCGCGCTTCATCCACAATGTAAGTTCCAGCATCCATTTCTTGCTCATCTTTGCCTATTTCGTTTGAACCCTAATTTCACTAACCATTACTTACCTTACTTCTCCCCAAATACAGTGGAAGAAGACATTTATGATGCTCATACTCTGTTAGATCATTAGATGGTGCTATTGTGAAGATTTCAAAGCTTATTTCGGATTTTTTAGTATGCATCAACATTAAGGTATAATTTTTCCACGTAAATACTCCGCTGTCGACTTTATTTTGACTGTGTGCATTCGATTGACTCTCGAGCTAAGACGAACATAATCTACCAAACTCGATGAATGTTGATCAATGTGTAACAAGAGCATTTGAGGTTCTTAATAATTGGTTAGCCATATGTGATTTTCGTAAGTAATTTGACATTATAATTGTTGTCTAGGGTTATGTTTGAGATATTTGTATTTATAGCAAATTAGTCAACTATCAAGAAAAAAATTAACATGTAACTACTAAGAAAAATTTTTGACATGACAATGTTTGACAACTATCAAGAAAAAAATTAATCTTAAACTTAAAAATGGATGGAGTTCCATACATTAGGTTAGGCGCTCACGAACGATAATTTGTAACTAGTGTGTGCACGACTACTACCGTGGCCAACGGTCCCTTAGAGCCGTCACAATTTTTTTTTGTAAGTGAAAAAGGTCAATGCAAGGTCCACCTTCTAGGTTTTAATAAATGACGGCGAGAGAGAGGATCGTGTGCAAATGAGAGTGGAAGAGAGCGTGTTAACTAGGCGAAATTTTTATATACGGGTCCGTCTCAAGATTTGGAGATGGGGTCATCGCGATTACGACATATGTCGGATCTCAAAGCGAGCATGAAGTGATATCTAGGCAAAAATTACATGTGTGACTCAATTTTAATAAATAACGTGCACTTCGAAGTGAACACTGATGATATCCAAGCAAATAAAAACGAACGAAATTCATCTTCTCCTTACTTTTGCCGGGCCTAGGTCAACCAAAAATGCATTTTTCGCCAGCAAGTTGACGGGGCTTTGGAATGCTTTATGTAATATTTTGTCTTCTCCATCTAATTCGAAGCTAACACCGACAAGTTCAAGGTGATATTTGGTCAGGTGAGTTTATTTGAATCTCTCCTACCTTCCTTGTAATTCTTTCCCATTAAACCTAAAACATGCACCTTAACCCACCTAGCGAGCAAATGTGTTCTTACGACGAGCAAATTTGTTCGTCAGGAGAGCACAATTGTTTGCTGAATGAGCACAATTGTTAGTTGGACGAGCACATTTGCTCGTTGGGCGGGCAAAGGAGCTGTAACACCCAAGTTTTTGCTGTTCTGCGAGTTAACGCCGGGCGGTAGGTACTACCGCCGGCGATAGTTAAATGCGAGAGGTCGACGATCGTCGACGGCACGCGCTTTCGTCGAAGGCACTAGCGCGGCGCGGTAGAAGGTGGCTAGAAAGTGAAAAACGAGGTCTGTTGCTAGCGCGGGGCGATAACCCTACCGCTGGCGTTAGGGCTTCTTCTCGGCTGGGAGCCGCTGAGACGGCAAGGGTGTTCGCGGAGCTAGCGCGGCGCGGTAGCTGACGGAACCAGATTCGTAAATAGCTAATCGGGGCGTCCGTTTGGTTTAGATCTTGATTGGACGACTGTGAGGGGTTCGTGGGAGAACCCTAAGTAGGGTTGAGAAGGTTTCCTTTAATCATTCCTTTTCATTCTTGGGTTTTGAGGGCTTGAGGGAGAGAAGGGGTTTGGATGAGGAAGAGAGCTAGTTCCCGCCATTGTTGGAGCTTCGGAGCTCCGTTCGCCGATCCGAGACCGGCAGCGCGTAGGGGACGTCGAGGTGTTTCTTTTCCTCCATTCTTGTGCAAGTTTCTCATGGCTAGGAGGAAATCTCAAAAGATAACGACATTTCTCCTCCCGGTCTTTAGGATGCGTGCATGACATCCCTTTTTCCTCTCTTTTTTCTGCATTTTGGCACCGAATCCGCCGAGTGAGAGGGATCCGGGTCGCCTTGGTTCAAGAGGAACCATCGGGTCGATTGAGTCCGTCCCCGACATGATTTTGCATTAGAGATCCGCTCCGTTAGTGGATTAGGCATTGTGGTTGAAGCCGGAATCGCGACCGTTGGTCCAATTCGGTGATGTTGTTTGACGCGCATTTTAGGGATTTTACTAGAAATCCGATTACGGCGAAAATGTCGTTGTAATGCCCTTGTATTTTCGTATGAGAACGAATGTTGTGTTTGTGGGCGGGGAAATATTGTGCGTGAGTTTTGGCTTGTGATGTCTGTTTGTATTGTGAAGGCGCGGAATTGCTTTGTGGTCGGCTGGCCCGCCCGTGATATTGCAAGTCATGTGTGGAGGGTGTCCCGTCAAGACAAGTCCCCCCTTCTGTGTTGATTGTAGTGAAATTGATAAGATTGTATGAGATTGAGAACGCCTTGGAATGAGGACAAGCCCGATGGCGCTGTGATCCATGTGCGGGTGGGGTCCAGGCACGAGTGCCTAGCATCGTTGATGCTTGATGCGATGATGGAGGCAAGAACAGGTGAGCTGATGGATGAGCCCGATGGCATGGTGGGCCAGGCGAGGTGGGATCACGACATAAGTTCTTGGCCTTGGGCTACGATGCCCTTTGGGGGAAATGATGGGTCCCCTATGGTTGCGATGTGATGGATGATGTGTTAGATTCATACGCATTAGGGTGCCTTGGGTGAAACCCGGGTTGCATTCATATTTGCATTTGTAGGCCTCTTTTTATTACTTGCTCAACATAGAAATGTGAATGATGGTTGTGACACTCATGCCTGTTGTTTATGTTGCTTTTCTTTATATACATGTGCATACGATGTGCTGACTTGCAGGGTGAAGTAGTTCCCCGGGGTCCGCTAGGACGGCCGGGAGGAGGGGTGTTGTTACACCGTTTGTGGTCAGCCATAGCTGACCCTCGTTTACCGCTCTTTGTGATTTGGATGCAGGCCAAGGATCGCAGGCTGGACCTAGCTCGCCGGCCAAAAAGGCCTAAAGCCTCATGTAGTGTTTACTTTGCCTTCCTGCATTTTTGTACTTTGCCTTTTCTTGTTTCCGGTTTACATGCCGAGGTAGCTTAGGGAAGCTAGTTTTTCCCTTTTTGGGATTTCTTTTTGTGTTGAATGTTTGATGACTTGGACACTGGTTTTGTAAGGCCTTAAGGCCGGTTTTACTCCTATGTAGTTGTGGACAATCTCTGTATTTCTTAGTTTTGTTTCCGCTGTGTTATCTGAGTTTTGAGTTGGGTAGCTATATCAACTTTTAATACTGAAGCTGTGACGGTTATATGCTGTGGGGTCCCGACCGGACCTATATTATATAGTCATTACAGGGGAGGTGTTACAGGAGCAAATATGTTTTTGTGCGCCTGACGAAGATATTTGCTCCCCCGACGAACATGTTCACCGAGGGAACAATACTTTCGTCGGGCGAACAATGTTGTCGCAATGCGAACAATTATGTTCGTTCGACGATCAAATGCGCTCGATGAGCGAACATTTCTAGTCGCCCTGCGATCACATTTGTTTGCAGGGCGAACACATTTGTTCATTGTGCGAGCATGAAGCAAATTCTTATATGACTCGAGGCATAGCCATATAAGAATTATAATTGCCCATTGATTAGTTAATAGCTATGAGGCTTTTTTTCATAGATGGAAAGAAATACTAAAGTGAGCTGACCACACCTATTGAGCTCAAAATGCTTTGCTTCATATTTGATTGATTTTGTGATGTTGGTAATCTGTAAATTAGATGATGAGTGCAAACACGTAATTGAAGACTACGACATTGCAAATTTTTTTTACTTGCCAAGGCAAATCCAGAATGTTCCTATTCTTTAACATCGGAGGATAGACTTAAATTCAGATGACCGCGCATTTAACATCAAAGGAAAAGTTATTACATTTATTGTAAATGAAATGAAGTCAATTTTGGGCTTACCAAACAAATGTGAAGAGTTAATAATCAAGCCTAAACATACTACCAAAATGACAAGAACATACTTGAAGAATAATATGGTCTCGATGACTTCAAACAACTGTAAGGTGACCGTTAGTAATATAAGTACCATAATTTTGCATCTAATTTGTGAATACCTCTTTCCATGTCCCAGTGTAGTAATACCCGATCATATGGTTCGTCTTAGCGAGCCTCAAGAGTTTAAAAAGTACAACTGAGCCAAGATGACGCAAAAGTTTCTGATGGATAGTTTCCAACGTCTATCCATTGAGAAAGATGCAACTGCACAGTCAAGGACTCTTGATCGGCCAAAGAGGACAATCAGAATGCTCAGTGGATACACACAACATTTTAGTGGTAATTTTTCATTTTAATTGCATATGTTGGTTGTTATATGAGATTAACAACTTATAATGCTTTGTATTAACAAACTTGATTCCTAAAACACACAGCCCTTCATTCTCCCGTTTCTTCTGAAGAGCGACCAAGAATTTATCGTTGGACCGGGAAAACTTGTTACACTCCAAAGGACATCTCCCAGTTATTTCCGAAGCTTCAGGCAAAGCACATTACATGTGATTAACAAAGTGTTCTCAATTTCAGACTGCATTACACTGACATTTAATTATGTAATGTAAGTATTTGATCACTTTGCTGATACTGTTAAGCAAGATGAGGATGTCTACAAATGCTAGGTCGCAGAAATTCGTCGTTTATAGATCTACAAAAGTTTTACAAATATGTTCGAGCGAAAAAATAACGAATAGAATCACACATCATTCCAGCTTGGAACCTCATGATTAACCTTCTCCTTTGAAAGTTTGAAACAGTGTCCATCATTAATTATCCGACGAAGCTTCAGTCCAACAATGATGAAAAGATTAAGAGAACGGTCGGAAGCAACTGATGCGAATGAAATTTTGACCTAGGACTAAAGAGGCGCTTCTCCTCTTCAATACAATTGAGCGGGAAAAAAAACTTATGTAAGGCCCATCTCCGAATCTTGAGACGGGCCCTTTAGAAAAATTTCTTGAAGGGAGCGTACATGTGCGTGTGTGCGTAGAGAGAGAGAGAGAGAGAGAGAGAGAGAGAGAGCGTGCAGGTTAGAGTCAAGGAGAAGGGAATCAGAAGTTAATTCTGTAATTATAGAGCGCGGAGGACGGGGAGAGGGAGCGGCCGATCGGCCGTCGATCGAAGGCGGCGTAGTCAGACGTCCGTGTAATCTCCGCCTTCGAAAGGTTTCGCCGGAGAGGTTTTGATTGGCTTCTTCATCTCCTTGCTCTATTGGCCAGGTACACAAAAACCCTGATTTTCTTTTTCATGATTTGTGATTCTGTAATTGATGCGATTTTAAATTTAATCCAAGGTTTTTGTGGGATGCTTTCTGTAATTATGAATTAAGTTTTCTACGCATAGATTAGGTTAGGTTTTACGGCAACAAACCTAAACATATTTTTAGGAAACTCTAGTTTGGTAACAGTTTTCCCAATTCCATGCTAATAATTCTGCATGTTATGCTTGATAATTTAAACCATGGAAGCAGTAGCAGCAAGTTCTTCAAATTTATTGGAATCGGAAGTTAATTCTGCTTTTGGTTTGGTTGGGTATTTAACTCGAGTTCAATTTTATGTAAAGATTCCTTCTTGTATATGTCAAATTTAATAATGAAGCCCTGAAGTTTAATTGACACTTTGCAATATCATGTTTTTGGCACATTGCATTCCAATTTTTTAAATTTGGTACATTGCACCATCTAAAAAATTTTAAATTGGCATTTTGCACCCTAGTTGAATCAGGTGGATTCCTTTCATGTGATAATCTTCGATCCAGGGCATATGTTAGTATATTGAATTAATGAATATTGATCTGAAATAATTGAATTCAAAATATATCTACTTGCATTCCAATTCTCGTTAAGAAAATGCACTTAATATCAGTTTTTTTCAATATTATGAAAGAATTCATTTTTCGATTAGTAATGTCTATAACCAAAATGCTTACTGTCAAAATCGCTTTCTGTCTCAGATCTTCAACTTATCTACTTTCCAGCAAAATTTCTAATCTTAATTCCCTGTTTTTCCATCAGGTTGGTCTAACTTCATTTTGCTCCTTTCGGTGGAGAGATGAATGGAAGAGGCGGTAGCAGCAGCGGTGGGAGTCGGTATAGGAATCCATGCTTGACAATGCATCAGCCTTGGGCTTCCCTGTTGATCCATGGCATTAAGAAAATCGAGGGCCGATCATGGCCTGCTCCCCTCACTGGTGTGTTTGTGTTGCTCATTGCATTTTTTCTTTGATATTAGATATTAGGGTCCATTGTATTTTTTTCTTTGATGTACTTAGGCATTAGTGAGATTATGACTAAGGATAGGGCGCAATGGCGACAAAGGATGCATATAGCCGACCCCACTATGGTGGGATAAAGGCTTGAGTTTTGTTGTATTAGATAAATAACAACTTGATTTCTAGAGTTTGAAGTAGGAAATCCTTTTGTTTTTGTAGAAGAAAGGGAGAAGCACAACAAACTCTCTATTTTATGATTCATTGTGAGAGATAAGGCTAACAACCCACACTCAACTTGTTCTTCGATTTCAAGGCCCATGTAAACTAATTATTGCATCTTCAACCTTCTTTGTACTTGTCTTGGTTGTTTTTAGCCATAAGATTGTTATAATTTTTTTTAACCTTTTTATAATAAAAAATAATTAATTTCGAGCCGTCTCGAAATCGAACCGATTTCGAGTCGAGCCGTCTCGACTCGAAATGGATATCGATTCCGAATTGAGTCCGAATCGAAAATTTCAAGTTCGAGCCAGACTTGACTCGATCGAAGTCGACTCGATATCACCCCTATTAGCACTAACAAAACTCAAATATGGATCATTTGATTATTTGTTGTAAATTTTACAATTATCCGTCAAATGACGTAGATAACACATCATACATAAATAAATAATTGCTATTAAGATATATGAAATAAACAATTACTAATAAGTAATAAGATATATTATAATCGAAGGATATTTTTGAAAACCAATAAATTACAAAATAACAAATATTTGTAGTGGCTAATAAAAGAAATTACTGCAATAACAATGGTTTGTCACACATATGGAGCCACCCCTCAACATGTGCAAGTTCAGTGCAATTTATGTGTGATAAAGAGTCTTCGACCTAACTACATCTACGAGCCCGATGACACCCACAATATGATAGATGTCCACTCCCAAAGCAAGAAACAAAAGGCCTAGTATTGGACAAAGAGCTCCACAATGCGCTAAAACTTTTATCTGTTTTTTTTAAAATCGATAACGAAGGGTTTGGTCTATGTGAAATATCAAGCGACACGGCGTAATACTTTTATTAATTCATTTAAAGTAAATGCAAACAAATACAGTACACATATTTATAGATTTGAGGAGTGACAACTCAACTCCAAACCACAATGTGAGACTAAAATTTATACGATATTTGTAATAGGCCATAGAGGTGGGCCTTTACGTTGGGTTTCTCAAGCAATTCTTCTATATTCCCCCTCAAGCCGGAGCATACAGATTGTAGACGTTAAGCTTGGAAACGAACTGACTATAGAGTGGGCGAGGCAAGACTTTGGTAAAGACATCAGAGACTGACTCATGACTGTACTTACATTGAGCCAAAACAAGCCTATCAAATTGGCGTGCTACCTCAAGACCTAAGAAGTATTGAGGCACACCAATTCTTTGGTCTGAACTGCCATTCTTCTGTAGTCTAAAATTCTCGACATGTATATTTTTTTAAGTTTATTTTTTAAATTGATCTTCAACTTGAACTGCTGTTTTCTATAATTTGATTGGTGGTTGACATATGTTTTTGTTCTCTCTTAATTTTCTTCTAAAGGCCGATTATGGATACACGCTGCTTCAAAAGTTCCAGAGCCAGAAACAATCAAAGCAATGGAGAACTTTTACAGGGAAATATATGCAGTGGATGGAATAACTGACATGAAGTTTCCAGAGCACTATCCAGTTTCACGGCTTTTAGGTAGGTCTCTGAGTTAATACGTTATTTCTGTATTAAAATTCTGTGATAAGGTGGCTGCTGAAGATGATTTGTGTTAAATTGGTTTGCTAGTTTTTTATTCTAATTATTTTGGTGTTTTTTTTCCTGAAATTATTGTCGTATATCTTGTTTTTAAAAATATTTTCACTAGTCTGGAAATGTTTCTCAACAATGATTGGAAGTGAAACTTCTTACTAATATGTTAGTATTGTAAGATAAGTTTTTTTTTTTCCTTTACTTTTGTGTGGATATTTGCTACTTTCCTGATATTGTCCTATTCCATCTTTCGGTGAAATTTAGAATAGTTTAACGGTTGATTATTGATCCTTTCTACGTATGCATAGCACTGTGTAAATGCAATTTTATTATGAAGTTAAATGCATTTATGTATGAATTGATACAGCTACGACCTCCTGGACATGCGCCGCATTTCCCTTTGCTTATATAGCCCTAAGGGGCATTATCGTAATTTGTATGTCCCACTCCCTTATATAAGGGAGTTGTAGTGTGTCTAATTAGGCATCTTTGGAAGACATTGCGAGTGTTAGGTTCTCCTAGGTGAGAGAGGCTCTTAGGGAAAACCAACCCTCAAGAGTTTGAGTCGAGCTTGTCTCGACTTTGTATCTTTATTTTGATGTTTAATCCTACAATTTTCCGTACTTGATAGTGGCGCCTATCAATTGGTCCGAACTGATGCTCCTTCCCGGGTTTTCGTCGAAACCCTAATTAAATCTGGATCCCTGTTCCAGCCCGCACCACCCGGTTCCCCCGTTTGCTCCAGCGCCACTCGATTCTGCGTGGCTCGATCCGCCGATCCCGGTCTTCGACGACAACCGCTCCAACACTGCTTTCCTCACATGGCACGACATCGATTCCGATCGATGACCTCTCTGCTAACTACGCCTCGCGCGCTCGACGACGCCTTTTGCCGCTCTCGACGACGCCTTTTGCCGCTCCAACGGCTCCTGCAGCCTCCCGACAGCCTCCAACATCTTTGTCAGCATACCATCGGCCGTTTGCACTTCCCTCTGCTTCCAGCGCCGCTCCAACCAACCTTCTGCCTCCCAGCGCTGCTCCAACCAACCTTCTGCCTCCCAGTGTCGCTCCAGCCGCATTTCGTCAGCCTCCACTCTGCATTCTGTTAACATACAGCGCCTCCGCTGCATTCCACAACCTTCTAACGCGTCCTCCCGTCTCCTTCCGGCAGCCGGTACACCTCTTCCGTGTCCAGGATTGCATCCAGCCATTTACAGCCCCGAGGCTGTTATTCCAGCAGCTCCTCACGCCTTCCTGCACTCCTCATCGCCCAACAACTGTTTGTTCCTTACCTTCTGAAAGATTATATAGGTATATGATCTAATTCACCTAGAAGGGGGGGGGGGGAATAGGTCTTTTGATTTTTACTTGATTGATTTAGATGTTTAAGAATATTCTAAGCAAGTATTCAACCACACACAGAAAACACACAAGTGTTTATAGTGGTTCCCCAAGACAGTGTGTCTATGGGTAGTCCACTTTCCCCCTTCACCCTTCTAACAGTGTGTTAGACATGACCAACTTCTCCAAACTCAGCTAAAATAGCTTACAACACAGATCCCTCAGGATCTCTCAGGTTTTCCCAACCCTACCTCAGATCAGCCACTGATCCTACAACTCAGAGCACAGCAGGTCCTACAGTCTCAGGCCTAAACAACCCTACCTCAGAGGAATCCACCTCCTACAGCTCAGACAATAATGCCCTACAACTCAGGCTAAACAACCCTACAGGCTCAGGCCTTCAACCCTACAAACTCAGGCCAACAAGCCCTACAAACTCAGACAAATACCCCTACAATCTCAGGCAATAGCCCTACAGTAAAAGAGTATTTGAAGCTTACTACAACATACAGCAGAAGAAGTCCCCTGTAGTTCTTGCACACCTGGTGCTTTCTTGTAGCTGGAGATGTTGATGGCAGCTACAACCTGATCTTCTTCTTCTGTTGAAGGATGGAAGATCACCTTGCTCCTTCTTGTGGAGGAGCTTTCTCTCTCTCTCAGTTTTCTTCTTCTTGTTCAGTGAGCAGGAGGAGAAAAACGAGAGCAGCAGCCGTCAATGGAAAAGCAATTTCTTTAGCACTCGACCAGCACTTTTTCAAAGTGCCATAACTTCTTCTTTTATACATCCCCGACCTTCAACGGCTCTTAGCCGACCTTCTAACTAGTATGAGGGAGACTGGTGGACCCCCACAAAGCCTTTCTGCAGTTTGCGCGGCTGGCAGAACTCGCAATCTGCGTTCGACGAACTCGCCATACTGCGTTCGACGAACTCGCCATACTCTGCGTTCGACGAACTCGCCATACTCTGCGTTCGACGAACTTGTCATACTCTGCTTTCGAAGAACTTGTCATACTCTGCGTTCGACGAACTATCTTCTGCGTTCGACGAACTGCTCTCTGCGTTCGACGAACACTCCAAATCTCAGCGCCTGCTTCTTCTTGTCTCTGCGTTCGACGAACACGCCAAATCTCAGCCCTTGCTTCTTCCTGTCTCTGCGTTCGACGAACTGTCTTCTGCGTTCGACGAACACGCCAAATCTCAGCGCTTGCTTCTTCCTGTCTCTGCGTTCGACGAACTGTCTTCTGCGTTCGACGAACTTCCTTCTGTGTTCGACGAACACGCCAAATATGCCTTCTCAGTGGTTCAGCTGAGACAGTGAAATCTTCTCAGCTGATTAAACAACATACCTTTGAATATATTCCAATGTATGGAATATCATCTCCTTGTATAAAACTTGAGACAAAATAGATTGTATCAAATACAATATGTACTTAGCATTGTGAGTGATGCCTCTTCAAATCAAAGGAACATTGATGACAATATTCCCAACAATCTCCCCCTATTTGAAGAGGGCAGAACATTCTCAATGCTAAGGTACATAGCCAACAAAAACCTATCATACAAATACTCTATTTAGCATTCATGATATCATTACTTCTAGAAAATAACATTGTTTAAGCATTAACATTGTTTAAGCATTAACATTGTTTAAGCATGCTTTGATACCTCATGACAAATTATGTTAAACTTTGACTAGCTCATAGGTTATCTCCCCCTTTCTAACTCAGATTATATAGCATATTCATAATAACTAACTCAGAGGGCAAATTCAAATTATATATCATTCATGATAACTAACTCTGATAACTTTATCAGAGGGCTAACTCTGATTTAGTCATAGCATTGGCCATCTCCCCCTTTCTGATTTCTTCAATTATTTTTCCCTCTAGGGATTGGGAGGGAGCAGCTACAGACCCAGGAAAGGTTTAGAAAACATTTTCCAAATCCCCCTTAGGACAACCTTCATCTCTTAAAATTGACCATCTCCCCCTCAACCTGAGCAGGAACTTGCTCCCCCTTAATGTGAGTACTATTAACTGTATTAACTGTTCTTGTTCATTTTGAACAACCCTTTCTAGCTCCCCCTCACTTGGAGCATTAGTATTGACCTTTTGATTGTAAGTGTAAATGAAATTACATCATATGCCTGAGTTCGTCGAACTCAGAGTTGAGTTCGTCGAACTCAAACTGGAGTTCGTCGAACTCAAGGCTTAGTTCATCTGAACTCATCATAGAGCTGAGTTCGTCGAACCCAGAGTTGAGTTCGTCGAACACAAGCTCGACGTTCGTCGAACCCAGGAAAGAGTTCGTCGAACCCAGAATTTTCCCAGCTGTTTAAGGGTAACCTGAAGCTCAGCTGATCCAGATTTTTTCTGATCCAGCTGATCATACTACATTATACTGTTCTACATTTAACATTTTAGGGAGATCATCTACCCTATCATGTGGACTATGCCTACTGTAAAGTTGATCAATTCAGATTTCAGTTTATCATAACAGTACATATTGTGAGAATTGTACAGATGAGAACATAAGCATTTTAACAATCTGCTTAAGCTGATCATTCTACTTTAAAATTAATAGAGATAGCATTGGATGTTGAATTCACAATGATTATTTCTACTTTCAAATCAATACTGAGGAGAGTTACTTACCTTGAGGTTGTAATCCTCTAATTGATGTTGAATTCACAATGGTTGTGCACAATAGCTTCTTGCAGCAATGTATTCAGACCCAGCAGAGGATATGACCACACTGGTCTGCTTATTGCTTCACCATGATGTCAACCTCCTTCCTGTCACGTGCCTTGAGCACCCACTGTCCAAGTACCAAATTTGGTTGAGGTTGGTACTTGGACTAACCTGCAAGTAGTTTAGTTATCCTTAGGACCCCAACTAGCTTTGGGTCCTAGGAACTTGTTAGCATGATGAAATGACCTTACTCTAGCTGCACCCTTTGCAGGAAGGCCCATCTTTGCACATTACATATTAGGGTTGTGCCAACAATCTATGGTAAAGTGTCCCACATTAGCACAACACCAACATTCATGAATGTTGTATCTCCTCTTCTGAACATTTCCTAAGGAATTAGCATTACTGTGCCTGTGTTCAGGAGGGGAGACAGCTGCAGTCTTCCTGTTTCTCTTAGCAATGATTTGACTGAATGTCAATCTATGTGCTGTCTTGATGCTCTTTGTCCTGATGGCATCAGCCTGCTTTGGCTTGACAGCCATACAAGATCTGATTGCATCTGACACTGAGCAACAAACCTTATCAATAGATTTGACACCAGGAATTTTCTTTGCTGAAATAGATTTGGAAGAGCTGGCACCCTGATTCTTGAATGAGGGTGCTGAGGTACCAAATACAAAAGGTCCAGGTTGGACCAATTGAATTTCCTCATGGGGAGCCTTCATGACACTCAATATCATTCCCTTTCTTCCACTATGAGAAGGAGTATTTTCCTTCCTATAGAAACTCCCATTCTTCCAGTGACCATAAATACTTTCATGGTCATACCTGTTGGAAGGAAGTAACACCTTTTGAAAGGTGGTTTGAGGCATAACCTTCCCCTTGCTCTTCTCTCCACTCCCTTCTCCTACTTCCATTTTATTGAATCCTAGTCCTCTCCTATTTGTTTGAGAGGAGAAGGTGTCAATAATAGGGAGCACAGATTTGGGCTTGGAGAATTGAGCCACCAGGCTCTTCTCTTTCACAAGCTTCTCCTCAAGGTCCTTGATGACCTTGTTCTTCAGGGAAATAGTGCTTAATTGCACAATTGTTAACCCCTTTAAATGGCTTATCTGTTTACTCATCTGAGCCACCAGGGTGGTAGGTTCAGTGTAGTCATTTTCAGTCATTTTAAGGGAAACAATTTCCTGGGCTTGCCTCTTGGCAAGCTTCTTGCTCTTCTTCAGAGCTTCCAAAAGAACACCATACTTGTCAATCAATTGATTGACTTCTTCCTCAGCTTCTGAACCACTTCCACCAATTGATGAAGGTGCTGTAGATTCTGGACCAGTCTCATAATCAGAAGAGGATATGAAATGAATTAATACCTGCTCATGTTATAAATTGTTGTGGCTGTCCTCATCTTCAGTTAGAGCCATCATCCCATGGTCATCTTGAATGACTTCATCCTCCTCTATATCACTGTCTGAATGTGATAGAGGGGCCCTGATTCCTATCCTGACAGCTGGATAGCCCTCTTCCTCCTGAACAGCAAATAGCCCTATGTAGGCTTCCTCTTCTCCATCTGAATCTGAAGATGAAGATTCAGATTCACTCCAGCTCTTTCCTTTCTTGGCTAGAAAGGATTTTTCTCCCTTCCTCTCCTTCTGGTGATGGGTCTTCTTGTCATCTCTTTCTTTTCTCTTGACTGGACAGTCAGCAATGACATGTCCAGGCTTACTGCAACAATAGTAAATGATGTTATTTGAAACATGTTTACTAGATTTGGAATCATACCTGTCCCCTTTGGGGTGCTGCCTTTCAGATCTATAGTGATTCTTCCTGGGATGAGAGGAGGAGGAAGGTTTGTTCTTCCATTGTTTCCTCCTTATCATCTTCTTGAACTGCCTAGTGAAGGCAGCAAACTCCTCATCAGAAGTGGAGCAGTCTGAAGTGCAGCTCTCAGACTTCTCAAATTCAGCTGTCCTTCTTGGAGGTGACTGTAATCTGCCCTTGCTCTTCTTTGAGTTATCAGCTTTGAGAGCTACAGTTCTCTCCCTTGTGTGAGCCCTGGAGGAAGTATCCTCCTCCTTTCTTGCAGTCAGCTGCATCTCATATGAGAGCAGTTTCCCAAACAGTGTGTGGGTAGGGGTTTCTCCCAGCCTTGCCACTTCCCTGATGGCATAAATTTTTGTGTCCCAATCTCTAGTTAGAGATCTAAGGAACTTATCATTCAGCTCATAGTTGGTGAACACTCTCTCATAGGTTCTTAGTTCATTCACTATCCTAAAGAACCTCTCATAGCACATGGAAATGCTCTCCTGGCTCATCTGCCTAAAGGCTTCATACTCTTGGTTTAGGAGTGACTTTCTATCATCTCTCACTTCTGCACTCCCTTCCATATAAACTACTAATGTGTCCCACATTTCCTTGGCAGTAGTGCAGTGCACTAAGTTTTGAAATGTGGAGTCATCAATAACATTTACTATGATGTTCTGGGCTCTCTTGTCCATAGTGAACAGAGTGAGTTCATTTGTGGTTAAGTCATTAAATGCCTTGTCCACCCTTCTGGTTGGATCTATTGTGGAGGCAGTTTTGAAAGTGAAGGGACCTTCCTTGACTGTAATATAGATCCTAGGGTCAGATGCTTCCATGAACAATCTAACCCTCTGCTTCCATATGCCAAAATTGGCTTTGTTGCATATGAGCAACTTCATGAAGCCCATCTCCTTCTGCATTCCACTAGAGGCCATCTGATTCAGAATAATCAATACTTATGTAGGATCTGGTCAGACAGTTAAGTCTTTCTTGACCAACCTAGCTTTGATACCACTTGAAAGATTATATAGGTATATGATCTAATTCACCTAGAGGGGGGGGGGGTGAATAGATCTTTTGATTTTTACTTGATTGATTTAAATGTTTAAGAATATTCTAAGCAAGTATTCAACCACACACAGAAAACACACAAGTGTTTATAGTGGTTCCCCAAGACAGTGTGTCTATGGGTAGTCCACTTTCCCCCTTCACCCTTCTAACAGTGTGTTAAACAGGGCCAACTCCTCCGAACTCAGCTAAAATAGCTTACAACACAGATCCCTCAGGATCTCTCAGGTTTTCCCAACCTTACCTCAGGCACAGCAGCCCTACCTCAGATCAGCCACTGATCCTACAACTCAGACCACAGCAGGTCCTACAGTCTCAGGCCTAAACAACCCTACCTCAGAGGAATCCACCTCCTACAGCTCTGACAATAATGCCCTACAACTCAGGCTAAACAGCCCTACAAGCTCAGACCTTCAGCCCTACAAACTCAGGCCAACAAGCCCTACAAACTCAGGCAAATACCCCTACAAACTCAGGCAATAGCCCTACAGTAAATTAGCATTTGAAGCTTACTACAACAGACAGCAGAAGAAGTCCCCTGTAGTTCCCGCACACCTGGTGCTTTCTTGTAGCTGAAGATGTTGATGACAGCTACAACCTGATCTTCTTCTTCTGTTGAAGGATGAAAGATCACCTTGCTCCTTCTTGTGGAGGAGCTTTCTTTCTCTCTCAGTTTTCTTCTTCTTATTCAGTGAGCAGGAGGAGAAAGACGAGAGCAGCAGCCGTCAATGGAAAATCAATTTCTTTAGCACTCGACCAGCACTTTTCCAAAGTGCCCTAACTTCTTCTTTTATACATCCCCGACCTTCAACGGCTCTTAGCCGACCTTCTGACTAGTATGGGGGAGACTGGTGGACCCCCACAAAGCCTTTCTGCAGCTTGCGCGACTGGCAGAACCCGCAATCTGCGTTCGACAAACTCGCCATACTGCGTTCGACGAACTAAGTTCTGCGTTCGACGAACTCGCCATACTCTGCGTTCGACGAACTCGCCATACTCTGCGTTCGACGAACTCGCCATACTCTGCGTTCGACGAACTTGTAATACTCTGCGTTCGAAGATGTTGAAAAGTAAAATAGAAATGCTTGATTGATATATTCATCCCTCAAGGGGGCATTAAATAGGACTTACATGGACTCTTAAAAGTAAACCTACAATGTGGGACTAAACCCAACTATACCTAAAGACTCTAATAGACCGACATTGACTCGATAATTCCAACACTCCCCCTCAAGCTGAAGGGGGACCCTTCAGCTTGGACACCGCAAATAACGACAATGGAGGTAGATGATGCGGGACAAAACATTTGACGAGCCACCGGGGGAAATTCCAAACCGGGGAATCAAGTCGGGGACATAGCCACACACGACATTGACCCACAACATGCGAAGAGAACGAACGATGTGGAGCAAATCATCAAACGAGTGATCGGGGATAATCCGTCGGGGATAATCTGTCGGGGATAATCCACATAAATGGCGGTCCCACACGACACAGTCCCGCAGGACACGGTCCCACACGACACAACCCACTGAGATTATAACACCAACATCAATCGCTTTCCAAACACATGACCAATCGAAAGAAACATGGGGAGACACATACGAAATAAGCCTAGAGGGCGTGTGGAACGAAGGCGAAAAGTCGGGAAAGATCATCCGAGTCACCTTCCTTCCAACACTCCCCCTCACGTGGAGAACACGTGCATATAGGCATAAACACAATACAAACAACATACGTCACAAAAAAAGCACAAACAACACAAACTTCAGCATCTATCAGCATTGCTAGAAGCGGCAGCAGCGGCAGGAGTGCAAGTAGCAGCAAGGTTGCCCCCGAGGGCAGCAAAGAGGCAAACAGGAGCAGGAGCCATTGACCAACTGCTAGAAAGATGAGTGGGGCAAGCACGGGAACAGATCTGCCTCAAGGAATGATGGCGAGCCAGCACCAGCACAACAACAGACGAACGGGAGACGACGACGAAATCTGTAGTCAGGAGAAGCACCAATGGCAGCGAAGCGAGCAGCTGGCAACATTCGGAAGAAGGGCAGCGACAAGAAGAGGGCTGCCGGGCCGGAGAAGAAGCAGCAGCAACAGCAAGAGGGAGGCAACAACGACTGGCCCGGAGCAGTCGATGATGGCAGACGCAGCGTCAATGAAGAAGTAGCGGAAGAGCCGCACGCAGCCGACGGGAAACAGGCCCGCTCCCGTCCTTGGAATCAAGGAACGATCCCATCAGCGCACACAGAAGCGGAATGAAGGGACGGTGACTGCGATTCAGAGCAGACGAGCTCGACGGGAGAAACTCCAGCAGAAATGATGGCCGACGGGATCGACGATGCGAGAAGGCAGACGCGCCAACGAGAACGACGGAATCAACGTCGATGGAAGCACCAGATGACTGGCCGACGAGATCGACTAAGCCACGCTCCCGTCGACTGAATCAGAGACCGTCGACGGGAGCGGGAGAGAAATCTCTTGGCGGGACCACATGCAGAACGGCTCGACGAGAGCAGGGGCGGAAAAAAAAAACGAGAACAAAAGTGGCGGACACAGAAAAATTTTAGGGTTTCAGATCTTTTTGCTCTGATACCATGTTGAAAAGTAAAATAGAAATGCTTGATTGATATATTCATCCCTCAAGGGGGCAATAAATAGGACTTACATGGACTCTTAAAAGTAAACCTACAATGTGGAACTAAACCCAACTATACCTAAAGACTCTAATAGACCGACATTTACTCGATAATTCCAACAGAAGAACTTGTCATACTCTGCGTTCGACGAACTGTCTTCTGCGTTCGACGAACTGCTCTCTGCGTTCGACGAACACAGCAAATCTCAGCGCTTGCTTCTTCCCGTTTCTGCGTTCGACGAACTGTCTTATGTGTTCGACGAACGCGCTAAATCTCAGCGCTTGCTTCTTCCTGTATTTGCGTTCGACGAACTGTCTTCTGCGTTCGACGAACTTCCTTCTGTGTTCGACGAACTGCTCTCTGCGTTCGACGAACTGCTCTCTGCGTTCGACGAACACGCCAAATATGCCTTCTCAGCGGTTCAGCTGAGACAGTGAAATCTTCTCAGCTGATTAAACAACATACTTTTGAATATATTCCAATGTATGAAATATCATCTCCCTGTATAAAACTTGAGACAAAATAGATTGCATCAAATACAATATGTACTTAGTATTGTGAGTGATGCCTCTTCAAATCAAAGGAACATTGAGGGCAATATTCCCAACACCTTCCTTCGGCCCCGCCGTTCCATGCCCGAATACGTTCAATGGCCCCACACACCGACGAGGACACCTCCTCCTATACCTTCGCAAACACCCATCACTTGGATCAACTCAAAGCATGACTTGAGGATTTCACTCTCCTCCTTTGAGAGCTCGCGGCCACGACAGGAAACTGCCCACTGACCCCTCCGCAACCACCGCCGCAACCCCCTCAGCTCGTCCCAGACGACCTGGGGTTTCTACACCCTGCTACGGACATCCATCCGACCCATCTCCGTCGGATCAGGATCCCAGTGTTCGACGACACCATCTCCTCAGTTGGATCGCCGCGCAGCGAGCAATTCTTTGACTTCCAGTCCACCCCCGCCAATCAGATGGTCCCCTGACCACCATTTATATGGAGGGTTCAACGCTCCATTGGGGGTGTTGGGCGCTTCAGCAGGTTCCTGACCTCTCCTGGTCCACGCTGAAGGAGGAACTCCTCCGCCACTATGACGGCCACTAGGAGTGCCAATGCTTATGAGTGCCTCAACTCCGTGCGCCAGTCCGACACCGTGGCCACCTATATTGACATGTTCATCTAGGTCGCCCGTACCCCGCCTATCCCCCAACCATTACCCGAGGTACATCCTTAGGGGTCTTCAACCCCCTTTTTGAGCGCGCCTCTGGGTCCACAATCCGACGACTCTTTCCTGCGACATGGAGCAAGCTTGTTGCCTTGACGAGGAACTCTACACAACCCAGCCGTCCTCGTCCCGCCCACCCCACCAACCGCTGTCACTACCGTTGTTGTCGCCAAAATCTCCTCAACCCCTTCCCCACTTGGATCACCTGCCCCCGCATGGGCCCTCGTTGCGAGGCCTGCCTCCACAGCCGCCAACCCTGCCTCCACCGACACCCCAACAAGCCCACTGCTTATCTCATGAGCAGCACCTCGAGCTTTGACGCAAGGGCCATTGCTTTTGCAGCCAACAACCGTACTCACCCACCCAACTCTTCACTTTCAGATACTTGTGCGTACTGGTTGGATCTGAAGAGGACGGTCCTGACTTCGGAGACTGGGATCCTTTGACGCTCGCGGATGATCCCTCGGACTTCGACCTTGAGGACAAAGTTGTTTTTTTCGGGAGGGGAGTGTTTATACAAATACAATCTCCTGGACACGCGTCGCGTCTCCCTCTGCTTATGTAGCCATAAGGGGCATTATCGTAATTTGTATGTCCCACTCCCTATATAAGGGAGTGGTAGTGTCTCTTATTAGACATCTTTGGAAGACATTGTGAGCGTTAGGCTCTCCTAAGTGAGAGAGACTCTTAGGGGGGAACCAACACTCAGGAGTTCGGGCCGAGCTTGTCTCGACATTTGTATCTCTATTTTGGTGTTTAATCTTACAATTTTCCGTACTTGATAGTGACACCTATCAGATTTTTTTTATAGGTCTCTCATAGTGTTGTGTTTTTGGAGCAACATGCCAAAGGCAAAAGCGCAATAGTTAATATTGTGAAAATGCTTAGTTCCACTTTGTTTCAGTTATAATACCATCTCTCTTGAGAGAAATACTAGGAGAAATAATGAGCCTCACACCCTTGTGCACATGCACCGCCTGGGTTCGGGTTTGGATTTGTGTTTGAGGGTTATTGCATTATGCCCATTTTGAACGAATGATATATATTTGGACTGGTTTTGAACGTTTTAATATTATTTATTTACAATTTTATATTATTGTTTGGATATATAATTAATTCTTATTCATTTATAATTAATTTTGTATATCCATTTATAATTAATTATCTATTCATTAATATTAAGTTTCATATCCAATTATAAATTATTTTTTAGATTCAGTAGTGGCCGTTTATTATTTAATTATGGACTGTTTATTGTTTAAATTTTAGATTCGGTTATTGCAATATGCAGTACCCTTACTGCTTACTTGATTGAATTAAGTATATAAAGATATATTATATGCAGAATTTTTTTTATGCTGCTCCCTTACTTTTTTACCAGCTTTGTTTATTGAGGCATAAAAAATGTTTAAAATTGAAGTCTGTTATTTTATTTAAATTTTCTAATATCTTGTGAATGCCATTCTTGAAGGGGAGCCTTGGCGCACCGGTTGAGGTGTTGCCGTGTGACTTTGAGGTAACGGGTTCGAGTCCTGGAAGCAGCCTCTTGCAAAAATGCAGGGTAAGGTTTTCCTACATTTCACCCTTGTGATGGGACCCTTCCCGGACCCTCGCTACGCGGGGATGCTTTGTGTACCGGGCTGCCCTTTTTATGTGAATGCCACTCTTATACTCTGAATATTTCGTAGATTTTGGATTTGTAGAGAAACAGTGGTTTGATGTAATCTTTGGTATATATTTGTGTATTGGTGATTTGGTTTTACTTCCCATGAGGTTGTCCAGGTGGAACCTTGTAGTTGTAGATTGTGTATTCTCTGTAGAGGGAGCTCGAAACATCCAGAGGAAAGTCTAAGTGGAACTTACTCTCCGTTGCCTCCAGCTAGGTATATATAGCAGAATACCTAGGGTTTCCACACGCATAGCCCTCGAGCTCGTTATTCGTCTGAATATACTCTTACAATCTCTTCCTATATTCGTGACAAATAACGTAACGTTTCGGGGTGCTGGAGAGTAGACAAAATAATAAACAAACTAAACAAAGCATTTAGGATAGATCATACTAATAAACATATGAAAAGGTTTTTGCCTAAACGGCAAGTCAGAAAACCACAGATTCTATCCCAAAAAATATAGTCTGAATAATTATTACAAAACATAACATGAAATTAAACGTTTGATGATTCTACTCGTCTAGTAGATCATCGTCATCCATGTCCAGGTCTACATCTCCTCCATAATCTCCACTGTAGCCTGCAAGGAATTTCACGAGTCAGACTCTATGAATTCATAATCATATGCAGTAACGTTTAAAGTAAACTAGCTCTTATTAAATGAGCTTAGCACTTCTAGCAACGGTGAAGTAACTCTGTCAGCATCTCATCCAGTCTAACTAGGACTAGTCCCGTTATCTTACTCATTACTGATCACTATGTGCCTCACCAACACATGTGGGCACACATCACGTGCAACATTATCAAATGTGGAATAATGTGCTGTGACCAATAATGTTTAGATTAACATTTACAACGACTTTCAATTTCCAGTTGAATAACTCTTGAATCAACTTACAATGAGAAAGTTGTTTGGTTATCAAATGTGAAATAACCGGCACCAGACCATCTTGGGTTTTCATCAAGAAGTTATTTGGGTTTTCAGTCTGTTTTTAGATGCTTGAATGTTGCGACTATAGGTTCTCACTGTTAAAACATAAACTGCGGAGGAAAGTTTCATATTTCTATGAACTTTAATCCCATTTCCCCCGATGTTTTGATTGTGAGAGCTCTATTCAATCCTTTGGTCAAAGGGTCTGCAACATTATCTTTCGATCTCACATCAATAAGGGTCATAATCCCTTGACTTGTGAGAGAGGTCAACCAGGATTGTTTCAGCCTGAGATGCCTTCTTTTGCCATTGAACAAAGAGTTCGTAGCAATCGTCTTAGTAGCCTGATTGTCGCAGTAAACTGCAACAGAACTCATTTTCAGGCCCGACAAAGGAATGTCCATCACCAAATCTCTCAGCCATTCGGCTTCTTCTCCTGCTGACGCAAGAGCGTAGAGTTCGGATTCCATATAAGAGAGTGCAATACAGGATTGCCTGTTGGACTTCCAGACTACAGCTGCTCCTCCTAGTGTGAACACAAAACCACTAGTGGACTTGCTGTCGTTTAATTCTGAGCACCATGATGCATCAGAATAACCTTCAACAACTGAAGGATGACCAGTGTAAACTAAAGCATACTTTTGAGTGTGCTTTAAGTATCTCATTAGCCTGTCTAAGGCGTTCCAGTGGTCATTACCAGGATTACTAGTGAATCTGCACAACATGCCGACCGTAAAGGCTATGTCAGGTCTAGTGCAGACCATGGCATACATGGGGCTACCAAGCAGTTTAGAATAATCTAACTGTCTAACCATAGCTCCTTCATTGGGCTTTAGGCAGTTAGTGTAGTCGTATGATGTCTCAGATGCTCTACTGGCACTGTATCCCCACGTGTCCAACATGGACTTTATGTAGTGGCTTTGACTTAGGGAAATACCATTCTTCCCAAAACTCACTTGCATGCCTAGTATAGTGTTAGCTACACCTAGGTCTTTAATACTAAATTCTTTTATGAGATCTGACTTAACGTCATCCACTTCGGATTGATCAGAGCCCAGAATAAGCATATCATCCACGTACAAGCATATTATGACGACTTTATCCAATCTATTACGTATGTAAAGACATTTATCCGAGAGACTCGACATGAATCCCATGTTCTTTACACTTTAGTCGAACTTCTCATGCCATAATTTCGGTGCTTGCTTTAGTCCGTATAAAGACTTAAGTAATTTACAGACTTTCGTTTCGTGACCGTCTACAATGAAACCTTCAGGTTGACTCATGTAGATCTCTTCGGTCAGATCTCCGTTCAAGAACGCAGTCTTAACATCCATTTGATGAACAATAAAATTCTCAATAGATGCAATAGCAAGGAGAACCCGAATGGTTGCCAAGTGACACACGGGTGAGTAGACATCAAAGTAATCTACTCCGCTGACTTGTGTGAAACCTTTAGCCACCAGGCGTGCTTTATACTTAGCTACGCTACCATCATGATTCAATTTCTTTTTCAGAACCCACTTACACCCTACGGTTTTAGCCCATTTTGGCTTATCAACCAACGTCCAGGTGTTATTCTGAAGAAGAGAACTCATCTCTTCATCTATAACTTCTTTCCAGAGTAGTGAATCCCTGGATCTCATCGCTTCCTTATAGGTGGATGGATCGGCCTAAACGTGGTAAGTCACAAAGTCACTACCGAAGGTTCTTGGAATTTGCTCTCTCACAGAAGTTCTCCTAGACTCTAGGCCAGAGGTATCTACCGGAACGGAATAGGAGGTGCTCGGTACTGATTCAGGATCCTCCTCAGTAATAGTTACTTGCATACCTGGGATTGTTATGTTCTTATCTTTGAGGAACTTATCCTCGAAGAACACCGCATCCCTAGATTCTATTATGATATTATTAGAAATATCAAGGAACCTATCTGCAGCACTATCCTCAGCACAACCTAAGTAGACACAGGTATTGGTCCTAGGTCCAACTTTAGGCCTTCTAGGGTCAGGAACCCTGACATAGGCTATACAACCCCAGGTCTTAAGTCGAGTAAACGACGGGGGTCTCTTAAACCAAAGCTCGTAGGGAGTAACCTCTAACTTAGCATGAAGAACTTTATTCAGAATGTGATTCGCAGTCAAGACTGCTTCGCCCCAATAAGCGGAAGGCATGCCTGCAGTGAGCAGCATAAAGTTCAACATCTCTGTTAACGTTCTATTCTTGCGCTCGGCTATGCCGTTAGATTGGGGGAGTAAGGAGCAGTGGTTTCTGCTATGATGCCCTGTGAAGCAAGGAAACATCTGAACTCACTGGACATATATTCTCCTCCTCTATCACTCTTAAAACGTTTTATTTTCATGCTTAGTTGGTTTTCTACCCTGGTTTTGAAAAGACAACTTTTCAAACGCTTCATCTTTAGTTTTAAGCAACGAGATATGATAAAATCTCGTGCAGTCATCGATAAACGTGATCATATACTTCCTCCCACCTCTAGTGACAAAACTTTTAAAGTCACAAATATCGGAATGTATAAGCTCAAGAGGTGTTGCGCTCCTAGTAACCGTCCCAAAAGGTTTCCTAGTGATCTTAGTCTGAACGCACACTTCACATTTTTCAAGTGGAGACTTAGTGTCTAATGTGATCTTGTGAGTTCTAGCTACTTGGAACATTTTCCTGTAGTTTACGTGTCCTAGTCTCTCGTGTAGAGTCCTAGGGCTAACCTAGTTCAATTGAACTTGTTGGACTACCTCACTTGCTAGACTCAGACGATACATCCTATTTTGGACATAAGCACATCCAAAATAGTGCGAGTTAACTGACAAAGTCACCCTGCCGCTACAGAAGCTAAGCGACATACCCGCATCACATAACAAACTAATAGACACTAAGTTAGCAGCTAGAGAAGGAATAAATTTGACATTATTTAAAAGTAAAGACTTACCTGAGGAGAGCAGTAGAGTTGCATTCCCCACCTTCAACACGTCAGCTGTGCCTCCATTTGCCACAGTTACTGACTCCTTTGCATCCTTCAGCTCTGTCAGAAGATTAGCATTGTTGCAAACGTGGCACTTTGCCCCCGAATCCAGGTACCACTCCGTGCTGGCCTGCGCGTGTCCGACCATGGCAACAAAGTCGGATGGCTCAGCTTGGCGGACCAAATGGGCTTGGTTGCCTTCTTGTGGTGCCCGGGTTCTTTCTTTCCTCGGTAACTTGCAGTTAGATGCGCAGTGTCCCCACTTGTTGCAGTTATAACATTTACCCTTAAATTTCTTAGAGTGTTTACTCGGGCCTGCAACCTGGGGGCTACTACGAGACGTTTTGGTCTTGTGAGGGGGAGGAGGACGCTTGGAGCTTGAAATCATGTTGGCAGCAACCTTCTGCTTGCCAACAGCTTCCAAAGCGTGCTTCGTCCTGTTCTCGTCCTCAATGCGTATAAAACGCTTGAGGTCGTTCAGACCAACCTGCATCTTCTTGCGATACATTTCCGTTTTGAAATTGTACCACGAGGAGGGCAACTTATACACAATCGTGCCCGCAACAAAACTATCGGGCAGACTAATAGACTCACTATGCAAGGAATCAATTAAATTTTCAAATTCGGATACCTGAGGGAGAATGGCTTTCTCCTCGTCGAAGCTGAAAGAGTGGAACTTGTCCACGAGGTGCGTCTTGGATAGGTCCTCCTCCTGCCTGAAGTGCTCCTGCAGCGCATCCCAGATCTCCTTTGCAGTGCTCATCTTCATGTAGGTCTGGGCCAAGCTGGATGACAGACAGTTCAGCAGGTAGTCCCTGCAGAAGTCTTCATCTAAAAACCACTGTGCCTCATCAGCAGTCCCAACGACCTCAGCGCCATCAGACTGAACTGTGTAGAACACTTTCAGAAACTTCATCCCGAACTGAGTGTTCAACTTCCAGGCGTTGAACTCAGTCGCCGTGAACTTCTCCAGCTTTATCATCGGAACGGGGGTCGAGAAGTTGTTCCCCTTCATCATTGTGCTTGGAGACGGCGGCGGCGGGAAGAGGCGGAAGGCGGCTGAGGGGGATCTGGAGGCACTGGAGAACAGTGGCGCACGGGCACTGTTGCTGAAGAGCGCACGGTCAGTGATCGTGCGTGTACTGCTGAGCGCACGATCAGTGGTCGTGCGGGAACTGGCCGCTGAAGAGCGCACGATCAGCGGTCGTGCACGATGGGTCGAGCGCACGATCAGCGGTCGTGCGCGAACTCCTCCTTTGCTAGCAGCGGCTTCGTCTTCTTCGCACGAGCGGCGGTCCTAGGGCACGACTTCGACTCCAACAGCGGCAGATCTGGACAACGGAGGCGACGCAGCAGCCCTGGATCTGCGGGCTAGGGCGACGGCGGCAGCGGATCTGGAGCTTCTTCCTCGGCGAACGACGGCGTTGGAGGCGGCGACCTCCTTCTTCACGCACGGCGTTGGGGAGAAAAGGCAGCGACGACAAGCAGCGGCTTCGATCTACTTCGCGAACGACAGCAGCAGCGGCGCACGCGAACGGCAGCAGCAGCGGCGGGAGAACGATCCGCGACGGGGAACGCGACGGGAAGCGCGATCGATGACGGCTAGCAACATCGACCTTCCTTCTTCGTCGATCTCCTTCCTTCGCGAACGACGATGGCTAGCAGCAATGGCGCGATCGGCGGGAGATCGCCTTCGGACGGGGACGAGCGCCCCTTAGGGCTGTTTCGAGAATGTAGAGGGAGCTCGAAACATCCGGAGGAAAGTCTAAGTGGAACTTACTCTCCGTTGCCTCCAGCTAGGTATATATAGCAGAATACCTAGGGTTTCCACACGCATAGCCCCCGAGCTCGTTATTCGTCCGAATATACTCTTACATTCTCATCCTATAATTTGGGTAATTATGCCCAGAGAATAGTAACTGTTAATTACCAAGGCCTCAACAAATCATTATTCCTTCATTATTAGTTTATAACGTCGAGGTTGATGAACAACTCGACACCTTTGACTCTTATGTTTTAAAATATTTTTATTTTGTTTGTTTATTATCTAACATGCAGATGGAAAACATTACTTTTGCTGCAAGTTGTTATATACATGATTACTTCATGAGCATGTTTTATTTCTTCTTTAGGCTGTGTTGAAATTGTTGGCTGTCTCAGACGTGAAGAGCTGGTGAGCTGGGAGAAAGTACCTCAATCGGTAGGCCTACTTATTCATATTCGATGTCTTCTACTGTGCTCCCATGATTGGCATCAGTTGTTAAGGCATCTATCCTTTACAGGTCAGGTTAGAAGGCCTCACAGACTTCTGCTGGCTCTGTGAAAGCCCACAAGTACGTTTAATTTATTATATTCTTAAATTGTTAATTTGCTTTATTTACCATCATTATATAAACTATGCATGACTTCAATCACTTGAGCGTTTTTGTACTGAATATACATCTCATAACATGCATGCAGAAGTTACTCGTTCCATTTGAAATGCGAGGTTATCAAGGCGTATACAATCTGGAAAACAGGGTACTTAAATATTATTGCATGATATTTTTTCCTCTAGTAGCTGATTTCAACACGCGTAACATTTTGCTTAATCGACCTTATAGATCTATGAGGCAGCAGTAAGAGGTCTCAGTCAACTTCAAGGCCCTCTTCCAGTGCAGTTTCCACTGCCCGACCCCAGGGACTCCTTATCGTTGAAGCCAGGATCACTTCTATTAAGCAGCAGCAAAAAATTTGAAACGGTTAAGTCAAAAAGTGTTAGTGCAGCTATAGCTGGTGCGCGAGCTGCAGCAACTCAGTTCTCAAAAAAAGATGAGAGTAGGACTGCCATTAGAGAACAATCTGTCAGGGTTCCTACTGTGGACAGCAGAGAGACTGTCGTCTCTGACTATCTCAATGGAGCTACACACAACCCACAAATAGGAAGAATTCGAGAAGAGAACCAATCTATGAATACCAAGACAAAACTTATGCGTGCGGGAAGCGGAGACAGTAGGAGTCAGCAACCAGCAAGTAGAATTTTACTGCCATGTGGAACTGCTAAGGTTTGCTCCTGTTTTCCTCTAGTTTTCTTCTTCTTCTTCTGAGTTTGTGCTATTTAAGTTTTCTCACGCTAACTACCTGTCAACATTCATTAGTTTACAACTATTGCAAGTACATATTAATTGCTACACTTGAGCACTCTTTTTAAGATTTACACGTTTCTTTTCGGAGATCCGACGATCGGATCTCTGAGCGGATCGACAAACCGTTACACCATCAGTAGTCTCGGGACCAAATCTTCTTATATTTCAAGTTCAAACATCCTAGAAGCAATTTATATATATTTTCAGCGTGCGTCTATCACATGCATGTGCGAAGGATTGATTCATCGGACAAGTGGCAGTGGATGGATGAGATGGGGAGGAGAGATCAAGCTGTTTTTCCCAAAAAAAGTGACACTAAGTGCGGCGCGTCCGAAATGCCAAATAAACTCCCCCACCAGAGGCGCCCCCGAAATGCCCCCTCTAGAAGCGCTCCTGAAATGCCATCGGAGAGAAGTGCCTGACCCCGCAATGCCCCCTGAAAGTGACGGGGATCAGCCGCAGGATCGACACTGGACTTCGGGCCATTACTTGGCAGAGTCTGCATTTGTGTACTCGTGCAGGAGACGTTGATCGGATCGTGAGACCACGAGCGCGTCTGGAGCGTCGTTTCTAGAGTTTTATGTTTTTTTTAACATTATTTAGTGTGATTTGGGCATCGGGCGTAACAACAAATCATAGTTGTTCACGTCGGGTGCCCTAGCCCCCCTTTTGCTATAAATAAGGGGGAGGGATACCTGTTTGAGGCATTGTTAGTCTTGTGAGCGAATCCAGAGCCGACAATCAAATCGTATTGCGACGCCTTGAGATCCTGGGTGCGACGTCCTGGTTCCTTTCAGTTTTTCCATTTTCCCTCTTCTGAACCCTCCTCTGTTGTGGAACATCTGTATAACCGCAAACCCGTTCTTCCTTTCAGCCATAACACCACACCCACGATCTAATCCAAAACCCGTTGCTTCCCATCTGTCGCTCGCCTCTCCAAGCCGTGAATCCCCTCCTTTTTGGAAGCATACGACCTCCTACCTAGCCGCACTCCACACATTCACCTCCTCAGCGGCGGAACTAGGATTTTTGCTAAGCCCGGGCACATATAATTATAAATTAAAAATAAATGATGAAAATATTTTGCAAATATTTTTGCTCTAACAATAACATGATTATATGGAATTATAATGAAGTTGAAATTATAAACTCCCAAAAAACTCATAACTAAAAAGTAACATATGCAAAAATACATAAAATTATAATACCTTATTTGTAAGCATTGACATAAAAAAAAGTTACAAAATCTTAATAACTTACTCACAAGTTTGTGAAATATATAAAATATGTCTGTGCGGCTGTGCCTACAAAAATAAACAAAAAATAACATTAACTAGAGTTAAAAGATTACATTATTCAAAAGAGTGAATAAATTTTTTAAAATAAATGTAAGATTTTCTTACCGTTCAACAAGCCACTTTTCGTGGACACATATTTTGAAATTGGGTAATGAAAGTCTCATTACTAATAACATCAGCAACATATTTCTCGGTATAAACTATCAAACAGTCATTCATCCATTCATCTCCCATTCTATTCCGCAAACGATTCTTTATAATTTTCATGGCAGAGAACATTCTTTCAACACTAGCAGTCACAACCGGCAGAAGACATGTCAATTTCAAAAGCCCGAAGACCAATTGATAGTGATCTTGTTTTTTCAACTCTACTAATGTTTGTAAAAGTCCACTGATTCCTTTACAATTAGATAATGTGTCGGTTGACATAGACCGCATGTCCATGATGTATATATCTAGTTGTCCTTCCAGTATTTGCAATTCAAGTGGTGTGAAATCTGATTGATATAATTGTGCAAGACGAATCAACTTTTGTTTATCAAATGAAGCAAATTGATCACTTGGGTCAAGACAAGAAACACATAGAAGCAGTTCAGTATTCACTTCGTTAAAACGGTCATTTAACTCGTTCAATGTCCTATCAAGCTCGGTATTGTAAATTTTAACACGAAAATGATGATAATTTGTAATCTCTCTTGCATTGCGCCTTGATCTTCCTGCTTGAATATACTTTTCATCCATATTTGGTACTTCTATACACTCCTTAGTGCAAAAAGATGAAACCTCACCCATAAAAATGTTCCATTCAATTTCATCATTTCTCAAATCATGAAGCAATTGTTTTGAAAACTTTACAAATTTCATTGCATTAACAATGTCTTGATCTTTCTTCTGTAAAGCTTGTGATAGCTCATGTGTTGATGAGCAAAACAATGAATGTAGAAAACACTATTGTTCTATTGTAAAATCATTGTTTTAACTCTTCTTCTTCTTCTTCTCCGTCTTCTTCTCCGTTTTCTTCTCCTTCTTCTTCTTCTTCATAGTTGGGTGATGAGGGCTATTAGGAGAGCTTCTTATCAAAATCAGGGGTTCGATCCCCCTTGACAACAACCCGCCATTATGAGAACAGTAGTGGAAAGGGATTGGGCCTGGTTGGGCTGCAACCCTCCTCTGTTTCGGTGAGCCGACAGTAATCCGTTCCGCCGTGGGCCGGGCTCATCACTCTGTTTAACAAGCTACCCTAAATGACCCCCGAGATACTCATCATACATGCATGGTTAACGCTTCTACATTTACAGTAGAAAGAGCAAAGGAAAGTGCGGGTTTCGTTAATACAGGGTGAATTATACATGTGTATAAGCTGTGAACACACGCACAAGCATGTTACACTTGTTAGTGTCCCTAATTAAACTGGTTCTAAATGATCATATAAAGCAAAATCACCCTCAAATTGTTACAACCATCACACATGCTGTGTTATCTATTGACTCTTTGCTTTCTTATAGTCCTCCATGATATGCATAAAATAACCCAAATTGATGTGAAATCCAATTCACGTCAATCGGCCCTTGATGGGTTTTTGTTTATGCGAACCCCTAAACCTTACGATTTTCTCTTCTTCTTCTACATTTGTTAGTGTCCCTAATTAAACTGGTTCTATATGATCATATAAAGCAAAATCACCCTCAAATTGTTACAACCATCACACATGCTGTGTTATCTATTGACTCTTTGCTTTCTTATAGTCCTCCATGATATGCATAAAATAACCCAAATTGATGTGAAATCCAATTCACGTCAAATCGGCCCTTGATGAGTTTTTGTTTATGCGAACCCCTAAACCTTACGATTTTATCTTCTTCTTCTTCTTCTACATTTGTTAGTGTCCCTAATTAAACTGGTTCTATATGATCATATAAAGCAAAATCACCCTCAAATTGTTACAACCATCACACATGCTGTATTATCTATTGACTCTTTGCTTTCTTATAGTCCTCCATGATATGCATAAAATAACCCAAATTGACGTGAAATCCAATTCACGTCAAATCGGCCCTTGATGAGTTTTTGTTTATGCGAACCCCTAAACCTTACGATTTTCTCTTCTTCTTCTTCTTCTACATTTGTTAGTGTCCCTAATTAAACTGGTTCTATATGATCATATAAAGCAAAATCACCCTCAAATTGTTACAACCATCACACATGCTGTGTTATCTATTGACTCTTTGCTTTCTTATAGTCCTCCATGATATGCATAAAATAACCCAAATTGATGTGAAATCCAATTCACGTCAAATCGGCCCTTGATGAGTTTTTGTTTATGCGAACCCCTAAACCTTACGATTTTATCTTCTTCTTCTTCTTCTTCTTCTACATTTGTTAGTGTCCCTAATTAAACTGGTTCTATATGATCATATAAAGCAAAATCACCCTCAAATTGTTACAACCATCACACATGCTGTGTTATCTATTGACTCTTTGCTTTCTTATAGTCCTTCATGATATGCATAAAATAACCCAAATTGATGTGAAATCCAATTCACGTCAAATCGGCCCTTGATGAGTTTTTGTTTATGCGAACCCCTAAACCTTACGATTTTCTCTTCTTCTTCTTCTTCTACATTTGTTAGTGTCCCTAATTAAACTGGTTCTATATGATCATATAAAGCAAAATCACCCTCAAATTGTTACAACCATCACACATGCTGTGTTATCTATTGACTCTTTGCTTTCTTATAGTCCTCCATGATATGCATAAAATAACCCAAATTGATGTGAAATCCAATTCACGTCAAATCGGCCCTTGATGAGTTTTTGTTTATGCGAACCCCTAAACCTTACGATTTTATCTTCTTCTTCTTCTTCTTCTACATTTGTTAGTGTCCCTAATTAAACTGGTTCTATATGATCATATAAAGCAAAATCACCCTCAAATTGTTACAACCATCACACATGCTGTGTTATCTATTGACTCTTTGCTTTCTTATAGTCCTCCATGATATGCATAAAATAACCCAAATTGATGTGAAATTCAATTCACGTCAAATCGGCCCTTGATGAGTTTTTGTTTATGCGAACCCCTAAACCTTACGATTTTCTCTTCTTCTTCTTCTTCTTCTACATTTGTTAGTGTCCCTAATTAAACTGGTTCTATATGATCATATAAAGCAAAATCACCCTCAAATTGTTACAACCATCACACATGCTGTGTTATCTATTGACTCTTTGCTTTCTTATAGTCCCCCATGATATGCATAAAATAACCCAAATTGATGTGAAATCCAATTCACGTCAAATCGGCCCTTGATGAGTTTTTGTTTATGCGAACCCCTAAACCTTACGATTTTCTCTTCTTCTTCTTCTTCTACATTTGTTAGTGTCCCTAATTAAACTGGTTCTATATGATCATATAAAGCAAAATCACCCTCAAATTGTTACAACCATCACACATGCTGTGTTATCTATTGACTCTTTGCTTTCTTATAGTCCTCCATGATATGCATAAAATAACCCAAATTGATGTGAAATCCAATTCACGTCAAATCGGCCCTTGATGAGTTTTTGTTTATGCGAACCCCTAAACCTTACGATTTTCTATTTAAGTCGCCATATAATAAGCCCTAGCTAACACGCCGCGGGTACAACGATTATCACTCACTTTGCCCGTGATTATATTCGCATGCCGTGCAGACAGTCAATGATATGATGTAATAAAAAACACCAATTCCAACCTAGATGGCCACGTTGGCTTCAATGTACAACCCTCATATTTGTCGAGCTGGCTTGGTTAACCTAGACTCAGCAGAATCGAGGCGGATAAGGAGAATGGCCGCTCACAAGCGACCAGAACTAGCTAAGGTGAAAGCGGGTCCAGAGGAGATGGAAGGAAGGGCGGTGGGGCGAGCGGGCAGAGCATCCGCTTCCCTCATACGAGTGGGGGGGACATCCCCCACTCGCCCGGCCATGGGCGAGTGGAGCACTCGCCCGGCCATGGGCGAGTGGGCACTCGCCCGGCCATGGGCGAGTGGGGCACTCGCCCGGCCATGGGCGAGTGGGGCACTCGCCCGGCCATGGGCGAGTGGGCACTCGCCCGGCCATGGGCGAGTGGGGCACTCGCCCGGCCATGGGCGAGTGGGGCACTCGCCCGGCCATGGGCGAGTGGGGCACTCGCCCGGCCATGGGCGAGTGGGGCACTCGCCCGGCCATGGGCGAGTGGGCATTCGTCCGGCCCCTATCTTTCGGAGGATTTTGGCTATCCGCAGTCCGATTTTGGCTATTCGCAGTCCGTTTTTGGGAAAGTCTATAAATAGACCCCCATGGGCACCTTGAGAAGGGTTGGTCTCTACCCCCTCCCTCACGCGTGAGCAAGAACTATCCCTCCCCTCCCCTTGTCGTTGAAGGCGGATGGTGAGGTGATCCTTAGTGCCCTCCAAGGTGCCCAGGCTCAGCATTGGCTTTGGAGGGGAAGTTCCGAGTGAGCTTCCGGGTGTGTGGTGGGACCTCCACGCTGCAGCTTAAGGGGTTTGTCTATAGTCTCCAGTGATCGTCAAAGGCAAGTCTCTCAATTCCTAGTGACCGGTCAAGGGTCTTGGCTTGGGTCAAGTAAGAGTTAGTCGCATCCCCCTTTCGAACGCTGAAACCGGGTTCCTGGTTTCAACATTCTGGTGCGGTGAGCGTGGAAGCGGCTAGTTCGGAAAGCTCTGAGCCGAGCCTCATGGCTGGAAACGACGAGTTGGGGGACACACCTCCTACTTGTGAGTATGTAAAGAAGAGTGACTTCGATGAGTTCAGTAAGAGGATCTTGGAGCTCCTGCAGGTCGCACCTCCCACTCGCGGCGAGTGCTCGACACCACCTGCACCTATGATCGTCTCACCACCGGTAATGGAAATAGGGCGAACCCGTCAGCAAGGGAGAGAGACAGCCTCGGAGGAGAGTTTGGGCCTCCAAGCGCGAGTGCTCTTCAACAACTCGCCCGGAACCAACTGCCCCAGCGGGGGGATGATAGGAACGCCTCCGTCCAACCAAGGGGGATGGAGGAGCCCTTTCTGCGAGCTGATTGTGTCAGCACCTGTTCCAGATGGGTTCCGCGACCTTGCCATGTCTTATTATGAAGGGAACAGTGATCCTCTCCAACATCTTCAGTGGTTCGAAGACATGTCCTCGATCAGGCAGATGTCGGATGCCTTCAAGTGCAGGCTCTTCGCTGTCACGTTTCAGGGAAAGGCGAGGGACTGGTTCCACCAGCTCCCGGTGGGTACCATCTACGGCTTCGAGGACCTGCGCCGAAGTTTCCTGTTGAGGTTCTCTACCTCGAAGAAGAGGAGGAAGGGGGTGGAGGCCTTGTTCGCGATCCGACAAAAGTCGGGGGAGACGCTGGCTAGCTACATGGATAGATTCCAGGGGGAGGTCCTCCTTGTCATCGAGGTGCCCGCGCATACCCTGCAGCTAGCCTTCACCCTTGGGCTACAGCAGGGGATGTTCAGGATGAGTCTGACTCGGGACCCTCCCTTGTCTTTCGAGGAGTTGATGGAGCGAGTTGGTCGGGAAATCGAGTGTGAGGCCAGCAACCAGGATTTCGTGGCAAGGTTCACCCAGGTAGCAGAGGACGAGAGGAAGGAGCACGGAGGAAGAAGAAAGGATGAGATGAAGAGTCAGGGACACCAGGGACCCCCCGTTGGACAGGAGCAAGGCTGGAGGTCACATCCGTCAGCCGCCCGACCAGCTTGGAGGTCACAGGTAGGGCCCCCTCAAGGCCAAGGAAGGGGCCACTTCCAAAGGGGAGGAGGTTTTCAGGGGAGTCAGGGGCGGTTCAACCCGACGGGGTGGCAGCAGAACTCGGGACCATTACAAGTCTAGCCCCTGCAGGCCATGGCCATCGGCCGGAAGAAGGGGGGAAAGAAGAAGGGTCGTTGGGAGAAGCAAGGGAATGAGCTGGCATTGTTATATTGTGACTTCCACCAGCAGGAAGGTCACGCAACCGCGGCTTGCCCGGAGTTCCTGGAGAAGAGAGGGGAATGGAGAGCCCCAGTGGGGGGACAACTTTGTCTAGAAGGACCGCTAGCAGGAGAGAAGGGGAAGGGCAAGGAGGAAGATGACCCGTGCGAAGAGAGGATCGACATAGGGGCCCTGGGAGGGATCGGGGTCATCCATGAAGGAGCAGGCAAAGAGGCCACCCGGAAGGGGAGCCTCCATGCCATATACCGTCGGAGCATCGCTTCGACCTCCCGGTCCCCACCTTCGGGTGAGAAAATCACCTTCTCGGCCCAGGACATGCCGGCCCACGAGGACCCTTTCTGCGACGCACTCGTCATCAAGGCGGCGATCGAGAACTTCACGGTCTCCCGGATCCTAGTCGACAACGGGAGCTCGGTGAACGTGGTATTCAAGAAAGCCTTCGAGGGGATGAAGGTCGAGGCAAGACGAGTGCTGGCATCGGATGGGCCACTCTTCGGATTCTCCGGAGAAAGGAAGGAGGTGGAGGGGGGAGTCGAACTCCTCGTCACCCTGGGGGGAACTTCAAAGAACTGCCGGTTCGTCATCGTGGACGCACCAAGTAGTTACAACGCCATCTTCGGGCGTCCCCTCATCAGCGCGTACAAATGCGTGCCGTCCTCCTACCACCAATGTCTGAAATACAGCTCCGGAGAGGTCCAGGTCAGAGTCAGGGGGGATCCCCGGGAGGCGCGTCAATGCTATGTCACCGCGGTCAACATGATCGGATGGATGAAGGAAGTAGAAGAAATGGAAGAAGCAATGGAAAAGATGGCCAAGGAGCATGCGGCCGAATGAGCCCAGGAAGGGCGAGATGTAATGAAGTGCTCATGAAGGGCGAGATGTAGCGAAGTGCCCAGGAAGGGCGAGGTGTAATGGGGTGCCCAAGAGGGGCGTAATGTAATGAAGTTGTAACAGATGAGTTATGAATGAAACAGTTTCTGGGGTAACCTCCCGATTCAAGCTCCCTGACCAGAGACCTCCCGCCGGGCTCGGTCATGCCGGCAGATGAGGGCTCGTCAGGTCGACTCGCTGATTCACCAACTGGTTTAGGAGGGCGCTGAGTTCCTCTGTCTCCGGGCAAGCTGAGCCCCTAGGACGCGGGTGGACACCTCCGCCCCCCATTAAGTTGGGAGGGCAGTGAGTTCCCCTGTCTCCAGGAAGGCAAAACACCTAGGACGCGGATGAGTACTCCCGCCTCCAACTGGTTTAGGGGGGCGCTGAGTTCCTCTGTCTCCAGGCAAGCTGGGCCCCTAGGACGCGGGTGGACACCTCCGCCCCCATTAAGTTGGGAGGGCAGTGAGTTCCCCTGTCTCTAGGAAGGCAAAGCACCTAGGACGCGGATGGGTACTCCCACCTCCAACTGGTTTAGGAGGGCGTTGAGTTCCTCTGTCTCCAGGCAAGCTGGGCCCTAGGACGCGGGTGGACACCTCCGCCCCCATTAAGTTGGGAGGGCAGTGAGTTTCCCTGTCTCCAGGAAGGCAAAGCACCTAGGACGCGGATGGGTACTCCCGCCTCCAACTGGTTTAGGAGGGCGCTGAGTTCCTCTGTCTCCAGGCAGGCTGAGCCCCTAGGACGCGGGTGGACACCTCCGCCCCCATTAAGTTGGGAGGGCAGTGAGTTCCCCTGTCTCCAGGAAGGCAAGGCACCTAGGACGCGGATGGATACTCCCGCCTCCAACTGACTTAGAAAGGCGTTGGCTCCCCCTGTCTCCAGGTAAGCGAAGCACCTAGGACGCGGAGGGTTGTTCCGCCTCAAATGTCTAAGGTCCTTGACTAGGGACCATTTGTCGGGCTCGGTCATGCCAGCAGGTAGTGAGGCTGGTCGGATCGACTAGTCACTCGATGATCGGTTCAACAAAGCATTGAATCCCCAGGTAGTGAGGAAAAGAAAAACAAGCTAAAAGATTCATTAGAACAACAGCTGGTTCGGCAGCGACATATACTACATAAAATGTTGCTTCACCCTTACTGATATATGCAGGATAAAGAGAAGAGTACATGCAAGAAATACATGGTTCCTTTAAGGAACGACAAGAAAGGAGGAGCCCCTAACAACCATAACATTCAGGGGGAATACCCACCGCTGTAAGGAGATGAGTCAGGTCGCCCGGGAGAAGGGAAGAACTCGTGCAGGATGTCATCGGCAGAGACCCCCCTCCAGCCATCTCGGAGAGCATCCGCCTCGTGAAGACGGCTCACCAAGGCCTGAGCTATCGACGTCACGATCTTCCTCCGAGCATTCTCGGCTTCAGCCAGGCGAGGCGGGGCGGACGTCGATGCTCTCGAAGGTCCACCTCTTTCCCTCCCTTTCTCCTTTAACTGACTTTGGGCATCGACCAGCTGAGCCCTCAGGTCATGCACCTCCTTGTCCGACTCCTCGCACCGTCTCCTAAGCGAGTCGGCAGCGCCGGGTCCCTGCAGGTGGGCACAACAGAATGATTGGAGCGCGTGTAGGCGAAGAGGTTGGAAAAGGAAAAGCCACCAACACAAACACGAACCAAGCCTCCAGACGACTCCTCTAGGAGTCTCTCGGCAATACCCAAGCGCGTCGTAAGGTCGGCAGCCTTCTCTTCCGCCGCCAGCTTCGACGCATCGGCTAGCCTCCACCTGTTCGAGAGACTAAGACCTCGACGGACGGCCATGTGGGAGAGCTCGGTCGCGCGAAGCAAGGCCTGAGAGCTTGCGCATGCGAGGTCGCACATGGACCTCTCCTTGTAGGAGGCAGCATCCTGCCGGCCATAGATGCCGAAGGAGAAGTTGTATGCGGCGTCATCGATGACATCCCCCTCGGCCCACGAAGGGAGTTGAGAGGTGAGCGAGACTCGGTTCACCGTTTCGTCCCAGATAACGATGGGGTCATCGAAGGGGTCCATAGCCTTCTCCCCCATCCCGAAGTTGGGATGATTCGCCAACGCGTGGGGATCGCTCGGTCCCCCTCTCTCCCTAGGTGTTACCCCGGAACCCCTCCGGCAGATAACTTTCCCCCGTCGCATCCTCGGACCTTTCGGAGGGGAAGAAGGTGCCCCCTCCTTCGACGCCGGACCTTTGTCCCTCCTTTGCCTCGGCCCTGGAACCTTCGGGTCCGAAACACGGGCAACCACGTCCTCCTCAATGAACCAGCGGGCGGGGGAGGAGCCTCCCCCCGCGAAGGGAGGATATTGCGGGAGGGACCGTTCACCTGCACAAGTTAAGAGGGGGTGATCAACATTAGGTGGAGGTAAAAAGAAGAGAAAGGACGTTAGTGGGATCCGAATACCTGTTCCCGGCTCAGGTCGAACTCGACCCTTTCTTCCCGCAAGTAGCAGGCGTAGGCCGTTAACACCGAGATCGCGTTCGAATTAACCTGAGCTGGGACTACGCCAAAGTAGTTAAAAAATTCCTTCACCTCGGGCCACAAAGGGAGCCGTAGCCCGGCCTCAAAGTGAGGAAGGGGGAATGCGAGCCAGTCCTCGTAGAAGGAATTAATGGTCTCGCCCGACGATGGACGTCGGGACGACCACCCCGCAGGAAGGTAAGAGCTCTTAAAGGCTAGGAAGTCCTCCTTGGACACCCTCCCCTCGGGGAAGGAGTGTTCTGAAAAGTTGTCCGCGCTCTGTTCTCGACCATTTCTCACAACAGGGGGACGGTTAGGGGCCATGTCACAGCACCGTTAGGAAGAGGAGGAGTGGACTTCGGAGAGAAGGCAAGACAAGGAGGAAGGTGAGTGTGAGGACATGGAAGGGGGAAGGGGAGGTGTATTTATAGGAGGAGGGGTGCAAAAGAAAAGAGAGTGGACCACGCGGTCCACTCGCCCAGGGCAAGGGAAGGAGTGGACCACGAGGTCCACTCATCCCGGGCAAGTGGACCGCAAGGTCCACTCGCCCCGCGCACTGGCAAGCGGACCTCGAGGTCCACTCGCCCGAGGCATGGGAGTGGACCTCATAGTCCACTCGCCCGGCAGAGATGGGCGGACCTTGTGATCCGCTCGTCTAGCATGGGGATGAGGATCGAGAGGTCCACTCACCCGTACCACCCCCTAACACCGCCCAACCACTTCGTCCCGAGATCATCCATTCATCGCCTCTGGTTCCCATCCGCTAATCGGTTGCCGCAGCGTCGTGTCGCTCACCTTGACATATTGGTTAGTGAGAGAGCAGCAATGTAAGCAAAACATGAATCAACAAAAACCGAAGCGTTTGATCGCAAGACGGGTTGAACCATCATGCGAGGCTAACCCCTATTATTACATAGCAAACAAAAGGTCATAAATTAAAGTCGCTCAGCGTGGCATCTACTTCCAGAAACCCTGGTCCTGGGTGCTCGACGGCACCCCCTGCATAGACCCGATGCATTCTTTCGTTGCAGCGATCTCCTCACCAATGGTGCGGAAGCTAGCTTCGACGCGGCGCAGGTGATCAACAAGTGGCGCAGCTATGCCTCCGGACACAAGCCAGACTCCCCCCCTCAGCAGGATAAGCTCATTCTCCAATCTCTCCGACCGCCGCTCCAGCGCGCAGATACGGGCAAGTGGGTCGGGTCCGGCGGACCACCTTCCGTCACGCAGCTCGAGAAGAAGGGCCTCGTGCCTCCGCACTGTATCATCAAAAAGATTCATGCGTTCAGGAAGGCTGGGTTGGTCCTCGGCAGGTTCCTCCACCAGGGTAGGGGATCAGATCTGTAGGGAAACCTCCCTCCGGCTCGACTGATCCGTCGAGGTCTTGTCCACCCCTACAAGAGAGATCGGGTTAGATTCTCAAACATGCCAGTTTATCTGAGAACCTTAAAGCAGCGTTACCTTGCGAATCCTCGAGCCCTCCACCTTTCGAAGAAGGATCATCGTGGGCGGTCGAGAAGGCGACGGGTTCCGGAGCGAGGGTGGCAGGGCTCACCCGGGCAACCACACCCGTCATCTCCATCACGTCCCGGTCCCCTTCGCCTCCGTCCGAAAGAAGCTGTGGGAAGTCAAGAAACGCATCTCAATCGTCACGCAATCACCGCAAACGAGAAGCGGAAGGGGGGGGGGGGGGGGGGGGGGGGGAGAATCACTACCGCATCTAGCTCCAGGCCTCGGACGAACTCGGTCATCCCATGGGAGGATGACGGCGCCGCCTCCTTCACCGGGTCGGGACGAGATTTCTTCCGCGGTGATCGCACCACTGACCGAGTGGGGGAAGGCGGAGGTCCACGAACCAAAGCTCTAAGCTCCGTCAGGTTGGTTTGACCCTTCCCAGAAAGAGCCTTGAAGCGAGCCCTGAAGTCTCGGGGTGGATCCATCCTGTTCGAGTAGGGAGAGTAGGGGGAGCTCTCAGGGATGGTGCTCTCCTCACCTCCCCCTCGGGGTTTTTATAGCCGTCGAGCGGGGCCCTCCAAAGATTCTCCCAAAAACTCTACCTACTCGTCAAATAGGTGGGTTGGACATTCTTTCCGAGCTTGAGACAAGCTCGAAAAGAGCGGGGATTGTGTACAACCCTCATATTTACCGAGCTGATTTGGTTAACCTAGACTCAGCAGAATCGAGGCGGATAAGGAGAATGGCCGCTCACAAGCGACCAGAACTAGCTAAGGTGAAAGCGGGTCCAGAGGAGATGGAAGGAAGGGCGGTGGGGCGAGCGGGCAGAGCATCCGCTTCCCTCAGACGAGTGGGGGGGACATCCCCCACTCGCCGGGCCCTTTGGGCGAGTGGGAAGGGCAGCACTCGCCCGGCCATGGGCGAGTGGGGCACTCGCCCGGCCATGGGCGAGTGGGGCACTCGCCCGGCCATGGGCGAGTGGGGCACTCGCCCGGCCATGGGCGAGTGGGGCACTCGCCCGGCCCCTATCTTTCGGAGGATTTTGGCTATCCGCAGTCCGATTTTGGCTATTCGCAGTCCGTTTTTGGGAAAGTCTATAAATAGACCCCCATGGGCACCTTGAGAAGGGTTGGTCTCTACCCCCTCCCTCACGCGTGAGCAAGCACTATCCCTCCCCTCCCCTTGTCGTTGAAGGCGGATGGTGAGGTGATCCTTAGTGCCCTCCAAGGTGCCCAGGCTCAGCATTGACTTGGGAGGGGAAGTTCCGAGTGAGCTTCCGGGTGTGTGGTGGGACCTCCGCGCTGCAGCTTAAGGGGTTTGTCTATAGACTCCAGTGATCGTCAAAGGCAAGTCTCTCAGTTCCTAGTGACCGGTCAAGGGTCTTGGCTTGGGTCAAGTAAGAGTTAGCCGCATCCCCCTTTTGAATGCTGAAACCGGATTGCTTGTTTCAACATTCAACACACGCGGTCTTCCAATTTTTCATCAGCATATATTAATACAAATCGGGGTTTTTCTCATTATTTGGTATTCATTCATCCATTCTTTTGATCAGCTGCTGCTTGGAGTTGTGGCCCATCTCATTATTTGATATTTCGTTATTTTTCACAGTTAATATGCGCTTCTTATTTCTGACATCCAATTGCTTTTTGATTGCAGCTTTTTTCAGAGGCACTGAGAGGAATGAATTCCAACCGTTGATCATCATCATCATCATTTTCTAAAGAGCAGCCAACTCAATTGAAGACTAGACTGTATTTTAATGTTGAAGACCTAATTATGTATGTAATGTATTAAGCCATTTAAGTTTCGGCACCGTTAGCTGTACCGGTTATAATGTTTTATTTATTTGATTAAATTTGTACAAAATTTTTAGTCGTCCTCGAATCTTCTCGAAATTGTTTCCATCATCGTGCATATCAACTTCGTCCTACTTTTGAAATTGTTGGGACCTTCGCTCCCCTTCGAGTTTGCGTTAGCCGTGATCATATGAAAGTTGTAATCAAACACGCGAGAAAATTTTTTTTGGGAGCGATCTTGAACTATGGTTGAGTCGGGTCATGTTTAGCAAGCTCTACATCATGTGATATTGAAAGTCTCAGAAGAACTAAAATTAGAATGAACAAGTTAAATTATGTATTAAGATACAAAGCATGAGGAGTTAATTTTGCAAATCCACCAATCTGCATAGAAAAGATTGGAGGAGCACGACATGTCGCTGAAGAAGGCGGTGGATCTCGCCTGGTGAAAAAGGTTAAGGTCTTGAATGTGGGCTTCACGGAAGTGACGAAGCTTATAGAGTTATAGTACCACCTGCTTGGCTGGACGGAAATCACGTCAGGGACCATGGTTTTTGTCATCCACGGGCCTTTGCCGAGGGGGTACCCGGGTTTGCGAATAATTATTTTGCGGCTGGCTTGCTTATAGCCACTAACAGAAAACATTGCCCAGAAAAAAACTATCAAAATAGCAATTAACACGGAAGAAAGAGTTAACTGTACTAATTGATTGGGAAGAAAGAATGCAGCTTTAGAGTCTAGGATGGGAATGCAGCATATAAGTAGCGAAAGGATAAGGGTGAAGGTGTAGTCAGCGGTGAGCACGTTGTGAAAGGAGAAAGCTCGATCAAGGTGGCTGCGAGCGGTGCCGATTACGTAGGTTTTCGCCGGAGGATGGAGCTTTAAGAAGCGCAAAATGCACGAAAAGACGCAGCAACCTTAAAGATGGTAGATTCAGGCAAAAAAAGAAAGACAGTACGCAAAACTTCATCTTTACTAAGATATCAGGGTGCAATCTGTAATTTTCCAAACTAGGGGTGGTTTCTAACGGCCCTATATAAATTTATTTAGATAAGACTGCGTATGCTGATCGAAGGAGGAAGACGAACGTTTAACATCAAATCTTACACTGAGGAATTTCAATCAAATCTTACACTTAGGAATTTCAATCAAATCTCACAAGGTGTTATTTGTGTTCACACATATTATGAAAAATAAATTTAGAGCATCCCTAATTGAAGAACGCGGCATTAATGTGTGCGTGGAAGGCATCCCCGATGTCTGCTGTTGAGGAGATCGCGGATGGTTGGCCTGCGGGTAAAGACTTGAAATTTATTAAATTTATTTTGATAAATTTGGCGTGTGCACATAGCCAAATTTAGCGCGTTTGTTTGTACTATTCAAAGATAGAAGGGTGCAAAATGTAATTATGCTGTTTAATTTATGGGCCCCACAAATCACATGTCACAAGTATTAATTTCGATGGATGGAGGTATGCGACGATGGTAGTTTATAAATTTCTCCGGCTAACGGCGGCGAGCAGAATCGTTAGGATTGATTAGGCGGGAAACACTCGCCGTTAATGAAGATATCTATTGTTGATTTACAGAAGTGCCCTAAACACTCCCCGAGTAAAAAGGGCTAAATCAGATGCTTGAATGGGCTCCCCGACGCGCTGGTTCCCTGCTGGAGCTTGAAAATAATGTGGGGTATGGATGTCATTTCGCGGTATAAATCACTTTGATTAGAGGGTAAGAAAGCAGACGTACTGACTGTCACGTGACACCACGTTGCACTGTCTCGTACTTGAAATTCCCTAAAGATTATAAAGTAAAAGTTAATACTGGACAGTGAATTAATACTACGAGTGATTATATATGCGAGACTTTGGCTCCGTTTGGTGCGGCTTTTGCGCAGAATGTATGTTTGGTATGACAACGGTAACGACTGTTCATAAGCAAGGTCACGGACGACGGTTCATAAGCATCGCGTTCACGGCTGTCACCACTGCGCCAAACTTAGCCTGTTGTTTTTTTTTTTTGAAAAACTATGTTTCAATTCGAAGGTCGTGAATATGAAAACTCATTTAGGCCACCACCGCTTTTCCAAACAGAGCCCCAAGGTCTCGGGATAACAATCAGAACAACGGAAATTTTGCTTTTGGCAGAACATTTGGTTGATATATATTCGTATGTAGTTGTTGAGTGATGACAAACAATGAATCCCATAAAGACGAAGTTCAAACGAATAATCAGTTTTCTTGTTGCTTTTTTATGTTGCCTTCATGCAGCCGTCTCTCTCTCACGCGAGCCCTTTAGCTGTTGGTTGTGGTTGAAAAACCTAGCTTGGCGGCGGCAGCCAAGTCTTTAGACGAGGTTCTGAGACACCTTTGCAATTGATGAAAGCTAGAGAAAACAAAGTTCTCATTCCGCAAATCCAACATCAGAAGTGGTCGGTGGTAAATTTGCAGTGACTTGTACGATAAAACTTCAACACATAAGCACCTGGAATATCTACGCTCGTGATGCCGCACAACTCAAAGTCGCCGGAGCCAAATATGCTGAACTTTTTAATTGACGCAGAATCAAATGAAATTCGTAGGCTAAGTTTACTTAGACTGCAATCAAGACAACTCTCCATGAAGAACATTTGCATTTTTTCTGCCCTTTCAGGCCATTTAAGTCATCATTTTCTCCAGTACGGGACTTATCTTTGATTTGAGAAGTAGAAGCCTTGCTAGCCCTTCAAAGCTCTTTCCAATCTATAGTATTTTATGAGTGGATCCAAATTGGTAACGTATGTCCGCATTTTATACGCTTAGCAACCAACACTAACCGAGTTGAGCGTCTCGGAAAGTTTTTTTTTTCAAACGGGTGATAGCGTATCGGAAAGTTTTTTTCCCAAACGAGTTGAGCGTATAGGAAAGTTCCCTGTGATAAATATTTTATTTACGGCCATTTATCGGGACCTCCCCTCTAAGTTTGCTAAATTACAGATTACACCCCTCTTACTTTTGAAATTACAAAAACGGCCTCATTAAGTTTATATTTCTTAACATTCATGCACAAAAAGACTCCCTTCGAGATTTATCGCAAGAGGGTACTTTTGTGCATGGATGTCATGAGATGTAAATTTGCAAGGGAGATTTTTGTAATTTCAGAAGTAGGATGAGAAGTTTTGGTAATTATTATATTTTCTTCAAAGGATTCATTTTTGTTGAAGCTAATCAGCTATGGAATTTATGTTAATTTTCAGAACCCATCTATTAATATATTTGGAGGAATAAGCTCTCATGAGGTTTCCACTCTTTTAATTTTCAAAGTAAAAAATATTTGTTTCCTCTTTATCTTGCTTGCTTTACCAACAAATTGCAAGATTAGCATGATTATCACGTGTGTGATTAGAATTGTCGTAAATAGATATTTTAAATTATGGAATAATGAAAGTATAATCTTTCTTTCCATGAGCAGTGCAATAATTTCGAGTTATACACATTCAAGAACACGCATGATTATAACGTGCGTGATTAGAATTGTTGTAAATAAATATTTTTTAATAACAAATGATTAATTGTCAATATATATTCTTCGAATTATGTGACTAAAATTTCATTATTTGCATTCATGCCGTCATGGATTTGCAAATATGCTATATATATACACTATTGTTGTTGCACGCATGCTTGCATTTGTGCATCAACTCAAAATGCCGGAGCTTGTATTGATGCTTGCCCGAAGAGTTTTTATTTATTTTTTTCATAATTATTTTATTAAATTTTTATAAAAATTTAAATTTTTTTGGACAGAACCAAAATATTTGGAGGAAAATGCTTTAAAATAATTATTAAATTATTTATTTTGTACAAAATAAATTTGTCATTTGGAAAGCTGATCATCTATCCACGAATTCCTTCAGCAGTGCTACTTGTTTACTTCCTTTCGTCAAATTGAACGTGGGAAATATGTTTTTATTTATACGATGTTACTTAGGTGAGGTTTGGCGTTCACGGATGAGGTTTGGAGAAAGAAAAAGAGGGGGAGGAGAAGAAAAGGGGGGAGAGGGAGAATGAGAGAAGGAAGAAAAAAGGAAGAAAAAAGGGAGGGAGGGAGGGAGGGAGAGAGGAAGAAAATAACAAAAATAAATTCACGGAGCAAATTGGTAGTATAGTGGGGCTAAGATAGTCATACTTTTTCATGAGTGCGTGGTGTGGTGTCGTGAAATAAATTCACCTCCCCATGTATCATGGAGCTAAGACAACCATAAATTTTTATTAAAACTTATAAAAATGTAATTCATTGAGCTAATTGGTAGCTCTACGCGGACAAACTATATATATTTTTCAAAGATCGGCTGTATCCACAATACTCACTCCCGTGTATTATTCCTCCTACTAATATATCAAAGCAGGTTGGGCTCAACATCACAATCTCAGAGCCAGTCAATTGAAAAATCAAGTGCAATCTCAAAATCTTTTATTCTTCAATCACTTGGACCTCTTCCTCGCCTTAAACGGTCGGCCGCCTCCTACGCTTAGAAGACACAGTTTGCAGATTAGAGAAAGTTTAAGCAAAGGTAGTTTACCTGCAGCCGCTATTTTCTTGTGGCTATATGCAAAGTTGTGTTCCCCTTCTTGTACTCACATGAATTTTAAAATATAATCTCACGATATTAACTATACAACTTACATTTAAATGATAAAATTTCACAAAAATTGGAACGTCTATTGAGAATGAGTATAACTTTTGAGAAAATAGCATCCTTGTCGACAACTTTATTTCGATTATTTAGGATCGGCTTTATGAGACCTCATTTTTCATTTGTCCCAAGCAAGGCTTGTATGAGGCGTTAAAACATAAACAATGGAAATCATCTCGAGCAATTTACATCCATACTACTGTCTAGCTCTTTTCCTACCCAATCATTTTCCAGGAAAGAAAATAACTTCACTACATTTCACAAAGCTTCAAGCTTATACCGTGAAGTCCAAACCACAAAACATAAAGATCATCCAGTTCAGCACAAGAAATCACAATTTTTAAGAATACATAGGTTCATTTAAACAACATAAACAAGAATAGCGTGGGATATTCATCAATTTCCTGGAATCTTACAGTACTATTTTAAGACATAATAAAGAATCTGTGCGGGTTATCATACAATAAAATAGTTAGATCCATCTTCTCTCAGCACACTGATTACCATCTTCCTCACCACAGGCCAAGAGGTTGAGTATGCTCCTGGAGCATTCCCTCTCCAGCATCGACCTCTCATTGCTCGTTGGCGCAAAACTATCTTCTAACATCTCGAAGAACTTGTCGTAAAACCTCAAGCATTCTTCAAAGCAGCCAAAGAAGTCCTCTCTGTTGCTCGAAAAATCGGCTTCCTCTTCGACCACGGTGGCCACTCTTGGCCGGAGCGATCTATCATTTGAACAAACTCTTCCCTCCTTCGGAACCCCACTCTTCTAAAAGCTCCCACGCAATTGACGGCGCTGGCCGACCGCCTTGTCTTCCCTAACCCCAAATTCCTCCTCTAAGGAGACTGCAAATGAATTATTGATGGTTAATATATGGTAGAAAGGTAGGAATCAAAAGAAGAAAACAAAAACTTAAGCAAGGGTACGAATAAAAAGTTTAGTTTTTTAATAAATTATCCTTATAATGAGGTAAACATTTTTTCCTGGTAAATCAACTCATGGAGATGTAAATCACCACAATGCACTAGAATATTCAATTAGCAGATATTCCATAATAATTGTATTTTGTTATCACAGAATGAGAAAATAAAACATTGAGCAAAATCAGGCATGTTGTTGGTAAATATAACATTTGTAAACGACATTGTGATCACAGAAGAGGAACCCTAAACCCTAAAGAACAAGGTGTCAAATGCATTACAATATCAGAAGAAACAAGCGTAATTCTGTATCCAAATCCGGGCAACTGCGAGAGGAATCCATAGAATCGAAGAGAAGATACATATCTAGTGGAAGCAAACACTGCCGTAAAATCACACAGAGATTGGAGAAGAGTGCATCTCGACCTCCTCCCCAGGAAGAAGAAGAAAAAATGGACATAAGAAAACCTGGAGAGGGGAGATACTAGATACTTCAACATAAAAAAATTGTGCATTTATATATGTACAGACATTTCCCACTAGCTAAGAACATGTGCGGTTAAAATGTTTGAAAGAGAAGAATAAAACAAGCATAGGAGTTGTGGTGTAGAGAAACAAACAAGGTATTGTTTAATTGCTCAACTACTGGCTCTTCAAACCGCTTTTAGCATAAAAGAAAAATGGGATATGATCCAATTTTACTGTTATTTCATTGCAGTTTACATTTAGCAATGCGTTTAAAATGACTAGAGTTAACATTTCTTACTGTCTTTGCATTTCCAAAGGCCCAGAGAATTGGATTAGTTTGTTAAATTACATGTTCCATCCCAGTGCCTCCAAGAGAATCCAATCCAAATATTACATTGTGATCTATAATGTTTCAGTTTTTTATGCTCCACTCTTGCCACTAAAAAACAAGAATATACTTAGCAAATTTGTGGAATCTAATTCAATATAAGAGGACATATGGATAAACCTCAAGATTAAATTAAGATATAAAGAGGATAAAAGTATTCATGTTTCCATATAAATGGCAATCAATCCATTTGCCACCAACACATAATTGTATAAACAAAACTTTTCTGCAGGGTCGTATTGAAATTTTTATAAAATAGAGTTCTCAAATGCATGCAATGCTAGTCCATGTTATATGAGAGTCTAGCATGATGCAACTAAAAAGGATGATCGAATATTGATCAAGCAAGAGAATGTTATCTGTCCGCAGTTCACAAAGAGTGTTGCAAGCACTTTTTCTTGTTATCATCCTTGACCTTTTGCCTAAGCTGCCCATCGGATCGGGCCCGAAAATGGTTCATCCCCAATACCCGCACGACTAGCGCCCAGTATAAGAAATGCTTTGCCAACCTCTTCCAAGACGTTTGATCACAATAAATAAATTGAGTGGTTTAGATCCCAATAAATTGAGTGGTTCGTGATGGGAGGGTGCAGCGATGACTTGAGTGTACAACCCCGATATTCGCCAGGCAGGGAAATCGAGCGAGACGAGAGTGACGAGATCTGGGCCTCGCCAAGATTGACCCCCAGCCGATGAGACCTCAGCAGACCACCAAAGTGGGCCAACGTGGTCCTCGCGAGAGCCTCGTCAGCAGACCCTCGTCCTCGCGAGAGCTCCTTCCGCAGGGTTCTCGCAAAACGACCCTCCGAAGGAGATGCCGCGGGCAGTATTCGCGAGAGCTCCTTCCGCGGGCAGGATCTGCGAGAAGGCCGGCGAGAACTCCAACAGTAGGGCTCTCGCAACCCCTTACCCCTATATCATTAGGATCAACTTACCATTTTACCCTCGGTGGTCTGCTCTTAGCCTCTCTAAACAGCGGAACTTGGCTGTTAGCAGACCCACCTGGGGTGCAGATAGTCAAATCTGAAGGCGGAATCCTGTTATCTGCAGACCGTAAAACCAAAATCTATAAATAGACCTTAATGGGCACCTTGGAGAGGGACCGGTTCAGGATTTTTGAGCCTCCTTCTCTCCATAGGTCGCTTTGGTTTGAGCTCTCTAGCTCTCCAAGGTGCCCGAGTCTTAGCTTTGGCTTGGGAGGGGAAGCACTCAACGATCTTCCGGGTTAGTGGAGGGACCTCCTCGCTAAGACTAGGGTCACCTTTCTTTGTCCGAGTCATCTGCCTATCTCTTCCGAGGGACCCGTAAGGGCTAGTTGCCCCTCAATTCATTGAGGGCCCCGAGCTTCACAAGAGACCGAGAAATCGGTTTCAACATTTTGGTGCGGTGAGCGTGGAGCGTGGCTGGTTCAAGAAAGTCCCAGAGAAGAGTTATGGCGGGAGATGAAGAGCAGGGCGAGGAGTTCGGCGAGACCCCTCAGGAGGCAATGGCTAGGATGTTCGCGGATTTCCGAAAGGAGGTGCTCGACACCTTGGGGTTCACGGTCACGGCTCTGCGAAGTGAGTTTGCGACCCCGGCACCTCAGGCGACCACCCCCCCAACAGCAGTCGGCGAGAGGGCACCAGGAGGAAGGGCTGGAAAAGAAGTTGCCGTTGAACCAGGACATGACAGGGAAGGGCGAGTGCTGTTCGCCAGTCCGGCGAGCCCGGTGTTGGCAAGCTCCGTGCCGGCGAGTTCGGTGCCGACAAGCTCTGCTCCAGCGAGCGCGGCGCAGGCGAGCGCGCGCCAGGAGGATGCAGCGACAGTCGGGGTGGTTCCGGCGAGCGTCGCCCTCGCGAGTGCGATCCCAAGCTTGGCGAGCGAGCTAGGTCCGCGAGCCGAGCGAGAAAAGATGGCGGGAGGGGGAAGTCCCTTCTGCGAGTTGGTGTTGTCTGCGCCCGTTCCAGCGGGATTCGGAGAATGGGATAGAGTGTACTACAACGGAAGAGATGACCCAGTTCAACATCTGCAGTCTTTCGAGGACTCGGTCTCCATCAGGCCGATGTCCGATGCCTTCAAGTGTCGGCTCTTCGCCGTCACTCTCAAAGAGAAGGCCAGGGACTGGTTTCATTCACTCCCGGCAGGCTCTATCTACGCGTTCGAGGACCTGCGCCGAAGTTTTTTGTTGAGATTTTCAACTTCAAAAAGGAGGAAGAAGGACGCTGATTCCCTCTTCGCGGTGAAGCAGGAGTCCAGGGAGACATTGGCTCAGTATGCGGATCGGTTCCAGGAGGAAGTGCAGCTCACTCAGGAGGTGCCTGGGTTTGCACTTCAACTCGCCTTCACGGTCGGGTTGAAGGAAAGTTTCTTCAAGATGGCGTTGAAGAGGAAGGCCCCCGTCTCCTATGAGGAGCTGATGGAGAGGGTGGCAGAGGAAGTAGCAAGCGAAGAGGCCAACCCAGAGCTCACCAAGAGGCTAGCAAAGCTCAGTGAGCCTGAGACGAGGCAGCAGGAGGTCAGAAGAAGGGAAGAGCCCCGGGCCCCGGAGGGAGGATGGAGGCCACAAGGTGGAGGAATGCAGGGGCAGGGAAGGGGTTATGGCCCAGGAAGGGGTAACCGTTTCGAAGGACAATGGAGACCCCCCTAGTTGGGGTGGAGGCAGGGCCCGATGCAGTTACCTCCCCCGCCTCAACAGGCCATGGAAATTGGCCGAGGAAGAGGAAGGGGAAGGGGAGGAGAAGCGGAAACGGCGGCCGCTAGGAGAAGAAGGAATAGGGTGGCGGAGACCGAGGCAAGGGAAGTGGCGGTGCCATATTGCATCTTCCACGATGCGGAAGGCCACCCAACGGACACCTGTCCGGAGTTCCTGGAGGTGAAAAGGGGCAGAGCGCCCGCGCCACCACAGCAACAGCCATTAAGGATCGTAGAGGTGGAACCTCGAGAGGAGGAGGAGGAAAGGTGTGAGGATAGAGCAGATCTGGGGAATAGAGGAGGGATCGGAGTGATCCATGGGGGGGTAGGGGTGGAGGCAACCCGCAAGGCTAGTCTCCATACCATCTACCGCCGGAGCGTAGCGTCAACATCCACCGCTCCACCCCCGGCCGAAAAAATTATTTTCACCCAGAAGGACATGCCGAGCTACGATGACCCATTCTGCGACGCGCTGGTCATCCAGACGGCGATCGAGAATTTCACCGTCTCCCGAATCCTAGTGGACAACGGGAGCTCGGTCAATGTCATCTTCAAGAAGGCATTCGACAAGATGGAGGTGGAACCCAGAAGGGTGTTGGCCTCAGATGGCCCTCTGTTCGGATTTTCGGGGGAGAGGAAGGAAGTAGAAGGAGGAGTAGGGCTTCATGTGACCCTGGGTGGGCAGTCCCGGAACTGTCGTTTCGTCATAGTGGACGCCCCGAGCAGTTATAGCGCCATCTTCGGACGGCCACTCATCAGTGCGTTCCGCTGCGTCCCTTCCACTTTTCATCAGTGCCTCAAGTTCAACGACGGAGGGGTCCAGGTGCGGATCAGGGGGGATCCCAAGGTGGCAAGACAGTGCTACGTGATGGCTGTCAACACCATCTCCTGGATGGGAGAAGCTGAGGAGTGGGATAAGATGATGGAGGAGGCAGGCGAAGCCGGAGGTTTAGAGGTAGCCGAAGAGAAGGAGGGAGATGAAGTTCATGCCCAGGAAGGGGTAGCTGAGGTACCCCGGGCGGAAGGAAAGGAAGAAGAGGGGGAGGCCCAGGAGGAAAGGGCGGAAGAGCTGATGGTGGTAGGGAAGGAAGTCGAGGAAGAGACCCAAGCTCCCGCTTGTGCCGAAGAGGAAAGGGCTTGGGGAGAGCAGTCCCGGTTGGAGGCTGTGGACGAGGTCATGGAGCTCGAGGTCACCACCCGGCTGGGGGTGGTGAAAAAAGTCCGGGTCAGCGGAGAACTCAGCCCAGGAGATCAAGCGGAGATTCTGGCTTGCGTACAAAAGAACATGGACGTCTTCACTTGGAGCGCCGCGGAAATGCCCGGGATCGACGCGGATGTGGCGTGCCATCGCCTCAACCTCGACCCCGGTGCCCGCCCCATCCGTCAGAAGAGGAGGGCCGTCGCGGACAAGCTAGAAGGGCCCATCCGCGAGGAGGTGGGCAAACTCCTGCAGGCCGGGTTTGTATCGGAGATCCAGTATCCAGGCTGGGTCTCCAACGTCGTTATGGTAAAGAAGGGAGGAGGTAAGTGGCGTATGTGTATCGACTTTTCGCTTCTTAATAAATCATGTCCGAAAGATTGCTACCCCCTGCCCAGAATCGACGCGCTGGTTGATTCAGCCATTGGTTTTCCTGTAATGTCTTTCTTAGATGCTTTTTCAGGTTACCATCAAATCCGCATGCATCCCCCGGACATCAAGGATGTTTCCTTTATCACGGGGGATGGATGTTATTGCTATAAGATGATGCCCTTCGGGCTCAAGAACACAGGGGCTACGTACCAAAGAATGATGGATAGGGTCTTCCGCGAACAGAAAGGAAGAAATTTAGAAGTCTATGTCGACGACCTCATGGTTAAGAGCCGAGACCTCGAGACCCACCTCCGAGACCTCGAAGAGACATTTGGGACCCTGCGGCGGTACAAGATGAAGCTCAATCCCTTGAAGTGTGTCTTCGGGGCGAGCCGGGGGAAGTTCCTGGGCCATTTGCTCACCCCCACAGGAGTGGAGCCCAACCCGGACAAAGTTAAAGCGGTGATGGAGTTGGAGTCGCCGAGAAATCCGAAGGAGGTTCAGAGCCTTACGGGGAAATTGGCTGGGCTCAGCAGATTCCTCTCTAAGGCGGGAGAAAAATGTTCACCTTTTTTCAAAGTACTGCGGGGAAACAAGAAGTTTGAATGGACCCCAGAATGCGAGAAGGCCTTCCAGGCTCTGAAAGAACAGCTCACTCAAACCCCTCTGCTCCAGGGACCGACGCCAGGGGAGGACCTGTCCCTATACCTAGGGGTAGGATCCGAAGCAGTAAGTTCCGTGCTGATCCGGGAGGAGGGGAAGAAACAGTTCCCAATCTACTACGTTAGCCGAGTGCTGAAGAAGGCGGAACTCTGGTACCCGATCCTAGAAAAGTTAGCCTTCGCATTGGTGGTGTCGGCCCGGAGGCTCCGACCTTACTTTCAAGCCCATTCAATCAAAGTAGTGACGAACCATCCGCTCCGCAAAATCATGGAAGGGGTGGAGCACTCAGGAAGGTTGGCGAAGTGGTCCGTGGAGTTAAGCGAATTCAACATCACGTTCGCACCCAGGACATCCATCCGGGCTCAAGCGGTGGCAGACTTCATGGCCGACTACGCGGCCGAAGTGGGGGAGCACGAGCCACCTCCCCCAGAAGCATGGAAGATGTTGGTGGATGGAGCGTCGGGAAAATACTCCTATGGAGGGGGAATAGTCCTGGTGAGTCCTCAGGGGACTCGGATTGAACAAGCCTTAAACATCCATTTCCAAATCACCAACAACCAGGCTGAGTACGAAGCAGTGATAGCGGGCCTTCGGCTAGCCCGGGAACTGGGTGTGCAGGACGTGGAGGTCTCCACGGACTCCATGGTGGTAGCATGCCAGATCAAAGGAGAGTTTGAAGCAAAGGATCCAACCCTCCTACTATACCTGGAAAAGGTTAAGGGGGTCATCGGGCAGTTCCACACCTTCTCGATCAAGCACGTGCCGAGGGAGGAGAGCACCCAGGCGGACTTCCTAGCCAAGTTCGGTCCCCGAGCGGGGGGGACAACTTCGGAACTCTTCCGACCCTCCATCGAGGAAGGAGAATTGATGGAAGTGGATCAACAAGCCTCATGGATGGATCCGTTCGTCACCTTCCTATCCTCCGGGCAGTTCCCCGGAGAAGATGTGGACAAGAGACGCTTCAGGTATAAGTCCGCCTATTACTCTTTGCATGCAGGGGGGCTATATAGAAAGACTCTCTCGGGACTCCTGGCCCGTTGTGTCTCCGAGGAGGAGGTCCCGAGAGTGCTGGAAGAAATCCACTCCGGGGAGTGCGGCAGTCACTCCGGGAGTCGGACCCTGGAAGGGAGGGTGTTGAGGCAAGGCTACTTCTGGCCCACTCTCAGCAAGGATGCGGCAGAGTTCGCAAGAAAGTGTCAGAAGTGCCAACTCTACGCTCCGCTCCAACTCCTCCCCGCTCAAAGGCTCCGGACCATCACGCCCCCCTGGCCCTTCGCCATATGGGGGTTGGACCTGGTCGGCCCCTTTCCCCAAGCCAGCGGCCAGAGGAAGTTCCTGCTGGTCATGATCGACTACTTCTCCAAGTGGGTAGAGGTGAAAGCACTTGCTAAGGTGACCTCTCAGATTGTAAGGAATTTTGTGTGGGGAGAAATAATTTGCAGGCATGGACTCCCTCTAGCTATAGTGACGGACAATGGGCCGCAGTTTGCGAGTGAAGAGTTTGTCGGCTTTTGCACTCAGCTCGGCATCGACCTCAGGTTCGCTTCGGTCCACCACCCGAGGAGCAATGGGCAAGTGGAGGCGGCGAACAAGATAATCGTCAACCTGCTAAAAAAGAAAGTGGAAAACCTACGAGGAAGTTGGGTGGAACAACTACCCTCCGTCCTCTGGGCCATGCGGACTACTCCGAATACCGCCACCGGGGAGACTCCATTCAAGCTCTCTCACGGGTCCGAGGCCGTTCTCCCCATAGAGTTTGAGGTGAAGACCCCCCAGGTGATCGCCGCGAGCGAGGGGGATGAAGAGTGGCTGGAAGGTAACAATGCAGAGCAGAGGTTGTCCTTGGACTTGGTGGAAGAACTCCGAGACTTGGCTACCCTCAGACAGGAAGAGGTCAAACGGCGGATGGCTCGATATTTTGAAAAACACATCCGGATCAAGCACTTCCAGAAAGGGGACCTAGTCCTGAAGAAGGTCGATGCGGCTGACAGAGGGGCCGCGGTGGGTAAGCTTAACCCCAACTGGGAGGGCCCATATATCGTAAGCGAGGTGCTCAAGACGGGGGGGGGGGGGGGGGGGGGGGGGGTACCATCTCCAGGATGTGGAAGGGGTACCTCTCGACCAAGCTCGGAGTGGGGATGATTTGAAATGATTCTACCCTTGAAAGCTTTATTATGTTGTTTAATCAATGTCTTACTTTTATTAGTTACGCTTTTAACTGCTGCTGTGCCGAGGTGACAAGTATTAGTGCTGGAATGCCCCAGATCGATTCCGCTCCCGGGCTCTCACTAGACGGCGGGTTCAGGTTGATCTCTGGAGAGGCTGGCAAGGTGACAAGTATTGGTGCTGGAATGCCCCAGATCGATTCCGCTCCCAGGCTCTCACTAGACGGGGGGTTCAGGTTGATCTCTGGAGAGGCTGGCAAGGTGACAAGTATTGGTGCTGGAATGCCCCAGATCGATTCCGCTCCCGGGCTCTCACTAGACGGGGGGTTCAGGTTGATCTCTGGAGAGGCTGGCAAGGTGACAAGTATTGGTGCTGGAATGCCCCAGATCGATTCCGCTCCCGGGCTCTCACTAGACGGGGGGTTCAGGTTGATCTCTGGAGAGGCTGGCAAGGTGACAAGTATTGGTGCTGGAATGCCCCAGATCGATTCCGCTCCCGGGCTCTCACTAGACGGGGGGTTCAGGTTGATCTCTGGAGAGGCTGGCAAGGTGACAAGTATTGGTGCTGGAATGCCCCAGATCGATTCCGCTCCCGGGCTCTCACTAGACGGGGGGTTCAGGTTGATCTCTGGAGAGGCTGGCAAGGTGACAAGTATTGGTGCTAGAATGCCCCAGATCGATTCCGCTCCCGGGCTCTCACTAGACGGGGGGTTCAGGTTGATCTCTGGAGAGGCTGGCAAGGTGACAAGTATTGGTGCTGGAATGCCCCAGATCGATTCCGCTCCCGGGCTATCACTAGACGGGGGGTTCAGGTTGATCTCTGGAGAGGCTGGCAAGGTGACAAGTATTGGTGCTGGAATGCCCCAGATCGATTCCGCTCCCGGGCTCTCACTAGACGGGGGGTTCAGGTTGATCTCTGGAGAGGCTGGCAAGGTGACAAGTATTGGTGCTGGAATGCCCTAGATCGATTCCGCTCCTTGGCTCTCACTAGACGGGGGGTTCAGGTTGATCTCTGGAGAGGCTGGCAAGGTGACAAGTATTGGTGCTGGAATGCCCCAGATCGATTCCGCTCCCGGGCTCTCACTAGACGGGGGGTTCAGGTTGATCTCTGGAGAGGCTGGCAAGGTGACAAGTATTGGTGCTGGAATGCCCCAGATCGATTCCGCTCCCGGGCTCTCACTAGACGGGGGGTTCATGTTGATCTCTGGAGAGGCTGGCAAGGTGACAAGTATTGGTGCTGGAATGCCCCAGATCGATTCCGCTCCCGGGCTCTCACTAGACGGGGGGTTCAGGTTGATCTCTGGAGAGGCTGGCAAGGTGACAAGTATTGGTGCTGGAATGCCCCAGATCGATTCCGCTCCCGGGCTCTCACTAGACGGGTGGTTCGGGACGGTCTCTGGAGAAAATGGTAGGATGACAAGTCTTATGCTGGCAAACTCCTTCTCGCTCGTCGGGCCTGCTCGCTCGGCTAAGAGAGGTCGCGTGCGACACTACACAAGTGGCGAGGATCGACCTCATACGATCCCAAATACCCAGTCCTCGGCAGAAAGGTTGCCTGCACTGGGTAAGAGGCGAGCTCTCGCCAAGAGGAAAAATACCCTACGAAACCTAAAGAAAATACGCATAGCTAAAGGCGTAACAAGCCTAAGGCAAACGGCGAAAGACCCGAGCAGCCGAAGCACCCTGCGCGCACCTATCCAATAACGTGCGGCGCGAGAATGACCTCCGCGAAAGCGAATCACGAGATGAGCAAGGGCGAGACGATCGACAAGTGAAAATAACAAAACGAGAAAAGGAGAGCGCAGTGAACAAAACAAAATCTGCATTCTATATTTCATAATTCAGTTACAATCTTTGGCGATCTCGCCGATCAAAAATTATAACACAAGTTACAACACAAAAGGGGGAAGGGCGGCGAGCTTCAGGAATCGCCCGCAGATCCTTCTTCGTCATCACTGTCCTTCACTGGCGGGAGAGGGAGGAAGAGCTCTGGAACAATGTCTTCCAGAGTCATGTCAACCGCATTATCCGCCAAAAGGCCGATCGCCTTCGCCACCGAGAAAATGTAGCGAGCCGACTCTATCGATCCCACACGAATTTCTTCGTCTCGCGCCCGCCGGTCTTCTTTTAAACGGCGAGGCGAAGGGGGAACCACGTCGCGAGTGAGGTCGCTATTTAGGGCCTTCAGCCCGGTCACCTCGCTCTCCAAGTCCTTGATGCGAGCGTTGGCCCTCCCGGCGACCTCGACATCCTGCGAGCAAGTCAGGTTAGAGAGATGAAGGGGTTGGTGGAAAAGAGGAAGTTGGAAGTCTAGATGACTCACCACCCTTGCCTCCGCGGCGAGCAGCTTCTCTTTCAGCTGCGTGCTCTCGGCGAGAACTCCCTGGTAGGCCCTCGCGAGCTCCACATTCTGAAGCTCCAGCTGTAAGCAACGCCTCCCCGTCATATGGGCGAGCTCGGCAGAACGCAGCTGGGACCTCGCGCTCTCATAAGCGAGGGTCCTCGCGGTCTCATCCTTGTAAGACCCTGCATCCTCGCGACCATAAAGCGCGAACGAAAAGTCGAAAGCGTGACCATCTCCTTCTCCACCCAGGAGGGGAGGATAGAAGAGATGTCCACCCTGTTTGTCTCTGGCTTCCAGGTGACAAGGGGCTCGCCAGTCTCGTCCCGACGCCTCTGGCCGAGCCCGAAGTTATAATGGTTCACCGAGATGGGGAGGACCGAGGCCCTGACCGCCTCCTGGCCAGGATCTTCGTCCTCGCCCGCCGAAAGGCCGGTAAGGTCAAACTCGTCGAAGGCAGCCTCGCGAGGTTCCTTGCTTTTTGACGAAGCGAGCGAGGCCGCGCTTTTCTTGCTTTTCTTTTTTGGCGGAGACTTCGGAACGGCACCATGACTGCCGGAAGCTCCCGATCTCTTGCGGGAGGAAGGCTCGGCCGGGGTGACGTCTCCTCGGCAGGCTTCCGCCCCCATGGTAGCGAGAGCCGTTGTGGCATCGGTCTTCCGATTGCTCGCGTAAGGGGGATGGAGGGGAAGATCTCGCTCGCCTAAAAAACAAAAAAGTCATATAGATAAGTATGATAGGCTTGCGAATTGAGACAAATATGTTAGGCAGAGATCTTTACCTTCTCCGGCGAGGACCGAAAGCAGCGAATCTAGGTTACGGCGGAGGTAGACGACTTCGAAGTTCTTCTTGCAGAAGAACTGATGGAGGAGGGCGTCATGGCCGCCGAGGGTGGTGGGCCGGTAGGTGGTCTCGCTATGTTGGATCGGCGAGAGGGGAATGTTGCCGAAGTTCCCCTTGACGACGACAAACTTTTGGGCCCAGAAGTGGGACTTGTTGACGGTCTCAACCACTTTCGGGCCAGTGCCCACGAAATAGGCTGTCCCGTCTTTGTAGGCGCGGAAGGAGAACAGCTTCCGGAAGACAGGGAGGCTGAACTCGATTCGCTCCTCGCGAAGGTAGCAGGCGAAGGCGGTGACCACCGCCATGGCATTGGGTGTGAGCTGGCCGGGAACCACGCCATAATGCTTGAGCACCTAACAGGCAGAGAAAACGGGATTAAACTGCGTGGCGAGCGAGACTCGAGTGGCAAATTAAATAGGGAGTAAGCGAGAACGATTGTTACCTGGCGAACTTCTGGCCACAAGGGAAGACGCAAGCCAACCGCAAAGTGGGCGATGGGGATGGCCAACTCGTCGACCAACGGGTCGTTGATCACGTCGTCCTCGCTAGGGCGGCGTGCCTCAAATGAGGGGGGTGACGTAATCAGCGACCGCGCTGAAGTACTCCTCATCGGTCAAGTTGCAATTAAAAAAGCCATGCTCGGCAAAGGCCTTCGCAACCCTTCGCCGGCCCTCTGACTCCGCGTCGCCGCCCATCTGGAAGATCTGCGAGAAGGGGAAGAATGCGAGAACGAGAAAGAGCGAGAGCTCTGCAGCAGAAGAAGAAGAAGATCGAGAATAAATGCGGTGGTTGGCTCAGTAAAGACCGCCTATTTATAGCCAAAACAAAAAGGCGGGAAGAAGTCCAAGCGTCAGCGAGCACGAGTATCAACAAAAACATCACATCATGTCCGCGGGCGAGAAAAACCTGCGGGGTTAGTACAAACAACACTTTCGAGAGATATATTTGGCGAGAGCAGGGGGTCCGCGCGAGCACAATATAATATGAAAATGAAGTAGACTTGCTAGCACCGAGCGAGAAATAATAAAAAGCTAGTAATACTTATAATCAGAAGAAATAAAGCCAACATATAAGTGGCAAATATGCGAGTTGCGAGCCATGGCAAGATTGTCTAAAACAGCGACACCCATTAATAATAATAAGAGCACAACAAAGCAGTTAGCGAGAATCATGGGGTAGCCATTTCCACCGGCCGCCACCCCGCGACCCGGACCTCGGCGGTACCCTAGAATTATAGTACTCTTCCGCCAAACGACCCTCCCGGTCCGTGAGGTAGGCGTAGTCTCTCATCCTCGCTATGTGCACCTCCGGCGTCGTGGCGTTCTCATCTTGATCGCGCTGTCTCGCTTGCCGGAGCCTTGCACATTCTTCCATCAGGACCGCGTGTCTATCCTCGGCAGCTTCCCCGTCCCGTCTCGCCTGCATGTTGAGGTCCATCAGCATTCGCCCATGCTTTCGCAAGAGCTCCGCGGCCCGCTGTTTCATCATCTCGGGATCTCGCGGATCCCCTAAGAATTCCTCCACCTGATCAGGAAGGGGGGACATTTCGTCGTCGCCCAGTTCAGAATCGGTAGGCGGATTCTCGGCAGTATCTGCAAGATCTCACAAGGTCAGATAATGAGCGCGAGGTCACGCAGGGTTTCGGCGAGGCCATAACGCTTACCGAGATGGGGGCGAGAACCCGAAGGACGGCCCTGAAACACGTTTCCATAATGGGGGTAAAGAGATTTGCCCAGGCCAGCGGGATAAACCGTGCTATTGGTCGGGGGAATCTTCGGCGGGGCGGAGCCACCGGTCTCCTCGCTCGTCAGGAGCTGGAACCCGGGCTTATCAACGATTCTACCTGGAGGGGGCGGAGATGGAGGCCGCGACGACGGGCGGATCGGGGACTTCAGGGGCGAGACTGTAAGAAAAGAGTAACGGAGATCATATATGGTTGACATAAGTATTACGATATGCGAGATCCAAATCGTACCGGTGGTGTCTTTCCCAGCGAGGTTCGTGTCCACCTGCTGGCTTTTCCGAGACCCCTCAGCACGTTCCTCAACGATCTCGCTCGGCAAAGTATCCTGCGAGCGTGAATTCGAATAACTCATACCTTCTCGGGGCGGCGATCGTCCGGGGAGGAGTCCAGCGTCACGGAGTCGTCTCCAGAGAGGCGAACCGCCTTCGCCTTCTTGACTTTTGGCGACTGGGCGGGAGGCGGCCGGCTCATCCAGGCGGGTACCTTGGTCGTGGAAGGTAGCCCGCCGGCTCTCATCGCCCTCAGGTGAGCCTCTGCTTCTTCTGAAATCGGCATCTCCCGGCAGCTAGAACAAGAAAGGAAGGAAAAGAAGCGACGCGCACCAATGGGGGTTCGGGATGATATTTATAACCTGCATGGTGGGTCCCACCAAAGATTCCTGACAGGTCATCTGGGGGCGGTCGAATATCAGGGGTTGGACGATTCTTAGCGAGGACATTAGTCTTCGCGAAGAGCGGGGATTGTGTACAACCCCGATATTCGCCAGGCAGGGAAATCGAGCGAGACGGGAGTGACGAGATCTGGGCCTCGCCAAGATTGACCCCCAGCCGATGAGACCTCGGCAGACCACCAAAGTGGGCCAACGTGGTCCTCGCGAGAGCCTCGTCAGCAGACCCTCGTCCTCGCGAGAGCTCCTTCCGCAGGGTTCTCGCAAAACGACCCTCCGAAGGAGATGCCGCGGGCAGTATTCGCGAGAGCTCCTTCCGCGGGCAGGATCTGCGAGAAGGCCGGCGAGAACTCCAACAGTAGGGCTCTCGCAACCCCTTACCCCTATATCATTAGGATCAACTTACCATTTTACCCTCGGTGGTCTGCTCTTAGCCTCTCTAAACAGCGGAACTTGGCTGTTAGCAGACCCACCTGGGGTGCAGATAGTCAAATCTGAAGGCGGAATCCTGTTATCTGCAGACCGTAAAACCAAAATCTATAAATAGACCTTAATGGGCACCTTGGAGAGGGACCGGTTCAGGATTTTTGAGCCTCCTTCTCTCCATAGGTCGCTTTGGTTTGAGCTCTCTAGCTCTCCAAGGTGCCCGAGCCTTAGCTTTGGCTTGGGAGGGGAAGCGCTCAACGATCTTCCGGGTTAGTGGAGGGACCTCCTCGCTAAGACTAGGGTCACCTTTCTTTGTCCGAGTCATCTGCCTATCTCTTCCGAGGGACCGGTAAGGGCTAGCTGCCCCTCAATTCATTGAGGGCCCCGAGCTTCACAAGAGACCGAGAAATCGGTTTCAACATTGAGGAAGATGGTGTGAGCGGAATGGGGTTGCAGATTGAGTTGCAAAAATGAATGAGAAATTAGATATTGGAGAAAATAAAACGAAATGCTCTGCTCCACTCTCTGAATACCTATAAATCCTCATTTTCCCAATTACTTCATGCACAAATGAAGAAGGTAGATGAAGGAGAAATTAGATAATGCATGAAGAAAAGAATCCAAAATCGTAAATCAGAAAGCTTTTAGATGGAAATACCATGGTCGACTTGATCTATATGAACAACACCACTATTTTCATATGTTCTATATGAGCAGCATAATTTTTTCATTAAAAGGTTTACTAAACATGATTTGAATGGTTTAAAATTCAGAAATATTCATGTTGATAGAGAATGCATATGGTACATGAAAGATACTTCTTCCATAACGCATGACAGGCCCAAGACCCCATACAACAAACACAATGATACCAACTGTGTCAGGGCAAATCCGAGTAAAAGAGGGCTATCACGTAGGAAATTAAATGGTTTGTGAAGAAGAAAGTATATCCATCAAAGTTACTATTGCCAAAAAGTTTCAGGGTGGCACCTGCACTTTTCAGCAAGCTAGCAAATGAGCAGACGGTCCAAGATCAACCAAATGGGAGGCATGCAGAGCATGGCAGCGGGCCCTTAGCAAATGACCATTAATCTGGGTGGAATGCAGTTTTAAGCTCAAGTAAATTTCCATCATCAACATCATTAGTTTTTTCCTAATAAAAGAATGCATTGCATGAGATATTAATGAAAACACCTTCAACATATAATCTGGACAAGATTACAAGAATCCTCCAAAATCCAATTAGAATCTTTTCGAGAGCTGATATATTGAAGTATTCATGTTCAGATAATGAAGATTCATAAATTTATTGTTGAAAAACTAATCTTTTTAGACCACTCCACTCATAACAAAATTAATTTTAGTTTTGATGCTAGATTCAAAAATGATATCAATGCATATCAGGCCTAATGAGGCACTCTCACAATTCACAATTACAGAATAAATTCAGGCCAAAGGTGCTACAAGACACGTTCAAAAATTCATATTGAGAAAATCACTTAATTTTGCTTACTTGGGCTTCGTTTGGCGCGGCAATAGTGGTCATGAATGCTGCGGTTATGAACCATCATTCGTGAACGCCGACCTCACCGAAGGAATTTCATCCACAATTATATACAAATAGATTACCGGTAAAAAATCATTCATTAAACACTTCAAAACATACAGACGAATAAGTCGAAATGTGAAAGCAAAATAAATCACTATAGCCTCATTAGGAGGAACTTCATCCTTCTCATATTATGATAATTTCAATCCCTCTCATATTACTAGTTATGAAGAAGCAAACTGACTTCAAAAAATCAAAAAACAATGTGCGGGTGATATAGAACAAGGTTGCAGTCAGGTTGCATAACCAAGTTGCGGCTACCTTCTGAAATACTTTCACCTGTTTTGAGATATCGTCGGATAAGAGATGATTCAAGGCTGCACCACCAGGCACAAAATGGCCGTGGGCGATCAATCCTGCCGCCAAAAGGATGAAAAAGTGAAAAGCCATCGAGTGCTTGATCAATGTGGTTGAAGCTAGTTTGGCATCGACTCTCATGGCTCTCGACTCAATTATAAACACACACAAAACCGGCCAGCCCTTGACATGTAATTGTTGAGTCAGATCAAGCTTAGACAAATATGATTTGATCAAATTTCTCTACTTGCCACATTCAGCGAAGAGGAAGTTTTTCTGGCCTAGATATTATTATAATATTTGACATTCTTAAGATTGGCCCGTCCTGATTTAACTTATTCATAATAACAATGATAAATTTTATCTTATTTTTGAACATAGACGATGAGGGTCAAATTGATTAGCCGTAGAAAAAAATTATACACATAATTGCATCGACTAGGTTCCTGTATTTTTCATACGCATAGTTTTATCCTGTATTTTTTGAGAATCGGGTTTACCAACAGCATAATTGCATCGACTAGGTTCCTAAGCAAGACTCATTTTAAGAAACAGATGATGTCCTTAAAAATTTGCAACCAAGTAAATGTTGACATAGTTGAATATTCAGTTGAGTTCATGCCTAATTGCTTTATTAGGTTCTAGATTTCATTGAATACTCCCAGAAGAGCTTTAGAAATACAGAAATCCTAAGCCTCTAAAAACACAATCAAGGTCTTCAAAAATATGCAGTTCATGTTGAAACTGCTTACATAAATTCTAAAACTAGGAATGCTCATGGCCAGTGGACTTTTGAAAGAAAGGGCATAGATGAACAACAATTTATTACAAAAATATCATGCTATCACAACTTACCTCGTGTGTTTTTCCAGCTGGAACAACTGTTTCTTTGTAATCATCACTCTTCCTGCAGAGTTCACAGTGGACAAACCGTCAGAATTAAGAGTGTCATTTACATATTCATGCTCAGGAGCTTAATCCATGAAACTAGATGAAGCTAAACACAAGAAGAGCAGACTTAGGTGGAATGAAAAGAGAACGTGCCTAGATTCTGCAGCACCGGCATCCTCAACAGATATAAAGAAGGGAGAATTCTCAAAGACTACACTGCATTAGACAACCAATCATCATATAATGGCCACTGGACCTTAAAAACTGCAGGAAGAGTGATGATTACAGTCTTGAATAGGAATAGAAGCAGTGGTCTTTATAAACTTGAGTTCAGATGATTGCATATGGTTCACAAATGTTGATAATTTAAGTCCCTGAATTCCAAGGGTACACAAACTTGAGTTCAGTTACTGGTTCTATTCCTATTCAGATACTTGAGTCCCTGAATTCAGTTATTGGCAAGAGAACTCATCAGAACTAGTGTTAGAAACAGTAACTTAACGAAGATGTTCATTGGGAGTAAGAGAAACTTGTTAGAACCCTTGGAATGCCAGAGAGAGGCTGCGGAGAGATGAGAGCCGGTTGTGTGTGAGGAGGAGGAAAAAAGTTGAGGGGGAAATCAGCTCACCTTTTGCCGGCGTACCCTTGGAATGCGGCCGACAGGTGGAGATAAGCACGAAGATGCTAGCAGAGAAGAGACTTTTCTGCGGAAGGACGGGCGGCCGCCGTTCTCCTTGTAGGCGGCGCGGAAGCGGCCGATGAGGGCGCCGAGGCTGCTCCAGGCTTGACGGAGCGGGCAGTGGCAGGGGCGGGCGGAATCGGGTAGCCGTAGAAGGGGCAAAAGATCGGAGTCGGCAAGGAAGAGAGGGGTGCGAGTCGGTGTGGGGAAGAGGAGAGAACCGCCGGAGTCGAAGGTGCGAAACAGGGATGGCGAGCCAGGGCGGCGGGGAATTCAGGTAATTTTTCTATACACTGCGGGGCATTTTCGGGAGAGCCAAATTTCAGTCATATTAAGTCATACCAGAGTGAGGGGCAACCGGGGGGGGGGAGTGCAATGGGTGAGTGGAAGGTGTGTGAGGGGGCGAGTCCACCCTTCGGGGGGGGGGGGGGGGGGGGGGGGCGAGTGCAGCAAGGTGGGCGAGTGGAAAGTGGGGGGGGGGGGGGGGGGGGAGAGTGCATGTTTTAGGTGTGTGCATCCCCTCCCCCCCATCTCTCCTTTAGTGTTCTTCTATAAATACCCCCCCCCCCCCCCCCATATAATTTTTGATGTGAGATCTTAGTGTTGATGACAACCTTGTGAAGTGAGTTGAGGTGAATTGAGTTGGAGAGATAGAGTGGGAGTGCGCCTACACTCCAGGAGAGTTCAACCCTTACCTCAGTGTGAGGTGGAGAGTGCAGAGTGCACAGTGAGGTGGATAGTGCAGGGCTGCGTGCCTTGTGAAGGTGGAGAGTGCGTTGCAAGGTCAACTGCACTGAGTGGAGAAGCGGACCCTGTCCACGACAAAGTTTATTCTTTATATTTCAGCTGTTGTGAATCAAGGTGTATGCACGCCTTGTATTCAGCTTTTCATGTTGTACTTATTTGCCTAGTTATAAAGAGATTGCTTCATTATCCATCGTTGGTGTCCTTGTGCATGGTGGTAGTATAAAATTTAACATGGTATCAGAGGCAGGTTGGTGAAGCGGAGTGTGCTATCAAGGTTCAAGGTTGACAACCAAGATGGACGGCGGAGGAGGTTATGCGAGAGGACTAGGCATTGAGCTGCTCACCCAGACCAACTACAAGAAGTGGAAGTCATGCATGGAGAGTTACCTGCTTGGAGAGGACCTATGGGAGGTCGTTGGAAGAGATGAGCAAGAGGAAGTTGTAGCTGTCGGAGATAATGGTCCAGCTGTGAGAGCTTGGAGGAAGACTAACGCCAAAGCGGAGTTCACTCTGAAGATAGCAATTTCACCTGACTTGTTCAACCGCATCATAGGTTGCAAGTCAGCGTCTGGTATCTGAAAAGCCCTCGATGGGTTATTCAACAAGAAGAATGTAGCGCGGCTATAGTTTCTGGAGAATGAGTTGGCGCGGTCCACTCAAGGAGAGTTGTCGATTTCCACCTTCTTCCTGAAGGTGAAGAATCTATGTGCAGAGATCTCGACCTTAGATCTTGATGAGCCGATCTCTGAGGCGAAGCTGAAGAGACATATACTCCGAGGCTTGCGGAAGGAGTATACTGCGTTTGTTACGTCTGTGCAAGGATGAGCTACTCAACCCTCCCTTCTGGAGTTGGAGAACCTGTTGGCGTCACAGGAGAGCCTAGCGAAGCAGATGGCGGGAGTGTCTATCTCAGGTGGAGATAGCGAGACATTGTTCTCAGGCAAGAAGAAGACCTGGGACAAGAAGAAGAAGAACTCCGGAGATGGACCCTCAACGCCCTCTCAAGGAGATAAGGGGAAGTTCCTCCCTGCTCGTGATGAGAGGGGGAGATCTCTTTGTTTTGTCTGTAAGAAGTATGGACACATGATAAAGGACTGTCGGTCTAATCTGAAGGCCGGTCATGTTGCTGAGAAGGAAGGAGGCCAGTGGAGAGGTGGAGCGAGAGGTGGAGATCACCAGGTTGGTGATGGCGGAGACAACTGCTTCCCGGCCGAGATAATGGCCACGCCTGTCAATGTCTTAGCCTCTGTAAATTTTGAGAATGACTGGATAGTGGATTCCGGTTGCGGGCACCATCTCACTGGAGATGTGTCTAAGTTCGCCTCCTTGAAGGCATATGGAGGAACTGATGCTATCATCACGGCAGATGATACAGTGCATCCAGTTGAGCAGGAAGGGATGGTATCCCTTGGAAGTGAAGAGAAGCCCGTGACACTGAAGAGTGTGTATCACATGTCGGGCATGAAGAAGAACCTCTTCTCGGTTGTGAATGCAGTAGATGCAGGATACCACGTGTTGTTCAGACCGAAGGAGGTGAAGTTCCTGAAGAACCTGTCTTCAGTTGATGTTGATGTCACGCTCACCAGGATAAGGGTGAAGGGCTTGTATGTTCTGTCTGCAAGTACCTATATGGACAAGCTGAAAACTAACGACAGCGCAGCGATCTGGCATGAGAGGCTAGGTCATGTGAGGATGGATAAGCTGAAGATGATAGCGACGAAGGGTCTAGTGTCTGCCCTGCCTATCTTTCTTCTTACGACGACGACCATGTGTGCGAGGGATGCCAATTTGGAAAGTCGCATCGACTGCCATTTGACAAGTCGGAGACCAGGTGTAAGACACCTCTTGAGTGCGTACATGCTGATGTGATGGGGCCGTGCGCCACCCTGACTTATGGAGGAACTAAGTATGCGCTGGTCTTGGTGGATGACTATACCCGCTACACGTGGGTTTACTTCTTGAGGGAGAAGGCGGAGGTGTTTGAGAAGTACCAAGATTGGAAGGAACTTGTGGAGGGGAGGTTGAACATGAGGGTGAAGAAGCCGCGAAGTGATAATGGGGGGGAGTTTACCTCTAACTCATTTGCTTCTTTATGCAGGAAAAAACGACATTCAGCGAGAGCTCTCCTGCGCCCACACCCCTCAACAAAATGGGGTCGCAGAGAGGAAGATCCACCATCTGGTGGAGACTACTAGGAGTTGGCTACATGCCAAGGGGATTCCCAAAGCCTTGTGGGCGGAGGGAATGGCGTGTGCCACCCATGTGATCAACCAGCTATCTCTGAGTCCTAACAAGATGGTGTCTCAACACCAACTCGTGTTCGGGGAGAAGCCAAATGTGAGTTACATGAGGGTGTTTGGCTCTACCTGCTTCGTGCACGTTCCAGAGGCTGAGAGAACCAAGTTGGAGCCGAAAGCGAGGAAGTGTGTCTTCATCGGCTACGACGAGCGGAAGAAGGGGTGGAAGTGCATGAATCCGCAGAACCACAAGTTCGTCGTCTCGCGCGACGTAGTGTTTGACGAATTGATCTCGTATCATGAAGTCTCTTCTGTGGTGTTTCCAGAGAGTGGAGAATCTAGCATGGGAGAAGAGAGAGTCACTGAGGACTCTATGTTGGAGTTGGAAGTATCTCCAAGTGCCCCATCGCCATCTGGCTCAGGGGGAGCTTCGAGCTCTAGAAGCAGGGGGAGCGCTGCTTCAAGAGAAGTTGAAAAAGGAGCTTGAGAGGAGGAGTCTACCGGAGTGGTAGAAAGTGGCCAAGCCTTGAGGAGGTCGAAGCGGACCATCTTCCCGCCTGCTCACTATAAGGAGGGGAACTTCGTAAGTTTGGTCTCTTGCTTCTTTGCTGGACCACTCGACGAGAGGGAACCTGTCCTCTTTGAAGATGCTGTAGGCACTAAGGAGTGGGACGTGACCATGGATGAGGAGATGGAGGCTTTGAAGAAGAATGAGACATGAGACCTTGTTCCTATGGTGGAGGGAATCAAACCTGTCACCTGCAAGTGGGTGTACAAGGTTAAGAAGAAAGGTGACGGAGGAGTGGAGCGGTACAAGGATAGGCTTGTCGCTCGAGGTTTCTCGCAAACCTATGGAGAGGACTATGAGGAGACGTTTAGTCCTGTGGCGAAGATGACGTCGGTGAGGACAGTCATTGCACTAGCAGCGTGCAGAGGGTTGGAAGCTGTGACAGCTTGATGTGAAGAATGCGTTCCTGTATGGAGAGATTGACAAGGACATATTCATGGTGCAACCACCTTGGTATGTGTCTAAGTCACATCCACACCATGTCTACATGCTGAAGAAGGCCCTCTATGGGTTGAAACAGGCGTCGAGAGCCTGGTATGGGAAAATCGCAGAGTATCTACAGTTTTGTGGTTACGATGCCTCAGACTCAGACTCTAGCATGTTTGTGAAGAAGAGTGGAGATCTTCACGTGCTGGTGCTGCTGTACGTCGACGACATGATCGTGACAGAGAACAACAGTAAAGAGGTCGCGACGCTGAGACAACAACTTTCCATTCGCTTTGAGATGAATGATCTTGGTGAACTGCACCATTTCCTTGGTCTTCAAGTAGAGAAGAGAAGAGACGGGCTGTTCGTTTCCCAGGAGGCTTATGTTGAGAGGATCGTCGAGAGATACGACATGAAGGAGGGGAAGAGTAGCTCCGTTCCATTGGAGGTTGGGCTGAAGCTTCGGAAGGAAGAAGGGAGGATTCTTCCTGATCTGAAGATCTTCCGGGCACTGGTGGGGAGCCTTATCTACCTGACTATCACAAGGCCTGACATCGCCTTTGCGGTTGGCCGAGTGAGTCGGTACATGCAGGAGCCGCGGAAGACTCATCTGGAGGCAGCTAAGGGGATACTGAAGTATGTAAAGGGAACCCTTGAGATGGGGTTGCTCTATGGAGGGAGGACTGACTTTAAGCTGCATGACTACACAGATGCAGATTACGCAGGTGACACTGATGACCGCAAGTTGACATCAGGTTACGTGTTCATGTGTGGAGCCACTGCCATCTCATGGTGTAGCAAGAAGAAGGACTCCATTTCCCTTTCCACCACTGAGGCTGAGTACAAGGCGTCGTCCTTAGCAGCTCAGGAGTGTGTCTGGCTGTGGAGGCTGGTGGAAGATGTGGATGAGAAGGTCAGCGGACCTACTGTGATGCGTGGCGACAATGAGAGTGATCTGAAGCTGGCAACCAACCCAGTCTGTCACGCAAGGACAAAGCACATAGAGATCAAGCACCACTTCATCCGAGAGAAGGTGTTGGGTAGCTCGCTTGCGGTGGAGCATGTGCGGAGAGAAGAGAACCCGTCGGACATATTCACAAAACCCCTATATATCTGCGAGGCAAGTGGAAGGTGTGTGAGGGGGTGAGTGCAGCAAGGTGGGCGAGTGGAAAGTGGGAGGGGGGGGGGGGAGTGCATATGTTAGGTGTGTGCATCCCCTCCCCCCATCTCTCCTTTAGTGTTCTTCTATAAATACCCCACCTATGTAAGTTGTTGATGTGAGATCATAGTGTTGATGACAACCTTATGAAGTGAGTTGAGGTGAATTGAGTTGGAGAGATAGAGTGCGAGTGTGCCTACACCTCAGGAGACTCCAACCTTTACCTCAGTGTGAGGTGGAGAGTGCATAGTGCACAGTGAGGTGGAGAGTGCAGGGTTGCATGCCTTGTGAAGGTGGAGAGTGCGTTGCAAGGTCAACTGCACTGAGTGGAGTAGCGGACCCTGTCCGCGACAAAGTTTATTCTTTATATTTCAGCTGTTGTGAATCAAGGTGTGTGCACCTTGTCTTGTTGTACTTATTTGCCTAGTTATAAAGAGATTGCTTCATTGTCCATCGTTGGTGTCTTTATGCATGATAGTAGTATAAAATTTAAAAATGACCGGCGGTCACAATTCCGTTGTCAAGCCAAACAGGCATTCTAAATTTCTAACAGAGCCTAATTATTCAGCATTTTTAACCGCCACTATACTTACCAATATTTTTTTATTATTTATATAATATTTTGTAAAATTTAGGAGAAATTTTTGTAAATTCAATAATAAGATGGGTGCATCTGTAATTATGCTAACTTCAGGAGAAGTTTTGGTAATTATTCGTTTATATAAATAACATATCACATATGATTAATTTATTCTGTCAGAAATTAAGTAGGGAAAAATTGCCATGGATGCACGTACGTGGAATGAATGCTCGTGCGTAGAATTTGAGAGGAGACGGCAACATTAATGATTACTTACTAATCAAGTTATTAGCTTAATTATTTAATTACCTATTAATGGTTATTAATGACTCGTGACTATTCTGGACTTATTTAATAAATCTTAAGCTTCCTTTCATTCAAGGCCGGCCATGCATATATAAAAATATAATTAAATTTTTTTTTTAATGTCCATGATTGAAATATTGAACCGCTTTCACCATTAAAAATTTGATGAACATTATTTATGTGATATAAATGTTGATACATAATAATATAGATCAAGAAAATGTATCGGCTATATATGCACATTATATATAATTAGTATCCACTAATGTCTGGAGTTTAATATTTTAAGTATTTTCGTCACATGCACCAACAGACTTAACAATTATCATATATTGCGATTTTGTCTTGCATGATGATAGAAAATAATTAAGAAAATCGACAAAAATACATATTAATAAAAAATAATATCTATATTTAATTATTATGGATTGTGTTTACAGTTTAGTCTTGACTTTCAACGATCCAATCACGATTTAAGCTCCGTTTGGCATAGCATTGACGTTCATAAACGTAGTTTTTATGAATCGTTGTTTGTGAACGTCGGGCCTCACTTAAGGAACTTTGATGGGGTTCCCCAAAACGGATATGGTCGAACCCGGTAGAACCTGTAATTTCTTGTTCACTGCGCTCAATGCTATCAACGAAGTTGCCCGAACTGACCGAACTGCCCGGGGGGCAAGACAGGAGTATCCAAAAAATGGCGTTCCGTGTGCTCCAAACCGGCAAACGTGATTCGTCCGTCAGGTGGTTACGGTGGCTGCAACGATGAAATTACCCGCTGGCTACCCCTGCTAAGGCTATAAAAGGAGCCCAGAGCCTTCATTTCAAGATACCTTATCTTCTGCACCCGAGAGAGCTCCGTTGAAGATTCCTCAGAGTTCTCCTTCGGTGCTTGAAGATTTCCTCCAAGTCTTCGAAGATCTCCTTCAAGGCTTCGAAGATCTCCTTCAAATCTACGGAGATCTCATTCAAGTCTTCGAAGATCTCCTTCGAGCCTTTGAAGATCTCATTCACTTTCGAAGACATTCTTCCTAAGTGACTCAGAGATCCTCCGGACACCAAAAGGCGACCAGAATATCTCACTTTCATTCCCACGAAAAAGCACTTATCTTCCTGAGAAGTGACCTGTCACCCTTGGAGATTTCTATTTGTAATCATTGTAACGAGCGGCAGTCTGTCGCCATCGAGTTCTCAATTTTACTTGTAAGAAACCGACATATAGTGGAATTTGGTTAATATAGCTCCGACCGCGTGATTTTTTACCCTTTCAAGGTTTTCCACGTTAAAAACGTTTTTGGGTCATCCACTAGTTCTCCCATTGACTGTTTGGGCGCTCGGCTCACTTTCGAGCTATGGTGGTTCAACTCGACCGGTCTACCAGAGCGTCGAGCGGCCCGCAACAAACTTCAACCACTTTAATGTTCAAAACCACTTTTAATTTCTTGACCGTGGTCGTAACCGTTGTTACGCCAAACATACATTCTATGATAGTGGCGTTTTTACCCAAACTCACTGCATAAAAATGTCACGCCAATTAGAACCGGTTTTCAAGGCAATTGAGTCAGGCACCATTGGGGATTATTCGCTGAAAGATGATCTCGTGCACTTCCAGGGCAGAACTTATATACCAGTAGGATATAATATCCGGGAAGATATCCTGGCAGAAGCACACTGTAGTAAGCATTCAGTGCACCCCGTGATCACTAAAATGGCTGCTACCTGAAAAGAAGGCCAGGAATGAAGAAGTAAATAATCCGCTTTGTGACTCATTGCTAGTCATGTCAACTGGTAAAGGCCGAATGCAAGGCACCGAGAGGGTTATTGCAGTCGTTACCGGTGCCGGTGTGGAAATTTGAGGACATTACCATGGACTTTGTACATGGGTTACCTCGCTCCCGCTCCGGGCACGACTCCGTCTGGGTTATTGTGGATGGATTAACAAAAGTGGTCAGGTTTATTCCTGTCAAAAAGGGTGCTCCTGTCGGTGTTCTTGTGCGACTATTCATGGAGCAATTCATTAGATACCATGGAGTACCCAGATTGATTGTGTCGGATCAAGATGTCTGATTTACATCGAGGGAATGGAAGACGGTTCAAGCATATCTGGGGTCACGATTGACATTCAGAACTGCTTTTCACCCACAGACCGACGGTCAGACGGAATGTACTATCCGGAAAATGGAGGACCTGTTAAGGTTATGCATCCTAGATAGTGGAGTGTCATGAGAGAGACTGCTGTCACTCATCGAATTCTCTTACAACAATAGTCAACAGTCTAGCATTGACATGACTCCCTACGAAGCCCTATACGGTAGGAAGTGCAGGACTCCACTTTCGTGGATACAGGATGAGGACCCAAAGGCGCTGGGGTCAGAATATATGGAAGACATGGATGCATAGATAAGACTGATACGGGATCGAATGTTGAAGGCGCAAAGCAGACATGTTAATTTAATATTACGACACACGACATCGAAAGGTGAAATTCCAGGCGGGAGACAGAGTGTTTTTGAAAATACATCCGACACATGGAGTCTCACGGGTGCGGAGACTAAAGAAGCTCAGTCTAAGATACATGGGGCCCTATAGGATCCTGGAGCGGATCAGCCCCTTGGTTTATAGACTGGAGTTGCCGCCGGAGTTGGCAGAATTGCACGATGTCTTTCATGTCTCCTCGCTTAGGAGAGCACTCCTTCGGCCAGAGCAACAGATCACTACTGTGACGGGCCCGATAGCATCCGACCGGATAGTCCGTTTAGAGCCAATACGAATCAGTGACACAACCGTTCGAGTCTTGCAACAGAAGAAAGTCCAACTGGTGAAGGTCCTTTGGTCTAATCATGGGCAAGAGGAGCACACTTGGGAGCCTCTGGACCTCATGCAACAGTAATACTCGGGACTCTTTGTGTCAGGTAAAAGTTTAATTAGTTTAAATTTTGTACAATGATTTATCTTAAGCAAGAACCCCGCGGGCTCAATCTTAATTTCGGGGATGAAATTTTTTCTTTATGTATTGGGATTTGTAACATCCCACAGACCACTAGACCCATAAGTTGAATTTTTGTCATATCTATGTCATGACAAAAGGGGAGACCAATCAAAGAGTCCTAGAAACCCAGGAGAGTAGGTGAATTTCACAATGGTGTGCCCATAGGGAAAATCAAGTTTAATTATCCATTAAAAATGAGATGTCTAGGCCAACCCATCTAATAAGATCCTTATTCTTATTTAGCCTTCGGTGAATATCGCCACACGGGAGACGATTCCTCCCGTTCAAGATGTCATTCCTCCCCCACCGGCTCCCACCCCCCTTCAACAATCAGAGTTGGGTCAGACCTTGACCGCTATCTTGCAGGCCTTCTCACAACAGCAGGTCCCAGTTCAGGCCCCCAACCCTGGGGCAAACTGGTTTGGTGCCTTCCGAGGCCTCTCCCCACCATCTTATGTTGGGACTGAGTCAGTGGTGCGAACCGAAGAATGGTTAGGCACCATTCAGGAGATGCTAGAAAGGATACGCTGCCCGGTTAATATGGCAGTATCATTGGCCGTCTCCGCTTTGGAGTCACATGCCAAGCAGTGGCAGCCTTGGACACCACCTATGCCGGCCTCGAGTGCTCCGACATCACATGGGAGGAATTCAAGGAGGCATTACTGGAGCACTTTGTGCCGCAGATAGCTAGAGATGAATTGGAGGAACGGTTCCTGCACTTGAAGTAGAGAAGTCATTCAGTGTTGTAATATCAGCGGGAGTTCTCGTACCTAGATCGCTTCGCCACATCCCACCAGCTAGATGACTCCAGCTATGCCAAGAGGTTCTACAAGGGTCTCCACGGCGATCTAAGGCAAGCCCTGCAATACGTAGCAGATTTCGGTCGAGCAAGGATCATCAAAGCGACAAGGAAGTTGGAGGCGGACCAGCTGATGGTGAGGAACAGAGGGAAAAGGCCGGCAAAAGATGCAACATTTGGTGGCAAGGGACAACAGAGGGGCATATTCATTCATCACAGGAGGGGTGGGGGACGACCCTGTCCCGACTTCATCTCGGAAGACTTTGTCAAGGAATTGGACGAGGTTCGACACTATAATAGAGTCACTTGGAGGGTGCGTCTTCCCAATGGGACGGAGATTGAAGCAACAACAAAGTGCCTTCTAAAGTTTACCATCGAAGGCCTAACCCTCGATGCTCCGACAACAATCTTGAAGATGCCGAACTTCGATCTTATCTTGGGAATGATATGGCTCACCTGTAACCATGCTCAGATCGATTGCCCGCGAGGAAGGTCATACTAAGATATGATAACACCTACGCAACCTTCGAAGGTACAATTACGGTCTCACGTCATTTACTTTCTTCTATTCAGGCCGTCAAGTCCCACCTATATGGGGATGGATTTTATCTAATATGCTTCGAAATGATGGAAACAGAAATATCTCTGACCGATATTCCTGTCGTTCGTAATTTTCCTGACGTGTTTCTGGAGAATCTACCCAGGTTACCACCGCATAGAGAGAAGGATTTTCAAATTCAGTTAGTACCGGGAGCGAGACCAGTATCTAGAGCTCCGTATCGGATGACTCCGAAGGAACTGGCAGAGTTCAGAAGCCAATTACAAGAACTAGTGGAAGCGGGATTCGTCAGGCCAAGCTTGTTACCGTGGGGAGCCCGGGTGTTGTTCGTGAAGAAAAAGGACGGGTCCCTCTGATTATGCATTGATTATAGGGAATTGAACAGGCTGACGGTGTGAAACACGTACCCCTTGCCAAGGATTGACGAGCTATTCGATCAACTCGAAGGAGCACACTGTTTCTCAGAGCTGGACTTGAGATCAGGATACTATCAACTGCGGATCTAGGAAGGAGATATTCCGAAGACAACATTCAGCAGTCGATATGGTCTTTACGAATTCACGGTAATGCCATTTGGGCTCACGAATGCTCCCTCTGCATTCATGAGTTTAATGAACCGTGTATTCGAGACCTACCTTGACGTCTTCGTTATAGTATTCATATATGATATACTTATCTATTCAAGGACGGAAAAAGAACATACCCAGCACCTGACACTCGTACTGGAAAGGCTTCGAGAGCATAAGCTATATGCTAAATTTAGCAAGTGTCAGTTCTGGCTCAAGGAAGTAGCCTTTCTGGGGCATATCATCAGTGGGGCAGGATTATCGGTGGATCCGGCAAAGGTTCAGGCAGTGCGAGACTGGCCCCACTAAAGATGGCTTCAGACGTAAGGAGTTTCCTAGAACTTGCCGGTTACTACCGGAAGTTCGTGGAGGGATTCTCCCGAATTTCCCTTCCTATTACGTCACTGACTAAGAAGGACGCACCGTTAGTATGGACTCTGCGGTGTGAAGCAGCTTTTCAAGAGCTAAAGGATGGACTCACCTCCGCTTCAATCTTTGCATTCCCATCTGGGAAGGAAGGATTTCAAGTATACACAGACACATTATATCAGGGAATGAGTGCGGTCTTAATGCAGCACGTACATGTGATCGCTTACGCTTCACGACAATTGAAGAAGCACGAGAAGAACTATCTGATGCACGACTTAGAGATGAGAGCAGTAATTTTTGCGCTGAAAATCCGGAGACACTACTTGTATGAGGTTCACTGTGATATCTTTTCGGATCACAAGAACCTCAAGTACGTGGACACACAGAAGGACTTAAATCTCTGGCAGAGAAGATTGGTAGAATTTCTTTGTGATTATCAGTACACGATGCACTACCATCCCGAAAAGGCAAACACAGTAGCGGATGCACTCAGCAAAAGGACTAGCACGTCTAATGGAGAACCACAGTTGATGGCCATGGAACTTGTACAGATGCTAGAAAACATGCATATCACACTAGTATCCAGGGATAACCCCGAGATTTACAAGGAGTATCTAGCCTCGATGAGCATGGTCCGTAACATTTTATATCAAATCAAGGTTGCCCAGAAGCGTGGTGGGCCCATAACCCACAGGTCCGAGGATCGAAACCTCGCTTTGATACAAGTTTGTAAGACCCTTTTTTTTTTGCTTACATTCTGGGTCTTATCGCCTAGAACGGCCGCCTTGTGGTGACACTTCCACTCGAGAAGGTCCTCACCACAAGACACCGATCATGCCGGCTATTCATTCATCCAGACCCGGAGTTGGACTTTCAGCAGCTGCAGGGAGAGCACCGTTGAGATACCACCTTCCAAATGTAGTCTTCCATCATTTCCCTAGCTAACCAGTGCTTAGGATGTTTAAGTATGAGGAAATGTAGCGAGGAATAAATGTACTGAGGCTTAAGCCCTTTTCATTCTAGCACTCTTATTTCAATACTTTTATCGATTATGTATCTCATTTGGACATGTATCTTATTTATTATGTGATTGTTGGGGACATGTTTCTTTATTATACTATGGTGTATGGTTGGCCTAGATGAATAAATAGTTGGTAGGATCGACGTCGTGTGGTGGGGACCTTCTTGAGTAAAAGTGTCACCGCAAGACGACAATTCTGGGCGGTAAGAGCCGGAATGTAAGCAAAATAAAGGTCTTACAAAAAAGAGGGTCAAACGTGGCATGCATTAATGTGTGCGACTAAGTTAATTTCTTTTCACCGAAGGTTGATTTAAATGTTTTTAAGTACATAAGCACACATGACACTATGTAATAAGAAAAATTATTTATTATTATCAAAAATATAATTACAAATGTTAATATATTAAATCTTTTTAATGTAAAGTTTAAACAATTCTTTTTTACACTATTTTCTTAGTGCTTAGAAATAATTTAGGTAGAGAAGGGTGAGAAAAAGGAAGAGAGAAGTGAACACGTACATATATTAATATCTGCATCTTGGACTTGGCGTAAACAAAATAATTTAAATACACTAAAAAAATTAAGTAATATAATCTGATTAAAGACAAATTATAAATTGGAGTAAAATAAATAAAGAGAAAATATAGATAAAAGTAATAAAATAAAATAATTAAACTATACAAATATAATAAAATAATTAAACAGACTGTTGTAACTCTTAATTTTTCATAACCGAGACATTTGCCCCCTACAAATTCTTTTGACCGGGGTCCAATGTCTCGGTTATGAAAAATTAGGTGTTACAATAGTCCTTTTAAAATTTACAGGAAATGTTCTTTCTCTACGATATATGAGTGTCACTAGTACGTTACCCTAAAATAAAGGTAACTTCACGCATGAGGGCTTCCATTGAAAATAATTTGGGCTCTCTGTGTCGCGGTGTTTTTGCTACGGTGAGTTTGGACAAAACGCGCATCATCATCAAATTAAAAAAATGTATCTTTGGCATGACAATGGTTATGACCGTCACCAAAAAAAAGGAAACTAGTTTTGAACGTAAAAGTGGTTGAAGTTCCTTGGCTGAGGTCAGACGGTCAAAAACGACGATTCATAACCACCACATTCACGACTGCCACCATCGTGCCAAACGGAGCCTTAGTAGTAAGACACTATGCATATATAGAGACTAGCTAGCTAGTGCAATGAAAGTAGAAGTATTGTTGCTGCTAGTTTAATTCTGTCCATGGGGTTTATTGATTAATTATATACACAAAACATAAAAATAATATATTCATTTTGGCCATGAAATTTTTTTTATTGTCCAAGAGTATATACTTAAGAAAATAAAGCATAAATAACTATACATTAGAGATAGTTTATCCATCTAATTATATGTATATATATAACATATATTGTAATTATATTACTACCGGTAGCTTCTACTCTTAAGAATATCTAGTATATATTCATTTGGACATTTCATTTTTACTTCTTCAAAGATTTTAAGAACTTAATCCTATTTTCAATTAGAAAGAAAAATATATCAATTATATTATTTGCATCCCAATGATCTTATCTATTTAGATATTTTATTATTTAATTTCCGTTAGTTTTTAATCCTATGAACTTATCTGTTGCGTACGTACATTAGCTCATCTCAACATCAGTTGGGTATTTTATATTTATTATTATGCCACATTTTCTAGCTAATTTAAGAACAAACGTACAAATAATTTATATAATTCACATCCTTTTTCTTTTTAAAAGACATAAATATAAAATATATTATTTATATTTTTTGTTTCTGATCGGAGGCATTGACTCTGAGTATGGACAATTTTCATGAAAAATATTTTATGACAAGAAGAGTATATATAGATATAACTATATTGAAGTAGTTTTGAGTTGTAGAATTAATCTTAGCCATCCAATATGTGACAAGCTTTTGATCTCAGCCATCCAATGAAGAGAGAGAAAGAAAGAGAGAAGAGAGAGAGGGAGAGGGAATCTTTATAGCCTTCCTATAACTACATTTAGGGATAGGAGGGGGAGGGGGAGGGGGAGAGAAGAGAAAGAGAGAGAAATTGATTTTTTAGGTAAAAATTTATTTTTTTATACAAAATAAAAAATATAGAAATATTGATTCATATTTTTTATGGCCATTTTAAGTACTAATATGTATATGCTTTGAATAAAAGGTAAGTGCTCGTATGTAGGCACAACCCGCTTATAGGCAACCCGCTCATATGCAGGCAAAACCCGCTCATATGCAGGCAAAACCCGCTCGAATGCGGGTGCAGCCCGCTCATATGCGGGCGAAACCTGCTCGAATGTGGGCGCAACCCGCTCATATGCGGGCGAAACCCACTAAGAGTCAGCGAGCATGGGCGAAGCCCGTGCGGAACTGCTCGTGTGTGTGTGTACACACACACACACGAGCAGTTCCGCACAGACTACACCCGTGCTCACTGACTCTTAGCGGGCTTCGCCCGCATATGAGCGGGCTGTGCCAGCAATTGAGCGGGTTGAGCCCGCATTCGAGCGGGCTGTGCCTGCATATGAGCGGGTTGCCTCTAAGCGGGCTGGGCTCGCATACGAGCACTTACATTTTATTCAAAACATATACATACGAGTACTTAAAATGACCGTAAAAAAATATGAATAAATAATCCTATATTTTTTATTTTGTGAAAAAAAAAAATTTTTTTACCTAAAAAATCAATTTCTCTCTCTCTATCTCTTCTCTCCCCCCTCTCTCCTCTCCCTAAATGTAGTTATAGGAGGGCTATCAAGATTCCCTCTCCTTCTTTTCCTCTCTCTCTCTCTCTCTCTCTCTCTCTCTCTCTCTCTCTCTCTCTTCATTTATATATATATTAGTGGAGATCGATGGAGCAGAATAATATACATATATATAATATATGCATATTTAGTATATTATTGAAGGCCAATTTATTCAGTTTTGAAAATACAGTTTTTAGTAATTTTATTTAAAAATAAAATACAGTTTATCGTATCTATTTGTCGCTGCTCATTTTTCAAATGTCACTGCTCACTCAAACCGAGCTTAAATTAGATTCCAATATCTATTCTATTAGATTTAGTCCTTCAAATTCAATTTGAATAAAATATAATATACCCAATAATTTTATTATATAATTAGATAAAATGCTAAAATAACTGCGACCTTTTATGCTTTTATATAAATATTTTTTTTTTGTAAATTTATGCTATATATATATATATATGTTATTATCAACCCCTATTATTAATTAGGGTTTCAGTAGAGTATATATGCCCAAAAGAAAGACAATAGAGCATACAAATGATTACTTACAGTACACATAAAAATGTTTCACCATGTTCAAACAAGACTCCTTAATAGACTTCACAAGAATGGGTAGTGAACATCTAAGGAGACCAACAAAAATTAGTAGTAATAATAATAATAATAATAATAATAATCCAATTAGCGCGCGTAACGAATGCATTTAGTTAAAATTACCATAAATATTTCTACAATATGCTAATATATTATATATTTTTGATGTAATATGAACCCTCTATTTTTATTTTTCTTATATACTTAAAAGAGTGAGAAAAAAGAGAGATTGAGTGGTAAACACATTCACATAGATGTATAAGGACACATATTAAAGATAAACTATAATAATCTAGAAAATTCTAATTAAAGAGGAGATAAAAAAAGTCTTGCATAAAAAAAAATTAAAAAAAAAAAAATTTTTGCAATGAAAAATGCTATACATTATCATTCAAATATTATACAATGAGGAGCAGATGCAATAAACTGAATACTAGCATTATCATTCAAATATTATACAATGCGACATCTGCTCATTCAGGCTCCGTTTGGCGCGGCGGTGGCAACCGTGAATGCGGTGGTTATCAACCATCGTTCGTGACGCCCAACCTCACCTAATTAGGAACTTCATCCACTTTTATGTTCAAAACAAGTTTTCGTTCCCGATGGAGGTCATATATAACCGTTGTCATATCAAACATACATTGTTTGACCATAGTGTTTTTGTCCAAACTCATCGGAGCGAAAAAACCGCGGAGCCTTAATGTGATATATTTAGAGAGAAAGAGAGATGGGTTGGTTATATTGTATTTAAATAAGAGAGTTGATATTAGCAGTTCAATTTTCGCTATTCGCACCCCAAAAATTGTAAAAAAAAACATAATTATATTCGCAGTCCAATTCTCGCTATTCGCACCCCCATCAAATAACCTCCTCCTCTCCATCTCTCTCCTCTCGTTGCCTAAATCCTAGCCGTGATTCTATCGTTCGTGTCATCTTTCCCCCTCTTAGATTCACCTTCTTCAAAAAAAAAGGAAATTATCCAGCGAAAATCCCCAAAACGTAGTCCGTTTCCTGGTTAAAGCAAGGTTTGCATGTCAATTAACTTGTTTTAGAGTTAATTCCTCTATGCATGTCATTTAACTTATTTTTCTGCTAGATTTTTAAATTAGTTTATAGTCTTTAAGATTGTTTTTTAGGCTTCTAGTGCTTAATAAATCAGCAAAGTGTTTCGCTTATTTGAGAATAGCAATAAACTGCGAATAGCCAATTCCGGACGGCTAATATCAACTCTCAAAAAATTTCAATCAATTTTTGTGCGTCGAAAAACCAACCCCAATAAGTGATTTTTAATAATTTATTTAAAAAAGCGAAGAAATTAATAAATAAAAAAAAGACAGGCATCAATGTCCACAGCACCAACTATTGTTTTTATTTGCAGCATATATAGCTGAGCAGAGTCAACAATGGCGGGGACAAATAGTCCAAGCCCCCAACTTCTTCGCCGACGGAAGGGACGAAACCGGGCGGCAGATCTCCCGCGCTCGCTTTTATTTAATTAATCTTTTTCTATCCAATCTATACTAATTATATCGAGCTTAATTATTGTGCAAGAAACCCATGAGAGGCTTTGCATTCTTGCTGATCTGTCCGTTTGACCGGTTTAGGGTTTGAGTTGACCTGTTTGAGCTCATTAGTGTCGGTTAAGCGCGGTGAGTCCAACATGATCATCTTCGCAGTCCGATAAAACATCCGGGAGCGCAAGTGCACGTTGACTGGCAAACTATAGCATGCAACAAGGAACGCCTGTATAACTCGTAATTTATCGAGATCAGAAATGTCTAAGGAAATGACTATTCACAGACTATTCAACTCGGCAGTCTCGGCAACAAGTGATTTGTCTATAAATAGACACTCATGGGTACCATAAAGTTTGATACTCGTCAAGTTCGTGTCTTCCTCGTACCTAGCTCAGCCTCTGGTTTTGGAGGGGAAGTTTTTTTAAACTTTCGGGTACGTGGCGGGACCTCCTTGCTGAAGCACCTGGGGTGTGCTTGTAGACATTTCGCTCTCTTGCTCTAGCCATTATAGTTGTGACTTTCGACCGCAGGATCAGTAACCTTAGGTTACACTTAAGTCCAAATTTTTGAAGTCGGGATTTTTCTGGCTTCAACAATGTCAGTTTGATTTTAGACGCGTGTCGATGTTCTGTATGTAGAGGAGTCCGGCTATCACAGTTCAGTGGAATATGTACATATATCGTATAAAATAGTGTGCACTCTTTGAGAAGATCGAGCTAATATTTCTGCTTGCACATGTTTAAGTCTATAGGTGATTTGGGTAACCGGCGACGACTTAGGCTCTGTTTGGGACAGCTTATGCGGATGAAAAAGTTGTTGATAGAATAGAGCTGTCATAAAAGCAGTGATGAATAAGCTGCATACTGTTTGGACAGTTTGTGCATAAGTGTCGATTGAAAAGATTTTATTTATTTATTTATGCTATTAACCGACATCTTGCGATGCTAGCCCTTCGACGGGATGAGATGAAAGGAGGAATCGCGAGGGTCAGCGGCGTGCTTCAGCGAGCGCCCGACTTTTTTTACGAGATACGCGCTTATGGGAAGTCATAAGCTGGACCCGAACAGCTGATGAAAAAACAACTTATCGGGTATTTTAAAATAAGTGATTTTCTAACACCTACACAAACAAACTACTATAAAACTACATTTTCATTTTGAATAGAGATTATCCATCAGCATAAACTATCCCAAACAGAACCTAAGAATTAGTTGACCTGTTCAAAGTCATAGATGTGAAATTTGTGAATATAAAATTATGAACAAGAGAAAAAGACGGTCGAAATTTCACACCTATAATAAATGTGTGTTCTACTTCTACCCGAGGGGGGGAAATGGATTACTAATATCTAAACAGTGACGTCGTGTATAGACATAGACATATAGTTAATCATCACACCTAGCTACCATATAAAAATGCATTATTAACATATATTTGATGTAAGGAGACGGGCAATAATAAGTATACCAGTTGGTGTGAAAGTGCTGTACGTGCACAGATATATAAAAGTAGCGGTGCGATGTTTTTCCATAGTGAATCCAAGGCTGAGTTCATCGTCTCGTGAGCTCAGAATAGAGCTATAGATAGTTCTCATGCATTATCAGACTATCAGAGTGACGTGTTATGAAAATCGGATTTGAGTGCAGATGAAAAATTCGATTTCAAAATATTTTTCTAACGGCCAAAATAACGAATAGCGATAAAAAAAAATTATAGAAAAAAATAAAGCAAGCACCACAATCAAGAACACCAGATGTAAAGTGGTTCCCAGAAATTGGGTGCTACCACTGTGCAGACAGATAAATTTACTATTAATTTCTCAAACATACAATACGACTAAAATGAGAAGAAGAATATATCGAGAATATGATGGAAATCTCGAGTCCTCCAATGTCCGGTCGTACACGTTGCGACGAGAAAATAGTTTCGGTGGCAAGAGAAAAAGCCGACTGGAAGAAGAACTCTGAAGAGAAAGCCGACTAGGCGATGACCGAATGTCGGCCGAAATCCGCGGAACCACCGAAGAAAATCTGTTGCTCTGCACTCTCCAAAGGGTGGCCGACCACACCTATTTAAGAAGGAGGAACCCCTAAGAGGGTAAGCAGGATGAGCCGACTCAATAATGGAAGGTGATCAATCTCTTCCCCAAAAAATAAATTCTCCATCAATACCCGAATAATGAGGATGCCAAATTTGGAGCCATCTCCAAAACGGGCTGGCAACAACAACGGAAGGAGATCAAAGATCCCTTCCAAGAAATCCTCCTCCATCAGCGGGGAAAGAAAAATATTCTGCCACCAATGCTCCTCCATAATTGCTGAGAATTTGGGAATTCCAAAAGAAGGAGCCACAAATTGAGCGGTCTCCAAAAAAAACGTCGGCCAAAAAAGAGAAGTTGCGTCATTTCCGCAACAATATCCACCTTGACGACTCTTCCATGACATGCTCCACCTGGCTGAGATAACTCCAAGATGCCCTAACGGTCACCAAGATCCAAAGCTAAAGGAATAGACTAAACTTCGGCCAAGAATGGATCATAAGAAAGAAACTCCTTTGATTCTGAGTAGCACACCAACTGGACTGACGTGACTGACTCAAAAAACGCTCCACCTGGAGCTAAAAACAACTGCTCCACCTCCAGCGGTGGTCTCCCATAGCAAAATTACTGAACCTATCAAGTCATCTGGCCTTCGATGTGCGCGCGGGAGAGAAATTGACAAATGCAGACCCATAAAGAATGAATGCAAATAAACTGACCTCAACTTAGGAAAAATAAACCCATATGAGAACTAATTAGAAAATTTTGGTTAAACACACTCTAAGCTCATGTAGAATGAGGAGTAACAAGGAAAGAGTTTAGGTAATAGAGGATGACCAAACTGCATTCACAAATGAAGTTGTTGACTAGGAAAAATAACTCAAAATAAGAGTTATATTAAAACAAACATAGAAATATCATGACAAAAAAATAAAACAGAGGAAATCTGCACTGAGACCGAAGCGACTAGATAAATTCATGAATCAAGATTGGGAAGATAGGGAGCGGACTGATGTCGTTACCTATTGTTGACCAAACTCAAAACAGAACGTCCAAATAGTCACCGATCGAACCTAGCTCTGATACCACTTATTATGAAAACAAGATTCGAGTGCAGATGAAAAATTCTGTTCCAAAATATTCTTCTAACGACCAAAATAACGAAAAACAATAAGCACAAAAAATTAGAGATAAAATAAAAGCAAGCACCGCAATCAAGAACACAAGATGTAAAGTGGTTCACATAAATTGGGTACGCCCACTGTGCAGGAATAGATAAATTTACTATTAATTTCTCAGACATACAATACGACTAAAATAAGGAGAAGAATAGATCAAGAATATGATGGAAATCTCGAGTCCTCCAAGGTCCGGTCGTACACGCTGCGACGAGAAAATAGTTTCAGCGGCATGAGAAGAAGCCGACTGGAAGAAGAACTCCGAAGAGGAAGCCGGCTAGGTGATGGTTGAATGTCGGCCGAAATCCGCTGAACCACCGAAGAAAATCTGTTGCTCTGCACTCTCCTAAGGGTGGCTAACCACACCTATTTAAGGAGGAGGAAACCCTAAGAGGGTAAGTATGATGTGTCGGCTCAATAATGGAAAGAGATCAATCCCTTCCCCAAAAAATAAATCCTCCATCAATACCGGAATAATGAGGATGTCAAATTTGGAGCCATCTAAAAAACGGGCTGGCAACAACAATGAAAGGAGATCAAAGATCCCTTCCAAGAAATCCTCCTCCATCAGCGGGGAAGGAAAAATATTCTGCCACCAATGCTCCTCCATAATTGCTGGAATTTAGGGAATTCCAAAAGAATGAGCCACGAATTGAGCAGTCTCCAAAAAAGACGTCGGCCAAGAAAGGGAAGATGCGTCATTAACACAACAATCTCCTTGACGCCTATTTCATGACATGCTCCACCTGGCTGAGATAACTCCAAGAGGCCCTAACGGTCACCAAGATCCAAATCCCAAGGAATAGACTGAACTTCAGCCAAGAATGGATCATAAGAAAGAAACTCCTCTGATTCTGAGTAGCACACCAACTGGACTGACACGATTGACTCAAAAAACGCTCCAACTGGAGCTAAAAACTGTTGGAGCTTGTGTTCCACATCTCTTAGTTTGAGAATAACAAATCACACTATGTATTTGATCTTGCTTGTGTTTATAAGTGTGCAGGTACTATTTTTAAATAACCCTATGTACATGATGCTGTTTGCTGAGGATTCTCTGGAAAGAGAGCTAACGCCCCGCATTAGCTGTTAAGGCCCCACGTTAACTTCCAATGAGAAGAAAACCGCTGAGAAGGAAGCTGCGTCCGACGAATGGAACCTGCGTTCGACGAACGAGGAGCTCCGTTCGACGAAATTTCCTGCGCTCGACGAATTTGCGCTCGACAAGCTGCGTTCGACGAACGAGTATCTCCGTTCGACAAACTGAGTCTGCGTTCGACGAAATTCCCCGCGCTCGACGAATTCATGCGCTCGACGAACTGAACTGCACTCGACGCTTTGAAGATAACTGCGCTCGGCTTATTGCGTTCGACGAACTGAACTGCGGTCGACGATTTGGAGCGTTCGATGAGCGGATCTGCGATCGACGAATTGAAGTTAATTCCGTTCGACGAAGGCGCGTTCGACGAATTTTGTTTCGTTCGATGAAATTTCGATCTGCCACGATCCCGACGTTTTGCACAGTCTCAGCAACTGCCAGACACGATGCTTAACGCTGACGTTAACCCTAACGCCAGGCGTTAGCTCCCGTGTCTAGATAAAAGACCTGAGTTCGGTGTTCAAGTTAGCTTTTCTGGAAGCCTTCACTCCTATCCTTTGAGAGAGCATTTCATCCCCGAATTCAGAGAACTCCCAACACCACCATTGAGGAACAAGAGTGAGAAGGAGATTTGCAACGGTCAATTTGAAGAAGGGCGCTCGTTTCAACTCCGATGATGATCAAAGCGTGTCTTCAACATCTCCTTCAGCACTCTTCAATATAGGGAGTCTTTTATTCTAATTTGTATCTTTATCTTTTCATTTACTTGTAACCGTAGTGAAATCGCCTCCTTGCGTGTGGCAACTAGGTCCTTGTGCGGCTTAGGAGGTAATTCGCCGTCTTGTGCGTGGCGACTAGGTCAAGGGTAGATCTAGGGGGTGGCTAGAGGCCTTATCTGAGGATAGATAGGCTATAGCCAACCGGTCCTTGGGAGAAGGACCGGTGAAGGAACAAAAAAGAGATATTCAACTTGTCGCCTCAATTTCAAGCGTTATTGAAATATTATCCTTGTAATCATTTTGTGATATATAAAATTCTCTTTTCAGTATATCTATTTTTCTGGATTTGTAGTACATTTGAAATTGTGCAAGTAAAATCTCTTTGTTTATTTCTGCCAAAATATTTTATGGAGGGATAACGCCAGACGTTAACTAGTCAATGCCAGGCGTTAACTAGTCAACGCCAGGCGTTAGCATCAGTGCTAAAAAGTTTCTGTTTCTTTAAAATCTGTCAGTTTATCTTAAAAAAACAGTAAACCCCTTATTCACCCCCCCTCTAAGGGCGCCATCAGATCCAACACTTGGTATCAGAGCGAGGTTATTCCAAAACGGTCTCACAACCGGGAATAATGACGCATCACGATCATGCCTTTTTGGAGGGTCAAGAGATAAGTAGACCTCCACTATTTACTGGAACTGATTATAATTATTGGAAAACTAGAATGCGTTGTTTTTTAACTGCTTTAGATAATGACGTTTGGGGTATGGTAGAACAAAGTTATTCTCCACCAACATTTGTTGTTGGAGAAGTCACTATAGAAAAACCTAGAGATAGATGAGATGACAATGATAAGTTGAGATGTAAGAATAACGCTAAAGCAATGAATGCGTTATTTTGTGCTTTGGATAGAACGGAATTTAATAGAACTTGTGCTTGCGAAACAACTTATGATATTTGGAATCTTTTAGAAATTACTCATGAAGGCACTTCGCAGGTGAAGGTTGAACTCAAAATTCAACAACAAGAGTACAACTTGGAGCCAAAGAAGAAGAGCTTGGCCTTAAAGTCAAAGAAGGAGGCAAATGAAGATGATGATGAAGAGGACGAGGAGAGCCTTTTTGTGAAGAAATTCAAAAGATTCATGAAGAAACCGGAAAGGAGAAACACCTTTCGGAAATATTTCATCAAAAAGGGATCTTCATCAAAGAAAGAGAGAGGTAGCGACGAGGACGATGATGAACGACCACCACCGGAGTGCTACCATTGTAGAAAGACCGGACATATTTGGAGCAGGTGCCCAAAATATCTGAAAGAGCGTAAAGAAAAAGGGCACAAGGGAAATGAGAAGAAAAAGGTCCTAAAAGCGGCTACATGGGATGACTCCTCCTCCGAGGTTTCAAGCGGCTCATCCACTAGTGATGAAGAAGAGGCAAACATGTGCCTAATGGGAAAGAGTAACAAGATATCTGAAGATGAATGCAGTGTCCAAAGCGACACTGAGGTAACTCTCCCTACTTCTTATGATGAGTTATATATTGAATATTTACAAACATGCAAATTTTTTGATAAAAGTTTAAAAGATATTGATCTTCTAAATTCTGAAAATAAACTTGTGTTAAAAGAAAATAAAAAATTATCTAAACAATTGGGGAAAGAAAAGGTATCTTGCCAAGAGTGCAATCACTCATTGGGAAGAGTAAAAGAACTTGAAGAAGCTCTTTCTAAATCCCACTCCACTATTGAACTTTTTACTAAGGAGAAGGGGGATTTGGAAAGAACTTTAAAAACCTATCTTTCTCAAATAAAGGATGGGAAGAAGAGTTTTGTGAATCGGTGTGTTATGTTGGTAACGGAAAACACCGCTCTCAAAGCCCGTATTCTTGATTTAAATTTGGCTATTAAAAATTCGGAGTTGGACAAAGATCACTGGACATGATTTTGGTCAACCAATGCCATGTGAATGACAAATGGGGCCTTGGATATAGTTCTGGAAGCTATCGCCAGGCGTTAACTCCTAACGCCGGCGTTAGCCATAATTCCAGAAAAATTAATTCTGGTAATAATGATTTTAAAAACTTAAATGTTACCTCGTATTCTAGCAAGAGCTTACCCAAATCTTCAAAAAGGGTCTCATCCCCTTTTATAGCGTGTGCCAAATGTCATTTATTTGGACACACCTCAAACTCTTGTAAGAAAAAGGGTCGCAGTGCTATAAAGCAAATTTGGGTGCCTAAGGTTTCCACCTATTCTGTGGGAGGAACCTCTTAGGTATCCAGATCTTTACTCTCATCTCCTTTTTAGGTATGTTGGCAGGCTAAGGACAAAAAGGATGTATGGTATTTGGATTCGGGATGCTCCAAACACATGACGGGAAGCAAAGCAAAGTTTCTTAGCCTTGAGATGAAGAAAGGAGGGATGGTGACATTTGATGACAACGGTAAAGGAAGGATCATGGGCATCGGTACAGTGGGTAACGATTCTTTCTCAATTTCAAATGTTTTATATGTAGATGGTTTAAAACATAATCTAATTTCAATTAGTCAATTATGTGATAAAGATTTAAATGTATTATTTGAATCATCTACAAATCTTTGTAAAATTATAAATTCTAAAACAAATGATGTCGTACTCACCGCACCTAGGATGCATAATGTTTATATGATTACTTTTAATGATCTTTCAAATTCTTCTTTAAAATGTTTTATTTCTAAAAATGAAGAATTAGAACTTTGGCATAGGCGTCTTGGTCATTCTGCACCAAGCTTATTTTGAAATTATCAAAAGATAAATTAATTAAGGGATTACCTATGCTTAATGGAAATTTATCTTCTCTTTGTACGCCTTGCCAAAAAGGAAAATTTTCAAAAAATTCTTTTAAGAGCAAAAATGTAATTTCTACCACTAGACCTCTTCAATTAATTCCTATGGATTTATTTGGACCGGTTAGCATTTCTAGTCTAGGAGGTAGAAAATATACGTTTGTAATAATTGATGATTTCTCTAGATTTTGTTGGACATTATTTCTCTCTTCCAAATCCGATGCATTCCTTGAATTTTCTAAACTATGCATTCGTATTCAAAATGAACTTGATTTAAAGATTAAATGCATACGTTCAGATCATGGAGGAGAATTTTGAAAATGATAGATTTTCTTCTTTTTGTGATGATTTATGAATTAAACATGAATTTTACGCTCCTCGCACCCCACAATAAAATGGTGCAGTGGAGAGGAAAAATAGAACCCTTCAAGAGCTAGCACGCACTATCTTTGTGAATATGGGTTGCCTAAATCATTTTAGGCCGAAGCGGTTAATATTTCATGTTATATCATTAATCGTGTCATGCTTCATCCTATTTTAAAATTGACACCTTATGAACTTTACTTTAAAAGAAAACCTAATGTATCTTATTTTCATGTGTTTGGTTGTAAATGTTTCATTTTAAACACTAAAGATACACTAGGAAAATTTGATGAAAAATGCGATGAGGGAATTTTCATTGGTTATACTCTTCAACTAGCTAGCAAGACTTATAGAATATATAATAAAAGAACTAAAGTAGTTGAAGAGTCTATACATGTAAGATTTGATGAATTTGTTCCTTGTGTAGATTCTAATCATATAGGAAATGAAGACGAACCTATTTCTCCTTTGGAGCATGAGAATGATGAATCACTTGGAGAAAAAGGAGAAGAACAAGAAGAAGAACACGAGGAGAAAGAAAATGAGATAATTGAATATGTTCCTCCAAGTGTGTTGCAGTTCATTAAGGATCATCCAAAGGAGCTTGTGATAGGAGAACCATCAAAAGGGGTAAGTATTCGTTCTTCTTTACATGAGTCTTTTTCAAACCTTTGTTTTATATCCGAAATAGAACCAAAAAATGTTTCAATCGCTTTAAATGATGAATTTTGGTTTATAGCTATGAATAATGAATTAAATCAATTTGAACGTAACAAGGTTTGGAATTTAGTAGAGAGGCCATCTAATCATCTGATTATAGGAGTCAAATGGATTTTCAAAAATAAATTAGATGGTGACTCTAGGATAACAAGGAATAAAGCAAGACTTGTTGCACAAGGTTATTCACAAATCGAAGGGGTAGATTTTGATAAAACTTTTGCACCCGTTGCTCGCCTAGAATCAATTAGAATATTTCTTGCATTTGCGAGTTTTAAAAGATTTAAATTATTTCAAATGGATGTTAAAAGTGTCTTTCTAAATGGGATTATAAAAGAAGAAGTTTATGTAGAATAACCCCCCGGTTTTGTGAATGAAAAATTTCCTAATCATGTGTATAAGTTAGAAAAAGCGCTTTATGGATTAAAGCAAGCGCCACGTGCTTGGTATGATAGATTGACATTATTTTTGATAAAGCACAGTTATAAAATAGGAAGTGCGGATAATACACTCTTCATTAAGCATGTAAATAATGATTTGATTATATTGCAAATTTATGTTGATGATATCATTTTTGGAGCCACTAATGAAGAGTTATGTAATGAAGTTATGTTAGTGATGAAAAATGAATTTGAAATGAGCTTGGTAGGAGAACTCACTTATTTTCTAGGATTTCAAATCTCACAAAAACAAGATGGTATATGTTGAAACCAGTTTCCCGGTCTCAGCGTTCGAAAGGGGGTTGCGACTAACCCTTACTTGACCTAAGCCTAGACCCTTGACCGGTCACTAGGAACTGAAAGACTTGGACTTGATGAACACTTGAATCCACAAATGGACCCCTTAAGCTGCAGCGCAGAGGTCCCACTACATACCCGGAAGATCTTAGAGCGCTTTCCCTCCCAAGCCAATGCTGAGCCTGGGCACCTTGGAGGGCACTAAGAACCACCTCACTTTCAACTGAAGGATGATAAGGGAGGGGGGAGGGGGTGCTTGCTCACAAGACACACGCAAGGGGGGGGGGGGGGGGGGGGGTAGTGACCAACCCTTCCCAAGGTGCCCATAATGGTCTATTTATAGACTTCCCAAAAAATGTACTGCGGATAGCAAAAATCCTGCTATCCGCAGTCCAACCATGACCGCAATCAACCACGCATGAGGGGGGCGAGTGGGACTCGAAGTGCCCACTCCCCCCCTCACGGGAGGTCATACCGACCTCCCCACCCATGCCGGGCGAGTGGGAGGAGAGGTGGGCGAGTGGGGGGGGGGGGGCTGCCCCCACTCGCCTCCCTAAGAGGGAGGTGGCCGAGTGGGGGGGATGCCCCCACTCGCCTCCCTAAGAGGGAGGTGGCCGAGTGTGTGGGGGGGGGGCTGCCCCCACTCGCCTCCCTAAGGGGGAGGTGGCCGAGTGGGGGGGCTGCCCCCACTCGCCTCCCTAAGGGGGAGGTGGCCGAGTGGGGGGCTGCCCCCACTCGCCTCCCTAAGGGGGAGGTGGCCGAGTGGGGGGGGGGGGGGGCTGCCCCCACTCGCCTCCCTAAGAGGGGGTGGCCGAGTGGGGGAGCTGCCCCCACTCGCCTCCCAAGAGGGGGTGGCCGAGTTGGGGAGCTGCCCCCACTCGCCTCCCAAGAGGGGAGGTGGCTGAGTGGGGGGGACTTCCCGCACTTGTCTTGCTTGGACATTCTTCCCTCTCTCGGGTCATTCCTTAGCCTCGCTCGGCTTTGGTCTACTTCGTCGCGGAACCTTTCCTATTACAACCTCACCCGGGTCGGGTCGCACCGACTCGGAAAATATGAGGGTTGTACAGTATATTTATTTGTCAAACTAAATATGTTCATGATATTCTTAAGAGATTTGGATTTGAAAACCTAAAGCAAGCCAATACTCCTATGAGTGCATCACTAAAGTTAGGAAAAAATGAAGCCGGTATTTCAATAGATCAAACATTATATAGAGGAATGATAGGCTCATTGCTTTATTTAAGCGCATCTAGACCCGATATTATGTTTTCCGTTTACTTATGTACTAGATTTCAAGCTAACTCAAAAGAATCACATTTAAAAGCGGTTAAACATATTTTTAGATATCTAATCGGAACATCTAGATTAGGCTTATGGTATCCTCATAATAATAGTTTTATTCTACACGGTTTTTCTGATTCGGACTATGCGGGATGCTCATTAGATCGTAAAAGCACTAGTGGCACGTGTCATTTTATAGGCCCTTCACTTATATCATGGTCGAGTAGGAAATAGAATTTTGTTGCCCTCTCCACCACCGAGGCCGAATATATCGCACTAGGTAGTTGTTGTGCACAAACATTATGGATGACCCAAACGTTAGAAGACTTTGGTGTTTATCTAAATAACATTGAATTAAAATGTGACAACAAGAGCGCTATAGATCTCACAAACAATCCCCGTACATCATTCTATATCTAAACATATAGATGTCCGACATCATTTCATTAGAGATCATATTAAGAAAGAACATGTTAAAATTAGCTTTATAGGGACAGAATCACAACTTGCCGATATTTTTACCAAACCTCTACCCGATGCACGTTTTCACATGCTTAGGTTAGAATTAGGTGTCTTAGAAATGTCACTTTGAGCCTTATAAAAAGTTATCAAATTATTTTATGTACTTTATTTTTGTTTTCTTTAAAAAAATTATTAATTAAAAATCAATAAAATTTTAAAAACTATGGGAAACCACCAAAAACACGCTAAAAAGGTCATCATATCAACTCCATAATGTCTGAACTTTCAACTGCATGAAGGCCTATTTATATTACAAATGTATCATAAAAAATATTTTTCAAAAAATCAAAAATTGGTGTTCTGTCTCGGCGTTAAGAAGTTAACATCTGGCGTTAGCTTCTATGCTCAGAATTTTTTTTTGTGTGTTTTTACAACTGTGTTGGTATTTTGGTGTGTTTTCTTTCAAAACTTAAAAAAAAATCACTATAAGCTTAAATGTTGATTTCAAGGATGATTATATAGATATTGGTTCAAGATTATTTACAATGTTTAATTTAAACCTTCAAATTTCATTAAAAACATTGTTTTGATTTAATCATGCCTTCAAAATCAATTATCTTCAAATTTGCAAAGAATTTGAGAATAGATAACATATGTCGAAATGCTTTTACATGCCTCTAAGTATGAGTAAAGTTTTTATCTTTGATAATGATTTTCTCACTTACACTTTTTGGTTAATATACATGTGTTTTTAAATCTTACTTTTACATGATTGAGTAGTATAAAAACTTATTTTGACTTTCATAAACAATTTACCTACACAACATTGAATTCTTTCTTGAATTCTTTGTTTTTTCATGCACTTGTATTTAGAGAAATGTGATAAATAAAATTTAAAACAAAATATAAACTATGTTTGCTAAACAAGTGAATTCAGAGTCCTTTGTCACTAAGTCTAAAAAGTAACAAATGAATGACAAGGATAACTCCAGCAAGCACTACTTGAACATCCTGATAAGTCTTAATGAGCATTGTGAGGTTGAACACCTTGAAAAGAATTGTAAAGTGTCTTGTGCAAACAAATTTTTTTTCACCACTTCTCATAAAAAAAAAATCTATAGTGCATTGAAATTTGTGAACGTAAAATTGTTTTTGTTCAATTCAAGTTATGCTCTTACATTACATAGTTTCATGTGGTTTGATTTCTACACGTGTATGTTTTATCAAAACACATTTATTGTACACATCATTATCAATTATAATACTTCCACTCATGAGAATTGGACTTAAAGCTTACCTACATTGTTCTCTACAATCATAAGTAAATGCACTAATTAGCAAAACATGATCTTTACAATGTTTATGATTTCTTGAAATGCAAATTATTTTACATTGTAAACCTATCTTCCATTGATATTATATATTCTTGCTTGCTAACTTTAAATATTCCAAATTTCAAATGTATTTGCCATTTGTGTATTTCAATTCAAAACATCTACTTATTTGATTTACAATGCTTATTATGTTTTGTTTTTACAAATTCTTAACGATGTTCAAATATTGCTTTCGCTGTGTTCACTTTCAAAAAGTTGCAATTATCTCTACAAAGTGCACAAAAGAACAAATTCCTACTACTCATCCCAATCTTCTTTTGATTATAACAAAAGTGGGGGAGAAGAGACTAATTTCAAGAAATAACTTAGAGAAATCTATTATTTAGGGGGAGTACATTATGACATGCATTCATGTAGGGGGAGTATTCACATAGGGGGAGTATGCATGATTATCACGCTTATCATATACTATAAACACTACTCTATTTTTATTTCTTATTAGTGGATTTGTTATTATCAAAAGAGGGAGATTGTTGGAGCTTGTGTTCTACATCTCTTAGTTTGAGAATAACAAATCACACTATGTCTTTGATCTTGTTTGTGTTTATAAGTGTGCAGGTACTATTTTTAAATAACCCGATGTACAGGATGTTGTTTGCTGAGGATTCTCTGGAAAGAGAGCTAACGCCCCGCGTTAGCTGTTAACGCCCCGCGCTAACTTCCATTGAGAAGAAAACCGCTGAGAAGGAAGCTGCGTCCGACGAATGGAACCTGCGTTCGACGAACGAGGAGCTCCGTTTGATGAAATTTCCTGCGCTCGACGAATTGCGTTCGACGAACGAGTATCTCCGTTCGACAAACTGAGTCTGCGTTCGACGAAATTCCCCGCGCTCGACGAATTCCTGCGCTCGACGAACTGAACTGCGCTCGACGCTAAGATAACTGCGCTCGGCTTATTGCGTTCGGCGAACTGAACTGCGGTCGACGATTTGGAGCGTTCGACGAACAAAAGTTAATTCCGTTCGACGAAGGCGCGTTCGACGAATTTTGTTTCGTTCAACGAAATTTCGATCTGCCACAATCCCGACGTTTTGCACGGTCTCAACAACTGCCAGACACGATGCTTAACGCTGGCGTTAACCCTAACGTCAGGCGTTAGCTCCCGTGTCTAGATAAAAGACCTGAGTTCGGTGTTCAAGTTAGCTTTTCTGGAAGCCTTCACTCCTATCCTTTGAGAGAGCATTTCATCCCCGAATTCAGAGAACTCCCAACACCACCATTGAGGAACAAGAGTGAGAAGGAGATTTGCAACGGTCAATTTGAAGAAGGACGCTCGTTTCAACTCCGATGATGATCAAAGCGTGTCTTCAACATCTCCTTCAACACTCTTCAATATAGGGAGTCTTTTATTCTAATTTGTATCTTTATCTTTTCATTTACTTGTAACCGTAGTGAAATTGCCGCCTTGCGTGTGGCGACTATGTCCTTGTGCGGCTTAGGGGGTAATTCGTCGCCTTGTGCGTGGCGACTAGGTCAATGGTAGATCTAGGGGTGGCTAGAGGCCTTATCTGGGGATAGATAGGTTATAGCCAACCGGTCCTTGGGAGAAGGACCGGTGAAGGAACAAAAAAGAGATATTCAACTTGTCGCCTCAATTTCAAGCGTTATTGAAATATTATCCTTGTAATCATTTTGTGATATATAAAATTCTCTTTTCAGTATATCTATTTTTCTGGATTTGTAGTACATTTGAAATTGTGCAAGTAAAATCTCTTTGTTTATTTCTGCCAAAATATTTTATGGAGGGATAACGCCAGGCGTTAACTAGTCAATGCCAGGCGTTAACTAGTCAACGCCAGGCGTTAGCATCAGTGCTAAAAAGTTTCTGTTTCTTTAAAATCTGTCAGTTTATCTTAAAAAACAGTAAACCCCTTATTCACCCCCCCTCTAAGGGCGCCATCAGATCCAACACTTGGTATCAGAGCGAGGTTATTCCAAAACGGTCTCACAACCGGGAATAATGACGCATCACGATCATGCCTTTTTGGAGGGTCAAGAGATAAGTAGACCTCCACTATTTACTGGAACTGATTATAATTATTGGAAAACTAGAATGCGTTGTTTTTTAACTGCTTTAGATAATGACGTTTGGGGTATGGTAGAACAAAGTTATTCTCCACCAACATTTGTTGTTGGAGAAGTCACTATAGAAAAACCTAGAGATAGATGAGATGACAATGATAAGTTGAGATGTAAGAATAACGCTAAAGCAATGAATGCGTTATTTTGTGCTTTGGATAGAACGGAATTTAATAGAACTTGTGCTTGCGAAACAGCTTATGATATTTGGAATCTTTTAGAAATTACTCATGAAGGCACTTCGCAGGTGAAGGTTGAACTCAAAATTCAACAACAAGAGTACAACTTGGAGCCAAAGAAGAAGAGCTTGGCCTTAAAGTCAAAGAAGGAGGCAAATGAAGATGATGATGAAGAGGACGAGGAGAGCCTTTTTGTGAAGAAATTCAAAAGATACATGAAGAATCCGGAAAGGAGAAACACCTTTCGGAAATATTTCATCAAAAAGGGATCTTCATCAAAGAAAGAGAGAGGTAGCGACGAGGACGATGATGAACGACCACCACCGGAGTGCTACCATTGTAGAAAGACCGGACATATTTGGAGCAGGTGCCCAAAATATCTGAAAGAGCGTAAAGAAAAAGGGCACAAGGGAAATGAGAAGAAAAAGGTCCTAAAAGCGGCTACATGGGATGACTCCTCCTCCGAGGTTTCAAGCGGCTCATCCACTAGTGATGAAGAAGAGGCAAACATGTGCCTAATGGGAAAGAGTAACAAGATATCTGAAGATGAATGCAGTGTCCAAAGCGACACTGAGGTAACTCTCCCTACTTCTTATGATGAGTTATATATTGAATATTTACAAACATGTAAAATTTTTGATAAAAGTTTAAAAGATATTGATCTTCTAAATTCTGAAAATAAACTTGTGTTAAAAGAAAATAAAAAATTATCTAAACAATTGGGGAAAGAAAAGGTATCTTGCCAAGAGTGCAATCACTCATTGGGAAGAGTAAAAGAACTTGAAGAAGCTCTTTCTAAATCCCACTCCACTATTGAACTTTTTACTAAGGAGAAGGGGGATTTGGAAAGAACTTTAAAAACCTATCTTTCTCAAATAAAGGATGGGAAGAAGAGTTTTGTGAATCGGTGTGTTATGTTGGTAACGGAAAACACCGCTCTCAAAGCCCGTATTCTTGATTTAAATTTGGCTATTAAAAATTCGGAGTTGGACAAAGATCACTGGACATGATTTTGGTCAACCAATGCCATGTGAATGACAAATGGGGCCTTGGATATAGTTCTGGAAGCTATCGCCAGGCGTTAACTCCTAACGCCGGCGTTAGCCATAATTCCAGAAAAATTAATTCTGGTAATAATGATTTTAAAAACTTAAATGTTACCTCGTATTCTAGCAAGAGCTTACCCAAATCTTCAAAAAGGGTCTCATCCCCTTTTATAGCGCGTGCCAAATGTCATTTATTTGGACCCACCTCAAACTCTTGTAAGAAAAAGGGTCGCAGTGCTATAAAGCAAATTTGGGTGCCTAAGGTTTCCACCTATTCTGTGGGAGGAACCTCTTGGGTATCCAGATCTTTACTCTCATCTCCTTTTTAGGTATGTTGGCAGGCTAATGACAAAAAGGATGTATGGTATTTGGATTCGGGATGCTCCAAACACATGACGGGAAGCAAAGCAAAGTTTCTTAGCCTTGAGATGAAGAAAGGAGGGATGGTGACATTTGATGACAACGGTAAAGGAAGGATCATGGGCATCGGTACAGTGGGTAACGATTCTTTCTCAATTTCAAATGTTTTATATGTAGATGGTTTAAAACATAATCTAATTTCAATTAGTCAATTATGTGATAAAGATTTAAATGTATTATTTGAATCATCTACAAATCTTTGTAAAATTATAAATTCTAAAACAAATGATGTCGTACTCACCGCACCTAGGATGCATAATGTTGATATGATTACTTTTAATGATCTTTCAAATTCTTCTTTAAAATGTTTTATTTCTAAAAATGAAGAATTAGAACTTTGGCATAGGCGTCTTGGTCATTCTGCACCAAGCTTATTTTGAAATTATCAAAAGATAAATTAATTAAGGGATTACCTATGCTTAATGGAAATTTATCTTCTCTTTGTACGCCTTGCCAAAAAGGAAAATTTTCAAAAAATTCTTTTAAGAGCAAAAATGTAATTTCTACCACTAGACCTCTTCAATTAATTCCTATGGATTTATTTGGACCGGTTAGCATTTCTAGTCTAGGAGGTAGAAAATATACGTTTGTAATAATTGATGATTTCTCTAGATTTTGTTGGACATTATTTCTCTCTTCCAAATCCGATGCATTCCTTGAATTTTCTAAACTATGCATTCGTATTCAAAATGAACTTGATTTAAAGATTAAATGCATACGTTCAGATCATGGAGGAGAATTTTGAAAATGATAGATTTTCTTCTTTTTGTGATGATTTATGAATTAAACATGAATTTTACCCTCCTCGCACCCCACAACAAAATGGTGCAGTGGAGAGGAAAAATAGAACCCTTCAAGAGCTAGCACGCACTATCTTTGTGAATATGGGTTGCCTAAATCATTTTAGGCCGAAGCGGTTAATATTTCATGTTATATCATTAATCGTGTCATGCTTCATCCTATTTTAAAATTGACACCTTATGAACTTTACTTTAAAAGAAAACCTAATGTATCTTATTTTCATGTGTTTGGTTGTAAATGTTTCATTTTAAACACTAAAGATACACTAGGAAAATTTGATGAAAAATGCGATGAGGGAATTTTCATTGGTTATACTCTTCAACTAGTTAGCAAGACTTATAGAATATATAATAAAAGAACTAAAGTAGTTGAAGAGTCTATACATGTAAGATTTGATGAATTTGTTCCTTGTGTAGATTCTAATCATACAGGAAATGAAGACGAACCTATTTCTCCTTTGGAGCATAAGAATGATGAATCACTTGGAGAAAAAGGAGAAGAACAAGAAGAAGAACACGAGGAGAAAGAAAATGAGATAATTGAATATGTTCCTCCAAGTGTGTTGTAGTTCATTAAGGATCATCCAAAGGAGCTTGTGATAGGAGAACCATCAAAAGGGGTAAGTACTCGTTCTTCTTTACATGAGTCTTTTTCAAACCTTTGTTTTATATCCGAAATAGAACCAAAAAATGTTTCAATCGCTTTAAATGATGAATTTTGGTTTATAGCTATGAATAATGAATTAAATCAATTTGAACGTAACAAGGTTTGGAATTTAGTAGAGAGGCCATCTAATCATCTGATTATAGGAGTCAAATGGATTTTCAAAAATAAATTAGATGGTGACTCTAGGATAACAAGGAATAAAGCAAGACTTGTTGCACAAGGTTATTCACAAATCGAAGGGGTAGATTTTGATAAAACTTTTGCACCCGTTGCTCGCCTAGAATCAATTAGAATATTTCTTGCATTTGCGAGTTTTAAAAGATTTAAATTATTTCAAATGGATGTTAAAAGTGTCTTTCTAAATGGGATTATAAAAGAAGAAGTTTATGTAGAATAACCCCCCGGTTTTGTGAATGAAAAATTTCCTAATCATGTGTATAAGTTAGAAAAAGCGCTTTATGGATTAAAGCAAGCGCCACGTGCTTGGTATGATAGATTGCCATTATTTTTGATAAAGCACAGTTATAAAATAGGAAGTGCGGATAATACACTCTTCATTAAGCATGTAAATAATGATTTGATTATATTGCAAATTTATGTTGATGATATCATTTTTGGAGCCAGTAATGGAGAGTTATGTAATGAAGTTATGTTAGTGATGAAAAATGAATTTGAAATGAGCTTGGTAGGAGAACTCACTTATTTTCTAGGATTTCAAATCTCACAAAAACAAGATGGTATATGTTGAAACCAGTTTCCCGGTCTCAGCGTTCGAAAGGGGGTTGCGACTAACCCTTACTTGACCTAAGCCTAGACCCTTGACCGGTCACTAGGAACTGAAAGACTTGGACTTGATGAATACTTGAATCCACAAATGGACCCCTTAAGCTGCAGCGCGGAGGTCCCACTACATACCCAGAAGATCTTAGAGCGCTTCCCCTCCCAAGCCAATGCTGAGCCTGGGCACCTTGGAGGGCACTAAGAACCACCTCACTTTCAACTGAAGGATGATAAGGGAGGGGGGAGGGGGTGCTTGCTCACAAGACACACGCAAGGGGGGGGGGGGGTAGTGACCAACCCTTCCCAAGGTGCCCATGATGGTCTATTTATAGACTTCCCAAAAAATGTACTGCGGATAGCAAAAATCCTGCTATCCGCAGTCCAACCATGACCGCAATCAACCACGCATGAGGGGGGCGAGTGGGACTCGAAGTGCCCACTCCCCCCCTCACGGGAGGTCATACCGACCTCCCCACCCATGCCGGGCGAGTGGGAGGAGAGGTGGGCGAGTGGGGGGGGGGGGGGGGGCTGCCCCCACTCGCCTCCCTAAGAGGGAGGTGGCCGAGTGGGGGGGATGCCCCCACTCGCCTCCCTAAGAGGGAGGTGGGCGAGTGTGGGGGGGGGGGGCTGCCCCCACTCGCCTCCCTAAGGGGGAGGTGGTCGAGTGGGGGGGCTGCCCCCACTCGCCTCCCTAAGGGGGAGGTGGCCGAGTGGGGGGCTGCCCCCACTCACCTCCCTAAGGGGGAGGTGGCCGAGTGGGGGGGGGGGGGCTGCCCCACTCGCCTCCCTAAGAGGGGGTGGCCGAGTGGGGGAGCTGCCCCCACTCGCCTCCCAAGAGGGGGTGGCCGAGTTGGGGAGCTGCCCCCACTCGCCTCCCAAGAGGGGAGGTGGCTGAGTGGGGGGGACTTCCCGCACTTGTCTTGCTTGGCCATTCTTCCCTCTCTCGGGTCATTCCTTAGCCTCGCTCGGCTTTGGTCTACTTCGTCGCGGAACCTTTCCTATTACAACCTCACCCGGGTCGGGTCGCACCGACTCGGAAAATATGAGGGTTGTACAGTATATTTATTTGTCAAACTAAATATGTTCATGATATTCTTAAGAGATTTGGATTTGAAAACCTAAAGCAAGCCAATACTCCTATGAGTGCATCACTAAAGTTAGGAAAAAATGAAGCCGGTATTTCAATAGATCAAACATTATATAGAGGAATGATAGGCTCATTGCTTTATTTAAGCGCATCTAGACCCGATATTATGTTTTCCGTTTACTTATGTACTAGATTTCAAGCTAACTCAAAAGAATCACATTTAAAAGCGGTTAAACATATTTTTAGATATCTAATCGGAACATCTAGATTAGGCTTATGGTATCCTCATAATAATAGTTTTATTCTACACGGTTTTTCTGATTCGGACTATGCGGGATGCTCATTAGATCGTAAAAGCACTAGTGGCACGTGTCATTTTATAGGCCCTTCACTTATATCATGGTCGAGTAGGAAATAGAATTTTGTTGCCCTCTCCACCACCGAGGCCGAATATATCGCACTAGGTAGTTGTTGTGCACAAACATTATGGATGACCCAAACGTTAGAAGACTTTGGTGTTTATCTAAATAACATTGAATTAAAATGTGACAACAAGAGCGCTATAGATCTCACAAACAATCCCCGTACATCATTCTAGATCTAAACATATAGATGTCCGACATCATTTCATTAGAGATCATATTAAGAAAGAACATGTTAAAATTAGCTTTATAGGGACAGAATCACAACTTGCCGATATTTTTACCAAACCTCTACCCGATGCACGTTTTCACATGCTTAGGTTAGAATTAGGTGTCTTAGAAATGTCACTTTGAGCCTTATAAAAAGTTATCAAATTATTTTATGTACTTTATTTTTGTTTTCTTTAAAAAAATTATTAATTAAAAATCAATAAAATTTTAAAAACTATGGGAAACCACCAAAAACACGCTAAAAAGGTCATCATATCAACTCCATAATGTCTGAACTTTCAACTGCATGAAGGCCTATTTATATTACAAATGTATCATAAAAAATAATTTTCAAAAAATCAAAAATTGGTGTTCTGTCTCGGCGTTAAGAAGTTAACATCTGACGTTAGCTTCTATGCTCAGAATTTTTTTTTGTGTGTTTTTACAACTGTGTTGGTATTTTGGTGTGTTTTCTTTCAAAACTTAAAAAAAAATCACTATAAGCTTAAATGTTGATTTCAAGGATGATTATATAGATATTGGTTCAAGATTATTTACAATGTTTAATTTAAACCTTCAAATTTCATTAAAAACATTGTTTTGATTTAATCATGCCTTCAAAATCAATTATCTTCAAATTTGCAAAGAATTTGAGAATAGATAACATATGTCGAAATGCTTTTACATGCCTCTAAGTATGAGTAAAGTTTTTATCTTTGATAATGATTTTCTCACTTACACTTTTTGGTTAATATACATATGTTTTTAAATCTTACTTTTACATGATTGAGTAGTATAAAAACTTATTTTGACTTTCATAAACAATTTACCTACACAACATTGAATTCTTTCTTGAATTCTTTGTTTTTTCATGCACTTGTATTTAGAGAAATGTGATAAATAAAATTTAAAACAAAATATAAACTATGTTTGCTAAACAAGTGAATTCAGAGTCCTTTGTCACTAAGTCTAAAAAGTAACAAATGAATGACAAGGATAACTCCAGCAAGCACTACTTGAACATCCTGATAAGTCTTAATGAGCATTGTGAGGTTGAACACCTTGAAAAGAATTGTAAAGTGTCTTGTGCAAAAAATTTTTTTTTCACCACTTCTCATAAAAAAAAAATCTATAGTGCATTGAAATTTGTGAACGTAAAATTGTTTTTGTTCAATTCAAGTTATGCTCTTACATTACATAGTTTCATGTGGTTTGATTTCTACACGTGTATGTTTTATCAAAACACATTTATTGTACACATCATTATCAATTATAATACTTCCACTCATGAGAATTGGACTTAAAGCTTACCTACATTGTTCTCTACAATCATAAGTAAATGCACTAGATAGCAAAACATGATCTTTACAATGTTTATGATTTCTTGAAATGCAAATTATTTTACATTGTAAACCTATCTTCCATTGATATTATATATTCTTGCTTGCTAACTTTAAATATTCCAAATTTCAAATGTATTTGCCATTTGTGTATTTCAATTCAAAACATCTACTTATTTGATTTACAACGCTTATTATGTTTTGTTTTTACAAATTCTTAACGATGTTCAAATATTGCTTTCGCTGTGTTCACTTTCAAAAAGTTGCAATTATCTCTACAGAGTGCACAAAAGAACAAATTCCTACTACTCATCCCAATCTTCTTTTGATTATAACAAAAGTGGGGGAGAAGAGACTAATTTCAAGAAATAACTTAGAGAAATCTATTATTTAGGGGGAGTACATTATGACATGCATTCATGTAGGGGGAGTATTCACATAGGGGGAGTATGCATGATTATCACGCTTATCATATACTATAAACACTACTCTATTTTTATTTCTTATTAGTGGATTTGTTATTATCAAAAGAGGGAGATTGTTGGAGCTTGTGTTCTACATCTCTTAGTTTGAGAATAACAAATCACACAATGTCTTTGATCTTGCTTGTGTTTATAAGTGTGCAGGTACTATTTTTAAATAACCCGATGTACAGGATGTTGTTTGCTGAGGATTCTCTGGAAAGAGAGCTAACGCTCCGTGTTAGCTGTTAACGTCCCGCGCTAACTTCCATTGAGAAGAAAACCGCTGAGAAGGAAGCTGCGTCCGACGAATGGAACCTGCGTTCGACGAACGAGGAGCTCCGTTTGATGAAATTTCCTGCGCTCGACGAATTGCGTTCGACGAACGAGTATCTCCGTTCGACAAACTGAGTCTGCGTTCGACGAAATTCCCCGCGCTCGACGAATTCCTGCGCTCGACGAACTGAACTGCGCTCGACGCTAAGATAACTGCGCTCGGCTTATTGCGTTCAGCGAACTGAACTGCGGTCGACGATTTGGAGCGTTCGACGAACAAAAGTTAATTCCGTTCGACGAAGGCGCGTTCGACGAATTTTGTTTTGTTCAACGAAATTTTGATCTGCCACAATCCCGACGTTTTGCACGGTCTCAACAACTGCCAGACACGATGCTTAACGCTGGCGTTAACCCTAACGCCAGGCGTTAGCTCCCGTGTCTAGATAAAAGACCTGAGTTCGGTGTTCAAGTTAGCTTTTCTGGAAGCCTTCACTCCTATCCTTTGAGAGAGCATTTCATCCCCGAATTCAGAGAACTCCCAACACCACCATTGAGGAACAAGAGTGAGAAGGAGATTTGCAACGGTCAATTTGAAGAAGGACGCTCGTTTCAACTCCGATGATGATCAAAGCGTGTCTTCAACATCTCCTTCAACACTCTTCAATATAGGGAGTCTTTTATTCTAATTTGTATCTTTATCTTTTCATTTACTTGTAACCGTAGTGAAATTGCCGCCTTGCGTGTGGCGACTAGGTCCTTGTGCGGCTTAGGGGGTAATTCGTCGCCTTGTGCGTGGCGACTAGGTCAAGGGTAGATCTAGGGGTGGCTAGAGGCCTTATCTGGGGATAGATAGGTTATAGCCAACCGGTCCTTGGGAGAAGGACCGGTGAAGGAACAAAAAAGAGATATTCAACTTGTCGCCTCAATTTCAAGCGTTATTGAAATATTATCCTTGTAATCATTTTGTGATATATAAAATTCTCTTTTCAGTATATCTATTTTTCTGGATTTGTATTTCATTTGAAATTGTGCAAGTAAAATCTCTTTGTTTATTTCTGCCAAAATATTTTCTGGAGGGATAACGTCAGGCGTTAACTAGTCAACGCCAGGTTTTAGCATCAGTGCTAAAAAGTTTTTGTTTCTTTAAAATCTGTCAGTTTATCTTACAAAAATAGTTAACCACTTATTCACCCCCCCTCTAAGGGCGTCATCAGATCCAACAAAAACAACTGCTCCACCTCCAGCGGTGGTCTCCCATAGCAAAATAACTGAACGTGTCAAGGCTTTTGACATTTGATGTGCGCGGGGGAGAGAAATTAACAAATGCAGACACATCAACAATGGATGCAGACAAATTGACCTCAACATGGGAAAAATGAACTTCTATGAGAACTAATCAGAAAATTTTGATTAGACACACTCTAAGTTCATGTAGAATGACGAGTAACAAGGAAATAACTTAGGTAATAAAGGATGACCAAACTGCATTCACAAATGAAGTTCTTGACCACGAAAGATAACTCAAAATAAGAATTATACGAAAACAAGCATAGAAATAGCATGCCCAAAAAATCAAACAGAGGAAATCTGCACTGAGACTGAAGCGACCAGATAAATTCACGAATCAAGATGGGGAAGATAGGGGGCAGACCGATGTCGTCACCTATCGTTGACCCAACTCGAAACGAAACGTCCAAATAGTCGCCGATCGAATCTAGCTCTGATACCACTTGCTATGAAAACTGGATCCGAGTGCAGATGAAAAATCCTATTACAAAATATTTTTCTAACGACTAAAATAACGAAGAGTGATAAACACAAAAAATTAGAGAAAAATAAAAGAAAGCACCACAATCAAGAACACCAGATGTAAATTGGTTCCCAAAAATTGGGTGCGTCCACTGTGCAGACAGAAATAAATTTACTATAAATTTCTCAAACATACAATTTGACTAAAATGAGGAGTATAATAGATCAAGAATATGATGGAAATCTCGAGTCCTCCAAGGTTCGGTCGTACACGTTGCGACGAGAAAATAGTTTCGTCGGCGAGAGAAGAAGGAGACTGGAAGAAGAACTCCGAAGAGGAAGCCAACTAGGCGATGCCTGAATGTCGGCCGAAATCCGCTGAACCACCGAAGAAAATCTGTTGCTCTGCACTCTCCTAAGGGTGGCCGACCATACCTATTTTAGGAGGAGGAAACTCTAAGAGGGTAAGTAGGATGGGCCGACTCAATAATGGAAGGAGATCAATCACTTTCCCAAAAAAATAAATCCTCCATCAATACCGGAATAATGAGGATGCTAAATTTGGAGTCATCTCCAAAATGGTCTGACAACAACAATAATGAAAGGAGATCAAAGATCCCTTCCAAGAAATCCTCCTCCATCAGCGGGGAAGGAAAAATATTTTGCCATCAATGCTCTTCCATAATTGCTAGAATTTAGGGAATTCCAAAAGAAGGAATCACGAATTGAGCGGTGTCCAAAAAAGACGTTGTCTAAGAAAGGGAAGATGCGTCATTACCGCAACAATCTCCACGTTGACGTCTCTTCCATGACATGCTCCACCTGGCTGAGATAACTCCAAGATGTCCTAATGATCACCAAGATCCAAAGCCAGAGGAATGGACTGAACTTCGACCATCATAAGAAAGAAACTTCTCTGATTCTGAGTAGCACACCTACTGAACTGACGTGACTGACTCAAAAAATGCTCCACCTGGAGCTAAAAATAACTGCTCCACCTCCAGCGGTGGTCTCCCATAGTAAAATAACTGAACCTGTCAAGGCTTCTGACCTTTGATGTGCGCGCGGGAGAAAAATTGACAAATGCAGACACATTGACAATGAATGCAAACAAACTGAGCATGGGAAAAATAAACCTCTATGAGAACTAATCGGAAAATTTTGAGTAGACACACTCTAAGCTCAGGTAGAATGAGGAGTAACAATAAAAGAGCTTAGGTAATAAAGGATAACCAAACTGTATTCACAAATGAAGTTTTTGACTAGGAAAGATAACTCAAAATAGGAGTTATACGAAAACAAGCATAGAAATAGCATGATCAAAAAATCAAACAGAGAAAATCTGCACTGAGACCGAAGCGACTAGATAAATTCACGAATCAAGATTGGGAAGATAGGGAGCGGACCGATGTCGTCACATATCGTTGACCCAACTCAAAACAGAACGTCCAAATAGTCGCCGATCGAACCTAGCTCTGATACCACTTATTATATTATGAAAACCGGATCCGAGTGCAGATGAAAAATTCTGTTCCAAAATATTTTTCTAACGACCAAAATAACGAAAAACAATAAGCACAAAAAATTAGAGAAAAATAAATAAAAGCAAGCACCGCAATCAAGAACACAAGATGTAAAGTGGTTCCCATAAATTGGGTACGTCCACTGTGCAGGCATAGATAAATTTACTATTAATTTCTCAAACTTACAATACGACTAAAATGAAGAGAAGAATAGATCGAGAATATGATGGAAATCTGAGCCCTCCAAGGTCCGGTCGTACACGTTGCGACGAGAAAATAGTTTCGGTGGCGAGAGAAGAAGCCGGCTGGAAGAAGAACTCCGAAGAGGAAGCCGACAATGCCATGGCCGAATGTCGGCCGAAATCCGCTGGACCACTGAAGAAAATCTAGTTGTTGCCCTGCACTCTCCTAAGGGTGGCCTACCACACCTATTTAAGGAGAGGGAAACCCTAAGATGGTAAGTAGGATGGGCCGGCTCAATAATGGAAGGAGATCAATTACTTCCCTAAAAAATAAATTCTCCATCAATGCCGGAATGGGGATGCCAAATTTGGAGTCATCTCTAAAACGGGCTGACAACAACAATGGAAGGAGATCAAAGATCTCTTCCAAGAAATCCTCCTCCATCAGCGGGGAAGGAAAAATATTCTGCCACAAATGCTCTTCCATAATTGTTGGAATTTAGAGAATTCCAAATGAAGGAGCCACGAATTGAGCGGTCTCCAAAAAAGACGTCGACCAAGAAAGGGAAGATGCGTCATTACCGCAACAGTGACGATCATGAATGCGGCGGTTATGAACCATCGTTCGTCATGAATGCGTGCGTCGGTTAGAAGCCTCATCGACATATATGTTCAAGTCCATTTATTTTTCTTTATAGTGGTCATAACCATTGTCATGCGAAACATATATTTTTATGACTCAAATTTGTTTAGACATAGGCTCTATTTGAGACGGCCATGCGGGTATAAAAAATGGTGGTGGTGTTAAAAACAGAGTTGATATTAGCAGTCTGGAACAGGCTATCCGTAGTCCACGCAATTCGTAGTCCATAAATTTTATTTGTAGTTCAAAATTATATTTGCACCCCACTCTCATCCCAAATAAGCAAAACAATTTGCTGATTAATTAAGTACTAGAAGCCTAAAATAACATCTTAAAGACTCAAACAATTTAAAAACCTAGCAGAAAAATAAGTTAAATGACAAACATAGATGAATCAACTCTAAACCAAGTTAAATGACATGCAAACCTTCCTTTAACTAGAAAACTGACTACCTTTTTGGGGATTTTCGCTGGATAATTTCCTTCTTTTTTGAAGGTGAATCTAAGAGGGGGTAAGACGACGCGACCGGTTGAATTACGACTAGGGCTTAGACAACGGGAGAGAGATAGAAAGGAGGAGATTATTCGATGGGTTGCGATTAACGAGAATTGGACTTTAAATATAATTAGGTTTTTTACAATTTTGGGGTTCGAATTGTGAGAATTGGACTGGTAATATCAACTCTAAAAAAAATAGTGACGAAAAAAGCAGCATAAGAAGAATGAGAATTTTGAACTTTTCATAGAAGCTTGAAAATCTGAAAAACAAATTTTAGCACAAATATTTTTTCAAAAAAAAAAAGTGCTGAGCACATTTTTGACACGTACTTTTTCACCGCTTATGAATCAATGACGGTGGAGCAGTCATAATTAGTACACGTATTAGAATATATTTACATATTAGTTCGACTATATTGTAATATAAATATTTGGTTCGTGCGAACGTTACTTTCAAAATAAAATAAAAAATAAAGCCAACGTCATCGTGACGTGACTGCTACGTAGACATCAAAGTAAGAAAATACTTTTTCACGTCGCGGACAGCGACATTATTAGAAAGTTTTGAGTGAGCGACCGGAATTTAAGGAGCAACCAATCATCATTACATTTAATTAATCACAAAATTAGGATATCAAAAATAAGTTTAAACCATGGTTGGTTAACGACCAGCTCGGGTGAAATTAGTAAACGTTAAGCTAATTTATTTATTAATAAATTAGGATGCATCAGCAAGTTCGATTGGAACAAAATAAAAAGCCCATGAATTCTATTTAATTAAACTTTATTTTCTTAATTTTTTTTATTTATCTTCAATTTTTGTAATTTTCTTCCAAATTTACAGCGGCTCATTCTTAGTTCCTTATACATGAAGGTAGTTAAACAGAGGATATATCTTATATTATATGCATTAATCACAATAATTTAATTATTGTTTATTATTTTTTTTGAAATAATAAATATTTCTTTGAAAGAATACTATATAATTCATGCTTATAAGATTACTCTAAATAATAATTATTTCCTTGAAATGGTTAAAACACGAAAGATTAATGAAATATAATATATAAAAAAGGCATAATTAGTTAACAAAAAATATTAACATATATAATGTCATAAATAATACTATATAAATAGCCGAATTTTTTAAATAATAGATATAATGCTATAGGGGGAGAGTGGCGACACGTGATTAGCAGGATAGAGAAAGATTCCCCCAAAATTTATGAAAAAAGGTGGGTTTTCACCTTAGGCTAAATTCTTAATGAATCTAAACTTGTAGGCTTTGTGGGAAAATCAATTCCCTTCAATAAATTACCAAACGATCACATGTGAATGAAATTGGGGAACCCAAAACCAATTCCTTCCTACAAAACCCGCGAAACAAATGCAGTCTATTTTATTTTATCAAAATTTAACTCACTTGTGTGCCAAATATAGTTGCCATAACGCGGACCATTAAAATAGAATCATATAATTCAAATGCAAACAACACACCATGTGTCTTCACTCTATTATTTGCCCTGCAATTTTCAACCTTCATAAATGTTGCAACCATATCAGCATATAATGAAATAATATGCATTAGTATTTTGTATTGCGTATAGCTAGCTAAATTTTGATCTGCATATAACAAATCACATAAAAAAATGATGGTGACAGTGTCCCATTGGTCCTTCTAAATCCGCCCGTGCTTATATTCATACATTATTAGAGAAAGATAAGAATCAGTTAACTAAGGTTAATGTTTTATAGCGAACTTTATGAGAAATAACTCTTTCATCTCAATATAGACTTCTATTATTTCTAACTAGCCTAAACTCTAGAATTTTGTACATATCGTAAATAATAATAATTTACAAGTCTCTTCAAACAATAATAGTACATTTCCAAAAAAATCCACGTGTTCCGTAGATAAATCAAGATTAAAATAAATCATTATTAATCGGCGTCAGTAAATAACGACTTAAGTTTGACTTATTTACCTTTCAACGGCGGTGCACGCTGAATAATTAACGGACCAGATTCGGTCCTGTGACGCTCACCCTGGGAGTAGGCCTAGTGCTATCATCTAATCATACATATTATTACAAATATATATATATATATAATAATAATTTAGATAAGAAAGAAAGAGACTTTCGCGCTAATGTTCAAAAAAGTCCTCTACTTTATTCATTTTCACACTCAGCCGCGCTCAACCCATCCGCCCATTTATTTCCCCGCACTTCTCCTTCTTCTCCTCCCCCCCCCCCCCGCACTGCTCCGACTCCGGTTCTCTTATTAGTCAACATGTCAACCTCCTCCTCCTCGTCCTCCCCGCCGTTGTCGTCTTCCGGCATGAGCTTTCCGATAGTCGTGATAGCCATTGTCGGAATCCTCGGCACAGGAACCTTCCTCCTAGCCTACTACGTCTTCGTCATCAAATGCTGCCTCAACGTCCACCGCTCCGACCCCGAGCACATCCTCCGCCGTCTCTCCCGCTCCCGCCGCCTCCTCCAGCGCCACTTCTCCTCTACCTCCGCCGCCGCCGTCGAGCGCCGCTACGGGCTGGACCCGTCCGCCATCCGCGCCATCCCGACCTTCCGCTACAGCGACTCCGCCGTCCCCGCCGCCGTCGAATGCGCCGTGTGTTTGCTCGAATTCCGCAACGAGGAGCGGCTCCGCCGCCTCCCGGGGTGCGCCCACGCGTTCCACATCGACTGCATCGACACGTGGCTGGAGTCGAGCGCCAGCTGTCCGCTGTGCCGGTCGGAGGTGAAGCAGGGGTTTCTACTGGACAGCGTGGTGATTGAGATTGGGGAGGGGGTGGGGAAGAAGATCAAGGCGGGGAGTATGGGGGATGAGTGCGTGGAGGTGAGGAGGGAGAAAGACGAGAGTTTCGTGGTGCAGCCGATGAGGAGGTCGCTGTCGATGGGTTCGTCGTCGGACCGGAAGCTGCTGATGGCGGTTCAGGAGGCGGTGAGGAAGAATCCGGCGATGCTGTTTAGGGAGGGGAGCGGCGGGGGAAGGGTGGCGCAGAGGCTGCTATTTCCTTTTGGGCGGTGCCGGAGCTCGATGAGGGCGGTGGAGCCGGTGGAAATGGAGGTTTGATTCAGGAAATTAAGGTTAGCTAGCTTGTAAATTTTGAGTAATGGTTAGTGAACGCGGCGTGACATGTCGGGCATTGTCGTTGACCGTGACGTGGCGGTGGTGTAGATGCTGTATGAGGTAGAATGTGATTAAAAATTGCGTTGCTCTGTTCGTTGTTTACTATTCAGTCCTTATGCGCAATGGATTTTTGGGTTCCAAAATCTGCAGTTTTTTTTATAGTTATTGAGGAGGAGAAATGGTTCTTATTAATTATTTTGTATCGGTAAAAAATATTTGTGTCCGAAGTTACAAGTTAATGTCAATTTGATTTCTAAACTATTAAGTTGTGTCATATTCGTTTTTTTTTTTTGCTAGCATTCAGCTTTATTTTGTGTACAATTCAAGTGCTAAAAAATTCCATAGATGGGAAATTGAAAGACTATTCTGACGCAATTAAAATTGGGAGTTGTTATTAGCTGTCCAATTCTCGCTATTCACAGTCCAATTTCAATGAATTATTACATGCATTTTTAGGAAAATTGTTCAGCATTAAAATTGTAGATCACGTCGAGATCTACAACTTTCGCGTTGAACATTTTTCCTAAAAATGCATGTACAAGACATATTTAAACAAATTATGTAATGTTTCAATTAGGGCGGCAATACGCCTTGTGCGTGCATTTTTAAGAAAAATGTTCAACACGAAAGTTGTAGATCTCGACGAGATCTACAATTTTCATGTTAAACAATTTTTCTGAAAATGCATGTACAAAGCGTATTTTCAAAAAGCACGTAATAACTCATAGAAATTATACCGCGAATAGTGAGAATTGGACTGCTAATAACAACTCTCTTAAAATTTTAAAAATTAATTTGATATTCACTTTAAACCTTATGAATTGATATGATTTTTACTTAATTTTGTTTTTAAAGTTGTTTCTTTTGTCACATCCAAAAATGGCCATCATCATGAAAATAGACGACAGTAAAAGGCAGACTAGTCCACGGACCACGATTAAATAAGGTGTTTGTTATCCGCACTTTTTTTTATGAGTTATTATGCGCCTTTTGAAAATACGTCTTGTATATGCATTTTTAGGAAAAGTGATCAACACAAGAGTTGTAGATCTCATTGAGATCTACAACTTTTGTGTTGAACAATTTTCCTAAAAATACACGCACAAAACGTATTGCCGCCCTAATTGAATGTGCGCAACTATATCAAATTTTTGTAAATACTTCTTGTACATGCATTTTTAGGAAAAGTGTTCAACACGAAAGTTGTAGATCTCGACGAGATCTACAACTTTCGTGTTGAACATTTTTCCTAAAAATGAATGTACAAGGCGTATTTCCAAAAGGTGTGTTATAACTCGTTCAAAAAGAGTGCGGATAGCCAAAACTGTAGTGCGAATAACAATCACCTTAAATAACTGCAGACCACATTATTAATCGTAGTTCAAAGCTGAACTTATAAAAATTACCAAACTTAAGAAAATGATGTAGATCAACATATGCATGTTGAAAATATACAAATAAACTATTATATTAATATGAAATTAGCCGCAATCAGTTGCACCATATGAGCAAACATTTCGCTTACTTTAAAAAATAAAATCATAGCTGAACCGGATCAAGTTCCTTCTCAATCCCATCTACTTCAGGAAACAACTGGCCCAGCTCAATGGACAAGTTAGACCTGGATCTTAAAGATAATTAACTATCCACTTTAATCATAGTTACAAGCTTCGCTTTCCAGATTAGCGTTCACAGTTTCACCCTGCTTCAAAACCATCTTAAAATTGGACCTTTCAGCCAAAGAATCATGCAATATTTACTGTGAAATAATTACCCGTACCTCCCTGTAAGTTAGCATAATTGCTGAGAGCACCCCTTTTATTTTCGAAATTACAAAAACCTCCCCTGAACTTTTCATTTCATGACATCGTGAACAAAAATTCAGGATTTTTTTGTAATGTAATTGTACACCGATGAGTTTTTTTGTAATGAAATTAAAACTTCAAGGGAATTTTTTGTAATTATGCTAACTTATAGGGGAATTTTTTGTAATTTCGAAAATAAGAGGGATGCTCTCAGTAATTTAGCAAAGTTAGAGGGGTGGTCCCGATAAATGGCCCTATTTACTGCAGTAAGCTTAAAATGAAGAATAAGAGTATTTGAACCAGTTGGAATCCTGTTCCTCAAAGCATGGGGCACCCCATTGGCTATCCATTCCATTCAATCCAGATCTAAGATATTGATTTGAAATCTGATGCTCGCGAGACGACCTATTAACATCATCAAATTCTTGAGTTGGTTTACCTTTCGAAACTCTGCCTAGCACACATTTATCATCTCCCACCTACCAGCCCACAAATATTAACTACATTCAAGCATGTGTGAACTAAGAAGGTTCCAAACGTCTTCCTTCCAACTTCCAACAACCACCAACACACGTTAACGGTAGCTTCCTCTTCTGCCTCCTATAAAACGGGCTTCAATGAAGAGGAATAACAAACCAAATGAAAAAGAGAAGCCAATCCATGTAGAGGAAGAGGAGAGCGGCTGCGGAGGGATGCAACAGATGCGGCAAGGCTGCGGTGGGTTGCAATGAGTGTGACAAGGCTGTGGCGGGCTGTAACGAGTACAGAGAGGCTGTTGTGGGCTGCAACGGGTACGACGAGACCATGTTGGGCAGACAGGCGATAGCGGGCTGCATCGATTTGGTTGTGCTCGAGGGATTGATTCTGCATTATCCCCAACAAGTGGTCTCTGAGCCGGGTTTTGTAGGCGACTAATTGGACATTCAGATAAATGTTTGACTACGGTGTGTGACGACTAGGTCTGTTCCCCATCCTTTCAAATTTGACCTTTGAATTAATCACGTCTCCTAGTCATGCCGGAGGACAACCATGACAAGGAAGAATGCATATATCTTTACAATTTCTTAGTGAAGAAGTTCAACGACATTGGCAAGTTTGACCTATGACATGCGCAAATCCAGAATATACTGGTTCACTAGGAACTTCTATGAGTATTGCATGAGAGGGTCATGATGCATGTTACAGGGAGGAGACAATCTGTGGGAACACTAAAATATGTTTAGTGACTTTCTGTGTCAGTTAGAGGCAGTTGATGCAGAAACAAAGGAAGATGTGAAGACCCCATTGTTAGCACTACCGAATCTAGAGCAATCCCTAGAGCGCAGCGGAATAAATAGGATCGAGTATAGAGGGGTTATACCTCCGGCCATTACGACCAATTTTGGACGATCGGCTTCGACTGTAGCGCTAGACGGAGAACCTCCTAGCTGTGAGCAAATCAGGACAGGGCACACCTCCTAGCTGTGCAGAGATCGGACAAGGCACCTCCAAGAGCTGATGAGCATGGATTAGGCAGCACACCTCCAGACAATGGCCGAACAAGAGGCGGACGGAGTATCTCAGGAAAAGCTCGACGTTGGAGGGGAGGAACAACGACAGGGCTGTCGATCTGCGACAGGTTCTGCGACAGCGGAGAAAGGGGGCGACGACTGCCTGCGGCCGAGAGGTCGACGAGGACCGGCGATGGCGGAGCAGCGGCCGACGACGACGAGGCTAGGGCAGCGACGCACGACGGGGAGCGGCACTGGATGCTCGGCGACGACACACGCGAAGGGGGCGGCTGTTCGCGAAAAACGCCTAACCCTAAATCGCGATCTGGGAGATAAGGAACAGTGCGGCTTTTGCTCGGCTTCCGAATGGTGGGGAGGGTTGAACCGGATGATGTGTGTTATAAGATGGGTTAACACTCTCTTATATATACCCCCCATTTAGGGTCTGAACAAACCCTGATCGATCGGGGCCGTCGATCCTCCCATCTAGAGGATCGGGGTTAAAACCCAATCTAATGTAATAATGCGCGCCGCTTTGAGTTTATTGAGTCACCCTGAATACCGGTCACCCTATCGGGTTCCCTCGGGTTGAATCATCTTAGGATAATTCTTACATTCTCCCACTTGATTCAACACAGGGAAAAACCTACCTATTATTTGAAAAAATAATTGTTTTATTTTATAAGAGAAAAATAACTCTAGACTCATAGAGTGACGGTGAACTATGAAACTTCACGTATGGCCATACTAAATAATTATAACTTCAGTGACTCTTGGCCCAAAACTTTATGCGACGGCTTTATACTTGCATAGGATATCACTACCACATGAACTGCAGCGGTTGTGCCTTGATAGTAGGTACTTCCCTTCCGCAATCACAATGTAGTTGTTAAACCCTATCAAGCGCTTTATGCGACATTAACTCTTTATGAGTGGACGCTCCCACTCTTTAATGCAATATATAATCTCTAATAATACTTTAGTATGCGCATAAGAGATAATAAACTGAAATACTGCATTAATCAATAACAACAGGAGAATAACATAAAATGTCATGACAACTTAAGCATCAAACGAGTCCACAAGTCTCATTCTTTCGACATGAGTTTTAAATAACTTAGGTGGGAGCCCCTTAGTCATGGGATCTGCTACCATAAGCAGTGTGCCTATATGCTCGATGATGACTTTCTCCTCCTGCACATTTTCTCTGACCACCAAAAACTTTATATCTATGTGTTTGCTGCGGCTCCCGCTTTTATTGTTCTTTGCAAAGAACACCGCTGCAGCATTATCACATAGAAGTTTCATTGGCTTAGGAACTGTATCCATCACCCTAAGCCCTGAGGTGAAGTTCCTCAACCACAATGCTTGCTTTGTTGCTTCATAGCATACAATGAATTCTGCCTCCATAGTCGAGGATGCGATGAGAGTCTGTTTGACACTCTTCCATGCTACTGCACCACCGGCCAACATGAAGATGTAGCCCGATGTGGATTTCTTCGAGTCTTGGCAGCCTGCAAAGTCTGCATCTGTGTATCCGACCAGGTCCAGATTGTCGGATTCTCTATATGTAAGCATGTAATCTTTTGTTCCTTGGAGATATCGCATGACTTTCTTGGCAGCTGTCCAATGCTCTATCCCAGGATTACTTTGATATCTTCCCAACATCCCTACTACGAATGTAATGTCTGGTCTGGTGCAAACATCTAGATAGACCAAACTGCCAACCGCAGATGCATATGGAATATTTTTCATGGATTCAAGTTCCAGAGAGGTTTTGGGGCATTGTGACAAACTGAATTTGTCACCCTTCACTATGTGAGCTATGGAGCTGGAATAGTTTTTCATATTAAATCTCTCTAGAATTTTGTTGATATAGGCCTTCTGAGATAACCTCAAGATCTTTCGAGATCTATCTCTATGTATCTCAATTCCTATAACATAGGAAGCCTCCCCTAAATCTTTCATATCAAAATTCTTAGAGAGAAACTGTTTAGTCTCCCATATCATAGCCCGACTGTTACTCGCCAGCAAGATATCATCAACATATAAGACTAATATAATGAAAGAGCTCCCACGGACCTTGATGTATATGCACTGATCCACAATGTTTTCTTCGAAGCCAAATAAGATAACAACATTGTGAAACTTTGTATACCATTGTCGTGAGGACTGCTTTAGTCCATATAGTGATTTCCTTAATTTGCATACGAGTCCAAGATGACTCTCTGAAATAAAACCTTCAGGCTGACTCATGTATACTTCCTCTTCAAGATCCCCATTTAAGAATGCCGTTTTGACATCCATCTGATGTAACTCTAAATCAAAGTGAGCTACGAGGGCCATGATGATTCTTAGTGAATCCTTCTTAGAAACCGGAGAGAAGGTGTCATGGTAATCTATGCCCTCCCGTTGAAGGAACCCTTTGGCAATAAGTCGTGCTTTATAGCTTTCGATATTACCAGAGGCATCAAAAATATAGACCCATTTACAGCCAATCACACGATAGCCTTCTGGTAATTCTACTAGAGTCCATACTTGATTGTTTGCCATCGAGTTTAATTCCTCCTTCATGGCTTCGTGCCATTTTTCAGAATCCGTACGGCTCATAACCTCCGAAAAAGTGATGGGATCATGATTGAGTCCAGATATGCAGTCGGTCTCTTGTAAGTATACAACATAATCAGCCGAAATTGCCGACCTTTTGACTCTTGAGGATCTCCGTAAATCTGGTTCCTGAATGACCGCTTCATTAACCATATCTTCATGAGAGCTCTGGATAGGAGGATCATCGATCACTCCATCATCTGTTGGGATCTGAATAGGTAGGTGTTGAGCCACAGGAGGTATGAGCCCCCCAGGTTCAACACCACTGCCTGAAGGTGCAGTCTCCTGCACCTCTTCTATCACAACTCTATGAGAACTACTCTCACCAGTATTAAATTCCTCCAAAAATTTGGCATTTCTTGCTTCAACTATTCTTAATGTGTGAGAGGGACAATAAAAACGACAACCCTTGGACTTTTCTGCATAGCCAATGAAAAAATCACTGACTGTCCTTGGATCTAGCTTCTTTTCATGTGGGTTGTACACCCGAACCTCTACTTGACAGCCCCATATGTGTACATGATTCAAACTGGGTTTCCATCCATTCCATAACTCAAAGGGTGTTTTAGGAACTGATTTGGATGGGACCCGGTTCAAGACGTACACTGCCGTTTTTAGAGCTTCACTCCACATGTTAGGAGGGAGAGATGAGACACTTGTCATGCTCCTTACCATATCCATTAAAGTTCTATTCCTTCTTTCGGCTACACCGTTTTGTTGTGGTGTGCCAGGAGTCGTATACTGAGCTATAATTCCGTGTTCCTGAAGGAATCTAGCGAATGGACCTGGTCTTTGGCATCCATCTGTGAACCTACCATAATATTCGCCACCCCTGTCAGATCTTACAATTTTGATACTCAAACCAGATTGTTTCTCTACTTCTGCCTTATAGACTTTGAAAGCATCCAGTGCTTCAGATTTGTCATTTAGAAGATAGAGATACATGTATCTTGTGAAATCATCAATAAAAGTAATAAAATACTTTTGACCATTCAAACATGGGGTGGTAAACGGTCCACAGATATCAGTGTGAATAATTACTAATTTAGCATCGCTTCTTCTAGCTCCTTTGCTGGACTTGCTAGTGTGCTTTCCCTTTATGCATGCTATGCAAGTCCCATAGTCAGTGAAGTCGAGTGCTTGAATGACACCTTCCTTCACTAATCTTTTAAGGCGCTCTATGGAGATATGACCTAATCTCCGATGCCATAAGCTAGATGAGTGATTGTTTTTCACACTTGTATTGCTGCTATTTTCATGTGTCGTGTTAAATGATTGCATATAATTTAAATCTAAATCAAGACTATATAAACCATCAGTTAATTTGCCAGATCCAATAGTTACTGCATCTTTAATAATCAGAAAAATAGAGTTCTTAAACTGAAAAATCAAAGCCATTAGGCGATAGTCTTGATACAGATACTAAATTTTTAGAAAAGCTAGGAATAAAGAAGGTCTTCTCTAAGTCCAAAATGTATCCGGTCTGAAGGACGAGCCTGTATGTCCCCACACCTTCAACAGAAGACATCTTGTTCCCTGAATAGACGCATAGTTCCCCATCACTTGGTTTCCTTAGAGTTTGAAACCCCTGCATGACAGTAGAAACATGGATTGTAGAGCCTGAATCAATCCACCATGTGTTATGAAAATTATGTGAATTAACAAAATTTGATTCATAACACACTAATGACGTTGTACCTTCATGCTTTGCGCGTCAAGTCTTATACTTGTTGCAATCCTTTTTCATGTGACCCTTCTTGTGGCAGAAGAAACAAGTTGGTAGCTTTATGTTATCCGGTTTCTTGATGGAAACAGCTATCGCCTTGACTTTGCCCTTTGGGTCACTCTTGGACTTGCTTGATTGACCTTTCTTGTGATGCACAAAATTCACAGATTCCAACTTTTCTTGCTTTAGCCTGCCTTGCTCTTGAACACACATGTTCAACAGCTCGTTCACTGACCATTTTTCCTTATGTGTCATGTAAGACACCTTGAAGGCAGTGTAGTCGGCAGGTAATGAAGTCAAGATAAAGTGGACTAAAAATGACTCCGAAAAGTCAACGTCCAAGGTCTTCAGCTGAGCAGCTATGTCTCTCATTTCCATTATATGTCCTCGTACACTCTCTGTCCCTTTGAGCTTCATGGAGCAGAGTTTTGCCATTAGGGTGCTGGCCTGAGCTTTATCAGAACTGACAAACTGCTCATCAATGGCCCCCATCAGTTCTTTAGCAGTTTTGCATTCATGGATAGATCCCCTTATGCTCTGACTGACGTGGGTCTTGATTACCATTATACTGAGGCGATTGGATCTCTCCCATCGCTCGTATAAGGTGCGGTCAGTTGGAGAGCTTTCAGCCGTAGGCACAGCTGGCTCCTCCGTGCGAAGAGCCAAATCAAGGTCCATGCACCCTAAGGCAAGAAGAACTTTATCTTTCCATATTTTATAATTATCCCCGGAGAGAGTGGGGATGAACTGTGTTGGGTCGATTACAGTATTAAAAACTGCAAAAATCATGAAACATACACGCTTACTTTAGATTTTTTTGAGCAACGAAAAAGTAGTAATTTATTATGCATTGTGGTAGAAAACTTTATTTAACAATTAACCTATATTAATTGTTAACGATAAAATACAGTCTCCCTTTGGGCAAAGACTGCTATCGCATAGGATTTTATCTCACTTTATTCAATTATATAGCTAGTAAGAAATATATCAGGAGTAATGAAATCTCGTACCTGTGGGTATGGAGACTCATTAATCGAGGTACACACTTACCACTATAAGCCAATTAAAAAACCTTCGTTGTTATCAATTACTTCCCTGTGGGGCCGAGTAATTTTTAACAACCTCGGAAAGTAATTGCAACGAGCAATAATTAAATTTTGTGATTTATTAAGCACACCCCATGATGTGATCTGGAATAATCACATTATCGGGTTTATCAAGATGCTTTGGCTATTCTTGGTAAACTCGATAAACCTTTATTTTAATTATTGCACATAATTAAGGCAAATAAATATTTTGGAGCTCATAAAACCACAAGGAGGACCCGAATCCGATTTCCAACCACCTTTAGCTGCAACGCGTCAAATGGCGGATGACACGTGACTCCATCCCGCCAAATGTGAAGTCAAGGGAGTTTTTTCGTCGTTTGCACCTCCACCGCCGCATCGGATATCTTCCATGAACACTGGATTGGAAAATGAGGTCTTCACCAAGAAACGGTCACGGAGATCGGATTCGGGTCGAAAATGTCGGAGTTGCCGTTGCCACCAAATACATTCCAGAAAATTAATAATAATTTACATTTCCGAATTGAAAAAATATTACAACATTCACAGACCAATGGGCAACGGGCAACCATGACATTCTCGAACAGACAACAGTGAGCATCCAAAAAAATAGCAACGCGCATTTTGGAAGAAATCGCCACAAATCTTTGTTTGAAAAAACTAAAACAATATTTTTGGGAAGAAATCTTCACAGTTTTGAAAACAATAATCAAAAATATTTTTCTTTTGGATGAAATCGTCACAGAAATTTTTGAAACTGATCTAGGTATTCCTCTCTATATTCTCTTTGATACCAAATGTTAGCACTACCGAATCTAGAGCAATCCTTAGAGCGCAGCGGAATAAATAGGATCGAGTATAGAGGGGTAATACCTCCGGCCATTACGACCACTTTTGGACGATCGGCTTCGACTGTAGCGCTAGACGGAGAACCTCCTAGCTGTGAGCAAATCAGGACAGGGCACACCTCCTAGCTGTGCAGAGATCGGACAAGGCACCTCCAAGAGCTGATGAGCAGGGATCGGGCAGCACACCTCCAGACAATGGCCGAACAAGAGGCGGTCGGAGTATCTCAGGAAAAGCTCGACGTTGGAGGGGAGGAACAGCGACAGGGCTGTCGATCTGCGACAGGTTCTGCGACAGCGGAGAAAGGGGGCGACGACTGCCTGCGGCCGAGAGGTCGACGAGGACCGGCGATGGCGGAGCAGTGGCCGGCGACGACGAGGCTAGGGCAGCGACGCACGACGGGGAGCGGCACTGGATGCTCGGCGACGACACACGCGAAGGGGGCGGCTGTTCGCGAAAAACGCCTAACCCTAAATCGCGATCTGGGAGATAAGGAACAGTGCGACTTTTGCTCGGCTTCCGAATGGTGGGGAGGGTTGAACCGGATGATGTGTGTTATAAGATGGGTTAACACTCTCTTATATATACCCCCCATTTAGGGCCTGAACAAACCCTGATCGATCGGGGCCGTCGATCCTCCCATTTAGAGGATCGGGGTTAAAACCCGATCTAATGTAATAACGCGCACCGCTTTGAGTTTATTGAGTCACCCTGAATACCGGTCACCCTATCGGGTTCCCTCGGGTTGAATCATCTTAGGATAATTCTTACACCCATCACTTCTTACCCTGTTCATAAAGACTTACCAGCCTTGACGACAATGCTCTTCTGTGAGAAGGATACAATGGAGCAAGAGGAGGTCACGATCACAGTGCTATCCAGACAGATGTTAGAGGGACCTACTTCTGAGGGCGATCATATTTTGGTGGCAATGAAGGGTAAGGTGAGGCAGTTCATCAAGAGATTGAGGGACCACAATCTTGATCTAGGTCAAAGGAGGGTATGGTATGATACTATTGTAGATAGTGCGATCACACATGAGAGCAAGTTGACATCGTGCGAAAAGGCCTCGAGGTCAGGGTGCGGACATAGTGACGCTGGGTCAGGGTGCAGAGTGATGATGTCCTCATCATCACTGAGAGTCCTAGCAACTCTGACAGATGGATGTTGGATCCCGGTGCGTCGCAAAACACTTGCTCCGATGCATCGATGTTCTGTTCTCTGGAGGTGATGACTCAAGATGAGAGGTCACGGGGACAAAGATGAATGACATGAGTATGCATGATGAGGTGGTGCACAAGCTTAAGATGGTGTATATAGTGCCCAAGTTGTGTAGGATTTGACATCATTGAGCGGATTGGACCCAGGTAGCTACAATTGGGTGGTATGAGATGGAGTCCTGACGGTGAAGTGAGGGCCCACCGTGCTTAGGAGAGCTGTGCAGAGTGGTAGTCTATATATATCGGCTAATTGGGATCATGATGTGAGGTGGTGTACCCATGATTTTTGAGGCCGACATGGTGAATTGTCGCGGTGGTGCACAATATCGTCTTTTTGGGACTCTGGTACTACGAGTCAGTTTCAACGATCAGTTAGTGACGACATGCACAGGTTGAGACAAAGAGGAAATGGAGTCGACTGGCCGAGTAAGTTGGCTGATACCTTGAGTTTGAGGTTGTGCTTCGTGCAGACTTGTGTTTGGTGCAGATATTGCTTCATGCAGACAGTGTTTTATGCATATGATGCCTTGTGCAGAATGTGGTATTTGAAATTCAAACAAAGATTATGATTACTGAGTTGGTTTACGTTTTGAAACTCGACCTAACACACACTTATCACTTCCCGCCTACCAGCCCACATTTGTTAACTACATTCAAACATGTGTGAATTAGGAAGGTTCTAAGCACCGGTTCCAAGCACCGGTTACAAGCACCTTCCTCCCAACTTCCAACAACCGCCAACACACATTCCTGATAGCTTCCTCTTCTGCCTCCTATAAAATGAGCTTGAATGAAGATGAATATATAACACACCATAGGATGAGAGAAGCCAAGCCATGTAGAGGAAGAGGAGATAGGCTGCGGCGGGCTACAATAGGTGTGACAAGATTCCGGCGGGCTGCAATGAGTGCAACAAAGCTGTGGCGGGCTACAACAAGTGCGGCGAGGCTGCCGCGGGTACGTCGAGACTATGTTGGGCGGAGAGACGATGACTAGCTGCATATACACGACATAACCAAGTCTCGGTGGGGTGCTTCTCCGATAGTGGTGGGTCGTCTAACGACGACGAAGTTTCGTTCTGTCATGAACATTGTGCGTCCGCTGTGCTAATAGATTGAAGTCAAGATTGTTCTCTCTCCCATGGATCAAGCAAGTCCGGCTTCTCCGCGTTGTTTTTTGTAACAGACGTCGATATACTTCTTCATATATTGATTTTTGTAGTTATATATTTTATATATGCAGTGTGTGGTTCAGATTTTTTGTGTCTTTTTTTATATTACCCTGTATCGATTTTGCTGTGTCTCGTGGATTGATTCTGCATTATCCCCAATACTAACTGCCTTGCTTGAACTGAAGGGTGCATTTGATAAACTCCTGGCGTATCCAATCCCTGTCGATGAGCTAAAGCATTTAAAATATCTGCATTTGGCTCGAGAGAGCTGTGAGACATAAGAAATGGTGGTGGGTCGTCTAACGACGACGAAAGTTTGTTCTGTCACGAACCTTGTACGCTTGCTGTGCTAATAAATTGAAGTCAAGACTATTCTCTCTCCCATGGATCGAGCAAGTCTGGCTTCTTCACGAGGTTTTTTGTAACGGACGTCGGTAGACTTCTTCATATATTGATTTTATAGTTTTATATATTTTATATATGCAATGTGTGGTTCAGATTTTTTGTGCTTTTTTTGTATTACCATGTATCGCTTTGTTGTGCCTGGTGGATTAATTCCACATTTTCCCCAACACTAACTACCTTGCTTGAACTGAAGGGTGCATTTGATGAACTTCTGGCGCATCCAATCCCTGCCGACGAGCTAAAGCACTTAGAATATCCGCATTCGGCTCGGGAGAGCTGTGAGACATAATAAATGGACTATAAAAAGGATGTCAGAGGAGGTGAGGTGCAGTGCAAGGGGAGGGATAGGAACATGCGGCAACCACTACTTCGACCGGCGAACTCCTATCTAGGTGGGAGAGATCTGCTTGAGGCGGTTTGCGTCAGACGCGCACGATCTACGGAAAAGTAGAAGATCTGGACTGCAATCCGCCTAGCGGACGCACAATATTCACCGGAATCTTCAACGTCGAAGTCCGACGTTCAACCGCACCACCACCGGATACCAACGCCACCACCGGAGACCAAACGCCGTCAAGGCTAACTGCACTCATGCACGTCTCCAAACACCACGCCTCTCCACTCCAACGAACGACCACCGCAACGTCGTCGACGATCTCCACCAAGATTGGCGGCAACACCCTATCTCAACGACCGGCGGGCGGCGGCTATCTTCTCCAAGACCGACGACAACACCCAAGACCGATGGCCTCTCCGAATGCACGATAGAGAGAGAGAGAGAGAGAGAGAGAGAGAGAGAGAGAGAGAGAGAGGTGGTTCTACATGGATGAGAGAGGCGGCTCACTTGTTTCTCAGGTTGGGGAAGGTCCTTATTTGCCCCCAAAAAGAGGAATTAAATATCCCTCTCATTATTTGCCAACTCACAGAAAACCCTTATTGCAATTTTTTTTTATTCTCTAGATTTAGATGGCAAAGGTTTTGAAAAAATTCCAAAAGCGGCTTTGGATCCGGTTCGGGTCCGAACCAACAAATCCCAACAGCGCGCTGCAGGAGGCGCGATCGAGCGGAGCGATAAGGGGCGAAGTCGTGGAATGGGGTTTTAGGGCTGAAGTGTCAACCAAAAAACTTGATGTAAAAGACCCATTTAATTTTTTTTTTCTAATTCTATGGTCCTCCAAATACATTTAAGCTTATGTATAGTAATGAAAAATCAATTTTTACTTGATTTAATATCTTAAAATATTTTTCATTTAGGCTCTATAAGCTTTCTGTTTCATATCTTAATTAGTCATTAGATTGACTAAGGCACCTAATTTCTTCTTCCATTCACTGTCCACTAATTCATGCCAATATATTTTCTTACCTTTCTAAGTAATAATGCTAAATAAGAAAATATACTGACATCATCCTTGCGTAATCATCTAAAAAAAATAGAATAATCATTTTCTGGATATTGCTAAATAAGAAAATATACTTAATAAGGTGGCTATGAACTGTCATTCATGAACGTAAGATCTCACCTAAGAAACTTCGTCCACTTTTATATTCAAAACTAGTTTTCTTTTCTTGGTGGTGCCCGTAACTAAGGTTGAGCATATTATTCGAAATTCGAAAGTCACTCGAAAATCGCTCGAATATTGAGCCGAATCGGAATCGATTATAATTGATTCGACTCAATTTGAGTTGATTCAATTTGACTCGAATCTGATTTCGAGCCGATTTCGAGCCAGCCCTGAATCGCTTGAAATATGATTCGAATCAACTCGAATTGATTAAAAACATTATGTATTTATTAATATATTGTTATTTTAAATTAAAAACACTAAATTTTAAACCCAAATACAAATATTGAAGACTTTAAGTGCTTCATTTGCTACATTTAAATGTTTCCCAGTTTAATTTCGAGCCAACTAGGAATAAAGAGAAAATTTGCTCAATTTCGAGCCAGCTCGATTCGATTTCGAGCCGGCACGGAATCGAGCCATTTCGAGTTGAGCTGGCTCGACTCGAAATCGATTTCGAGCCGAGGTCGACTCGAAAATTTCGATTTCAAGCTGAGCCAAAATCGCTCGAACTCGACTCGATATCAGCCGGCCGTAACCGTTAGCATGGGAGCAAAAACGCCGCGTCAAATGGAGCCTTAGAAGCTCGATCGCTCGCTATTTTTTTTTCTTTTGCTTTAATAATTTTAGTTCTTGAAAATTGAAATGATCGTATTTGTTCGTACATAGAATAGTGTTATCAAAATATGTATAGGCGAGAGAAAAATCATTTCGAAAAGTTGTTTGGAAAGAAAGCAGCTTATAGATGTTATTTATAGATAGTGTTGCAGCTGCTGTGATGAAGTGTGAGGTCTAGCTAAATATTGTGATCTTTATTTTGGATAGATTTTATACCGGGTAGTTGGGTGTACGATTATTTGTGTGCGTTGTATCTTTTTTTAAATATAGTACTGAAAATTAACCTTTAAAAAAAGTGAGATTGTAGCAATTTTAAATTAATTGCTCTACGTGACTTAGCAAATTCATGGTCAGTCCAGATACATACTAAACATCATGAATAAATTTGAGTTCTTCTGTCTTTGTTTAACTATGACGGTGGTCATTTGCCTTCAGTTCTCCCTCTAGTATGTTGTATCATAATGAGACTTCTAATTTAAGATTTTTCATTTAAGTGAACAAATTAAGCCGCGATTATGTAGCATTAACAATGACTAGATAGCGAGGTACCAAGTACCATGTTTTATAAGGTTATATTTTTATTGAAGTTTAAAAAAGATACAAGCAACATAACTGTACAACCCAGTATTTGCCGAGGGGATGAAAAAGGGAGTCGGCTATAGGCGAGTTAGGGAGGAGTACTCGCTGATTCGCGGCGAGCACCCGACCAAGGCGAGGCAAGGCGAATCCGAAAACCGATCTCGCGAATGGCGCATGGCGAGGCGAGACACCCTAGCTAGCATCACTATGGGGTGTGTTTAGCCAGGGTGAGTCAAGCGAGGTCTCGCAGTACCAGTCTGGTGAGACGAGTTGGGGCTCGCCTCCACTCGCAAAAGGAGATCTCGCGAGCCCAACTCTCAGAGAGGCCAGCAATTGACGCCTTCACGGGCCACTCACCCGACAAGGGTCGACAGGTGAATTTACCCTGATATCCTTGATGGGCAGCGGAGTTTGGTTGTTAGCAGACCAATTTAGGGTGCGTATAACAAGACTAAAATGCGGAATTGCGCTATCAGCAGACTAGTGAAGAAAAACTATAAATAGACCCTGAATGACACCTTTGGAGGGCATTCCAGATCTTGGCTTCTCCTCAGGACGCCTTTGGTTAGCTCCTTCAGCTCTCCAAGGTGCTCAGCTTCAGTCTTGGCTTGGGAGGAGAAGCGCTCAAAAGATCTTTCGGGTGTGTGGTGAGACCTTCACACTGTTGCCAAAGATCGTTTCTTTCGTTCTAAGTCCTCGGTCAGGTTCCTTCGTTAGATCAATAAGCGCTAGCTGCCCCCTTTACAAGGATCTGAACTCCTCGTTGGGCCAAATACTGGTTCCAACAATAACAAAGTTGGATTCAGAGGATATATAAAAATCACCACAGAATGACACAATACTGCTTAGATATGGACATGTGTGAAAAAAATGAGAGAGCAAACTTTAAAATCATCGGATTCTAAACTATCAAGAGGCTTCTCACGCTTTGGTCTGTGTGATTGGGTCTAGGTGATGTTCTCTTGGAGTAGGTTTTTTTGTTACGCTTTTTACAACGTTGAGTTTGTCACTTTCCGGCATACTCATTTTCGTATTGATGCTCCTCAATATCAGAGTTATCCTTACGATTATCAAAATCTTCTTCTTGTCGCTCTATAAGTTTCTCATCGTTGTTGATCCGCAGAAACTGTGTAAGACCCCTCTCAGAAATTAGGCAGGACCGAGGGGAGTCTTATGCCCAAAGTAATAGTCCTGTGATAGAGAGCACTCAGGCTAACTCCTACCACATGACACTTACCCTGTCAAGCAAGACCATCACACAACTTTCAATTTATATAGCGAAAAAGTATCTATAGGAAATCATATGGCCACATAACATATCACATAATATACATAAATTAATAACATCATGCAAACAGAGTCATAACAATAGTAAAAACAATAGTTCCGGGCTAATAGACAGCCCTGCATGATATATAAAGTACTAAAGCATAAATTGAGATTCTCATATCTCTCACGTCATCCTCCGGAGTGGTAGTAGCTTTAGTGATGACGGGTACTGCTGCGGTCGTCTTCACAGACTCACAACTATATCCTCCATGTGGAGACTCACAACTATATCCTCCATGTGGAGCTGTTGTCCATGGGGTGGTTTCTGTTAATGTATATTTGGTCAAATAACGGGTTCGAAGGTATAACGGGTCAGTTGGGTACACGGATACCCATACCCGTAGACACTCCTAGGGTTTTCCCTATATATACCCGCTAGGGGCAACGGAGAGTTGATTCCACCTTGATCCTCCTCCGGATGCTTCGAGCAAACTCTCACAATCTCGAAGTTTGCCCTAAGGGTTTGCCCGCTCCCGTCCGTCCGGTTCCTGCGCTCGCGTGAAGAAGGAGGTAGCGATATTGCCGCTGCCGCCGCTCGTCTGGGAGAAATCACGAGCTTCCGACTTCGTCCTCGTCGCCGATCGATCGCAAGGATCGTCGCTCTGTTCCCTGACGCCTATCGTTCGTCGATCTCCTCGCTCCCCTCGCCGTTGCCGCTCGCGATCGAAGGAGGAGGAAGCCCGTTCGCTGCTGTCGTTCGCTGGTGCCCTCCCGTCGCCGTTCGTCACGATCCGCCCAGCCTCTCGTTCGCTGGTTCCCTCCCGCCGTCGTGTGCGAAGGTGAAGAAAGAGATCTGCCGCCGTTCGCGAAGAAGGAGTTCGCCCGAAGCCCAGCCGTTCGCCGTTCGCTGGAGCTCTCCCTTCGCCGCTAGATCGCGACCGTCTCATGTATCTGCTGTTCTTCGCCAGCCGCCGCTCGCAAGGAGGTCTGCCGTGAGCCCTCTGTCATGTGCAGTCGCCGGATTCGCCGGATCCAAAGCCTCCCGCCTCAGATCCGCCGCGCCGCGGCCTCTTTTGTCCAGATCTGTCGCAGCGTCGCCGCCTCCGCCTCCAGATCCCCCTCAGCCGCCATCCGCCTGATCCCGCTGCCGCCGTCTCCAAGCCCAAGAAAGTGCAAATCTAAGCGCTACCGCCAGCGCTACCTACTAGCGCCTGGCGCTAGCAGCCGAACAGGCTACCGCCCAGGCTACCGCCGGCGCTAGCTACAGACCTCTGTATGGTGGCTTGTTCTCGTCTGTCGGGCGCACAATGATGAAGGGGAACAACATGGCGTCCCCCGTTCCGATGATAAAGCTGGAGAAGTTCACGACGACTGAGTTCAACGATTGGAAGTTGAATACTCAGTTCGGGATGAAGTTTCTGAACGTGTTTTACACAGTTCAATCTGATGGTGCTGAGGTCGTAGGGACTGCTGAAGAGGCTCAATGGGTTTCTGATGAAGACTTCTGCCGTGACTATCTGCTGAACTGTCTGTCTTCTAATCTGGCGAAGACGTACATGAAGCTGAAGACAGCTAAGGCCATCTGGGATGCTTTGCAGGAGCACTTCAGGCAGGAGGAGGACCTGTCCAAGGCGCACTTAGTGGACAAGTTCCACTCGTTCACCTTCGATGAGGAGAAGGCCATTCTCCCTCAGGTATCAAATTTTGAAGTTTTAGTTGATTCCTTGCATAGCGAGAACATTGCGTTGCCAGATAGTTTTGTTGCTGGCACAATTATATATAAGTTGCCTTCTACGTGGTACAATTTCAAAACTAAAATGTACCGCAAGAAGATGCAGGTGGGTTTGAACGAACTCAAATGTTTTATACGCATTGAAGACGAAAATAGGTCTCGACACGCTCTAGAAGTCGTTAGCAAGCAGAAGGCTGCTGCTAACATGATTTCGAACTCTAGGCGCGTGCCGATGTAAGACCCCAAATCAGAAAAATCAGATTTCTGGAATCCAGCACTATCGCCGGCGATATCGGCTATCGCCCGACGATAGCGTTCTGTCGAGAAGGGTTCTGGAGAGGTTGTCGGACGACGTTAAGTGCTAACGCTGGCGACACCGTGGCATGTGTCATGCACTGTTCGCAGCGCTGGCGTTGATGGGTCAAAGTCGGTTCCTTACCGCTGTCGCCAGGCGACAGCGGCTGTCGCCGGCGACAGCTCCAAATCGTACTTTGCAGCCGAAATCGTGGCCATTTATGACACTTTGACTTTGGGGGCTGTTTTGGATTGAGGAGGCTCGGTGGCTGCATAGGGTGGACGAAAACCCCCCTTTATTCATTATTCTCTTAAGGGTTTAATTAAGAGAGAGAGAGAGAGAGAGAGCTTGGAGAAGGAGATGAATAGGGTTTTCCAAACATAGAGCTCATCTTTGGTGGAGCTACACGCATTGGAATCCCTCATCGTTGGTGGCTACGCGTAGAGGAGGGCTATACGCTCCTTTCCATCTGTGCCAAAAATCAAGTTATGACTTCGAAGCGGCGTCTAAGGGTAACGATCACTTCTACCCTAATTTGGACATGTTTTAGTCCATTCCTTGCATCGTTGAGGCCCCTACCCAAAAGGGTGAGGCCGTGGCCTCCGACGGGTCGATTCGTGTTATCCCAGTCAAATCTTGCATACATGTAGAGTCCATGCGTGAAATGGACGTAGGCGCGCTGTGTAAAGCCCATCCGAGACGGTTCGTCTGGATTGGTGATGCTTTTTGATATTGTGCGTGCCGGGGGAAAACCCCGTGTTGATATCCTGCTTCGTAGGACTAGAGAGTGCTACTGCATGCGCAGCAACGCCTGGGGGTGTGCCCCGGGAAGCACCCGAAGTTAGAAGCAGAAAAGGAGTTTTGCTCACTGTCGCTGGCGATATTGACTATCGCCAGGCGACAGCTCCCAGACTTGGTTCTGGCGATTTTTTGTGTTCTGAGGCAGTGGGAGTGCTACTGCATGCGCAACAATGCCTGGGGGTGTGCCCCGGGAAGCACCCACAGCTAGAAGCCAAAATGGAGTTCTGATCACTGTCGCTGGCGATATTGGATATCGCCAGGCGACAGCTCCCATACTTGATTCTGGTGATGTTGTCGTGACCACCTGTTGAGAGGACCTGAGGCCTGTGTGCTCGACCTGTGAGGGTGTCCTGGTGGATGACTTAGCGGCCCGTAGAGCCGGCTAATTGAGAATACCTGGGCTGAGGGGACGCCATACCTGCTCTTCGTGTTGTACAACGAGAGCTGTGAACAACGGGCATTTGGCGAACCTGAAACCACACCATTGCAGCACCTGATTAGTGAGTCTCGTACAGCATGTCGGGAAGTAATGAGAAAGAGTCTTCGGACTACGTAATGTTCACAATTAAAGTTCGGGGGAGCCCTGGTATTCGGGCCACCGACTTTAGCCTCGAAGGGCAGAAGCCATCAAAAGTGGATGATGGTGGAAGGCGGAGTACACCAAAGAGTGCCTGAGAGCACGAGACGTGGAAGCCATTCCCACGTTTGTGATTGTTGCATATGTATGAACTGTTGTGGGTGATGAACGAAACCATGCTTGCAAACGATAACTGCAAGTATACCGTATCGAATGTAGTATAGGTTATAAAAACCAAGGTCGTATAAAAATCCGGGCGTGTTGATTACTCTTACTCAAGACGATCTCTATTGTTCTATCAAATGAAACTTTTGATTCGATTGTAATAAGAAAAGGAACTCGACTAAAAGATTATAGCTAATAAAAAAAAGAGAGAAGGACAACTAGAAGAAGGGATGAATAAAAACAACAAATTTTATTAATTCATGAAAAAGAGATTACAACTATTGGAAGAGGACTTACAAATGCAAAAAAAAAGTAAAGCTAGATTACTCAAACAAAGGAGGAATAACGCAGAAAATGGAGGCTTGGACTCCAAAAATTCGTCCCCAAACATCTGGAAAAGCTCCCTTTAAATAGCTGAATTTTTGGTGTTACACGCCCTTGGTCACGCCCGTGACTAAGGGCGTGTAAGGGGCGTGATCGAAGCAGCAGCGGAGAGGGCGCCTTCTGGAGTAATTACGAGCGTTTCGGCCGTGTCACGCCCTAGGTCGCGCCCGTGACCTGGGGCGTGTAATCTTGAAATCTGGCTGCTGGCGGGAAAATATGGCGGGAAGAAGCGCGGGGCGAGTCACGCCCGTGACCTGATGTCACGCCCTTGGTCACGCCCGTGACCTAGGGCGTGTAATTTTAATTGACGTGTCAGCGTGCTCCTGATGCTTGTGGCGGGTCGTGGCCATGACTTTGGGTCACGCCCTTGGTCACGCCCGTGACCTGGGGCGTGTACTTGGCGAAATCTTCACGGAGCGTCCCCAGAGTGGCAGAAGCAGGTCTGGAGTATTTCGTAGGTTACACGCCCATGGTCACGCCCGTGACCTGGGGCGTGTAATTTTAACTTTTTTTGCTCGAAACAGCCCAGAAAACCTGAAAACACAAAATAAACTTAAGTTAGCTTATGAAATAACAATGGAAGGATTTATATGATAAAATTCCATAAAATAACATAATTTTATATAAAAAAACATAATAAACCTAAACTAAAAGATGAGTAAATAAATTACTCATCAAATACCCCCATACTTGCTCATTGCTCGTCCCGATCAATCCATTTTTCACAAGGGTGAGAAAAATTAATGCAAGATAGAATGTGAAGACTAGAGAGTAAAATGCGAAGTATTATGCTGGCATGTGTAGATATTTTAGTAAAAAGATGTTATTGGCATAAATGCTAATTTATGAAATACTTCAAAAATACGTTATAATTATTTATCATTATTTTAAAAATGAGTCGACGGTCAATCAAAAAGTTATGTGAAGGGAAAAAATAGCGTGATTGCTGAGATTTAAATTACTAGATGTAAACGTTCGGGGTGGCCTCCAAAGAAATCCATCAATGTCGACGGCCATAGGCTTGCCCGTTTGCACTTTCTCCACCACACTTCGAACAAAATCGACTCTATGGATCTTTAGGACTTAAATAGGGTACATTTTAAGGCTTGGGTTTAAGGGTGAGGTAACAATGATAAACATGAAGGCGCATTCCACTTAAACAAAATTTTTGAGCTAAAAGAAAATGATTGCCACCATAAAATAATGAAGCTTTACCCCCATACTTGTATTTTTTCAAAGGGGAAACACTCTCATACTCATTTATTTAAATCATGAATCTTCATAATTGGGATCATTCCAAGTATGCATGTACATACCTAGGCCACATATCATTATGAGATTATTACTTTTTGAGATTTAAACATTTTTTTTTTGAATTGATACCCATAATTGTCTTTTTTCATAGAATCGTACCCAAAATTTTTTCATTTTAGCTCAAAATCTCAAAGTGTTTATTTGGGTTTTGGGCTTTTTAGCTTTGGTGCCGAAATGAGGAGGGTGGATCAAATAAAGGTGTAAGGCTCAAATTTGTGTGAACAATGGTGGTAAATCTAGGTTGGGTGCAAAGGCTCAAACTATCCAAAGAAAGGCCTAAATCATTTCTGTAAAGTTAATTTGTCTAAAGTGCAAATGTTTTGAAAATAGCTTGGGGCAAGTTCTAGACATCGAGAAAGGACACCCTTTTGTTCAATTCGAGTAATAGCTTTCTAACAATCTTCTACACACTCACCAAAACTACTTTTGGATAAGACCGGATTCGAATTTAAAAGTAAAATAAATTATTACTACGCAAATTAATAAAACATAATTTTAGGTCTATGCCAAGAATTTAATTTTACACCAAAACTACTTAAGACAAGCATAAGACTAGGAGCACTACATGAGTCAACAATTTTACTCAAAAGTTTCAAAAACTATTCTAGCACAAAATTATTTTTAGTTCATATGAAAAACAGTCTACTTAGAACTTACAATTTAGCAAGTGAGAGTTTTGATGAATAAAAAGAACATTTTCTAATAGATTTTTTTTTTGTTCTTGGATTTCCCAAGATCTGCCCGGTGAAGGGTTTGCAAGGTACTAGAGGCTATGATGGGAATTCAAGCCCAAAGCGTCCTTTCCAAGAAATTTAATTTCAAATTTTTATAATTTTTTTTTTTGGTTTTTATTTTTCAAGTAAAACTATAAAGAAAGCTATGCTACACCCCCATACTTAAAATTAAACATTGTCCCCAATGTTTAAAACTAAGTATGAAAGATAAAACTAAAAAAAAACATGACATTAAAGAAAAATCAAGATAAATTACTAAGGTGTAAAGAGGGCTTCCCTGAATGGTAGTCGGGGTCGCTGGTCAAACACCTGCAGAGTTAAAATAAACAAGAAAAGAAAGATAAAAATAAAGAGGTTAACATTGGGTTGCCTCCCAAGAGCGCTTTGTTTACCGTCGCGTAGCTTGACTAAGTGGCGTTCTACAAGTTTGTGAGGTTAAGCGTTTCAATTTTGCTGGGCGCTGGGTCGCCAGAATGATATAATTTCAATCGGTGTCCGTTAACCTTCAAAAGGACTTGATCCGGGTGTTCTATTAGCACGGTCCCATATGGCCAAACCTCTTTTACAACAAAAGGGCCGGACCATCGGGATTTTAATTTGCCCGGAAAAAGTTTTAATCTAGAATTATATAAAAGGACTGAGTCTCCCGGTGAAAAAGATTTTGGAAATTTTATTTTTTTGTCATGATAAAACTTAGTGCGCTCCTTGTAAAGTTTATTATTTTCATAGGCGTTTGCACGTCATTCGTCTAATTCATTAAGTTGAAATTTTCGTTGATCGGAGGCTAAGTTCAAATCTAAGTTTAAAAATTTTAGCGCCCAGAATGCGCAATGTTCTAATTCCACCGGTAAATGGCATGCTTTTCCATAGACCAATCGGTATGGTGTACATCCGATGGCGGTTTTGTACGCTGTCCGATAGGCCCATAGTGCGTCGTCTAATTTTAACGACCAGTCCTTCCTATTAACGGAGACAGTTTTTTCTAAAATTCTTTTTAGTTCGCGATTCACCACCTCCACTTGGCCATTTGCTTGTGGGTGGTAGGCGGTAGATAGCTTGTGGGTAACTCCATACTTTGCTAAAATTTTAGCAAGTTGGTTGTTACAGAAATGTGTGCCCCGATCACTAATTAGTGCTCGGGGTGTGCCAAATCGTGAAAATAATTTTTTTAAAAAATTTACGACGACTCTCGCGTCGTAGTGGGGAAAGCTTGTGCTTCCGCCCACCTTGACACGTAATCGACCGCAACAAGAATATATTTATTATTTAAAGAAGAGGGTAAAGGACCTACGAAATCTATTCCCCAAAGATCAAAAATTTCGCATTCTATAAAAATATTTTGGGGTATTTCGTCGCGGTTAGAAATGTTACCTGACCGTTGGCACCGATCACAATTACTCACAAAATGATGAGCGTCTTTGAATAAGGTGGGCCAATAGAAGCCCGCCTCTAGCGCTTTTCTTGCGGTCCGGTTTGCTTGGTAGTGTCCGCCGGCTGGTCCTTCGTGGCAGTGTCGTAATATTTTGACGCCTTCCTCGCCCGAAATACACCTTCTTACCACTTGGTCCGCGCAGACACGAAATAAAAAGGGGTCCTCCCAAAAATAATTTTTCAAATCTGAAAAGAATTTCTTCTTTTGCTGTCTTGAAAAATCTTTTGGTAGGACCCGGGCCACTAAATAGTTGGCCAAATCCGCATACCAAGGGGTGGAAGAAGTCGTTACCTTTTCCATGGCGAGGAGGCGCTCTTCAGGGAATTTATCATCTATCTCGACCTCCACTAGTGCTCCTGCTGCCGGATTCTCCAGTCTTGAGAGGTGGTCGGCCGCCAAATTCTCCTCTCCTTTCTTGTCTCGGATCTCCAAATCGAATTCTTGCAAGAGTAGGATCCATCTCAATAGTCGGGGCTTGGCATCCCCTTTATCTAGCAAGTACCGGAGTGCGGAGTGATCTGTAAAAACAATAATTTTTGATAGCGTTATGTACGAACGAAATTCATCAAAAGCAAAAACGATCGCTAGAAGTTCTTTTTCCGTCGTAATATAATTAGCTTGGGCGGATGTAAGCGTTTTGCTTGCGTAATAAATTGGGTGAAAGTATTTATTCACCCTTTGGCCCAAGACCGCACCTACGGCAAAATCGCTTGCATCGCACATGATTTCGAACGGAAGAGACCAATCTGGTGAAATTAAAATAGGCGATTTGATAAGTTCGTTTTTAATTTTTATGAACGCCTTAGAACATTCTTCATCAAAGATAAACGTGGTTTCTTTTTCTAAAAGATGTGTTAACGGTTTTGTAATTTTTGAAAAATCTTTAATAAACCGTCTATAGAAACCTGCATGTCCTAAAAAACTCCTAATAGATTTAATATTAGTAGGCGGTGGGAGTTTTTCTATAACTTCGATCTTGGCCCAATCGACCTCAATCCCTTTACTAGAAACCTTATGTCCGAGGACTAATCCCTCACGGACCATAAAATGGCACTTCTCCCAGTTGAGTGCCAGATTCGTGTCTTCGCAGCGTTGAAGAACACAGTCAAGATTTTTTAGACAATTTTTAAAGGAATCGCCATAAACCGAAAAATCGTCCATGAAAACTTCCATGACGTCCTCAACTAATTCATTAAAAATTGCCAGCATACATCTTTGAAATGTAGCTGGCGCATTGCAAAGCCCAAACGGCATTCTTCGGTATGCGAAGGTGCCGAACGGACAAGTGAAGGTGGTTTTCTCTTGGTCTTCGGGCGCAATTGGGATTTGGAAATATCCCGAAAGACCATCAAGAAAACAATAGTGCGAGTGACCGGATAAACGTTCTAGAATTTGGTCAATGAAGGGCAACGGAAAATGATCCTTGCGGGTAGCATCATTTAATTTCCTATAATCGATGCATACCCGCCAACCCGTAACAGTACGGGTTGGGATTAACTCGTTATTTTCGTTTTCAACTACTGTGATTCCGCCCTTCTTAGGCACGACTTGCACCGGGCTAACCCAAGTGCTATCAGAAATTGGGTAAATAATTCCCGCGTCTAATAATTTTATAATTCCTGCCTTAACGACGTCCTTCATATTAGGATTCAAGCGTCGTTGAGGCTGAATAGTGCCGCGAGAATTATTTTCAAGATTTATTTTATGCGTGCAGAATGAGGGATTTATACCCTTTATATCAGAGATTTGCCACGCAATTGCGTGACGGTGGTTATTTAAAATTTTAATTAATTCGGAAATTTCCGAATCATTAAGCGCAGAAGAAATGATTACGGGTAATTTTGAATTTTCTTCTAAAAATACATATTTTAGATGATCCGGTAGTTGTTTTAATTCTAGACTCGGCGGCTCTTCATAAGATGTTTTGATTTTAAAAATATTTAAATTTTTTGTTCAAAATTTTCCTGCCGGGTTGTTTCTTCAAGACATAATAAAGTTTGTAACTCCGGATTTTCATAAAAAGGGGAATTTATTTCCGCAAAAGTTGATAAGTCTTCTTCAAAATTTGATTCTAAAATAAAACAAGAATCATCGCTAGTGATTGCATTTCTCATTAATTGATTAACATTGAAAATAACTTCTTCTTCTCCAACTCGCAGGAGAAGTTTTCCGTTACTTACATCTATTATAGCTCGAGCGGTGGCTAGGAAAGGTCGGCCAAGTATTAGGGGTACTTCGACGTCTTCTTCAATATCGAGGATGACAAAGTCTACCGGGAAGATAAACTTATCAACCTTTACTAGCACATCTTCAATGACCCCTATTGGGTATTTAACTGATCGATCCGCTAGTTGGATGCTTATATTAGTTGGGCTTAGGTTTCCCAAACCAAGTTTTTGAAATAATGCAAAAGGCATTAAATTTATACTAGCTCCTAAATCGGCCAAGGCGTGCTTGATTGATAAATTACCAAACATACACGGGATAGAGAACCGTCCCGGGTCGTTCAATTTTTGTGGTAATTTATTTAATAAAGCCGCCGAACACTCTGCGTTTAAAGAAATACGCGAAAAATTTTCTAGTTTCTTTTTATTTGAAAGTAATTCTTTTAAAAATTTTGCGTACTTTGACATTTGAGCAATTGCTTCGCAGAATGGTACATTTATTTGGATTTGTTTTAAAATTTCAATAAATTTTTTATATTGCTCCTCATTGCGCTCATCTTTTAATTTCGAAGGATAAGGAATAGAGGGATTTTTAAATATGCGCGGAGCTAAAGCAGCAGACGGTAAAGCAGGTGAAGAAATAACTTGCGGGGGAGAGGATGAAACATTTACCTCGGGCTCGACCAATTTCGAAGAAGTTACCTCCTTTCCGTTGCGGAGTGTGATCGCGTTAGCGCTCTCCCGCGGATTGGGCTCAGTGTTGCCCGGAAGTGTTCCTTGCTGGCGTTCAGAGAACATTTTTGCGAGCTGTCCAATCTGATTTTCTAAATTTTTGACCGACCCGGTGAGATTTCGGATATTGGTCTCATTGGAGGCAATGTACTTTGTGAAGACCTCTTCAAGCGGAGAGGGCTTGTGTGGTGGTGGTGGAGCAAATCCGGGGGGATTTACTTGTGGGGGGCGTTGAGCATTATTGGGGTTGCTCCATGAAAAATTTGGGTGGTTCCTTAAACCCGGATTATAACTATTGTTAAACGAAAGATTATTATTCGGGTTATAAGGAGGGCGATAAGAGTTCCCCATATAATCAACTTGCTCAGGAATAAAATTATTATTAAAATTATTAAAGTTATTATTGTTAGCCCAATTTGTGGCAGAGGAAGTAGTCATCTCCGCCACATAATGTTTTGTGAGCATTTCTACTTGTTGCGCTAAGTTAGGGGTGGCCTCGACTTCAAAAAGTCTGGTCGGCTTATTAGGGCGCGACCGTGGCGCATTCTTCTGATAGGCATTCATGGCCATCTCCTCAAAAAGCTCTTGAGCAGCTTCGGGGGTTTTATTATATATTAAGAGTTCCCCCTGCGGCCGCATCAATCATCTGCCTCGTTTGGAGATTTAAACCATTGTAGAAAGTTTGAATTTGTTGCCACAAAGGAAGGGCATGATGAGGACATCTCCGCAATAATTCCTTGAAGCGCTCCCATGTGTCGTAGAGAGACTCCGAGTCTACTTGCGTAAAAGAGAGAATGTCCGTACGTAATTTGACGGATTTTGCCGGAGGAAAATATTTTGTTAAAAATTTCTCCGTCATTTCGGCCCATGTAGTGATGGAACCTCTAGGAAGAGATCCCAACCACTGCTTAGCCTTAGTCCGCAAAGAAAAAGGAAATAAGCGTAAACGGATGGCATCATCGGTGACACCATTTATCTTAAATGTATCGCAAATTTCCAAAAAATTAAGTAAATGTAAATTAGGATCTTCATCTGGTAAACCATCGAAAACGACGGTTTGTTGTACCATCTGAATGATGCTCGTTTTAATTTCAAAATTATTATTTGCCACAGCCGGGCGAATAATACTAGATTGTGTACCCTCCCAATTCGGTCTCGCATAATAGGACATGGTCCGTAGCGGAGCCTCATTATGGATGGGATCACCCATTATTTCCTCGTTAGTTTCTCCGACCGACTCTTCGCGAATTATAGGCAGATCACTAAATCGGAGACGCCGCCGTAACGTGCGCTCGATTTCCGGATCAAATCCAAATTCAAAATTAGCTGGAGAGTTGTGTCGGGTCATAAACCAAGAAGAAAAGAAAAGAGAGGAAGAGGTGAGAGAGAAGAACAAAGCAAAAATTTAGATAAATATATTTATTATATATTAAATTTTTTTATAAAAATTTTTTTTTATTAGGTGATTTAAAATTAGTCCTGGACTTCCCAAGATCTACCCGGTGAAGGGCTTGCAAGGTACTAGAGGCTATGATGAGAATTCAAGCCCAAAGCGTCCTTTCCAGGAATATAGTTACACCTTGAATGATAGAAAGAAAAAAAAAATAAGAGAAGAAAAGAAGCGATAAAACCAATAGATATTCTCTTTCGAAATATCAACTCAGATCCCCGGCAACGGCGCCAAAAACTTGATGAACGAAACCATGCTTGCAAACGATAACGGCAAGTATACCGTATCGAATGTAGTATAGGTTATAAAAACCAAGGTCGTATAAAAATCCGGGCGTGTTGATTACTCTTACTCAAGACGATCTCTATTGTTCTATCAAATGAAACTTTTGATTCGATTGTAATAAGAAAAGGAACTCGACTAAAAGATTATAGCTAATAAAAAAAAGAGAGAAGGACAACTAGAAGAAGGGATGAATAAAAACAACAAATTTTATTAATTCATGAAAAAGAGATTACAACTATTGGAAGAGGACTTACAAATGCAAAAAAAAGTAAAGCTAGATTACTCAAACAAAGGAGGAATAACGCAGAAAATGGAGGCTTGGACTCCAAAAATTCGTCCCCAAACATCTGGAAAAGCTCCTTTTAAATAGCTGAATTTTTGGTGTTACACGCCCTTGGTCACGCCCGTGACTAAGGGCGTGTAAGGGGCGTGATCGAAGCAGCAGCGGAGAGGGCGCCTTCTGGAGTAATTACGAGCGTTTCGGCCGTGTCACGCCCTAGGTCACGCCCGTGACCTGGGGCGTGTAATCTTGAAATCTGGCTGCTGGCGGGAAAATATGGCGGGAAGAAGCGCGGGGCGAGTCACGCCCGTGACCTGATGTCACGCCCTTGGTCACGCCCGTGACCTAGGGCGTGTAATTTTAATTGACGTGTCAGCGTGCTCCTGATGCTTGTGGCGGGTTGTGGCCGTGACATTGGGTCACGCCCTTGGTCACGCCCATGACCTGGGGCGTGTACTTGGCGAAATCTTCACGGAGCGTCCCCAGAGTGGCAGAAGCAGGTCTGGAGTATTTCGTAGGTTACACGCCCATGGTCACGCCCGTGACCTGGGGCGTGTAATTTTAACTTTTTTTGCTCGAAACAGCCCAGAAAACCTGAAAACACAAAATAAACTTAAGTTAGCTTATGAAATAACAATGGAAGGATTTATATGATAAAATTCCATAAAATAACATAATTTTATATAAAAAAACATAATAAACCTAAACTAAAAGATGAGTAAATAAATTACTCATCAGTGGGCTTTGCTAGTCGCACTCTTATATATATATATGTTGCTGAGGTTGTTTTGCAGGGATGATTAGAACTGCCACCCCCTCGAAGGGGTGGGGTCATTGTAATTTGGTCAGCTTTAGCTGACCGTTGCCCTGTTTTGCCACCGTTTTTGGTGAGCTTGTTGTACAGGTGCTGGACCGAGCGGGAACATAGCAGGCTCATAGCGGGCTGAAGCCCTTGTGCTGCTGCGGCCCTTGAAGGCCTTTTTGATGTTCCTTTTGTCTTTCATGTATGGCCGGCCTGCGTGCCGATGTTGGTAAATTGTAAGGTCGTCGTGCCTAAATTTTGTGTTGTAAAACATTTATTCCTATTTTAGTAAAAGTGGACATACCCGAGTACGGGTTTTGGGGTTTATCTTGTCTCTTTTCAGCTTCCGCATAGAATGCTCTGAGTTAGGCGTCGTTGTATAGTGTCGTTCGATATTTCAAAATAGTGACGTTCCCGTTTGTTTTGTAGTATATGGCATGGGGCCCCGGCCGGACCCTCTGTTATATGCTCCCGAACGGATGAGGGTGTTACAGCCGAACCCTAGGAAGTCAAAACCTAACCCGAGTAGATCCCAGGTTGCAGGCCCAAGTAAACAAATCAAAAAGTTTAAGGGCAAGTGCTATAACTGCAACAAGTGGGGACACAGCGCATCTGATTGCAGACTTCCTCATAAGGAGAAGGGCAAGACACCACAAGAGGGCAAACATGCTAACATGGTTAGTATCACTGAGCCATCCGACTTTGTTGCCATGGTCGGAAACGGAAAGGCCAGTACAGAGTGGTTCCTTGACTCGGGGGCAACGTGTCATGTTTGCAACAACCCTACTCTGATGACAGGTCTTACTGACGCAAGAGAATATGTGACGGTTGCCAACGGTGAGACAACTGACGTGCTAAAGGTGGGGAATGCAACTTTGCTGCTATCCTCAGGTAAGACTTTAACTTTAAAGAATGTTAAGTTTATTCCTTCATTAGCTGCTAACTTAGTGTCTATTAGCTTACTTTGTGATGCTGGTATGTCTTTTATTTTTTGTAGCGGTAGAGTAACACTGTCAGTTAACTCACACTATTTTGGATGTGCATACGTCCAGAATAGGATGTACAGATTAAGTCTAGCAAACGAAATAGTTCAACAAGTTCAAACAAACTTAGTTAAGACTTTACACGAGAGACTAGGACACGTAAACTATAGGAAGATGTTCCAAATTGCTAGAACTCACCAGATAGCTTTAGACACTACAGTTAAAACTGATAAATGTGAAGTGTGTGCTCAGACTAAGATCACTAGGAAACCTTTTAGTGCGGTTACTAGGAGCACAACACCCTTAGAACTAATACATTATGATATATGTGACTTCAAAAGTTTTGTCACTAGAGGAGGCAGGAAGTATTTGATTACCTTCATAGATGATTGTTCTAGGTTTTGTCACATTTATCTCCTTAAAACTAAAGATGAAGGGTTTGGAAAATTTTGTATTTTCAAAATCAGGGTAGAAAACCAATTAGGCATGAAAATCAAAAGATTTAGAAGTGATAGAGGAGGAGAATATATGTCCAGTGAGTTCCCAGAACCTTCGGTAGTGACTTTGTCACTTGCCACGTTGAGGCTGATCCATCCACCTATCAAGACGCGATGAGATCCAGGAATACCCTACTCTGGAAAGAAGCTATTGATGAAGAGATGAATTCTCTACTTCAGAATAACACCTGGATGTTGGTTGATAAGCCAAAAGGGGCTAAAACCGTAGGGTGTAAGTGGATTCTGAAAAAGAAACTAAATCCTGATGGTAGCTGATAACTTCCCAAAAGGAAGTTATTTCACTACTTATTTTATTCTAATTTTCATTAAAAAGAGGAGAATAATCCCCAATTATAGAAAATATGTTTAAATATCTTATTAATCAATGTTGGACTGATTTCGATCATTTTCCATAGTTTTCTATCTAAGATTGGTCAAAGGTTTCAAGTTGGGGAAGCAAAGGATCATTTATTGCTGATGCAGAAATTATGTTGCAACGCCTAAAATTAGCAGGTTGTAACGTAGCGGCGAAATTCAGATTTTGAATTTTAAAAAGAGGCGCCTACGTATATTTCCAAAGGAGGCATCCCTTCAGATTTGGAATGGAAGTTAAGAGCACGAAATTACAGCACTAAAGGAGGATTATTTCTTGGGGAGGAACGTGGAATAGAGGAGGGAGAACTGGGTGGTCTCTTTCTTGGAGGAGATTTTTCGGCTAGGGCTTGGAGAAAGGGAAAAACACTTCTACATCGTTTTAATTTCCTGGATCATGTCTTGTAAGATCTACTTTGGTTTGCGGTTTCTCTCTTCCTTCATGAACTAATCTTCTAAGTCTTGCATGTGTGAAGTACCTTAGTTGTGATGATGACTTGATTTTCATTTATAATTTGTGAATGTGTTGATGTTGATCTTTATTAAATTTATGATCTATCATTGGGATTTTGGTTTAATTTTCATCTTTAAAGTGCTTGGCAAAAATTCGAGAGATGAGTCGGGCTAGATGAACGTTTGTTTTGCACGGCGATATTCGAGAGAGGAGTCGTGTAGTTTTTAACCAAACTTCCGTATTTATACTTCATCGCGAGATTCGAGAGAGGAGCGTTGAAAGTGTATCATAAATCTTAATATAATTCCAAGAGAGAGAGAGATCTCCTCTTGAATTAGCAACCGTGATTCTAGCACTTCATGTTATTTTAATCTCATCTAAGTTGGAGACGACTAGAGGATTTTGGAATAAACGGATAATGGAGATCGAGAGATAAAGTTATCCATTTTAGAATCGTTGCAAGAGAATCATTAATACTTCATAAATTATCACTTTTGTTGGTTGTCATCATAACAAGGGAAAATCACATGTGAGACTATCTTTCCAAGCGAGTAAAAAAAGTAATTTAAGTAACCGTAACTAGAATTGTAGTTATTTTCTTTTGCACTATTTAAGTTTTTCTACCAATCATTATTACTTGCTTGAATTTAGAAAAAAGACAGAATTAATATTTGTGAGCACTAAGTTAAGCACTTCCTCGTGGGAACGATCACTTTCTCATCATTTTATTAGTTGTACGGCACGTGCACTTGCGTATTTATATACACCTTTTGCGGGCGTACCAAGTTTTTAGCGCCGTTGCCGGGGAGGCGCGCTAATTTAGTGTTTTATTTCTCACAATATTTGTGAAACCTTAGTACTTAGAGATCAAGCATTTGTTTGTTCGTATTATTTGTTTTAATTTATTCGTCTATTTGAATACTGGTCGGTGTATGTCTAGATATAGGCAAGTAGAATTATTGCCGTTGAATTCTGAAATTGAGCGTACCTGTAGACGAAACAGGAGAGACTTTAGGACCGTTAACATTATTCATCCTGCGATGAATGATCCTGAGCCAAATAATGTTAATAATAATGATGGTCAGGTTGAGCAAAATGCCCAACCGCCAGCACCACCACGTATGACTTGTCACGATTATAACACACCTCTAAGGGGAGGTTTGCACTTCAGCATTGCTCGACCAGCAATTGCTGCTAACAATTTTAAAATGGACCCACTAATTATGCAACAAGTGCAAAACAATAAGTTTGGGGGTCTAGGTCATGAAGATGCAAATTCCCACTTACGAACCTTCTTAGCAATTTGCGATATGTTTAAGTTCAATGGAGCATCGGAAGATGCAATCCTGTTGAGAGCATTTCCGTTCTCCTTAGAGGGTAGAGCTAAGGATTGGTTAGACTCGTTACCACATGAGTGTATCACAACATGGGACGAACTAGTCGATAGGTTCCTGAACAAATATTTTCCACCCTCTAAGACTGCAAAACTGAAAAGGGATATTACAACATTTTTACAAGGTAACGGGGAAACTCTTTACGACGCATGGAACGTTTTAAAGAGCTGTTGAGAAAATGTCCTCATCATGGGTTGCACCAACACCAGCAGGTGTCCACATTTTACAATGGGCTGCAAACTGCAACTATGATTTTAGTCGATGGAGCTGCTGGGGGCTCATTAATGAAGAAGTATCCTGAAGACGCATATGCTATTTTAGAAGACTTAACATCCAATAATTATCAAGCATACGAGAGACAAACTAATAGTAATCCAGCGGGAGTCCATCAGGTGGACCAAATCACTTCTTTGGCCGCTCAGATGGCATCGCAGTTCAATTTAATTAACAAAAGATTAGATTCACTCTCAACCCCTATAACTAGTGCCCCGCTCACAGTTGAACAACTAAATCAAATAACTGAAGAAGCAAATTATGTGGGAGGGCAACCAGGACAAATTCTGCCAGGATTTGCCAATCATTATCACCCCGAGTGGCGAAATCATCCAAATTTTTCCTGGAAGAATAATCAAGGGATGAGTCAACCACAAGGTTTTAATCAAAATATGAATCAACTACCTATCAATAACAACTCTCAACCCCAACAAGTAAACCAAAGGAAGGTGACTGATGAGTTTATTTTAGGCATGTTCCAAAAGTATGACTCAAAAATGGTAGGAATAGAATCAACGTTAAGATCACTAGAAACTACTATGGGTCAATTTGCAAATTCATTAAGTCAAAGGCTCATTGGAACTCTACCTTCTGATACCACACCCAATCCAACAAAAGATAATCATAATAATCATTGCAAAGCTATTGCACTAAGGAGTGGTGTAGAGATCCCAAGTGGAGAGGGGTTGCTTGAGAAAGTTAGGGATGAAGAGACAAGTAAGAAGCCAAGTGAGTCGAGCATATTAGAGAAGGACGAGTTTGGTGAGAAAAATGAGGTGGGAGATAAACAAAAAGAGAAACTAAATCAAAAGAAAGAAGTAGTCTATCCACCACCCCCATTTCCGGCTAGACTTGTTAAATCCAAACTTGACACATAATTCCAAAAGCTTATGGAGATTTTCAAAAAGTTAACTATAAATATCCCATTTGCTGAGGCTCTTGAGCAAATGCCAAGTTATGCCAAGTTTATGAAGGATATCTTGGCAAAGAAAAGAAAGTTTGTTGATAAAGAGATAGTGACGTTGACTGAGGAGTGTAGTGCTATATTGCAGAAGAAGTTGCCACCCAAGCTTAAGGACCCCGGTAGCTTCACAATTCCTTGTTCTATCGGTTTAAACTTTGTTGGGAGAGCTCTATGTGACCTTGGGGCGAGCATTAACCTGATGCCATTATCTATCTATAAGAAGTTTGGTTTAGGGGAGATCACACCTACATCTCTGACTCTACAGTTGGCCGATAGGTCTCTAGCATTTCCCAAGGGAATTGTAGAGGACGTGTTGGTTAAGGTGGATAAATTCATCTAGCTTCCCCGCCGATTTTGTGGTACTTGATATGGATGTGGACAAGGATGTACCCATCATTCTGGGTAGACCATTCTTGGCCACCGGACGAACACTCATTGACGTCCAGAAGGGTGAGCTTACGATGAGAGTTAATGATGAGAATGTGACATTCAACATCCTCAAGGCTATGAAATTTCCGGATGATAAGGAGGAGAGTTTCTCTATTGAGGAAGTGAATGCACCTACACGTATGATGTATGATGAGAATGATTGGGAGCGTAAAATCCTGAATGTGTTATCAAATGAAGAAATAGAAGAGGACCCAGACTTAACGGAAACTGTAGAAGCTTTAAGTATTTATGATCATATACCAAATGCTAATATGTTTGAGTTAATAAGTAGACCAAGTGAGTCTAAGGTCATGGAGCCTTCTATCTTAGAGCCACCTACACTTGAATTGAAACCGCTACCCGAAAACTTAAAGTATGTTTTTCTAGGTAAGGATAACACACCACCGGTTATTATTGATGCATCTTTAGTTAAGGAAAATGAAGAGAAATTGCTTGAGGTTCTTCGTGAGTATAAAGGAGCAATGGGTTGGACCATTGTAGATATTAGAGGGATAAGTCCCTCAATTTGTATGCACAAAATTCTTTTGGAAGAAGAAGCAAAAGAGTCAGTTGAACACCAACGAAGACTTAGCCCACCAATGAAAGAAGTGGTCAAGAAGGAGATAATCAAATGGTTGGATGCGGGTATTATTTATCCTATCTCCGACAGCCGGTGGGTAAGTCCTGTTCAATGTGTGCCAAAGAAGGGGGGCATTACGGTAGTTAAGAATGAGAGCAACGAGTTGATCCCCACTAGAACGGTAACTGGATGACGAATTTGTATGGATTATCGAAAGTTGAATAAAGCGACTAGGAAAGATCATTTCCCACTTCCATTCCTCGATCAGGTTCTTGATAGGTTAGCAGGAAATGAGTATTTCTGTTTCTTAGATGGTTACTCGGGGTATAATCAAATCATGGTAGCTCCCGAGGATCAGGAGAAGACTACCTTCACCTGTCCTTTTGGGACATTTGCATTTAGGAAAATGCCCTTTGGATTATGTAATGCTCCTGACACATTCTAGCGCTGCATGATCGCTATTTTTACTGATCTGATTGATGAGGGGATCGAGATCTTTATGGATGATTTTTCAGTATTTGGGAGATCATTTGATGAATGTCTGAAAGTGTTGAAGAAAACTTTGGATAAGTGCATTCAAACCAATTTGATCTTAAATTGGGAAAAATGTCACTTCATGGTGAAAGAGGGAATTGTTTTAGGACACAAGGTGTCAAAGAAGGGATTGGAAGTAGATCGGGCAAAGATAGAGGTTATAGAGAAATTGTCTCCACCAACTAATGTTAAGGGAGTGCGAAGTTTTTTAGGACACGCCGGCTTCTACCGTCGTTTCATTAAGGATTTTTCTAAAATCTCTAAACCACTAAGTCATTTATTAGAAAAAGATTCACATTTTAACTTTGATGAGGAATGTCTAGCCGCCTTTCATTCTTTGAAGCAAAGTCCGATTTCTTCACCCATTATTATTTCACCCGATTGGTCTTTACCATTCACCATTATGTGCGATGCTAGCAACTTTGCTGTGGGCGCGGTTTTAGGACAAGTGCGTGACAAGGTCTTTCACACAATCTACTATGCTAGCAAGACACTGATTGATGCACAAGTAAACTACACAACTACCGAGAAGGAGTTATTAGCAGTCGTTTTCGCTTTCGACAAATTTCGATCCTACTTGGTAGCTTCTAAGGTGATTGTTTATACGGACCATGCAACAATTCGATTTTTAGTGGAGAAAAAAGACGCTAAACCTAGACTGATTGGGTGGGTTCTCCTCTTGCAAGAGTTCGACTTAGAGATTAAAGATTGTAAGGGAGCGGAGAATCCGGTAGCGGACCACCTATCACGTCTGGAGTATGAGTGTGATAAATATGTAGACATAGAGATTAGAGAGAATTTTCCTGATGAGAGGTTACTGGCAATATCTGAGGCGAGTATGCCATGGTATGCGGACATTGTGAACTACATAGTGAGCAATGTACTTCCCCCAGACATGGACTATCAACGAAGAAAAAGGTTTCTCCACCAGGTGAAATCTTACATCTGGGATGATCCGTATCTGTTTAAGATTTGTGCTGAGCAAGTGATCCGCAGATGCATCCCCGAGGTAGAAGTACAAGGTATCCTAGCGAAATGCCATGCTTCACCTTATGGTGGACATTTTATGGGAGAGAGATCGGCAATAAAAGTCCTAGAGGCTGGCTTCTATTGGCCAACACTATTTAAGGATGCTCATAGGTTCGCAAAATGTTGCGATAGATGTCAAAGAACGGGAAACATCAATCGATAGGATAGCATGCCACTGACTAATATTCTAGAGGTGGAGATCTTCGATGTGTGGGGAATAGATTTCATGGGCCCATTTGTAAACTCAAATGGAAATCTTTATATACTTTTAGCCGTGGATTACGTCTCGAAGTGGATAGAAGCTATAGCCACACCAAAGAATGATGCTAAGGTTGTATTAAAATTTCTTAAGGCTAATATTTTTTCTAGATTCGGTACACCCAGAGCCATAATAAGTGACGGTGGAGCACAATTTTGTAATACTCAATTTAAATCGCTCCTACGAAAATATGGAGTCACTCACAAAGTCGCCCTTGCGTACCATCCTCAAACAAATGGTTTATCTGAAGTTTCTAATAGAGAGATAAAATCAATCCTAAAAAAAATGGTAAGCGCAACTCGTAAGGATTGGTCACAAAAACTAAACGAGGCATTATGGGCATATAGGACGGCATTTAAAACCTCGATAGGCCTAACCCCATATAAAATGATCTATGGCAAATCATGTCATCTTCCAGTCGAATTGGAGCACAAAGCATATTGGGCAATAAAAAGGTTGAATTTTGATCTCCAAGAAGCGGGCAAGAACAGACTTTTTCATTTGAACGAATTGGAAGAAATCAGATCTAACGCGTATGAAAATGCTAGGTTGTACAAGGAAAGGACGAAGAAATGGCATGATTTGAGGTTGCGAAGAAAGGAGTTCAAAAAAGGGCAGCTCGTCCTCCTGTATAACTCACGACTGAGATTATTCCCGGGAAAATTAAAGTCACGATGGTCTGGGCCTTTTCGGGTGGAGGAGGTACATCCATTTGGAGTTATCACGATTTGTAATGAGAGAGACGGATCCAAGTTTAAAGTAAATTGACAGAGGTTGAATGAATATTATGAAGGTAGTGACCAGCGCGAGGCGATGGTGTTAACTTTCAGTTGAAAATGAAATAGGGTAAGCGTCCGGCCGAGACGTTTTAAATTAGGCGCTAGGTGGAAGACAACCCACCATCTCTGTTATTTTTCTATCGTTTTTAGTTTGTTTTGTTTGTTTTATGTTTGTTTTTATCAATAGGAGGAAAATATGTGATGGAAGAGATTGCAAAGTAATTTTGGTAGTAAATAATTTTAGAAATTTTTTTTTTCCAGATTTTAGGTTGCAACACAATAATTTTGCCGTTATAACAAGCTTGCCTCGGATGTAGCTTTAATTTCTGGCAGTTAGGATTTCACGTTGCAACGCAAAAAGTTTCCGCGTTATAATAGGCTAGGCTCGGTGGAGGCATTAGAAATGAAAAGGCGCGACCGGTTCAATTGAACCGGTCGAATGTTTCCTTTAAACATGAGCAGCGGGTACCAGTTCAGTCGAACCGGCCTCCAAAAGCTGCGTTATATTAAAACCCCAGCCCCGTTTTTACATTTAGGGCACGCGAACACTGCACAGTGGAGAGGGTTTTGGCGGAAGCGAGCACGGCGCAGTAGAGGAGCATCTTCGCGAGCGACGATCATCGGCGTCCCGGCGTCATCTTCCTCCACCAACCTCGAGGGCTGCATTGGTGCTCCTACTTCTGAGTATCGACTGTGGATCCCACGGCTCCCCGCGATTCATAAGGTAACAAATGGAGCACCGCCTGTTTCCTGTACTGCTTCGCATTTTGCTATGCTTTTGGCTAGGGTGTTTGCGATTTGTTAGGGCTTGTATTTATTTTCGTTTTTATCTTGTGGGTGAAGAATGTCATCTAAAGGAAAGGTGAAGAAGGGGAAAGGAAAAATCGTGGCTCACAAGGGTGATGCAAAGTTTGTACACAATGAGGCGAAAAATTTCTGTGAAATACTCCAATCCATACCATTTATCCATGAAAGAGGTTTCAAAATGGAGTTCAGAGGTTGGAGAATAGCTTATGAGGACCTCATTCATCAGTTAGGTTGGGAAATGTTATGCCACCCGAGAGTAGAGGCAGTTTATCAGTGGGTTTATGAGTTCTATGCTAACGCTAGGTTCACTGAGGGGGACAATGTTTTAGTTCGTGGACGCATGATCAATTTTTCCCCAAAGGCAATAAATGAAATGTTCGAGTTGGAAGACAATGAGATTACTCCTTATGAAGTATTACCAACCACAGCCCCATTGGAAGACATCGCTGCAGTAGTTTGTGGTGGTACGAAGCCGGATTGGGTTTTGAAATCAAAAAAAGGCATTGAGGTCCCAGTGTTTATCTCGAGAGGCAAAAGTGTGGCTATTATTTATTAATGCAGGTATCGTGCCAACAAGGCACGCAAACGTTGTATCTTTCGAGCGTATTGCCCTCATCTATGGTATCCTAAAGGGCATAAAGTTTAATGTTGGCCATTTAGTACATAGTAGCATCCGGAAGAAAGTAGGAGAAGAAAAAGCAAAACACCTTTGGTTCCCCACTTTGATTACAGAGCTCTGCAAGAATGCTGGTGTGGAGATAAGGAGAGGAGACACAGTTACACAGGTAGGTCATCATATCACGGTGACGGTGATAGAGAAGAATATCAAGGTTGCGGAGGAGTCCCCGAAGAAGACAAATGAAAGAATGAAATCAGTTCTCCGGGGGCAATACACAAGGCCACCTCCTGGATCACCGGAATCAATTACTCTAAATGAAGGAAACCCAGCTCAGGCTAGTATGCTATGTTTGCAGGATACGGAGTACATGAAGACGTACCAACGCCTTGAGCATTGTTATTTTGATGCCCGACAGGACTACGTGTGTAATGTGTTTGCTCAGCTCATGTACAAGGCGAAACTCCCGATGCCGATACCAAGTTATCCTTACTGCAATAATTTTGACAAGAGAGGATATCTGATGACTAAAGGTCGGGAAAGGTTGGATACTGCCTATGATGAAGATGACAGTGATGCTGATGCTGATCAGGATGATGATGCTGATGACGAGGACGAGGACGACGAGCCCGATGAGGAGGAGGAAGAGATGGACGAAGATGAAAGCGAGTAGGCGGGAGCTGTCCAGTTTCATAGTTTTGGATATTATGCTTCATTTTTGAATGCTGTTTGGACAATATTATGCCTCCTTTTGCTTTCTTATTTTTGGACAATATTTCTGTGAACTTAGTGATGTGATGTTTGCATATTTTAATTTTATTGCCCATTACCTTGCATTCCATTACTTTAGTTACTTGAAAGATTTTGCTAAGATATGGCTCCATCCAATATCCATTGCTAACGTTAGAATATCTAAATTAAAAGCTACTTTATTAGGGTTATGCTTGTGTTTGGTTTTGTGATGTTATTTGCAGATCCTCTGAACTACTGGGCTATGATTCGATCGAAGCACTCATGAACTTTGAATTCTTTGGAAGGTGGCAATGCAACATGCAGAAAAAAATATGAGGGGAGTATTTGTTTTACATTATTCCTATTTCTTTCATCGTAAAATTGTCAACTATTTTCCTCTTTTATATTTTCATTAATATAGTTGCTAGGGACTAGCAATATTTTAAGTGTGGGGGTGGGTAGAGTTCAGCCCCTACTGCTTGGATAAGGACTTATTTATTTATATATGCGAACTCAATAACTCCGTCCTTATTTTTGCAATTTAACCTATAGGACATTCTTGTTATCCAATGATAATCGAGTGGTATGGCCGGTTAATCAAACGATTTCAGTCACAGAATTTGAAATTAGTGAGAATTTTTTTGGTAAAGCGCTCTTAAGTCTGATTTAAGCACAATTTTTCTTGAAAGATTTTACTTCAAAACCTAGCTTTTGATATGGTTTCTAAAATATAATGGGGATGGGTAAGCAAGAACTGAGTTAGCGATGTTGGCTGAAACATGGGTTTATGTAGTTAAATCATTTTGACCCTCCACTACAATCTTTGTGCTTGAACACTTTTCTTGTTGATACGTATATTCCACGCTTACCTTCCCAATATTCTTACTAGTTATGTCTTAGTATATTAGCCATTTTATGGGTGTTTAATTAAAAAAAATGATTGAGATTCATAGTGATATGGGCCTAAGTATATGTATACATACCTGGATTGATCCCTACTATGCTAGCAAATTATAAAAAAAAATATAAATAAAAAATGCATCATAGTGATTATGTGGCCTGGGTATGTACACTTATACTTGGAATGATCCCTACTACGAATAAAAAGATTAAAAAAAAGAGAAAGAAGGTCAATAAACCCCATAATTTGGTGAATTATTAAGATTACTAACTAAGGGAATGTCTTTCCACTTTCAACATTAGCCCTGAACGCGTAACCAAGTAAATTCTACTTTCATTTGAACTACTAATCTTTGAGTAGGCTCAATCAATAACTTAGCTTATTCTTATCACCCCTATGTTGCGGAGATCCAATGTTAAAAGATGTTTGCGAGTAACTAATTTTAAGGAAAAGCACACACAACACATATGTCTTTATTGAGCTTTACCTTTCATTCAAGTTAATGGATTTTTGAATGAGTGAATTCTTGTTGATTGATAGGCTTATCAGTTGAGTAAAGCGGATTCCTTGAATAAGCCTTAGTTAATTTGTTGTTAAGGATGTGTGATTAGTTGAGTTTGCACAATTTCATTAATTCTTTATTCAAGCTTAGAATTGATTATATTTGCTAAGGACTAGCAAATGTCTTAGTGTGGGGGTGTGATAACTTCCCAAAAGGAAGTTATTTCACTACTTATTTTATTCTAATTTTCATTAAAAAGAGGAGAATAATCCCCAATTATAGAAAATATGTTTAAATATCTTATTAATCAATGTTGGACTGATTTCGGTCATTTTCCATGGTTTTCTATCTAAGATTGGTCAAATGATTCAAGTTGGGGAAGCAAAGGATCATTTATTGCTGATGCAGAAATTATGTTGCAACGCCTAAAATTAGCAGGTTGTAACATGGCGGCGAAATTCAGATTTTGAATTTTAAAAAGATGCGCCTACGTGTATTTCCAAAGGAGGCATCCCTTCAGATTTGGAATGGAAGTTAAGAGCACGAAATTACAGCACTAAAGGAGGATTATTTCTTGGGGAGGAACGTGGAATAGAGGAGGGAGAATTGGGTGGTCTCTTTCTTGGAGGAGATTTTTCGGCTAGGGCTTGGAGAAAGGCAAAAACACTTCTACATCGTTTTAATTTCCTGGATCATGTCTTGTAAGATCTACTTTGGTTTGCGATTTCTCTCTTCCTTCATGAACTAATCTTCTAAGTCTTGCATGTGTGAAGTACCTTAGTTGTGATGATGACTTGATTTTCATTTATAATTTGTGAATGTGTTGATGTTGATCTTTATTAAATTTATGATCTGTCATTGGGATTTTGATTTAAGTTTCATCTTTAAAGTGCTTGGCAAAAATTCGAGAGATGAGTCGAGCTAGATGAACGTTTGTTTTGCACGACGATATTCGAGAGAGGAGTCGTGTAGTTTTTAACCAAACTTCCGTATTTGTACTTCATCGCGAGATTCGAGAGAGGAGCGTTGAAAGTGTATCATAAATCTTAATATAATTCCAAGAGAGAGAGAGAGAGATCTCCTCTTGAATTAGCAACTGTGATTCTAGCACTTCATGTTATTTTAATCTCATCTAAGTTGGAGACGACTAGAGGATTTTGGAATAAACGGATAATGGAGATCGAGAGATAAAGTTATCCATTTTAGAATCGTTGCAAGAGAATCATTAATACTTCATAAATTATCACTTTTGTTGGTTGTCATCATGACAAGGGAAAATCACATGTGAGACTATCTTTCCAAGCGAGTAAAAAAAGTAATTTAAGTAACCGTAACTAGAATTGCAGTTGTTTTCTTTTGCACTATTTAAGTTTTTCTACCAATCATTATTACTTGCTTGAATTTAGAAAAAAGGCATAATTAATATTTGTGAGCACTAAGTTAAGCACTTCCTCGTGGGAACGATCACTTTCTCATCATTTTATTACTTGTACGGCACGTGCACTTGCGTATTTATATACACCTTTTGCGGGCGTACCAGTAGCGTAGCTAAGTATAAAGTACGCCTGGTGGCTAAAGGTTTCACACAAGTAAGCGAAGTAGATTATTTTGATGTCTACTCACCCGTGTGTCACTTAGCAACCATTAGGGCCCTCCTTGCTATTCCGTCTATTGAGAACTTTATTGTTCATCAAATGGATGTTAAGACTGCGTTCTTGAACGGAGATCTGACCGAAGAGATCTACATGAATCAACCTGAAGGTTTCATTGTAGACAGTCACGAAACAAAAGTCTGTAAATTACTTAAGTCTTTATACGGACTAAAGCAAGCACCAAAATTATGGCATGAGAAGTTTGACTATAGTGTAAAGAACATGAGATTCATGTCGAGTCTCTCGGATAAATGCCTTTACATACGTAATAGATCCGATAAAGTCGCCATAATATGCTTGTACGTTGATGATATGCTCATTCTAGGGTCTGATCAATCTTAAGGGGATGACGTTAAGTCAGACCTAATAAAAGAATTTAGCATAAAAGACCTAGGTGTAGCTAACACTATACTAGGCATGCAAGTAAGCTTTGGGCAGACTGGCATCTCCCTAAGTCAAAGCCACTATATACAGTCCATGTTGGACACGTGGGGATACAGTGACAGTAGAGCATCTGAGACACCATACGACTACACTAACCGCCTAAAGCCCAATGAAGGAGCTATGGTTAGACAATTAGATTATTCTAAGCTGCTTGGTAGCCTCATGTATGTTATGGTCTGCACTAGACCTGACATAGCCTTTACGGTCGGCATGTTGTGCAGATTCACTAGTAATCCTGGCCAAGACCATTGGAATCCCTTAGATAGGCTAATGAGATACTTAAAGCACACCCAAAAGTATGCTTTAGTTTACACTGGTCATCCTTCAGTTCTTGAAGGTTATTCTGATGCATCATTGTTGAAACCGATTTCTCGGTCTTTGTGGAGCTCGGGGCCCTCACCGAGATGAGGGGCGGCTAGCCCTTACTGATCCCTTAGAGAAGGTCGGCCGGAAACTAGGAAGATTGACTAAGACCTTAGTCACAGCGAGGAGGTACCTCCACTAACCCGGAAGATCGTTGAGCGCTTCCCCTCCCAAGCCAAAGCTGAGACTCGGGCACCTTGGAGAGCTCTGGAAATGCTAACCAAAGAAAGCCTGAGGAGAGAGAAGCTGAAGTGGAATCCCCTCCAAAGGTGCCCTTGAGGTCTTATTTATATGTTTCCTGGTCTGGCCTGCAAATAGCAAGATTCCGCCTTCTAATTTTACTATCCGCACCCCAAATGGGACTGCTAACAGCTGAACTCCGCTGTTCGGATAGGCTAATGGCAGACCAAAGGGATAGAGATATGATTCTGTCAATCCTAGGGGGAGTAACGGATTCGTCGAACGTGGCCCGCACTTCGTCGGCCCCCGGACTGAGTTCGTCGACCTCGACTGGGATTCGCCGACCGCGGGGACTCTGGAAGAAATCTGGCTCGCCTATCTTCTTGTGATCTTTCGGCAGGATTCCCGCTCGCTCGCCTCCTTGCAAGCGTTCGACGAGTACCTGGCTTGCTCGCCTTCTTGCGGGTCGACCTTGAGACTCTGGCTCGCGGGAACTTGACGCGCGCCTCCTCCCGCGGGTGACCTTTGATAGATCTGGTCCTCCCCTTTGGGCGAATGGCCTGCGGAGACCTCGTTTGTACTCCTGCCCCACTCGCACTCTCGACTCGCTCGCCTTCTCGCGATCAGCTGGCTAAGTGCTCGTCCCAGCGGGTCCGCTGAGACGGGATCGTCGAGCGCTGTTTGGATTTCGTCGAGCGCTGTTAATTTTGCTCTTTCTCTTATTTTCTGCCTATTGTCATACATATATCCCGAGAACCTGACTCGCGTCACTTTCATTTGATCATCCACTAGGCGAATATTGGGGTTGTACACAATCCCCGCTCTTCGCGAGGCTATATGGGCTCGCGAAGAATCATCCAACCCTTGATATTCGCCGACCCTCTTGGTGACGTGGCGAGAATCTTTCGGTGGGCCCCATGCCCACTACTATAAATACCACTCTCCCTGGCCGTCATTCAAACTTTTTATTCTTTTCTATCTTTTCATACTCGCCGCGGGTCCCAACGCGATGTCGAAAAAAGACGAGATGTTGGCTCGCCTAAAGGCCTCGCAAGCGGCCCAGAAGGTTAAACCGCTGTCATCGCCTCCTGGAATTCTCCGCGATGCTCTCCGCCTCCGCCTTCCCTAAGAACGACAAAGGCTGTTCGGCGCGCGGCTGGTGGGGGAGGGTCTTCTTCTTCGCCGCACTCCCCTGATGAAGGGCTCGCCTCGCAGGTATTATCGCCAAGCTCGCTCGTTTGATGTTCTTCCCTTTTGACCTTATTTATCCTATTCGCAGAATGATCCCCCGGACGAGAGCGCCTTGGGAAGGTCAATCACGGAGATCCGTTTCCCCTCTACGGGTGGAGCTGACGCTCTTCTTGTGGGTGCGAAAACCGTCGGCCGACAGGACTCGCCTTCGCAACGAAGTGAGCGGCCTACCTCGTCTTCTTTCACGTCTCTTGATTCGTTAAAACCATACTTACTTTTTGTGCAGTGTCCCCCATCGCGGCACCAGAGGAACAAGTTCCTCCTCCGGCGAACTCACCCATCATGCCAAATCAGACCATCCTAACTCCTGGATTCGTCTTACTGGGTCAGAGGAGCCCAGGGGGGACGTTGATTGCCGAGTCTGGACTTGGCTCCAGACCCGCGCTCGCCTCCGGTCAGGGTAAGGCCCTCACCCTTGCCTTTATTGAAGCATTCCGAGGCCAGCCGGACACCTCCCTCCAGCGGCCCAGTACTCAAATTCCTCCACTAGGTTAGACTGTCACCACTGAGTGTTGTTTTTCACTTTGTCGTTGATTCCTACTTCGCAGGTAATCCTACGACCCCTCTCTCCGAGTCTGAATCTGGAGCATTGGAGATTTCTCCACCCCCCTCGCCGAGTCAGGTCGCCGACTTTCTGGGGGATCCCAGCGATCCAGAGCGGATGAAGAGGCGGGTCACTAAGATATTCCAGAAGCATACCACTCTGCTGAGGGATCTTCATGAGCAGAATCGGCTGGATCGGCTCGCCAATGAAGAAAGGTTCGTCGCGATGGAGGACGCGAATGCGCGCGTTCTTGCTGAGATACGGCCGACCGATCATGGTGACGCGACCTCCCCCGGGGTGTATATTGCTCGTATCGATGACTACATGCGGCTGACGAGCCAGGCGAACCGGTCACTCCGCGAGTATCACTACCCGCGAGTTCCCCCTCGCTCTGGTGTCCGGGGTCGCGGTCACTGGAAATGGCTGCGATATTGAGGACCCCAGTATTGCTTTTTATTGCTTTTCTTTCCCTCTCCTCTTCGATAGGAGGTGCTGCGAACAATTTTTATGAATTTGTAATAATGATACTTTGATTCGCTTGCGAGCCCTTTATTTTTTCTGATCTTTTCTTTCACCCTACCTGGCTCGCTCTTGCGCGGATTGTGTTTATGTTTCTGTTACTCGCACTCGCGTACTGCCCCTACATATTTATGATTTATTATTTAGCGCCATCTCGCCAATGGGATAAAGCTTCGACAGGGTGTCGACTCGCCGGGAGCGACTAGGATACTTAGAGGCGGAAAAGTACCGCGCGAATCCGCTATCCGCAGATTCCGACGCTTCGACTCCTTCCCGCCTTTTTTATTTCTATAAATAGCCGACCTTTTTTCCTTTCAACCACCGCATTTACTGTTACTCCCTCGCGCTCTCTCTCCTTCTGTTTCTCTCGCAGATCTAGCTCACCCCCGCGACCTTTGTGATTCCGTGGATCCCAGACACCATGGTCGGCGAGGCGGAAGCTGAGGGGCGATCCAAGTGTGCCAGGGCCTTCCTTGACGACATCTTCTATTGCGCCAACCTTTCGAAGGAGGAGTACCAGGCCGCCGCCGACCAGTTCATCCACTCCGGTTTCGTGGCTCGCTGCCCTACCAATAGGGATACCATTAGCGACCCACACCCCGACGAGCTCGCGATTCCCGTTGCCCATTTCGAAAACGGGTTGCGACTCCCACTCTGGCCGGAAGTGCGCCAGGTATATTTATTTCTCACCCCTTGTATCCCTGACTTGCTTTGCGAATGGCGCTTAAACTTTGTCGACCTTTCCAGGTGCTCAAGTATTTCGGCGTTCTGCCGAGCCAACTAACGCCGAACGCGATCGCCGTGGTGGTCGCGTTCGCCAGTTATCTCATGGCGGAGAGGATCGAGTTCAGCCTACTCGTCTTCCGCAAGGTCTTTTCATTCCGCGCGTATAGAGACGGGACGGCTCACTTCGCGAGCCAGCATGTCACCGTCTGCGAGACGGTGAACAAATCTCATTATTGGACGCAGAAGTTCGTCCTGGTGAAGGGTCCCTTCGGCAACGTCTCCTACACCCCTACCCAGTGAGACGAGGCTGCCTACCGCCCTCCTACCTCGCTAGGGGGTTGTGATGCGGCCCTGTACCAGTACCTTAAAGGAAAAAACTTCGAGGTCGCCTTCCTCCGAGAGCGAGTGGACCTCCTGCCACCCGTCCTTCCGGGAGAAGGTTTGACTCGCACCCGTCAACTTTCTTACTCCCTCCTCCTTCGATCGTCTAACGTTCCCCATTATCTTTGCAGGAGAGCATGAACTCCCTCTCAATCCACCTCATGCGCCTCCCTCTTCCCTTACCTCCAGCTCGCTCGTGCGTGTGGCCGCCGAGGCCTGCCGCGACGTCCCGAGTTCTTCGCCGGGAAGGAAGCGCCCTCCCCCCCAACGCCGACCTGCCTCATAGGGGGCGGTGAAGAAGAACAAGAAGGCTCCCTCTGCTGCCAAGGCGAAGGAGGTCGTGGACCTGTCTGATCTCGATCTCCCCTCTCCTTCTGCTGCGGATCAGGAGCTCGTCAAAGAGGGGGCGAGCCAGGGGAGACGGCCGCCAGGCCCAAGCCGTCGAGCCATACTAACTTCGGGCTCGGCATGAAGCTGGTGGATGCGGTCGGCGAACCGGTGCTCGCGTGGGATCCCGACCAGAACAAGGTCGCCTGCTCCTCTCTACTCCCTTCCTGGGTAGAGGACGGCAAGGCCGGAGGTGAGGCGTTCGCCCTCGCCTTCGGCCTCTACGGTCGCGAGGACGACTCCCTCTTTCGGTCCTTCATGCCGAGGGGTGTCGTATATGAGGCGATGCGAGCCCAATTCCGGGAGATGGAGCTAACCCACATGGTGGGTCGCCGATACCTCACGGTGGATAGGGAGATCAAGGAGCTCAACGTCGAGCTCCAGAAGTCCGCAGATGAAGTCGCGGAGCTTAAGGGGAAAGAGGCCTTATCAGAGGGCCTCCTCGCCAGTCTTCAAGGCGGCCTGGTAAGTAGTGCTCTGCGGAAGTCTTTTTCAGTTCGGCTTTGCTCTTTTCTCACTAACCCGCCTTTTTGCAGGATGCCGAGTCCGTCAGCCAGCTTCACACGCGGATTGCTGACTTGGAGCTGGAGAACACCTGCCTCAATGCCCAGGTCCACGATCTGACCTCGGCGGTGCTACCTGATACGCCTGAAACCGGTGTGTATTTTAAAACGCAAGAGCACATGCCGTGTCAAGTAATAAAGTGAGAATCGAGATCGTTTCCACGGAGAGGTGGGTGATTTAGTGCTTGCAATTACTAGTGCTGCCTTTTCTTTAAATTCAAGCGGAATAATATGATGGTTCAAAGTAACAAAAATTAGGAAATAAAACTTCTAATTACGGGGTTTAAACTAGAGAAACGGAAGAAAAATACTTTATTATCAGCGATCAAAGATAATCTTGTATCATGATTTCCTAAGTCTAGTGTGACAAGCCCTTGAAGATAGTTTTGCGATGATGAGTGGTGACACGTCTTGCAACGATTTTAGAATAGAAATCCGTACCTCTCGATATCGGATGTCCCTAGTTCTCTATTACTCCGGAGATGAAATAAGAACCGCATAAAGGATGAAAACCAAAGTTGCTAGTATCAAGAGGAAATCTCTTTCTCCCTTCAAATACTATACCGAATCCACGATATACTTACGCGACTCCTCTCTCGATTTATGAAGCGCAGTAAAAAGATAAAATCTTGGCCAGAGATTTCAAAATAAAGATCATGAATTAAGCACAAACATTCACCAATCAATCACAAATCCAGAAATTTAAGAAATCGTTATCACACTTGACGAAGTACTCTCACAATACAAGATTAAAACAAATTAGTTCATCACGATGGAGGAAGAACACCACAAAATAAGAAAGATCTTACAGTGCATGGTGTATAAAACGATGAAACAGCGCAGGAATTCAGCCAACGAAGAGTGCCGAACCGCTCCGCCTCCAAGATCCGGGCAAACCTAGCCTTCTTCCTCCTCTTTTTCGAATTTCTCCTCCTCTTTTTCGAGTTCTTTTTCTCTTCTCTAAAAACTCCCTAATATCCTTCTCCAGATCTCCATTTAATCCCTCCAAATACTGCTAAATACGTCCCGCGCGGTTCCCAAGGGGCGCCACCTTCCAATTTTGCTGATGGCGGTTGTTTTGAAATTTCGGAATTTTGAATTCGCCGAAAAGTTGCAACCTTCATTTTCTGCGCGTTGCAACCTTTCTCCAGGACATGTGCATTTTGGCTGTTTTCCTTTTCCAATCTGATTCCTTTGGCAAACCTGTTAATAAAACAATGGAAAAAAAGACTAACTTAGCCTTGAATTTAATAACCAAACATTTACTTACATTTTTATCATATTTTAGATTTATTCAAGCCAGATTAGCCCAGTATTTCGTCAGAAATAATGGCCTAGACAACTTCTTTTTAGAAGTTATCACACCCCCACACTTGAACCTTTGCTAGGCCCGAGCAAAGAGAAATAACATCCCAATAATTAGGTGTCCGATAATTGTCACACCACAAATTAAAATGCTCCACACTTAACCGGAATTAATCAAAGATACTCAAGAAGTTCGCTTTACTCAACTGATAAGCTTGTAAATCATTAAGAGTTCAAACATCACAAATTCATTAGCTTGATAAAAGATAAAGCACCATTAAGAATTTTAGTGTTGTGTGTGTGTCTTCTTCAAAATTATTTACTCCCCCGCACTTTTTCATTGAACCTCCGCAATAATCTGGAAAGGTAAGAATAAGCTAAGTCTTTGTGCTAGCGTCGACACAAATTAGCAGCTTACGTGAATGTAGGTTTAGCTTTGGCTTGATTAGCAATTCTTAAACAGGCTTTGATAGTAGTGGCATGGTAATTCCTTAGTTAGTAATCATAATAATTCACCATATTATGAGGGTTGATCAACACACATTTTTTTTTTAATTAACCACAGTTGGGATCATTCCGGGTATAAGTGTACATACCTAGGCCACGTATCACTATGATGCTCTTTTTCTTTTATTAAATCATAGTTGGGATCATTCCAAACATACACATCGCATGCTTAGGCCGCATATCACTATGACTTTTAACCACTTTTTTTTTATTTCATCATAGTCGGGATCATTCCAAGTATGTATACATATACCCAGGCCGCATATCACTATGACTTATATATTAAGAATAAACCACCCATAATAGGCTAACTTATTATGATACAACTAGTGAGCATATAGGGAATTTGGTCATTCAGTAGTGGATAGCAAAATGATACAGAACCAGTCAAAGAATCTCATGAAAGATCAAATTGGTTTAGCTACTAAAATATTATCTTGGCTCACCACATTAACTTAGTTCTTACTCACCCCCCCCTTCTTATTTTTAGAATTCCACATCAAAAGATTTCGAAGAAGTAAACTAAAGTTGAAGAAGGTTGTGCATGGATCAAACGCTTAAGAGTGCTTTACCCAAAAAAAATCTTGCTAATGTCAAATTCAAAATCTGAACTCCTAGGATTTCCTAGCCATACCAGTTAATTATCATTGAACATCAAGAATAGCATATCGACTAAGTACGGTCATCATACAGATTATTAAAATCATGAGTGATCAAATTACCTAACCACACTTAAAGTCTTGCTGGACCCTAGCAAGGTTGCTGTGTTACTAAATAAAATTCCTTCTCAATAAATTGAAACGATGCCAGCATATAAAAGAATTGCGGTAAATAGAATTGAAACGGAAGTACTCCCCTAAAATTTCTGAAGTAGACCGTCTGTAGCAGTGGTTGTCCTTACTCCGTCCAATTCTTTGCTTGGAGAGCTTCTCTAGCGAATCCCGATTTCAAAACAACAACCTGTCACTTGCAAGCATGTATATATAGAAAAAGGGTGAAAGTGGCATATGTTAAAATGTAGAACATTAAAAACTGATAACAACTCCAACTCAAGCATATAATAACCATAGAAGTCTTATAATAGACACTTGTATATTTTCCACTTCAGTCTAAAGCATTCACAGATATAGGTAAGCAAGCAAAAGCTGACAGACTATATTGTCTTAAACGTAAAATGCATACTCAAAACGCAAAAATTGTCTTAAAAATAAACTTGAAATGCATAAGATCATCAGCAGATCTCAATCATCACCGTCCTCGTCCATCGTAATTCGCCAAACTGACAACTAACCGAAAATCCAACTATCTTACTTAACAAAAACTAGAACTAAACATAAATGATGGGTTGCCTCCCACCTAGCGCCTAATTTACCGTCCTGGCGGGACGGTACTAAATTAGTGGAACGTTACGCACGATACAACTCGATTTACGTCACCTCCCTCATACAACTTCAGTCTTTCTCCATTCACTTTAAACTCGGTCCCATCGACTTCATTTTGAATAGTCACCGCCCCGTAAGAATGTACTGTTTTCACTTTAAATGGTCCTGACCAACGTGACTTCAGCTTCCCAGGAAATAATTTCAGGCGAGAGTTGAATAGAAGAACAAGTTGACCTGGCTCAAAGTATTTTTCCTTCATTCTTCGGTCGTGCCACCTTTTTGTGCGTTCTTTATAAATTCTAGCATTTTCATATGCTTGCATTCGAATCTCCTCTAATTCGTTCAACTGCAGAAGTCTCTTCTTGCCGGCCTCACGAAAATCATAATTTATTTTCTTGATTGCCCAGAATGCCCGATGCTCTAACTCTAGAGGCAAATGGCAGGACTTTCCATAGACCATACGGTATGGGGTTAGCCCAATGGGAGTTTTGAAAGCAGTACGGTATGCCCATAATGCATCCGCAAGCTTTTGTGACCAGTCTCTCCGGTTGGTACTCACCGTTTTTTCTAGAATCTTCTTTATCTCCCTGTTGGAAACTTCCGCTAATCCATTCGTTTGGGGATGGTATGCTAGAGCGACTTTATGCGTTATTCCGAATTTGTTTAGGAGCGCAGTGAATTGGTGGTTACAAAAATGACTCCCTCCGTCACTAAGGATAGCCCTTGGGGTTCCGAATCGATTGAATATATGGTTTTTTAGAAAATTCAGTACAACTTTGCCGTCGTTCTTAGGGGTCGCTATCGCCTCCACCCATTTAGACACATAGTCTACTGCCAATAATATATATAAATTACCATTCGAGTTCACGAACGGACCCATAAAATCTATTCCCCATACGTCAAATAATTCTACTTCTAACATTATGTTCATGGGCATTCCTTCATTCCTATGTATGTTCTCACTTCGTTGACATCTATCGCATTGTTTCACAAATTCAGTCGCATCCCGAAAGAGAGTAGGCCAAAAGAATCCGGCCTCTAACACCTTCATTGCCGTCCTAGTCCCCTTGAAATGACCTCCATAAGGAGAACTATGACACTTCTCTAATATCGCTCTCATTTCCCACTCTGGTATGCATCTCCTCACGATTCCATCAGCACCCACCTTGAACAACAAGGGGTCATCCCACAGGTATGACCGTACCTGGTGCAAGAATTTTTTTCTTTGTTGATATGTAAATTCGGGAGGTATAATATTGCTCACTAAATAGTTTACGATATCAGCGTACCATGGCGTAATATTCTCCGAAATAGCTAGTAGCTGCTCATCAGGAAATCTCTCTTCCACTTCAGAATTCAGTGTCAGCTGTGTACTCTCAATCCTAGATAAGTGATCTGCAACCGGATTGTCCGTTCCTTTCCTATCTTTAATCTCAACATCAAACTCCTGTAAGAGAAGGACCCATCGAATCAAACGTGGTTTTGAGTCTCGCTTCTCCATAAGATAACGGATCGCTGTGTGATCGGTGTACACAATAACCTTCGAACATAAGAGATACGATCGAAATTTTTCGAATGCGAATACCACCGCCAATAGCTCCTTTTCGGTGGTAGTGTAGTTGGTTTGGGCCTCGATTAGGGTCTTACTAGCATAAGCGATCGTGTGAAATATCTTCCCTCTCACTTGTCCCAAGAACACTCCTACCGCGTAATTGCTCGCGTCACACATCAAGATAAATGGTTCTTCCCAATCCGGTGTTACAACAATCGGAGCGGTGGTTAAATGATATTTGAGTTCGTCGAACGCTCTCAAGCAATCATTACTAAAAGCAAATTTTGCATCCTTCTCTAGAAGTCCACTCAAAGATTTAGCTATTTTTGCGAAGTCCTTGATGAATCTTCTATAGAAGCCTGCGTGTCCAAGGAAGCTTCGTAGCATTTTCACATTTTTGGGTGGAAGTAACTTTTCTATCACATCTAGTTTTGCTTTGTCTACCCCCAACCCAGTCCTGGATACGTGATGACCCAACACAATGCCTTCACGAACCATAAAATGGCATTTCTCCCAATTCAATACTAGGTTCGTCTCTACACAACGTGTGAGTACCTTCTCCAAACACTCTAAGCACGCATCAAATGATTTCCCAAAGATGGAAAAATCATCCATAAAAATTTCAATACCATCGTCCATAATATCCGAGAAAATGGCAATCATACATCGTTGAAAGGTGGCCGGTGCGTTGCACAAACCAAAAGGCATCCTCCTAAATGCGAAAGTCCCATACGGGCAGGTGAAGGTAGTCTTTTCTTGATCGTCAGGATCTACAGTAATTTGATTATAACCTGAGTATCCATCTAGAAAACAGAAAAAATCATTCCCTGCTAACTTATCTAGGACTTGGTCAATGAAAGGTAAAGGGAAGTGATCTTTTCTTGTGGCTTTATTTAGTTTCCTGTAGTCCATACAAATACGCCACCCAGTAATAGTCCTAGTGGATACTGTCTCACCCCTCTCATTCTTTATCACCGTCATCCCTCCTTTCTTGGGGACACATTGCACTGGGGAAACCCAAGAGCTATCCGAGATAGGATATATGATTCCCGCATCCAACCATTTAATAATTTCCTTTTTCACAACTTCCTTCATAGGCGGACTCAAACGACGTTGATGTTCTACTGATCCTTTAAAGGATTCCTCCAAGAGAATTTTATGCATACACAGAGAAGGGCTAATTCCCCTAATGTCCGCTATTGTCCAACCTATGGCTAGCTTAAATTGCTTTAATAAACTTATTAATTTATTTTGTTGTTCAGGGAGCAATTTGGAGTTCACTATGATTGGCAATGTGTTATTTTCTCCTAAATATGCATAGGTAAGATGTTCGGGAAGAGGTTTCATTTCTACGGTAGGAGGACTGATGATAGAGGGTTTATTCATCAATGAATTCTCCGGCATCTCAAGAGATTCCGGCTTACGAAAAAAAATAGGTTGACGTTCAAAGATTTGTAAACACTCATGAATTTCTTCTTCTTCGTCGGAACTTTCATCTTGAGTTAATAGTCGTGCCAACATATCATCTTGATCACCTAATTTAAATTTCAAGTTACAATCATAGAGTGATATGTTATTTACTTCTTCCATACCATCTTCTTCTCTATGTGGAAACTTCATTGCTTTTAGCACGTTAAAAGTGACATGCTCATCATTGACTCTCATGGTCAACTCCCCCTTCTGCACATCTATCAAAGTCCTTCCCGTGGCTAAGAAAGGTCTCCCTATGATAATGGGAACCTCCTTATCTTCCTCCATATCTAAGACAACGAAATCCGCAGGAAAAATAAACTTGTCCACTTTTACTAAGACATCTTCCACTATTCCTTTTGGGAAAGCAAGGGTTCTATCAGCCAATTGCAAGGTGATGAAGGTCTTAGCGATTTCTCCTAAACCAAGCTTCCTATAGATCGAGAACGGCATCAAATTGATGCTCGCACCAAGATCACATAATGCCTTTCCCTCGAATTGGTACCCTATGGAGCATGGTATGGTGAAATTCCCCGGATCTTTCAATTTAGGCGGGAGTTTCTTTTGAAGAATAGCACTACACTCCTGCGTGAGTGATACCGTCTCATTTGCTCCTAATTTCCTCTTCTTAGATAAAATGTCTTTCATGAACTTTACGTAGCTTGGCATTTGCTCCAAAGCTTCCGCGAAAGGAATATTAATTTGCAGTTTTTTAAATTTTTCTATAAATTTTTGGAACTGTTGATCAAGCTTGCTCTTCTTTAACCGTTGAGGGAATGGTGGTGGTGGATAGACTTTTACGTTATCATTTCTCTTTTTATCTTCATTGATTGATTTTCTCTTGGTCTCTCCTAATACTTCCACTACTCCTTCCTTTTCATTCTCATTCTCTTCTAACTTATCATTAGGAACACTAGGACTATCGATCTCCAACTCCTTCTCTTCGCCATCCTGTTCCTCTTCTTCATTCTTAGACCTACCCACTAATTCTTTACCACTCCGTAAAGTGACAGCTTTGCATTGAGGATTATCTCCCTTCGGATTCGGGGTCGTATCCGTAGGAAGTGACCCTTGGGGTCTAAGACTCAAAGCATTAGCAATTTGACCTAACTGTGATTCAATGACACGCAATGACCCCTCTAAACTAGAAATGCGAGCATCCCTCTTCTGCATGGATTCTATAAGTACCTCATCCGATAATTTCCTATATGACCCTTGTGGATTATAATTATTGTTTTGGGGTGGATGAGGGTTTGAGTTAAATCCGGGTGGATGTGTCACTCCGGAATTATTCTTCCATGAGAAATTTGGATGATTACGCAATTCCGGGTTATAATAGTTTGTGACCACATTGTTATGTCTCGGTTGTCCACCTATATAATTAATTTCCTCATTATGACCAATAAGTTGTTCAACCGTGAGTGATTGGTTCATGGGTGTTGAAGGGGTAACAATGCTATTGACATGTGAGTGTGGTTGGGCTTGATTCAAAGTCAAAGCATCTAATCGCTTATTCATAGAGTTGAACTGTGCAGTGATTTGTGCGGCGAAAGAAGTGAGTTGATCAACTTGGTGAAGACCTGGTGTCAAGGATGAACCTTGTCGTTCAGATGAATGATAATTATTAGACGATAAGTCGTCTAGGATCGCATAGGCATCCGAAGGATATTTATTCATTAAAGATCCTCCCGCAGCTCCATCCACTTGAATCATAGTAGATGTCTGAAGCCCGTTGTAGAAGGTCCACACCTGTTGGTGAATGGCTAGGCCATGGTGTGGACACTTCCGCAATAGTTCTTTGAAACGTTCCCATGCGTCATAAAGTGTTTCCCCATTCCCTTGCACAAACGTGGATATGTCTCGCATAAGCTTGGCCGTTTTAGATGGAGGAAAGTACTTGGCTAAAAATTTTTCCATTAATGTTGCCCAAGTTGTGATAGACGCATTAGGCATAGAGTTTAACCAATCTTTTGTTTTACCCTCTAATGAAAAAGGGAAAAGGCGTAATTTAATAGCTTCATCTGAAGCACCGTTGATCTTAAATGTCTCGCAAATTTCTATAAACGTCCTTAGATGTGAGTTGGGGTCTTCGTGATTTAGTCCGCCAAATTTACTATTTTGAACTAAATGCATGGCAGTAGGTTCTATTCTGAAGTTATTAGCTTCAATGGCAGGCCTAGCTATACTAAATTGGACTCCCCCTCGATAAGGCATGTTATAGTCACGACAGGTTCTCCTAATTTCAGCAGGTTGACCATTCTGATCGACTTGACCTTCTTGTCCTACATCCTCCTGATGATTTTCATCGTTAACATTTTGCTGATTAAGATTCATGGTTGAGGAGTTAAATTGTTCTACTCGAGTTGCTTTCCTATTTTGTCTACACGTCCGCTCAATCTCTAGATTTAAAGGCAATAGTTCAGATAATCGATATCGGGACATGCACTAACAAAACAAGCATAATAAAGATAAACAAAGCAAAAGAAAACAGAACAGAAATAAAAACTTGATCTCTAAATACTCCGGATTTACTAATATTGCAAGAAAAACACTAAATTGTTCGCACCTCCCCGGCAACGGCGCCAAAAACTTGATACGCCCGAAACCGGTGTGTATTTTAAAACGCAAGAGCATGTGCCGTGTCAAGTAATAAAGTGAGAATCGAGATCGTTTCCACGGAGAGGTGGGTGATTTAGTGCTTGCAATTACTAGTGCTGCCTTTTCTTTAAATTCAAGCGGAATAATATGATGGTTCAAAGTAACAAAAATTAGGAAATAAAACTTCTAATTACGGGGTTTAAACTAGAGAAACGGAAGAAAAATACTTTATTATCAGCGATCAAAGATAATCTTGTATCATGATTTCCTAAGTCTAGTGTGACAAGTCCTTGAAGATAATTTTGCGATGATGAGTGGTGACACGTCTTGCAACGATTTTAGAATAGAAATCCGTACCTCTCGATATCGGAAGTCCCTAGTTCTCTATTACTCCGGAGATGAAATAAGAACCGCATAAAGGATGAAAACCAAAGTTGCTAGTATCAAGAGGAAATCTTTTTCTCCCTTCAAATACTATACCGAATCCACGATATACTTACGCGACTCCTCTCTCGATTTATGAAGCGCAGTAAAAAGATAAAATCTTGGCCAGAGATTTCAAAATAAAGATCATGAATTAAGCACAAACATTCACCAATCAATCACAAATCCAGAAATTTAAGAAATCGTTATCACACTTGACGAAGTACTCTCACAATACAAGATTAAAACAAATTAGTTCATCACGATGGAGGAAGAACACCACAAAATAAGAAAGATCTTACAGTGCATGGTGTATAAAACGATGAAACAGCGCAGGAATTCAGCCAACGAAGAGTGCCGAACCGCTCCGCCTCCAAGATCCGGGCAAACCTAGCCTTCTTCCTCCTCTTTTTCGAATTTCTCCTCCTCTTTTTCGAGTTCTTTTTCTCTTCTCTAAAAACTCCCTAATATCCTTCTCCAGATCTCCATTTAATCCCTCCAAATACTGCTAAATACGTCCCACGCGGTTCCCAAGGGGCGCCACCTTCCAATTTTGCTGATGGCGGTTGTTTTGAAATTTCGGAATTTTGAATTCGCCGAAAAGTTGCAACCTTCATTTTCTGCGCGTTGCAACCTTTCTCCAGGACATGTGCATTTTGGCTGTTTTCCTTTTCCAATCCGATTCCTTTGGCAAACCTGTTAATAAAACAATGGAAAAAAAGACTAACTTAGCCTTGAATTTAATAACCAAACATTTACTTACATTTTTATCATATTTTAGATTTATTCAAGCCAGATTAGCCCAGTATTTCGTCAGAAATAATGGCCTAGACAACTTCTTTTTAGAAGTTATCACTACCTCCCCTTCCTCCGCGAGCCGGGACTCGCGGTCAGTCGCGGGAAGAGAAGGAAGCCGACCGCAAGAGGTCGACGGAGATCGCGGAGCTCGTCCTCGGCATTCTCAAAGGAGCTGGCATGATCATTCCTGACGCCATGGAGTTCACCGCGGAGGAAGTCGTTCCAGACTTGTTCGCGCCTATCTCTGAGGCGGAGGGTCGAGAGAGCGACTGAAGAGCCGCCTGGCAAGCCGCCTTGATTTTTCTTTTTGTTGATAATGTAAAAGTTTTTCTTTCTTTTTGTTTCTGGCGAGACCGCCGCTGGATTGTAATCTTTTGTGGGGAATGAAAGGGAATGTTTTATCAATCTTTTCCTGCATTATCGTTTTATTTATGATTCGCATGCGATCTTTTCTACCGTGTTCGCGCAATCTTAATTTTCTTATGTTCGTGTCTGTAGACCTTTGTTCGACGTTCGCGCCCACCTCTCTTTTATTGGCGGCTTTTTCCTCATTTCGTTGTATCCAGGTCGCTCTCGCATACCTTCCTTCCGCGGCGTCGCTAGGACTCAGGTTGTAGGATCTTATCCCTGTCTGGGATGTGCCTCGCTGGGGAGCCTTACGGGAGGGGTCTATATTAGCCTACCTCGTTCGCGCTCACTCCTTGCGAGCTCCTATCGTTATCCGCAGAGCACCGCGGAAACGGACTCCCCCGGCTTGCTGTCCTTGTTCGCTTCGCTATCGTTCGTGAGTGACCTTGTGAGCCGCCGGCTCTGTTGCCCTGCTGCGAGTGACTCTCGTATGCGAGCGGGTCTTCGGTCTCGCCTCGCCCAGGTCTTGAGGTCGCTTGTGAGCCAGACCTCCTGTCGTGAGTATCTTATTTATCTGCCCCAACCATTTGTGACTTTGCCAGCCTCTCCGGAGATCAACCTGAACCTCCCTTCTGGTGAGAGCCCGGGAGCGGAATCGATCTAGGGCATTCCAGCAGAAAAACTTGTCACCGTGCCAGCCTCTCCAGAGATCAACCTGAACCCCCCGTCTAGTGAGAGCCCGGGAGCGGAATCGATCTGAGGCATTCCAGCATAAACTCGTCACCGTGCCAGCCTCTCCAGAGATCAACCTGAACCCCCCGTCTAGTGAGATCCCGGGAGCGGAATCGATCTGGGGTATTCCAGCATAAACTCGTCACCGTGCCAGCCTCTCCAGAGATCAACCTGAACCCCCCGTCTAGTGAGAGCCCGGGAGCGGAATCGATCTGGGGCATTCCAGCGTAAAAACTTGTCACCGTGCCAGCCTCTCCAGAGATCAACTTGAACCCCTCGTCTAGTGAGTGCCCGGGAGCGGAATCGATCTGGGGCATTCCAGCATAAACTCATCACCGTGCCAACCTCTCCAGAGATCAACCTGAACCCCCCGTCTAGTGAGAGCCCAGGAGCAGAATCGATCTGGGGCATTCCAGCATAAACTCGTCACCGTGCCAGCCTCTCCAGAGATCAACCTGAACCCCTCGTCTAGTGAGAGCCCGGGAGCGGAATCGATCTGGGGCATTCCAGCGTACAAACTTGTCACAGTGCCAGCCTCTCCAGAGATCAACCTGAACCCTCCGTCTAGTGTGAGCACGGGAGCGGAATCGATCTGGGGCATTCCAGCATAAACTCGTCACCGTGCCAGCCTCTCCAGAGATCAACCTGAACCCCCCGTCTAGTGAGAGCCCGGGAGCGGAATCGATCTGGGGCATTCCAGCGTAAAAACTTGTCACCGTGCCAGCCTCTCCAGAGATCAACCTGAACCCCCCGTCTAGTGGGAGCCCGGGAGCGGAATCGATCTGGGGCATTCCAGCGTAAAAACTTGTCACCGTGCCAGCCTCTACAGAGATCAACCTGAACCCCCCGTCTAGTGAGAGCCCGGGAGCGGAATAGATCTGGGGCATTCCAGCGTAAAAACTATTTGAGACCTGCCAAAGGATTGCTCCAAAATGCATGTGTTGAGTAGGAAATATGGAAAATCAACTACATAAAAAAAGGCTAAGGGTAAAACCTTTCTAAATCATCTCCACTCCTTGCTCGGCCAAGAGGTACCCCTTCCACATCCCGGAGGTGGTATCCACCGACCTGAGCACTTCACTTACAAGGTAAGGTCCTTCCCAATTGGGTTCTAGCTTGCCAACCGCGGATCCTCTCCCGGCCGCATCAACTTTCTTTAGCACTAGGTCTCCTTTTTCGAAGTGTTTTATTCGGATGTGCTTGTCGAAATATCGGGCCCTTCGTCGCTTGATTTCTTCCTGCCTGATGGTGGCCTGGTCCCGGAGTTCCTCCACCAGGTCCAAGGATAGACTTTGTTCCTTGTCATTGGCCACTAGCCATTCTTCATCCCCTCCACCTGCGGCGATCATCCTGGGGGTTTTTACTTCAAATTCGATGGGTATGACCGCTTCGGACCCGTGAGAAAGCTTGAACGGGGTCTCTCCGGTGGCGGTGTTTGGGGTAGTCCTGAGTGCCCAGAGGACGGAGGGTAGCTGCTCCACCCAGTTCCCCCGGAGGTTCTCCACCTTCTTCTTCAGTAGGTTGACGATCACTTTGTTTACCGCCTCCACCTGGCCATTGCTTCTCGGGTGGTGAACCGATGCAAACCTGAGGTCGACGCCAAGCTGGGTGCAGAAGCTAACGAATTCTTCGCTAGCAAATTGCGGCCCATTGTCCGTCACGATAGCCAGGGGGATACCGTGCCTGCAGATTATTTATCCCCATACAAAATTCCTCACAACTTGAGATGTTACCTTGGCGAGCGCCTTCACTTCTACCTATTTGGAGAAATAATAGATCATGACCAGTAAGAACCTTCTTTGGCCGCTAGCTTGAGGGAAAGGGCCGACTAGGTCCAACCCCCATATGGCGAAGGGCCAGGGAGCAGTGATGGTTCGGAGTCTCTAAGCTGGGAGGAGTTGGAGTAGAGCATAGAGTTGGCACTTTGAACACCTCCTTGCGAACTCCGCCGCATCCTTGCTGAGGGTGGGCCAGAAGTAGCCTTGTCTCAACACCCTTCCTTCCAGAGTTCGGCTCCCGGAGTGACTCCCACACTCCCCAGAGTGAATTTCTTCTAGGACTCTCGGAACCTCCTCCTCTGAAACACAACGGGCCAGGAGTCCCGAGAGAGTCTTCCTGTACAGCCCTCCTGCATGCAAAGAGTAATAAGCCGACTTATACCTGAAGCGTCGCCTGTCTATGTCTCCTTCGGGGAACTTCCTTGATGTTAAGAAAGAGATGAAGGGATCCATCCACGAGAACCGTTGATCCACCTCCATCAGTTCTCCTTCCTCGATAGAGGGCCGGAAGAGTTCTGAAACCGTTCCTCCTGTTCGCGGGCCGAACCTGGCCAGGAGGTCCGCGGGGGTGCTCTCTTCCCTCGGCACGTGTTTGATAGAGAAAGTGTGGAATTGCCCGATGACTCCCTTGACCTTCTCCAAGTATCGCAGAAGAGTCGGGTCCTTTGCCTCGAGCTCTCCCTTGACTTGGCATGCTATCACCATGGAGTCCGTCGAGACCTCCACATCTTGCACCCCCAGCTCTCGAGCTAACCGCATGCCTACTATCACTGCCTCGTACTCCGCTTGGTTGTTGGTAATTGGGAAATGGATGTTCAGGGCTTGCTCGATTTTTGTCCCTTGGGGACTCACTAGGATGATCCCCCCCCCCCCCCCCCCCCCCCGTAAGAGTGCTTTCCTTAGGCACCATCCACCAACATCCTCCATGCCACTGGGGGAGGCGGTTCATGTTCCCCCACCTTGGTCGTGTAGTCGGCCATGAAGTCTGCCACCGCTTGGGCCTTGATTGATGTCCTGGGTATGAACGTAATATCGAACTCGCTCAGCTCCACAGACCATTTTGCCAATCTTCACGCGTGTTCCACCCCTTCCATGATTTTGCGAAGCGGGTGGTCTGTCACTACTTTGATGGAGTGTGCCTGAAAATAGGGTCGGAGCCTCCGCGCCGCCACCACTAATGCGAAAGCCAACTTCTCTAAGATTGGATATCGGAGCTCCGCCTTCTTCAGCACTCGGCTGACATAGTTGACAAGGAATTGTTTTCTCCCCTCCTCCCGGACCAACACAGCACTCACTACCTCCGACCCTACTCCCAGGTATAGGGATAGGTCTTCTCCTGATCTCGGCCCTTGGAGTAGGGGGGTTTGGGTGAGCTGTTCTTTCAAGGCTTGGAAGGCTCCCTCGCATTCCGAAGTCCATTCAAACTTTTTGTTGCCCCTTAGTGCCTTAAAGAAGGGCGCACACTTCTCCCCCGCCTTGGAGAGGAACTTGCTGAGTCCGGCCAGCTTCCCTGTGAGGCTCTGAACCTCCTTCAGGTTCCTTGGCGACCCCAACTCCATTATTGCCTTGACCTTGTCCGGGTTAGGTTCTACTCCTGCCGGGGTTAGCAAGTGGCCTAGGAACTTCCCTCAGCTAGCCCCGAAGACACACTTCAAGGGGTTGAGCTTCATTTTATACTTCCGTTGGGTCCTGAACATCTCTTCAAGGTCTCGGAGGTGAGACCCAAGGTCCCTACTCTTCACCATGAGGTCATCAACATAGACTTCTAAATTTCTTCCTTTTTGCTCGCGGAAGACCCTATCCATCATCCTTTGGTACGTAGCGCCTGCGTTCTTGAGCCCGAAGGGCATCATCTTATAGCAGTAACATCCATCCCCCGTGATGAAGGAAACATCTTTGATGTCCGGGGGGTGCATGCGGATTTGATGATAACCTGAAAAAGCATCTGAGAAAGACATTACAGAGAAACCGACGGCTGAGTCAACCAGCGCGTCGATTCTAGGCAGGGGGTAACAATCTTTCGGGCATGATTTATTAAGAAGTGAAAAGTCGATACACATGCGCCACTTACCTCCTCCCTTTTTTACCATGACTGCGTTGGAGACCCAGCCTGGATACTGGATCTCCGATACAAAACCTGCCTGCAGGAGTTTACCCACCTCCTCTCGGATGGGTTCTTCAAGCTTGTCCGTCGTGGCCCTCTTCTTTGCCGGATGGGGCGGGTGCCGGGATCGAGGTTGAGGCGGTGGCAAGCCACATCCACATCAATCCCGGGCATCTCCGCGGCGCTCCAAGCGAAGGCGTCCACGTTCTTCTGTACGCAGGCCAGGATCTCGGCCTGCTCCTCCGAATTGAGCTCTCCGCTGACCCGGACCTTTTCCACCACCCCGAGCCGAGTGGTGACTTCAAGCTCCACGACCTCTTCCATGGCATCCAGCCTGGATTGCTCCCCCCAAGCACTTTCCTTCTCTCCGCCGCGAGCGAGCGCTTGGGCTCCTTCCTCCGTCTCCTCCTCCCCTACCATCATCAGCTCCTCCGCCCCTTCTTCTCGGGCACCCTTCCCTCTCCCCTCTTCTTCTCCTCTCTCCGCTCTGGGCCTCTCAGTGACCCCTTCCTGGGCATGAACTTCCTCTTCCTCCATCCTCTCCTCCACTCCATTACTGCCTCCGGCCTCCGACGCCTCCTCCATCATTTTATCAAACTCCTCCGCTTCTCCCATCCAGGTGATGGTGTTGACAGCCGTCACATAGCACTGTCTCGCCATCTTGGGGTCTCCTCAGATCCGGACCTGGACTCCACCCGCGTTGAACTTGAGACACTAGTGGAAGGTGGAAGGGACGCATCTGAACGCGCTGATGAGAGGCCGTCTGAAGATGGCGTTGTAGCCGCTTGGGGCGTCCACTATCATGAAGCGGCAATTCCGGGACTGCCCTACGAGGGTCACATGGAGCCCCACTCCACCCTCTACCTCCTTCCTTTCTCCTGAAAAGCCGAATAGGGGGCCATCTGAGGCCAACACCCTCTTGGACTCCACCTTCATCTCATCGAATGCCTTCTTGAAGACGACGTTGACCGAGCTACCATTATCGACTAGAATTCGTGAGACGGTGAAGTTCTCGATGGCGGTCTGGATGACCAACGCATCACAGAACGGGTCTTCATAGCTTGGCATGTCCTTCTGAGAGAAGGTAATTCTCTCCGCCGGGGGTGGAGCAGTGGATGTTGAGGTCACGCTCCGCCGATAGATGGTATGAAGGCTAGCCTTGCGGGTTGCCTCCACCCCTACCCCCCCATGGATCACCCCGATCCCTCCTCGACTCCCCACATCAACTCTGTCTTCACACCTTTCTTCCTCCTCCCCTCGAGGCTCGACCTCCTCAATTCTCACATGTTGCCTTGGCGCGGGGGCTCGACCCCTTTTGGTTTTCAGGAACTCTGGGCAGGTGGCCGTCGCGTGACCTTCCTTATCGTGGAAGTCACAATATGGCAATGCCACCTCCCCTGCTTCGCCTTCCGCCACTCTATTCCTCCTCCTTCTTGCTCCCGCTTCTTCTCTCGCCTCTTCTCTCCTTCCTCTTCCTCTTCCCCTCCTGATCCCCATGGCTTGCTGAGGCGGGGGAGGCAATGGCCTCGGACCCTGCCTCCATCCCAGCTGATGGGGTCTTCCTTGACCCCCATAAAAGTTACCCCTTCTCGGGCCGTAACCTCTTCCCTGACCTTGCATTCCTTCGGAACGCTGCCTCCACTCTCCCTCCGGGGCCCTGGGCTCTTCCCTTCTCCTTACCTCTTGCTGCTTGACCTCCGGCTCACTGAGCTTTGCTAGCCTCTTGGTGAGCTCCGGATTGGCCTCCTCACTCTCAATCTCCTCCGCCACCCTCTCCATCAACTCTTCGTAGGAGTCGGGGGCTTTCCTCTTCAAAGCCATTTTGAAAAAGCTCTCCCTTAGCCCGACAGTGAAAGCGAGCTGGAGTGCAAATCCTGGCATCTCCTGAGTGAGCAGCACTTCCTCTTGAAACCGATCCGCGTAGCGAACCAACGACTCCTTTGGCTCCTGCTTCAATTTGAAGAGGGACTCGTCGTCCTTCTTCCTCTTCTTTGCAGTTGAGAATCGCAACAAGAAGTTCCTGCGCAAATCCCCGAAGGCGTAGATCGACCCTGTAGGGAGTTGATGGAACCAGTCCCTGGCCTTTTCTTTGAGAGTGACGGCAAAGAGTCGACACTTGAAAGCGTCCGACATCGGCCAGATGGAGACCGAGTCCTCAAAAGACTGGAGATGTTGGACAGGGTCATCCCTGCCGTTGTAGTACACCATGTCCCACTCTCCAAACCCTGCCGGGACAGGTGCAGAAAGTACCAACTCGCAGAAGGGATTTCCCCCTTCTGCTACCCGTTCTCGCTCCGCGCGACCCCCGAGCTCTCTCGCCAGACTTGGGCTCGCGATGGCTGCGCTCGCGAGGGCGGTATTCGCCTGGACCACTCCCACGGTCGATATGCCTTCCGGACGCTCGCTCGCCTGCGCCGCGCTCGCCGGCACAGAGCTTGTCGGCACGGAGCTCGCTGACACGAAGCTCGTCGGGTTGGCGAACAGCACTCGCCCTTCTAAGCCCTGCATTGAACTTCCTGCAACTTCCTTCCCGACCCTCCCCCCCCCCCCCCCCCCCGGGGCGTTCTCGCCAACCGCTGTCGGGGGAAGGATCGCCTGGGGTGCCGGGATCGCGAACTCGCTTCACAGTGCCGCGACCGCGAGCCCGAAGGTGTCAAGCACCTCCCGCTTGAAGTCCGGGAACATCCTCGACGTCACCACCTGTGGTGACTCGCTGAACCCCTCGCCCTGATCCTCGTCTCCCGTCATCTCTGCTCTTCGGAACTTTCTTGGACCAGCCACGCTCCACGCTCACCGCACCAAAATGTTGAAACCAATTTCTCGGTCTCTGTGGAGATCGGGGCCCTCACCGAGATGAGGGGCGGCTAGCCCTTACTGATCCCTTAGAGAAGGTCGGCCGGAAACTAGGAAGATTGACTAAAACCTTAGTCACAGCGAGGAGGTCCCTCCACTAACCCGAAAGATCGTTGAGCGCTTCCCCTCCCAAGCCAAAGCTGAGACTCGGGCACCTTGGAGAGCTCTGGAAATGCTAACCAAAGAAAGCCTGAGGAGAGAGAAGCTGAAGTGGAATCCCCTCCAAAGGTGCCATTGAGGTCTTATTTATAGGTTTCCTGGTCTGGCCTGCAAATAGCAAGATTCCGCCTTCTGATTTTACTATCCGCACCCCAAATGGGTCTGCTAACAGCTGAACTCCGCTATTCAGATAGGCTAATGACAGACCAAAGGGATAGAGAGATGATTCCGTCGATCCTAGGGGGAGTAACGGATTCGTCGAACGTGGCCCGCACTTCGTCGACCCCCGGACTGAGTTCGTCGACCTCGACTGGGATTCTCCGACCGCGGGGACTCTGGAAGAAATCTGGCTCGCCTATCTTCTCGCGATCTTTCGGCGGGATTCCCGCTCAATCGCCTCCTTGCAAGCGTTCGGCGAGTACCTGGCTCGCTCGCCTTCTTACGAGTCGACCTTGAGACTCTGGCTCGCGGGAACTTGACGCGCGCCTCCTCCCGCGGGTGACCTTTGATAGATCTGGTCCGCCCCTTTGGGCGAATGGCCTGCGGAGACCTAGTTTGTGCTCCTGCCCCACTCGCACTCTCGACTTGCTCGCCTTCTCGCGATCAGCCGGCTAAGTGCTCATCCCAGCGGGTCCGCTGAGACGGGATCGTCGAGCACTGTTTGGATTTCGTCGAGCGCTGTTAATTTTGCTCTTTCTCTTATTTTCTGCCTATTGTCATACATATATCTCGAGAACCTGACTCGCGTCACTTTCATTTGATCATCCACTAGGCGAATATCGGGGTTGTACAATCATGGTGCTCGGAATTAAATGACAGCAAGTTCACTAGTGGGTTCGTATTCACACTAGGAGGAGCAGCTGTAGCCTGGAAGTCCAAGAGGCAATCTTGTATTGCACTCTCTTCTATGGAATCCGAACTCTACGCTCTTGCTGTAGCAGGCGAAGAAGCAGAGTGGTTAAGAGATTTGGTGATGGACATTCCTTTGTCGAGCCTGAAAATGAGTTTTGTTGCAGTTTACTGCGACAATCAGGCTACGAAAATGATTGCTACGAACACTTTGTTCAATGGCAAAAGAAGACATCTCAGGCTGAAACAATCCTGGTTGACCTCACTCACAAGTCAAGGGATTATGACCCTGATTGATGTGAGGTCAAAAGATAATGTTGCAGACACCTTGACCAAAGGTTTGAGTAGAGCTCTCACAATAAAAACATCAGGGGAGATGGGACTAAAGTTCATAGAAATATGAAACTTCCTCCGCAGTTTATGTTTTGATAGTGAGAACCTATAGTTGCAACATTCAAGCATCTAAATAACAGACTGAAAACCCCAAATAATTTCTTGATGAAAATCCAAGATGATTAGATGTCTGTTATTCCACATTTGATAACTAAGCATCTTTCTCATTGTAAGTAGCACTTTTTATTCTGGATATTTTGTGTAAAATCCTGCTGTTACTTATTGTGATAACTCTTCTGTTTATGTTAAGTCGAAAACTCCTTTTTTGCTTTTACTACTTTCTGCACTTCGAAACGTATACGTTATTTGTCACAAATATAAGTTGAGATTGTTAATGTATATTTGGTCAAATAACGGGTTCGAAGGTATAACGGGTCAGTTGGGTACACGGATACCCATCCCCGTAGACACTCCTAGGGTTTTCCCTATATATACCCGCTAGGGGCAACAGAGAGTTGATTCCACCTTGATCCTCCTCCGGATGCTTCGAGCAAACTCTCACAGTTTCAACTAAAGAATTTGTCGAAGGTTAAGTGGTTTCCTTCCTCGTTCTCAATGTATTCTAAAGCACCTTGTATAAGCTAAGCAAATGCTGTATAAGCGAAAACACACACTAACAATATGTTGTACCATTGTAAGCTAAGCAAAGGAAGTAAAGTAGAGACAAAAATGTACTTATCATGTAAGAGCCCTCGTACGATTTATATGATAATGATCCTTTTAAGTAATGCATGAAGTAAAATAATATTATAATACAACAAAAATAAAGAAGATAGCATAACATATATCTCATACACACATACTCAATGTCGATATAGATTTGACCATTATTTAGTAGGTAGCGAACCTCACGAGCCTCATCGTCATGAAAAGATGATGATAGTGGAATGATCATCTTCGTTTCTAGGAAAGTGACACACTACAAACCTAGGCTTTCTTGCATGGCAATTTTCTGTAGTACTACTCTTGAGCAATAAACATTCACCCTGCCAGCGAAGTTCCCATATCAAGATGATCTGATCAGTGATGTCCACTGAGAAGTTAACACCTAGGAACACAGTCGAGGCTACCTACAAGACTATGCACCCGCAGAGCGCATGAGTCTGCCATCTCGACACTCCCTTCAATGTGTTCTGCCTGGAAGAGCCGACAAGATCGACCGGCTACAATAATCACACACAACCATACTAGTCGTGTATAATGAATAGTAAGCATCTCAACTATAAACTCATAGTTTCCCATTGGTGATGTGAGTTAAACGCTTATAGTCAATAACCTAAACAAGCACTATTACCGACCAAGTAACCAGCTCATGACATACACAAGCACACAACTAAAAGCCCTGGAATTATAGTCCTAAGTGTGAATGGTTTGCTCGAAGCATCCGAAGGAGGATCAAAGTGGAATTCACTCTTCATTTCCCCTATCGGGGTATATATAGGCAAACCCTAGGAGTGTCTACGGGTATCAAGTATTTGTGTACTCGACCGACCCGTTTAGCCTCCGAACAGTGTTATTAGTCCAAATATACATTAACAATCTCCTCCTATATTTGTGACAAATAACATGTACGTTTCGAAGTGCAGAAAGTAGTAAAGGCAAAAAAGGAGTTTTCGACTTAACATAAACAAAAGAGTTAGCACAATTGTTGAAGCCAGGAAAATCCTAGGCTCCAAAATTCAGACCAATGCAACCGGAGATTACTTGCCAAGCGGCTCGAAGAGACGGCTTGACTGGCAACTACGAGGAAGCTAGAAGAGCAACAAACAGGACCCCAGGCGCCACGGCAGGGAGGTCCCACCACGTACCCAGAAGCTCAGAAGAGACTTCCCCTCCACAACCAAAAAATGGCCGAGCAGGGTACGAGGAAGGCACTGACTTGGCTAGTACCGGGAGTAACAGCCAAGGTCGACGGGATTGAGAATTTGAACGAGGGGGGTTCCAAAATCTCAAGTTTCGGTGCCAATCCAAGTACCCCTGGGGTCCTATTTATAGGAAAACCAAGGGGTAAGGGGGTTTTTATAGCCCAGCCCCTGCCTGGCGACTATGAGATACTCGACGAGCATTAAGTCATAGTCGCCCATCTGGCGAGTATTGGGTGATGCTCGCACATGCCGGGCCAATACTCGCCCAGGTCTTCTACTGCTCCGGTGTTCGACGAACTCCTCTTGGCTGCATTCGACGAACACTTTTAGGCCGACTTTGTCTTCGTGTCTCGAACTGTTGACTTCTGTGTTGACCTTTTGACTTTGACTTTTGCCTACGTGGCTTTGAATGGGCCCACCCTCGGAGAATGAGGGTTGTACAACAATAAGTAACAGCAGGATTTTACACAAAATATAAATCATCCAGAATAAAGTGCTACTCAATAAAATAAAGTCTGAAAACATAATGACAAGGATAAACATATGATAATTCTACTCGTCTAGTAGATCATCAACATCCATGTCAAATACTACTTTCTCTCCTCCATCTCCACCAAAGCCTGCAAGGAATTTCATGAGTTAGAAAACTCTATGAATTCATGAGCATATGCAGTAACGTAGAAAGAGAACTAGCTCTTACATAAGTGAGCTTAGAACCTATAACATTGGTGAAGTAACACTATCAACATCTCTATCTGGTATAGCAGGAACCAGTCTAGTGTTGATTTTGTAAATCAACTGTTATCTTATCCATTAGTGATCATTATGTGTCTCATCAACAAAAGTTGAATGATATGACACAACAACGTTTGCAACATTATCAGGTGTGGAATAATGTGATATGATCATCAATGTTAGATAACCGACTACAACGACTTTCTATTCCCAGTTGAATAATTTTCGAATCAACTTACAATGAGAAAGATGCTTAGTTATCAAATGTGGAATAACAGACATCTAACCATCTTGGGTTTTCATCAAGAAATTATTTGGGGTTTTCAGTCTGTTATTAGATGCTTGAATGTTGCGACTATATAGGTTCTCAATATGAAAACATAAACAACGGAGGGAAGTTTCATACATCTATGAACTTTAGTCTCATCTCCCCCGATGTTTTTATTGTGAGAGCTCTATTCAAGCCTTTGGTCAAGGCGTCTGCAACATTATCTTTCGATCTCACATCAATCAGGGTCATAATCCCTTGATTTGTGAGTGAGGTCAACTTGCCCCAGGTCTTAAGTCTACTAAAAGACGGGGGTCTCTTAAACCAAAGCTCGTAGGGTGTAACCTCTAACTTAGCATGAGGAACTTTGTTTAGAATGTGGTTTGCAGTTAAAACTGCTTCTCCCCAATAAGCGGAAGGCATGCCTGCAGTCAAGAGCATAGAGTTTAACATTTCTGTTAACGTTCGATTTTTACGCTCAACTATGCCGTTAGACTGGGGTGAGTAAGGAGCAGTGGTTTCTGCAATGATTCCATGCTGGGCAAGGAAACATTTGAACTCACTGGACATATATTCTCCTCCTCTATCACTTCTAAATCGTTTGATTTTCATGTCAAGTCGGTTTTCTACCCTGGTTTTGAAAATACAAAATTTTTCAAACGCTTCATCTTTAGTTTTAAGGAGATAAATGTGACAAAATCTAGAACAATCGTCTATAAAGGTGATCAAATACTTCCTGCCTCCTCTAGTGACAAAACTTTTGAAGTCACATATGTCGGAATGTATTAGTTCTAAGGGTGTTGTGCTCCTAGTAACCGCACTAAAAGGTTTCCTAGTGATCTTAGTCTGAGCACACACTTCATATTTATTAGTTTTGACTGTAGTGTCTAAAGCTATCTAGTGAGTTCTAGCAAGAATATTTTCTTATAGATTACGTGTCCTAGTCTCTCATGTAGAGTCTTAGGGCTAACTAAGTTTGTTTGAACTTGTTGAACTATTTCGTTTGCTAGACTTAGTCTGTACATCCTATTTTGGACGTAGGCACATCCAAAATAGTGTGAGTTAACTGACAGTTTTACTCTACCGCTACAGAAAGTAAAAGACATATCAGCATCACATTGTAAGCTAATAGACACTAAGTTAGCAGCTAATGAAGGAATAAACTTAACATTCTTTAAAGTTAAAGTCTTACCTGAGGATAACAGCAAAGTTGTGTTCCCCACCTTCAGCACGTCAGCTGTCTCACCGTTGACAACAGTCACCGATTCTCTCGCATCAGTGAGACCTGTTATCAGATTACAATTGTTGCACACATGACACGTTGCCCCCGAGTCAAGGAACCACTATGTACTGGCCTTTACGTTTCCGACCATGGCAACAAAGTCGGATGGCTCAGTGAGACTAACCATGTTAGCATGGTTGCCTTCCTGTGGTGTCTTGCCCTTTTTTTTACGAGGAAGTCTGCAATCAGATGCGCTGTGTCCCCACTTGTTGCAGTTAAAGCACTTGCCCTTAAACTTTTTGATTTGTTTACTTAGGCCTGCAACATGGGAGCTACTAGGGTTGGGCTTTGGCTTCCTAGGGTTCGGCGCACGTCTAGAGTTCGTAATCATGTTAGCAGCAGCCTTCTGCTTGCTAACGACTTCTAGAGCATGTCGAATCCTATTTTCGTCCTCAATGCGTATAAAATGCTTGAGTTCGTTCAAACCCACCTGCATCTTCTTGCGGTACATTTCAGTTTTGAAATTGTACCACGTGGAAGGCAATTTATACACAATTGTGTCAACAACAAAGATATCTGGCAACGTAATATTCTCACTATGTAAAGAATCTACTAAAACTTCAAAATTTGATACCTGGGGGAGAATGGTCTTCTCCTCGTCGAAGGTGAACGAGTGGAACTTGTCCACCAAGTGCGCCTTGGACAGGTCCTCCTGCCTGAAGTGTTCTTGCAACGCAACCCAGATCTCCTTTGTTGTGCTCATCTTCATGTTGTCTTGGCCAGACTGGAGGACAGACAGTTGAGCAGGTAGTCTCTGCAGAAGTCTTCATCAAAGACCCACTGTGCCTCATCATCAGCCTCTATGACCCCGACACGATCAGACTGAACGGTATAGAACACGTTCAGATACTTCATCCCGAACTTAGTGTTCAACTTCCAGTCGTTGAACTCAGTCGCCGTGAACTTCTCCAGCTTAATCATCGGAACGGGGGATGAAAAGGTGTTCCCCTTCATCATTGTGCGCCCAGCAGACGGGATCAGGTCACCAAACAGAAGAAAATGGGACTCTGGCGCTAGCGGCGGTGGTAGCCGGGGTGGTAGCCGGGGCGGTAGCCGCGTCGTTAGCGTTAGCTGCACTTCCGTGGGCTTGGAGACGGCGGCGGAGGGAGCGACTGATGGGAGCGGTTGGGGGGATCTGGAGGCGGAGGCGACTGAATCTCCTGCAGCAGCGACGGCGGCGTTGGCGGCAGCCTCTGGATCCGGCGATATCGGCGATGGCTAACGGCAGAGGCGGCTAAAGCGATTCAGAGAGGAGATCTCGCGATCTCTTCTCCTTTACGAACGGCGGCGGCTTGCAGGCGCAGCGAACGGCGAGTCCTCTCTGCAGCAGACGAGACGAACCGCGATCTGCTATGCGAGAACGACGACGACAGGAGACCAAGATCTCCTTCACGCGAGCGGCGCGCCTCTAGATCCGGGCTGCGAAGCGGGCAAGAAGGCGGATCGGAGCGGCGACGCGGCAACAACCCTGGATCTGGCGACAGGAGGGCTCCAGTGAACGCTGGCGAAGCGGCGACGGGAGAGGGCACAGCGAACGCGAGCGACTAGGCACGATTTGCGATCTCCTTCGCGAACGGCAACGGCGATCCAGCGACGAAGGACACGAAGGCACGGAGGCCCTTCTTCTTCCTCGCGAACGGCGGCTGGGCAGGAACCGACGACGAATCGCGATCGCTGGGAGGCGCGGCGACGGGAAATTCGCTAATCCTTCGCGTGAACAGGGAACCGGGCGGACGAGCAAAACCCTAAGGGGGGCTGATTTGAGATTGTGAATGGTTTGCTCGAAGCATCCGGAGGAGGATCAAAGTGGAATTCACTCTCCGTTGCCCCTAGCGGGGTATATATAGGCAAACCCTAGGAGTGTCTACGGGTATCGGGTGTCCGTGTACTCGACCGACCCGTTTAGCCTCCGAACAATATTATTAGTCCAAATATACATTAACACTAAGTACTGTAATCCTAAGTATTGTGAAGCTATACCAGTGGAAAGGTGCTTGTTGCGAGTAGTACAAAGTGCCCTGAGACTAGTCTAAACATGGCTGAAATTATCGGGCAGAAATTCCAGCCAAGTCCTTAATCAATTAGCTAAGTTTGGGCTCTCCAAGGAATTACCAAACCAACTCTATAAACTCCTAAACTTTATGGAGAGATCAAGCAACATACCAATAAGTTAATCAAGGTTTAACATCACAAAAACAAACTACAGAAAAATATAAACAATTAGTCTAAATATGACAAGAATCATACTTGAAACTAAAATGCTTACAGACTAATAAAGAACAGTGACTAATCATGTTGAAATAATGCCAAAACCTCTAGAGACTTCCCATCAAATATTACATTAAGGACTTACATTCTTAAGGCTTTTTATTTCTAGATAAGTAGATAACTATGTTAGCAAAAGTAGCGGTAAGCATACCTCGATGCATCCCAAGTCAAGTCCGAGCATCCTTTCTGTTGTAATCAAGCCAACACATTAATGACATCATCAAAATCATCAACAATTGAGAGTACTTTTATATTAGAACACCCCAAGACATGTAGTGAGATGCCAGACTTATTTGTAGATGATAAATAGTGTAACTTGGGCATTCACATCAAATCAAAGCGCAAAATCACAAACTTGAGTGATATCTTCGGCAAGAAGCCCTTCATTCCCACATAATTAAAGGCGAAGAACTCTCTTCCTTTACAAACCCTAACTCCCGAGATGTTAATTGGTTGCGAAAAATGAAGCTATGACTGTTGGAACCAGTTTCCCGGTTTCAGCGTTCGAAAAGGGGGTTGCGACTAACTCTTACTTGACCTAAGCCTTGACTCTTGACCGGTCACTAAGAACTAAGAGACTCAGACTTGATAACAACTGGAGTCTAGGAACAGACCCCTTAAGCTTCAGCGTGGAGGTCCCACCACACACCCGGAAGCCCACTCGGAACTTCCCCTCCCAAGCCAATGCTGAGCATGTGCACCTTGGAGGGCACTAAGAACCACCTCACTGTCAGCTGAAGGATGACAAGGGAGGGGGGGGGGGGGGTGCTTGCTCACAAGACACACGCAAGGGGGGGGGGGGGGGGGGGGTGTAGTGACCAACCCTTCCCAAGGTGCCCATGTTGGTCTATTTATAGACTTTCCCAAAAATGGACTGCGGATAGCCAAAATTGGACTGCGGATAGCCTAAATCCTGCTATCCGCAGTCCGACCATGACCATGAACAGTCAACGCAGGAGGAGGTCCTACCTGCCCCTCCCGAGGGTGCCGGGCGAGTGGGAAAGTCCCTCCCACTCGCCCAAAGGGGGCGACGAGTGGGAAAGTCCCTCCCACTCGCCCCCAAGGGAGGCCAGCGAGTGGGAGGGCCTCTCCCACCCGCCTGGCGAGTGGGAGGGCCCCTCCCACCAGCATGGCGAGTGGGAGGGCCCCTCCCACTCGCCCGGGTGAGTGGGAGAGCCCCTCCCACTCGCCCAACATAGGGCCGGCGAGTGGGAGGGCCCCTCCCACTTGCCTGAAGAGGGCCGGCGAGTGGGAGATCTCCTCCCACTCGCCATCTCCTCCCACTCGCCCAAAGAGGGCCGGGCGAGTGGGAGGGTTCCTCCCACTCGCCCAAAGTGGGTTGGGGGAGCGGGCGCTCCCTCCGCTTCCCTCGCCGCCTCTTTTTGCCTTGATCGGTTTCGGCCGTTTCAGCGCGGTCGTTTTGCCCGTCTCAGCCACCTTCACTGTCTTGGTCTCATCCGGGTCGGGTCACACCGACTCGGGAAATATGAGGGTTGTACACAATCCCCGCTCTTTGCGAGCTTGTCCCAAGCTCGAAAAGAAGGTCCAACCCACCTATTTGACGAGTAGGTGGGACCTTAGGGGAATCCACGAAGGGATCTGCCATCGGGGAACCTCTGCCAAGCCTTTCGGCTAAACCTGACTTGAGGCGGAAGGCGAACCTTTCTCCACTAGACACCCCTCCTGTGAGCCGAGCTCAACAGGAGGTGGAGAAAGCTCAACACCTTTAGGTCGAGCTAAACTCGACCGAAGGTGGAGGGAGACTCAACACCTCTAGTCGAGCTGAACTTGACATGAGGTGAGGAACAGACGTTTCTCCACTAGACACCCCTCCTGTGAGCCGAGCTCAACAGGAGGTGGAGAAAGCTCAACACCTTTAGGTCGAATTGATCTTAACCTTGGGTGGAGAAAAACTCAACACCTCTAGTCGAGCTGAACTCGACCTGAGGTGGGAGGCGGGAACTCCATACCTACCGGGGAGCCGAGCTCACCTGGTGGGGGAGGGACTAAACACCTAACAGGGAGCCGAGCTCACCTGGAGGTGGAGGGACTCAACACCTAACAGGGAGCCGAGCTCACCTGGAGGTGGAGGAACTCAACACCTGACAGGGAGCCGAGCTCACCTGGAGGTGGAGGGACTCAACACCTCACAGGGAGCCGAGCTCACCTGGAGGTGGAGGAACTCAACGCCTAACAGGGAGCCGAGCTCACCTGGAGGTGGAGGGACTCAACACCTAACAGGGAGCCGAGCTCACCTAGAGGTGGAGGAACTCAACGCCTAACAGGGAGCCGAGCTCACCTGGAGGTGGAGGGACTCAACACCTAACAGGGAGCCGAGCTCACCTGGAGGTGGAGGGACTCAACACCTAACACGGAGCCGAGCTCACCTGGAGGTGGAGGGACTCAACACCTAACAGGGAGCCGAGATCACCTGGAGGTGGAGGAACTCAACGCCTAACAGGGAGCCGAGCTCACCTGGAGGTGGAGGAACTCAACGCCTAACAGGGAGCCGAGCTCACCTGGAGGTGGAGAAACTCAACACCTAACAGGGAGCTGAGCTCACCTGGAGGTGGAGGGATTCAACACATAACAGGGAGCCGAGCTCACCTGGAGGTGGAGGAACTCAACACCTAACAGGGAGCCGAGCTCACCTGGAGGTGGAGGGACTCAACACTTAACAGGGAGCCGAGCTCACCTGGAGGTGGAGGAACTCAACACCTAACAGGGAGCCGATCTCACCTGGAGGTGGAGGAAACTCCATACCTATCAGGGAGTCGAGCTCACCTGGATGTGGAGGAACTCAACACCTAACAGGGAGCCGAGCTCACCTGGAGGTGGAGGGACTCAACACCTAACAGGGAGCCGAGCTCACCTGGAGGTGGAGGAACTCAACGCCTAACAGGGAGCCGATCTCACCTGGAGGTGGAGGAACTCAACACCTAACAGGGAGCCGAGCTCACCTGGAGGTGGAGGGACTCAACACCTAACAAGGAGCCGAGCTCACCTGGAGGTGGAGGAACTCAACACCTAACAGGGAGCCGAGCTCACCTAGAGGTGGAGGGACTCAACACCTAACAGGGAGCCGAGCTCACCTGGAGGTGGAGGGACTCAACACCTAACAGGGAGCCGAGCTCACCTGGAGGTGGAGGAACTCAACACCTAACAGGGAGCCGAGCTCACCTGGAGGTGGAGGAACTCAACACCTAACAGGGAGCCGAGCTCACCTGGAGGTGGAGGAACTCGACACATCCTCAGACTGTCTTCTCTTCTTGGAGCTTTACCAACCCAAACGAATCCACCCGACGAGCCACCCAGCGACAGACATCAACAAGCCCGGGCGAGTGGTCTCCAGTCGAGGACTCGACTTAAAACGAATCTACCCGACGAGCCACCCAGCGACCGGCATCAACAAGCCCGGGCGAGTGGTCTCCAGTCGAGGACTCAACTTAAAACGAATCTACCCGACGAGCCACCCAGCGACCGGCATCAACAAGCCTGGGCGAGTGGTCTCCAGTCGAGGACTCGACTTAAAACGGATCTACCCGACGAGCCACCCAGCGACCGACATCAACAAGCCTGGGCGAGTGGTCTCCAGTCGAGGACTCGACTTAAAACGAGTCTACCCGACGAGCCACCCAGCGACCGGCATCAACAAGCCCGGGCAAGTGGTCTCCAGTCGAGGACTCGACTTAAAACGAATCTACCCGACGAGCCACCCAGCGACCGGCATCAACAAGCCCGGGGGAGTGGTCTCCAGTCGAGGACTCAACTTAAAACGAATCTACCCGACGAGCCACCCAGCGACCGGCATCAACAAGCCTGGGCGAGTGGTCTCCAGTCGAGGACTCGACTTAAAACGAGTCTACCCGACGAGCCACCCAGCGACCGGCATCAACAAGCCCGGGTGAGTGGCCTCCAGTCGAGGACTCGACTTAAAATGAATCTACCCGACGAGCCACCCAGCGACCGGCATCAACAAGCCTGGGCGAGTGGTCTCCAGTCGAGGACTCGACTTAAAATGAGTCTACCCGACGAGCCACCCAGCGACCGGCATCAACAAGACCGGGCGAGTGGTCTCCAGTCGAGGACTCGACTTAAAATGAGTCTACCCGACGAGCCACCCAGCGACCGACATCAACAAGCCCGGGCGAGTGGTCTCCAGTTGAGGACTCGACTTAGATGCTATCTTTAACTACTTTTGATATATTATAAATAAATTACATACCATTACAATGCGCTTCCTTGCGCTTACTCGGCCACATGCACCTTGGCCTTCTCATTCATCACTTCCTCCATCTCCTCAGCTTCCTCCTGATCCTTCCGGGTATAGCTGTCTCCTCTCTGTCGAGGTTCTTCTTCCTTTCCTTACCTCCAAAAACTCTGGGCATGTGGCTGTCGCGTGGCCCTCCTGCTGATGGAAGTCACAGTACGACAATGCCATCATCCTTGCTTCCTTCCCTGCGCGACCCCTCTTCATATTTCCTCTTTTTCGGCCAATCGTCATGGTTTGTAGGGGGTGGGGTTGCAATGGCCTTGTGTCCGGCTGCCTCCCTGTTGGGTTGAACCGTCCCTCCTCCCCCTGAAAGTTTTCCATCCCTTGGAAATGGCCTCTTCCTTGGCCTCGAGGGGGTCCTCCTGGTGGCCTCCAGGTCGGTAGGGAGACTGGTGGTTGAAACTCCCAGCCTTGCTCCTGCCCAACGGGGGGTCCTTGGTGTCCCTGACTCCTCATCTCCTCCTTTCTTCTTCCTCCATGCTCTTTCCTTTCTTCCTCTGCTACCTGGGCTAACCTCGCCACGAACTCCTGGTGTACAACCCGTCTTCGCCGAGTGGGCCCCTCAAGCTAAATGGCGAGACCTGGGTCAGCCCGATCATTCGCCCCGGCTAGGAGGAGGAAGTACGAAGAGAAGGAGCTAGGCGAGTGGTGCTCTCACGGACCACTCGCCCGGAAGCGTGGGCACTCGCCCAGCTAGGGGGGTGCCCAGCGAGTGGTGCCCTCACGGACCACTCGCCCAGGATGATTTGAGGGAGAAATGGCCCTAATACCCCTGGTGGGCTGCAAATAGCCCTTCGGAACAGCGGAGTTAGGCTGTTAGCAGACCAATTTGGGGTGCTATTAGTAAAATTTAAAGGCGGATTCATGTTATTTGCAGACCAGCCTAGAAAAATCTATAAATAGACCCTTAAGGGCACCTTGGAGGAGATCCGATTTTAGAGAATCCTCTCCTCCAGGCTAGTTTTTGGTCGGCTGCTAGTGCCCTCCAAGGTGCCCGGTTGAGCTCTGGTTTGGGAGGGGAAGATCTCTAAGATCTTCCGGGTGTGTGGCGGGACCTCCTCGCTTCAGCCTTGGGTCTATTCATATTCCCACATCCACCGTCAAGAGAGTCTAGTGAGGGAGAAGTAAACATCGGCTACACCCCCAGTGGGTCCGAACTCAAGAGACTTGTTGCAGGTTTCAACATTTTTGGTGCGGTGAGCGTGGACCGTAGCCGGTGAAGGAAAATCTTGAATTAGGTTCGATGACAGGAGATGGGGGGAATGGTTCTGACTCAGGTCACTCGCAGCCACCCGCGACAGGAGAGTGGCTGGAAATGTTTGAGAAGTTCAAGCGAGAAGTCCTGCAGACAGTTCTCGCAGCAAGGAGCGAGTGCGAGACCCCGGCAGTCCCCGTGGTTCCACCCCTGCAGATCGGCGAGAACGCACTGGGGCAGCGGCCGGGGAAGGAGGTGCCAGCAGAAGGAAGTGCGCGAGATCTCCCGGGACGGCAGCTGTTCAGCAGTCCGGCGAGTGCTGAGGTGTGCGAGTTGGGTCCACGCGAGAAGACCATTCGCCGAGCAGGGGAAGGGAGCCCCTTTTGCGAGATGATCCTCTCGGCCCCAGTGCCGGAGGGGTTTCGTGGGCCGGAGATGTCCTACTACACCGGCAAGGAGGATCCAGTCGTGCACCTGTAGTGGTTTGAGGACATGACATCGATCCTTCCCATGTCTGATGCTTTTCAATGCCGACTCTTTGCAACCACCCTGAAGGAGAAAGCAAGGGACTGGTTCCACCAGCTTTCCGCGGGTTCCATCTACACGTTTGATGATTTGCGCCGAGGCTTTCGGCTGCGCTTCTCGACGTCAAAAAAGAGGAAGAAGGATGCGGAGGCTCTCTTCAAGATCAGGCAGAGGGAGGGAGAGTCCCTGGCACATTATGTGGATAGGTTCCAGGAGAAGATACACCTCGTGCAGGAGGTGCCGGGATTCGCCCTCCAGATGGCGTTCATCATAGGGTTGCGAGACAGGTTCTTCAAGATGGACCTGAAAAGAAGACCTCCTTCATCCTTTGAAGAATTGATGGAGCGAGCAGCAGAAGAGATTGAAGGGGAGGCGGCCAACCCAGAGTTCTACAGGAGGTTGGCAAAAATGAGCGAGCCCGAGGTGAGGCAGCAAGAAGGAAGAAGGCGAGATGAACCCAGGGGTCACGGGTTCGAAAGACCGCCTCGGAATTGGAGGAATCAGGAGCCCAACAACAGGTTGGGCTGGAGGCACCAGGAAGGAGCGGCGAGAGGTCAGGAAGAGGGGTACCAAGGAAGAGAAGCGGGAGGAATGAATCCGGGGTGGAGGCAGGGTCCCAGACCCCCTCACCCCCCAAGGGAGCAAGCTATGGCAGTAGGCCGGGGAAGAGTAGGCAGAGGAGCAAGAGGAGGAAGAGGAAGAGCAGGGAGAGGGGGCAGGGTGGCGTTGCCTTATTGTGACTTTCATCAGGAAGAAGGTCACGCGACCGCCACCTGCCCAGAATTCTTGGAGATGAGAGAGAGAGGTCAGCCACGGCGGCAGCAGGCCAGGATCGAGGAAATGCTCCCGGAGGCGGAAGAAGACCGATGCGAGGACAGGGCGGATACAGGAACCAGGGGGAATCGGGGTGATTCATGGAGGGGTTGGGATAGAGGCCTCTCGCAAGAGGAGCTTCCAGGCAATGTTCCGAAGGGACGTCGCGTCGACTTCCCAGACCCCACCCCTCTCGGAGAAGCTCACCTTCTCCTCGGAAGACATGCCAGATTATGAGGATCCGTTCTGCGACGCTCTGGTGATTCAGACGGCGATTGAAAATTTCACGGTCTCCGGATCCTGGTGGATAACGGGAGCTCAGTGAACGTGATCTTCAAGAAGGCCTTCGACACAATGGAGGTGGAAAAGAAGAGGGTGCAGGCCTCCGATGGACCGCTGTTTGGTTTCTCAGGAGAGCGGAAGGAGGTCGAGGGAGGTGTCGGTCTCCAGGTGACGCTAGGAGGAGTCCCAAGAAACTGTCGGTTCGTCATTGTGGACGCTCCGAGCAGCTATAACGCCATTTTCGGACGCCCCCTCATCAGCGCCTTCCGGTGCGTGCCCTCATCGTACCATCAGTGCTTAAAGCTCCATAGTGGAGGAGTCCAGGTCCGCGTCCGAGGAGATGCTAAGGTGGCGAGACAGTGCTATGTGACTGTCGTCAACACCATCTCTTGGATGGCGGATGCTAAGAAGATGGATGAGGAGATGGCGGGGCCGGAGGGGCCAGGAGAAGAAGTGGAGAAGAGAGAAGTAGGGGGAGAGGGCGATGCCCGAGAGGAGGATATGGAGGTCGCTCGCGAGGAGCAGGATGTCGAGTTGATGGAGGTCTCTCGCGAGGAGCAGGATGTCGAGTTGATGGAGGTCGCTCGCGAGGAGCAGGATGTCGAGTTGATGGAGGTCGCTCGTGAGGAGCAGGAAGTCGAGCCAGTGGAGGCGGAAGGAGTCGCAGAGGAAGAGGCCCGGATAGAAGGGCGAAAAGCAAATGGCCAGTGGGAAGAGCCAGCCCGGCTCGAGGCGGCAGAAGAGGTGGTGGAGATGGAGGTTCTCACCCAGGAGGGGAGGGTGAAAGAGGTGCGGATCAGCGGGGGCCTCGGCCCGGAGGACAGGGTGAAGATGCTGGAGTGCATCCAGAAGAACGTGGATGTCTTCGCATGGAGCGCAGCTGATATGCCAGGCATCAAGGCGGACGTGGCTTGCCATCGTCTCAACCTCGATCTGGAAGCCCGTCCCATCCGGCAGAAGAGAAGGACCTTCGCCAGCAAGCTCGAAGGACCCATCCGCGAGGAGGTGGCAAAACTCCTCGAAGCAGGTTTTGTATCGGAGATCCAGTACCCAGGCTAGGTCTCCAACGTCGTAATGGTAAAAAAGGCCGATGGCCGCTGGCGCATGTGTGTGGATTTTTCATTATTAAATAAGGCCTGCCCTAAGGATTGCTATCCCTTGCCTCGGATCGACGCGCTGGTTGACTCAGCCGTCGGTTTTTCTGTGATGAGTTTTTTGGATGCTTTTTCAGGTTATCACCAGATCAGGATGCACCCCCCAGACGTCAAAGACGTCTCGTTCATCACCAGGGAGGGATGCTACTGCTATAAGATGATGCCCTTCGGGTTGAAAAACGCAGGAGCAACCTACCAGAAGATGATGGACCGGGTATTTAGGGAGCAAAGGGGAAGAAACCTGGAGGTCTACGTGGATGACCTTATGGTGAAGAGCAAGTGCGTGAACTCTCACATCCAGGACCTCGAGGAGACCTTCGCCACCCTACGCAAGTACAAGATGCGCCTGAACCCCCTGAAGTGTGTGTTCGGGGCCAGTAAGGGGAAATTCCTGGGGCATCTTCTCACCCCTTGGGGGGTAGAACCTAACCCGGATAAGGTGAAGGCCATAATGGAGCTGGGGTCGCCGCGGAACGCCAAGGAAGTTCAGCGCTTGACCGGAAGGCTCGCGGGGCTGAGCAGGTTTCTCTCCCGAGCCGGGGAGAAATGCTCCCCCTTTTTCAAAACATTACGAGGTAACCAGAAGTTTGAATGGACAAAAGAATGAGAGGAGGCCTTCCAGGCCTTGAAAAGCCAACTCACCAAGGCTCCACTGCTCCAAGGTCCCAAAGAGGGGGAGGATCTATATCTATATCTCGGGGTCGGGACAGAGGCCGTAAGCTCCGTCCTGGTTCGGGAGGAAGGCAAGAAGCAGCTGCCCGTCTACTACGTGAGCAGGGTCCTGAGGGAAGCAGAGCTCAGATACCCGATTTTGGAGAAGTTGGCCTTTGCTCTGGTCGTCGCAGCAAGAAAGCTCAGGCCATACTTCCAGGCCCATTCAATTCAAGTGGTGACGGACCACCCTCTCCGCCAGATCTTCGAAGGAGTGGAACACTCGGGAAGGCTCGCAAAATGGTCGATAGAGCTAAGTGAATTCAACATTACCTTCGTCCCTCGACTATCCATGAAGGCGCAGGTGGTGGATGATTTCATGGCAGATTATGTGGCCGAGTTGAAGGAAGATGGAGCCCCTCGTCACGTTCCGTGGAAGCTGCTGGTAGACGGGGCTTCGGGCAAGAATTCCCTCGGAGGAGGGGTGGTGCTGGAGAGTCCCAAAGGAGTAAAGATCGAGCAGACACTAGTGGTACACTTCCCAATCACCAACAATCAGGCGGAGTATGAGGCGGTGATCGCCGGTCTACGGTTGGCCCAGGAGCTCGGAGTCCACGACGTGGAGGTCCTCACCAACTCGATGGTAATAGCCTCTCAGATCAGGGGAGAGTTCGAGACGAGGGAGCCTGCGCTCATAAGGTACTTGGCCAAAGTGAGAGGTCTCGTGGGAACGTTCAAAACTTTCTCCATCCAGCACGTCCCGCGGGAGGAGAGCACCCCGGCGGATCGGTTGGCCAAATCCGGTCCTCGGGCCGGGGGAACCCTGACGGATTTATTCCGCCCTTCGATTGAGGAGGGAGAACTCATGGAAGTAGAGCAACGGCCCTCCTGGAAGGATCCCTTCGTCACCTTCCTTGCAACAGGAAAGTTTCCGGAGGAGGTCCCGGACCAGAGGCGCTTCCGATATAAGTCCGCCTACTACGTGCTCCACGAGGGGGACTTGTATCGGAAGACCCTCTCGGGCCTCCTGGCCCGATGCGTTTCAGAGGAGGAGGTCCCAAAGATCTTGGAAGAAGTCCACTCCGGCGAGTGCGGCAGCCACTCGGAGAGCAGGATGTTGGAGGCAAGAATAGTGAGGCAGGGGTACTTCTGGCCAACCCTAAGTAAAGACGCGGCAGCCTTCGCCAAGAGGTGCCAGAAGTGCCAAATGTTCGCCCCGCTTCAGCTCGTGCCAGCTCAGAGGCTAAAGAGTATCATTCTATTTATGGCGGATCCCGGGTCTATCTGCACTCATGGTTGTCTAAAAACTCTGCCGGGATTCCCTATTTCCGGATAGAGAGGGACCTATGGTTCTATCCCCAACATGGATTTCTGTTCCGCCGACTTCACGGCTCATTTACTCATTTCATCTAGATTGAGATTGAAATTCCCGGCTTTAAGACAAGACGATGAGTTATGAGTTAGGGAAGGCTGGACGGGTTCTGATCGGTGAGCCGATGCGCTGCCCCTCATGAACTACTATTCTTTCCTTTTACTAGCGCGGAACTTCTCTCCTTACACCGGAGAGAGAGATTGATCCACCCACTGCGCACCTCTACTTGACTTGCGCGCTTCGGTAATGCAGATTGCAGTGACATTTTCTTTCACCATGTCCGAAAATAGATCAAACCCGGAACACGAGGGCGCATTTAGACGTACCTCCCGGCGGCTCTTCAAGACCATAGCAATTTGATCTTCCTGGTCTCTTTCGAAGCTGAGCAGCTTGGGTCCTTCCCCTTGAAAGCTATGTGAGGAAGTCGTTGAAAGAACTACTAGAGAAAAGCTCAGTGAAGTGGATCCTTGCTTCACGAAATCTAGCTTCCGCTTTGAGAACTGAGTCTCTTTCTTTTAGAAGAATAGTGCGTCAAAAAGACCTTCGACAGATCTGGCCTGGGTCAAGTCAACCAGGTCCGGTCAAACTGCGCTGGAAGAGTTGGACAAGTAGCTCATTGTCGTTCACTTTTGTCAACTGAAGTCGCGCGTAGCGCCAACTCAAAACTAACTGATAGCTGATAGAGCAGAGCGCGGAGCCCCGTTTGAGTCTAAGCGAGCAGAACCGTTTGGTCTTTTTGAACAAAAATGGTAATATTGTTCCTCCATTGATCAAGAATTTAGGTCTTTGGGACCCTCTTCTAAAAAGACCTAATCCCCATAAATGAAAGAAAAGCGAGAAGAGTAGGAATCCAGCCTAGAATCTAGAATAGTAGCAGTGATGTCGCCAATATTTCATTCTTTTCTTTAGTGGGGTTAGAAGAGCACCTCAGCTGTCGACCCTTGTAGGCTGACACATAAAATGGAGTGAAAAGAACTCTTGAGAGCAGAAATGAAAGAAAACCTCTACTCTAGAAAGATTTACTGATCGTTATAGACGGAGAAGCAAAAAAGAAAGAGATGCTATCTTGACATCTTTCTCGTTCTCGTTATCGTATAGAAAGATGGCCGAATTCCTACAAAGCCTTTCCCGAACAAAGTGAGGTTAGCAGCTCCTAAATAGAAGCTAAAGATAGACTGACTCATGACTGTGAGAGGGTTATCTATCAATATCGGCAATGGCCAATCCACCAAGTTTGTGTTGGTGCCCCTGTAGCCCACTTATTCAGCATGCCATTTCGGTGATCGACGAAGATGAGCCCCCCAAAAGCAATTTCTTAGCAGTCTCGCATTGGAAGACATACTAATGTCACGAGACTGAACTACCACTGCAGGGCCCAATCATCGCATTCCCCCTTACTAAAGTCGTCCAATCCAAGGGACAGGATCCCAGGCTTTTCAAATGGGGATTGAGTCTGTGTCACTAGGGCTGAAGGAAGTTGCGTTCTTTTCCTTGGTGAGTCGAAGTGGGCGATCAAAAAAAATTCTTGAATGAGGTATTCAACTCCAGAGATGAATCGAAAAAGAAATCTTTATTGGTTTTACCTCCTCTTTTTTATGAGGAGAATGAATCTTTTTCTCGAAGGATCAGAAAAAAATCGGTCCGGATCTACTGCGGGAATGATTTGGAAGATCCCAAACTCAAAACAGCGGTATTTGCTAGCAACAACATAATGGAGGCAGTCAATCAATATAGATTGATCCAAAATCTGATTCAAATCCAATATAGGTTAGACTCTTTCTTCCTTGACTTCTTCCTAACGGGTTGGGCTCTTCCTGTCACACCAATCGGGATTTCTTTTTGAATCCTTCTCTTCCGGATAAAAAGAAAAGTCAGAGGTAGAGCGACCGTACGGGTTGCGTATTCATGGGTCAAGTCGAAAGTATTCCTTGACTAGGAAATCAAACAATCAGAGAGCAACCCTTCTTTTTTTTGTTTTTGTTGCAGAAGTCTTGACCGGTTCTCCCGGGAAAGATGTTGATCTCGCAGAAACAATTTGGGGGTTTCAATTCCTCCTCTCCTTCCCAGTCGTTTGGGTACAAGAAGAATCCTATTATATAGTAGAGATGAGATCCGACTCTCGTATAGAAATGAGTGAAGGAGCGGTCCATGTCCCTGGGGAAGGATCTTCTCGGCAGGGGACAAAGTCTAGGCTGAGCCTACCTCCTTTTCTTTCTCTTTCAGTACTGGTGGTTTTTTCGGAAAACTCTATCTATTCTGGTGTGGATGGCAGGCAGGCCTATATTTCTTGGTTTCAATAGGACTCCTTTTCCCGGGATCAGTACTCCTTTAAGAAAGTCGAATGGCGACCCGCTGAGCCGTAAGGCGACCCTTGCGCCTACCCCGAAGTAGCTGAGCCGTAAGGTAAGTAATTTCTTTGGTGAATCAGAAGCAGCAGCAATAGGACCAAGGGCGGGCTTTGAGAAGAACCTTTCCTTGCAACCTTTGAACTCTCAAGATTCTTGTTATTGCTTCGACTCATATTCCCCAAAAAGTGGATCCCGCTCTAATAGCTCCGAATAAATTAAATACATGCATTAAGATACGAAGGCTTCTTCTTCCACAACAACGAAAGCACTTTTTCATTCAGGACCTATCACAATAATATTTCTTTTATTAGGACGATAACACTGAAAAGAAAGATTGCCCATCTTTTCTTTCATTTCGGGAGAAATACGATCGGGGGGGGCTAATTCGAAGCCCTCGGGTAAAATAAGAACAGCTCCTACATTCAAAGCTCCCTTTTTACCATTAGCAAGAACTTGTTTCAGTTGGTCATCAATCACTGCCCGCTTTAGGTCCTCAAAAGCTCTTTGACACTCTTCCGATCAGTGCAGTGCCTATTCTTTGAAGGAATCTTCTTCCATAGAGGTAGAAAACAAAACATTCTGAATGCGGATCCTCTTAGCACTCTTTTATCCCGACCGGATAATCAGAGCTTTCACTTCCTAGACTTGAAGTCAAGCCAGTCAATTAGCTAATGATGACTAGCCTTTGATTGAATGGAAGGCCGCCATTAAGGTCTTCGTTTTTGTTCTCTGAGACAAAAAAGATCGCATTTTTTGCACTTCGTTCAAATAAGAGTTGTAACCGTACGGGATTCTTCTGTTTCTCAGTATGATCTCTATCATCATCTCAATTCTCTTGAGAAATTCTCCTATCCCACCTAGGTCTATGAATTTCTCTATCAATTCTCTGACCTTATCCCTAAACCCTAAACCCTAAAATTTCCTGGGCGTAGTCATAGCAAGGAAACGAAGAGTTTAGGGTATGTCTCACGGCCACAAGCGATACGAGGATCATTTTGAACTCAAATCAAACTCTTTGTTGGAATATTCACATTATGTAGAATATCTCGACTCTCAATAGTTATATACAAGTCTATAAAAGTTCTGCATCTGCCTGAGAAAATGTTTTCGTGTGGAATCACCCTCTCCAAGTCATTTCTTAGTTCACGGAGGGTCAAACCTTTCATCCTGTCCGTCATTCATTGGTCATGCTGGTCCGCGGCCTCTCAGCCTAATGCTTGACTTGTTGCCCTTCAATCATCGACTAATCCCTTTCTGATCCATCCTTCCCATTCGCCGAATGATCTGTATAATCGGCATTCGTATACTTCATATACCCCCAACGGACTAGGCGAGGGTCGTCTTTCTTTTCTGTCTGTTCTGACCCAGGTGTCTGACTTGAGAAGAGAGGTTCTTTCTTTTCTGTCTGTTCTGACCCGGTGTATATGACTTGACTAGATAAGGAGAGACCGGGCAAGGGGTGAAGTTCTGCACTTGAGCTCTTTGTTTGACTCCTAGTTCTTTTCTTTATACATGGTGTGTTGTTCTCAATGAAGATTCACTAGGAGCTCTTTCTTCACCTTTCCTTTTTCTGTTTAGTCCCCCGGTTCTCAAGGCTGTTGCTGTAGACTTCATTTCATAGACTACACTTGACAAGCTTGACAAGTAGGATCGGCTTGTAGATCCGAAGTCTCGCTACGCGACCTTATCTCAATATGATCGCTAACGCGATCGCTTGCTTATCTAAATATGATCCGAAGTCTCGCTACGCGACCCAAAGGATGTGAGCTTATAGAAAATCTAAAAAAAGAGAAGCGGTAGCGAAGAAGCATAGAAAAAGTCGGTGACCAATGCTAGCTAGGCGAGCGATAGCGAAGGTTGCTTTCACTATCTTACTTTCTTACTTTATGTCTTTCTTCATTCTAGTTCGTTAGTTGACGATACGCCACCGCACCAGGAGCTTAGCCATGTGTGGACCGAAATGGGCGAGGTGACCGGTAGGTCTACTAACTCTAAGCTAAAACAGCGGAAACTAGAGTTCCAGAGTGATCCTGTAATCGTGATGAGAAGGGTTGTTTCTGGCCTGTCACAGTCGTGAGGAGTTCACCCGTGGTCATAGGGAGAACTTTTAGACATGAGGGGGCCAAAAAGCCATCTCAGGACAGAAAAGGAAAAGAAGAAGGCCTTTGAACCTTTGAAAAGCAAGCTATCGCCTTTCTTTTTTGGACATCTTGTTTGGGCTACTGGATTTCTGTTCTGAATTTACTGGCGCAGGAATTGATTGAAACTTGAGCGCGGGCTCATGAACGGACACCTTTGAATTTGATTGGAAAGAAAGATAAGCCAGAGCGCGGGCTACGGACACCTTTGAATTTGATTGGAAAGAAAGATAAGCCAGTGGCTCTTTCCATTGTGCAAGCAAGATGGTAGATAAAGTCTACCGCTCCGTGGGTCAAGCTGTTGTAATTCAATTAGCTCTTTCAGAAGCAGTTTTTAGCTCTATATAGCAAGGTTGGCTTTTCACTGAAACCGAAAGCACCTGGATTCGTTGCTGGGACTGAAACAAGTACTGGGAATCGCTCGCACGTTGCTCAAGATCTAGTTCAAGCTGTTAGTTCCACTTTCCTGTTCAAGTTGCTTTTTTTTCTTGACCTAAAAGGATGCTCAGGCCACGGCTGAAGGTACGATTTCTGTCTGTGGTTTAGGGTTTAGGGTTTAGGGCTTATGGATTCCAATGTACTGCGTCCAAGATCAGAACGAGCTTGCCGGCGGACCACTGCCGTCCCATTCTTGAGTGAGCTGGAGCGCAGCCCCAAAAGGAAGTATGGAGTTGAGAACCTGTCAATAGCAAAAGCATCAGCTAGGGGATGGAGGTTACTCTTTCGCAATTCAGAAAGCTGTTCTAAGCCGCCCGCCCCTCCCTAAACCACTTCGCTCAAGAAGCCATCAAGAGTCAGTGGATTCACCAGACACTTGCTTGTCGGTCAGTCTTAGACTCACTTGTGAATGCGAAACTCTTTTCCCTGGGGTTAGATGAACAACCTATTGAAATGGAAATCCACCCGGATCATGATCTTCAAGCATCGCATGGTTCGTCTTCCTACGGAAGCAAGCAACCTCCGGCCCTTTCAGATACGTGGAAGCATTACCAATAGAAGGACCAACCTATTCATGGGGAAAAAACCCCAACGCATTCGGGGAAGAAACTAACATCCCAAGAAAGACATGGGCATCAGAGTTGCTCTCTTTCTCATCACAGTCCAACCGGGTCCATTATGTTACCTAGCTCTAATGCAGTACCACTTCAAATAGCGAAGTGAGACATCCAGCCCAAATGTTTCTGAACTCTCAAGCGTCAGACCACTTCTGGTAGTGCGATATCACAGGCTTTCTCTCCATGATCCCGCCTTAGCCTCTTCTGTCTATCCTATCTACTCAATTTCGTGCCATCCCGCTTCTGCCAGAATCGATCTTTCTTTAGACAACAAAATTGCAAACACTTTGAACCGTACGTAGGAGAGTGATGAGCTCTCCGTGAGTGGAATTGCTCACCCCCCGCTCCCCTATCTTAGACTGATAAAGAGGCGCGAAGCGTCTTCTTTTGTTCGCTCATGCATAGGTGAAACCCGATCCAGTTCAAAACAGCGGAAACTAGAGTTCCAGAGTGATCCTGTAATCGTGATGAGAAGGGTTGTTTCTGGCCTGTCACAGTCGTGAGGCCGTCTCTCAGGACTAAAGGGGGGGAGAGGAAAGTCAAGACCGGCCACTTTTCGTTCTTCTTGAAAGGAAATCAATTTTCTCTTTTCTGCGCTACCTATTCTTGGTGCATCAAAGCTCTTCGCTTAAAGCATCCCTTTCATCGTGGTTAGGACGACTCCTTTTGTTTGTGACCGGAATAAGCCCCATAAGCCAGGTATTCTCCAACGATAGAGCTTACCCACTTCTTGAATTCATCCATAAGAGAGAGCCATACTGAGGTTCCCTGGCCATTCGCCATATGGGGGATGGATCTGGTAGGACCCTTCCCCCAGGCTAGTGGGCAGAGGAGGTTTCTCCTAGTAATGATTGACTACTTCTCAAAGTGGTTGGAGGTCAAGGCGTTGGCTAAGGTCACCTCCCAGGTAATCCGCAACTTCGTATGGGGGGAGATCATTTGTTGACATGGGCTTCCACAGGCCATAGTCACGGATAATGGTCCGCAGTTCGCAAGCGAGGAATTCATTAGCTTCTGTGGCCAGCTGGGGATAGACCTCAGGTTTGCATCCGTTCACCATCCCAGGAGCAACGGGCAGGTGGAGGCGGCAAACAAGGTCATCGTGAACCTGCTCAAGAAGAAAGTGGAAAATCTGAAGGGCAATTGGGTAGAACAGCTTCCATCGGTCTTGTGGGCCCTAAGAACTACCCCCAACACCGCCACAGGAGAGACCCCTTTTAAGCTCTCTCACAGCTGCGAGGCCGTCATCCCCATAGAGTTCGAAGTTATGACACCACGGGTAAAGGCCGCCGCAAGCGGAGAGGAAGGTTGGAGGGCCGAAAACGAGGTGGAGTTGCGACTCTCCCTCGACCTCATCGAAGAAGCTCGGGACCTGGCAGCCATTTGCCAAGAAGAGGTCAAGCGACGGATGGCCAAATATTTCGATAAGCACGTCAGGGTCAAGCAGTTCGAGAAGGGAGATCTGGTGCTCAAGAAGGTCGACGCGGCCGGAAGATCCGCCGCGGTTGGAAAACTCAACCCCAACTGGGAAGGTCCCTATGTCATGGAAGAGGCACTAAAGTCTGGGGGGTATCGCCTTCAGAATGTGGAGGGCCAACCTCTCAGCCACACATGGAGTGGTGACGATCTTAAACGTTTCTATCCCTGAAACTATGTAATAAAAATGTTTTGAAATAAGAATCTTTTGTTTAACATAAGTGTTTGAGATTGATACTGCAGCTTGTAGGAAAAATCCCGAACGCTCCAAAAGTGGCCCCGAGCAGACCCACTGTCCAGGCTCTCATCTAGCTGGCAGGTCCGAAGGCTCAGTCGGAGGCAGGTTCTATGAGAAAGAAAAGAAGGCCCCGAGCAGACCCGCTGTCCAGGCTCTCATCTAGCTGGCAGGTCCGAAGGCTCACTCGGAGGCAGGTTCTATGTGAAAGAAAAGAAGGCCCCGAGCAGACCCGCTGTCCAGGCTCTCATCTAGCTGGCAGGTTCGAAGGCTCACTCGGAGGCAGGTTCTATGTGAAAGAAAAGAAGGCCCCGAGCAGACCCGCTGTCCAGGCTCTCATCTAGCTGGCAGGTCCGAAGGCTCACTCGGAGGCAGGTTCTATGTGAAAGAAAAGAAGGCCCCGAGCAGACCCACTGTCCAGGCTCTCATCTAGCTGGCAGGTCCGAAGGCTCACTCGGAGGCAGGTTCTATGAGAAAGAAAAGAAGGCCCCGAGCAGACCCGCTGTCCAGGCTCTCATCTAGCTGGCAGGTCCGAAGGCTCACTCGGAGGCAGGTTCTATGAGAAAGAAAAGAAGGCCCCGAGCAGACCCGCTGTCCAGGCTCTCATCTAGCTGGCAGGTCCGAAGGCTCACTCGGAGGCAGGTTCTATGTGAAAGAAAAGAAGGCCCCGAGCAGACCCGCTGTCCAGGCTCTCATCTAGCTGGCAAGTCCGAAGGCTCACTCGGAGGCAGGTTCTATGAGAAAGAAAAGAAGGCCCCGAGCAGACCCGCTGTCCAAGCTCTCATCTAGCTGGCAGTTCCGAAGGATCACTCGGAGGCAGGTTCTATGTGAAAGAAAAGAAGGCCCCGAGCAGACCCGCTGTCCAGGCTCTCATCTAGCTGGCAGGTCCGAAGGCTCACTCGGAGGCAGGTTCTATGTGAAAGAAAAGAAGGCCCCAAGCAGACCCGCTGTCCAGGCTCTCATCTAGCTGGCAGGTCCGAAGGCTCACTCGGAGGCAGGTTCTATGTGAAAGAAAAGAAGGCCCCGAGCAGACCCGCTGTCCAGGCTCTCATCTAGCTGGCAGGTCCGAAGGCTCACTCGGAGGCAGGTTCTATGTGAAAGAAAAGAAGGCCCCGAGCAGACCCGCTGTCCAGGCTCTCATCTAGCTGGCAGGTCCGAAGGCTCACTCGGAGGCAGGTTCTATGAGAAAGAAAAGAAGGCCCCGAGCAGACCCGTTGTCCAGGCTCTCATCTAGCTGGCAGGTCCGAAGGCTCACTCGGAGGCAGGTTCTATGTGAAAGAAAAGAAGGCCCCGAGCAGACCCGCTGTCCAGGCTCTCATCTAGCTGGCAGGTCCGAAGGCTCACTCGGAGGCAGGTTCTATGAGAAAGAAAAGAAGGCCCCGAGCAGACCCGCTGTCCAGGCTCTCATCTAGCTGGCAGGTCCGAAGGCTCACTCGGAGGCAGGTTCTATGTGAAAGAAAAGAAGGCCCCGAGCAGACCCGCTGTCCAGGCTCTCATCTAGCTGGCAGGTCCGAAGGCTCACTCGGAGGCAGGTTCTATGTGAAAGAAAAGAAGGCCCCGAGCAGACCCGCTGTCCAGGCTCTCATCTAGCTGGCAGGTCCGAAGGCTCACTCGGAGGCAGGTTCTATGTGAAAGAAAAGAAGGCCCCAAGCAGACCCGCTGTCCAGGCTCTCATCTAGCTGGCGTGTCCGAAGGCTCACTCGGAGGCAGGTTCTATGTGAATGAAAAGAAGGCCCCGAGCAGACCCGCTGTCCAGGCTCTCATCTAGCTGGCAGGTCCGAAGGCTCACTCGGAGGCAGGTTCTATGTGAAAGAAAAGAAGGCCCCGAGCAGACCCGCTGTCCAGGCTCTCATCTAGCTGGCAGGTCCGAAGGCTCACTCGGAGGCAGGTTCTACGTGAAAGAAAAGAAGGCCCCGAGCAGACCCGCTGTCCAGGCTCTCATCTAGCTGGCAGGTCTGAAGGCTCACTCGGAGGCAGGTTCTATGTGAAATAAAAGAAGGCCCCGAGCAGACCCGCTGTGCAGGCTCTCATCTAGCTGGCAGATCCGAAGGCTCACTCGGTGTCAGGTTCAAAATTCTCAAAGGGTGACCTCAAGAGCACTCGCATTGACCACGCACAGGAGAGATGACCTCACTTCACTTTCATGACTACCTAAGCGAAACCCCGGTTTGGGCGAATGGTAAGAAAGTGCGAGTGGGGCAGGCAGCGGGAAGCGAAGGAGGGGTGACACGCCCAGGTCACCCTCGAGCATTCGCTAGGTGGCCGGGACAGTTGCGCTACAGTTTAAACGTCCTAATGAGCCTAGCGAGATATAGCGGCGAATGAGAAAGAATTAACGTCCTAGCGAGCCTAGCGAGACATAACAGCAAATGAGAAAAAAGTGGAGATAACACAAAAATGGAGAGCACAAAAATCGTGATCAATATACATATCTTTCAAGGGCACTCGCCCCGTTCATGATTACATTCAAAAGATTTTAAGTAAAAGACGGCAAAAAACACAGGGCCCATCTCAAGGGTCGGCAGGCTTCTCGCCAGAAGATCTATCGCTCTCGCCTGAATTCGGTAGGAGGGCGTCTTCTCGCGGCTCGCCATCCTCATCTTCCGGGAAGGGGATCGGGATGAAGAGCTCGGGGATGACCTGTCGGGCAGAGAGGCATTCGGCCTCTTCCTTCAGGTACCCAGCCTGCCGCAGCACCTGCAGCGCATGCTTCAAGGCGATCTGGGCGTTCTCCTGCATCAATTGCTCCAGCTCGTGGTGGGGGTAGAAGTGCCCCCACTGCCCAAGGCGAGTGCCGAGACCTCGGCTTCTCGCGACCGCTGGGCCTCGGCCTTTGCCAGCCGGACTTCGTCTTCAAGGCCAGCCACCCGAGCACGAAGCATCTCGGCAACTGTAGTATCCTAAAAATAATAATGAATGTGGTCAGAAGAAGGTGCATCAATCGGCAACAAGTCACTCGCGGGGAGGGAGAAAATATATACCACGGCAACGGGACGGCTGGCGAGAAGAGCCTCCGCAGCTGCCAACTTCGTCCTGAGTTCCTGCGCCTCGGCAGAAACGACGGTCCTGGACTCCTCAACCTCCGCCAAGCTCCGCGCCAGTTTGATGCTCCGGCGCGAAGACATATGCGCGAGCTCGAGCGCCCGCAGCATGGCCCTGGCGGTCTCATGGGCGAGAACCTGAGTCGCCTCGGCATCATAGACTTCAGCATCCTCCCGGCCGTAGAGGGCATACGCTATGGCATAGGCCTTACCACTTGCGAGGTCGCTCTCTATCCACGATGGGTGAAGGGTGGAGAGCGAGACACTGTTGACGTTCCTGTCCCACTTTACCAGGGGAGCCCCTGAGGGGTCCACGTACTTCTCGCCGCTGGGGAAGTTCCGGTGGTCCCTGGGCAATGGAGGCGGCGGCAACGACGATCCCGCGCGAAGGGTGGTCTCGCCTGGCACACCCACCCCCGGGTTCTGAGTCTGAGCACTCGCCCCTAGGGTCTCGTCCAAGACCCCCTTCCCCTTGACGGAGGGGGGATTCTTTGGTTTCTTGGAAGAAGAGGTCAGCGCCCCAGGTTTCCGCTTCTTTCCGCTAGGCTTGGAGGAGGAGGGTTCCTCCCGACAGGCATCCGCTGCAGCCTGTGCGAAAGACACGGAAGCCCCAGAGGGACGCGGCGGATGAAGGGGGAAGCTACGCACGCCTGCATAATATTGCGAGTGATTTAGCGAATGGTATAAGAGTCACAAGATCGAAACGAACGAAGTCCCAAAAACTTACGCTCGCCCTGCGGAATAAGCGGGAGCGAGTTGACGTTTCGCCGGAGATAGACGAGGTCCATCCCGTGCTCCAAGATGTAATGGTGGAGTTTGGCCTCGTGACCCCCTAGGGTCGGGGGGCGGAAGGTTGACTCCTCCTCCTGCACTGGGGCGAGAAGTGTATTTCCCAGGTTCCCGCTGACGAAGAGGAAGCGCCGAACCCAGTCATGGTTCTTATTCGGGAGCCCGTAGTGCTTGAGCGGGTTCAGACCCGAGAAGAATGAGATGTCGTTGGTGCAGCGAAAGGTGTAGAGCTTGCGGAAGACGGGGAGCGAGAACTCGATCCCCTCTTCTCGCAGGTAGCTCGCGTACCCGACCAGCATGGCGATGGAGTTGGGGTTGAGCTGGCCGGGCACGACTCCATAATACCTGAAGGTCTGGCGGAGTTCCGGCCAGATGGGAAGGCGAAACCCCACCTCGAAGTGCTCTAGCGGGATCGCGAGAGCACTGGGCGAGATGGAGTTTAGGCGCTCGTCCGGCCTGGGTTTCCGCGCCTCAAACCCAGGCGGGATGTAATCCGCGACCGCAGTCAAGTAAGCATCGTCGGAGAGGTCGCATGAATCGAAGGTGTGGTTGAGGAACGCGCTGGCGCACCTGGCTCTGCCTTCCGCATCACCACCCATGTCGCGAATGACGAAGGATAAGAAAGCAGCAGAGAAGAGAGAAGCGCGAGTGCTAGCGCGAGGAAAGAGAGGGAGCGGATGGTATGGTATTTAATACGGTGGTTGAAAGGCCTATTTATAGAGGGGCTAAACGGCGTTTGGGCTTTCGAGGTAACGGGTGTGCGGATAGCGGTCGCGCCTTCCCGACGCCTCGGAACCCGGACCGACCTCTCTCGCCCATTAGTGACAAATGCCCTGTGGCTATTCGCTCATCGACTACGCGAAAGCGGTTAAGAAAGCATTCGGCAATAGTAAAGCATTCGGCAATACCCAAGCAAGACATAGGAAATAAAAGACAAAGAATAGAGCATTCGCAAAACACAGGACATAAGATTATTACAAACAGAAATAAAAGTTCAGCATCCGCGCTACAGAAAGCAGAAGAATTACAAGAAGGGCGAATGAAGACTGGCTCAATACTCCTCCCAGACCCACCGACCTCGCTTTCGCGACCCAGCTTCCAGGGGCATTCGCGGACGGAAATATGCGAGCATGTTGGTGATCTCATGGGAAGCCAGTTGGAGTTGGTCCCGGGCTCGCGCGGCGTGTCTTTCGGGAGACAACTCCCCTCCTTCACCCCCTAGGCGCTCCACCGTCGCGAGAATGCGCGAGTAGTCCCGTTGGAGGTCCTTTAACTCACGCGCGACTCTCAGTCGCACGTCGTCCACCTGGCCGGCAACATTTCGCTGGATGTGGATGAGCTTCCCCAAGACCTCCGAGATCCGATCCTTCAGGGTCGCGTGATCTGAGGAGTCGCCCAGAAAGTCAGCGAGATCCCCAGGGGAAGGGAGAGGCGAGAGCGTCCCCTCTTCCCCCTCGATGTAAGAATCAAAGGGGGAGGCTTCCCGATAGCCTGCGAAATCACGACTAGGTCAGTAGCGGTAAAATATGCGAGTACGATAGGGGCAGGTGAGTGAACTGACCTGGGGTGGGGTCCTTATGACCTGAAGGACGAGACGAATGGGGGTGCGTTCCAAACAGCCCGGCGGGAGGTAGGACCTTTCCCTTTCCAGGACGGTAGGGCTGTGAGGTAGGAGCTGGAGCATCCGCAGGATCATCCGCGCGGCCCTGCTGACCGGATCCCTTCTGGGGGGATACCCTCGGCTCATCCGCAAGCACGGAGAGGTTCGGTCGAACAGGGGAACTCGGAGGAATAGAGTTCCGCAGCGAAAGGTTGGGGTCAAGGGCTGCAAAAAAAATAGTGGTCAGCAACGAGCAGCATGAAGGGTGAATCTAAAAGGGTTTACAACTTACCGGACTGCAATGAGGTCTCGCCCGGAGGAGGTGGAGGAGCAAGGTCCAGATTTGGAGGCCTCTCGTCCGGGGGAGGTGGCACCGCGACACTGCTCGAGACGGCCCTGTGGCCGGTCTCGGGCATCGAAAACCCCTGCGAATGGTCAGAGCAGAGGCAAGGTAAGGGGAGGAACTAAACAGAGGGACGAGAGGAATCCTCATACCTGCATCCCGGGGTCCGGAGGATTCCTCGCCGGAAGAGTATCCGCCGGCGGAGTGTTCGCCGGTGGAGTACCCGCAGGAGATTCCGAGGCAGTTTCGCCTCTCTGACGATTCAGTCGAATCGCCTTGGCTCGACGCGAGACGTAGGGGGCACTCGGATCCCGCTTAGACAAAAGCCAGGGAGCAAATTTGGCTGCCTTGGGGGCAGTTACAGCTTGGGCCGCAGCCAGACGCTCGATCATCTCCCGCGAGAGGGGTCTCGCGGAAGGCTTGTGAGAAGACATTGATGTCGGTGCAGGACTAAGAGAGGGAAGAAGCTCCGAATCAAGGGTTGTCAACGCTCCAGGAAGTTCTGACATGAAGAGATATATATAGGACAACGGTGGGACCCACAGAATCTTGTGAAGTCCAGTCAGCAAGCACTCACCGAATACAGGGTTGGACTGTTCTTTCCGAGCGTAGTAACCACTCGCAAAGAGCGGGGATTGTGTACAACCCGTATTCGCCGAGTGGGCCCCTCAAGCTAAATGGCGAGACCTGGGTCAGCCCGATCATTCGCCCCGGCTAGGAGGAGGAAGTACGAAGAGAAGGAGCTAGGCGAGTGGTGCTCTCACGGACCACTCGCCCGGAAGCGTGGGCACTCGCCCAGCTAGGCGGGTGCCCATCGAGTGGTGCCCTCACGGACCACTCGCCCAGGATGATTTGAGGGAGAAATGACCCTAATACCCCTGGTGGGCTGCAAATAGCCCTTCGGAACAGCGGAGTTAGGCTGTTAGCAGACCAATTTGGGGTGCTGTTAGTAAAATTAAAAGGCGGATTCATGTTATTTGCAGACCAGCCTAGAAAAATCTATAAATAGACCCTTAAGGGCACCTTGGAGGAGATCCGATTTTAGAGAATCCTCTCCTCCAGACTAGTTTTTGGTCGGCTGCTAGTGCCCTCCAAGGTGCCCGGTTGAGCTCTGGTTTGGGAGGGGAAGCTCTCTAAGATCTTCCGGGTGTGTGGCGGGACCTCCTCGCTTCAGCCTTGGGTCTATTCATATTCTCACATCCACCGTCAAGAGAGTCTAGTGAGGGAGAAGTAAGCATCGGCTACACCCCCAGTGGGTCCGAACTCAAGAGACTTGTTGCAGGTTTCAACACCTGGTTGGTGGCCTCACGCTCGGTCTCACGATCAGCACGCTTCATCAGCTCTTCGAAAGACAGGGGAGGGTCCCGAGTCAGACTCATCCGAAACAGCCCAGGCTGCAGCCCAAGGGTGAAGGCTAGCTGCAGGGTGTGCCCGGGCACTTCGACGACAAGAAGGACCTCCGTCTGGAACCTATCCATGTAGCTAGCCAGCGTCTCCCCTGGCTTTTGCATGACTGCGAACAAGGCCTCCATGCTCTTCCTCCTCTTCTTCGAGGTAGAGAACCTTAACAAGAAACTTCGACGCAGATCTTCGAAGCGGTAGATGGTTCCCGCCGGAAGCGAGTGGAACCAATCCCTCGCCTTTCCCTGGAACGTGACGGCGAAAAGCCTGCACATGAAGGCGTCCGACATTTGCCTGATCGTGGTCATGTCCTCGAACCACTGAAGATGCTGGAGAGGATCGCTATCCCCCTCGTAGTAGGACATGGAAGGATCGCGAAACCCATCCGGAACGGGGGCTGACATGACCAGCTCGCAGAAAGGGCTTCTCCATTCTTCTTGGTTGGGGGGAGGCGCTCCCATCACTTCCCCGCCGGGGCAGCTGGTCCGGGGCGAACTGTTGAAGAGCACTCGCACCTGGAGGCTCATGCCCTCCTCCGAGGCTGACCCCTTCTCTTGCTGACTGCTTCTCACTTCCACTAGGGGGAGTGAGGGGATCCTAGGTGCAGGTGGTGTTGAGCACTCGCCACGAGCGGAGGATGCGACCTGCATGAACTCCAGGATCCTCTTGCTGAATTCGTCGAAGTCGCTCTGCTTCACATACTCGCACGGTGGAGGCGGGTCTCCCAACTCGTCGCTTCCAGCCATGAGACTTGGCTCAGAGTTTTCCGAACTAGTCGCTTTCACGCTCACCGCACCAGAATGTTGAAACCAGTTTCCCGGTTTCAGCGTTCGAAAAGGGGGTTGCGACTAACTCTTACTTGACCTAAGCCTTGACTCTTGACCGGTCACTAAGAACTAAGAGACTCGGACTTGATAACAACTGGAGTCTAGGAACAGACCACTTAAGCTTCAGTGTGGAGGTCCCACCGCACACCCGGAAGCCCACTCGGAACTTCCCCTCCCAAGCCAATGCTGAGCCTGGGCACCTTGGAGGGCACTAAGAACCACCTCACTGTCAGCTGAAGGATGACAAGAGAGGGGGGGGTGCTTGCTCACAAGACACACGCAAGGGGGGGGGGGGTAGTGACCAACCCTTCCCAAGGTGCCCATGGGGGTCTATTTATAGACTTTCCCAAAAATGGACTGCGGATAGCCAAAATTGGACTGCGAATAGCCTAAATCCTGCTATCCGCAGTCCGACCATGACCATGAACAGTCAACGCAGGAGGAGGTCCTACCTGCCCCTCCCGAGGGTGTCGGGCGAGTGGGAAAGTCCCTCTCACTCGCCCAAAGGGGGCGACGAGTGGGAAGGTCCATTCCACCCGCCCCCAAGGGAGGCCGGTGAGTGGGAGGGCCCCTCCCACCCGCCCGGGCGAGTGGGAGGGCCCCTCCCACCCGCCCGGGCGAGTGGGAGGGCCCCTCCCACCCGCCCGGGCGAGTGGGAGGGCCCCTCCCACCCGCCCGGGCGAGTGGGAGGGCCCCTCCCACCCGCCCGGGCGAGTGGGAGAGCCCCTCCCACTCGCCCAACATAGGGCCGACGAGTGGGAGGGCCCCTCCCACTCGCCTGAAGAGGGCCGGCGAGTGGGAGATCTCCTCCCACTCGCCCAAAGAGGGTCGGGCGAGTGGGAGGGTTCCTCCCCCTCGCCCAAAGTGGGTCGGGGGAGCGGGCGCTCCCTCCGCTTCCCTCGCCGCCTCTTTTTGTCTTGATCGGTTTCGGTCGTTTCAGCGCGGTCGTTTTGCTCGTCTCGGCCACCTTCACTGTCTTGGTCTCATCCGGGTCGGGTCACACCGACTCGGGAAATATGAGGGTTGTACAATGACACTATCAAGATCATTTTTAAAGATAACGCGAGTGTTGAAGTTGAGGCTGTCGGGGGTGTACATTGGGTTCACACAAGTTGTTCGGGCTGCCCAAATCTAATTACCCAAATATCGATTGGCCCACAACTAAACTCCAGCACAATAAATCAAATATACAATAAAGTTAACTGATTCAGCTTTCGTTTCCAGCTGACCGTCGGACACTTGCTCTACTTTTTGCGATATACATGCAAGACCGTCTGATTCCTTTCCTGGAGCAAAACCACAAGCAAATGCAACTGGTATCCAGGAACTGAGGGAGCAGGTTAGTACCTAAATCTTGTAGACCTTGGCTAATTTTCAAAAAGGGTGAGACTTCCGTCGGTTTTTGGTTTTCTTAAGGAAGTACAAGCAGTTGCGTTCCTCTATTCCTGCACTCCGGCCAGGTTTTGGTCATTTGTCTCAAGATTATCTTTGGAGGATTTGTCTCATTATTTCGCCTGTGACTACTGGGATGGCGGGCTCGACCCCTCCCCATCCCATGTCTTTTGCTAATGTGGTTTCTTCAACCTTTCTTGGACCTTTTCGGTCTCGATCTGGGCTCAGTGATCATCCCCTTGCAATTTATGTGCATGCATGTGGACCAAATTGTTGTGTTCATCGAAGAAGAGATGTTATCTATCGCGATGGTGTTGGAGCTTTGCCTATACACCAAATATACATACGACCGGCCCTCCATTCCAGATTTCATGCAAGAATTTTCTTGCACATGAGTTAAAATCGAATCATGAATCGCGAGTTGCGTGACGAGTTGCGCCGATTGATCATAGAAATTTGATTCTCACCTTTGTCTCGGAGGAAGATCGGATTTCAAGAAAGTATGGCATATGAAAAGCCATTGCTAAAAATTTCTTATTTTGTTTTTTTTGCAAGGGACGCCCGATTATATTCCGGCCATGGAACCTGATGTCATTCTATCTTAGATAAATATCTCGGGTCAGCCTTTTCATTGCTTTGATGAAGACATTTTCTGTTAGGATCGTGACACCTCACACGCGCATGGATCGTCCGGATCGCGCCATGTCATCGATCCGTGGGAGGGGTTTGTTACTTATGAGGATTAATCATTGATTAGGAAATCTCTTATTGGGTTAATCCTATTTAGGATTCTTCATTATGAGGAGGATTATTTTCTTCCTATTTGGCTAAACCCATTTTTAGCATTTTTCCTAAATCTGCAGATTATCTCCTATTTACGGGAGATTTTATTTGGCTCCTATTTATAGGACCAGTCCCCCCAGCCATCCTTTACGCCAAACAAATTCCGCAGGAGGGAGGAGGCAGTTGAGAGAGGTGAGCGGCAGCAGCGGCGCCAGTAGCTCGGCGGCAAGGAGGCGGCGGCTCTGTCCAGCGGTGACAGGCGGCCTCAGGCCAAGGGAACTTTTCGGGCTGTTTCAGGTGGAAGCAGCGGGCGGCGGCAGCGGTGGCTCCAGGAGTTCTTCAACAGCGGCGGAGGCCCTCAGTGTGATCCAGGCCGGCGACAGCCGCGGAACTTGGTTCCGGTGAGAGCGGCGGCAGCAGGGTGGTGGTCCAGGCGTGCGGAAGTAGCGGAGGCGGGTCTTGGGCCCGGTGGCAGTGCGAGACATCGCTCGGCGATATCGGTATCGCTCGCGATAGCTACCAGTGCAGTTTGGGGGCAGATTCTACTGGACGCATCACGTTATATCTTTTGTCTCACTATTGTATCTTGTAACTCTCATATTTATAGTGGATCTTTCGGCGCGCTCTCCCAGTGGAGTAGGAGTCCCATACTCCGAACCACGTAATCTTTTGTGTCGTCTGTGTATGCTATAATCTCGTTCCGTATTTTATTTTGCGTGATACTGGTTCTTGCTCATTCGTGAAATTCCGTTGCGCTACCGCGGCTTAACTCGATCCGATTTCACAACAATTGGTATCAGAGTTAGGTTCCGCGGGGGTGATCGTCTGGACGTTCCGGTTTTTTGATTTGGGTCAACGGTGGGTGACGACATTGGTCCGCTCCCTATCTTCCCAGATCGGTTCCGTGAATATCATCTTGATCTCCCAGTAGCTCTGCGAGCAAGACAATGTCGGCAAAATTCAAGATTTCTAAGTACGACGGCAAGATTGATTTTTGCCTTTGGCAGAAGCGCATAAAGGCCGTTCTCGACCAGCAAGGTCTTCACATGGCTCTCCTCGGCAAGGAGAAGTCCGGGAAGAAGGACCGGCGGAGGAGCAGGGCAGATTTCGTGGCGAGGGCGTGTGCGCAGAGAAAGGACCTTGGCGGAGGTAAAGTCTTCGCATCCGTGGGCGGAGAGTCATCTCAGGAGAGCCCAGACGCCGCAAAGGGAGCCATCCGGATCAAGGGTCCCACCAGGGAACTCATGATCACTCAGGAGAAGGTGGAGTCGCACAGTGAGAGGTTGAGTGCGAGTCGTCTTGCAAAAGAGACTCGGTCTATAGGGCAAGGGCGAAGCTCGTCGGGGTGCGCCACCGGGAGTTGAGGGAGTTCGGTAGAGGTAGAGGCAGGAAGTTGCGGGAAATATCCTGGAGGGATATTAGTACGGACTTGCGAGGAAGTCCAGTGACTGGAGTCAAGTTCAAGAGCGGTCTTGACTTGACTCATTCTGATGCGCGTTGATCGCGGTCAGGCCCCGGGGAGAGGGGGCTCGTAGTTGCCGGCAGTGGAGATTTAAGCTGAAGGTGGAGTTACGTTCGTCAAGGTGGAGTTTCGTTTGCGTGAGGACTACTGAGGCGTCAAGGTGGAGATTGTTAGGATCGTGACACCTCACACGCGCATGGATCGTCCGGATCGCGCCATGTCATCGATCCGTGGGAGGGGTTTGTTACTTATGAGGATTAATCTTTGATTAGGAAATCTCTTATTGGGTTAATCCTATTTAGGATTCTTCATTATGAGGAGGATTATTTTCTTCTTATTCCGGCTAAACCCATTTTTAGCATTTTTCCTAAATCTGCAGATTATCTCCTATTTACGGGAGATTTTATATAGCTCCTATTTATAGGACCAGTCCCCCCAGCCATCCTTTACGCCAAGCAAATTCCGCAGGAGGGAGGAGGCAGTTGAGAGAGGTGAGCGGTAGCAGCGGCGCCAGTAGCTCGGCGGCAAGGAGGCAGCGGCTCTGTCCAGCGGCGACAGGCGGCCTCAGGCCAAGGGAGCTTTTCGGGCTGTTTCAGGTGGAAGCAGCGGGCGGCGGCAGCGGTGGCTCCAGGAGTTCTTCAACAATGGCGGAGGCCCTCAGTGTGATGCAGGCCGGCGACAGCCACGGAACTTGGTTCCGGTGAGAGCGGCGGCAGCAGGGTGGTGGTCCAGGCGTGCGGAAGCAGCGACGGTGGGTCTTGGGCCCGGTGGCAGTGCGAGACATCGCTCGGCGATATCGGTATCGCTCGCGATATCTACCAGTGCAGTTTGGGGGCAGATTCTACTGGACGCACCACGTTATATCTTTTGTCTCACTATTGTATCTTGTAACTCTCATATTTATAGTGGATCTTTCGGCGCGCTCTCCCCGTGGAGTAGGAGTCCCATACTCCGAACCACGTAATCTTTTGTGTCGTCTGTGTATGCTAGAATCTCGTTCCGTATTTTATTTTGCGCGATACTGGTTCTTGCTCATTCGTGAAATTCTGTTGCGCTACCGCGGCTTAACTCGATCCGATTTCACAACAATTTTCTGCATTCTTGTGAAGCCTTTTGAGAAACTAGTTACACTGAACAATCACATACTACAAGGTACCCGCGTTGATCGAGCACGCATTCACATTAAGTTCAACCTTAGAGCCTTTCTACATTTCATCTTTTTATCGGGGTCGTGGGGATTGGCCACAAGCAGGCTTCTCGCTCCTTCCCAGTCACTTATGAAATTAAAGGAACCTCCTAAACTGCTCTAATTATTTCAAAAAAGGTCATGCCTCTGGAGAATGTAAGAAAAATAAATTTTGATCGCCACCTCGTCAGCACTTCTGTAGCATCTGCTCGGGCATCCTCTGGTATGCAGTATCAAACAATTACAGAAGTTGTTATTGGTGATACTTAGAATGTGGAGGAATGTGTTTTCAATGATGTGGTGGACAAATTGACATCGGATCGGGTTGTGACACATGCAAGTATAACAATGACTTCTCATATTGTTGATTGTGTGCATGGTAGCTCGCACCATGAGGATTGAAGATAACATTTTTTGGTGGTATGATTGTCAATTCTTCTAGGGTAAAACATAGATCACTGAGGTTCAGTTCTGCTCCATGCTACGTGACTCCTATTCTTATTCTGTTAGCGGAGCCTGCATCAGATTGGACTGCCTTCATCGAAGAGGAGAATATGGTGGTTAATTGCAATGCAAAAGTTGCTGAATTCCAACATTGATGGGTCTGATGACCACACATGCATAAATGTACCTTAGGGTGAGGCAGACGAGGAGCATGAAGGTGATGGAAAGTTTCAGAAGAGAAAAAAATAAAGTCAGAAAAAATATCAACAATCATCCCCTTGACCTAGTAAAACGCCGCGACCTGTTCACTTCCTGGCCTGAATCAAATCAGTCGACCTAAACTTTCTCAACAAGATTTGCGTGATTATCATTGCCTTATTACAAAGTTTTAAAGCATAAAATATAATTTGTCATCTATTCTCAACACACATATAGGCTTGCTGCATATATACTCAATTATAATGAGGTGACACACAATAATGTTATCCAGCCAGCCGGCCTCTTCCTTTTTAATATTCAGTAGGTCAATAGTATATAATATCTACAAAAACGACATTAATAGTTTCTTATGTGGCTCGAACCTTCCGATAGAGTATTATATATTTACTGTGAGAATGACCTCAGTATAGTATAGATTAATTTTTTTGTGCGCTGAACACACATACATATATGTGCGCCTGAGAGATCCTGGCCGTTGATCTGCCTTTTTTTTTTACTTTTTTATTTGAGTTTTTGGATTTTTTAAAATCAAGCTTTTTACGGATTGATGGATCAAACATTGAACGCACAAAAATACATGTGAACATACATCTATGTGCGTACGCGCACCTGCATATATCTCGTATAGTATACCTATCGCTTCCAGGCAAATTAATGTACCTCTGGTAATGTTAAATATCTAAACTTATGCAGCAGCTAGAGTCAACATCCAGTACTACAGCAAAGTCCGCTTTTACCATACAAATTAATACTTTATGCTGCTGTTGTGGTAGCATGAACATTTCATTGCGTAATTTTTGAAATTTAAGTACTTAAATAGAGCAACTACAGCTGTTTAAAAAAAAGCATATTTTAACGGAGCTAATTTTTGTCTCGAGACATTAATTTATAGTTCTATAATATATATATATATTAAGGAAATGATAGTGTTGTATTGTTCTTTTTTATTTCCAAGCCTAGCCCTGTTATTTTCACATAATTACATATACTATTATTATTATACACACATATAGGAGCACTTTGGCATGGGAGACTATCTGGCCATGCCAAACCGCTAGTTTTTTTTTATTATAAATTGTTTAGCTGTGCTCATATTTTCTTATTTTAGGTTAAGATTATGGGTCTATTGGGGGATTAAATTGTTTGTGCGATTAACGTATATCTAAGATCACGGTGTGAAACCTCCAAATCCCGCTGTCTATTTCCGCTTACATGATTTTTCATGCATGATTGATCAAAAATACAGTCAGTATTTAATATGATCGTAGTATACAAATACTGTTGTATATTTTCACAGATGATCTTCGCTATTGGAATCATGATCATAACGACGACTCTATTTGTTTCCCCACGGTGATCTTTTTTTATCCTGTTTGGATGGGTGGTCGTGATTGGAGATTATGCGTTTAGAGATGAAGATAAAACATTGTTGTCGAATGAAGTTTCCTCCGTGAGATTGGAATCAGATATAAAACGATATTTTGGGATTCAACGATTCCAAATGAAGAGTACTATTGATCTAATATAAAAAATAGAGTTTAATAATCGCAAACAAACGAAGCCAATCTTTGATTTAATATTCGAGGTTCTCATGATAGTTTGCAAAATTACAGGTTGCACCCCTCTATCTTTCAAAATTACATTTGTCTTCCCTCTAAGTTTTCGTAGTTTACAAAAAATGCCCCTTCCGTAAGAAGTATGCATGAAAATGTTAAAATCAGAAAAATTATTTTTACGATATTTCAAATTTATCCTTTATAATGATTTTAGATTCGTTACAAATGAGAAAATATAACACATCCCTTTCAATGCAATTATTGTAATGGGTAAAATTGGAATATCATAAAATAATTTGGCATATTTGATCACTTTTCATCTACGTTTCTTATTTTTCATCCATATATATGTATGTATTAAAAGGAAAATAAAACATGTATTTTGTTAAACATTCAGCTTTTCAATTTTACTTCTCTTTATTATAAAATTTTTATTTTTTAATTTATCTGTTTTTTCTTTAATTTTAAAAAATTTGCTCTCATATAGGTTAAAGTCTTTTACCTATAATAAAAAATATGTTCTCCCTATCACTCGCAACCCCAGCGGTGTCGCGCCGGGGCAATGTCGTGATCGGAGTACTGTCGCACGGGGCACAGGGGGGAGGGGGGCATGCACTGACGTAGTCAGGGTACTGTCATGGTTGGCCGTAGGGGCGGAACCCCGTGCCTCTCACTCTCGCGTGCGCCAGTATGTATATATAATCCCTATAGTTAAAAGAAATGGATAAAAAGGCGAGGGGGGGGGGCCGCCGGGTTCCACTCTGGTATGAGGGGGAAAAAGGGGGGAGGGGGGGGGAGAAAAAGAAAAAGAGGGGGAGGAGAGGGAAAGGGGGAGGGAGGAAGAAAATTGAGGGAAATGAAGAAAAAATGAAGGGAGGGAGGGAGAACGCGGCAACAATTTGCGAAAGATAGGCATTTGGCTCTCCGCGGAGATCCAAATGGCTCTCTGCGTAGATCCAAATGGCTCTCCGCGGAGATCCAAATGGCTCTCCGCGGATATCTAAATGGATCTCCGCGGAGAACTTTTTGCTCTCCGCGGAGAACTTTTTGCTCTCCGCGGAGAGCCTTCTGGATCTCCGCGGAGAACCCTTTAGATCTCCGCGGAGAGCCTTTTGGATCTCCGCGGAGAGCCTTCTGTATCTCCACTGATTTCATTTAAAGCTATAATTTTGACTCATTTGAAAACGTTATTCATCCATGAAACAATTGTTATTATAGACAAATATTTTAAATGTACATGAATAATGTTTCTTAATTTACATCAATCAACCACAAAATTTCTAAAGATGTCTGCACAGATCTGGGCTATAAACATAGGAATATTTTTCTGCCAGCCTACGCAACTCTCCCAGCTCATCAGCCCTTCCTTCGCTATGTGCTCCATATACTTCATAACGAAGACACCGCAGTCCACGAAGTTCTCCTGCTGTGGTATACCAGCAGTCAAGTCGAGTTTCCAATTGGAAAATCCTGCGTGGACTTTTTTAACGGTCGCCTTCTGGAGCGCAGAAATCTGCATTAACATAAATTTGTTCGTACATTAGTAACTCGTAATGTACAATACTACATTGCATGTCAACGAACTGTACTTACAGCTTCTTTAGCGGAAACTTTCCGTTGGGCGTTACGCAGAGAGTCATGTATAAGCAACTTCTTCTCTTTAACCATACCCACCAATAAATACCAGTGTTGACTATAACATACTGACATTAGAATCATTTTGATATATGCGAGATTCTCCTTGGTAATGCCCTCAAGGAATGCAGATACAAGCTTAGATTCTCCGTCATTGGACCGTGGGAAGTGCAACTACATAATTTGTAACATTTTTTAGCAATGCAAACAGAATTATTAATGTACAAAGCACAGATAGGGAGATCATACCAAAAGTTAGGACTGATATACATAAACGGATGATACGCTTCTTTATCCCGATCTCTACGCAAAGTCAAGATCTTTGCGTAGGCATCAATGTGACAATCTTCAACGTATTTGTCCGTCAGAAGAGTATCCATGTCATCTCGAAATCCGACTATATTCCATTTATTGAATGCTTGGTCGTTCCTGAAACATTAGAAAGTCATCGTCAATATCAATGTGCATAGATCAAAATTTTGAAAATATAAAAGTGTATAATGTCAAAGGGCACCTCGATGGTATGACGCTCATACGTCGATGGATGATATCTCTATCTTCTTCAGCTATTAGCGGTCTCCCCGGATAGTCAACGGGGTAGACATCAAGTTCATCCGCCTTTGTAGTTTTAATGTCTGTTTCACCTAATGTGGAGTCTCTAATATGAGTAATGGAAGTATCGTGAGGGGTAGTGAGGGTGGTAGCGTTTTGGTGGGTGGGGGATCTAGAGATACTCAGGCTAGATGATGGCGAGGAATGATGAATGAGTGTGTCTATATCGACACTCATGGAATCAAGACGTTCACCTACACTGTGACTAAAACTAATTAAATCACTATGTACTCTATCTATTTTTTTGTCCAATCTATCTACAGAACTATCTATCTTGCTATCTAATAATGCAAATTGATCTAACATCCTATGCTGGAAATCAATCCAAAACTGTACAGGAGGGATAGATGGTGTGCTAGGTGGTGGGGGAGGTGATGATGTGCTGGGTGATGGGGGAGGTGATGATGATGAGGGAGGTGGTAATGATGTGGGAGGTGGTGGTGCAAACTTCATTTTTTTTACTACCCTAGATGGCGAGACTATTGGTTTTCTCTTAGATGTGGGAGGTGGTGGTGTCCACTGTGTTGTCATGTCTGAACATAACTTCTCTGTCGGTGTTAATCGAATAAACTAAATTATTTACCTGCTCATCCAAGAGTTTTGCAACAGTCCCCATCTCTTTCATTGAAAATGAGACCTTCTCCGACCATCTTAATATTCGTGGCCTCAATGACGGATAGTGCGGAGCGATGCTGGTGGTGTGCTCGAGGAACCAAATCTATATCAAACATTGCAATAGTTTAGAACATATTAAACAAATTTCATTTTAGGAATTAGAAATATAGATACTTACAACGAGAACATGGGTGCATCCATAGATGTATCTCATTGAAGACTCTGGCCAATGTTGCAGTTGGCCTTCTTCTGCAGCAGGTGGCAGATGTACAACCCCTATTCGGCAGATAAGAGCCAAGGGTGTCCGGCGAGTAGGCTGGCACCCCCTGGCGAGTAGAGCCAAGGGTGTCCGGTGAGTAGGCTGGCACCCCCTGGCGAGTAGAGCCAAGGGTGTCCGGCGAGTAGGCTGGCACCCCCTGGCGAGTAGAGCCAAGGGTGTCCGGCGAGTAGGCTGGCACCCCTGGCGAGTAGATCCGAGGGCGTCCGACGAGTAGGCCGACACCTCCAGGCGAGTGGACCCGTTTCCGGGCGAGTAGAGTCAGGAGGCTTGGCAAGTAGACCGGTGCCTCCCTTGGTGAGTAGAGTCAAATTCTGGGGAGTAGAATCATCTGGGCACCCCTGATGGTCTGCCTATAGCCCTTCGGGACAGCAGAGTCTGGCTACCTGCAGACCAATTTGGAGTGCATTTAGTAAAATAGTAAGGCGGAGTTACGCTATCCGCAGGTCATCCGGATCATTCTATCCCTGAGAAGTCTTTCCCTATAAATAGGACCCATTATGTCTCAGATCAGCACAGATTCACCCCCCTTGAGAGAGCCTGTGCTTTCTTCCTTGGGCTGTCTGAGACAGGCTCAGCTTTTGGTTTTTGGGAGGGGAAATCAAGTTAGATTTCCGGGTTAGTGGCGGGACCTCCTCGCTGCAGCCAGTGGGTCATTCTTAGGGAGCTACTTACCAACCTGTGAGGGTCAGTTCTTAGCTCGGAATATTTAGTTCTAGGGATCCGACGAAGAGAGAAGTAACTCAAGCTACTCCCCCAGTCTCGAACAAGTTGGACCGGTATCCGGGTTCCAATATTTTTGGTGCGGTGAGCGTGGACTGTAGCGAGAGAAGAAAATCTCATCTGACGATCCCATGACTGAACGTGACGAGCTGAGAACCGGCCAGGGGAACTCGCCGCCTTCGGGCGAGTTCGTGACCAAGAGTGTCTTCGAGCAGGGGATGAAGGCGATGGAGGATACCATCTGGAGCTTACTCACGCCTCGCGCCGAGGTGGGAGTATCCCCCATGTCGCAGTCGCCTCGCCCACGGAGGCAGGTCCTAGTCAGCGCCTCGGCAGGGAAGCGCTCCTAGGGGAGGAAGACCAGCCACTCCGCGCGCGAGTGCTCTTTACCAGCCCGACGGAGACTCGCCAGTAAGAGGGCGAGTACGACCAAGTTCGTCCCATCCGCCAGCTCGCCCCGCGTAGTCCGTTCTGCGAGTTGGTGCTGTCCGCTCCCATTCCTGCAGGATTCACGGAGCCCGCCATGAGTTTCTACTCTGGGAAAGAAGATCCCGTCAAGCATCTGCAGTGGTTTGAAGATATGGTCTCCATCAAGCCGATGACGGATCCCTTCAAATGTCGGTTGTTCGCCATAACCTTCCAGGAAAAAGCCAGAGATTGGTTCCACCAGTTACCGGCGGGAAGCGTCTACGGGTTCGATGACCTGCGCAGAAGTTATTTGCTCCACTTCTCCACGTCCAAGAAGAGGAGGAAGGGTTCAGAAGATCTTTTCCTTATCAAGCAGAGACCCCAGGAGATGCTCGGGTCGTATTTGGATCGCTTTCAGGAGGAGATTCTCCTGGTCCAAGAGGTCCCTGGACATACCCTGATCTTGGCATTCAAGTTGGGGTTGTAGCCAGGGTTTTTCAAGATGGAGATCACTCGCAATCCCCCCTATCGTTCGAGGAGTTAGTCGATCGGGCCGGAAGGCAGATCGCGGGGGAGGCACCCGCCTAGAGTTCGTAGCCAAGTTAGCCAGATTGGAGGGAGGGGAGAAAGAAGGAGAGGGGAGCGGCCGACGCGAGTCCAAGAAGAGGAGTGAGCCGAGGAGGCGAGAAGAGGGAGGGTCCCGGGAGAACCGGGATCAGCGAGATCAGGAGAGGAGGTTCCAGGCTCCGCCCCGCCGGCTGGCCGGGAGACCTGCTGGAGGGGGCTACCAAGGGAGACCGGGAGGGAGGTATTCCCCGGAGCGACGAGACCGTTGTCACTCCCCCGAGCGGAGGCAAGGTCAGTGGAGGCAAAATCGAACACCGCCCAGAGAAGCTAATGTGATCAGGAGAGGACGAGGACGAGGAAGAGGAGGAAGGCCGCGACAGCCTCGAGGTGGAGAAGAGCGTCGGGCGATGCCCTACTGCGACTTCCATCAGTTGGAGGGCCACGCGACGGCCACGTGCCCCGACTAGCCATGAAATCCCAAGCGGTGGCAGACTTCCTAGTCGACTGTACTACAGAAGTAGGCAAGGAGGAGATACCCCAGCAGGTGGCGTGGGAAGTGTTCGTGGATGGAGCGTCGGGGAGGAACTCATGTGGAGGAGGCATCGTCCTGATCAGCCCACAGGGCACCAGAATTGAGCAGGCCGTCAGCATTCGCTTCCCCGTTACCAACAATCAGGCAGAATATGAGGCCGTAATCGCGGGGCTACGCCTAGCCCAGGAGTTGGGAATCCATGACATCAAGGTCCACTCCGACTCACTGGTGGTCACCTCCCAGATCCGAGGAGAGTTTGAAGCAAAAGAGCCGGTACTGCAACGCTACCTGGTAAAAGTCAAAGACTTGGTGGGCGTCTTCAAGACATTCTCCATACAACACGTGCCAAGGGAGGAGAACGCCCGAGCGGACCGGCTGGCCAAATATGGCCCCCTGGTCGGAGAAGCAATCACCGAGTTGTTTCGGCCTTCGATCGAGGAGGGAGAGGTGATGGACATCGACCGACCCGCTTCGTGGATGGATCCCCTGGTCACCTTCTTGACCACAGGATGCTTACCCGCAGAGGTTCAAGACAAGAGACGGTTCAGGTATAAGTCCGTTTATTATTTACTAACTGACGGGGTGCTCTACATGAAGACTCTATCTGGTCCCCTAGCCAGGTGCCTGTCCGAAGAGGAGGCCTCCCGGGTCTTGGAGGAGGTTCACGCAGGCGAGTGCGGCAGTCATTCGGGAAGCCGAACCCTAGAGAAGAGGGTACTCCGAGCGGGATACTTTTGGCCCACCATCCGGAAAGACGCCGAAGAGTTCGCAAAGAGATGTTCAAAGTGCCAACTCTATGCCCCGCTCCAGTTACAGCCAGCCCAATGTCTCCGGTCAATCACCACCCCCTGACCCTTCGCCATTTGGGGGATGGATCTGGTAGGACCATTCCCCCGGCAAGCGGGCAGAGGAGATACCTCCTGGTGATGATCGATTATTTCTCCAAGTGGATGGAGGTGAAGGCCCTGGCAAAAACAACCTCCCTGGTAGTGAAGAACTTCATTTGGGGGGAGATCGTTTGTAGACATGGCCTACCCCTCGCCATCGTCACCGATAACGGCCCGCAATTCGCAAGCCTTGAGCTAACCGATTTCTGTGGTCAACTTGGCATCGACCTCCGCTTGGCTTCAGTTCATCACCCGCGAAGCAACGGCCAGGTTGAGGCAGCCAACAAAGTCATCCTCAACCTGCTCAAGAAGAAGGTAGAAAACCTGAAGGGAAATTGGGTGGAGCAGTTCCCCTCGGTCCTCTGGGCCCTGAGGACCACCCCCACCACGGCAACCGGCGAAACACCATTCAAGCTATCACACGGCTCGGAGGCTCTCATCCCGATAGAGTTCGAAGTCCGTAGTCCCAGGGTGGTAGCGGCAGAAGGCGGGGATGAAGGGTGGAGACTCGAGAATGAAGGGGCGCAGCGACTCGCCTTAGATTTCGTGGAGGAACTTCGCGACCAGGCCACGATCCGACAAGAAGAGATCAAGCGAAGGATGGCAAAGCACTTTGATAAGCAGGTCCGAGTCAAGCAGTTCACCAAGGGAGACCTGATTCTCAAGAAGGTGGACGCCGCAGGAAGATCCGCCGCGGTGGGCAAACTTCATCCCAATTGGGAAGGCCCCTACATCGTGTCCGAGGTGTTGAGAACCGGCGGGTACCGCCTGCAGAACGTTGAGGGAGAACTCTTAGGAAACACGTGGAGTGGAGACGACTTGAAACGTTTCTACTCCTAGGATTAATGTAATACTTAGTCGATCCTTGATATGCTTGAAAATAATAACACTTTCCATGGCAAACATATAACGTCTCATCACCTAGGAGACAGGCATCGAGCAGTGAGTTCTAAGTCCTCGAGATGTGTTGTTGCCGTAGACCAGGCCGTAGCACTGGGCTCCTCCCCTGCAGGCCGGCTACTTGCCCCCTCGAGTGAGTTCTAAGTCCTCGAGATGTGTTGTTGCCGTAGACCAGGCCGTAGCACTGAGCTCCTCCCCTGCAGGCCGGCTACTTGCCCCCTCGAGTGAGTTCTAAGTCTTCGAGATGTGTTGTTGTCGTAGACCAGGCCGTAGCACTGGGCTCCTCCCCTGCAGGCCGACTACTTGCCCCCTCGAGTGAGTATTAAGTCCTCGAGATGTGTTGTTGCCGTAGACCAGGCCGTAGCACTGGGCTCCTCCCCTGCAGGCCGGCTACTTGCCCCCTCGAGTGAGTTCTAAGTCCTCGAGATGTGTTGTTGCCGTAGACCAGGTCGTAGCACTGGGCTCCTCCCCTGCAGGCCGGCTACTTACCCACTCGAGTGAGTTCTAAGTCCTCGAGATGTGTTGTTGCCATAGACCAGGCCGTAGCACTGGGCTCCTCCCCTGCAGGCCGGCTACTTGCCCCCTCGAGTGAGTTCTAAGTCCTCGAGATGTGTTGTTGCCGTAGACCAGGCCGTAGCACTGGGCTCCTCCCCTGCAGGCCGGCTACTTGCCCCCTCGAGTAAGTTCTAAGTCCTCGAGATGTGTTGTTGCCGTAGACCAGGCCGTAGCACTGGGCTCCTCCCCTGCAGGCCGGCTACTTGCCCCCTCGAGTGAGTTCTAAGTCCTCGAGATGTGTTGTTGCCGTAGACCAGGCCGTAGCACTGGGCTCCTCCCCTGCAGGCCGACTACTTGCCCCCTCGAGTGAGTTCTAAGTCCTCGAGATGTGTTGTTGCCGTAGACCAGGTCGTAGCACTGGGCTCCTCCCCTGCAGGCTGACTACTTGCCCCCTCGAGTGAGGGTTGTACCCTATAGTGTACTAGAACCTTGTTACCACCTCAGGGGAGGATGAACAGGTGGGCGAGGCGAGTGGTATCAACATCCCTCCGAGGCGAGTCTGACACCGCCGCCATCTTACCGCCTCGCAGGAAGTCCCAGTGCGAACGCGTGAGCAACCAGAGTGGCGAGTCTTCCGCCAGCCTCCTCGCTTTAGTGACCAGGGAAGGGGGGCCTGGGCGCCAAATCTATAAAAGAACCCTCCTGTGCGAGTCACAGTCACGCGCGAGTACACCCTAAGGGCGAGTAGAAAATGCGTATGCGTAAAAATTGATCCTAAGCATGAGCGACATAACCACAGAATAAAACAAAGCAAAACGCATCAAGGCAAATACGAGGAGAAGGGCGAGTACACCCAAAATAAACACGCCCAGATAAGTTTATTGTTACAAATCCAAAAGGGTTAGACGTCTGGACCCTCTTCTTCTGACCCGCTAGAGGAGTTCTCATCTTGGGCCTCGGTGAGAGCAGGATTCACCGCCTCGCGGTATAACTCTGGAAGAAGGGTGGCGAGATCAACCTGGGCCCCATCAACAGTAAGCATGAAGCGGCGCCGGAGGCGCTCCCGCACGAACACCGCGGTCGCGATCGCCAGCTTCCGGCGCGTCTCGGCGATTTGAGCAGGGGTAAAGTGGAGGGTTGGCGCGTTCGACGACTCCCCCCGGCTGGGGTGGCGAAGTTCCTCTATTTCAGACTCGGCTTCGGCGAGGCGATTACCGAGATAATCGACCTGACGCTGCGAGGTGACGAGTTGCTCCTCCAGTTCTGATATCCGCGTCACTAGCGTCACCGCGGCCTCCTGAGAAACGAGACATTAGCCAATCCCAAGATTAAGCAAGTAGGACGGGGGCGAGGCGGGCTAAATACCTCGGGAGGGGGAACCCCCTTGGCCTGAAGCTCTGCTATCTCCCTATCCCTCTCAATCATCTTCTTCTCCAACTCCGCGTGGGCGGCGCCCAGGTCGCGGAGCCGCCTGTTCGACTGAATCCCCCGCCGCGCGGTCTGATGAATCAGCTCGGCTGTCCGGAGGGCGGACCGGCAACTTAGGTTGGCCAACTCGCGGATAGGAACCTCCGCGAGTACCTCGGCGTCATCTCGCCCGTACAACCTAAAGATCAGATTGAACGCCTGCTCGCCGACCTCCTCGAAATCCTCCCAAGAAGGGAGGAGCGCACTCACGGAAACCCGGTTCGCCTCGTGATCCCATATCATGAGAGGGTCGCCCCGGGAGTCCTTACTCCGCATCCCCAGCCCGTAATGCGGGTGAGTGGAAGGGTCGGGGGGGGGGGGGGGGGGGGGGGGGGGGGGGGGAGGGGACTCGCCGGAAGGCGGGAGGAAGAACCCCATGTCCTCTGCTTTTTTGGCCGCGGCTCGCTTGCCGAGGCGGCTTCGGGATCTACCTGCCCCTTGCCCTTGTCCACCGGCGAGGCCGGTTCGCTGTCCACCGTGACCACCACCCCTGCGAGAGACCCCTCCCTGGAAGGCTCACTTGACCATTGCCGAGAAGCATCATGAGGGGGTAGGAGGGGGACGGTGCGCTCTCCTGCATTTAAACACGAGACAGTTAGTAACCACCCCCACTAGGAACAGATGATCAATGCCGCGAGGCGAGTAAGATTTACCCGCTCCCGGATTAATGAAGGCGAGTTGATCCACGCCCTGCCGCAGGAAGACGACGTCCAAGACCTTGTCCTTCAGGAAACGGTAGAGTTCGAGCGCGTCTCCCCTCTGGCGAGGCGGTCGGTACTCTGCCTCCGTCTTCTGGATGGGGGCGAAGGGAATGTTGTCGTAGTCGCCCCGCACCAGGACGAATTTGTCCGTCCAATGGTGGACCTTATTGAAGGTCTCGGCAACCTTGACGCACACGCTGGTGAAAAACAAGGTGTCGTCGCTGGTCGCCTTCAGGGTCATCACTTTGCGGAAGGTGGAGAGGTTGAACTCTATTTTCTCTCCGCGGAGGTAGCAGGCATAAGCGACCAGGACGCTGATCGCGTTGGGGTTGACCTGCGCAGGGATCATCCCGAAATACCGGAAGACTTGACGAACCTCAGGCCACAGGGGCAGCCTCAACCCTACCTGGAAGTGTGCCAAGGGAAGGGCGAGCTCTCCACTATACAGCGAGTTGAGAAACTCGCCCGGTCCTGGCCGCCTCGCGGTATAGCCCGGGGGCAGATAACGATTCTCGATATCCGCCAACTCCTCGCCGAGGGTCTGCGAGCTGGGAAAGTTGTGCGCCCTGAAATTGCGGACGCAGAAGGCGCGCCCCTCCTCGGATGGTTCTTTCACCATAGCGGGCCGCGAGTAGGAGCAAGGGAATTCGGTGGAGGAGGTTCAGAGACAGGATGCCTGAGAAGGGTAGGGAAGCGTACCTACCAGCGCAGGAGGGCCCTCTATTTATAGACCCTGCCCCCAGGCCTAACCGCGAGCGAGCAGATCATCTAGCGTGGCGAGTAGGCCCTAAGCAGCGAATAGATATAGAAAGAACGCATGCCCATCAGAAAAGGGAAGAATAACGAACGAAGGAAGCATACCACACAAGCACAAAAAGAACATGTAAATATATGATAAACATTCTTGGGGCGCCCCGCGCGAGTACATGTAAAGGGACATAAAAGGACGCCTGAGGATTACAAGGACCCGTGGGTCGCGAGTTAGATTGCTGAGCAGGCTCTCAAAAAAATCAAAAGAAAGAACAGGGACTATCCCTGAAGATCTCAACCATGATGCACCGGACTGCGACCCCGACGGCGAGGGCGTTGGGGGTGGCGAGCTCTCCAAGCGATTCCTTGGGCCGCACGCAAGTCTTCGCGAGCCCTCTCCAGGATCCCTTCGCTTTGGCGGATGTGTTCCTCGCCTCGCCTAATGCGCTCCTCCAAAAGGGAGGCCTCCCCCACGGTGCCCGCCACCTGAGCAAAGCGATGAAGGTCGTCATCGGTAGCCTTCTGGCGAGTCTCCACCTCATATAACCTCGCCTCCGAATCATCCATCCGGCCAAGTAGGCCGTCTTCACCATGCAGGTTGTCATGAAGTCCCTCCACTTCGGCGAGGCGATCACCCAGGTTGACCAATTGGGCCTTCACCTCGGCCGGCGGCATAGTCATCAAGAAGGAATCATGGGCCCGAAGGACGGCCATCGGGCGAGTCCATGACTCCTCGTTGAAGGCAGGGGGGTCCGCGAGAAACTCCCTCAAGGGAGTGGACTCCGCTGGCGGCGGCGACCCCAAAATCGAGTCAGAAGACGGTAGACGACTAGACGGGAGGGACCCGTGGCTGACTGAAGACGAGAAGTCAGGCGAGAAGGATAAGACGGAAAGAAGAATAGAGACGAGATAACGAGGCGAATACCTTCCAACGCGTTGCCCTCTCCCGGAAGCCGAGGTGGATCTGTCCGCAACCCCTCGGTGGAGGTGGATAGACGAAGAACCACACCAGTCCTCCCCGGCAAGGGGCCCATCGTCAGCGACTTCCCCCCCCCCCCCCCCCCCCAGGTTGGGCGGGCGGGCTGACCTATCCCAGACTGAGACAGGGGCTGTTGCAAGGGAGGAGCTGGAGTTGAACCAACCCGCCCCAAAATTGAAGACGACGCGGTCGCTAAATCCGTTGAGGGCGCCGCAGCAGATTGCCCTTGTAAAGGAGGGCGAGTAGAGAGCGCTGCACGGAGCATGAAGTCAAGACCTGGTAGATATAATCGGAAGAAAACCGTAGCCTTACCCAACGTCAGGACGGTAGAAGCGGGAGGGAGCAGCAGGCCGGTCGTAAGGATTGGAGGCGTTCTCGCGTCCTCAGTCCCACCGGTGGTGACTTCGACCCCGCCCTCCTTCTCTCGGCGAGGAACGTCAGCGTAGGGCTCTTCAGGGATCGGCGAAGCGGTAGACCTCTTAAGTGGGGGATCGCACCGGGCCGTAGAGTCGGGATCGGTAGAGGACCTCTCCCGCAGCTCGGGTTCCGCCCTCTTTCTCCTATGCTTCCTTTTTCTCGCGGAACCTGGGAGGCAAGGCGTCGAAAACTCGCCAAGGATGTCTAGGACTGCGGCCGCCTCGGGTTCGTCGTCCGCGAGAACCCAATTATCAGCCCGAGAAGAACCCGCCCCAGAAGACATCTTGGAATGAGGGGATCATGGTACACCCTCACCCTATTTATAGAAGAAGGCCCTGTCAGCGCGCAGCCCCGCCGAATAGTAGGTTGGACTCTTCTTTCCGACCTCTAACGAGCTCGCAAAGAGCGGGGATTGTGTACAACCCCTATTCGGCAGATAAGAGCCAAGGGTGTCCGGCGAGTAGGCTGGCACCCCCTGGCGAGTAGAGCCAAGGGTGTCCGGCGAGTAGGCTGGCACCCCCTGGCGAGTAGAGCCAAGGGTGTCCGGCGAGTAGGCTGGCACCCCCTGGCGAGTAGAGCCAAGGGTGTCCGGCGAGTAGGCTGGCACCCCCTGGCGAGTAGAGCCAAGGGTGTCCGGCGAGTAGGCTGACACCCCCTGGCGAGTAGATCCGAGGGCGTCCGACGAGTAGGCCGACACCTCCAGGCGAGTGAACCCGTTTCCGGGCGAGTAGAGTCAGGAGGCTTGGCAAGTAGACCGGTGCCTCCCTTGGCGAGTAGAGTCAAATTCTGGGGAGTAGAATTATCTGGGCACCCCTGATGGTCTGCCTATAGCCCTTCGGGACAGCGGAGTCTGGCTACCTGCAGACCAATTTGGAGTGCGTTTAGTAAAATAGTAAGGCGGAGTTACGCTATCCGCAGGTCATCCGGACCATTCTACCCCTGAGAAGTCTTTCCCTATAAATAGGACCCATTATGTCTCAGATCAGCACAGATTCACCCCCCTTGAGAGAGCCTGTGCTTTCTTCCTTGTGCTGTCTGAGACAGACTCAGCTTCTGGTTTTTGGGAGGGGAAATCAAGTTAGATTTCCGGGTTAGTGGCGGGACCTCCTCGCTGCAGCCAGTGGGTCATTCTTAGGGAGCTACTTACCAACCTGTGAGGGTCAGTTCTTAGCTCGGAATATTTAGTTCTAGGGATCCGACGAAGAGAGAAGTAACTCAAGCTACTCCGCCAGTCTCGAACAAGTTGGACCGGTATCCGGGTTCCAACAGCAGCTTCTCCACCATCGACCTGAACGACCTCATAACGAAGGTATAGATCGCTTCTGGCCAATTGAACTTTTGAAATTTCTCCAAGCTGGAGACCTCCTCGAAGAACATTGGCATCCTCTCCGCGCTCGAGGGGAAGAAGAAATTGCACAGAAGGTGCAAAATCAATATCTTCATCGTCACAGGGGACGACCCTTTCTCCATCGATTGAAGTTCCGTCTTCAAATCGAACTTCGTTAGCGGTCCAAATGGCTTGGTAGTCAGGGTGACTTCCTCCCCATGGTTCGGCAGACCCAATATCAATGCCACGTCATTAGGGGAGAAGGTTAGCTCCCTCGATCCAATGACGAAGACATCCTTCTCTGTATCATACAAGTTTAGTAGACCGTAAAGAAGGGGAGTGTTCTGCGGTACCTTCGGTGCATGGAAGATATGCCAGATGTTGGCATCCATCAGCATCTTCTTCTGATCCTCCTCCAATCGTTCTAGTATTGCTGAAGTTAGGCCAACAAATGAGTTTAAATAGCACCTCGAGCTCAAAAAATGGATCTTTTTCTGCCTCATTTATCTGCAAAATTTATAAACAGATGTTACAATAGAGGGACAAGAAGAATAAATTGGAGGGAGAAAGATAGGAAGCAAATGGCTCTCCGAGGAGAGCTACTTGGCTCTCCGCGGAGAGCCACATGGCTCTCCGGGGAGAGCCATTTGGCTCTCCGGGGAGAGCCATTTGCTCTCCGGGGAGAGCCATTTGGATCTCTGTTGAGATCCAATTGGCTCTCCGTGGAGAGCCATTTGGCTCTCCATGGAGTGCCATTTGACTCTCCGTTTAGATCCAATTATTTGGCTCTCCGTTTAGATCCAATTGGCTCTCCATGGAGAGCCATTTGGCTCTTCGTTTAGATCCAATTGGCTCTCCATGGAGATCCAATTGGGTAATGGCCTAAATGAGGTACAATTGTATCATGAAATAATAAGTGCAAATTATTGTGTTATTTCCAAATCATTTTTTTACTATATTACATATAAAAAACATACCTTTCATGGTTTCACACATACTGTTGCAAGCTCTTTTTTTTGTTAATATCCTTAACCTTTTGCTTGAGCTGCACATCGGATCGAACCCGAAACTGGTTCATCCCCAACACCCGTGCGACTCGCCCCTAGTACAAGAAACGCTTGGCTAGGCTCTTCCAAGACATTTGATCACCAGTCGACGATTTCACATGGGAGCGCTCTGCTGGACTAGTTAGCAAGTAATTGAGCAGCTCCTTCTCCGATTGGGAGAACGGCTCTCCTGTAGTTGGGGCGGGGACGATGGCCTCCATTATCTGATTGAAAGTCGGCAATTGTTGATTTACCATGAATGGAGGACGAGAACCAATCTCGCTGACAGCGGACGAGATGCCCACATTAGGTTCCTCCGTCGTCGTGATGACTGCAGAAGACGCTGGTTGAGTTAAATTATTTGTGGACGGAGTTTCGGCTGGCAATGATTGTGTAACAACCGGCGATGGTTGAATGTAGACGGCGTCTTGATCACCGAGCTCCTTTTGCGCTTCGGTATGCGACTGCAAAGTGTTTGATGTCCTTTTCCTTTTGAGACGTCTAAGATAATCCCAACGATTTTGAATCTCCTTGTGGGTCATCTGAACTAGATCCTCACGGCGTGCAGCAATGCGGGCGTAAGCTGGGGCGACCACTTTGGTCCAGTGAATGTTGTCGGCATGCCCAGCATCAATCTCGTTTTGAACAAGTCGATCAATGATATCATCCGCTGATCCTTCAATTACTAGATCGGGCGGGGACGTTTGCAGATCTGTTGCAAGGGGCTGACTTGAACTGTGACTTGGGGCGCCGGTTGTAAAAGTGATGCTTCGAGTTACTGTTGTGGTGACAGTCTCTTCTAACTGGATGAAACTATCCTCACGGCCCGCCTGCGTTGGAGCAATCAATGACGCGGCCATATTTAGTGCAGTAATGATGCTGCGTTTTGGCGCTGCTCGTTGAATGGGCAATCTGAAACGAGACTGGGCAACCATATCCTCCAAGTGCTGTTTAAGAACCTGTTCTATTTTTGGCCGAATGAACCGTTTGAAAGCGTAATTGGTGCTATGTAAAGCCGAGACAAGAACAGACCAAATTCGATGCAATTGTGGAATATGCAAGGATTCAATTGGAAAATCTTTTAGATCAAGCAGTTCATCGGGTTGAAGAAATTTGAGAGCCACCATTCTGAGTAAGCGCCGTTCGAAGGGGTTGATCATTGGTGAAGTGCTCATCACTTTTTCCCAGAGATTAAAGCCTTCTAATGCCGATTGACGTTCATTGCCCAACGCGTTGAGGCTGCGAGATTTTTTATGGTGATTTGAAGAAGAGCTTTGCCCATGCGATGTTGGTCCGGGTTTTCTGCGTTTGCGACTGGACTGAATAGAATTGGGAGTGTTGCTTATATCGATGACTTCGGTCTGGTTCAGATCAGTATGGTTTAGCGGTAGTGCTTCATCTTCTCCAACGCAGTGATGATCATCGTTCAGAGTCCTCTCCACAGCAGTTGCGACAACCTCAAGTGCATCATTCACAATCGCGTCCCGACACATTGTGATGATGGTCAGCTGAGAGATGAGTCCCGGTTATGGCGCCTTCCATTCGGTTGAAGAACGAAAGTTGGCGAGCAATGCAGTCATTGATTAGGCGTGATAGCGTTGATTCCACTGGACCAAGAGTGTCATTGTACCCGTTACAATGCTGAAAAAATGATGGGAAATCAGGGAACACTGCCGGATCCTTCTGCCATGACGTTTGCCCAAGTGCTGCATCCCATAAGCGCATATCCAAATACCACGACACGTGACCACGATATAGTGCGGCTTGACGCATGTATCGAGTCGTTCGGGCACAACGAATCACCTTGGCTGCATCAGCAATGTCGGAACGGGACGTGTACAAGTCGTATGTCATTTGAACAAGACCGACGTCGTGTGCGCTCTGTTCGAAAAGCTGCACAGGATAGTTAAGGATGATGGGTGCCGGGATCAACTTCTCGTTTTTGGCCTCGTCCATGACATGGAACGTGGCACCACAGCCGCCGGAGGTGTTCGACTTCTTGCACATGTATCTAGCACTGACAGAGAATGCAGTGGTGTCGATGCAATCGACAACTCGCGGGGCACTTAATTGATTGCGGGAAAGAAAGACGACGTGGTTGCAAGATGGGCATGCACCCACTGTCACATTGACGCCGTACTGCCGTTCCGGATTGATCATGAACAACGGTTTCAAAAGATACGCATTCAGGTCAGGTCGCTTGTTCCACAGTGGCACGGGCGGATCGATTCGAATGGGAGGGCGAATGCCATCCTCCATCATTTTCACTTGGATCTTGATCCAATCCTCCTGAATTTTGTTCAACGTGCCTGATTGCTTCCCACAAATGCACGGCTCAGTAGTGGGGCGGTCGAAGGCTGACGAATAGAATGGAGGCGTTTGCGTCGGAATCGATTCAGGTAGAATTTCAGGGCAGCGATGAACAAGGGTCTCTACTGATCGTTGTGTTTTCGCAATGTCCCGCAGCACAATGTCAATACCATTCATTGCCGATAAAGACAAATAGTCAAATAATCTAGTCACCCAAAGCCAAAATTTAGATTAGTAGCCATAATACTAGGATCCTATTTTGAGTAACTATAATTGGTTATAGTAGCTTGCCTAGTAAAATTCCTACCTCACCTTTCAAATTATATGCTAATTATAATTTATTTCCAAGGATTGTCAAAAAAGAATGAACAAACCTTGAGATCCAATTTTGGGCTCTCCACGGAGAGCCAAACCGCTCTCCGCGGAGAGCCAAACGGCTCTCCGCGGAGAGCAATTCGGCTCTCCTCGGAGAGCCAGTGGATCTCAGCGGAAAGCCATGTGGATCTCTGCTGAGAGCCAGTGGCTCTCCTAGGAGAGCCGAATGGCTCTCCGGGGAGAGTCGTTTAGCTCTACGCGGAGAGCCATTCTTTGGCTTCGAACATGATAATGGCGGAAACTAGATACATACCTTGCAGAGAGGATGGGTAGGCTGCGCCGGAGAGCTCTTGTGTAGACTGAATCGGGTTGGAGAAGGAGCGCCGGAGAGCAGTGTGATTACTGCCGGAGACGATGGGGGAGGCTGCGCCGGAATCAAACGTTCTAGGGTTTGATTGCGAGAGAGCGAGGAGAAATCGCGAGGAAGCTGTGCGAGGAGAGCGAGGAGAGCTGAGTACGGAGAGGAGAAATGAAGAGGCGCGGGATTAAAGAGGCGCGGATTCGTGTTTTCTTATGTTGCGCTGAATAAAATAATATTATTCAGTCGGATTCAGTCTACCAGAGTGAGGCCCGACCGGGGAGGGGGGGGGGGGGGGGGGGGGGGGGGGGGGGGGCGTACAACATTGTTCCTAGTCTAATTTGTGAAATTTGTGGCGCGCACTTTCACAAATTTATAAAATATGGGCATGAGCTCTACCTGTAATTTGAGAGGCATGGAGGGGGAAGCTCTATCGAAAATCGGCGCTCGCTTTCTACAGATAACGTTCTCCCAAGCTTGCAAAACAAAGGCTCGCTCTAGCGGGTAAGAAGACTGCTCCATCCAATACCTTCAAAGGTCTTCCCGCTTAATTCGTGGATGCCCCTACGAAAATTAGCGCCGCACATGTTGCATGCTGCCGCAGAAGTGCCCGCCCTTACACATGGCCACTGAACACGCTCTCGCGCGCCCCGCCGAAGAGCACATGGCCCATAGTTATTTTTCTTTTCAAATATGTTCAACTCAAAACTCTGTCATTACCAGCTCTCTTTTAATGATGTCTGCGTGTGTGATTTATTCCCAAAGCTAAAATGAATGGAATCTACCGAAGAATCTACTGAATTATAAAAAGTGTTAAATCATTTTATAAAAATAAATACTTATCGTGATAACATTTCATACGTGTTTGCCGGCCCACAATTATATACCACCACCATCGTCTCCAGGCCCAAGCCCTAGAGTCAAATGCATCGTGCACCTCCTGCTAGCTGTTCGCGGAATTATTAATGGCATCAATATATTATTCCAGCTAATTTATTAAATATATTCAGCATTATTTCACACGGTCGAAGCCACGTGTCGCTTGACCACTGGCCCTTCGTTTGACTTCAAATTTTGTTTCTTATACCGACTTCAGTTATGTGCAGGTCGCGCAATTACACAACGGTTATGTGCAGGTTAAGTCGTTACTGGTTCACAGTTTTCTATGATTTTTTATTTTTGACTTCATTTATCTTTGGACTGCACATAGCCGAAAATGATCTGCATATAACAACACCCTATTTAAATAATAGTATATATGTTGATACCAATTAATTGGTCTCTGTGGAGTTCGAGCCCTTAACAAGTTGGGGGGTGACCTCACACTTACTTCTCCCAAGGGAGAGCTCTAGGCTAAGAGGCTAATGAACTAGGAATGAGACGAAGGGCTTAGCGAGGAGGTCCCACCACACACCCGGAAGATCTTAGAGCGCTTCCCCTCCCAAGTCAATGCTAAGCTTGAGCGGCTTTGGAGGCTCTCCACCCACCAAAGGAGCATGGGAGAGAGTGACCAAAAGAGAAATCCCTCCAAATGGTGCCCCTTGGTCCTATTTATCGATTTCTGGACCTGGTCTTCCAATAGCCACATTCTGGTCTGTGAGATTACGAAAATGCCCTCAAGTTTGGCCTGTCAATAGCCAAATCCCATCATTCTGAGACGCTAAACGCAGACCGCCCCCTTCTTGGGGCTGGGCGAGAGGGGGGCAGGTTGCCTCCTTACTGGAGCTGGGGCGAGAGGGGGCAGGCCACCCTCTCCTCTCGCCTCCCTTGCTGGGACGGGGGCGAGAGGGGGCTGGCCGCTCCTCCTCCTCTCGGCCCCCTTGCTGGGGCGGGGGCGAGAGGGGGCTGGCCGATCTTCCTCCTCTCGCCCCCTTACTGCCTTACTGGGACGGGGGCGAGAGGGGGGCTGGCCGCCCCTCCTCCTCTCGCCCCCTGCTGGTTGGGCGAGCGGGAGGCTCCCGCCTCCACCGCTCGCCTCCTACACGAGCTGGGCGAGCGGGAGGCCTCTGCCTCCACCGCTTGCCTCCCTCTTCCTGCCCTGGACCGTGCTGAAAAATAATGTCTTAAAAGACCCCTTGGGTCCCGGGGGCCCACTCGGCGAATACAGGATTGCACAATATAAATCAAACAAAAAAAATTCTAAAAGTCGATTTTCATAATCGGATCGGACATTGAACCGAAAATACGAGAGGTCCAAGGTTAGATCGACACAATCGATACTCATACAATGTTGAAGTTTTTGAACCCTAAAAAGGTAAATTTTTTAAATTATTTAAATTATATCATAATTTTAATTAAATCCTAGTGTTGTTAATAAGACTAAAAAAGAAGAACGCTTAGAATTTAACAGTGATTTGAATCAAATCAAACTCAATCAAATAAATATTAATTATTTTTAGTAGAATATTGCTTAGAATGCATTCATTATTTCTGTGCAACATGTGTAGAAAATAATTCAAATTTCTTATTAAAAAAATTGAGCTAAGATTTGAGAGCCACCCGATTTGTAAAATTATGACTGTTTCGCCGGTTTAGCGGTTCGACCGATGGTTCTCCGGTTTAGCGGTTCGACTGATGATTCTCCGCGCGCGACTGATGGTTCTCCGGTTTTTGAGTGCATAGTTCTTGGCTAGGACGGTTCTTAAGTATGGACGGACTGGTTTATAATCCAATTTACGGCCCGACTACCAGGTTCGATCCGCGGGTTCTTAAAACACATCTAAAGTTCATCATTTTTCAAATATATCTTCTTCCTAATTCCACACGAGCATATAAACCTATTCATTCTTCTTTCATCATTGTTAGTGGATCTGGCCAGTCCAATAAATTCATTTTTTGCTTTAATTTATTGACCGATTTATGAGCTTTCTGCATGATCAAAATGATCTCGGAGGATCAATTTAATTTCCTAATAAGAGTAAAATGATGCTGTATCTGAAAACCCTTTCAAGTTCGAAGGAGTGGTGCACATGCAATTGATGATCATATCAAAATAATTTTAATTATAAATAATCTTGCGCAATTGATGACCATTCAATTATTAAAGTTTAAGTAAGGGTTCTGATTTGGTTCTATTTCCACTGAAATCAAAAAACAAATCAAGGTTATAGTTCTTGAAATTAGAAATAGAACATTACTTGGTTTGACGATGTCGCACTTTTGTGCGCGCACACAGCTTTTCAGTGGGTGCCCTCGTGCTCCAGTGCACGCCCCCACGCTCGCTCTCCTAAATGGGCCTTATTCATAACAATTTTAATATCAAAGTTTGAGTCACAGTTCTATTGGGTCCTAATTCCACTAAAAGAAAAAACCAAACCATAAGGTTTGTAGTTCTTGAAATTAGAAATAGAACCTTGGTTTGATACTTTGATTGGTTCGAGTTCCACCATAATTTTGGAACTATCATGTCTGCAATTCTGATTCTAATTCAATAAGAATCATATCTAAACTATTCACTATCGATTTGATCTGATTTTATATGATGATTAGTTTACGATTGATTCCTATTCCTAATAATTCAACATTATTAGATGCATCGTTAAATCACATACTACCTTGAGTCTGATGATTGTTTTTCATTTTGCAAAACTTTCATATGAGAGAATATAAAACTAAACCAAAATAGAAATCTGCATGTAGTTCAAAAAATTGATGTCCACATGATGATAATATAATGCAAGTTACATAAGAATAGTGGAACAATAGTAGGAAGAGCGATGGTGGGGATATTACCAATCGATAAGAAAGATATTTGCTCGGGTTGAAGTCAAACTAATGAATACCGAGACTTTATAGAAGCTAGGGCTTGTTTATCATCATGCCCAAAGATTTTACGGTTTGTTTCTGGTTTTATATATACCACCCAAAGAATTTAGAATAAAACATTGTTGTTCACGGTTCTAAAATTCAAATCCAATCAAGTAATTCATCTACTTTCTGTGCAGTTCATTGATGTTTTCGATTCAATTTGAATTTGATTTACAATTCCTGATTCTGAATGATAGTTATATCCCTCACTGCCTCAAACATTTTCTCTAATATAAAACATTCAATTGATTAGTCCATCTATTTGCAAATTGAACCAGTTTGAAGTCGAATGGAATCAAATTGCTTAGCATTTTTGTTTTTGAATTATTATTATAATTATAGTTGTGTTTTCTTGCCCCTGTAATAGGTTCTTATTTTAAATCATCTTTTTGGTACTTTGGAGATCAAAGTATAAGTATAAAATTGACTTGTTTCATTTAACTCTATAGTTCGTTCATTTGGACGGAATTGTGGTCCAATTTCAGTGTTTTGTTGTGCACTTGAAGTACGAAATTCATGTAATTCAAATCCAATAAATCTAATTCTTCCCGATTTATAATTTGAATTGAAATATTCAATCCTACGTGAATTTATGTAAGATATTTTTTCTAATTAATGAATCTTATATATGTTTCTTGCATCTTGATTAATGTTCTCGTAGTTTGTTGAGTTTGATTTGTTTGCCAAAAAGTTGATTGGAACTTGGAAGCTCAGCCCACCGGTGGTGGGGTTTACCTTGTAGAAAAAACGAATGTTACCGAATCGTCCTCAAAATTTTAAGGACGCTTCTTTTCATCATCCTGTGATAGTCAGTGATGACGGTTCACCGATCTAATTTCCAGACCCTTGGAAATCGTCACTGGATCATCGTTGCCGAAAATGTAACAGTTATTGATCATCTCAAAATTTTAAGTAAACTTCTTCTTATCACTCAAAGATAGTTAATAATGACGCGATCATAATGTCGGATCTCCGACAATCTACATCGCTGGATTGTTGTCAAATTTTTGGAGAAGCTTTTTATCATCGTTTTGTGACCGTTGATGATGATAATTCATCGATCCGATTTTACTCCGGTGAATTTGGACAAACGCTACCATCTTAGAATGTATGTTTGGCATGATAACGGTTAAGACTGTAATCAAGAAAAGAAAAATAGTTTTGAACATAAAAGTGAATGAAGTTACTTAGGTGAGGTCGGGCGTTCACGAATGACAGTTCATAACCACCGTGTTCATGACTGCTACCGCCGCGCCAAACGGACCCTTAATGTGAAATTGTTAGTGGTGGTGAGTTCCTTTCCATTCTATTGATTGACCAAACAATAGACTTATAATACATACTAACTCTGCTTCATGCATTAATTGGAATACATCTCATTTCCAAAATCCAAATAAGTAGGCACTAGGCTTTGTTTGAGAAAGCTCTAGCGGATGAAAAAGCTGTGGATAGAATAGAGCTTTTAGAATAAAGGTTTCAGAAAAACTCCGATGAGAGAGATGCAGACTGTTTGGAGTGTCTGTGCATAAGTGCTGATCGAATAAAGCTTTTTCATTTAAGCTGTTCGGTAGAACACCTGCTTGAAAACTATTTTGTAAACAAAAAGATTGAAATATAATGATTGTGAAAACTCGCGCCCAGGCAAACACGCACGTCCGGGCAAAAAATGGTCTCTCTGGAGAAAAACGGCCGCGCGGGCAAAAAACGGGTGGCCGGGCGAAAAACGGCCGACCGGTCGAAAAATGGTCGCTCGGGCAAAAAACGGCCACATGGGCGAAAAACAAGCGTCTGGGCGAAAAATGGGCGCCCGGGTGAAAAACGCTCGCCCGGGCGAAAAAATCGCGCCCCGGGCAAAAACGGTCGCCCAAGAGAACAATGGCCACCCGGGAGAAAAATGCGCGTCCGGGCGAAAAATGCGCATCCGAGCTGAAAATGGCCACCCGGACGAAAAATGGCCGCTCGGGCGAAAAAAGCGCGCTCGGGCAAAAAACGTGCGCCAGGGAGAAAACAACAGCCAGGGCGAAAAACGATTGCACGGGCAAAAAATGGCTGCCTGGGCGAAAAAACGACCGCCCGGGCGAAAAATGGCCGCATGATCGAAAAACCACCGCCCTGGCGAAAAATCGCTGCCCGGACGAAAAACCGTTGTCCGGACGAAAAACGCGCACCCGGGCGAAATACAGGCACTTGGGCGATAAACGTCCGCCCGGGCGAAAAAACCGCCGCCCAGGAAAAAAAAGACAGCCCGTGCGAAAAACGCGCGCCCGGGCGAAAAATGCGCTTCCGGGCGAAATACTGCCGTGCGGGCGAAAAACATCCGCTCGGGCGAAAAACGGCCGCCCGGGCGAAAAACGGCCGCCCGGGCGAAAAAACGGCCGCCCTGGCGAAAACAGCCGGCCGGGTGAAAATTGGGCGCCCAGGCGAAAAATGCGCGCCCGACCGAAACGAGTGTCCGACCAAAAATGCGCGCTCGGGTCAATTTGCTGGAGTAGTATGTAGCGAGACGAAATTAATAAAAGAGAAAAAACTAAAAACAGTAAAAACAGTAAAAACAGTTTTTAGAAAACTATGTTGGACTGGCTTCTCAAAAAGTCTCTAAAATAACTTATTTGAAGAAGTTCTTTTCAAAAAATTATTCATTTAAACAACCAAAAAAACAGTTTTGCTCTCTGAATAAAACTCTTTGAATAGAAAAAGCTGTCCCAACCAGAGCTCTAATTTCTCCGGCAAGTCTACCTTTATACTAGGGTCTTCCATATGTACCCTTCTATGTTTACTTAATATTTCAAATATTAAGGACATGTTAGGTATTCTGCTCATCCCGCCAAGCATCGAAACAGCCTCCGCAATTGTTGTGCTATCGCTAAAGGCGCTGAAAGAGCTAATCTCGCTGAGGTCGCCGTTTCTTGAACTTTCTCATATCTCCACCTATATGTAAACACCGGTCAGTTGCTTCTCCTTCTTAACATATGCCCAGACAAAGAACTATATATCTCCACCTACATGCTTGATTTTTTCTTTTTCTTTTACTGCTTTTTAGTTGACCTCCCTTTGACAGCTCCACACCAGAAGCATAGATCAGTTGCCTTTCCTTACTTCTTAGGTACTACTCATCAGATCTTTCTTGAAAATTTTTATTGCTTTTTTTTTTCTTTTCTGTTTATTTCTGATGTTTTGAGAATGCATTTGTCGTGGTTATCTTATAGAGATACATTTGTGGTGCACGCCGACTGTTCGATGCAATGCTTAAGAGAAACATAGTCTCATGAAAACTTCTGGTTCTAAGATTTTATTCTATTAGCTATGTTGTTCTTTGTCCGCACTCATAAGTTTTTTTAAAAGAGATCTCCAAAGTGTCTTCAAATTCATATACTCTGCATGCAAAAGAAATATGAAATCCCCCCCAAAAAAGTATACATATATTCATTTTACCCAACACCAAACTACAAAGATGATACTATAAAGAAATACTTTACCCAATTAACATCAAACTGCAACATCAACTTATAATTAAGACTGTAAGCCAATTTTACCCAACATCAAACTACAAAGATTTCACAATACATTCATTTGCTCATGCTTCTCTTAGTCATTGTATCTAAGAACACGTGTGCAATATAACAGTGATCGACCTTGGGTAAAATCAGCAGCATGCAGTAAGAGAGGGCAATACAACGAATAGGAGAATACAAAATTTCCATCTTATTTTGAGAAGAAGAAAATTTTGTATAAATTTTTTATCCTCATATATAACACTGAAAGACAAAATGGAAATGGATCTAAGATAGGGAGCACACAAGTTATAGTGAATGGAGTTGCCCTCCTACAACAGCTCGGTCTTTGAAATGATGTCCGACTCCTCCGCAAGTCTCCGATTTCCGGTGATGAGAGAATTCGTGCGCCGGGTTGCTGTTGTGCACGACGGAGGAGAGCAGCGGTGGTTTTGCAGGGAGCTCGTTGCAAGCAATTAAAATTGAAAAAAAAGGGAGTACGGCTAAGCATACGTCTCCAGAACTACAACGTCATTCACTGATCTTATTTCTCAAACTAATCTCTAATCAAGAACAAATACACAACTGGAGACGACAAAAACAAATAATTACCTGTTGTGTCCTAGAGGCCAAGGTTCACCGTGATTCCATCCACCACCACCACATTCGCGCTGAAGCTATCAAATACATTAGGAAAGTAGTCCTACCATCCTACAGACAACTTTCAGTAATAATTATTGAAACAAATAATTACCTGTTGTGTCCTAGAGGCCAAGGTTCACCGTGCTTTCATCCACAACCACATTCACGCTGAAGCTATAAAATACAGTAGGAAAGTAGTCCTACATACAACTTTTCAATAAATTGTAGCATTTTATTTGGTGTCGAAAGTTACCATTGGAAAAATGTTGCTGGTGTAGGAGATAAGCACGCTAGTTTTTCACCCTCTTGCCAACGGTTGCACACTCGATAAAGACTAAATAACCGTAGTTTTCAAAATAAAGAGGAGTTTCGGGGGGGGGGGGGGGGTTGTCCTGGTTCCGGTGCTTCGGATTTTGGGATGAAGATGAAGCGGACTTGAAAACTCCATTAAATCTGGAAAATTATTAGTTGGCGCCAGCGAGGAGATGGGCGGGATTTCAAAAGATTTTAAACTTGGGACTCCATAGCTTTGTACCGTGGGTGTGTGGACATGTGACTTAGAATAAAGCTGATATGAATTTCGGGAACAAAATTTTGGTAGGAAGTGATGGCTGGAAATCAGAAATGACTAAATAACCGGAGTTTTCAAAATAAAGAGGAGTTTCTGGAGGGTATTTTAGATAAGGAAATGTTACACCATGACCAATTTGCTTTTCCCTTATATAATAAAGATAATAATAAAGATATATGTCGTGCTCGGTGATGGGCCTGTCCTTGTACTAGGCTATGGAGGTGAATAAGGGAATTTTAAGGCCCTGCCATCCCTGTGTTAATGTAGTCTTGTGAGTTACCAGGCCAAAAGGCCTTGGCTTGGATAAATTTTTAGGTGCACTCTTGCGCCTAGAAGACGGTGCTAGAGAGATTTTTTAAGGGCGTTGTTAAAGGCAAACCAGAATTGGCTATTGGCAAACCAATTTCTATGAGTTATTACGCGCCTTTTGAAAATACACTTTGTGCGTGCATTTTTAGGAAAAGTGTTCAACACAAAAATTGTAGATCTCGTCGAGATCTACAACTTTCGTGTTGAACACTTTTCCTAAAAATGCATGTAAAAGGCGTATTTTCTTGTTATTTTTAAAAATTCACTATAGTTACGATCATGGCGACAATACGCCTTGTGCGTGCATTTTTAGGAAAAGTGCAGACTTTCAAGGCCCGGAATTTGGCAGTAGGGTGAAATTTTTAGGTTCGGGGATCGGACCGTTCGGGACAAGTGGCGGACCGTTTGGAACAAGTGGTGTTTCACCACATAAGCTAGCTCGGGCCCACACACAAAGATGTATGGCAACATTTTTACCGTTCGCACATCCGAGATGTCACCGCCCAGAAAAATCTGGGCCCGGGACCCTGACCCAAAAAATCTCGGCTGTAAGGGTGTACGCGGTGCGATTTGGGTGCGAACCACAATTGCATCATAAGAGTTATTTCGGTCTTAGCAAAATCACAACACACCGAAAAATTGGGTGTAGCATTAGTTTGTTGTGGTTTCTTGTAGTGTGATTGTGATACGATAAGTTTTTTGCATGCTAACTAGTGGATATTTGTGGGTCAACATATAATGAATTATAAATCCAGCTTTTTATGAAATCTATTTTTAATTTTAGACAGTTTCTACTGTTGTTAAGAACCTTCTTTGAAAGCCAATTAGTGTATATTTCTGGGAGATCACAAAACCCAGATAGCACTTGTAGAGGAACACGAGAAAAAATATGTTGAGTTTCTGCTATGAGAACCGAGAATAAAGAAGATTTTGTTGCGTTGACAAGAGAAAGTTTGAGAAAGACATTTCGATGGCTACAAGGAATCGAATAAAAGGAGTTTCAACAACTTTGATTCATTATCTAAGAAACAAGAACCTTCGTCCAGACATCGAAACAACATGGAGATGCAAACTCGACAAGTCATATAAGTGAGTTCAATAGATTACCTCGGCGACCTCAACAGGTCACCTCTGCGCACTCGCATTGACCTCACATACCCCTGTCTTTGACATAAATATGACCACATTGTAACATGTAGCTAGGAGACAGTTCATGCCCCGCGAAGGTTAACCATTTGAAGATTTAACGGTCTCGCATGCCTTCCCACGAACTCGCACAACACTTGGTTTGGGAGGGGAAGATCCTATACACTCTAGGGTATGCGGAGGGACCTCTACAATGTAGCACAATCACCTCGTTAAGCAATAAACTAGTTTTTTGTTCTCTTCTTTACTTCATGTTGTGGTCGCTCGCAAACTGTTGAAATTGAAGTGAGCTACCGCCCGCGGTATTGCTATCGTCAGGCGGTAGCCTGCTTCCGGAAGGTTCCCCCTTATCCTATAAATAAGGGTCCATACCCCTTTTGGTTGTACTAAGCAACAGATCAGGAGGCAAGGTTGCAGTTAGAAATTCACGATTAACCTTGCGAGCTCAGCGACTAACGCCAGCGGTAACTCTTATCGCCATCGGTAGCGGTTAGGCAGCTAGCGAGCAGCGATCATTACGACGAAGCCTGCGAGAAACACTTGGCGATCAGACGACTAACGCTCGGCGGCAAGACTTACCGCCGACGGTAGCGGTTAAGCAACTAGGTCATGTATTCTGTCTATTATCGGTTCCAGACTTCCAGCAGTTCAACAGGTGATTAAGGAGCGACCTCTGCAGCTCGGAGGGAGTCCGGGCGATCACTGTTGTTCTATTGGGTTATTTTGTTTTCAGTCTTTGTCCAATACAACACGAAATCATGTATCACGATTGTATACCTCGTCATTGTACATGTAGTTGATTTAATACAAGTTTTTGCTATTTCTCCATTTCCATTGACAGTGGTTTATTTCTTGGCTGGTTGAGTGTTCTTAGGACCTCGAAATTTCTTACATGCAATGTTGTAGATATCGTCCGACATGTCCGACATGTCGGCCTACATAAAGATTTGGGACCTAAAATGTCACGTAACCGTTTTATATTTTGGGTAAAACGTTTTGAAAAAAACGGGCCGATATATCGGTCCCCAAAAATGGTAAAAAACCGATATTTTAGTTTTATATTTTATTTATTTATTTAGCCGATTTACTTACTTCCCCCCCACCCACTCGGTTCATTTCCTTACGCCGCTCCTGCCCTAGCTCCCCTCATGCTCTCCGCTGGTTCTCTCCCCCGCGCTCTCTGCTGGTGCTCTCCCTCGCGCTCTCCGCTGGTGCTCTCCCGCGATTCTCTCGCCCTCGCTGGTTATTATCTCTCTCGTGCGCTCTCGGCACTCTAGCTCGTTGGTTGTTCTCTCTGGTTCTTTCTTTTCCCCGCCGTTTCTCCCTGGCGCTCTCGATTCCCTTGGCTGGTGTTCTCACTCTGGTTGTTCTCTTTTCTCTTTGGTGCTCTCAATCTCCCTGGCTCTCGACTCTCCCGGTTGGTGCATTCTTCTCCCTACCTCCCCTCTCATTCTCTCGCTCTGCATATTTCGTTCTCTCTTTTTTGGACGGCTTGCCGGTTTTCGTTGCCCTACTGCCCTGCTACCTTGTTGCCTTATTGGCACTCCTGCTCGCATGGTGGCTGTTAGAATATGTTGCCCTTTGCTGCATTCCCTCGACTGGTGCTCTCACTCCTCCTTGACGGTTGTGGGTTCTGTAGCACGGTGGTTGTTTGCTACTTTGCTGCATTGCCAGTTGGTTGTTGCCCTACTGCCCTGCTACCTTGTTTGCTATTTGCTGCCTTGTAGATTGGTGTTTGCATTGCTTCTTTCTTGGTGGCTGTTTGTTATTTTTATTTGACCCATTTTTAATTTTGTTAGTCAACAAATGATTTGAGATACCCCATATTACTAGTTATTTATCCAACTTCATTTTGCAATTGATGATGCATGTATATCCAACTTCATTCTCTAGTTCCCTTGCTGCTTTGTGTCTTTTGATAAACAAAATGTTGGATGTTTTGTTCTGATACAAAATGATGGATGCTTTGAAAGATAATTGAGTAATAGCCTACGTTGACGCTTTGTTGGATACTTTGAATGATAGTTATAACTTTGTGTACTATACTTCTGATGATGCAAAATGTTGTTGGATAAATAAAATGTTGTGTGGATAATTTGAAAGAAGACTAAAGATCTAACGATCTAATGAAGTTATGAGGATTTTCTGATGATGATTTTTTTCAACTAATCAAGTAATTTTGTATTGTATGTTAATTTTGTATTGTTAATTTTGTATTGTTAAAACTAATCAAATAATTTTGTATTGTTAATTTTGTAATTTCTGCATGTAATTTTGTATTGTTGATTTTCTGATGGTTATAACTTTGTATTGTATGTTAAATGTTACATATAGCTTTTAATATTTAGTAGTTCAATAAGTTGTAAAATAGGTAGTATTGTGACATATATAAAAAAATAACATTTAATTATATTTATAATTAATTAAATATTAAAACCCGATATATGTTGTAGAGAAAAACTGAAGCTTGTATATTCCTGTCTTATCTACAAAATACAGAGAGTGAGTACATATATATAGGAGAGAGGAGGAGAGAGATATTCCTATACAAAATGTGGGACTAAAAAAGGGGAAGAATACATGGGCCCAAATACGGGCTCTTTATATGGCCTATTCCAACACTACCCCGCAAGCTGGAGCGTACAAGTCGTAGGATCCAAGCTTGGACAAATATTGATAGAAGAGAGTACTGGATAGGGTCTTTGTGAGGATATCTGCCACTTGTTCTGTACCCGGAACATGCTTTAACTCTAGCTTCTTCATTTGAACCTTCTCCCGGATGAAATGGCAATCTAATTCAATGTGCTTTGTTCTTTCGTGGAAGACTGGATTCTTGGCAATGTGTATAGCAGCTTGACTATCACACAAGAGGAGAGCTGGTGAAGGAAGTTTTACACCAAGGTCGGTCAGGAGGCTCTTAAGCCATGTGAGTTCAGAGACCACAGATGCCATTGCCTGGTATTCTGCTTCAGCTGATGATCTTGCAACAACAGCTTGCTTCTTACTTCGCCAGGTAATCAGGTGTCCTCCAAAGTATGTGCAGAACCCACTTGTTGACTGTCGATCATCCAGGGACCCAGCATAGTCAGCATCCGAGTATGCCACCAATCTTGGAGTTGACGATGATGTTTTATAAACCAGTCCCTGACCAGGAGCTGTTTTGAGATACCGAAGAATCCTTTCGACGGCTTGAAGGTGAGATCTCCGAGGGGAGTGCATGTATCTGCTGACCATACCCACGGCGAAGGATATATCAGGTCTCGTTACCGTTAGGTAGATTAACTTTCCAACAAGACAGCGATAGTATTCTGGGTTCTGTAGTTGTAGGTCTGAGTCGGAAGCTTGAGCACACAGTTTGTGATTGACATCCATTGGGGTGTTCGTTGGTTTGCAGCATGAGTATCCTGCATCATGAAGGAGATCGAGACAGTACTTTCTCTGAGAGAGGACAAGGCCATATGATCTTCTGGCGACCTCCAGACCCAGGAAGTAGTGAAGGTGACCCAGATCTTTTGTCTGAAATACAGAGCTTAGATGTTGTTTGACCGTCTGTATTCCTTTGGCATCATCTCCAGTAATTATGATGTCGTCCACATAAACCAAAAGAATAACTGTTCCCGTTGCCTGTTGACGAGTGAACAAGGAGAAGTCTGTCGAGCTTCGAGTAAAGCCAATCTCCCGAAGAGCCTTGTTGAACTTGTCGAACCAGTTGCGAGGTTATTGTTTGAGACCATACAGAGACTGCAATAGACGGCAGACCAGAGAGGACTCCCCCGTGATCTCAAACCCGGAAGGTTGCTCCATGAAAACAGTTTCATGGAGATCTCCGTTGAGGAGCGCATTCTTAATATCAAGCTGAAATAATGGCCACTGACGATGTACGGCTACTGAGATAAGCACACGAACAGTGTTGAGTTTAGCCACCGGAGAGAAGGTCTCTTCATAGTCGATACCCTGTTGTTGAGTGTAGCCACGAGCAACCAAGCGAGCTTTCAGCCGGTCAATGGTGCCATCAGGAGCATGCTTGATAACAAAAACCCATTTACACCCAACGGGTTTGTGTCCTGGAGGACGGGGTACTAGAGTCCATGTCTTGTTAGCCCAAAGAGCAGCCATTTCTTCCTCCATGGCAGCTCGCCACCCAGGATGTTGAAGAGCCTCCTGCACAGAGTTAGTAATAGCAATGGTGGACAAAGAGGTAGCAAGTGTCTGGAGTTGAGGAGAGAGACGATGTAGGGAAACATAGTTCGCCATCGGATGAGCGGTTGATTCTGTTACCGGATCAAGCAGGCGCTGAGTACCCGAGGTTGAGGCCGACTGCGTAGGGGCAACGGGAGTTCGAGTGCGACGAGAGTAGACATGGATGAGAGGTGGCTTGGATGGGCAGGAGCAGAACTCGGGGAAGGAGGAGCCGGTGTGTGAACGGGAATGATAGGGCGGAGGACAGACAGTGGGGTAGGTACTGGCGTAGGTGTGGGTACTGGAGTTGAGAAGAATGGCTGATCCTCCCGGAAGGTAATATCCGGCGACACAGAGATTTTGCGAGTAGTAGGAGAATAACAGACGTAGCCCTTCTGTGTACGTGAGTAGCCAACGAAAATTTGCTTGGCCGCTCTGGGAGCCAGCTTGTCCGTAGATGGTCCCAGAATATGAACGTAACACGTACACCCGAAGATTCGAGGTGTGAGGGGAAAGGCCGGAGTAGAAGGAAAGAGGAGACTGAAAGGAGTGGCATTGTTGAGAACAGAGGATGGAAGACGGTTAATAAGAAAGCAGGCTGTGGAGACCGCAAAGTTCCAATAGGCTTTGGGAACGTTCATGTGAAGCATGAGAGAGCGGGCAACATCAAGTAAGTGTCGGTTTTTCCGTTCAGCCACACCATTTTGTTGTGGGGTGTAGGGACATGAAGTCTGATGGATAATCCCGAATTCAGAGCATTAATTTGCAAACTCGCTGCCTGTGTATTCACGAGCATTATCGGTTCGTATAGTTTTGATGGTGGTGGAGAATTGAGTGCGGATTTCAAGGATAAACGCCCGAAAAACGCGAGGGAGCTCTGAGCGATCGCGAAGTAAGTATAACCACGTAACTCGTGAATAGTCATCAATAAACGTAAGAAAATATCGAAACCCAGAAATACTAGTAATTTTATAGGGTCCCCATATATCAGAATGTAATAGATCAAAAGGAGCAGAGCTCCGAGTACAATGTGCGGGAAACGAAGAACGCGGCTGTTTGCCCAAAATACAAGAATCACATTTAAAATCTGGAAAAGATACATCGGGAGGTGCCTTCTGGAGAACTGGGAGGGGAGCATGGCCAAGACGTTGATGCCACTCAGCAGAGGAGATCGATGAGAGGATAGTGGGAGAGTCGTCGAGAAGGTAGAGCCCGTTACGCAGTCGCCCCTTACCAATGGTAGTCCGCGTCCGCCGATCCTTTATCAGAAAAGAAGATGATGTAAATGTCAGGGAGCAATCCAGGTCCAAAGTAAGACGGCTAACAAAAGTAAATTGAACGGGGATCCAGGAACATGAAGAGCCGAGCGGAGAGAGATGGAGGGGCTAAGAGAGAGGTCAGCCGAGCCAGAGACTGGAACCGTCTCCCCATTGGCCAGGGTGATACACTTCGGGTGAGGAGCATTCAAATACTCTGGTGGTTGTAGCGGGGTGATATGATGAGTAGCACCAGAGTCCACTATCCAGCGTGGACTCGTTGAGAGACAGGTTATACCTGAATTGGAGAGGGAGGCGACTGAGGCAGGTGGGGACATCATCCCTTGAAGCTCTTGGAACTGTAGGCGGAGAGCGTCAAGATCGGCGCGGGAGACCGAGGGGCTGTCATCAGTAACAGCAGCGACAGTCGGACGAGGAGGATTCCCAGGCTTCCGATAGCAGGTCGTCTCAAAGTGCCCATCTCGCCCACAAAATGAACATTTTGGTCGAGAACGACCACCACGTCCCCTTCCTCGAGAGGCAAAACGTCCACCACGAGCTGAAGGAGGCACAGGGAGTAAGGGAGCGGGAGTGTGCTGAAGAAGGGTCGGTGAGGGAAGAGTAGGAGCCACCATAGGTGCTGAGGTTTTGAGGAGCATGGAGCACACATCTGAGAGGGAAGGAGTGATGGCCGAGGCCAGAACCTGATTCCGGATGCTCTGCAAGTGTGGTAGAACATGAGCCATGATCATAGCAATGATGACAGCTTCCTTCTGAGCCGTTGAGCAGCATGATCATTGGTGGACGATTGATGTTGGATCCATGCCTCGGCCTGAGTCTTGGTGCGAGCAACGAAGGAGATCATGTTAGCAGCCCCAGCCGTATCTAAAGCCTGGAGATCTGTGATGATGTCGTATAGATGTTGAAGGCTGTCCTTGCCCGAGTATAGAGAGTGGAGCTCATCCCACATTGCTTTAGCACTCTCGTGATACATCACCATCTGGTATGACTCTCCATCCATCGAGTTGAGGAGCCAAGTCTGAACTCGGTCGTCATTACGGAGCCAGGTATCCGTAGCAGGGACTGGAGGCCCTTGGGTGAGATGACCCAGAAGTCCCTTGGACTGAAGAACTCGGCGGACCGAGTGAACCCATTGTATGAAGTTTCCTTTTCCGGAGAGGGAGATTGTGGTGATTCGCAGCTCATCACGAAGTTCGGGAGGCTGACCCAGGTTGTCAGGCTGAGGCGGAGCAGGCACCGTGGTGGAGTCAACGGAAGATCCCATTAAAGATAGAAATGGGACGAGCGGGCTGCTGGGAGGAGACCGGCGAACAGGGAGAAGCCACTGTGATTAGGAGGAGAAGCCGCAGGAGACGAGCTGCGAGTAGGAGACGAGCAGAGGGAAAGCTCGCTGCGGGTAGAGGGAAGCTGCGGCAAGTTTGGAGACCTCGGCGACGAGCAGAGAAGAGGGAGGAGATCGTTGCGGGCAGAGCTGCGGGTAGAGCTGCGGGTAGAGCCACAGGTAGAGTTACGGGTAGAGTTGCGGGTAGAAGCTGCGGGTAGGAGCTGCGACAAGGGAGCGCAAGCAAGAGGGCGCTGCGATTAGAGGAACCCGCTGCAAGAGGAGAGCTCGGCGGTCTGCAAGGAGAGCTCGGCTAGATGAGAGCTCGGCAGAGGGAGATCACAGATGAGATTGCGGCTAGAGGAGAGCTCGGCGGTATGCGAGGAGAGCTCGGCTAGATGAGAGCTCGACAGAGGAGATCGCAGAGGAGAGTGCAGCTAGAGGAGAGGAGCTCGCACGCAATTGCGGGAGGACGTCGCCCGGTCTATCTGCTGGGAGACCGCAGGGAAGAGGAGATCGCACGAGCTATAGGAGGGAGCAAGCCGCACGATCGACTGGAAGAAGCCGCTGGACAGATACGAAGAGGCCGCCCGATCGAGGGAAGCAAGCTCGGAAGAGAGACCGGCAGAGGAGAGCTGTTGAGAAGGATAGCTGTTGAAGAGATCGCTGCTGTGAGATCGGCGGAGAAGCTCGCTGCGGAGGAGAGACCGATCGGAGGAGGGGCCCACTTGACAGGCTTGAGACGCCTATAAAAGCGATGAGGAGGAGGAGCAAAAAAACGGAGAGCTCGCAGGAGAGCAGGCTGCGGTCTGAAAAAGAGCAGACCGCACGAAGGCGGGGAGGTCTGCGGTCAGAGACAGGCGAGATCGTTTCTCTCTGATACCATGTAGAGAAAAACTGAAGCTTGTATATTCCTCTTATCTACAAAATACAGAGAGTGAGTACATATATATAGGAGAGAGGAGGAGAGAGATATTCCTATACAAGATGTGGGACTAAAAAAGGGGAAGAATACATGGGCTCAAATACGGGCTCTTTATATGGGCTATTCCAACATATGTAATATCCCCGATATATAGAAAACCGACCTGAAAACTCAAACTGATGTGTCCCCGACATCCGACATCTGCAACCTTGCTTACATGGTATCAGAGCTACAAAGGTTTGAACATCACGCGCTAAGTTCCTTTGGAAGAGATAAACCAGGAGACTAGAATTGAAGGCACTGGAGGTTACGCAAGATGACTTGAGATTGAGTTGCTAACTCAAACAAACTATAATAAGTGAAAATCCTGTATGGAGAGTTACTTGCTTGGGAGGATTTTTGGGAGGTAGTTGGAGGAGATGCAAAGGAGGAGGTTGTAGCAGTCGAAGGTAATGCCCAAGCAGTGAGGGCTTGGAGGAAGACCAATGCAAAGGTTGGGTTGTTCAACAAGAAGAATGTTGCAATGTTACAATTTCTGAAGAATGAGTTGACAAGGGCCACTCAGGAAAGAACTTGTACGCTGAGATCTCAGCATTGGATCCAGATGAGCCTATATTTAAGGTGAAGTTGAAGAGACACATCATTCGTGGCTTGCGAAAGGAGTATGTTGCCTTCATCACTCAGTACAGGGTTGAACTACTCAACCATCCTTGCTGGAGTTGGAGAACCCGTTGGCGTCTGAAGAGAGCCTAGCGAGGCAGATATCTGGATGTTCTATCTCAGGGGGATATAATGAAGTTCTATTCTCTAGGAAGAAGAGATGGGATAAGAAGAAGAAGACCTATGGTGGTGAGAGTACCTCTACCTCATCACACTAGGAGGGAGGCAAGGCTCCTCCTAAGCATGTTGGAGGTCAGAAGGGACTCAAGGTGGGCCACATGAAGAAAGACTGCAAGGTGAATCTTCAGCCAGGGCATGCAGCAGAGAAAGGAGGAGGACCCAAAGGTGGAGATGAGTGGGGGAACTATTTCTTGGCAGAGATGACGGCAACGTCAGTCGACGCCTTGACCTCCATTAACTTCCGGGAAGATTGGATAGTTGACTCTGGGTGCGGTCATCACCTCATTGGAGATGAGTCGAAGTTCTCCTCTCTTCAGGTCTACAAGGGTAATGATGCGATCATTACGACAGATGATTTTGTGCATGCGGTGGAGAAAGAGGGGACGGTGTCTTTAGGCAGTGATGGGAGACCACTCACCTTGAAGATTGTGTATCACGTGCCAGACATGAAGAAGAACTTATTCTCGGTGACCAATGCAGTGGATACTGGTTACCATGTGCTGTTCGGACCAACCGAGGATGGGCCACATGAAGAAAGACTGCAAGGTGAATCTTCAGCCAGGGCATGCAGCAGAGAAAGGAGGAGGACCCAAAGGTGGAGATGAGTGGGGGAACTATTTCTTGGCAGAGATGACGGCAACGTCAGTCGACGCCTTGACCTCCATTAACTTCCGGGAAGATTGGATAGTTGACTCTGGGTGCGGTCATCACCTCATTGGAGATGAGTCGAAGTTCTCCTCTCTTCAGGTCTACAAGGGTAATGATGCGATCATTACGACATATGATTTTGTGCATGCGGTGGAGAAAGAGGGGACGGTGTCTTTAGGCAGTGATGGGAGACCACTCACCTTGAAGATTGTGTATCACGTGCCAGACATGAAGAAGAACTTATTCTCGGTGACCAATACAGTGGATACTGGTTACCATGTGCTGTTCGGACCAACCGAGGTTAAGTTCTTGAAGAACTTATCAACGGTGAAGGCTGATGTTACTCACACTATGAGATATGTGAAGGACTTGTTCGTGCTGTCGACAAGCTCCTATGTGGAGAAGATGAAGACTAATGACAGTGCAACTATCTGGCACGAGAGGTTGGGGCATGTTGGGATGGATAAGCTGAAGGCTATGGCGGCAAAGAGCCGAGTAAGAGGCTTGCCTAGCCTATCTTCTTTTGGCGACGATCATGTGTGCAAAAGATGTCAGTTTGGGAAGGCACATCGTCTCCCATTTGACAAGTCCTTCTCCAGGTGCAAGGCACCGCTGGAGTGCATTCATAGTGATCTGATGGGACCATGCGTCACTCCCACCTACTCGGGAAACATATATATGTTGGTGTTGGTTGATGACTTTACACGATACACGTAAGTGTACTTCGTGAAGGAAAAGTCAGAAGTCTTCCAAAAGTTTGTGGAGATCAAGGAACTAGTTGAAGTAGTGCTTAGGCTGCGGATCAAGAAGCTGAGGACATATAATGGATGAGAGTTTACCTCTAATGAGTTCTCTACCTTTTGCAGGAAGCACGAGATCAAGAGGGAGTTGTCTTGTGCACATACTTCACAACAGAATAGAGTGACGGAGAGGAAGATTTGTCACTTATCGGAGACTTGCAAGAGTTGGCTACATGTCAAAGGCATACCCAAGGCCTTATGGGCTTAGGGAATGACCTGTGCTACTTATGTCATCAACAGGATGCCACTGAGTCCTGTCAACATAAAATCTCCACATGAGCTGATGTTCAAGGAGAAGCTAAGTGTGAAGCACTTTCAGGTGTTTGGATCTACCTGCTTTGTGCATATTCTGGATGCTCTCAGGACCAAGCTAGATGCAAAGGCACAAAAGTGTGTCTTCATTGGGTACGACTAGCGGAAGAAGGGATGAAAGTGCATGGATCCGAAGATAAGGAAATTCATTGTCTCACGGGATGTGGTATTCGACGAGCTGATGTCATACGAAGGGGCTTCTACTGTAGAGCTGCAGGACAGCAGAGAAGAAGATAGAAGGAATGAGGTCTTTGATGACCTTCTGGCGGAGTTATCTGTGTCTTCAGGAGCTCATACTCCATCAAGCTCAGGGTCAGGAGCTTCAGGTTCCAGAAGCAGGGGGAGCGATGCCCCTGGTAACTCTGACAGGAGAGTTGATGAGAAGGAAGCAGCAAAAGTGCTGGATAGTGGTCCAACCTTGAGGAGGTCGAAGAGGACCATTATGCCCCCAACTCGATACAAAGAAGGGAACATGATAAGCATGTGTTTATGTTTCTTTGCAGGACCTCTGGACGAGCGGGAATCGTCATGCTTTGAATATGTCATTGGAGTGAAGGAGTGGAAGGATGTCATGGATGAGGAGATGACTGCCCTCAAGAAAAATGAGACTTGGGACCTTGTGCCCAAGGTAGATGGCATCACACTTGTCACTTGCAAATGGGTGGACAAGGTGAAGAAGAAGGCAGACGGAAGTGTAGAGCGATACAAGGCTCGCCTTGTTGCTCGTGAATTCTCGCAACAGTACGGAGAAGACTACGATGAGACAATTTATTCCTGTGGCAAAGATGACGTCAGTGAGAATGATGATTTGCCTTGGCGGCATGTCAAGGTTGGAAGATTTGGCAACTCGACGTAAAGAACGTTTTTGTATGGAGAGATTGACAAGGACATCTTCATGGTGCAACCACCGGGCTACATAACCAAGACTCATCCAGGACATGTCTGCAAGTTGAAAAAGACCATTTATGGTTTGAAGCAGACACCTCGAGCTTGGTACGGGAAGATTGTGGAATACATTCAGTTCTGCGGGTACTATGCATCAAACTCAGACTCGAGTCCGTTTGTGAAGAAGAAGGGGGATCTCCATGTGTTGGTGCTGATGTACGTCGACGATATGATCGTGATGGGAAACGATGACGGAGAGGTGACAAAGCTTTGGGCAGAGCTATCAATCTGATTTGAGATGAAGGATCTTGGTGAACTGTACAATTTCCTTGGTTTGAAGGTGGAGAAGAAGAAGAGCAGAGTGCTTTTGTCCTAGAAGGCTTATGCTGAACAGATCGTGTAGAGATTCAACATGAAGGAGGGGAAGAGCAGCTCCACTCCACTCGAAGTTGGTTTGAAACTTCGGCGGGATGAAGGAAGGATTCTTTCGGATCCTAAAGTATTCCGAGCAATGGTGGAGAGTTTGATATACTTAATGATTACGAGGCCATACATCTCTTTTGTCGTCGACCGAGTAAGTCGATACATGCAGGAGCCCAGGAAGCCTCATCTGGAGGCAGCAAAGGGGATACTGAAGTACGTGAAGTCTACCTCAGACATGGGTTGTTCTATAGGAGAGACACGGGCTTTACTTTGCACGGATTCACGGATGCTGATTATGGTGGAGATACTGATGATCGGAAGTCGATATCTGGGTATGTCTTCATGTGCGGGTCAACGACTATCTCATGGTGCAACAAGAAGTAGGATTCTATGTCCATCTCCACCACTGAAGCAGAATACAAAGCGTCAGCGCGGCCCAGGAGGGCATTTGGCTGTGGAGGTTGGTGAATGACAACCATGAGGAGGTGTGATAACCTATTTTGCTTCGCGGTGACAATGAGAGTGCATTGAAGCTGGTTACTAATCCAGTCTGTCACGCGCGGACGAAGCATATTGAGATCGAGCATCACTTTGTTCGGGAGAAGGTGCTGGATGGATCTCTGATCGTGGAGTATGTGCAGAGCAAGGACAATGTCACTGACATCTTCACGAAGCCTCTTTCGAAGGGGCCGTTTGAGCGATTGCGGGGACTGTTTGGTGTGGTTTCCGGTGCTGACTTCAAGAGGGAGTGTTGAAATTGAAGTGAGCTACCGCCCGCGGTATTGCTACTGCCAGGCGGTAGCCTGGTTCCGAAAGGTTCCCCCTTATCCTATAAATAATGGCACATACCCCTATCGATTGTATAGAGCAACAGATCAGGAGGCAAGGTAGCGGTTAGACATTTGCGGTTAATAGTGCGAGCTCAGCGACTAACGGCAGCGATAACTCTTATCGCCCGCGGTAGCGGTTAGGCGGCTAGCGAGCAGCGGTCACTACGGTGAAGTCTGCGAGAAGCACTTGGTGATCGGGCGACTAACGCACGACGGTAAGACTTACCATCGGCGGTAGCGGTTAACAACTAGGTCCTAGATTCTAACTTTTGTCAGTTCCAGCAGTTCAACAGGTGATTAAGGAGCGACCTCTGCGGCTAGGAGGGAGTCCGGGCAATCACTGTTATTCTACTGGGTTATTTTGTTTTCAGTCTTTGTCCACAACACACGCGAAATCATGTCTCGCTATTGTATACCTCACCATTGTACATGAAGTTGATTTAATACAAGTTTTTGCTATTTCTCAATTTCCATTGCTAGTGGTTTATTTCTTGGCTGGTTGAGTGTTCTTAGGACCTCGAAATTTCTTACACGAACATGTAACCGTCGATCATACTGGTACGCCCATGAAAGGTGTATATAAATACGCAAGTGCACGTGCCGTACAAGTAATAAAATGATGAGAAAGTGATCGTTCCCACGAGGAAGTGCTTAACTTAGCGCTCACAAATATTAATTCTGCCTTTTCTCTAAATTCAAGCAAGTAGTAATGATTGGTAGAGAAAACTTAATAATTCAAAAAACAACAATTACAACTCTAATTACGGTTACTTAAAATACTTTTACTTCACTTGGAAAGATAGTCTCACATATGATTTTCCCTTGCTATGATGACAACCCATAAAATTGATAATTCATGAAGTATTAATGATTCTCTTGCAACGATTCTAAATTGGATAACTTTATCTCTCGATCTCCATTATCCGTTTATCCCAAATCCTCTAGTCTTCTCCAACTTAGATGAAATTAGAATAACATAAAGTACTAGAATCACGGTTGCTAATTCAAGAGGAGATCTCTCTCTCTCTTGGAATTATATTAAGATTTATGATACACTTTCAACGCTCCTCTCTCGAATCTCGCGATGAAATATAAATACGGAAATTTGGTTAAAAACTACACGACTCCTCTCTCGAATATCGCCGTGCAAAACAAACGTTCATCTAGCCCGACTCATCTCTCGAATTTTTGTCAAGCACTTTAAAGATGAAACTTAAACCAAAATCCCAAGAGTAGATCATAAATTTAATAAAAATCAACATCAACACATTCACAAATTATAAGTGAAAATCAAGTCATCATCACAACTAAGGTACTCCACACATGCAAGACTTAGGAATTTGGTTCATGAAGGAAGAGAGAAACCACAAATCAAAGTAGATCTTACTAGACATGATTCCGGAAATCAAAACGATGTAGGAACGTTTTTAGGTTCAGATTTATCTCCTTAGTGCTGGTTCGAGTCCCCTTCTCCAAGCCCTAACCGAAATTCTCCAAGAGGAAGAAGACCTCCAAGTTCTCTCCTTTTGGTTTCCCCCTCTTTCTCCCCAAGAATAATCGCCCCTTAGTGCTGTAATTTCGTGCTCTTAACTTCCATTCCAAATCTGAAGGGATGCCTCCTTTGGAAATACACGTAGGCGCCTCTTTTTAAAATTCGAAATCTGAATTTCGCCGCCACGTTGCAACCTGCTAATTTTTGGCGTTGCAACCTAATTTCTGCATCAGCAATAAATGATCCATTGCTTCCCCAACTTGAATCCTTTGACCAATCTTTGATAGAAAACCATGGAAAATGACCGAAATCAGTCCAATATTGATTAATAAGATATTTGAACATATTTTCTATAATTGGGGATTATTTTCCTCTTTTTAATGAAAATTAGAATAAGATAAGTAGTGAAATAACTTCCTTTTGGGAAGTTATCACCCCACCACACTTAGTCAGTTGCTAGTCCTTAGCAACAAAATAATAAATTCAAAACTTGAATAAAGAACTGATGAAATTGTGCAAACTCAGATAATCACACATCCTTAACAACAAATTAACTAAGGCATATAAATGAAATCCGCTTTACTCAACTGATAAGCCAATAAATCAACACGAATTCAATCATTCACAAATCCATTAGCTCGAATGAAAGGTAAAGCTCAAATAAAGTCATATGTGTTGTGTGTGCTTTTCCTTAAAATTAGTTACTCCTAAACATCTTTTAACATTGGATCTCCGCAACATAGGGAATGATAAGAATAGCTAAATTATTGATTGAGCCTACACAAAGATCTGTAGTTCAAATGAGAGTAGAATTGACTTGGATGAGCGTTCAAGGCTGATGTTGATAGCAGAAAGACATTCCCTTAGTTCGTAATCTTAATAATTCACCAATTTATGAGGTTTATTGACATTTTTTTTTAATTCGTAGTAGGGATCATTCCAAGTATAAGTGTACATACCTAGGCCACACATCACTATGATGCATTTTTTTAATATATTTTTTAATTGACTAGCATAGTAGGGATCATTCCAGGTATGTATACTGTATACATATACTTAGGCCCATATCATTATGAATCTCAACCATTTTTTTTTAATTTAAACACCCATAAAATGGCTAATATACTAAGACATAACTAGTAAGAATATTGAGAAGGTAAGCGTGGAATAATACGTATCAACATGAAAAGAGTTCAAGCACAAAGATTGTAGTGGAGGGTTAAAATGGTTTAACTACATAAACCCATGCTTCAGCCAACATCGCTAACTCAGTTCTTACTTACCCATTCCCATAATATTTTAGAAAGCCATATCAAAAGCTAGGTTTTGAAGTAAAATCTTTCAAGGAAAATTGTGCTTAAATCAGACTTAAGAGCGCTTTACCAAAAAAAATTCTCACTAATTTCAAATTCTGTGACTGAAATCGTTTGATTAACCGGTCATACCACTCGATTATCATTGGATAACAAGAATGTCCTATAGGTTAAATTGCAAAAACAAAGACGGAGTTATTGAGTTCGCATATATAAATAAATAAGTCCTTATCCAAGCAGTAGGGGTTGAACTCTACCCACCCCCACACTTAAACCATTGCTAGTCTCTAGCAACTATATTAATGAAAAAGTAGAGGAGAAAAAATAAATGACAATTTAACGATACTAGAAGGAAGAACAATGTGAAAGCAAATACTCCCCACATATCTTTCTGCGTGTTCCATAACAAGCTCCCAAAGAAGTCATAGTCCATAAGTTCGTCGTCCGACTTATGCCCGATCCAATATAACTGGGTTTGTAAATCTGCAAAGAACATCACAGAACCAAACACAAGCATAATCATAATAAAGGAGCATTGTATGGACAGTATTTAACATTAGCCCCGGACACTTGACTGAGTCAACATGTAGTTGCCAATCACTTTGATCAAAAAAAAGTTAAGGGGATGCATGTTATAATGTAAACAGGGAATATAAAAACACGCAATATTGTAGCAGGAGTGCAAAAGAAATATTGTCCAAAAACATAATTAAACAAAAATCATTCAAAATTAAACAAAATGTTCCCTTCCAGTCAAATTAAAACTAATCAGCTACCGCCTACTCGCTTTCATCTTCCTCCATCTCGTCCTCATCCTCCTCGGGTTCATCCTCCTCGGGCTCATCCTCCTCGGGCTCATCCTCCTCGGGCTCATCCTCCTCGGGCTCATCCTCTTCGTCATCGTCAGTAGGAGACACGACATCTTCACTGTAATCCTCAGCATATGCAGTATCCAACCTTTCCCGACCTTTAGTCATGAGATAGCCCCTCCTGTCAAAGTTATTTGCGTAAGGATAACTTGGGACCGGCATGGGAAGTTTAGCCTTGTGCATGAGTTGAGCAAGCACAGTACAAACGTAATCTTGTCGGGCATCAAAATAACAATGCTCAAGCCGTTGATACGTCTTCACGTACTCCATATCCTGCATAAATAGAATGCTGGCCTGATCTGGGTTGCCTTCATTCAGAGTGATCGACTCCGGGGATCCGGGAGGTGGTCTTGTGTATTCCCCCAGGAGAACTGATTTCATTCTTTCATTCTGCTTCTTCGGAGACTCATCCGCAACCTTAATGTTCTTCTCGATCACCGTCACCGTAATATGATGGCCCACCTGTGCAACTGCATCACTTCCCCTTACCTCAACACCTGCACTCTTACATAGCTCAGTAATCAATGTGGGGAACCATAGGTGTTTTGCTTTTTCTTCTCTTACTTTCTTCCGGATGCTATCATGCACTAATTGGCCAACATTAAACTTTATGCCCCTGAGGATACCATAGATGAGGGAAATACGTTCAAAGGATACAACGTTCGCGTGCCTTGTTGGCAAGATACCTGCATTAATAAATAATAGCCACACTTTCGCTTCACGAGATAAACATTGGGACCTCAATGCCTTCTTCGACTTCAATACCCAATCCGGCTTCTTACCATAGCAAACTACTGCAGCTATTTCTTCCAGTGTGGTCTTGGGCTGCACCACTTCATATGGATTAATCTCATTGTCGTGCAGGTCGAACATGTCATTGATAGCCTTTGGGGAAAAGTTGATCATGCGGCCTCGAACTAAAACATTGTCTCCCTCAGTGAACCTAGCGTTGGCATAGAACTCATAAACCCACTGATAAACTGCCTCTCCTCGTGGGTGGCACAAACTCTCCCAACCTAATTGGTGGATTATGGCCTCATAAGCAATTCTCCATCCTCTGAACTCCATTTTGAAACCTCTTTCATGGATAAATGGTATGGATTGGAGTGTTTCACAGAAATTTTTCGCCTCATTGTGTACAAACTTTGAGTCACCCTTGTGAGCCACGATTTTCCCTTTCCCCTTCTTCACCTTTCCTTTAGATGACATTTCTTCACCCACTAGAGAATAAAGGAAATAAATACAAGATACAAAGGATAGCAAACAACATAGCACAAAGCGTAGAAAAATCGGAATCGGTACAGGAAGCTTTAGGTGCGCCGGTTGTTACCTAATGATTCGTAATCGAGACGCCGGAGTAAGAGAACAAGTGCAGCCCTCGAGGCTGGTGGAGGAAGTCGACGCCGGTACGCCGTCGATCGTCGAGATAGCCGCTCGCGACGTCGCCCCTCCGCTGTGCAGTGCTCGCTTCCGCCAAACCCCTCCGCTGCGCAGTGTTCACGTGCCCTAAATGAAAAATCGGGGCTGGGGTTTTATCATAGTGCAGCATTTGGTGGCCGGTTCAACTGGACCGGCGCCCGTCGTTCACGTTTAAATGAGACAATCGACCGGTTCAACTGAACCGGCCGCCTTTTCATTTTAATTGCTCCCACCGAGGCTAGCCGGTTGCAACGCGCGAAATTTATGCGTTGCAACGCGGAAACAAAACTGCCAGAATTTAAAGCTGTCACCGAGGCTAGCAAGTTGTAACGTGCAAATTTTTTGCGTTGCAACGCGGAAAATCAAACTGCCAGAAATTAAAGCTACCACCGAGCCTAGCACGTTGTAACGCGCGAAATTTTTGCGTTGCAACCTAAATTCTGGAAAATTTCTTTCTAAAATTATTTACTACCACGATCCACAATGCATTCTCATACCATTTTTCATTTTGATTTCCGGTGCAGATGTGCTCTCTTCCATCACCAATTTTCCTCAAATTGAAAAAGAAAAACATAAAACAAACAATCTTAACTAAAAACGATAGAAAATAACGGAGAAGATGGATTGCCTTCCACCTAGCGCCTCGTTTAAAACGTCTCGGCCGGACTCTTTCCCTATTTCATTTTTAACTGAAGGTTAATACCATTGCCTCGCGCTGGTCACTACCTTCATAATATTCTTTCAACCTTTGTCCATTTACTTTAAACTTTGATCCGTCTCTCTCATTACAAATCGTTATTACTCCGAACGGATGTACCTCCTCCACCCGAAAGGGTCCAGACCATCGTGACTTCAACTTTCCCGGGAATAATCTCAGTCGTGAGTTATACAGGAGGACGAGCTGCCCTTTTTTGAACTCCTTTCTTCGCAACCTCAAATCATGCCATTTCTTCGTCCTTTCCTTGTACAACCTAGCATTTTCATACGCGTTAGATCTGATTTCTTCCAATTCGTTCAAATGAAAAAGTCTGTTCTTGCCCGCTTCTTGGAGATCGAAATTCAACCTTTTTATTGCCCAATATGCTTTGTGCTCCAATTCGACGGGAAGATGACATGATTTGCCATAAATCATTTTATATGGGGTTAGGCCTATCGAGGTTTTAAATGCCGTCCTATATGCCCATAATGCCTCGTTTAGTTTTTGTGACCAATCCTTACGAGTTGTGCTTACCGTTTTTTCTAGGATTGATTTTATCTCTCTATTAGAAACTTCAGCCAAACCATTTGTTTGAGGATGGTACGCAAGGGCGACTTTGTGAGTGACTCCATATTTTCGTAGGAGCGATTTAAATTGAGTATTACAAAAGTGTGCTCCACCGTCACTTATTATGACTCTGGGTGTACCGAATCTAGAAAAAATATTAGCCTTAAGAAATTTTAGTACAACCTTAGCATCATTCTTCGGTGTGGCTATAGCTTCTATCCACTTCGAGACGTAATCCACAGCTAAAAGTATATAAAGATTCCATTTGAGTTTACAAATGGGCCCATGAAATCTATTCCCCACACATCGAAGATCTCCACCTCTAGAATATTAGTCATTGGCATGCTATCCCCTCGATTGATGTTTCCCGTTCTTTGACATCTATCACAACATTTTGCAAACCTATGAGCGTCCTTAAATAGTGTTGGCCAATAGAAGCCAGCCTCTAGGACTTTTATTGCCGATCTCTCTCCCATAAAATGTCCACCATAAGGGGAAGCGTGACATTTTGCTAGGATACCTTGTACTTCTACCTCCGGGATGCATCTGCGGATCACTTGGTCAGCACAAATCTTAAATAGATACGGATCATCCCATATGTAAGATTTCACCTGGTGGAGAAACCTTTTTCTTCGTTGATAGTCCATGTCTGAGGGAAATACATTGCTCACTATGTAGTTCACAATGTCTGCATACCATGGCATACTCGCCTCAGATATTGCCAGCAACCTCTCATCAGGAAAATTCTCTCTAATCTCTATGTCCACATCTTTCTCACACTCATACTCTAGACGTGATAGGTGGTCTGCTACCGGATTCTCCGCTCCCTTACGATCTTTAATCTCTAAGTCGAACTATTGTAAGAGGAGAACCCACCTAATCAGTCTAGGTTTAGCGTCTTTTTTCTCCACTAAAAATCGAATCGCTGCATGGTCCGTATAAACAATCACCTTAGAAGCTACCAAGTAGGATCGAAATTTGTCAAAAGCAAAAACGACTGCTAATAACTCCTTCTCGGTAGTTGTGTAGTTTACTTGTGCATCAATCAGCGTCTTGCTAGCATAGTAGATTGTGTGAAAGACTTTGTCACACACTTGTCCTAAAACCGCGCCCACAGCAAAGTTGCTAGCATCGCACATAATGGTGAATGGTAAAGACCAATCGGGTGAAATAATAATGGGTGATGTCACAACCCGCATTTTCTCCGAATTTAAGAATATCAGAGTAAGAGAAAATACACGTCATGATGCCACGTCATACAGGAGACAACTGTAGACGCTCAGGCGGGAACCTATTACTTAACTAAACCAACTTGATTATATGATAAGTTATCATTTGAAATCATTTATCAGGGGTTTTGAGATAAGAACTGTGTCTCTCAGTTCGTGGATCAACTAGTCCACCGAGAAAGTATATATAATTGCAGCGGAATGTACTTAATTTAGTTTACTTAAAGTCCTACATGTATGCAAACGACGGAGCATGAAATAAATGATATGCACATAACTAGGCGTACTGTAAGAGTAGAAAATACCTTTAGTCGACTTTAAAGTTAATGGTTTCAGTTAGAAAGAATGCAATGGGGATGAAGAAAAATCATTTTATAACTATAATGCACCTAGCATAAATCATTCCCAGAGGGTAAGATACACAAGATCTAAAAGTAGTGGCATAATCTGGCAAATAATCTATAAAGTATAAAAAGGGGCACAATGAGCGTCAACAACATGACACTAACCCATTGGCACCAACTAGTATGTCTGAGCACAAGAAGTAACTAAAAACAACTACCTCGCAGCAGCGGGGTGAACAGCTACTAAAACTCTGAACTTCAGGCTACACCACTAGCCGTTACGGCTCTGAACCTGAGGCATTCAATAAAACAAAGAACGCCTCAGCAAGGGATTACAAGTGGCAGAAATCTAGCAGAAAAACAAGCAAGGCATAAGGGGTACCAACCCAAGCCAAAGTTACCGAAAGAAAGCCCCAAACAAAGAACCAACAAGCATCAAGTGCACTATATACCAAAAGAGGAAAAAACATGTTCATTTATTTAGTTTCATCGATTAAAGAGACGGATCAGCTCAAATTATACGGGAGCGGTTAACTACCTCCGCTACCCCAAGCCCAAAAGCAGGTGGGGGTACCACTAGACCCAACCACCCAAACACGACTACCGTGCAAGGCTATAACATTTCCCCCCCCACTGTCCCCCAAACACAACTACTGTGAAGGGCTAAGACAGTAGTTCTTATTACTTAAATTTTATTTAAACACGGGACGCAACCCGAAAGGATAATCACTGGAAGGCCCTAAGAAAAAATAGGGTCAAGGCAAAGTACACCTCGATCAATATGAATCATAAGAGTAACTCAAATGTTAACAGACCAAAACGAGTAAAAGGATACAACCAAGAGGGTTTCAAGATCAGGAGCACCGAAGGGACACTGGCAATCATCTTGGTACACTAGAGAGGACAAAAGATTAAAACATGGAAATCGCAACGAAATCACATGCGCACCTGGCGGGGTTCCAAGGGGCCGCGCCCCTGGCGGGGTCTTAGGGGCAGAGCCCCTGGCGGTGGTCTCGCTGACCGATCAGCGAGCGGGGTCAAGGGGCAGAGCCCTTGCGGGGTGCGGGGCAGAGCCCCGTCCAAAATTTTGAAATCCCACCACCAGAAATCACACAAAAATCACATCAAAATTTAGGACTTGTCGAAAAACTACAAGGAACTTCTCGAGAGCTCAAGGATTTCTCGAGAGGAGCATTTCTCGAGAGGAAGGCAGTTTCTCGAGAGATGGGGGAATGTCTCGAGAGCTCAAGGATTTCTCGAGAGGAGCATTTCTCGAGAGGAAGGCAGTTTCTCGAGAGATGGGGGAATGTCTCGAGAGCTCAAGGATTTCTCGAGAGGAGCATTTCTCGAGAGGAAGGCAGTTTCTCGAGAGATGGGGGAATGTCTCGAGAGCTCAAGGATTTCTCGAGAGGAGCATTTCTCGAGAGGAAGGCAGTTTCTCGAGAGATGGGGGAATGTCTCGAGAGCTCAAGGATTTCTCGAGAGAGGACAAGGGAATTCTCGAGAACTCAAGCATTTCTCGAGAGGTAGAGGGGTCTTCTCGAAAACTTGGCTAAAACAACTTCTCGGGACACTCAAAGACTTCTCGAGAAGGACCAATCAACGGCTAAAAATCCAGGGAACGACGGTGTCTTTCGGGAGAAATGCCCTGACGCTACACGGGGAAGAAAATTTAGGGTTTCTAACTATCACACAAGACGCTCGAAACACGAGCCCACAACCCACCAAACATTTATCAGGAGGTAAAACCAAGATTTAACCAAACAAAGAGGAGGAGGAAGAAGCCACTTGCCTTAACCTTGCAAACCCGAAGATCTTCGCTCCGGAAGCTATGGTTCGGCTAGGAAAACACACGAGCACAGATTCCTGAAACTTTTCGGGTCGAAAGAAGGGGTTAGGTCACTACCCTAACTCCAAAAATTTCACAGAACGGGAAAAGCTTACCGCTAGAACGAAGATCTCGCCGAGAGCTTTCCAAATCTTCTCTCCTAACGCGATTCCGACTACTACAGCCCTAGAAATCGCCGATCGAACGCTCCTCGAAGCTCCGCACTCGCCCTTTCGCTCGGCGGCTGATTTGATAGAGGGAGGAAGAAGATGAATAGGAGGAGGGGATTTTAGGCTTATATATATAACCCTAAATTATTATTTAATTAATAAATAAATTCCCCAATTTACTTAAACTGCGAGGGCGATCAAAACACCTCGGGTTTCTACGAAATTCGCGCCTTAACTGAAAAACGGTGCTACGAATCCAACGGCGGAGTCAGAATTCAATTCCGACGAGTCAAACTCCGGACAAAGCCTTCCGAAGCTAAAATCTTGATATCCACTCAAAATCTTCACTTTAACTCGAAACGACGCGAAATCTCGCCTGCTTGACCTAAATCACAAGATTTAACTAAGCTAAAACTCGAAACACTACCAGACGAGCTGACATAACGCCCTTACGCCAAAATTACGTCACAGAGGGTACGTAAAATAATTAACGAAAATCAGGGGCGTTACAGGTGAAGAAATCAGACTTTGCTTCAAAGAATGAAAGGCGGCTAGACATTCCTCATCAAAGTTAAAATGTGAATCTTTTTCTAATAAATGACTTAGTGGCTTAGAGATTTTAGAAAATCCTTAATGAAACGACGGTAGAAGCCGGCGTGTCCTAAAAAACTTCGCACTCCCTTAACATTAGTTGGTGGGGGCAATTTCTCTATAACCTCTGTCTTTGCACGATCTACTTCCAATCCCTTCTTTGACACCTTGTGTCCTAAAACAATTCCTTCTTTGACCATAAAGTGACATTTTTCCCAATTTAGGATCAAATTGGTTTGAATGCACTTATCCAAGGCTTTCTTCAACACTTTCAAACATTCATCAAATGATCTTCCAAATACTGAAAAATCATCCATAAAGATCTCGATCCCCTCATCAATCAGATCAGTATAAATAGCGATCATGCAGCGCTGGAATGTGCCAGGAGCGTTACACAATCCAAATGGCATTTTCCTAAATGCAAATGTCCCAAAAGGACAGGTGAAGGTAGTCTTCTCCTGATCCTCGGGAGCTACCATGATTTGATTATACCCCGAGTAACTATCTAAGAAACAGAAATACTCATTTCCTGCTAACTTATCAAGAACCTGATCGAGGAATGGAAGTGGGAAATGATCTTTCCTAGTCGCTTTATTCAACTTTCGATAATCCATACAAATCCGCCATCCAGTTACCGTTCTAGTGGGGATCAACTCGTTGCTCTCATTCTTAACTACCGTAATGCCCCCCTTCTTTGGCACACATTGAACAGGACTTACCCACCGGCTGTCGGAGATAGGATAAATAATACCCGCATCCAACCATTTGATTATCTCCTTCTTGACCACTTCTTTCATTGGTGGGCTAAGTCTTCGTTGGCGTTCAACTGACTCTTTTGCTTCTTCTTCCAAAAGAATTTTGTGCATACAAATTGAGGGACTTATCCCTCTAATATCTGCAATGGTCCACCCCATTGCTCCTTTATACTCACGGAGAACCTCAAGCAATTTCTCTTCATTTTCCTTAACTAAAGATGCATCAATAATAACCGGTAGTGTGTTATCCTTACCTAGAAAAACATACTTTAAGTTTTCGGGTAGCGGTTTCAATTCAAGTGTAAGTGGCTCTAAGATAGAAGGCTTCATGACCTTAGACTCATTTGGTCTACTTATTAACTCAAACATATTAGCATTTGGTATATGATCATAAATACTTAAAGCTTCTACAGTTTCCGTTAAGTCTGGTTCCTCTTCTATTTCTTCATTTGTTAACACACTCAGGATTTTACGCTCCCAATCATTCTCATCATACATCATACATGTAGGTGCATTCACTTCCTCAATGGAGAAACACTCCTCTTTATCATCCGGAAATTTCATAGCCTTGAGGATGTTGAATGTCACATTCTCATCATTAACTCTCATCGTAAGCTCACCCTTTTGGACGTCAATGAGTGTTCGTCCGGTGGCCAAAAATGGTCTACCAAGAATGATGGGGACATCCTTGTCCTCATCCATATCAAGTACCACGGCGGGAAAAATGAATTTATCCACCTTAACCAATACGTCCTCTACAATTCCCTTGGGAAATGCTAGTGACCTATCGGCCAACTGTAGAGTCAGAGATGTAGGTGTGATCTCCCCTAACCCAAACTTCTTATAGATAGATAATGGCATCAGGTTGATGCTCGCCCCAAGGTCACATAGGGCTCTCCCAACAAAGTTCAAACCGATAGAACAAGGAATTGTGAAGCTACCGGGGTCCTTAAGCTTGGGTGGCAACTTCTTCTGCAATATAGCACTACACTCCTCAGTCAACGCCACTATCTCTTTATCAACAAACTTTCTTTTCTTTGCCAAGATATCCTTCATAAACTTGGCATAACTTGGCATTTGCTCAAGAGCCTCAGCAAATGAGATATTTATAGTTAACTTTTTGAAAATCTCCATAAACTTTTAGAATTGTGTGTCAAGTTTGGATTTAACAAGTCTAGCCGGAAATGGGGGTGGTGGATAGACTACTTCTTTCTTTTGATTTAGTTTCTCTTTTTGTTTCTCTCCCACCTCATTTTTCTCACCCAACTCGTCCTTCTCTAATATGCTCGACTCACTTGGCTTCTTACTCGTCTCTTCTTCCCTAACTTTCTCAAGCAACCCCTCCCCACTTGGGATCTCTACACCACTCCTTAGTGCAATAGCTTTGCAATGATTATTATTATTATCTTTTGTTGGATTGGGTGTGGTATCAGAAGGTAGAGTTCCAATGGGCCTTTGACTTAATGAATTTGCAAGTTGACCCATAGTAGTTTCTAGTGATCTTAACGATGATTCTATTCCTACCATTTTTGAGTCATACTTTTGGAGCATGCCTAAGATAAAATCATCAGTCATCTTCCTTTGGTTTACTTGTTGGGGTTGAGAGTTGTTATTGATAGGTAGTTGATTCATATTTTGATTAAAACCTTGTGATTGACTCATCCCTTGATTATTCTTCCAGGAAAAATTTGGATGATTTCGCCACTCGGGGTGATAATGATTGGCAAATCCTGACGGAATTTGTCTTGGTTGCCCTCCCACATAATTTGCTTCTTCAGTTATTTGATTTAGTTGTTCAACTGTGAGCGGGGCACTAGTTGTAGGGGTTGAGAGTGAATCTAATCTTTTGTTAATTAAATTGAACTGCGACGCCATCTGAGCGGCCAAAGAAGTGATTTGGTCCACCTGATGGACTCCCGCTGGATTACTATTAGTTTGTCTCTCGTATGCTTGATAATTATTAGATGTTAAGTCTTCTAAAATAGCATATGCGTCTTCAGGATACTTCTTCATTAATGAGCCCCCAGCGGCTCCATCGACTAAAATCATGGTTGCAGTTTGCAGCCCATTGTAAAATGTGGACACTTGCTGGTGCTGGTGCAACCCATGATGAGGATATTTTCTCAACAGCTCTTTAAAACGCTCACATGCGTCGTAAAGAGTTTCCTCGTTACCTTGTAAAAATGTTGTAATATCCCTTTTCAGTTTTGCAGTCTTAGAGGGTGGAAAATATTTGTTCAGGAACCTATCGACTAGTTCGTCCCATGTGGTGATACACTCATGTGGTAACGAGTCTAACCAATCCTTAGCTCTACCCTCTAAGGAGAACGGAAATGCTCTCAACAGAATTGCATCTTCCGATGCTCCATTGAACTTAAACATATCGCAAATTGCTAAGAAGGTTCGTAAGTGGGAATTTGCATCTTCATGACCTAGACCCCCAAACTTATTGTTTTGCACTTGTTGCATAATTAGTGGGTCCATTTTAAAATTGTTACCAGCAATTGCTGGTCGAGCAATGCTGAAGTGCAAACCTCCCCTTAGAGGTGTGTTATACTCGTGACAAGTCATACGTGGTGGTGCTGGCGGTTGGGCATTTTGATCAACCTGACCATCATTATCATTAGCATTATTTGGCTCAGGATCATTCATCGCAGGATGAATAATGTTAACGGTCCTAAAGTCTCTCCTGTTTCGTCTACAGGTACGCTCAATTTCAGAATTCAGCGGCAATAATTCTACTTGCCTATATCTGGACATACACCGAACAGTACTCAAATAGACAAATAAATTAAAATAAATAACACGAACAAACAAATGCTTGATCTCTAAGTACTAAGGTTTCACAAATATTGTGAGAAATAAAACACTAAATTAGCGCGCCTCCCCGGCAACGGCGCCAAAAACTTGGTACGCCCGTGAAAGGTGTATATAAATACGCAAGTGCACGTGCCGTACAAGTAATAAAATGATGAGAAAGTGATCGTTCCCACGAGGAAGTGCTTAACTTAGCGCTCACAAATATTAATTCTGCCTTTTCTCTAAATTCAAGCAAGTAGTAATGATTGGTAGAGAAAACTTAATAATTCAAAAAATAACAATTACAACTCTAATTACGGTTACTTAAAATACTTTTACTTCACTTGGAAAGATAGTCTCACATGTGATTTTCCCTTGCTATGATGACAACCCATAAAAGTGATAATTCATGAAGTATTAATGATTCTCTTGCAACGATTCTAAATTGGATAACTTTATCTCTCGATCTCCATTATCCGTTTATCCCAAATCCTCTAGACGTCTCCAACTTAGATGAAATTAGAATAACATAAAGTACTAGAATCACGGTTGCTAATTCAAGAGGAGATCTCTCTCTCTCTTGGAATTATATTAAGATTTATGATACACTTTCAACGCTCCTCTCTCGAATCTCGCGATGAAGTATAAATACGGAAATTTGGTTAAAAACTACACGACTCCTCTCTCGAATATCGCCGTGCAAAACAAACGTTCATCTAGCCCGACTCATCTCTCGAATTTTTGTCAAGCACTTTAAAGATGAAACTTAAACCAAAATCCCAAGAGTAGATCATAAATTTAATAAAGATCAACATCAACACATTCACAAATTATAAATGAAAATCAAGTCATCATCACAACTAAGGTACTCCACACATGCAAGACTTAGGAATTTAGTTCATGAAGGAAGAGAGAAACCACAAATCAAAGTAGATCTTACTAGACATGATTCCGGAAATCAAAACGATGTAGGAACGTTTTTAGGTTCAGATTTATCTCCTTAGTGCTGGTTCGAGTCCCCTTCTCCAAGCCCTAGCCGAAATTCTCCAAGAGGAAGAAGACCTCCAAGTTCTCTCCTTTTGGTTTCCCCCTCTTTCTCCCCAAGAATAATCGCCCCTTAGTGCTGTAATTTCGTGCTCTTAACTTCCATTCCAAATCTGAAGGGATGCCTCCTTTGGAAATACACGTAGGCGCCTCTTTTTAAAATTCGAAATCTGAATTTCGCCGCCACGTTGCAACCTGCTAATTTTTGGCGTTGCAACCTAATTTCTGCATCAGCAATAAATGATCCATTGCTTCCCCAACTTGAATCCTTTGACCAATCTTTGATAGAAAACCATGGAAAATGACCGAAATCAGTCCAATATTGATTAATAAGATATTTGAACATATTTTCTATAATTGGGGATTATTTTCCTCTTTTTAATGAAAATTAGAATAAGATAAGTAGTGAAATAACTTCCTTTTGGGAAGTTATCACATACTATAGTTCAAACTTTGCGAGTAGAGACATTGACTCTTGCGGGTCAAGATCTTGGCTCCTGCATGCGAGCCGGGTTCCTGCCATCAACATAAAGCAGATAGGACGTGTTGGGTAATTGCAAATGTCAAATTTTTTCCTTGCTTTAAACTACTAATATCGTACCGGTAATAATAAAATAATAAAGAGTGATGTTATCAGCAATCCTAATATGACTATTGGCACAAAAAGAACATAAAATCTCTAAATTTAATCGCAGTCCTAATATGACCTCGTATCGGACGGCGATATCCAGAGACTGCGTAATTTCTTCTTTGCACTGCCCCTTGCAGGGGCAACGTCGAAAGAGGACCGCTCCTTTCTTGTTTATGTTCGATTATGCCCTCAGCTTCATGTTTGGTTCATCGAGCTACAAGCTCTAATCCACGATGAATATGTCATCAACCGAATTCCTGATCCAAGCATCTACTTGTCTGAAATTCAAGGAGAAACTTCAGGTAAGAATTGATTCTTCATCTTTGTCCATACATGAAGCTCTGCACAGATTCATACTGCTCCTTACATAATCAGAAACAAGAAGCACCTTTGCTTGTGGTCAAGTGTTTCTCGAGAACAAAATGACAGTCCTTTGAAGCTCAGAATCGTATGAACCAGAAAATGAAGTCATCAAGAAGCCAAAATGACCAAAACAATGTGAAGATTGAGGATACTGTCAACGAACTCTTAATCGAGATCAAAGGCGCAAAAAGAAGCCCAAATGAGGTTGAAATCGTGGATAATGTTGGTGGAATCAGTGGAATGAGGTCGGAGGATCGTGATAAATCAAATCAGATGCAAGAATCCTACTCGGTGACGAGCTTTGAGGATTATGATGATGATAAAAACAAAGAGATTTTGATGGACGAGATCGAACTCTTCGATGATCGGGTTCAATATACCGATGATGCTAAACAACAAGGAGAACATTTAGAAATTGAAATGTATGAAGTTCACAAGGAGAAACCAACTTATCCAACTACTTGAGCCATTCCACCTCCTCTTCTTCTTCCTCCATCACTATCTTTCTCCAAAGCTTGCCACCGGATTTGTGTGAAGAGAAACAAAGATGGTAAAGCGAAAGCGTGAATGATTTTCGAATAAAACCCCGGATTGCGGACATCAATGGACTGTAAATGGTCATATTAAGATGGCTTATAAAATCACTCTAAATAAATTCTTATTCTTTCGTGCATGTATGAAGTTTGGATTCAATTATTGAATATTTTATATCATAATGTATTACTTATTAGATTACTATGATATTTAAATAAATTCACTTGTTTATTTATAAATATTTTTTGGAAATTAAAACTTGTTTTTGTAAGAGCTGTGGTATAATGCATTTTTTGCTGTTTTTTGTTTTTTTGTGGTTTCCAAAATCTAAAAACCATACCGCTCAAATTACAAAAGTTCTAAACCGTATCACACAAAAATTATGCTCCTTGGTTCAAAAATTGGTGCGATCTGTACGGTACAACGGTTTTTGCAATTTGCAGCTTGCGATTTTTATTGCTAACCCATAATTAGCAGCTTGCAAAGTTTGTTTTACAATTTTTTGAATATTTAGAATAAAGTGAGAATTTTTATTTGCATTTCGGATCTCCTCCCTGATGCAGGACAGGCGTCACACCTGCCTGCCACCCTGCAACCTGGCGTCGCACCAGCCCAGGGGGCCCACCTTGGCGTCGCACCACGGCGTCTTTAATCAGGTACGCAGCCCGTACACCCCAACCTATCCCCGGCCCCACCACAGGGCCGATAGGTTGTTGAGGCCGGGGCTCGATCCCCCGACCTCCTTGATAAAGAGCTTTCAGGCAAGCTCTCATCAACAACGCGGCTTAGTTGGTGATGAGAGCTTGCCTGAAAGCTCTTTATCAAGGAGGTCGGGGGATCGAGCCCCGGCCTAGACAACCTATCGACCCTGTGGTGCGGCCGGGGATAGGTTGGGGTGTACGGGCCGCGGACCTGATTAAAGACGCCTTGGTGCAACGCCAAGGTGGGCCCCCTGGGCTTGTCCGACGCCAGGCTGCAGAGTGGCAGACAAGTGTGATGCCTGTCCTGCATCATAAAGAAGCCTTGGTGCGATGCCAGGTGGGCCCCCTGGGCTAGTGCGACGCCATGCTGTAGGGTGACAGGCAGGTGTGACGCCTGTCCTGCATCATAAAAATGCACTTTTTTGCAGGTCAGTTGGTGATAAGGCATGTTAGGAGAGGTTCTTATCAAGGAGGTCTGGGGATCGAGCCCAAGCCTCAACAACCCGCCGCGCTGAGAACAGGCGCGGAGACGGGGTTGGGGTGCCTGGACTGCAGTCCTTCTGGCAGGCGTGTTTGGCCGTGGTCCGCTAGCTGGTGTGATGTCATGGGGTGCGGCGGGGCCCCGACGTCCTGCATCACTCCCTCCCTTACTCTTCTTGCATTTTCCTATGCTTGACGTCGGGTCCCTCAATGATCTGCTATCTTCGCCTCTCTTCCCCAACTACTCTTTGACTACAGTAGATGTCACCAATCACGAAGCAAGTAGTTCCTTTAAGACCACCGCACTCTGTCGTTTACTCACGCAACAACGACGAGTAACAGACAACTTGAAACCTAGACTCATGCACCTCTTTTTCTCCGTCCTATTGATGTGATCTTCTACTCCATCGACTCAATTACTTGACCAACAACTGTTCCAAGAAATTTTCAAATAACAAAACTTTCATGCCCTAGACTGAGTGTTGATTATAATATGTTTGAAGGTCATGGGGACCATTATTTTCATCGCATACTATCTCTAGAAACTGGTATTTAGAGGTGCAGACAGTTCAGTTTGGATTCAAACTGAAACTAAACCGATGTGTAGCGGTTCGATTTTTTTATCGGTTTACTCTAAACCCTAAACCCTAAACCCTAGGGGGCCACTATTTCAGTGGTACTCTGTGAGCAGCCACTTTGTGCATTTATTGTCAAAGGTTAGGTCTTTCTCCTCTGAGAGAAGCCACTTTGTGCATAGTGCCAAAGGTTAGGTCTGTTTCCAATCTTCCCCCGCCCATACCCCCAATGATTGGGGACTATATGGGTTCTGTTGTTGTTGTTGTTGTTGTACTCTTTTCTGTTTGCGGTTTTTCAATTTTACTATTTAACATAATCTTGAACTTAAATGTCTTGGGAAATCTAAAAATAATTCTGATAAACAAAATATCAAGCTTTATTTACATTTGATATATTGTAGTTAATAGTGCATAGAAAGAAAGATCAATCCTCGATAGAGTTGCAGACAGTGTTCTAGAGGAGAGCGACTTTTGTTCTCGGGTAAGCGACGAGTCTTCCATTACGCTCTGCAATCATATTTTTTTCACTAGATCAAGGCGTTTCTCTCCACAGACAATTCTAATTTCCACACAAGCTATTAAATGGTTGGAGAATTTCCAATCAAAAATATTGCTGGTATGCTTACACTTTATCAAGAAAATCTTCATCCATTTCCTAGGATATATATATTTTTTATCTTCCAATAATGAATTGGAGTTTGACAGTGTTAATTATATGCCTCAAATCTTTAACCCAAAGGTGACGAATGGCTTTGATCATGACCCTCGGGGTAGTTATCAGGGGTATTTTGTCATTATACGAAGTGTTATATAAACTCCTTGTTATTTTAGGATTTGGATAATTTTTTCGAAAATTGAAATCCGCTCATTTTCTGTAACCGCCTCTGTTCTTGAAGAAGTGAAAAACGGACTCCTGCTGCCTGAGGGCGTAGCCCATCTTGAGGTGAACCATGTAAATCCATATCTTCTGTGTTTTTTTTTTCATTCTACTCTCATTTCCGTAGCAGACAGCAGTGCATCTTATTGTTGCATTTGCTTCTTTCTAGAAATGTTAAGTCACAACAAACTTCCTATAGGCCATGTCATCATAAGAAAATTATATTTCCCATATCTTGTTATAAAAGAAAATTCTTCTATTAAGGCCATTAAGATGAGGGACTATTAATCCAAAATGATATATGCTCACTTTTGATAGTTTAAATTGACATCAAAGTAATATAAAATACAATGCGTGTTGGAGATAAAGTTGTTGACAAGTTCGTACGAATGCAAGAACTACATTAACAATGACGTGTTTTTGAATCAAGTGTAAAAGAAATAAAGTGGCTTCAAAGATCTCATCACACACACTCAAGAGATCCTTTACTCAAGTGGGAAGAGAGCAAATAAATTTGCAAAAACTTGAATTTCATAGATTAAGGCTCCGTTTTGCCTGGCATTTTTGTTTCAGTGAGTTTGGACAAAAACGCCACCATCATATATAGAATGCATGTTTGACAAGACAATGGTTATGACTGCCACCAAGAAAAGAAAACTAGTTTTGAACATAAAAGTGGATGAAATTCCTTATGTGAGGTCGGGCGTTCACGAACGACAGTTCATAACCACCACGTTCACGGCCGCCATCACCGTGCCAAAAGAAGCCTAACTCATACAATGTCATTATAACATGAGAGCCTCCCTATTTATAAAATTTACATGACATTTAACAAAGGAGACAGTGGGGAGTAGTGTGACTAGCTCCTTCAGTGGGGGAGTGGGTTAGTCGAGTCTTTGTTGTTGATGTGGAAGACTTGCTTTGGTAATAATCCAAGATGATGTGGCTCTGAAAAATGCTTAATGCGTATCATTTGTGCTAAGCTGTTACAAATATATATCGGGTTTATGTGAATACACAACGCAGACCATAAAATACCATGCATCTTAAGAATTTTGTAGACAAATCCATACTAATGTGATGTTAAGAAAGAGAAGTGTAAACTCAACGGGAGTTAGAAAAAAATAAAGCGGGCTACAAAATTGTCGCCATAGATCTCTAACTAAAAGTAGGTGAAGCTTTACTTTGTGTGCAGTAAATTCATCATGCTGGATTACTCCATGAAGTCATGCTACTTCCTTCCTTGGAAGTCCTTTATCAAGGGATAACTAACACACTCTAGAGTTCTCTACTCAAGTGAAAAGATAGAGCAAGTAAAGGTAGCAAATATTTAAAATTTATTCATAGAATAACTCATAGAATGTAGTGAAGGAGAATGACTGAAGGAGATGTGAGCGGAAGAGATGGCCATTTTTACAATGAAAAAAGTGGTAGTAGGTGGCAATTTTTTAAATGAGAGGGAGTCTTGACGACTAGCTCTTTAGGCTTCTATGTGGCCGACTATTGGGAGGGGAAATACTCGACTAAGTTGGTGGGAGGAGTGTGTTAACTATTTGATGATGTGGATGTAGAGGTGGCGGCCAAAGTCAGGTGAATGTGGAAATGTGAAAAGTTGCGTTTCAAGATGATGTGACGGTCAAACGAAAGCTTTAATGTGCATAATTTTAGCTTTGCTCTTAATACTCTTATAATATCCATATCATACATCATGAGAAAGGAAAATACAAGACAAACATGAAGTATAAATACATGGACCAACCAAAAAGTAAGAAAGACTCAAGCGGTTAATGGCTATAGTAATGATGTTTAGCACTTGAATCATAACATTCCTACATAAATCTCTCATTTGATTGTAATCATAGTTTTCTATAAGCTCCTCCTGGTCTCCTGCAGGTCTATGGTGATTTTACTTGATCAGAATGATGAGCTTGTGATAGTAAAATTGACTATTAAAGCAGCCCCAGAGCTCAAACACTCTTATAACTGTCATGAATAAGTCAATATAAGCTTCATACAAAGTCAAATTCCATAAGCTTTTATGGTGCTTCATAAGACATATCCTTTTGCTGCCCGTTCTTGGCTTCAGATTGCAGGGGCTTTACTCCAACTTCGTCTCTCTCTTTTCCCCATAGCACCATGTAAAGACCAACGATGACAAAAACTCCTCCAATTATGCTTTAATGCAAAATATGTCAGCTAGTAATTAAAGATAGAAAAATTGAATGTTAAAAGACTAGCTAGTGCATTGAATTTAGAACAATGTATGTGAGATGTGCACTCTCCTTGTATATTTTTTGTACATTGGATGCTTGGATCCTATCTAATGCGTTATGCATCGGAGAATGTAGGCCTAATGTCCCACACTCATGTCACCTAATGAAAAGAAATTCACATGCTAGAGGTTAAAGACCCTACATGTGAGGGGAGTGTGTTAAGAATATAATCTTATGTCAAGAAACCCATATGACATTGTGCATTTAATATAGATCCTAGACAACTCTACATACACCCAATTGGTTTTAGTTTGGATGCTTAAGTTCTAATATGACAACAAACTAGTGTTATTTAGGAAACTCTTATGACTGTGTGTACTCAATATAGAAAGTGAGTTCATCCCGCTATAACTGATCATGTGCATCCAACTTGAAACTATTTGATTGAAAGTGAAAAGGTCCTTGGATCGATATTATGTAGAACAATTATCAATTGCGTATATGGACCGATTGGACCGCCGGAAGTTGAAGCGATACTTCTATAATTTTTTATCCACAATTCAGAAAGCTTATTCAAATACCTACATGTCTCCGAATTCTAACTAATCAAAGTTTCATTGACCAAGGTTTTTGGGCCCACATTCCTCTCTTTTTTAGCTACTTTCAACCTTGGGTTTTTAAAGTTTAGTATATATTTTTTGGGTTGTCTTTCATTTATTTCTGTTGGTGGAATCCGGTTTCTTCTTCTCTTAATTTTAGCCTTTCTACTGAATTATTATATTAATTAAGTGCAAAATGAAATAATATATGATATTTACCTTCCTATGAAAAGCCTTTCACCAAAAATAAAATATGCTAGAAGTGTCACTAATATGGTTGAGACCGGATTGAACATAGTTACAAATACCGGTCCTTTCTCCTCTGTGCACCACAGCTGAATGAAGATTATCATACCAGAGCACACGATCCCCTGCAATGAATCACCTTCAGAAAACTATTTTCCGCATCAAAACCCCAAAAAAGTGATATAGAGTCGGGCCTCTGATGATTATCTTACACCATACAGTGTGCTCCATAAGTCAATGTCAACTCCGATGATCCACGCCGGAGCTTTGTGTTCAATGAATACTGTAAAAACAGCTGACTGCGCACCTCCAACGAAACTCATCCATGTAGTGAGGGAGAGTTGTGCTGGATATTTCTTCAAGGTCTTAGCCTGCTGGGGTGATGAATGATTAGTTTGATATCTTCAAAGAAACTTCCATGATATTTATATTTAGTGAGAAAATTCCTCCATCACTTATATGCATTAATGAACCTTTCATGATATTGTTATGTAGTAAGAGTTTTAATCCATATTTTTTATAAGAGCAACACTACATTAACTTGTATTTCTCCATATCAAGCTCTAAGCTTCTTCTGTTTGATTTGTCGACATTTTCATAGGGCGTAAATCTTTCGGTGAACTATTTCGTTCAATGTATTCTTAAAGTTAAGCTCAATTTACCTAACACCCTAAAATTCACGGCTTCTAGAAAAGTATGATTAGGCAATGTAAAATAAGTACAATATGGATCTTAATCTCAGTTTTCAAATTATGTAGCATAGCCTAAAATCCGAGTAGTAGAATGAAATATACTTTTATATTTATGTCTATATTATATATCAAGGGAATCTTCATATTTCGCGGTGACGCCATCAAGCTCATCATAATCGTCCAATTATTCTAGCATTATTATTATTTTAAAATAAAATAAGAAATATATAAAATGAAAGTTTAAGAAAATTTAAAAATAATTTCAAATAGGAGACTGTTCCGAGCATGCGATAAGTAGAGTGTTGCAGCTGATTAATGTTTATGAAAATCTTGCGATAAGTAGAGTGTTGCATCTGACTAATGTTTATGAAAATCTTACTGTAGCCAAATACTGTGCCCCTTCTGCTAAATTAATGTGAACTTGTAAACTACTAAGAGGAAAAGATTCTGTAAAAAAATTAAGAAGAAGAAAAAAGTGAGAAATTTTCGAAAATCAAGAGAACAAATTAAATTAATTTTTAATCTCAGACGGGAAGAACAAATTAAATTAATTTTTAATCTCAGACAGGCCTGTTTCGGGTCGGTGCTCAGGTACCCGAACATAAAAACCGAGAACCGAACCACCCGGTTCTAAATTTTTTGGATCCAGAACCGAACTGAGACCCTTAAGAACCGACCCGAACCTCTCGGCTTGGTTTGGTTTCGATCCGATTTTTGGTTCTTCGGTTATTTTTGAACACCCCTACCATGGGCATTGCAGATTTCGGAGAAAAGCATTCCGGAATCCTCCACCGCCCCCCCACAGCCCAGATTCCCCGTAACATGTTACTGCAGTCCTGGAAAACCACTGTTTTCCAATCCCCTTTTTTCCGAAGAACTCCGGTAAACTCACATAACCTACCCTACATCACATATATTCAGCACACTCCTTCGTTCCCTTTTTGAAAGTTGAATTCCACATTGGTGCTGATTTAGAACAATAATAGATGGCAATAGGAGTATCATACCTGCATTATATACCAGACTGACCAGGTTATGCAGCTTGTTACTGTGAGAATGGAGCCTTTTAACCAGTTCTCATGGATTGCATTTCCCTGCATATGAATTAATGCGCCCCACAAGTTTCGCACCACAAACCCTTTGTAGAATGTCATGATCGTGACACCAACCAAGGATACCAAGGTCCCAACAAGCTTTGCATATCCCTGTAGGCTTTGTACATTGAAGCGCTCCAGTCTATGATGATGAAAACAAAGAGGCATAAGAAGGAAATTGCAGCTTCAGATTTCTTTTTCTTACAAATTAAAAACAGTTCGTGTTCTTTGAACTCCAATACAAGTGCATGCTTTGTTTCATTTACATGTATATTGTAATTTGATGAAATTGAGCATTCAAAACTTGTTTTCAGGGATTTCATACCTCAAGAGAACAGCAATAATGAATGTCAAGGATGGTATCGTGTTGACCATGGAGGCGACGAAGGTGGGAGATGTGTATCTTAAACTTGCAAAGTACATGTTAAGAGTGAGGCCAATTCTGGTTTTTTGTATCACAAAGGTTAGTGTATATGAACCCAAAAATCTAATTTTGATAGGTTTGATGAGATATTTCTTGCTCACCCAAGAAGCGAAAGCACAAAAATCTCCATAACCAAAGCCCATGTCAACTTCGGTCTTAATTTTCTGTAAAAATTAGAGACGGCAGGAATTTCAGCGTGCCGAACAAATCGTAGCCTTGACTCGAACAATTGTGTTAAATGTTCTACCTTTCAAGAAGGTACGCAAATGGCAGCATGACGAAGCCGGAGACAAAATGTCGATAAGTTATGTAGACATGAGGGTTCATTCCATGATGGAAAGAGGCTTCAGTGATGAAATAGAGAATGGTATAACCTATTTGTACCAGAACCATCAGGATGTGTGCCTTAAATCTTCTGTATATTCTTTGGCAAGCTTGTAAGGCCATAGTTCTTCAAGTTTTGGCTGCTGGGTGCCTCTGGATTTCAGGGTGTAGCCCTCCAGCTCTGACTTCTATATAGGAAGAACTATACTGCAATGCCCTTTTATTTTATATAGTGTGAAGATTAGGCTTACTTTGTTTCAGAGATCATGCAAAGTTTTTTTTATTCCTGTGATGCTGGCATCTGGAATCAAACTCTAGCAAGTTGACAACTGAAAATTAACCTGATTCTCCCACCTTATTGGACAATATTATTAGAGGTCATAGCTCACCAATGATCATCTTTAACCACCTTGGACTTGGTTCTTAAAAATGAGGAGAACTTCCCAAGAAACAGCGAAGATTCTTCGAGGCTTGTATATTTTAGAGCATTCTAAAGGTATATAAGATACTTTGGCATGAATTAGGAGGTTTCTGGACATTGCACCTTAAATATTTAATTTTGGCACTTTGCACCCTCAAAAGCTTTAATATTGACATTTTGTACCCTCCTAATTGAATATTTAGGGTGCAACCTGTAATTTGCTAACTTCCGGCAGATGTTTTGGTAATAGAAGAACAACAGTCTTCATTTTTTGCACTTTTTCCCTATATGGGTTCTGTTGTTGTTGTATGTTTTGCAAAAATTCTGGTATAATCATTTGTTTAATAAGAGAAAGAAATGACTACATAAGTTTTCTCCTCAACCCCCTTAAAAATATCTCACCGTGAATCTATTCTTCATCCACCTCTCTTTTATTTCAAGACAATTTGACTCCACTGGATGAAGTTTCAGAATCAATAGATCCTCAAAAATGGAGATTTTTCGAGTTATTTTGAGGTCTGCTGCCATCTGTACCATTTTTGGGTATATGGCTTGCTGCAGAATGCAGAGCTGGAAATTTTTAGCACTGGATGCTAAATGAGTATTATTACATCAAAATATTTCCTGGCAAGCATCAGAATATATGGAAGCTCAAGTGGAGTTTCTTGTATATGGGCTGCCAATGTTCCTTCAACAAATTAATTAATCTATTAATCATTTGCTGACAAACAGTTAAACTGCTCGGACTTGTTCGGATCGAATAGACAATTCCGAAAAGATAAAAAATGCAAGTTTTCGATTGTGTTTGGCCCAAATTGTTCGTCTGAAAATCATGCGAACTAAATGCTTTTAGCTTTTTGTGGGGGTTCACTATTTTCTAAAAGGACCTCAAAATAACTTTTGATAAAATCACTTTTCCCACCACTGTGCCTCCAAAGTAGCGGTGACGGTTAGAGTAGAACTTTTCCAACTACCACTACTATTTCATCGCGAGGAATATCGGGTTTCTTCTTCTTGTTGAGCAACTCAAGGGAGAGGCATGTAAAAGCTAATCCATACATTCTTCTAGTGTGCAGGAACTTAGAAGCATACCAGAAGATCTGAAGATTCACATCAAACACCTGCAAGCTGTTGAACAGGAAAGAGGCGGCAATAGAAAAGATAATAAAGATAGGGCATCAGTTCTTAAGACACAGATACAAGATGGGCTTATATAGACCCATACACAGCAACAGTGAAAAGTCCAATGGATAATAACTAAAAGACGGAAAAGAAGTGCTGGATAAATACGATATTAGAAAAGCTTCAGAAAGCCTTTTCTAACATTCCCCCCCATGATCTAGGGCTTCTTTTGAGCTCACGATCCCAAGTCTGCGGCGGAAAAGCTGGAACTTCTCCACGGATAGAGCTTTCGTCATTCCGTCGGCGACTTGATCATTGGTGTTGCAGTAGCAGAGATCAATCTCGCCTTCTTCAACCAATTCCCTCACAAAGTGATGTTTGATCTGGATGTGCTTCGTGCGATTGTGAAAGACTGGGTTTTTGCTGATGGAGATTGCAGAAGTGCTGTCCACCATTAGTATAACCGCTTCCTGCTTTCCTCTTCTCAATTCCTTCTTCAGTCTATTCAGCCAGACTGCTTCTTTGGCTGCTTCACCTACAGCCATATATTCCGCTTCGGCAGTCCAGAGGGCAATGCTCTTCTGCTTTCTAGAATTCCATGAAATTATGTTTGCTCCAATCTGAAAAACGTATCCGCCCGTGATCTTACGATCATCATTGCTGCCAGCCCAATCGCTATCTGAGAACCCAATCAATTTTGCATTTTCTTTTTTGGTTCTAGTATAGACTATACCATAATCTCTGGTCCCCTGTAAATAGCGCAAAATGCGCCTCACAGCCTTCAGGTGGTTTACACTGGGCTCACTTACGAATCTGGAAAACATGCTCACTGAGTGCTCGATGTCGGGTCGGTTGTTGGTTAGGTAAATGAGAGAACCCACCATGCTACGATAACTCTCTTCATTCACTTTCTCTTCTCCATCTTCTCTCACCAGATGTTCTCCAGTAACCATGGGGGTGCCCGTTGGCTTGGACTCCAGCATGCCGAATTTCTCCAGTAATTCAATCAAATACTTCTGTTGGTGAATGAAAATAGCATCAGGAAGTTGATGTATTTGCAGGCCCAAGAAATACTTCATGAGTCCCAGATCGCTCATCTCAAATTCCTGTTTCATGGCGGCTTTGAATTCTTCTATTAGTTTAGCTGAAGTTCCAGTAACCAATAGATCGTCTACGTAGATGCACATTATTATGAGCTCTCCTTCAGGGAAGTGTTTATAGTACAGGGATGCCTCATAGGGACTTCTTTCATATGCATTTGATTTGAGGAACTTGTCAATACGTTCATTCCAAGCTCTTGGGGCTTGACGCAACCCGTATAAAGCTTTTTTCAATCTATAAACCTTCTCTTCTTTCCGACCACTGGATATCCCTCAGGTTGTTTAACAAACACTTCTTCACTCAATTCACCATTCAGAAACGCCGACTTCACATCTAGCTGGTGAATTTGAAGACGATTCTGCACCCCAAAGGCCAACAGGGTTCTGATGGTCTCCATCCTTGCCACAGCTGCAAAGGTCTCAGTGAAGTCCCTCCCTGGCTTTTGCGAGTACCCCTTTGCTACAAGTCGTGCCTTGTGTTTATAAACTTCTCCCGCTTCATTCAGCTTTAACTTATAGATCCACTTCAATCCAATAACTGGCCGATGATGGGGTGGATGTACCAACTCCCAAGTGTTATTTTTTTGGATCATATTGATCTCAGCATTCATTGCTTCAGTCCAGTGAGGGTCGGTGGCAGCCTCAACATAGCAAGTTGGTTCTTTACACAGAAGAGCTACATTGCATGTCTCATATATATCTGTTAGAGAACGAAATTTGGTAGGAGATGATGAGTCAAACCTTGTTCCTGAAGATGCTTCATCAGGATCTCTTGGACTGGGCGGCTGCGGGCTAGCATCAACAGGTGTAGGTTCAGCAGCATCCTCCAGGGGTTCATTTTCCAGCAAGTCTGAGAAAATAAGACTCTGATCCTCAGATGAGTCCCAGTCCCAGCTTCCTTGTTCATCAAAAATAGTATTTTGCTAATTATCAGTTTTCTGGTGATGGGGTTGAAGAGCCCATATCCCTTTGATTCACGGCTATATCCGACCATAATACATTTTTCTCCCTTTTTTTCTAGTTTGTCACGATGATCCTTGGTAATCAATGCATAAGCAATGGACCCAAAAATTCTGAAATGATGAATGGATGGTTTGCGATGGTACCAAGATTCATATGGTGTGACATCTGGTAAGGCCTTGGTTGGTGCTCTATTGAGTATGTGTATGGCAGTGTTCATGGTCTCTCCCCAAAATTCTTTAGGCATATTTTTTTGTTGCAGCAGGCTTCTCCCCATTTCTACCACAGTTCGGTTTTTTCTTTCTACAACCCCGTTCTGCTGAGGACTGTAAGGCACAGTGAGTTGTCGTCGAATCCCATGAATCTCACAGAATTTGATGAATTCAGAGCTGAGGAACTCTCCCCCCTATCAGTTCTGAGACATTTGATTTTGTGTTTGGATTCATTTTCAATTGAGCATTTGAATTGTGTAAACATTTGAAAAGCTTCAGATTTCTGAGTGAGGAAGAAAATCCACATCATTCGAGTATAATCATCAACAATTAAAAGATAATACCTGTTTCCCGACCAAGTTGGAGTGGAAGACGGGCCCCAAATGTCAGCATGCAGTAGTTCTAAAGGTTGAGAAGCTCTCCAATGAGTCTGCTGAGGAAAGGGGGTCCTGTGAATTTTATTTAAAGCACATGTCTCACACATTCCACCTTTGGTAATAGCACTTGGAGTTCCATTTACCAGAGATGGTAGTTTCTGAAGATCTGTGAAGTTGAGATGACCACATCTCATATGCCACAATGTAGAGCTTGCTGAGCTTCTAGCAGAATTGGCATGACAGGTGGTAGCATCTGAGAGATTTGTTGGATGGGGGAGAGGCATAGCTAGAGGGAAGATCTTGTTTCTGGACATTTTTACGTTGACGACGAGTTTGTTTGTTCTTTTATCTATGATGCTGCATTCTTCATGATCAAAGATTAACTTGTAGCCCTTTTTTAACAACTGTCCCACACTAAGCAGATTTTGAGTGAGGCTGGGAACATATTGCACATCCTGGATGTGGTTTGTTTCACCGGTCCTTAGTCTCACGGCAACAGTGCCTCTCCCTTCTATGGACTTGGCATGACCATCTCCCATAATAACTTCTGATTTTTCTGCTTCATCCAGTTGAACAAAGGAAGCCTTGTTGTTGGACATATGGTTAGAGCAACCGCTGTCAAGAAACCAAACTTCAATTAAATGGGAGAAGATCATGTCGTATATTATTAGGCCCCAATTGGGGCAATATATAGAGAATACAGGATGGTAGGATTGTGACACCTCATCAATCCGTGTGCCATAATAATAAACAACTAAAAATAGACCCAATACTCCCCCTCAAGCTGGTGCGAAGATATCAAGCAAGCCCAGCTTGCCATGTGTAGAAAGGAGCCGGGAAGGCCCAACAGCTTTGGTGAAGGCATCAGCAATCTGGTCGGCAGACGGGACATAGGACGCTGCAAGAGTCCCTGAACGGATATGCTCCCTGAGAAAGTGAATATCCACCTCAATATGCTTAGTCCTCTCGTGCAGAACTGAGTCAGATGCTAGCATGAGAGCAGACTGGTTGTCACAAACCAGTGTCGAGGAACTAGAAGGAGGAAAACCAAGCTCGGTCAAGAGAGTCCGCATCCAGAGAAGCTCGGTGGCGCCATGGGCCATAGCCCTGTACTCAGCCTCAGCAGAGGAGCGAGAAACAACGCTCTGCTTCTTGCTCTTCCAGGAAATAAGATTGCCAGCATAGAAAGTGCACATCCCCGAAGTGGAACGTCGATCAGTCAGGGAGCCAGCGTAGTCAGAATCCGTGTAGCAGGTAAGATCGGAGGATGGAGATGAACGGTAGAAGAGCCCGAGGCCAGGTGATCCCTTCAAGTAGTGAAGGATCCGAAAAGCAGCATCCATGTGAGAAGTCCGGGGGGCATGCATGAACTGGCTGACCATACTCACAGCAAAGCTAATGTCGGGGCGAGTATTGGTCAGGTAGATAAGTCTTCCAACAAGACGCTGGTATCTGCTCGGATCAGGGAGAGGTTCGCCAGATTCAGCGTGTAATCGGTGGTTCGGGTCCATGGGTGTAGAGACTGGAGAGCACCCAAGAAGGCCAGTATCACTCAGAAGGTCGAGTGTATACTTCCGCTGAGACAAAGAGATCCCCTGGTGAGATCTGGCAACCTCAATCCCAAGAAAGTACTTCAGAGGCCCCAAATCTTTGACCTCAAAAGCCTTTTGAAGTTCCCCCTTGATCTGGATTATCCCTGAGCTGTCGTCACCGGTAAGGATGATGTCATCCACATAGACTAAAATAATGACCCTACGACCATCAGCAGAGGTCCGAACAAAGCAGGTATGGTCGGCATGACATCTGGTGAAGCCACTCTGAAGAACAACTGTACCGAACCGCTCAAACCAGGCTCGAGGGGACTGTTTCAGCCCATACAAGGATTTTTTTAAGAGGCAAACACGACCCAAATACTCCCCCTGAAGCCTGTAACCAGGTGGCGGATCCATGTAAATCTCCTCAACGAGGTCGCCATTGAGGAAGGCATTCTTCACGTCCAGCTGATGAAGAGGCCACCCGTGGCAGGCAGCGAGGGAAATAAGGAGACGAACTGTAGAAAGCTTGGCCACAGGAGCAAATATCACCCCGTAATCCTCTGGAGTCTGAGTAAAGCCTTTTGCAACAAGGCGAGCTTTGTAACGATCCAAAGATCCGTCAGCATTATACTTGACGGTGAACACCCAGCGACAACCAACAGTCTTCTTGCCGGTGGGAAGATGAACTAACCGCCAGGTGCCAGCCTTCTGTAAAGCGGACATCTCAGCTTCCATGGCTGCCACCCACTCAGGGTGCTGAAAAGCCTCAGTCGTCGAACTCGGAATTCTGATCTGGTCAGTGGCGGTGAGGAAAGCTCGGTACCCCTGTGAAAGGCGCTGGTAGGACACAAAACTAGCCACAGGATGATCAGTAACACATGAACGCTTACCCTTGCGAATAGCAATAGGTAAGTCGGAAGAGCAAGAAACATCACCTGCCAGAGGAAGTGGCACCGAGTCCGGTGAGCTGGGCTCGATCAGTGGATCACGAAGAATAGGGTGAACATGGGAAGGCCCACGGGGGCCACGAGTATATATCTGTAGAGGAGCAGAGTCTGGCTCGGAGAGCAGGGGAACTGGAGATGAGAATGGTGGAGGAGAGGAAGGAGTAGAGGTAGGAGAGTCACAATAGAAGGGAACATCCTCAAAGAAAGTGACATCCATAGTATGGAAGGTCCGACGAGAAGAGGGATCATAACATCTATACCCCTTTGAAGAGGAGGAATAGCCCAAAAATAAACAACGGATGGCTTTGTCATCCAGTTTCGTCCGAGTCGGACGGCGATCCTGAACAAAGCACACACACCCGAAGACGCGGAGAGGAATAGGGAACAACGGGCGGCTGGGGGAAAGGAGACTCAAGGGGACACGACCAGCCAGAGGTTGGCAGGGGAGACGGTTGACTAGGAAAGTCCCTGTAAGAAGGGCAGCACTCCAGAAGGATTTGGGAGCATGAGCCCCACGAAGGAGGCAACGGGTCACATTTAGGAGATGACGATTCTTGCGTTCCGCTACTCCATTCTGCTCCGGAGTATAGGGACAGGAGAATTGGTGGAGAGTTCCTTGGCTAGCAAGGAAGGCAGTAAACAAGGAAGAGGTGTATTCCCCTCCATTATCAGATCGGAGGATCCGAATAGGGGATGAAAACTGGGTGCGAATCATACTCGAGAACCGTGTATATATGTCAAACACCTCAGACTTAGCACGCATCAGATAGACCCAACAACAACGGGTAAAATCATCGATAAAGGAGACAAAATATCTAAAACCATCATAAGAAACGACCGGGGCAGGACCCCAAACATCAGAATGAATAATATCAAAAGGTGCAGAAGTACGGGAAACAGAAGTAGGGTATGAAGTGCGTGTGTGTTTACTTAGCTGACAAACATCACACTGAAAAAAGTGCTCAAATGAGACATCTGGAAAAATAGAAGATACAATTTTAGGACTCGCATGTCCCAGCCGGGCATGCCAAATAGCAGGAGTGGTGGTGGTAGTAGTGGCAAAACTGGATGGCGGAGACGATGGTGCAGGAGGTGGGAGATCCAGCAGATAAAGCCCGTCGCGCTCACGGCCGGAGCCAAAAGTCTTCCTCGTGGTCAGGTCCTGAAAAACACAACCAGAAGGATCAAAAGTTACCGAGCAATGTAAAGCACGAGTCAATCGACTAACAGAAAGAAGATTTAAGGCTAGTTTGGGAACATGGAGTACAGAATCCAAGGAAAAAGAAGGAGAAAGAGAGACTGTGCCCTGGTGAAGAATCGGGGTCACAGAGCCATCGGCGAGGCGAACTTGCTGATGGTCAGTCGGAGAGACAAGAGAGGAGAACAAGTGTGGCTCACCCGTCATATGATCAGTGGCCCCAGTGTCTATCACCCAGGGAGAGGCAGATCCCTTACTAGTGACATGAAAGGCCGTCGGAGTACCTGATGCAGCGGCTGAAGTCGATGACGAGGGTCCAGGATCAGAGGTGGTCTGTGGCTGAGGTGACAGAGCATAGTGCTGAAGCTGTGACTGAAGCTCCTGAACCTGAGCCATAAGCTGGCTCCAGTCAGCTGAAGGAATCCCAGAGTCAGATGTAGTGGCGGCAGCGGCCCGAGGAGCGGGAGCAGAAGACTGCTGGCGTAGGTGAGGAAAAAGCAGCCAACATCTGGACTTCTCATGACCGGTCCGGAGGCAGTGCTGACACTGAATAGAGGCAAACGGGCTCCCTCGGCCACCTCCGCGGCCCCTATGGGTAGAAGAACGCCCCCCTCGCACAGAAGGAGTACGACCCGAAGCAAGGGCCATCTGGTCTGGTGGAGAAGTAAGCGCTGGAACAGAAGGAGCAGTCAGGCGAGCACGACGCTCATGCTCCTCAACCATGGAGTAAGCATCTAAAATATCTGGAAGCGGGTTCATGCTGACAATCTGAACCCGAATCTGCTCAAACTCAGGGCGTAACCCCATCAGAAATTGATAGGTCTCTCGCTTCTCCTGTCTCCGCTTGGCAATAAGCATATCCTCGGAATGAGGAAAGGCACTCAGTGGCTCGAGATCGGAAAGCTCCTGGAATCTCCCAGAGAGAAAAGTGAAGTACTCATGCACAGACCGGTCACCCTGACGAGCAGTCGAAATCTCCTGGAAGACGGAGTAAATCCGCGTATCAACACGTGTGTGCCCATAGGTGCGAGACAGAGCGGCCCAAAGAGACGGAACAGATTCGAAGCGCATAAACTGCTCATAAATGCGGGGCTCCATGGAGCATTGAAGCCACCCAAGAATCTTGAAGTTTTCCGTGCGCCATTGACGGAGAGCTTTGTCGTCTTTCTCGGCAGGCTTGGGAACCCCATTAGGTTCAAGCCAATCAAGCTTGTCATGTCCGGCGAGATAGACACGCACGGAGTTGGACCAAGCAATAAAATTCTTCTCATTAAGAAGTGTGGTGGTGATGCGACGAGCAAAGCCATCATTCGTGGAATCCATGGAATGAAATCAAGATAAAGGAAATCCTTAAATGGAAGGAGGAGATCCCATCACAAAGGTCCGACCAAGAAGAAGCAGCGGCACATCATAGCAGCCGCGGAAGGCGTTCAGCCCTGGAAGAGACGAAGCACCAGCAACAGAAGGAAGGCAGGCGGTAAGAGGCGAAGCATCAGTCCTGGAAGTAGCGGCACATCATAGCAGCCGCGGAACAGAAGGCAGGCGGAGTCGGCGTCGTCGTCGTGCGCAGAAGATCGGGATGTAGGAGTCGGCGTCGTCGTCGGGCGCAGGAGGCGGCGTCGTCGTCGAGCGCAGGAGGCGGCGTCGTCGTCGGGCGCAGGAGGCGAGGTCGGGATGAGATGCAGGAGGCGAGATCGGGTCGTCGTCGTCGTGGTGATCGGGAAGACGAGTCCTCACATCCCGTCGATAGAGGTCAAACCGGCGGAATCGGGAAGAAGGGTCTGGCAGGAGGCGAGATCGGAATTTCCCTCTGATACCAAATTAAATGGGAGAAGATCATGTCGTATATTATTAGGCCCCAATTGGGGCAATATATAGAGAATACAGGATGGTAGGATTGTGACACCTCATCAATCCGTGTGCCATAATAATAAACAACTAAAAATAGACCCAATAACTTCACTGCAGTCTGTTGGCTCTTCTTGGGAGGAGTAAAACAGAGTTTCTGCATTGTTGGTAAAGTTTGCCTCTTCTTTTGGTTTGGAATCACGAAACCAGCAATCTCTTTGAAGATGATTTTGTCTCTTGCATTTTTTGCATTTAGAGTAGCAATCCTTCATATTGTGGGTATTTTTGTTACATAGCTTGCAGAAGAGAGTTCCTGTACTCTCTTCTTTCCCTTTGTCCCTCTCATCTAGCCCTTTGTCTTTGAGACGGGGAGATTTATCCAACAACAGTCTGCTTTGGAAAGCTTGTTCCAGTTGAGGTTCTCTGCTTTTCATTCTCTCTTCATGACCTTGAAGAGATCCCATGAGTTCTATTACAGTGAGTCGTCTGATGTCTTTTGCTTCCTCAATAGCTGCTATAACATGCTCAAATCTGGGAGTTAAACTGGTTAGGATTTTGGCCACAATACGTTTCTTCGGAATTTCGTCTCCATAGGCTCTGATTTGGTTGACCAACATTGAAGTTCTGGAGATATAGCTTTGTACTGATTCCCCTGCCTTCATGTTGAGACAATCAAAGTCCCTCCAAAGTAGAGTTAATCGAATGGAAATCACCTTCTCATTCCCTCTGTATTCTACTTTCAAAATCTCCCACGCCTCTTGAGCACTAAGAGCATCAATGATCAGTGGAAGTATTGATCGTCCCACCCCTTGCTGAATACATAAGAGTGCTTTTGCATCTCTTTTTTGATTTTCAACAAGAATTTGGGTTTGTGATGGCTGTGATGAATCTGCAGAGGTTTTTTCAGACGATTTCTCAGCCTTCGTCTCTGTAATCTTCTCACTGGGCACAGGAAGCCCATTCTGAACCAGATCCCATAGACCTTGGGAGATGAAGTATATTTTCATCTGTTTACTTCAATAATCATATGCTTCACCTTCGAATATTGGTATTCCTGTTTGGTTATAAAGAAAAGTTTGATTGTGGGATGAAGTCGCCATATGATGAAGATCTGGAAGAGAACGCACAGAAAATGCGGAGGATACTACACACGATCTCTGATGGCGCAAGCCGTAGCTCTGATACCAAATGTAAAAGCTAATCCATACATTCTTCTAGTGTGCAGGAACTTAGAAGCATACCAGAAGATCTGAAGATCAGCACATCAAACACCTGCAAGCTGTTGAACAGGAAAGATGCGGCAATAGAAAAGATAATAAAGATAGGGCATCAGTTCTTAAGACACAGATACAAGATGGGCTTATATAGGCCCATACACAGCAACAGTGAAAAGTCCAATGGATAATAACTAAAAGACGGAAAAGAAGTGCTGGATAAATACGATATTAGAAAAGCTTCAGGAAGCCTTTTCTAACAGGGCAATGGGGGCAATTTTCTAACTGTGTGAGGCGGAATTAAGAGTGCTGAAGACCATAATGATATGTGTAGCACAGTTGTGTCTGTCGTGAACGCAATGGTTGTGAACGCAGTTGGCCCGATTGTGCCTATCGTAAACGCAACGGTGGTAAGCTGTGATTCGAAAAACCCAATGACCCATTAGGCGCGTGGTTGTGTCTGTCGTGAATTTGTTTGTAAAGAATGCATTCCACCCCCAACCCAAAACCTAAAAAATTGCAATCAACAAACCCTAAAAAAACAATATGGCTGAGGAATTATGCAGTAGATTTTCACTACAAAACTTTAGTGCAGCCATTTTAAACAGAAATTGGCGTGAAGACCAAAGGGATTTTCACAATAGCTAGTAGATTCATTTTTTACCTTGTTAGAGAAATATGACTCTCTTTGTTTTGGCGTATTTTCTTCATTGGCTTTCAGGAAAAAACGCCAACGTTGAAAAAATATGTTTGATAAAATTCCTTTTTCCATTCCCAACGCTATAAAACGCTATTTTTGGCATTCAACGCCAAAGCTACCCCCTCCCTCCATTCCCACAGCTCCTATTCTCAACGCTCCAAAACGTCACCGCCGAAACATACGGAGCCTATGCATGCATCTTGCTTCGGGTAATGACGGTCATAGCTTGGGCAGGAGGAGCCTATTACAAGTACTCAGTCCGTCGATGTATAGCGGAGCACGACTAGGGACGCAAGCAGTTCGATTATAGTCGGTTTTGACCCAATCCAAAAATAACCAAACCATAAAGGGTCACTTATTTTACCCCAACCCAAACTAAACAAAATCTAAACCGCTCAGTTTGATTAAATAATCAGGGAGGTTTTAGGTTTCGTTATAATAATTTAAGCATGCACAAAAGGTAGGGATGCAAATTTGGCATGGGCCCGATTAGACCCGGGCCTGGTTAAGCCCGGGCCATGCCCGGGCCTAAGAGGGCTCACCAAGCCCTCTTATTTAGCCAGGGCCTGGCTTGGTGCCCGGCCCAGATCGAGGCCCGCCTAGAAGCCTGCTTAAATGTTGGGCGGCAGCCCAACATCTAAATGTTAGGCGACCAGCCCAGTATTAAATGTTGGATTGGCGCCCAGCATTCATGCTACCGTTTGACAGCAACTAGCCGTTTGGCAATTGTTGTCGTTTGGCAGTTACAAATGAGAGCTCATCATTAGCTTTAAGGCCTGCTTGGGCCCGATTTTGTGGGTTCAGCAGGCCCCCTAATATTACCAAAGTGCTCTCTATCTCATCATATGCTTACAGAAACTACATGGTAGTTATTTAATATTCTATAAATAATCCATTTTAAGTTATCCACTAGAAAACCTAACTATACTACTTGAATAGCTGATAAAACTAATTAATGATGAATCAATGAATTTTTCAAATTTTCATCCCATCGTGTCTTTATTAATGTCACAGAAGCACACATACCACAACATTTCATGCTTATATCTTATTCATCGGATATCAATTATAGCATCAAACCAACCAACCTTGTCGGGTCTAACTACCCAACCTTTGGAGCGCGGATAACCTTTCCTTCGGAGTCAACATAGATCCGAACACGATCCGTTCTGAAATCCACGGTCACCATGTGATCCGGACCTACAATTTGGAGCTGAAATCCGGGATTTTCTTCCTTGATACTCTTTTTCACCTCTTCCCCGGTAAGTCCGACCGCTTCCGGCCAGTTATTTCGAGCCGGCCTTTCTCCTAAATCACGAAAAACAGGAAGAAAAGTATGGTTAATACCGAATCAGATTAGTTATTGAAGTGGGAAGGTAAGAACTCACCATCTTCACGCTTCTTGCTGGCGCTATCTTCGCCACGCTTTTTGCTCGCTCTACCGTCGTCATGCTTCTTGCTCGCAGAGCAATTAGTTTCATCATCCATTTGTGGGAATGAGATGGGTGAGAATGGAGGGAAGTCGACGAGAAACGTGTGATTTAAAGAGTTAGGAATTTGCCTGGGTTTTTTCACCTGTGTAAGAATAGGGGCCTGGCCAAAGCGGCTGGAAGAACATTTCAAATGGAGATATATATACCTTTTTTCATTTTATTCTAAACTAAGGAAAGCAACGTAATTATTATGGTATTACTATTATTATTATTATTATTTGGCTGCTTTTATTATAATTTGTTAAATTAGCCTTTGTTTTTATAAGAAGAAAAAAAAGAATTATAGAATTACATTTGTCGCCCCTCACTGTGGATATGTTGTTGTACATTGAGGACTCTGTTTGGGATACCAGTGCCGTTTTAAAATGGAGCAATGCGAAAGGAAAAACTATGAACAGTTCGGCATTGGCCTTCAAGGGCCAGCTCAGCATTGGGCCCTTCGCCCGCTACTTTCTGCTCAGCTCGCCAGTACCTGTACCATTCATAAATAAGTGGTAAAAATCGTGTAACGATCCCACCCCCGGTCATTCTAGCCGACTGCGGGCGGTGGTACCGCTCTCCTGCAAGTTAGTCGTAACAAGCAATATGTATATCAAAAGAAAGTGCGACTATTTTACACAAAGTGAGGTTTCAAGCACAATCAATCTTTTAGTTTGACCATCAAAGGAAAGTGAATCTAGATATGCCAATGATGTTGGTTGGGTTCACCCGGAGGTTTATCCCGCAACCGCCTAAGCAACAGCGCATGAGGCTAACATAACATCAATTCATCACATCACAAATGTTGGTATTCACGACCACACGTTTCATACACTCAAGACATGCATTCAGTGTACTCTGTCCCGAGTCCCACCTCCATCCTAAGTTATGCAAACTTAGATGGTATTTGAGCTTTGGTCGGTCTACGTTATCACGCCTTTCGATCTTCCCCATGTCAACTGGTGACTAAGAGGGGCGACCTCTCACCGAAATGCATGGAACAGGTTCGATTCAGCTTTGCCCGGGCTTAAGATCACTAGAATCAATGTCGCGGTGCGGGTACAGTTTCACCTCTACCCGTGAGTATTCAAGATAAACAACGTTACCAACACATCAAGTTAGGCACTCAAGGCCTGCAAGCGTTCAACGCACCGTAATGCTACAAGTTAACATGCTACACACACAATCCACTCGTGAGGACATAGTCTTCGCACACACTACCAACGTAGGAGGTCCAAGATGACTCGACTATGATTTATGGTGAATGTTTGCGTTCAACCACTACAAAATCATGGGGCTTTTGCCAAGCACTCCAAGAGCTACTTTAATCCCAAGCCCCGCAACACGATGACGTATTTCACAGAGTCATTCTCCGGTACACATGCTAGGTGTTGAAGCCAGGTAAATCCTAGCTTCAAATGTTAGGACCTATGTGTAGTTGAAGGCTATTGATTCGCAATCCGGCGATCTGGATCTGACGTTAAGAAGGAAGAGAAAAGACTACAAACAGATATCAAGGAGCTTCAGCGGGGAGGTTCCACCACGTACCCGAAAGTTTAAATGAAACTTCCCCTCCACGACCACAAATGGCTGAACTTGGTACTAGGAAGGCACTAGCAGGAATCTCGCCTGGAAGGGGGGGGGGGGGGGGGGGGGGGGGGGGGGGGGGGGGGGGGGGGGATAATCTCTAATTTTTCAAGTGTCATTCCTGGTACCACTGGAGGTCTATTTATAGACAAATTCTAAGGGAGGGTGCAAGCGACTATACCTGACCCTTGCGAGATTGATTAGCCAAACCTGGCGAATGGGCGACTATTGAAGGATCTCTCCCACGCTTTGCGAGACACTGCTGATAGTCGCCACTTAGGAAGGATCTCGCCCTCGCCCGACGAGATACTATTGATAGTCGCCACTTAGGGATGAGTAATCATGATACTCGTATCTTGCATTGAATGCCCCATGAATTGTTGGTTGTCTTTGACTTGACCTTTGACTTTGACTTTTATCCATGTGGCTTGAATGAGCCCTACCCTCGAAGAATATGTGTTGTACACTAGGCTTTACCTAAATGCAACGTCAAATCAAGCATCACCGATCCGGGCTAACGACCGCGGGTAGGTTTCACACAAAATATCTAAATCTGCACGTCTACTTAATTTCTACATGCAATTCATGTCGGGGACGAACACATTCGACCCGGGGTTCCAACGAACCAAAGGAAATTCTGCACTACACTAATTAATGGAGGAGATTTTTCCTATGCAAGCATATCAAAGCATGTAATGGACAAGCACGCCCTAAGACCGGGGAGAAGGATCGCTACCCTTGAAGATTTCTTGGGCGCCAGGAATCAAATATCTAGTCGGATGAAAAGGACCGCAACGGACTGCTCTCCACAATTCTTAACTCCGCTTGCAATTCGGAACTTCGGAGCTCCAATAATGGCAGAATCTATTCTCCTTCTTCTTCTTTCTCTCCCACACCAAGCTTATCCAAAGCTCTCCAAAGTGATAAGGAAATGAGAAAGGGTTACTGTCAGCTACTTTAAGACTGAAGGACGACATGTTCTGGAGCTTTTGATCACATTTCATAAAGGATTTAACGGCCACAATCACATATTTGTGAATCTGTTTCCTCCAGCTACCGCTCGGAGGTTTCACTACCGCTCCGCGTTAGCTTTTAAGCGATGATCTTATCCTGAACAGTCAGTGTATCGACTTGAACTCTCACCGATACTTTAAGTGATATCGGCTGGAAGACCTACCGCCAGCGGTATCGCTTCCGCCCACGTTAGCGTCTGGTACGTCGATATAGTCACGTCGACAACTCTCGACGATGCAGTAGATCTTCAGGTCAACAACCTGGAGCTTCTAGTCGATATAGCTACCGCCAGCTGTAGTACTTACCGCGCTGCGTTAGCCTTCTCGACGACAAGTCATCTCATCGACACAGCAAGCCTTCTAGTTGACACACTACTGCCAGCGGTACCACTACCGCGCGGCATTAGCGGTCTGCTACCAGATTTGCTTTGTTTCTTACCACTGGGAACTGTGGTGTTACAGGAATTCCGCGTTCTCGCGTGAATGCTGAGGCATTTAACGTTCTCGCGGAGACCTTTGGCGTTCTCGCGGAGGCATTCCATGTTCTCGTGGAGACCTTGCGAGCGCACCGTGAACGTGGAGGCCTTGTCAGCGCGTTGATCATGACGATGAAGGTGCGATGGCGCACACAGCGGAGGGCACGAAGCCGGGAGGCGCGGCAAATAAATGTCGCCCCCCCCCCCCCCCCCCCCCCCCCCCCCCCCCCCCCCACCCCGCGGTAGTCATGCGCCGCACTACTCTCCAATTGTCGTACAAGCATAAATCCCCAACCTCACGGATAACTCCCCAATTGGGGAGGAGCGCCTTTGTTGGGCACCCTAACGGGGCGCTGACTTGGTCAACGCTTCCACCGCCCAATGGGGTGCGCTGGCATAGATAGCACCCCCCCCCCCCCCCCCCCCCTTTGGGGGATGGGCTCAGGCAACCCGCGTGGCATCTGTCGTGCGGGATTGATTCCGCGTGGCATCTGTCGCCCGAGACTGATTCTGTGCGGCGCTTGCCACGCGGAAATGCCACGTGCGGCCGTACCGCGCAGAAATGCTCCGTGTGACCGCGTGCCTTGCGTGCAGGGCGTACGGGTGTTCTGACGACCGTTTGGGGTACCAAACGGATTCGGAATCGCACAAGACCATGCCCATTATTGAAATTGTATCGGTGAGCCGGCCATGACTGCGGCAAGAAATCCCCGGTTTGGCCGAATTAATAATGGGGCACCCCATCAAGTTGCATACATTCACTCACAGCAATCGTCTGCCGCTTCGAAAAAAATGTCTATGATATTGGTGGTATAAATTATTAAAAAACTTAGATTTTTTTTTTTCTCAAATTTTGATGCGGGCTATAAATCATTTACGTGATTTCTTTCATTTAGAAATACGAGTGAGAGACACGGGGCTCTGTCTCTACGGCCAACTGTGATAGTATCCCGACTGTGACGGTATTCCGATCGTGACAGGCATGGGGCTCCGCCCCTACAATTATATTAATTAATGCACTTTAAAATAAACGCATTATTAATTAATGCGGAAAATAGTTATACACAATTTATTTATTTTTTAGAAAAACTCATCATTATTCATATATTATTAACTTTTCATCAGTACTTTTATAAATAAAATTAATTGGTTTCTATCATTATTTTTCAAATCAATTTAATAAATTTGTCATGCTTAATTATAGCCTACCAAAGTAGTTATAGGAGATTTACTAATTTTTTTCAATTTTATGAATTTTCATAATTATTTTTAATTTGAGAATACGATGTAATTACTTAAATGAACATTGTATTTTTTTTAAAATAGATTATAATATATGTTAAGTCATTGCATTACATGCAAAGACAATTTTTCACTTTTAATATAGTAAAGACGATGATATCCTAGAAATTTATCAAGAGTAACATTTATCTGAGTTTTACTCTCCCAAAATCACGATGCCACATGACCACCCAGTCGTAAACACAAGGTCCCATTAATCAAGGCAAATATTTTACAACTTGTGTTCTATTTTGTTTGCATTCATGCTCGCTTTGTTAATACCTACGTGTTGACAATTTTGTGTGTGCGCGTGTGCGCGTGTGCGCGTGTGCGTGTGAATTAAATGAACTTATCTTTAGAGTTTGCATAATTATAAGTTGCTTCCTCTATTATAGCCCTAAAATCTTTAATTATAAAGAAATTTTAACAAAAAAATAACCTCTAATTGCCGCCCCCCTCATTTGAAGCCAGATTACTCCGCCCCTCCCCTCTCGCTCTGCCTAACCCGCGACACCACGCCTTCCTCCCCGCAGTTCACGCCGCCACTGCCTGGAACATCCCGAAGCGCCGTCGGAGCTCCGTCATATGCCTCCTTGCCACCGATCCAGCAATTTCAACTCCCCTTTCCTTGGATTTCGAAGCCAGGAGCAGCCGATCCAACCATTTTCGTCCTTCTAAGAAGCTAGTATTATTTTTCCCTGGCTATGCAGAGTACAAAGGTCAGGCTAAACTTTGTCATTTGGCACATACAACTTCTAATTTTTCAAAATAGAAAGGTCTGGCTCTTTGCTGTTTGGGGCAGAAGATAAAGTCAGAGAGTTTGTGAAGGTGTTCTTGGAGCTGTTGTTTCACATTCCATCTGTTGTGAAATCGGATCGAGTTAAGCCGCGGTAGCGCAGCAGAATTTCACGAATGAGCAAGAACCAGTATCGCGCAAAAAATAAAATACGGAACGAGATTCTAGCATACACAGACGACACAAAAGATTACGTGGTTCGGAGATGGGCTCCTACGTCCACGGGGAGAGCGCGCCAGAAAGATCCACTATAAATATGAGAGTTACCAGATACAGCAGAGACCGATACACGGTCGAGCAAAAGAGAGAGAAATGCAAAAAACTGAAGAAGAACGCTGTCGGAATTCCGACACTGATATCGCCAAGCGATATCGCTCTGTCTTCTTCCTGGATCCGCCGCCGCCTGGACTGCACGCCTGAAGCCGAACACACCTGGATCGACTGCCTTGTGCCGCTGCGTCGTCGCCTGGCCAATCGCTCTGCCACTGGGCCCAAGACCCGCCGCCGCTGCTTCCGCACGCCTGGACCGTAGCCCTGTTGCCGCCGCTCCCACCGGAACCAAGTTCCGCGGCTGCCGCCGGCCTGGATCACACTGAGGGCCTCCGCCGCTGTTGATGAACTCCTGGAGCCACCGCTGCCGCCGTCCGCTGCTTCCACCTGAAACAGCCCGAAAAGCTCCCTTGGCCTGAAGCCGCCTGTCGCCGCTAGACAGAGCCGCCGCCTCCTTGCCGTCGAGCTACTGGCGCCGCTGCTGCCGCTCACCTCTCTCAACTGTCTCCTCCCTCTTGCTGAATTTGCTTAGCGTAAAGGATGGATGGGGGGACTGGTCCTATAAATAGGAGCCAAATAAAATCTCTCGTAAATAGGAGATAATCTGCAGATTTAGGAAAAATGCTAAAAATGGGTTGAGCCGGAATAGGATGAAAATAATCCTCCTCATAATGAAGAATCCTAAATTGGATTAACCCAATAAGAGATTTCCTAATCAAAGATTAATCCTCACAAGTAACAAACCTCTCCCACGGATCGATGACATGGCGCGATCCTAATGGTCCGGGCGCGACGATGTGTCAAAATCTAACAATCTCCACTTTGACGCCTCACGCGACAAACTTCACCTGACGCCTCACACAAAACGTAACTCTACCCCCACCTTGGATCTCCCCTACCGGCGACTACGAAACCCCCTATCCCTGGGGTCTGACCGCGATCAACGCGCATCAGAATGAGTCAAGTCAAGACCGCTCTTGAACTTAACTCCAGTCACTGGACTTCCTCGCAAGTCCGTACTAATATCCCTCCAGGATATCTCCCGCAACTTCCTTCCTCTACCTCTACCGAACTCCTCCCATTCGTCGTCCTCTTTCCCGGACTTCTCCTTGCCGAGGAGAGCCTTGTGAAGACCTTGCTGGACGAGAACGGCCTTTATGCGCTTCTGTCAAAGGCCAAAATCAATCTTGTCGTCGTACCTAGAAATCTCAAATTTTGTCGACATTGTCTTGCTCGCAGAGCTACTGGGCGATCAAGATGATATTCGCGGAACCGATCTGGTAAGATAGGGAGCGAACCAATGTCGTCACCCACCGTTGACCCAAATCAGAAAACCGGAAACGTCCAGACGATCACCCCCGCGGAACCTGCCTCTGATACAAATTGTTGTGAAATCGGATCGAGTTAAGCCGCGGTAGCGCAACAGAATTTCACGAATGAGCAAGAACCAGTATCGAGCAAAAAATAAAATACGGAACGAGATTCTAGCATACACAGACGACACAAAAGATTACGTGGTTCGGAGGTGGGCTCCTACGTCCACAGGGAGCGCCAGAAAGATCCACTATAAATATGAGAGTTACCAGATACAGCAGAGACCGATACACGGTCGAGCAAAAGAGAGAGAGAAATGCAAAAAACTGAAGAAGAACGCTGTCGGAATTCCGACACTGATATCGCCGAGCGATATCACTCTGTCTTCTTCCTGGATCCGCTGCCGCTTGGACTGCACGCCTGAAGCCGAACACACCTGGATCGACTGCTTTGTGCCGCCGCGTCGCCGCCTGGCCAATCGCTCTGCCACCGGGCCCAAGACCCGACGCCGCTGCTTCCGCACGCCTGGACCATCGCCCTGCTGCCGCCGCTCCCACCGGAACCAAGTTCCGCGACTGCCGCCGGCCTGGATCACACTGAGGGCCTCCGCCGCTGTTGAAGAACTCCTGGAGCCACCGCTGCCGCCGCCCGCTGCTTCCACCTGAAACAGCCCGAAAAGCTCCCTTGGCCTGAAGCCGCCTGTCGCCGCTGGACAGAGTCGCCGCCTCCTTGCCGCCGAGCTACTGGCGCCGCTGCTGCCGCTCACCTCTCTCAACTGCCTCCTCCCTCTTGCGGAATTTGCTTGGCGTAAAGGATGGCTGGGGGGACTGGTCCTATAAATAGGAGCCAAATAAAATCTCCCGTAAATAGGAGATAATCTGCAGATTTAGGAAAAATGCTAAAAATGGGTTGAGCCGGAATAGGAAGAAAATAATCCTCCGCATAATGAAGAATCCTAAATTGGATTAACCCAATAGGAGATTTCCTAATCAAAGATTAATCCTCACAAGTAACAAACCCCTCTCACGGATCGATGACATGGCGCGATCCTAATGGTCCGGGCGCGACGAGGTATCAAAATCTAACATCCATCCATCATTGAGAAGAAATATTTTTGTTAGTTCATGGGTGTAGGCGACCATTTGTTGAGCTGGATCTATAGGATAGGGCATGCATGCACGAGTTGTTAGAAGCCTTGACATTGAATGAGAATTTAAATGAGCGTAAGTCAGTGGAGACTTTTGATTTTTGGCTAGGGGCTACAAAAATTTAGTGGAGCTGCAAATAGTGATTTGGGGGTTGCAAATATCAAGAAACTGCAAATAGCTATTTGAGACCTGCAAATATAAGCACTCTTAAATAAATCTCTTCATCTTAATTTACTTTTCATTATATGTATGCACAAAAATACCGTCAGGAGCTCCGCACAAGGAGGTATTTTGAGCATGCTTATTATGAAATGTAATTTTTGAGGCAAGATTTATGTAATTTCAAAGATATAACATGCAATTTTGCAAATTATATGGGAGATCTTGGAAAACGGCCCTCTACATATGAAGTATAGTTTTTTTTTCATATTAATTTATCTATTATATCTTGTGAAAGAGCATATTTTAGACATTCCTAATCCTATAATACAATTGCAACCATCTAGTTTTTAATAAACACAAATATAGTAAAAAAAAAATCTATAAGGGCGACAAATAAGGTTTATTTTTGGACCAGGCACACCTCATTTCCTCCTCTTTTCCCTCTTTTGTTGTGATTTTGAAATCTCCCCTTCTTCAATGCAGCGAAAACGAGAACCCTAGCTATTGACGCCTTGACGGGGATGGCGAAGGTTTTTTTTGGTGAAAAAATTTTAGGTACGCATGCTTACACAGAGCATGGTGCGGGAAAACATTTTTTGGGCTACAAATTTTTTATTTATTTTAAAAAAGTCACGAAATATTGATCCATGTATTTTTACGGTGATTTTAAGTAGTCATATGTATATATTTTGAGATGAATATACACTTATAAAAAAGTAAAATTTTCTAGTGTAAATTATAGTTGTAATTTATACTGAAAATACAGACCATTTACAACTGTAACTGGAAATACGCACCGCTCTAGAGGTTTTGACTGCAGCTTGAAGGTTGGATCGATGTGCTCTGTGCGTCTTTGTCTCTGTTGGTTGTCTCATGCTGCGCTAAAGGAGTTTGGAGTGTTGTTCTTGCTGGAGGCTGGAGCGTTTGTTCTTGAGTGCGCGGAGTGCTTGTTACTGAGTACGCGGGGTTATGCTTGGACGGTCTTGAGAGCGGAGCGCGCGGAGGCGCGCTTGGAGCGGTCTTAAGAGCGGAGCGCACAGAGGCGCGCTTGGAGCGGTCTTGAGAGCGGAGCGCACGGAGGCGCGCTTGGAGCGGTCCTTAGAGCGGAGCACACGGAGGCGCGCTTGGAGCGGTCTTGAGAGCGGAGCGCACGGAGGCGCGCTTGGAGCGGTCTTGAGAGCGGAGCGCACGGAGGCGTGCTTGTGAGCGCGCAAGGAGGAGGCGCGCTTGTGGGCGCGCAAGGAGGATGCACGCTGGTGAGCGCGCAAGGAGGACGCACGCTGGGGAGCGCGCAAGGAGGAGGCGCGCTTGCGAGCGCGCAAGTAGGAGGCGCGCTTGCGAGTGCGCAAGGAGGAGGCGCGCTGATACGCCTTTAGTGTATATACGCAAGTATACGTGCCGGCTCAAGTAATATAATAATGAGTTAAGATCGTTCCCTCGGAGAAGTGGACACTCTAACGCTTATGAATATTAATTTACTCTTTTCCTTAAATCCAAGTTAAATAATTCGATTGGTTTGACGAAACTAATTGCAGAATATTTAAAACTAATTTTTAAATACTAAAAGTACTTAAGTTATATTTTATCAAATTTGAGAGAAAAGAATCTTGTATATCGCTTTCCTAGATCTGTTGTGATATTTGCTAAATATACCGATGCATTATATTTGATTTGCTATCTTGCTCGATTAAAAACTAGGAATCATAATCTCTCGATCTATGAATTCCCATAACCTAGATTTCGCTAGTTATCTCTAACTTAGAAAAATGCAAAGTGAATTAATTCGCTCAAATCGCTTTTGCTAATAAGGTGATGGAATCTCTTCCTATCTCCTTTATTATATCAAGGTTATAATGTAAACACACCGCTCCTCTCTCGAATCTCGCGGCGTAGTATAAAAGTAAAAGATTTAAATTAGATATCTATGCGACTCATCTCTCGAATCTCGCCGCATAACATTAAGTATTTATCTTAAATAAATCGTGATTCATCTCTCGAATCTCACCACGAAATGTTGAAGATAAACATTATTCAAATCTTTCGCAATAAATAATAACATTGATAAAGATAACAAACCAAGAAATCATACGGAAAAATTATAAATTAAACATCACAACAAAAACTAGTACTCACGACATACAAGATACGAAGAATTAGTTCATGATTCTTGAAATGAAAAACCAAATTGGAGAGATCTTACAAGACATTGTTTGGAGCCTAAATATTAGCGCAGGAATTTGTCCTTTTCTTAGCCAAATCCGCTCAAGGTGTCGTCTCTTTCTTCTTCTCCAAACCTTCTTCACTTTTTCTCTCTCTAAAATTACTCTCGTATATCTCTCTAAACTTGAAACTGCCGAAGTCCTCTTTTTATTTGACACGCTACAGTCCAAAGCTGAAAAGAGACGTCCTTTCAACAAGGAACCGCATGCCTACTTTTTATTATTTCGAAATGTTGTACTTTCGGTTCAGCATATTCAATTTAAACCGCCATGTTGTGACCAGGTTATGACCAAGCTGCTCCATTCTTTCCAGCAATATAACTCCAGCTTAAATTTGTCCGTTCTTTCATGGATTTTTCGCACTCTTGCACAAATATGCTGCTCGTTTGCCGATAAACTGTCCACAATTACAGATATGAAATATATTAGTGAATTCATCGTTATATTTCGTATATTTTCTCAATATTTACTAAAATAAGGGAGTTAATAACTTCTTTTCGAGAAGTTATCACACCCCCACACTTAAGTCCTTGCTAGTCCCTAGCAAGAATTAAATCAAGTCTAACAAATAAATATGAAAACTTCTATTGAAACAATGCACGAATCATCTTCTTAGCGTACACCAGTTTAGGCTTACTTAAGCATTTCAAATAAACAAAAGCAGATTTCTTAAAAAAAACAATTTCATCAATTCTCAAATTCGTTAGTTAGATAGCAATTTACGCTCTCTCAATACTTCTAGTGTTGTGTGTGCTCTTCCCTAAAATTATTCACTCTCAAACAACTTAACTCATTAAACATACTCAAAATTGAAAAGGATAAGAATATACTTAGTCTTTGTTTTAACCTCCACAAAAGTTTATTAGTTCAATTTGATAAGAAATCATAGGGGCATACAAAATGAATGACTTTGGCTCGGTGAAGACTTTATGAATGGATTTTGATAGAAAATGGAATTTCTCTAGTTAAAATTCTTAATGACTCTCCATACTTTTGAGGTTTATTTTTTTTATCATCAATTTTAGGAACATAGTAGGGATCATTCCAAGTAGGTGTACACACACTTAGGCCACATATCACTACGTCATTAGACATTTTTTTTCATTTCTTTTTATACTTTTTTTATAAGTTTTCTTTTACTTTATGATCATAGTTGGGATCATTCTAAGTAGGTGTACACACACTTAGGCCACATATCACTACGCCTCACACATTTTTTTTATTAAACCCCCAAAGTCGGAAAGTTAACTAAGAAATAACTATTGAAATTATTGGAAAATTGTGCTTGGACAAATGGTATCAAAATGATAAGGTCAAGCTCAAAGACTGATGGATAATCAAAATAATTGTAGGTTTTGTGGCGTGATCTGATCCAAAGGTGACCCTACTCATTGTTATCAATTGACTACATACACTCTATGTTTTAGCGTACAACATTGACTTAGTTGTTGCTCATCCTTCCACAATTATGTTAATAGGTTAATAAATTAAATTTGTAGAAAGTGAAATATTTTAGAAAATCTAGTGCAGAATTGAAATACTTAAGAGAGTTATAATCGCATCTTACTAACGTCAAATTCATTACATGAAATAATTAATTTAAGTAATCTACCAATTAGTGTTACATGAAATTACTTTAGTAAGCCGTCTGGTGGTAGCAAAAATGAAGGACTTGTTGAAATGTGCCCAAAATAGAAATTTTATATGTGAATCGAAACGGAGGATGACTGACGTCACCCCCACACTTAATCTGCTGCTAGGCCCTAGCAGAGACTTCATTAATATTCATTGAAATTTACAAAGAGAACAAAAATCCAAGGAAAATAATAAATTAAAATATAACACTCCCCTGTAAATTTTGTTTTTTTTTTTGGCAAGAAGGATGCTCCATTGCATGTGTGGCAGTATTTGGCAACTTAATTTGTCGCAGTATTTGGCAAGTGAATCATATATAGCACAATACGAAGTGCATTTAGTGGAGCACAAAAATAGTAAAGCAAGAAGTGTGATAATGCTAACATGAGAGAGCAGAAAATTCTTATATCATACTTCATAAATCAAGTACTTAGCATAAAAATCAAGATAAGACTTATGCAGATATAAGCAGAACAGTCCAAATCATTTATCGATACAAGTAAAACAGGACAAATGAAGATAAAGCTCATGCAAAGTAAAGCAAAACAATGATCAGGCATTCACAGGAATTAATTAACCATATAAGCTATTCTTATGATTGGGACAGTATAAATTAATTCTTGGCAATTAAAGCATAGAAATATCAGAAATTTCACCTAAGGTTAAATTCATAAAAACAGCATATTATCTCATAAAGCCAAGGTATTGAATTTGTTATATATTAAAAATGATAGCAGCTTATCATCAAATAGAATTAGCAGGAAAGCAATATCAGCATATCAGCAAATAAGAGAAGCAAAATTTAAAGCAGGATAATAATAGCTACTTAAGAGTAGCAGCATCAGAGTAACATAAACTCCTCTAAAATAAATAACATCACAGCAGCATGAGAAATAACATAAGAGTCTTCAAAATAACAAAATACTAATCCACCATTGTCTGATTAAAGCAATAATTAAGAAGAGCTAAGCATCGGGCATCTCGTCATCCATGCCGTGGGCTTCACTAATATCAATCCGTTCGCCATCTGGATAGAGTAAATAACCTTGCTGATCAAATCTCGATTTGTATTTGTAGACAGTCTTCACGGTATCCAAACCAGCATCCTCTATGAGTCTAGCTTGATTCCGCAGGAGATCATCACATTTTTCATTAATGAGTAGATGACTGAATCGCTGATAACATTTCATGTATTCCCTTTCTTCTGTTGCGCTTACCATATTATCAATGATCTCGGTTAAGTCAACCTGTGCTGGTGCGGTGGAAGATGAAGGAATACTCTGAGCGGTCTTGGGGAGGGGATCTGTATTTCCTGCAGGAGGCGGTGTGCTCTCTAGAAAGTCTGAACTGTCCCTAATATTGCTGTTTATTACTACCTTAGTAATATGGTGTCCGACTCTTGTAACTAAGGTTTCTTTGTCTCCCCACATCCCGCTAACACGGCAAAGTTCAGTAATAAGCGTAGGGAACCATAATTGTAACTTATCCATAGCAAGTAACCTCTTCTGAAGTTGATTTGAAATGATATTCCCAACATCAAAACGAATAGTCAGTACTAGTTCTTTTCTAGTGCAAAAGAAATGGAGGTGCGGAGCAAAGAAAATGAAGGAGGCATGGGGGTGGGAAGAAGTCACAGGAACCCTTTAAAATACAGTAAATTAATATGGCACGATCCATAGCGACTCTTGTAGTGTTTTTGGTAGGGATGACGCTCGTGTTAATAAACAAAAGCCACATCTTGGCTTCCCGTTTTAAACTATTCGTCTTCAAATTGGAACCTTCCGTTGAAATCCAGGCGGTGTCAACATTATTACAAATTTCCTCTGCAATGACGAATGGCGGTGTTGTGGCTTGTACACGCAGATACTCTTCCTCATTCGGAACCGTCATGCCAAAATAGCTATTAATCGCCTTACCGGAAAAATCTACTGAATGACCTCGCACATAAATTTTCCTCTCCTCAACGGTAAGCGCATTAGCATAAAATTCATAGATCCAAGGCAACACCGCTTCCTTTCGGGGGTAGCAAAATGATTCCCACCCAAAATCTTTCATTTTTGTGACATATTCCATACTCCACGCCCGTTTTTCGATCTCAAATCCTCGTTCGAAAATGAAAGGCTTATCTTGTAAACCTTCATATCGCAGTTTTGCTTCATCATTAATAAATCGAAAATCCTTACGAGGACTTGGTGCGGGTTTGCTCTTTACTTTACGCTTAGAAGACATTTTCTGATATTAATAAAAAAAATTGATACTATTAAGAACCCTAGAATATTTTAAGACTTTATCATCTTTTCGTAAGGAAGAAGGGTGTTGCGAAATGTTACCGAATCAAGGTGGAATCGATGCCGCCTGGTCTGGAAGAGGACTCGTACGTTGGCGCTGCAGGATCGTGATGAGAACTCGACAACCGCCTGATCTGGATGAGAACTCGAATGCTGCTTGCCGCCGGATCTGGATGAGAACTCGAATGCTGCTCGCCGCCTCGTCGTGAAGAGTACTCGAGTGCAGAGGCTGCCTCGTCGTACGAGTAGTCGCCGCCGCAAGCAGTCCTGCGCAGTTCTCCGTCGGAAGGGGAATAGGGTTTCGCAGCAGATGTCGAAACAGGGGAAGAGCAAACAAGACCTAAACCGGGTTTCAGGTCTTTTATATTTAATGATGGACCGGCGGTTTACTCCAAGGGGTTTGACAGGTTTTTAGCCTGCGGTTCAGGTTATTTAAGCACGATGACCGGTCGACACACACGTTTTATCATGGACCGGCGTATTCGGTTCACCCTTTTATTTAAAATTTTTGCTTGTTCTCTTAGTCAAAAGGACAGAGAATAAAAAGTTAGAACCTTGGTTGTAACCATGTCATGACATTTTAATGCAGAAAATTTTTATGGACATTCCTACGCTTTTCAACATTTAACCTTTATAGTTACTACTTAATTAATTTTAGTTGGGTTGCCTCCCAATTAGCGCTTGATTTAACGTCTCGGCTTGACTCAGCCATTCTTTAGACAGATAAATTCGTCACCATCACCTCTCGCGGCTCATTGTTATGAAAGTAAGCTTTAAGTCTTTGCCCATTTACTTTGAAAATAGAACCGTCTTTGTCATTACAAATGGAAACTACCCCAAAAGGATGGACTTCTTGAACTCGAAATGGACCGGACCACTTGGATTTCAATTTACCCGGAAATAGTTTAAGGCGAGAATTATAAAGTAATACTAATTGATTCGGAATAAATTCCCTCTTTTCTATGCGAGCGTCATGCCATTTTTTTGTTCTTTCCTTATATAATTTTGCATTGTCATATGCATGATATCGCATCTCATCGAGTTCATTGAGATAAAACAACCTATTCTTACCGGCTTCCTTATAATCAAAATTTAATTTTTTTGTAGCCCAATAAGCTTTATGTTCTAACTCGACAGGGAGGTGGCAAGATTTTCCATAGATCATCTTGTAGGGGGTCAGTCCTATGGGCGTCTTAAATGCAGTTCTGTACGCCCACAACGCATCATTCAATTTCTGGGACCAATCTTTCCTAGTGGCACTTACCGTTTTCTCTAAAATGGATTTAATTTCCCTGTTGGAAACCTCGGCCAAACCATTAGTTTGGGGATGATATGCTAAAGCGATCTTATGCGTCACTCCGTACTTTCTTAATAATGTTGTAAATTGTGAATTACAAAAGTGACTTCCGCCATCACTAATAATCGCTCTAGGTGTACCGAATCTTGAAAAGATATTAGTTTTTAAAAAATTTAATACGACCTTGGCGTCATTCTTATGTGTAGCGATAGCTTCGACCCACTTGGACACGTAGTCGACTGCTAATAGTATATATAGGTTACCATCCGAGTTAACAAATGGGCCCATAAAATCAATCCCCCAAACATCGAAAATTTTAACCTCTAAAATGGTATTCATTGGCATGCTCGCTTTACGACTCAGGTTTCCTGTTCTTTGACATTTATCACAACTCTTCACAAATAAGTGCACATCCTTAAATAAGGTGGGCCAATAAAAACCCGACTCCAAAACTTTTGCCGCGGTTCGGTCTCCCTTAAAATGTCCTCCATAAGGTGATGAATGACACTTTTCTATGATACTAAGAACCTCTACTTCAGCAACACATCTCCGGATAATTTGATCCGAACAAATTTTATATAAGTATGGCTCATCCCAAAGGTAATATTTCACCTGCTGGAGGAACCTTTTCCTTTGTTGATAGTCCATATCCGGGTGTACTATATTACTAACTATATAATTCACATAATCAGCATACCATGGTATACTACCCACAGAGACAGCTAATATCTGTTCGTCCGGGAAATTTTCTCTTATCCCTACTTGTTGATTTCTCTCATCGCTTTGTTCTAATCTCGATAAATGATCTGCTATTTGATTATCCGCTCATTTTCGGTCTTTGATTTCAATATCAAATTCCTGAAGTAAGAGGACTCATCTAATTAGTCTAGGTTTGGCGTCCTTCTTCTCCAAAAGATATCGGATCGCCGAGTGATCCGTATAAACTATCACTTTAGAATTTATTAAATACGAACGGAACTTATCGAATGCAAACATTACGGCTAAGAGTTCCTTCTCGGTTGTGGTGTAGTTTATTTGTGCATCAATAAGTGTTTTGCTAGCATAATATATGGTATGAAAAATTCGATCCCGGATTTGTCCTAAGACAACTCCTACGGCATAATCACTAGCATCACACATAAGAACAAAAGGTGACGACCAATCCGGTGTTGTGACAATAGGTGAAGAAACTAACTTGTGCTTTAATGTGTCAAAAGTGTGCAAACAATGATCATCAAATAAGAAGGGAGTGTCTTTTTCTAACAAGTTACATAAAGGTTTTGATATTTTAGAGAAATCTTTAATAAACCTTCTATAGAACCCAGCATGACCTAAAAAGCTACGAATACCCTTGACATTCTTAGGGGGAGGAAGCTTTTCAATAACTTCTATTTTAGCCCGATCTACCTCCAAACCCTTGCTTGATACTTTATGGCCTAAGACAATTCCCTCTCTCACCATGAAATGACACTTTTCCCAATTTAGCACTAAATTTGTCTCAATACATCTTGTTAATACTTTCCTAAGGACTTCTAAACAGCAGTCGAAGGACTTCCCAAACACTGAGAAATCATCCATAAACACCTCTATACCGTCATCCATTAAATCAGTAAAAATAGATATCATGCACCTTTGAAAAGTGGCGGGTGCGTTACATAATCCAAATGGCATTTTGCGAAACGCAAACGTACCATAAGGACATGTAAATGTGGTCTTTTCTTGGTCTTCCGGAGCAACCATAATCTGATTATAGCCGGAATACCCGTCCAAGAAACAAAAATAATCATTTCCCGCCAACTTGTCAAGTACTTGATCAATAAAAGGTAATGGGAAGTGATCCTTCCGAGTTGATTTATTTAGTTTCCTATAATCCATACATATTCTCCAACCGGTAACCGTCCTAGTTGGTATCAACTCATTGTTATCATTTTTCACCACCGTAATTCCTCCCTTCTTCGGTACACATTGTACCGGACTTACCCACTTGCTATCCGAAATATGGTAAATAATGCCTGCATCTAACCATTTTATTATCTCTTTCATAACTACTTCTTTCATAGGTGGACTAAGCCTATGTTGATGTTCAATTGACCATTTCGCTTCATCTTCTAATATGATTTTATGCATACAAATCGAGGGGCTAATGCCACTAATGTCTGTTATAGTCCATCCCATGACCTTTTTAAATTCTTTCAAAACTAGAAGTAGTTTTTCTTCATCTTCAAATTTTAATGATGCATCAATTATTACCGGAAGAGTATTTTCTTCTCCAAGGAAAGCATATTTAAGATGTTCCGGAAGAGGTTTCAAATCTAAAGTTGGAGGTTCAATAATTGAGGGTTTCATAATTTTTGGTTCACTTGACCTAGTTATAGATTCAAAATTCCTAAAGATAGGCAATTTATAATGGGATTCTAAAACTTTAACGCATTCATCTAATTCTAAATCATCATCCCACTCTTCATTTATCTAAATTGTGAGAAGTCTTTGTTCTAGGTCATCTTCATTACCCTTAATTAATTGATTTTTTATCTCCACTTCTTCAATAGAGTAACAATCTTCTTTTTCATTTGGAAATGTCATAGCTTTTAAGATATTGAATGTTACTTCCTCTTCATTAACTCGCATTGTTAACTCTCCTTTTTGTACGTCAATTAAAGTCCTTCCGGTTGCTAAAAATGGCCTCCCTAAGATTATGGGCACATCCTTATCCTCTTCCATGTCCAACACTACAAAATCGGCCGGAAAGATGAATTTCTCCACCTTAACCAATACATCCTCAACTATTCCCTTAGGGAATGCTAAAGTCCTATCGGCTAATTGGAGAGTAAGAGTTGTTGGAGTTATCTCTCCTAGACCTAACTTTGTATATATAGATAATGGCATTAAATTAATGCTTGCACCTAAATCACATAATGCTTTCCCGACAAATTTTACTTCTATAGAACAAGGTATGGTAAAACTACCGGGATCCTTAAGTTTTTGAGGCAATTTCTTTTGCAAAATTGCACTACATTCTTCCGTTAATGCAACTATTTCTTTATCTAGAAATTTTCTTTTCTTCGATAAAATATCTTTCATAAACTTGACATAACTAGGCATTTGCTCTAATGCCTCAGCAAATGGAATATTAATTGTAAGCTTCTTAAAAATTTCCATAAATTTTTGAAATTGTTCGTCAAGTTTTGTTTTATTTAATCTAGATGGAAAAGGTGGAGGAGGGTAAATAATTTCTTTCTTTTTATTATTTTGTGGATTTACTTCCACTTCCTCCGGCTCCTTAATTTCTATAGACTTTTCTTTCTTAATTGTATTTTCTCTTGCCTCTTCTTCCCTTAACTTCTCTAATAATCCATCCCCACTAGAGATCTCTACCCCACTCCTTAATGCAATAACTTTACAATGATTATTTGGTTCTTCTCTTGTTGGATTAAGTGTGGTGTCAGATGGTAGCGATCCTATTGTTCTTTGACTTAAAGCATTGGCCAACTGACCAATTGTGGATTCTAAAGATCGGAGTGAAGACTCAATATCACCCATCCTAGAGTCATTCTTTTGAAACAAACCTACAATATACTCATCAGTTAATTTCCTATTATTGGTTTGTTGATTAAGCATTTGGGTTGGTATAGGATTAATGTTCTGATTAAAACCTGGTGGTTGAGTTGCATTTTGTGAATTTTTCCAAGAAAAGTTGGGATGATTTCGCCATTCTGGATTATAATGATTTCCAAAATTTGAAGGTCCTTGCCTTTGTTGGCCTCCTAGATAATGTATTTCTTCAGTTACTTGGTTTAATTGTTCAACTGTCATTGGCACACTTGTTGCAGGGGTAGATAGAGAATCTAACCTCTTATTTATTAAATTAAATTGAGTGGCCATTTGGGCTGCTAATGAAGTGAATTGATCTACTTGATGTATACCGGCTGGTTGGTAATTACCTTGCTTTTCGAATGCTTAGTAATTGTTAGAAGTAAGATCTTCTAAAATTTCCATAGCATCTTCTGGATATTTCTTTAATAAAGACCCTCCCGCGGCTCCGTCAACTAGGATCATCGTAGTGGTTTGTAAAGCGTTATAAAAAGTGGTTACTTGTTGGTGTTGCGCCAACCCGTGATGCAGACACTTCCTAAGCATCTCCTTAAACCTTTCCCACGCTTCATAAAGTGTTTCGCCATGATTTTGGACAAAAGTGGTGATGTCCCTAACTAACTTAGCTGTTTTAGAAGGGGGAAAATATTTATTCAGAAATTTCTCTTCCAATTGATCCCACGTAGTGATGGAACCAGGTGGTAGAGAATCAAGCCAGTCTTTAGCTCTTCCCTCCAAAGAAAATGGGAATAATCTCAATTGAATAGCTTCATCCGAAGCCCCATTTACCGTGTACATATCACAGATTTCTAGAAATGTTCTTAAATGAGCATTTGCATTTTCATGATTTAGACCCTCAAACTTGTTATGTTGTACTAATTGCATTGTGGTAGAGTCCATTTTAAAATTATTAGCCGCGATTGTGGGTCGCGCTATACTAAATTGCAAACCTCCTCTTAACGGTGCGTTATAGTCTCGACAAGTCATTCGTGGTGCAGCATTTTGAACATTATGACCATTATGTTCGACTTGACCATTAGGGTCCACCTGACCCTCGGGATCATTTGCATTACCGTGCTGATTATTATCCATCTATTGATGAATAGTAGTGTTCGCTCTAACAATTTGTCTATTCCGTCTACAAGTACGTTCGATTTCTAAATTCAAAGGTAATATTTCAATGTTACGCAATCGGGACATACACTAGACAAAAGTTTAAAGTGAAATAAAATAACGACTTGGTCTCTAATTACTAAGAGTTCACTAATATCGTAAGAAATAAACCGTTAGATAGCCGCTTCCCCGGCAACGGCGCCAAAAACTTGATACGCCTTTAGTGTATATACGCAAGTATACGTGCCGGCTCAAGTAATATAATAATGAGTTAAGATCGTTCCCTCGGAGAAGTGGACACTCTAACGCTTATGAATATTAATTTACTCTTTTCCTTAAATCCAAGCTAAATAATTCGATTGGTTTGACGAAACTAATTGCAGAATATTTAAAACTAATTTTTAAATACTAAAAGTACTTAAGTTATATTTTATCAAATTTGAGAGAAAAGAATCTTGTATATCGCTTTCCTAGATCTGTTGTGATATTTGCTAAATATACCGATGCATTATATTTGATTTGCTATCTTGCTCGATTAAAAACTAGGAATCATAATCTCTCGATCTATGAATTCCCATAACCTAGATTTCGCTAGTTATCTCTAACTTAGAAAAATGCAAAGTGAATTAATTCGCTCAAATCGCTTTTGCTAATATGGTGATGGAATCTCTTCCTATCTCCTTTATTATATCAAGGTTATAATGTAAACACACCGCTCCTCTCTCGAATCTCGCGGCGTAGTATAAAAGTAAAAGATTTAAATTAGATATCTATGCGACTCATCTCTCGAATCTCGCCGCATAACATTAAGTATTTATCTTAAATAAATCGTGATTCATCTCTCGAATCTCACCACGAAATGTTGAAGATAAACATTATTCAAATCTTTCGCAATAAATAATAACATTGATAAAGATAACAAACCAAGAAATCATACGAAAAAATTATAAATTAAACATCACAACAAAAACTAGTACTCACGACATACAAGATACGAAGAATTAGTTCATGATTCTTGAAATGAAAAACCAAATTGGAGAGATCTTACAAGACATTGTTTGGAGCCTAAATATTAGCGCAGGAATTTGTCCTTTTCTTAGCCAAATCCGCTCAAGGTGTCGTCTCTTTCTTCTTCTCCAAACCTTCTTCACTTTTTCTCTCTCTAAAATTACTCTCGTATATCTCTCTAAACTTGAAACTGCCGAAGTCCTCTTTTTATTTGACACGCTACAGTCCAAAGCTGAAAAGAGACGTCCTTTCAACAAGGAACCGCAAGCCTACTTTTTATTATTTCGAAATGTTGTACTTTCGGTTCAGCATATTCAATTTAAACCGTCATGTTGTGACCAGGTTATGACCAAGCTGCTCCATTCTTTCCAGCAATATAACTCCGGCTTAAATTTGTCCGTTCTTTCATGGATTTTTCGCACTCTTGCACAAATATGCTGCTCGTTTGCCGATAAACTGTCCACAATTACAGATATGAAATATATTCGTGAATTCATCGTTATATTTCGTATATTTTCTCAATATTTACTAAAATAAGGGGGTTAATAACTTCTTTTCGAGAAGTTATCACGCGCTTGCGAGCGCGCAAGGAGGAGGCGCGCTGGCGAGCGCGCAAGGAGGAGGCGCGCTGGCGAGCGCGCAAGGAGGAGGCGCGCTGGCGAGCGCGCAAGGAGGACGCGCGCTGGCGAGCGCGCAAGGAGGACGCGCGCTGGCGAGCGCGCAAGGAGGACGCGCGCTGGCTAGCGCGCAAGGAGGACGCGCGCTGGCGAGCGCGCAAGGAGGACGCGCGCTGGCGAGCGCGCAAGGAGGACGCGCGCTTGCGAGCGCGCAAGGAGGACGCGCCCTTGCGAGCGCGCAAGGAGGACGCGCCCTTGCGAGCGCGCAAGGAGGACGCGCCCTTGCGAGCGCGCAAGGAGGACGCGCCCTTGCGAGCCCGCAAGGAGGACGCGCGCTTGTGAGCCCGCAAGGAGGACGCGCGCTGGTGAGCGCGCAAGGAGGACGCGCGCTTGTGAGCGCGCAAAGAGGACGCGCGCTTGTGAGCGCGCAAGGAGGGCGCGCGCTTGTGAGCGCGCGTGGAAGGAGGAGAGAGAAAATCCGTAGGAGGATTTTCCCGACCGGAGAGAGAGAAAGTCTCAAAAGAGGGGAGAGATAGAGGAGGAGGAGAAGATCGAAAAAAGGGAAGCCTTGGGGTTCTATTTATAGTTTTTGAGGGCAGCACTTTCGTAATTAAATGGGTGGTTATGGTAGTTATGGTGGTTATGCGGCTACCCGCACACCATAACCAATTTATGTGTTATACGCACACTTATCATGAATATAGCTACGCGCACACCAGTTTGTATAGTTTGCGGTGATATGTATTCTTATGACGGATATGGTTATGCGCACACCATAACCATATTATTTGCTATACGCAGACCGTATTGAAGGATTTTACTATTTGCACCCCCATGTTGGAGGATTTTACTATTTACACCCACATGTTGGAGGATTTTACTATTTACACCCACATGTTAAAGGATTTTACTATTTGCACCCCATAATGGGGAATTTACTATTTGCACTCCCATGATGTGGGATTTTACTATTTGCACTCACATGTTGGAGGATTTTACTATTTGCACTCCATGATGGGGGGTTTTACTATTTGCACCCCATGATGTGAGATTTTACTATTTGCACCCTCATGTTGGAGGATTTTACTATTTGCACTCCATGATGGAGGAATTTACTATTTGCACCCCCATGTTGAAGGATTTTACTATTTGCACCCCCATGTTGGGTGGTTACGGGGCTAGTGGGATTTCTTTGGATAACCGCACACCCATGAATGGGGTGCGGTTAGCACCTTCAAGGAAACCCTATCATTTGCCCCCCAAGTCCCCGAAGTTCAGAGCCGGGGCGAGAGAGGTGCGGGGACTTTTTGTGCGAAATAGTTGTGGCGATTGTGGTGGAGTCAGCAACGTGGTATGGAAGGAGGTGCTTGAAGAGTCTCGGAAAGGACTTCCTGTAGCGGAGCGGTGTGAGGAAGGTGTGCTCGCATGCTGTGCGGATGTAGGAGTGGCGCCCACATGTGGTGAGCGCGCGGGGAGCGCACCTGTGTGATGTGGCTCATACCTACGAGCCTTTGCTCGTGAAGACTCAGGCGACTCCTTGGCCTTTCAGGGAGCGAGGCATTGTCCTCAGGGATAGTTTATGTAGTGGCGCACCTCATTAGTTGTGGAGCATGTTGATGTTTAAAAGTGACGGTATGGGATACCTGCAAGTCCTGTACACCTCAAGCTTAATTCATCGGTTAGGAAGTTGTATGCATCTAGAATTCTAATTCTCACTCATGTCATATTTTTTAAGAAAACTATCTTGCATATCTGATATGCTGCGATGAGACCTCAATAAATGTTTTTCTTTCTCCGTTGCTAGTTGATGATTATGCTTCTTCACAAACCTTGTTACTATCCAATTTTTACCATTTTTATCAGTGTTAAAATAAATGCAGGTAAGACATTCAGTGCATGTATCTAATTTGCGGTACTTTTAGGTGACAACTTTGTATTCTTTGCACCGACTTTGGAGCAGTTATAGTCTCACCCTTTAATAATTCTTGTATGTGTCTAATATGTAAGGTGTTGTTTACGAACACTAAATCTTGTTTATGGGCATAATCACAGTACATAACATATGTCTCTTTCTAGCGTAGTCTTTTTTGACTTGAGGACAAAAAACATTGCATTACTTAGAATCTACGAAAATATAAATGCACTCCAAAAAAATACATGTAGTGCAATAATTTTCTAAGCTAGTTCGTTCAAAAATAATAACATCAATAAATCCAATATTGGTTTAGTAGTTTGAACTGTCAGCTTAAAATCCAATCCGAATTTCAAAATAAAATCCAACTGAAATTGCAGTATAAAATCCGGTTAAAACTTCATTATAAATTTCAGTTGAAATTTCATAACCAAATACGATTGAAATTTTATAATAAAATACTGTTTGAATTATATCCAGTGTTTCAGTATGTTTAAGGAGTTAAACAAGAATCTGTTCTCTACTACTTGACTTTAATTGCTTACAGTCTTCATATTATCAGTGATTTTCTCGGAGGACATCTGGATGCTTGTTCTTCTTTTCGTTGATGCTAGAGATCAGATTTAGCAATGGAGCAAAAAATAGGTAAAGATTGATCAGCATTGGAGCCACTGAAAATTTAAAGCTGCAAAAGATCTTACCTCCCGTGAAACTGTGAATTTTACTTATGAAGAGCACCATCTGCACCTTACAAGGGAGGTTCTCGGATTTGCACAAGGCAAGGAAGAAAGCATTCTTTCCAGTGAGTTTTGAGGAAGCTGCGTCGGTGAAACGACGAAGATCGACACCTCCAACTCTGTAACTTCTGGTCTGTTAATGGCGGGAAGGACGTCGGATCTGCAGGAGGCCTCGCACTATTTTCGGCGGTCGGGAGGGGAAAAATTGAGAGGGGAGGAGGAAATGAGGTGGGCCCGGTCCAAAAACAAACCTATTTATTTGCACACCTACCACGTACAGTACAAAAAAAATTCCTTTAAATATGCCCTTCTGGCCGGGACAAGCTGAGTCTGGCCATTTAGGCTCTTTTTGACACGACGGTGGAGGTTGTGAATGTGGTGGTTATAAATCATTGTCTGTTAACGTCCGACTTCACTTAATAAAGAACTTCATTCACTTTTATGTTCAAAACTAGCTTTTTTTTCTTGGTGACGGTCATATCCTTTGTCATGTCACACATATTCTATGACGGTGACGTTTTTATCCAAACTCGCCGGAGCAAAAACGCTGCGCCAAACGAAGCCTTAATATTGGGCAGCTTTAGTGATGTGTTGGGGGCCAGCGTTTAATGTTGAGCGCCTGCTGTGCAGGCGGCCTGGCTGCTAGGCTCGTCAATTAGCACGTACGGTTCCTGATCAGGTGGCAACCAACAAAGCGGTCGCGACGAGGTCATCTAGGCCCGTCCCGAGTCTTGTTGGGCATACCGAGTTTTTTTAGCGTTTTGTACACCTCTACTTCTAGCTGTCAAGATTATTTAAACTTTTTAAATCTTTAAATCATCTCAGCCGTTGAACGAAACGTTGGGGTTTGGACTGTTCATCCAAACAGCTGCAGGCAAGTCAATGGAGGAGTTTTCTTCATCCCTGGATCCAATTGGAAGCAAGATTGAGAGCTGGCAATTGACTTCAGCCGGCCAATCTATCATTGACTAGATCATGGAGTCAAACTAATAGCTAGCTGCCCAGTTTCATCACGGCAATATTAATTGTAATTTAAATTATTAATTCAGCAAAATTCGATATATTATTTACTGGCGTGCTTAGTCTTGTGTATAAAAAGGAATGGTAGATCCAAAAATTCATAATGAATTGATCAATTCAATTCATTGCCGTACGTTGGTTCTCAAATTACGGTCTGTTTGGCACGGCGGTGGCGGTCCTGAGCACGGTGGTTATGAACTGTCGTTCGTGAACACTTGACTTTGTGAAAAAATCTGTGCCCAGGATGCGCACAACCACCAGAAGAAAAATCCACCAAAAAATAATGCAGGATGTACTTGAAATCAAGAAAACAAGTTTGCAACAACACACAGATCAAATACCGGACATACACCGAGACAAACACGGTTGTATGATTCCAAATAGAGTACACAAGAAATAAAAAAAGAGAATCTGAAAATACGAAAACAGATTAACCTCCGCCAATCTTCAACTGCATGTACGGCCTCGTAGGAGCGAAACGCCACTTCGAGAAATACATCACGATGATCTCCTTGTCGAGGGCTACGTCGTAGAGTCGGCGATCTCTAGAAACGATGGTCACGCGACGTCGAAATGAGGAGAGAAGACTTTCTCTCTCTAGAAATCCTTCACAGGCAAGCTTGGCGGCTAATTGTTTTTCACGGGAGAGCAAGAAGGCTATAGAATGATTAAGGTTCACACTATTTCGCAAAGAGGAACATCATATTAAATGGTGAGCGGAAGTCGGCGTGCGTCGAAGTGGGGTTGCGTCGAGATGGGAGAAGCGTTGAGAAGAACTCGGATGGAATCAGGCTGGAATACGTCGACTTGCCATCAAAACCAAGTCAGAGCATGCGTTGATATCTTATCAAAGCATGCTCTGATATCTTATCAAAGCATGCTCTGAATTCTTATCAAAGCATGCTCTGAATTCTCAAAATCAGAACATTAAAAGATATATAAGTATATCTATATAATCATTTTCACTTCCAAAAATTAACACTCCCTCTGGAAGTGAAAATGAGAGATCAGTCCGAGCAGCCCGCGAAGGCGCTCAAACGGCCCCTTAGACAGAGGCTTCGTGAAAATGTCGGCGACGTTGTCTTTACTCCGAACATACTCCACGACAAGAGATCAACCAAGTACTTTCTCCCGAATAAAGTGGTGCTCGATCTCAATATGCTTTGTCCGCGCATGACAAACTGGATTTGTAACAAGCTTCGGCGCACTTTCGTTGTCGCCGCGGAGCAAAGTAGGACTGCACACCTTTTCATAAACATCCTCCACCAACTTTCGCAACCAAATGCATTCCTGAGCCGCCAAGGACGACGCCTTGTACTCCGCTTCAGTGGCGGAGATGGACACCGAGTCTTGCTTCTTACTACACCACGATATCGCCGCTGAACCGCGCATAAAGACGTACCCCGACGTCGACTTCCGATCGTCAACATCTCCGCCATAGTCGGCATCCGTGAAACCATGTAGATTGAAGACAGTGTCTCTTCCAAACAGCAACCCCATGTCCGAGGTTGACTTGACATATTTCAGAATCCCCTTCGCCGCCTCCAGATGAGACTTCCTAGGCTCTTGCATGTAACGGCTCACTCGGCCAACCGCAAACGAGATATCCAGCTGTGTAATTGTCAAATAAATTAAACTTCCCACCAGAGCCCGGAAAGGCTTAGGATCTGGCAAGATCCTTCCTTCATCCCGACGAAGTTTCACTCCAACTTCAAGTGGAGTAGAGCAGCGCTTCCCATCCGCCATGCCAAATCTCTCCACGATCCGCTCCGCATAGGCCTTCTGAGAAATCAGCACCCCGCTCTTCTTCCTCTCCACTTCAATACCAAGGAAATGGTGTAGCTCCCCCAAATCCTTCATCTCGAACCGGATTGATAGCTCCGCTCTAAGCATTGCCACCTCTCCGTCGTCATTTCCTGTAACGATCATATCATCTACATACAACAGTACAAGAACATGAAGTCCACCCTTCTTCTTCACGAACAGACTCGAGTCGGAATCCGATGCATAGTACCCGCAAAACAACAAGTACTCCGCTATCTTCCCAAACCAAGCTCGAGGCGCCTGCTTCAAACCATAAAGGGCCTTCTTCAATTTACAAACATGCTCCGGATGAGACTTGGACACATATCCGGGTGGTTGCACCATAAAAATATCCTTGTCAATCTCGCCATAAAGAAACGCGTTCTTCACGTCGAGTTGCCACAACTTCCAACCTTGGCTTGCCGCCAATGCAATCACCACCCGCACCGAAGTCATCTTCGCCACCGGGCTGAATGTTTCCTCATAATCCTCTCTGTACTGCTGTGAGAATCCCCGAGCAACAAGGCGAGCCTTGTACCGCTCTACACTGCCATGCGCCTTCTTCTTTACCTTGTACACCCACTTGCAAGTGACCGGAGTAACGCCATCAACTTTGGGCACAAGATCCCAAGTTTCATTCTTCTTGAGGGCTTCCATCTCCTCATCCATGGCTTTCTCCCACTCCTCCACTTTAGTGGATTCCTCAAAACATGACGGCTCCCGCTCGTCAAGAGGACCTGCAAAGAAGCACGAACACATGCTAACAAGATTACCTTCCATGTAGCGAGCCGGTGGCACAATAGTCCTCTTCGACCTCCGCAAGACAGAACCACTCTCCACCGCTCCAACAACATCATCACCATCAGCTCCCCCGCCAGAATAACTTGGAGCATCGCTCCCCCCGCTTCTAGAACCCGAAGCACCTGAACTAGAGCCTGATGAATTTGGAGCACTTGGAGACAAAGGCAACTCCACCAAAGAGTCATCAACAACTCTTCCTTCACTTCTTTCTCTTCTTCCTCCTGTACTTTCTTCCAAAGCAACAATAGAACCCCCTTGATAAGAAATCAACTCATCAAATACCACATCACGAGAGACAATGAACCGACGTGTCTGCGGGTCCATGCACTTCCAACCCTTCTTCCGCTCGTCATAGCCAATGAATATGCACTTTCGTGCCTTCGCATCCAACTTGGTTCTGAGAGCATCCGGAACGTGCACAAAGCAAGTAGCTCCAAACACCTGCAAATGCTTGACACTCGGCTTCTCTCCAAACATCATCTCGTGTGGAGACTTCAACTCAATCGGACTTTGCGGCAACATGTTGATAACATACGTCGCGCAAGCCATTCCCTCCGCCCATAAGGCTTTGGGTATGCCCTTCGCATGCAACCAACACTTGCACGTTTCCGCCAAGTGCCGAATCTTCCTTTCCGCCACTCCATTTTGTTGTGGAGTGTGAGCACAAGATAACTCTCGCATAATACCGTGCTTCCTGCAAAAAGTAGAGAACTCATTAGAAGTAAACTCCTCTCCATTGTCCGTTCTCAACTTCTTAATCCGCAACTTCAGCACGCCTTCAACTTTCTCCTTGAACTCCATGAACTTCTTGAAGACCTCCGACTTCTCCTTCACGAAGTACACCCACGTGTACCGTGAGAAGTCATCCACAAGTACAAGCATGTACCGATTTCCTGAGTAAGTGGGCGTGGCGCACGGTCTCATCAAGTAACCATGAATACACTCCAACGACGCCTTGCATCTTGAAAGAGACCTGTCAAATGGGAGACGATGTGCCTTCCCAAACTGACACCCTTCATAAACATGACCGTCACCAAAAGAAGATAAGCTAGGCAAACCTTTCACTAGGCCTCTTGCCACCATAACCTTCAACTTGTCCATCCCCACATGACCCAGCCTTTCATGCCAAATAACTGCATCGTCATTTGTCTTCATCTTGTTCACATAGGAGTTTGTAGATAACACAAATAAATCCTTCACACGCCTCCCGGTGTGAGTGATATCCGCCTTCATCGAAGAGAAGTTTTTCAAGAACTTTACCTCCTTCGGCCCGAACAAAACATGGTAGCCTGCATCAACCGCATTAGTCACTGAGAATAGGTTCTTCTTCATCCCTGACACATGATAAACACTCTTCAACTTGAGTGCCCTTCCATCACTGCCCAAGGTAACTGTCCCCTCCTTCTCCACCGCATGCACTGAATCATCCGCCGTCACAATAGCATCATTCCCTTCATAGGACTGAAGGGAGGAGAACTTCGATTCATCGCTAGTGAGGTGATGACCGCACCCAGAATCAACAATCCAATCATCCTGAAAATTTATGGAGGCCAAGGCATCCACCGACGTCGTCGTCATTTCTGCCAAGAAGCAATTCCCCCATTCCTCTTCATCCTTGGATCCCTCTCCTTTCTCCGCTACATGACCCGGCTTGAGATTCACCTTGCAGTCTCTCTTAAAGTGACCCGGTTTATTGCACCTAAAACATTTTAGCCCCTTTTGTCCTCCATCAGATCTTGGAGGAAACTTGCCTCCATCTCCCTGTGATGAGGTAGAAGGTCCCTCCCCCATGTTCTTCTTCTTCTTCTGCCTGTCCCAATTCTTCTTTCCTGAGAATAGAACTTCACTTTCTCCCCCAGAAATAGAGCAACCAGACATTTGTCTTGTCAAGCTCTCCTGCGAAGCCAACAAGTTCTCCAACTCCAACAAAGATGGCTGAGTAGCCCACCCCTACACCGAAGTAATGAAGGGCACATACTCCTTCCGGAGACCGCGAGTAATATGCCTCTTCAACTTAGCCTCCGAGATCGGCTCATCCGGATCCAACGCAGATATCTCCGCGCACAGGTTCTTCATCTTCAGAAAGAAGACTGAAATCGACAACTCCCCCTGATTGGCCTTCGCCAACTCATTCTCCAGGAACTGCAATCTTGCGACGTTTTTCTTATTGAACAGACCATCCAACGACTTTCAAATTTTCGAAGCCGACTTGCACCCGATGATGTGATCAAATAAATCTGGAGATATTGCCCGTTTGAGCGTAAACTCGGCCTTCACATTTATCTTCTTCCAGGCTCTCACCGCTGGACCGTTGTCCCCGACCGCAATAACTTCCTCTTGTTCATCACCGCCAACAAGCGCCCATAGATCTTCTCCTACCAGATAACTCTCCATACAAGACGTCCACTTCTTGTAATTTGTCTGCGTCAGCAACTCAATACCAAGACCTCTCGCATATCCGCCTGCACCTTCTATTCTGGTATGCCGATTTTCTTCTCCGAAGGAACTTAGCAAACACCGCTAAAACCAACGTAGCTCTGATACCAAGTGAAAAAATCTGTGCCCAGGATGCGCACAACCACCAGAAGAAAAATCTACCATAAAATAAAGCAGGATATACTTGAAATCAAGAAAACAAGTTTGCAACAACACACAGATCAAATACCGGACACCGAGCCAAACACGGTTGTATGATTCCAAACAGAGTCCACAAGAAATAAAACAGATTAACCTCCGTCAATCTGAAAATACGAAAACAGATTAACCTCCGTCAATCTTCAACTGCATGTACGGCCTCGTAGGAGCGAAAGGCCACTTCGAGAAATACACCACGATGATCTCCTTGTCGAGGGCTACGCCGTAGAGTCGGCGATCTCTAGAAACGATGGTCACGCGGCGCCGAAATGAGGAGAGAAGACTTTCTCTCTCTAGAAATCCTTCACACGCAAGCTTGGCGGCTAATTGCTTTTCACGGGAGAGCAAGAAGGCTACAGAATGATTAGGGTTCACACTATTTCGCAAAGAGGAACAGCATATTAAATGGCGAGCGGAAGTCGACGTGCGTCGAAGTGGGGTTGCGTCGAGATGGGAGAAGCGTTGAGAAGAACTCAGATGGAATCAGGATGGAATACGTCGACTTGCCATCAAAACCAAGTCAGAGTATGCGTTGATATCTTATCAAAACATGCTCTGATATCTTATCAAAGCATGCTCTGAATTCTTATCAAAGCATGCTCTGAATTCTCAAAATCAGAACATTAAAAAATATATAAGTATATCTATATAATCATTTTCACTTCCAAAAATTAACAGACCTCACCTAGGATATTTCATCCATTTTTATGTTCAAAATTAATTATTTTTTTATTGATTGTGGTAGTGATCATTGACATGCGTTTTTGTCCAAATTTACCGGACCAAAAACGCCAAGCCAAAGAGGCCCGTATTGCGGTTGCTAGAACGGACCCTGTTGTTGCTAAAATGTTGAGAACGGGGCGGGTGAAAATATCTGGAATGGGTTGACCAAATAAAAATACCGAGAACCGATCCCGTGCGGTTCTCCCGTGACACAAACCCCACACCAATTTGGCTCGGATTCGTACGCACCTCACCATCAGAATTTATGGCGATTGTTATCCGCACTACAGTTTTGACTATCCGCATTCTTTTTGTATGAGTTATTACGCGTCTTTTGGAAATACGTCTTGTACATATATTATTAGAAAAAGTGTTCAACACGAAAGTTGTAGATCTCGTGAAGAGATCTACAACTTTCGTGTTGAACACTTTTCCTAAAAATGCATGTACAAGGCGCATTTCCAAAAATTTGTTATAGTTACACACATGTTTCAATCAGGGCGGCAATATGTCTTGTGCGTGCATTTTTAGGAAAATTGTTCAACACGAAAGTTGTATATCTCGATGAGATCTACAACTTTTGTGTCGATCACTTTTCCTAAAAATGCATGTACAAGACGTATTTCCAAAAGCCGCATAATAACTCATACAAAAATAGTGCGGATAGCCAAAACTGTAGTGCGGATAACAATCGCCAAATTTATTTTAACCCAACCCACCCCGTGGGAAACCAAGATGGAACATCAGGCATCTCCGAAGGTGGAATCACCCGAGCGGAATTCGTGAAAGCACTGAAAAATGATCGAGCAAAAATCACCATCAACAATGCCGACCGTGCCACCGCTTCTCAAACCATCTTATTTTTCCTCCACCAAACCGCCCAACATAAAGTCAGAAAAAATTCAAAAACAACACCAGAAAGAAGTCAAGAAGCCTCCCGAATCCAAATCTCCGGGGATCCCGCATTCCACCATGCAACCAAGCCTGAGATGCCAATAAAGAGCCAAACAGGGGAAACACTTGGACAACAAAAAAGAGCATGACGAACATTCTCATCGGAATCCCCATAAAAAGTGCAAGCAAGCAAATCCAACGAGTGACATCGACGAAGATTAGATGCGTGGGGAGTATATCACATGCAAGTCTCCATAGGAAAAAGACGAATCTTTGACGTGCTCGCCGCCTTCCCAAACAAAGTCCCAAGATGGCGGAGCAGACGAGGAAGACGCCACCCCCACCCAGAGAAGAAGAGCGATGAATCAAATGGTATGCGAAACGAACAGAGAATAACCTGTTTTCGGGATAGTGTCAAACCCATCGGTCCTTCGCTAACCAAGACCCAATGGGATAGATAGACTCATCTTTGCGCCCTCCACAGAGAAAAGGCGTCGGATGAGAGGGCAATTCCACCCCCGATCATTTGGAAGCATAAGCTCCCAGCCCGCCCCGGGCAAGGAGCCGTCGATCGCGGGGTTAAAATCCAAAACGAAGTAGGACAGGGAATCCAACTATCTGTCCAAATATTGATAGTCCACCCCGAGCTCACCGCAATGTGGGATCCCTCCACCAAGTCAACACGAATGCTAAACCCACAAGGAGAGGGGCGGTGACCCAAACCGGCGCCAAACATATCACCGACCGGAAAGCATATGCCACATGCGATAGAGCCAACCAATAAGCCGGGTCGCGAAATAAGTCTCCATGCCTACTTTGCCATGAGGGCCGAGTTGAAAGACGACAAACACCGAAAGCCCAATCCACCCAGCTAGAAAATCAAATGGAGCTCCGCGCTTTCTACTTCAAACACCGGCGACTCCCCCGCCATTCCAGTAGAACCCGGCAAGAAGAGAGGTGATTTCAGACGTAAGAGTGTGAGGAAGGCGGAAGCAACTCCCGGCATATGTCGGGATGTCCATAAGCACCGCCTTCATAAGGATTTCTCGACTCTCCTGAGAAAGGACCTTAACCCTCCATCTCTGATTTATTTGCCAATTAACTGGGACCTTGATGTACCTGAAAGCCGAATAGTGACGTCGGCCCAAGGTCGCCGACACCCCCAAGTAGAACTCATGATGGTCACACCTGGCAACACCCAAATTAGTCACATTGTCGGCCATAACCTCCTCCGAGATCAAACGGGCAAACATCACGAAAGATTTTCTGAAATTTAAGCACAACCCTTGCCCCCTGTCGCAAATGACCTCAAAAATAACCAGGCTTCGGGAGAACACCTTTCGAGTGGTGCCTTCACGGACCACTCGCCCAGAGGGCTTTGAGGGAGAAATTACCTAGATACCTCTTGTGGGCTGCCAATAGCCCTTCAGAACAGCGGAGTTAGGCTGTTAGCAGACCAATTTGGGGTGCGATTAGTAAAACCAAAAGGCGGATTTACGCTATTTGCAGTCCAAGACTAGAAAATCTATAAATAGACCCTTAAGAGCGCCTTGGAGGGGATCAGATCTTTTGAGCTCTCTCCTCCAGGCAATTTTAGGAGTTGGCTGCGCATTGGTTTGGGAGGGGAAGCTCTCTAAGAATTTCTGGGTATGTGGCGGGACCTCCTCGCTGCAGCCTTGGGTCTGTTCCAGATTTTTCATCCTCGGTCAGGAGAGATCAGTGAGGGAGAAGTAGGCGCAGGCTACACCCCCTGTGGGTCCGAACTCAGAGACCGGTTGACGGTTTCAACAGGCTGCATCCCGGTAACGATCGTCAGGCGAGGCTATCGGTGGACGTTATCCCGATGGTAAGTCCAGGGCCTTGGGACTGTTGAAACCAGTAACCCGGTTTCAGCGTTCGAAAGGGGGATGCGGCTAGCCCTTACTTGACCCAAGCTAAGACCCTTGACTGATCGCTAAGAACTGAGAAACCTTGCCCTTGGAGAATGCCTAAGTCCACAAACGGACCCCTTAAGCTGCAGCGTGGAGGTCCCACCACATACCCGGAAGCTCTCAAGGAACTTCCCCTCCCAAGTCAATGCTGAGCCTGGGCACTAAAAACCACCTCACCGTCTACCTTTGATGGCAGGGGGAGGGGGGGTGCTTGCTCACAAGACCACGCGAGGGAGGGGGTAGGAACCAACCCTTCTCAAGATGCCCATGGGGGTCTATTTATAGACTTTCCCCAAAACGGACTGCGAATAGCCAAAAATCGGACTGCGGATAGCCAAAATCCTGCTATCCGCAGTCCGACCACGATCACGAACGGGCAACGCAGGAGGAGGGGCGAGTGGGACTCGAGGTACCCACTCCCCCTCTTGCCGGAGGTCCAAACTAGTCTACTCGAGACCCCACCAGCCCCCGAGGGGGCGGGCGAGTGGGGAGGAGGGACCTCCCCCACCCGCCCCCTTGGGGGCGGGCGAGTGGGGAGGATGGACCTCCCCCACCCGCCCCCAAGGGGGCGGGCGAGTGGTGAGGAGGGACCTACCCTACCCGCAACCAAGGGGTAGGCGAGTGGGGAGGAGGGACCTCCCCCACCCGCCCCCAAGGGGGCGGGCGAGTGGGGAGGAGGGACCTCCCCCACCCGCCCCCAAGGGGGCGGGCGAGTGGGGAGGAGGGACCTCCCCTACCCACCCCCCAAGGGGTAGGCGAGTGGGGAGGAGGGACCTCCCCACCCGCCCCCAAGGGGGCGGAGAGTGGGGAGGAGGGACCTCCCCCACCCGCCCCCAAGGGGGCGGCGGGTGAGTGGGGAGGAGGGACCTCCCCTACCCGCCCCCCAAGGGGTAGGCGAGTGGGGAGGAGGGACCTCCCCCACCCGCCCCCAAGGGGGTGGGCGAGTGGGGAGGAGGGACCTCCCCCACCCGCCCCCCAAGGGGGCGGGCGAGTGGGGAGGAGGGACCTCCCCCACCCTCCCCCAAGGGGGCAGGCGAGTGAGGAGGAGGGACCTCCCCCACCCGCCCCCAAGGTCCGCCGCGTTACGGTCATCTTCTCTACCGCGACCTCACCTGCGTCGGGTCACACCGGCTCGGAAAATATGAGGGTTGTACAGGGACATTACAAAAAAAAAAGAAATCGTTACCGTCGGCGTGCATTTTGGAGCCATGGAAACAACTGTTGCGGTTCTCTTTCATGGACTTGACCTCCTCTATAAGATCAGATCTCCGACTGGACTTCCCGTAGAGACCCTCGACAGCAAACCTCCTCGACAAAGGTTTCTCCGACAAGGGCTTCCTCGGTAACCCTTCAAGAACGGCGTTGCATTAGCTTTCTCATCATAGATCTCACAACTTGGAGTTCTTGGTGACAACTTCCTCTAAGGCTCAGCAAAGGAATCACACAGTCGCGACACTGTTTCTCTCAGCCGGCAGGATGCGGTCGGCCACACTATGGTTCGACACTAAGGTCGGCAAAGGGAGGAGTAGGCCCGATCTCAGCCTTGCTCGACGGCGGCACAGCAAGGGCGGCGGCTCACCAGAAGCAGAACCCGAAAGAGGGCCGGTTTCACGGTTGTCCTGCAAGAAGGAGAGCGAGAGAGAGATCGGAAGAGGGGGAGTTTTGCGGCAGCCCTAGATGAAAGAGCGAGAGAGGGGGGGAGCGATCGGGACAGAGGAGGGGTTTGCGGCTGGTTCACGCAAAGTGAGAGGGAGAGAGGAATCGGGAGAGGGTTTTAAGGGTTAGGTTAGATTTGCTAACCGCACCCCTAAAGCTGCTAAACACATACCACACCCCAAATTTGCTGAACATCGAAATATTGGGGGCGTTACATATCCTCTCTCTCTATATCACTCTCACTATCCTCTCTCTATATATGTTTCTTGGGTGCACCTACTAACTTCTACTTGTCCCACTAAATTTAATTGTATTTGATGTATTGCTGTATAATTACTTACTATAATCTTCATTTATATGACCTAGGCTAATTATCTCTGAGAATAATATTAGTTTTCAGAAGAGCAATCTCCTCTTTCCGGAGAAATAAAAGCATTACCTACTTTTTAGCAATCTCCCGAGATTCTCTTAGAATATATGCAATTATCGCAGGTTGTCTGAGTCATCGCTTTTGTCCCCTTGCGCGTTCGTTGTGGTTATAAGTTATAATGGTCTTTTGGAGCTGTGATTTCGACGGCATTTGGCGGTCGAGGATGTTCAAGGATGAGAGAGCTCTCCGACTCTAAGCGTCTCAAGTGCTCAGTGAGTCCTCTGGCGATCTTCGCCATCATCATTCTCGTAGAAATCCGGCCTGATGGGGTTCCCCTAAAAGGGCTCGGGTTGAGTCGGACTGAATGTTTCTAATCGCAACCTCGTCCGGACCCGTAGGGCGTTTCTAGCTCTGGTGCCCGGTCTAAATCCTGCAGCTAAGCAGCCTCGAGTTATCGCTTGCGCTCTCGCCTGCTCCGTGGGAGGTGCTCTTGCGCTCCCGCTCGTTTCTGCTCCGCAGGAAGCGCTGCCGCTCCGCAGAGGGCGCTTCAGCTCCCGCCTGCTTCGTGGGAGGTGCTCTTGCGCTCCCGCTCGTTTCTTCTCCGCAGGAAGCGCTCCCGCTCCGCAGAGGGCGCTTCAGCTCCCGCCCGTTCCTCAAGAGCGCTTCGCTCGTTCCTGCTCCGCGGGAAGCACCCTCGCGCTCCCGCTCGCTCCTGCCCCGCAGGGAGCGCTCCCGCTCCGTGGGGAGTCCCGCTCCCGCTCCGCGGGGAGCGCTCCCGCTCCAGCTCCGCGGGGAGTCCCGCTCCCGCTCCGCGGGGAGCGCTCCAGCTCCACGGGGACCGCTCCGCGGAGAACGCTCCCGCTCCCGCTCTCGCTCCGCGGAGAGCGCTCCGCTCCGGGGAGAGCGCTCCGCTCCGCGGAGAGCGCTCCCGCTCCCGCTCCGCGAAGAGCGGCGCTGTCATTCATCGCTGGCGGTGATCGCCGGCCACCACCACCACCAGGGAGGCTGCCCGGGCTGCCCGAGCTGCCCAACGTGACCGAGGGGCAAGCTTGTCATAATCACAAAGTTGACAATCCACGTCCCCCGAATCAAACATCCTCATTCGCTCGCCCAAGAATCAACATGACGCAGTTATCAGAACGCCCTCGTCAAAAATTATAAAAGGAGGGTCGAGTCTCCATTTGAAGGGACTTTTTGGCACTGGGAGAAAGAGGAGCTCTTGAGTTTTCCAGCGAGGACTCTTGGAAGATCTTCATTGACCATCGAGCTACCCTCAGAGATCTGCCTCAGCACTCCAGCTTCACTTCGAGACCTTGGGAGGATCTCGGTGGCGTGGGTCCAGGCTGCTCCGCAGCACTCCGCTCCAAACTGCTCCGCAGCACTCCGCTCCAGGCTGCTCCGCAGCGCTCCTCTCTAGGCTGCTCCGCATCGCTCCGCTCCAGGCTACTCCGCAGCGCTCCGCTCCAACCTGCTCTGCAGCGCTCCGCTCCAGGCTGCTCCGCAGCGCCCCGCTCCAGGCTGCTCCGCAGCGTTCCGGACCAGGCGGCTACGCAGCGCGCCGCTCCAGGCTGCTCCGCAGCACCCCGCTCCAGGCTGCTCCGCAGCGCCCCGCTCCAAGCTGCTCCGCAGCGCCCCGCTCTAGGCTGCTCTGCAGCGTTCCGCACCAGGCGGCTCTGCAGCGCTCCGCTCCAGGTTGCGCCGCACCGCTCCGCTCAAGGGGAAATTTTTTGGTACAAGTAGCGTGCACAGCTCTGTGCACGCTAATAAATATTGGGATTTTTAAGCGGGGCCCACTCACTTTCGTTTTCCGCAAAAAAAAAAAAACGCTCCAGCTTTTTCCCTTCTTCCCCGCTCCACTGGCTTCCTCTAGGGTTTCATTGAAGTTAAAAATTTTCTATTCCGCCTCGCCTTCCCCGCTTCGCATCGCCTGCTTCCCCTAGGGTTTCTTCGACATTACAAAATCTATCCACCTTGCTTCCTCATTCCGACAAACTGCTCTGTGCTCCTTCCCGTTGCTACATCGCCACCCAAATTTAAAATGGCAGTACCTGGAAAAGCTTCGAGCAAGGAAATGGACAATGTAAGTGAAATATTCTCCTTTTTAAAATCTTCAAAATTTTCGCAGTTTCATGCACAGCTCTATGCACGCGAAAATCTTACAGTTACTGGTAAATTACAGCTGTAATAGTTTTACTGTGCACAACAAACTTTATAGTTACAGCCGTAATTTATATTTTACTGGTAAATTACGGCTGTAATAGTTTCATAGTGCACAACAAACTTTATAGTTACAGCCGTAATTTACATTTTACTGGTAAATTACGGCTGCAACTGTTTCATAATGCACAACAAACTTTATAGTTACAGCCGTAATTTACATTTTACTTGTAAATTACGGCTGTAATGTTACATAGTACCCAACATACTTTACAGTTACTGCTCGGTTTACATTTCAAAATGGCTTAATGTTCAAATTGCTTATTGTTCAATTGTCAGCTTGATGGTGAGAACTCTTCAAATAACTTGGCCGATGCTGAAAAAGCTTCCAGTCAACCCGACAATGTAAGTGAAGAACTGTATTGGATTTTTCTATTACGACAATTGTCATTACAGCTGTAATTCTTCTTTTAATACAGCTTTAATGTTAAATTGCAGCTGTAATGTTACCTTACAGCCGTAATGTTTTTTTATTATATCCATATTCTTTGGTTTTCTTATTTTGACTGATTGATGTTTCGTTTCCAATTGTGCAATATGAGTCGGAGGAATACACAATGTATTGCAATTATGCCCATAATTTGGGGTTTAGTGTGCGGAAACAACACATATTATATTGGACACATACTAGTATTATTAAGGGAAGAAGTTTTAGTTGCTCAAAAGCCGGACATAAAAATAAAAAGAGGTTAGAAAATGTGAGCAGAAAGTATCATAAGTTGGATACCAGAACGGGATGCTTGACATGTACATACTTTACTACAGATGAAAATGGAAAAAATTGGTATGTGTCAAAATTTGTGGAGGAACATAATCACTCACTAGCGTCAAAAAATGACAACCATTTGTTGAGGTCAAATCGCAACATTTCCAATATTCAGGCAAGCTTGCTTAAAAATATGACAGGAGCGAGGATTAGGACAATTAATGCATTTAATTTTTTAGCCAAAGAAGTTGGAGGTGTTGAGAACGTTGGTTTTTGTAAACATGATGCATATAACTACGTTGAAAGAGAGAGGAAGGCACTAATAGAAAGTGGAGATGCTTATAGCTTGCTGAAAATGTTACAAAAACGACAATTGAAAGACGATATGTTCTCATATGATGTCCAAACAGATGAGCAAAATCGGCTTATTAGTTTCTTTTGGATTGATGGACGTAGTAAAATAGATTATGATTGCTTTGGTGATGTCATAATCTTTGATTCAACTTATAGACTAAATAAGTATAATTTGGCTTGTGCCCCCCTTATCGCAATAAATCATCATTGGCAAAATACATTTGTTGGAGGGGCATTCATAGCAAATGAAACTATTGAATCATTCTGTTGGTTATTTGAAACTTTCCTAAGGTTTGTTGGTGGCAAGCAACCGACAATAATATTCACAGATCAAGATCAAGCTATGTCTGTTGCAATTGAGAGAATTCTTCCAAACACTAGACATCGTTTGTGTCAATGGCACATTTCAAAGAAAGCACCATCCAAGGTACCGTCATTCACCATGATAAGAGTGTAAGGTCATTATTTTATCATTGTTTGAGCCAATGTGACACTGCATACGAGTTTGATAGATGTTGGAGTGATATGATTTTGAAAAGAAATTTGGAGGGCAATAGATGGTTGCAAGATTTGTATTTTGTCCGAAGGAAATGGTCGACAACTTTCAATAAAGATATTTTAGATCTTGGCATATTGTCCACACAAAAAAGTGAATCCCCAAACCATGTTTTACATGAATGTTCTAAAGCAACAAGTTCGCTTGTTGAATGTTTCATAGGAATGGAGAAAATGACTTCAACTTGGCGTCGATACGAGCATGACGAAGACTTCAGATGCAAACAAGGTTGCGTAACCTTGAAACCCAGAACTACCCAACTTCTAAAACAGGTTTCCAAAAAGTACACTAAAAAAATTTTCTCCATTCTTAAAAATTCCTACATGGATGGTGCGCTTCGTGTTACTCTTGTAGTGGAAAGACAACTCAATGACAATCATGTTGTATACAGCACGCAACAACATGATAAAGATGATAAGCAATGGTATGTAAAATATGACTCCATCACCTTTGATGCTGATTGTTCGTGCAAAGGTTTTGAAACGAATGGGATATTATGCAAACATATCTTACGAGTTTGTAATTTTAGAAATGCAAAAGAAATTCCACCAAAATATATTCTAAATAGATTTACCTTGAAGGCAAAGAAAGATCCGTATCTTATCGATACTGCAAGTATAAATGACTATGATTCCAATTTAGTATTTAGAAATCATATGATCAAGTTCAGCTACGATCTTGCTCGCCGAGTTGAAGACTGTCCAATTGTAAGAGAATACGTTCTAACAGCCATGAAGAATATTGAGAAGAAAGCAAATGAGTTGGTGAACTCTAAAGAGACACTTATAAAAGGTTCTATTCATGAAAATCAAAAGAACAAAGGAGTGAAAGATCCACCTTCAATGCGTCCCAAAGATCATTCAAATGCATGTATCAAAGATCATTGGGAGAAACCAAAAAAGAAACCTAGTACATACTCTACTCTATTACATATCTTTTAATTTATTTTTCATTAGACGTGATCATTAATGGTAATCATTCTTTCATTTGCAGGAAAAAGATATGAATCAAAGGAAAAGCTTCCAAATGTCGATGTCGTTAACTCCCAACAGATGGAGTTTAATTTCATGGATCATTTGTTTGATAATACAAATAGTCCAACCTCAATACCGACAACGGCTGCTCCATTATGTGATCTAAATTATGATTTATGTTTAGATTTGTCATTCAATTTCTCAAGCATTCCTGATATTTTTAAGGAATGATTTGGTATTGTAAGAACTATTCAATATATTGCTGCAATACATAGGTTGCTCCAAAAATTTCTATTGTCTGTAATTTTACGGCTTTAAATTTATTATTATTGTGGCAGAAACTGAGAAATAACTGATGTAATTGTTAAGATTACGGCTGTAACTGCTAAAATTACGGCTGTAACTGTTAAAATTACGGTTGTAACTGTTAAACAAATACAACATGATTCAGATGAAATAATCATCCAGTAACATTGCAGCAGTTAATGTTAAGAGTGCAGAATCATGCTGTAATAAAATGTATTATAGCTGTAATGTTATTATTAAGGTAGATACTGAGAAATTACGGCTGTAACAAACAAATTACGACTGTAACCGTTATAATTGCAGCAGCAAGCCTTGTTTACGGCTGTAGCTGTTAAACAAATTAGATGGGCAATCTTTTCATTATATTGTTCCAATAAGCTTGTAACATTCTTCTGACTACTTCAGCCATATACTTAGGCATGTCCTTCTGCCATCCCTTGTGCTCCTCCCAATCAATTTCGGATTTCTTTAGAATTGTTTCCATGTACCTCATGACAACAATTCCGCAATCATATCCATTTTGTTGTGTTGGTAAATTTGCTACCTCGCTTATGTTCCATGAATCAATATCCCCCGGCAGGGCATCTTCACAATCTTCTTTTATAAACTTTATCTACAGAAACAATAATTTAATAAATCTTTAATTATTATGCAAGATAAGCAAAAGTTTGAGACAATGAATGAATAATACCAGCTCCCGCATTGTCGCCATATGCATTGGGTTCGGGAGAGAATCATAGAAATGTCATGTCTCTGTTATGAAATTACACACCATAAACACTCAATGACTATCGAGGTGGCATGGCATTAAAATATGGTCGACATTAGCAACAGACTCTGAGGTTATATGTTGCACCAAACGTTCACTATGTGGAATTGAATTTCTTTTAAAGTACTGTAAAATTAAAACATGTATGAAAACAAAAAATTAATGAAAATTATATGAAAAAAATGGACAAACAAGTTAAGTTAAATCATATATTTACCGCATGATCTGGAGAGATATATAGAAAAATTTTAATGCTCCTTGGTGATTTTGCTCTTCTGAAATTAAGCTCGTATGCAAATGCATTTAGATGGGTATCAGTCACCTATCCTTCACCCAGTAGTTCTATGATTCCATCCCGAGACATTGCAATATTTCCGCTTTCGAAAATAATAGAATCACTGAAAAGGAAACATTAAGTAATGTGGAGTTGCAATAATTATAAAAAAGTAGGCAAAATGTTTAAATCACTAAAGTACGTACTTATCAGGAAATCTTGTCAGCACAAGGTCTATTATGTCTCTATGAGCGGCAATATTTTTTTTTCGACCAGGGTATGCATGCTCTTCTATGGTGGCTCCCATGACATCTTTAACAACCACCTTCTTCTTCCTGCCTTTTCTTGCTTTGATATTTCTTACAAGGCTTCCTGTTTTACCGTGAACATCCGTCTCCACAATCTCAGCGTCACGTTCTTCTAACCCCTGTACAACCTTTGGAGCTTTGTATGGGACTACATCACTACATATTTGTGTAGGAGGGGTATATGGATGATCTGGTGGAGGGGTGGGTGCGTGAATATTTTTTATTAAGGTTTGTAAAGCTTCAAAATTTTCTTTCATTGTTTTATTTATATCTGCAAAATTCTCTTCACATGCCCCTTTGAGTTGTCTCACCTCATTTAATAGAGCTAATATCTTCTTTCATTCTTCATTTTCTCCTCTTTCTTCTTCTCCTCCTTCCTCTTCTTCCTTCTCTTCTTCGCTTCCATCCTCTCCTTCTCCTCTTCTTCCTCCTCTATGTCTTCTTCCACGGCCTTGTCTTCTTCCTCAACGTCTTCTGCCTCATCGTCCCCTTCCTCTTCCTCTTCCTTTACTATTTCTTTCCTTGTGCTCTTCTTCTTCCTCTCTTTCACCTCTACTTCCTCGAAACAAGAGCTTGCATCTACGTCTTCACCTAACAAGTTATTCTCCTCGGGCATAATGGATACAAAGCAATTTAACACTTGCAGAAGTAAAAAAGCATCATTAACATAATCTTCATAATAGAAATAACCAAACTAATATTACAAGAAATCTTATTACAATAAAACTTACAGTGTTAGGTTGGGCCAAAATATATGATAATTCCACGCAGAATTTTCCACTAAAAGCATTCTTGTTAGACCATCGAAGCAGTCTTGGTCTAGCAATATCATCATATGGTGTTTGAGTGGTGGTATGTTCGAAGAACCAAATCTGTGGCATGAAATAAAATTGATACGTAATGAAGAAAAGTAAAAATCAATCTTGAATTTATTAGAGAAGTGCTTACAGCGAATAGTACGGAGCATCCTTCAATATATCCAAGGTGGGAGTCATCTTTCGTAGCAGCTATCTTGCTAAACTTATCAAATTGTGAATGCAAGAAAGAGTGTATGGCCTTAGGCCAATTATACTTTTTAAACTCTTTCAGGCCTTGAACACTATTCACAGATTCAGATATCTTAAGACCTTTCAATGGAAAAAACAAAACTGCGAGGACATATTTGACCAAGGCATCCATTCTACGACTATCTAAGTTTGCAGACCATTCTTCGGTTGCAAGTTCTTCAATTTCCTTCACCAAGCCTTTATTATGTAGACCCAAAATTAAGGCTACATGATTTATAGTAAATTTTACATAATTTTTTCCTAATACAAATGGTTTTTTTTTGTAGAGTACGACAACAACAAAAAATGTAACAATGGAATATTTTGAGGAATGCTATGTGAATGGAATAATGATAGCAAACCAGCTTCCTTAAGCTCTATTCTGGACTCACTGGAAAGGACATCCAACAAACACTGTGCATTCTTCGTGAAAGATGAGATAGCACAGCGGCTATACAAATTATATCTCGTGGGAATATGCAAAATTGAAGAAGAAAACTCAAAACTTATTAATAAAACAAAAAATGAAATCAAGTCACACTATGTTTAAAGCTACAGCCGTAATTAACATTTTACTGGTACATTACGGCTGTAACATAGACATGTCCACAGCATAATTTAATGAAAATCAGTAGTAATTTACATTTTACTTGTAAATTACGGATGTAACATATACATAGTGCACAACATAATTTCAGGTTACAGCCGTAATTTGCACAGCATAATTTCAGGTTCCAGCCGTAATTTACATTTTACTTGTAAATTACGGCTGTAACTGTTACATACTGCAGAACATACATTACTATTACAGTATAATTTCAGGTTACAGCAGTAATTTATATTTTACTTGTAAATTACGGCTATAACTGTTACATACTGCAGAACATATTTTATATTTACAGCCGTAATTTACATTTTACTGGTAAATTACGGCCGTAACTATAGGTTTTTTACAGCCCTTACTGTAAAGTTGCAGCCGTAATTTACACTTTACTGGTAAATTACTGTTGAAACCAATAAATTGGTCTCTTGTGGAGTTCGGGGCCCTCAGCAAGCTGAGGGGCAACCAACACTTACTTCCCCCAAGGGAAAGCTCTAGGATGAAGGTTGAGAAACTATCAACTGGACCAAGGGCTTAGTGGAGAGGTCCCGCCACATACCCAGAAGTTCCCAAGGAACTTCCCCTCCCAAGCCACTACTAAGCTTGGGCACCACTAGAGGCTCTCCTCACCCCTTAGAGAGAGATTTGGGGAGAGAGAGAGAGAGAGAGAGCTGGCCTAGGATAAGCATCTCCCAAATGGTACCCCCTTGGTCCTATTTATAGGATTTCTGAAGTTGGGCTGCAAATAGCCAGAAACCGGTCCGTGAAATTACCAAAATACCCGGGACTTGGCCTGCAAATAGCCAAATACCGTCGTTCCGAGACGCTAAGCGCAGACCGCCTACCCGGCTTGGAGCTAGGCGAGCTGGAGGCCTCCCGGCCTCCCCGGCTCGCCCCCACAAGGCTCTGGGCGAGCCGGAGGCCTCCCAGCCTCCCCAGCTCGCCCCCACAAGGCTCTGGGCGAGCCGGAGACCTCGCGGCCCTCCCGGCTCGCCCCCACAAGGCTCTGGGCGAGCCGGAGGCCTCCTGGCCCTCCCGACTCGCCCCTACAAGGTTCTGGGCGAGCCGGAGGCCTCCCGGCCCTCCCGGCTCGCCCCCACAAGGCTCTGGGCGAGCCGGAGGCCTCACGGCCCTCCCGGCTCGCCCCCACAAGGCTCTGGGCGAGCCGGAGGCCTCACGGCCTCCCCGGCTCGCCCCCACAAGGCTCTAGGCGAGCCGGAGGCCTTCCCGGCTCGCCCCCACAAGGCTCTGGGCGAGCCGGAGGCCTCCCGGCCCTCCCGGAGTCGCGCCCTTTGGAAATATTGGGCCAAAAAATATCTTGGGCCTCGGGGGCCCACTCGGAGAATACAGGGTTGTACACAATCCCCGCTCTTTTCGAGCGTGGCTCACGCTCGGAAAAAAATGTCCAACCCTGCATATTCGACGAGTGTCGCTGGGAATCCGGTTATTGGTGATATCTTGGAAAAGCCACAGCGCCTCCCCGAGAGGTCCCCCAACCTTGCCGACTAGCGAGAGCCCGGCTAGCAGAGCCACCTCGGGGGAAAAACACAGCCTCCCCGAGAGGCCTTCCTACCCTGCCGGCTAGTGAGAGCCCGGCTAGCGGAGCCACCTCGGGGGAAAAATACTTAAGAGAATTTTCGGCCACTGAGCGGTTCCTGACCCTGCCAGCTAGGTGGGAGCCTGGTCAGCAGGTCAGCATCGGGACTAAGTACTTGGGACTTTCCTGTCGCCGAGCGATCCTCGGACCTGCCAGCTTGATGGGAGCCTGGTCAGCGGGCCAGCGTCGGGGCTAAGTACCTTGAGACTCTCCTGCCTCCGAGCGATCCTCGGACTTGCCAGCTTGATGGGAGCCTGGTCAGCGGGCCAGCATCGGGACTAAGTACTTGGGACTTTCCTGCCACCGAGCGATCCTCGGACCTGCCAGCTTGATGGGAGCCTAGACAGCGAGCTAGCATCGGGACTAAGTACTTGGAACTTTCCTGCCTCCGAGCGATCCTCGGACCTGCCAGCTTGATAGGAGCCTGGTCAGCGGGCCAGCATCGGGACTAAGTACTTGGGACTTTCCTGCCTCCGAGCAATCCTCGTACCTGCCAGCTTGATGGGAGCCTGGTCAGCGGGCCAGCATCGGGACTAAGTACTTGGAACTTTCCTGCCGCCGAGCGATCCTCGGACCTGCCAGCTTGATGGGAGTCTGGTCAGCGGGCCAGCGTCGGGGCTAAGTGTTGGGTTTTTCTAGAACCATACATCAGATGTAGGCGCAGCGGAAATAAACAGAAACAACCCAAAAATGCTTGGATCGGCCATGAATGTTGAATCAAGAAGTTAATAAAATACTAGGTAAAAATTACCTCAATGGGGTTGGATCAAATCCAACCAAGATGCTCCAAGAGTTGATTCCTGTCGCTGGCAAGAAGAGTTCTCACGTAGAATTATGTCTACGTCTCTACAGAAGTCCACACGAGCCGGGAGAACGCCAAGTCACGTCGCACGCAACTCGGAAGGAAGAAAGGCTGCACCTTGCACTTCCACGGATTGCTAGATCCGCTTCAGGAAGAACAATGCCGGCGACAATCGACGGAGAGGAGGTCAGCGGACGCGATTCAGAGACGGCGGAACACTTCCGTCGACTAGGGTTCGTGAGGCGTGAACGGAACTCCTTTCGTCGGCCTTTCTCTTCGTTAGTTCTTAGAACCCTAAAAACGAAGTCCTATTTATACCCAAAGGATAAACAGCTTCTAGAAGAATCGCTATCCGCAGACCACACATCAGAATAAGGGCTTCTGTTACAATTCGTCGGAATTTCACGGAAGATCATTCGTCGAGATTTCACGGGACAACCCGACGAAATCCGACGAATCACAACAGACGGCAACAATTGCCTAGTCAAGGCTCTCTGTGATAATTCGTCGAGATTCCACGGAATGACCCGACGAATCCCGACGAATCCAGACAGACGACAACACTTTGTCGAGTGAAGGATCTCTGTCACAGTTCGTCGAGTTTCCACGGAATGACCCGACGAATCCCGACGAATCCGACGAATCCAGACAGACGACAACACTTTGTCGAGTGAAGGATCTCTGTCACAGTTCGTCGAGTTTCCACGGAATGACCCGACGAATCCCGACGAATCCGACGAATCCAATCCGTGTAAACCCGACGAATTCCGACGAATCATATCCAACGAATCATATCCGACGAATTCAGACAGCAACATTTGCTGGACTTCCCCATTCTATATGGTGATTGGTAACCTTTACCAACACAGTCAATCTTCCAACTTCTCCACATGCTCTTATGTGCGACCCTGCAGGCTCATATCGCGTTGGCAGTGAGATTACATGTTTGACCACTTCTAGATCACAATGGCAACTCCAACAGTCTCCCACTTGATCTTGAAAGTATCAAACCAAAAACCTCACAAACAATGAGCGGCATCTAGCAATACATCATTGCTCCCCAAGCAATAAGAGTTCATAACTCATAAGCATTTATGACCAATGTTCCAGCGTTGTCTTTGTCCCTTTGTCCCTTACATCCGGAAAGAACTAGAGGTATGGACCGTGTCACCCTCATAATAGCTCAATCCAAGTTTCTTGATCTAGAACGGACTTCCAGAGAATGGTGAGCTCAATATCACATATTGACTCTACCAAGCATGGCCATGCATTTCTCAGTCCAATTCCATCAAGGGGCCCATGGATGCAACTCCTGTTATATAGGAGGACAAATCCCATATCTGCTCACACCCAAACACCCAAATGATTCGTAACGTACCCAACGACCACCCTTATCATCAACCTTCTTCAAGGAAGACTTTAGATGACATCAAAGCACGCTCTTCCTCACTCGGTGAATGCTGTGACTTCAGGTCAAAGGACCACAACACCATTGTCAAATGAGACCTACTTATGACACTTTTAAGTAACAATCCACAAAGTAGTCTCTGGTTGGGTCTGTCCAGTACAACTTGTTCACTAACAAGTACCCATGTGATGACTTGATATCACAATATCATGACCTGTGAGAACCGGTCATCAGTCAACACACATGCTAGTCTTAATGTATCATCATCACCCTTAGCTTCTACGATGATACCTCGACCAGGGACCTTTTAAGAATGAAGCTTCGAAATCATAGGCTCTCACATTCAAGTCTCGTACTTGATGTCCTATGGAAGCGAACATTCTAAGGGTATTTATCACGAATTTTATTCTATCATATAGAAACAGTATATCGTAATAAAAGAACTTGCCATTAATCGTAAAAAGAAATAATTGGTACACAATTCATCATATGAATAAATTTTGAACAGCCAACAGAATATTTATTTTACATGCAACCCACAAGACTCCCACTAGAGTTGATCATTCAGGTATCGTATACCCATTGATCTAGTATGACCATCATGCTTTCTCTGCGCGAGGGGCTTTGTCAGTGGATCTGCAATATTCTCCTCAGTCGGCACTCTGCAAATGTTCACATCTCCTCGTTCGACAATCTCACGAATAAGATGGAACCGCCGAAGTATGTGCTTGGAGCGCTGATGGGATCTAGGTTCCTTAGATTGTGCAATTGCACCATTGTTATCACAGTAGAGAACTACGGGACCAACAATGCTAGGAACTACATCTAGCTCGCCGATGAATTTCCTAATCCATACAGCCTCCTTCGCTGCATTAGCTGCAGCGATATACTCGGCCTCAGTTGTAGAATCAGCAACTGTCTCTTGCTTGGAACTCTTCCAGCTCACAGCTCCTCCATTCAGGCAAAACACAAACCCTGACTGAGACTTTGAATCATCCCTATCAGTTTGGAAGCTAGCATCCGTGTAACCACTTACAACGAGCTCTTCCTCTCCACCATACACCAAGAATACATCCTTAGTCCTTCTCAAGTACTTCAGGATATTCTTTACGGCTATCCAATGACATTCACCGGGATCAGACTGATACCTGCTAGTCATGCTCAAAGCAAAAGAGACATCGGGTCGAGTACATAACATTGCATACATGATTGACCCAATTGCCGAAGCATATGGAATCGACTTCATGCGGTCCTTATCTTCGCAAGATTTTGGACACTGGTCCTTAGAGAGATTCACACCATGAGACATGGGCAAAAATCCTTTCTTGGACTCAAGCATGTTGAACCGCTTCAACACCTTGTCAATGTACGTACTCTGGGTCAAACCCAGCAACTTCTTCGATCTATCTCTATAGATCTTAATACCGAGTATGTAAGTCGCTTCACCCAAGTCCTTCATAGAAAAGCAGTTCCCTAGGTTGTTCTTAACAATTTTCAGGGTAGGTTTGTCATTCCCGATCAGCAGTATGTCATCTACATACAATATCAGGAAGACAACAATGCTCCCACTGATTCGCTTGTAAACACACGGTTCATCTTCATTCTTGACAAAACCAAACTCTTTGATCTTCTCATCAAAACGAAGATTCCAACTTCTAGAGGCTTGTTTCAATCCATAGATGGACTTATTCAGCTTGCATATTTTAGTGGCTTCATTTGGGGATACAAAACCCTCGGGTTGTGTCATGTACACTTCCTCAAGGAGGTTTCCATTTAGGAAAGCCGTTTTGACATCCATCTGCCAGATCTCGTAGTCATAATAGGCAGCAATAGCAAGCAATATCCTAATGGACTTTACCATGGCAACAGGGGAAAAGGTCTCATCATAGTCAACACCATGAATTTGCTTGAAACCCTTAGCCACCAGTCGCCCTTTGAATGTCTGTACATTCCCATCCATGTCGGTCTTCTTCTTGAAGACCCACTTGCACCCTATGGGTCGTACCCCTTCAGGTGGTTCCACCAAGTTCCAAACTTGGTTTATATACATGGAGTCCATTTCGGATTTCATAGCCTCAAGCCATTTGTCGGAGTCCGGTCCATTCATAGCCTCTTGGTAGGTTGCTGGTTCATCATCATGATCCATAAGCAACACATTACCTATTTGAGACACGAGAAATCCATATCTCTCAGGCTCAAATCTTGGTCTACCAGATCTACGTAGGACTTGTGTTTCGTGAGCAGGTTCTCTAGCTACAACATCTTGTAGTCCTGGCTCAGAATCCAACTCTGGTTCATTCACTATTTGTGGTTCTTGAACTTCTTCAAGTTCTACCTTTTGCGTCTTTCTTGATAAGAACTCTTTCTCCAAGAAGACACCCGTCCTTGCGACAAACACTTTGCCCTCAGACGGTAGGTAAAAGTAATATCCCTTCGTTTCCTTAGGATATCCCACCAGATAACACTTATCTGATTTGGGTTCCAGCTTGTCAGGCATTTGACGTCGTACGTATGCCTCACAGCCCCAAATTTTAATGAACGACATACTAGGACGCTTCCCAGTCCATATCTCATATGGTGTCTTTAGAACCGTTTTCGTCGGAGCGCGATTCAGTGACATTGCAGCAGTCTCTAAAGCAAAACCCCAAAAGGAAACAGGCAAGTCTGCATGACTCATCATCGACCGTACCATGTCTAACAGAGTACGATTTCTCCTCTCAGACACACCATTATGCTGCGGTGTCCTAGGTGGAGTGAGCTGTGATACAATACCACACTCTTTCAGATGATCACGGAACTCATGACTCAGGTATTCGCCACCTCGATCAGATCGGAGTGCTTTAACCTTTTTACCCAATTGGTTCTCCACTTCATTCTTAAACTCTTTGAACTTTTCAAAGGTTTCGGATTTGCACTTCATAAGATACACGTATCTGTATCTACTGAAATCATCAGTAAATGTAACGAAGTAGAAATACCCACCTCTAGCCATAGAACTCATGGGTCCGCATACATCACTATGTACAACACCCAAGAGATCCTCAGCCCTCTCAGTATAACCAGTGAAAGGGGCTTTAGTCATCTTGCCTAATAAACAAGACTCACATCGCTCAAATGATTCATAATCAAATGAGTCCAATAGTCCATCTTTATGGAGCTTGGATATGCGCTTCTCGTTTATATGGCCCAAACGACAATGCCAGAGATATGTAGGATTTGAGTCATTTGTTCTTAGTCTTTTATTACTATCTACATTATAGATCGGATGGTCCAGGTTCAAAACATAAAGACCATTAAACAATTGAGCTACAGCATAACAAACATCATTCTTAAATATAGAACAACAATTGTTCTTAATTATAAAAGAAAATCCAATCATGTCCAAACATGAAATGGATATAATGTTTCTAGTTATGGCCGGAACAAAATAACAATTATTAAGTTCTATTACAAGCCCACTGGGCAAAGAAAGACGGTAAACCCCTACGGCTACAGCAGCAACTCTTGCTCCATTGCCGACACGTAGGTCCACCTCTCCTTTACTCAGCAATCTCCTCCTTCCTAGTTCCTGCACATTTGTACAAATGTGAGAACCACATCCGGTATCCAATACCCAAGATGAAGGAGCAGAAAGGTTTATCTCTATAACGTAAATATCCGAAGCGGAAGTCATACCTCCCTTCATTTTCTGCAGACCCTCAATGTACGAAGGACAATTCCTCCTCCAATGACCAGCCTTGCCACAGTGGTGGCATTTCCCTTCCTTCACGGTGCTCTTCTTTTTCAGTGCAGAAGATTTGGGCTCAAGATGTGACTTAGGTCCCACCTTCGTCTTCTTGAAGCCCTTGGCCTTACCCTTGCCTTTATGTACCATCAATATGGGACTAGCAGGCTTGGCCTTCTTCATGTTTATTTCGGCAGTTCGCAACATGCCTAGGAGCTCGGGCAGTGTCTTGTCTATTTCATTCATGTTATAGTTCAAGACGAACTGCTCATAACTATCCGGCAACGATTGCAGGATAAGATCTGTGGCCAACTCTTGACCCAGAGGAAAACCCAGTCTCTCCAGGTTCTCTATATACCCAATCATCTTGAGTACGTGAGTACCAACCGAGTCTCGAGCTCCCATTTTGCACTGAAATAATGCCTTCGTGACATCGAACCTCTCTTGACGAGCTTGCCCTTGAAACATTTTCTTTAGGTGTTCGTCAATCTCCCTGCACCCCATGTTCTCATGTTGCTTCTGAAGCTCAGAGTTCATGGTGGCAAGCATAAGGCACTCGACGTCTAAGGCGTCATCGGTATACTTCTTATAAGCATCCTTATCAACACGGGACGAGTTCCCGGTCGGCACCTCGGGGGCTTCTTCTTCCAAGACGTAGAGCTTTCGCTCTTGCCTGAGAACAATTCTCAGGTTCCTATACCAGTCCATGTAATTCGTCCCACTAAGCTTGTCCTTCTCAAGGATAGCTCTTAGGGACAAGGTGGAATGTGAACCACTTGCCATGGAATTCTACAAGAATTCATGCAGAATCTAATTAGTACCTTAATTTCAAAATACAATTTATTTTTAATTTGGACTTTAATTAAATACTCCCACTATTTTATTCAAATTGATAGCCCTCACTATCAATTCGGAGAGTCCATGCGAGCTACTCTCTTAGTGGACAAGATCCGTATTTCACCAACACCACGAGTCCGCTTTGGCGTTCCTCTCATAATGCGGTTATTTAGGTAGGCAACGCTTGCCAATTGCATCCTCATGCAATTCTTGTATGGCTGGTGAATAACTCCTTATTCGCATCCATCATATGGAGCATGCCAACCCTATGCCTCTAGGCACTCAACCTTTGAGGTCACCTAGTTAAGTTAGACCCGATGTCGACAGTGGGATATCACAATTATCCGCTCGCACCCTTACCAAGATAGATTAATGCACCTTGCTTTGGCAAGCCCACACTTCATCGATCGAGGCAGGAAGAGTGTCATCCATCGGAAGGCATCCGAACACTTAATATTTGATGAAGGGAATTTTAAAGATAGGTTAACACTTAACCATGATCAACATTTGATCAATGTGCACATCCACAGAAAAACAAACTTTCTAAAATCCTCATGCATCCCTTATGTGCACTACATAAGACTATCAACCTTTGATAGACGAAAGGGCTAAATCTGGACATTTAGAACTCTTCCAAATCTTCAGATTTACATGCATTGGACAAAGGCAAAGACAACTCGACTTAAAGCAGTAGACAAGCTCGTCTCTCATTATTGGATTCAAAATCCAAAACAGAACAAGGGTTCATTAACCACTTGAGGGACGGTTACTGCTAAGGAGACAATAATTTCTAACAATTAGAAATAACCACGAAATCCCAAACGTTCCTGGCGGGGTTCCAAGACCCCCTTTTAAAATCATCAACATTTGATGTTCCAGGAAGAAATCTTGACATTTAGAACGCTTCTAAATACCTAGATTTGCACGTACTGGAATAACCAAACTTCTGAAACAACATCCAAGACCAGAACCTAGCTCTGATACCACTGTTGGGTTTTTCTAGAACCATACATCAGATGTAGGCGCAGCGGAAATAAACAGAAACAACCCAAAAATGCTTGGATCGGCCATGAATGTTGAATCAAGAAGTTAATAAAATACTAGGTAAAAATTACCTCAATGGGGTTGGATCAAATCCAACCAAGATGCTCCAAGAGTTGATTCCTGTCGGTGGCAAGAAGAGTTCTCACGTAGAATTATGTCTACGTCTCTACAGAAGTCCACACGAGCCGGGAGAACGCCAAGTCACGTCGCACGCAACTCGGAAGGAAGAAAGGCTGCACCTTGCACTTCCACGGATTGCTAGATCCGCTTCAGGAAGAACAATGCCGGCGACAATCGACGGAGAGGAGGTCAGCGGACGCGATTCAGAGACGGCGGAACACTTCCGTCGACTAGGGTTCGTGAGGCGTGAACGGAACTCCTTCTGTCGGCCTTTCTCTTCGTTAGTTCTTAGAACCCTAAAAACGAAGTCCTATTTATACCCAAAGGATAAACAGCTTCTAGAAGAATCGCTATCCGCAGACCACACATCAGAATAAGGGCTTCTGTTACAATTCGTCGGAATTTCACGGAAGATCATTCGTCGAGATTTCACGGGACAACCCGACGAAATCCGACGAATCACAACAGACGGCAACAATTGCCTAGTCAAGGCTCTCTGTGATAATTCGTCGAGATTCCACGGAATGACCCGACGAATCCCGACGAATTCCGACGAATCCAGACAGACGACAACACTTTGTCGAGTGAAGGATCTCTGTCACAGTTCGTCGAGTTTCCACGGAATGACCCGACGAATCCCGACGAATCCGACGAATCCAGACAGACGACAACACTTTGTCGAGTGAAGGATCTCTGTCACAGTTCGTCGAGTTTCCACGGAATGACCCGACGAATCCCGACGAATCCGACGAATCCAATCCGTGTAAACCCGACGAATTCTGACGAATCATATCCGACGAATCATATCCGACGAATTCAGACAGCAACATTTGCTGGACTTCCCCATTCTATATGGTGATTGGTAACCTTTACCAACACAGTCAATCTTCCAACTTCTCCACATGCTCTTATGTGCGACCCTGCAGGCTCATATCGCGTTGGCAGTGAGATTACATGTTTGACTACTTCTAGATCACAATGGCAACTCCAACACTAAGTACCTTGAGACTCTCCTGCTTCCGAGCGATCCTCGGACCTGCCAGCTTGATGGGAGCCTGGTCAGCGGGCCAGCATCGGGACTAAGTACTTGGGACTTTCCTGCCACCGAGCGATCCTCAGACCTGCCAGCTTGATGGGATCCTGGTCAGCGGGCCAGCATCGGGACTAAGCACTTGGGACTTTCCTGCCTCCGAGCGATCCTCCGACCTGCCAGCTTGATGGGAGCCCGGTCAGCGGGCCAGCGTCGGGACTAAGTACTTGGGACTTTCCTGCCACCGGGCGATCCTCGGACCTGCCAGCTTGATGGGAGCCTGGTCAGCGGGCCAGCGTCGGGGCTAAGTACCTTGAGACTCTCCTGCCTCCGAGCGATCCTCGAACCTGCCAGCTTGATGGGAGCCTGGTCAGCGGGCCAGCATCGGGACTAAGTACTTGGGACTTTCCTGCCACCGAGCGATCCTCGGACCTGCCAGCTTGATGGGAGCCTAGTCAGCGGGCCAGCATCGGGACTAAGTACTTGGGACTTTCCTGCCTCCGAGCGATCCTCGGACCTGCCAGCTTGATGGGAGCCTGGTCAGCGGGCCAGCATCGGGACTAAGTACTTGGGACTTTCCTGCCTCCGAGCGATCCTCGGACCTGCCAGCTTGATGGGAGCCTGGTCAGCGGGCCAGCATCGGAACTAAGTACTTGGGACTTTCCTTCCGCCGAGCGATCCTCGGACCGCCAGCTTGATGGGAGCCTGGTCAGTGGGCCAGCATCGGGACTAAGTACTTGGGACTTTACTGCCGCCGAGCGATCATCGGACCTGACAGCTTGATGGGAGCCTGGTCAGCGGGCCAGCGTCGGGGCTAAGTACCTTGAGACTCTCCTGCCTCCGAGCGATCCTCGGACCTGCCAGCTTGATGGGAGCCTGGTCAGCGGGCCAGCATAGGGACTAAGTACTTGGGACTTTCCTGCCACCGAGCGATCCTCGGACCTGCCAGCTTGATGGGAGCCTGGTCAGCGGGCCAGCGTCGGGGCTAAGTACCCTGAGACTCTCCTGCCCCCGAGAGATCCTCGGACCTGCCAGCTTGATGGGAGCCTGGTCAGCGGGCCAGCATCGGGACTAAGTATTTGAAAACTTTCACTACATTAATCATCACATTACATGCAAGAAAAAACTAAGTAAACAACAACGCTACATGAACTTAAGGGTGGAGAGAAAAACTAAGCACTTAGACAAACTTGGTCTCCTACTGCCGAGGGTGGTCTCCCTCGTTCCCATTTGGTTGTTGTTGTTGCCGCACCAAACCCCTCGCTTCCTTCAATTCCAAGAACTCAGGGCAGTTGATCGTCGCGTGACCTTCCTCATCGTGGAGGTCACAATAGGGTAACTCCACCCTACCCCCTCTTCCTCTTCTTCCTGCTTTTCTGACTCTCCTCCTTTTTTCCCAGCCAATCGTCATGGCCTGTTGAGGCGGTGGAGGGGAGGCACTCGGCCTCTGCCCCCACCTAGGGGGGTCAACCCCCTCTTCCTGGAAGTTGCCTTCCTCTTGGTCGAACTTTCTCTTGGGAGCCCCTACTCTTCCCCCCTGCTGCCTTGCCTCTAGATCACTCAGCTTAGCCAGCCTTCTTGTGAACTCCGGGTTGGCCTCCTCACTCTCAACTTCTTCTTCCAACCTTTCCATCAACTCTTCAAAGGACAAAGGAGCTCTTCTCTTGAGGTCCATCTTGAAGAAACCCTCCCGCAGCCCCAACGTGAAGGCAAGCTTGAGGGTGTACCCGGGCACTTCTTGGACGAGGAGAACCTCCTCCCTGAACCGTTCCAGATAGTGAGCCAGCGACTCCTCTGGCTCTTGCTTGATCTTGAAAAGTGCTTCGGCATCTTTCTTCCTCTTTCTTGACGTCGAGAAGCGTAGCAGAAAAGTTCGGCGCAAGTCTTCGAAGGCGTAGATGGATCCTGCAGGGAGCTGATGGAACCAGTCCCTGGCCTTCTCCTTCAGAGTTGTCACGAAGAGTCGACACTTGAAAGCGTCCGTCATGGGCCTGATGGAGACCATGTACTCAAACCACTGCAGGTGCAGGACGGGGTCATCCTTGCCGGAGTAGTGAGACATCTCTAACCTCCCGGACCCCTCTGGAACCGGGGCCGAGAGGATCAACTCACACAAAGGACTTCCTATGCTCACCCCCCTTTGGGACTGGGCGAGTGGGGGCATGGCGCCTCCCCTCTCGCCCCCTTGGGGCTGGGCGAGTGGGGGTATGGGACCTCCCCACTCGCCTCCTTGGGGCTGAGCGAGTGGGGGTATGGGACCTCCCCACTCGCCCCATTGGGGCTGGGCGAGCGGGGGTCTGGGACCTCCCCACTCGCCCCCTTGGGGCTGGGCGAGCGGGGGTCTGGGACCTCCCCACTCACCCCCTCTCGACACCTCCTTCCCGGATGGCTGGCCAAGAGTGTTCTCGCCAACCTGCTGAGGCGAGGCCTCCGGACCACTTTCTCTCCTGCCCTCGTTTATTGAGGCGAAAGCTACCTGCAGGGTCTGCATGACCTCCTGCCTGAGATTCTCGAACATCTCCAACGTCACTCCAGCCACCGGAGGTTGCGAGTGACTGGGGTCGGAACTTCCTCCACTTCCGTCCATGAAGCTCAGCTTGAGGCTTTCTTGTATTGGTCACACTCCACGCTCACCGCACCATAATGTTGAAACCAATAAATTGGTCTCTTGTGGAGTTCGGGGCCCTCAGCAAGCTGAGGGGCAACCAACACTTACTCCCCCCAAGGGAGAGCTCTAGGATGAAGGTTGAGAAACTATGAACTGGACCAAGGGCTTAGTGGGGAGGTCCCGCCACATACCCAGAAGTTCCCAAGGAACTTCCCCTCCCAAGCCACTACTAAGCTTGGTGTACAACCCGTATTCGCCGAGTGGGCCCCCCAGCCAACTGGCGAAACCTGGGTCGTCCGGATCATTCGTCGGGTCACTCGCCCAGGCTAAGGAAGGTAAAAATGCCCCCGGGTTGGTGGGGGTAAGCTATAGGAGAGAAGGCGCTAGGCGAGTGGTGCCCTCACGGACCACTCGCCCAGAAGCGTGGGCATTCGCCCAGCCAGGCGGGTGCCCAGCGAATGGTGCCCTCACGGACCATTCGCCCAAATGGGTGTGAGGGGAAAATGACCATAATACCCCTGGTGGGCTGCAAATAGCCCTTCGGAACAGCGGAGTTAGGCTATTAGCAGACCAATTTGGGGTGCGGTTAGTAAAATTAAAAGGCGGATTCAGGCTATTTACAGACCAGCCTAGGAAAACTATAAATAGGCCCTTAAGGGCACCTTGGAGGGGATCCGATTTTAGAGAATCCTCTCCTCTAGACTAGTTTTGGTTGGCAGCCAGTGCCCTCCAAGGTGCCCGGTTGAGCTTTGGTTTGGGAGGGGAAGCTCTCTAAGATCTTCCGGGTGTGTGGCGGGACCTCCTCGCTTCAGCCTTGGGTCTATTCCGCTTCCAGCATCCACCGTCAAGAAAGTCTAGTGAGGGAGAAATAAGCATCGGCTACACCCTCAGTGGGTCCGAACTCAAGAGACCAGTTGCTGGTTTCAACACTTGGGCACCATTGGAGGCTCTCCTCACCCCCTAGAGAGAGATTTGGGGAGAGAGAGAGAGCTGGCCTAGGATAAGCATCTCCCAAATGGTACCCCCTTGGTCCTATTTATAGGATTTCTGAAGTTGGGCTGCAAATAGCCAGAAACCGGTCCGTGAAATTACCAAAATACCCCGGACTTGGCCTGCGAATAGCCAAATCCCGCCGTTCTGAGACGCTAAGCGCAGACCGCCTACCCAGCTTGGAGCTGGGCGAGCCGGAGGCCTCCCGGCCTCCCCGGCTCGCCCCCACAAGGCTCTGGGCGAGCCGGAGGCCTCCCAGCCTCCCCGGCTCGCCCCCACAAGGCTCTGGGCGAGCCGGAGACCTCCCGGCCCTCCGACTCGCCCCCACAAGGCTCTGGGCGAGTCGGAGGCCTCCCGGCCCTTTCGGCTCGCCCCTACAAGGTTCTGGGCGAGTCGGAGGCCTCCCGGCCCTCCCGGCTCGCCCCCACAAGGCTCTGGGCGAGCCGGAGGCCTCACGGCCTCCCCGGCTCGCCCCCACAAGGCTCTGGGCGAGCCGGAGGCCTCCCGACCCTCCCGGCTCACCCCCACAAGGCTCTGGGCGAGCCGGAGGCCTCACGGCCTCCCCGGCTCGCCCCCACAAGGCTCTGGGCGAGCCGGAGGCCTCCCGGCCCTCCCGGCTCGCCCCCACAAGGCTCTGGGCGAGCCGGAGGCCTCCCGGCCCTCCCGGGGTCGCGCCCTTTGGAAATATTGGGCCTAAAAATATCTTGGGCCTCGGGGGCCCACTCGGCGAATACAGGGTTGTACAATTACAGCCGTAACTGGGAATATTTTAGAGTTTATCATGGTAACTTACCATGACGAAAACACATTTCGATATTTATAAAATGTAAAACTTAAATGAAAACCCTAAACCTAGAGAATACCATGATGCGCAGTACAAGATATTCCGGTTTAGTGAGAAGTCAATCTTTATCGGAGACGGGGACAATAGGCGGAGGAGGAGCAGCCGCCGGCGGAGAAGCTCTAGGATCACCGGAGGAGGAGCAGGAGTCGGCGCCCAGAATTTTGTCAAACCTAGGAAGGAGAAGCCGAGCGAGGGAGCTGGAGCGTTTTTCTTTTTTTTTTTTGCGGAAAATGAAAGTGAGTGGGCCCCGCTTAAAAATCCCACTATTTATTAGCGTACACAGAGCTGTGCACGGTACTTGTACCAAAAAATTTTCCCCGCTCAAGGCTGACCCGGAGCACGCTTCGCTCAAGGCTGTCCCCGAGCATGCTTCGCTGCGCTCGGCTCCCGAGGACTTGAAGGACTTAACAAAATCTATGTAAAGAGCGGTGGCTTATCACCCTCGAAAAACAATTCTCTCTGTAACTCACAAAACTAGTGGATCATTCAGAACTGGGCTAGGCCCTGTGGTTTTTCCCTTCCCGAGTTTTCCACATAAAAATCTCGTTGTCTACTGTTGATTCTCATTTTTGACTGTTTGCGCGTTCGGCTCATTCTCGAGCTAAGGCGGTTCAGCTCGACCGGTCCAGGAGACTGTTAAACATTATCGTTCTATTCTTACTTTCTCTCACAAAATGACACTTAATCTGCAAAGAACATTGAGGGAGATCTATTTTAATTCTTGTTGCGGAACGCTTAGGGCTCTTGGTAGACCGGTTCACTTGAACCACCTTAGCTCGAGAGCGAACTAAGCGCGCAAACAGTCAATTAGAGATTCGTTGATTGCACTGGGACTTTTTAGCGTGGAAAACCCGGAAAGGGTAAAAAACCACGTGGTCGGAGCTGTGCCGACCAAATTCCACTATCTTCAGGGGGGTTACAAAGTGAGACTTAGAACTCGAGTGCGACAGGCCGCAACTCGTTACAGTAGTAGAGAGATAGAGAGATCCGAAGGCGACAGGCCGCCTCTTGGAAAAAACTAAGTCCTTTTCTCCTTTTGAGAAAGGTGGAGAACAAAAGTGAGCTGCTCCGGGGAACAAAAGTGAGCTGCTCCTGGGAACAAAAGTGAGCTGCTCCGGGGAACAAAAGTGAGCTGCTCCGGGGAACAAAAGTGAGCTGCTGCGTCGCCTTTCGGGATGAAGGAAATCTTCAAGTCCGGAAAGGAAATCTTCAAGCTCCGAAGGCGAATTCCGCAAAAGTCTGCAAGGAGCTCTCCCCGGTCCAGAAGTCAAGGTCCTTTCAAATGAAGTCCCAGACCCCTTTTTATAGCTTTGGCCGGGGGTAGTCCGGTAATCTTGCCGTTGGCAGTTTCCATAAATGCTCGGTGGACGAATCATATTTTCCGGTTTGGGGCACACGGATCGCCATTTTTCGTAAATGGTCACCTTGCCCTTCGGGCAGCTTGGGTGGCTCGGGCAGTTCGGGCAGTTCTGTTGGAGGCGAAAAAGGCGACCGACTGTTCCTGAAAAGTGAGAAGCCTGAAAGACAAAAAGTGAGAAGCCGGAAACCCAAAAAGTGAGAAGCCGGAAAGACGAAAAGTGAGAAGCCGGAAAGACAAAAAAGTGAGAAAACTTCCTGATCGCGCTCAGAAACGTTCTGAGCGCGCGCTAGCGCCGAAGCGCTCCAAGTGCGCAACGAACCACGGGGATGCCTCGGGCGGATGGCGGACGGGGAGTTGCCCCCCAAAGGGGGGACCGGGATCCTTTGGCGAGGAGAGGGCGCCGGACCGCACCCCGAGGAGGGGTGGGCGCGGATTGGCCGCACCCCCAAGGGGGGGTGCGGATTGGCCGCACCCTCCAAGGGGGTGCGGCTTGGCCGCACCCCCCAAGGGGGGATGCGGCTTGGCCGCACCCCAAGGGGGGTGCGGCTTGGCCGCACCCCCTTGGGGGTGTAAGGGGGTGCGGCTTGGCCGCACCCCAAGGGGGGTGCGGCTTGGCCGCACCCCCCAACGGGTGCGGCTTGGCCGTACCCCCTTGTGGGGTGCGACTTGGCCGGCCGCACCCCTAAGGGCGGTGCGGTCGGGGGGTGCGGCCTGCGTGCTACCGCGCTCTTTGACTGTCGACCCCGCCTCTCTTTTCCGGGGCTTTCCTCAGGTGCGTCCTAAGGCCTTTACGGGTGTACAACATAAGCCCCCCAAACCTTCGGAGTCCGAGTTCCGGAGCGAGGAGTTCGAAGGTTTTGACTTTTTCTGCGGCGGCTTTACCCATTGTCCTCCGTGCGGCGCTTTTCTGGTAGGAGCTGATGTCGGAGGGTGTTGTTTTTCCGAGGTCGTTGTGGGCTTGCTGCCCGGCTCTGATATCTGTATGGGCTGAGGGGTTTCTGCAAAATGACAGATTAGCTTGCGCGGTTCTGAGCCCGCGGCTTTTACACAATAGAGAATTAGTTTGCGCAAGTCTGTGCTTGCGGCTTTTTTGCACGAGTCTGCGCTCGCGGCTTTTTTGCACGAGTCTGTGCTCGCGGCTTGGCCGGTGAATAGCGGGTGTATTCAAACCGTGGGTGAACGTAAGGGGGGCAGGCCCCTACGTCACCGGGACTCGACGGCGGAGGAGAAGGGCGAACCTTCAATCGACGGCGGTGCAAAGTCCCCGGGGCAGGGCCCCGAAGTGGCCGGTGAATAGCTGGTGTATTCAAACCGGTTTAAGAACGTAAGGGGGGCAGGCCCCTACGACACTGGGACTCGACGGTGGAGGAGAAGGGAGAACCTTCAATCGACGGCGGTGCAAAGCCCCCGAGGCAGGGCCTCTTTATAAAGTTTTTTCTTAAGTGAGTGTAAGTGTCAAAATATGGTTTTACAGTATGAAATCATTTGGTGCATAGCTGTATGTAAGATAAGATAGGTGCACGAGTCTGGGCTCGCGGCTTTTACATAACATGAAATATAAGATAGGTGCACGAGTCTGAGCTCGCGGCTTGTACATAAATTGAAGATAAGTTTGCGCGAGCTTGAGCTCGTGGCTTAGTACATGGTAGAGGGCCCTGGATCACTGGTAAAAGCGGCGCAGGTTTTGAGCGTTCCAGGTGCGTGGAAAAGCCTTCCCTTCCGTCGTCCTGAGCCTGTATGTTCCGGGTTTCACGACTGTGGTGACTACGTACGAGCCCTCCCAGGCCGGTGAGAGCTTATCTCCTTGGGGGCCTTTACCGGCGGCCTCGATGCTGCGTAAGACGAGATCTCCTACGTTGATTGGTCTGGGCTTCACCCTCCTCTCGTAGGTCCGGGCGACACGCATTTGGTAGAGTGCAGCGCGGTGAGCAGCGCTGTCTCAAACTTCTGGGATTAGATCGAGGTTTTCTCGGAGCAGTCCATCATTCTTGCTAGGGTCGAAGGTTAGTACTCGAGCACTCGGAATGTCGATGTCGACGGGGATGATTGCTTCGGTTCAGTAACAGAGGTTATAAGGTGTCTCCCCTGTAGGAGTCCTCTCTGTTGTGTGATACGCCAACAACACATTCGGGAGCGCGTCTACCCACTGTCCCCCGGCTTCTTCCAAGCGTGTTTTCAGTCCTTTGAGGATGGTGCGGTTTGTGACTTCTACTTGTCCGTTGGTTTGCGGATGTGCCACGGCCGTGTGACGCAGGTTGATCTTCAGATCCTCGCACATCTTGGTGAAGGACTTCCCAGTGAATTGAGTGCCGTTGTCGGCAATGATCGCAGTTGGGATGCCGAAGCGGCAGACGATGTTCTTCCAGACGAATTGCTTGGCGTTTTCTTCCGTAATTTTGGCCAGGGGCTCCGCCTCCACCCATTTGGTGAATTAGTCTATGGCTAGGATGATGAACTTCCTCTACCCGGATGCTAGAGGTAGGGGACCGAGGAGGTCGATCCCCCACTGCGCAAATGGCCACGCACTCTGCAGCGTGGAAAGTGAGACCGGGGGTTGATGAGGCATGTTGGCGTGCAGCTGACAGCTTTTGCACTTCTGGACAAAGTCGGTCGCGTCCTTCCTCATTGTTGGCCAATAGAAGCCTTGTCGCAGTATTTTTCGTGCTAATGCCTTCCCGCCTAGGTGTTCTCCGCAGACTCCTCCGTGTACTTCCCTGAGGGCGTAGTCCGCCTCGCCCGCTGGCAGGCATTTTAGATATGGTCCTGAGAATGCCCGTTTGTAAAGCTCCCCATCTATAATGGTGAACGATGCTGCCCGCATTCGTAGCCTTCGCGCCTCTAGGCGATCTTCGGGAAGGTCCCCTTGCTCGAGGTAAGCTCGCAACAGGGTCATCCAGGATGACTCTTCCTGGTGAATGGCTGCGATTTCCCATGGCCCTTGAATGCTTGGGATCACGACTTCTTCGATTCGGCGTCTTCGAGACTGGTAGCTGGAGGGTGAGGTGGCGAGCTTGGATAGAGCATCCGCCCTGGAATTCTGCTCTCGGGGGATGTGTAGAATCTGATACGATGAGATCTTCTGGAGAAGTGATTTCGCGAATGCGAGGTACTTCGCCATCTGTTCGCTCTTAGCCTCGTAATCTCCTACAACCTGTGAGACCACGAGTTGGGAGTCTGTATAGATCGTTAGGTTCTCGGCTTTGCAGTCGATGGCGAGTCGGAGTCCGGCGATCAGTGCTTCGTATTCCACGATGTTATTTGTTGCGGGGAACTTTAGTCGGAGTCCGTAATCCAGGGTGATCTCTTCGGGGCTTATGAGGAGCAATCCTGCCCCGACCCCTTCAGCTCCAGAGGCGCCGTCGACATAGAGGGTCCAACGGGGGCTGGTGGTGTCTTTGATGAGGGTTGTTTCTGGCGGGATGGTGTATTCCACCACGAAGTCGGCGAGCACATGCGACTTGATGTCGGGCCGAGGCAGGAATTGGATGTCGAACTCGCCGAGTTCTACGGCCCACTTTACAAGTCTCCCCGAGACTTCCGGCTTTTGGAGGATTGCCCGCAATGGGAGTTGCGTCAATACCTTGACCGCATGAGCCTGGAAGTAGGGTCTAGTTTTCTAGCTGAGAAAACAAGAGCCAAGGCTGTCTTGTCTGTTGCCGGATACCTTGTTTCGGTGTCGGTGAGGACTTTGCTGAGGTAGTAGATTGGTCGCTGCACCCCTCCTTCGTCTTTCACGAGTACTGAGCTAAGAGCCGTAGGCGACACGGCCAGGTACAAGAACAGAGTTTCCCCGGGGGTGGGCTTTGACAGAAGCGGTGGCGAAGCCAGGTACTGTTTGAGAAGCTCGAAGGCCACTTGGCACTCGTCCGTCCACTGGAAACCTGAATGTCGTGCTCCCCGGAGGATTTTGAAGAAGGGGAGGTACTTGTCTCCCGTTCGTGATAGGAAATGGGACAAAGCAGCGATCCTCCCGTTTAGGCGTTGTACTTCCTTAATTGAGCGAGGTGGCGACATATCCTCCAACGCCTTGATCTTCTCGGGGTTGGCCTCAATTCCCCGATGGGTTACCATGAAACCTAGAAACTTCCCCGCCGTCACACCAAACGCACACTTGTTGGGATTGAGCCGCATCTGGAAGCGACGGAGAAGCCGGAAGCACTTTTCCAAGTCTTCCAAGTGGTCGCGCCGGTGGACGCTCTTTACTAGCATGTCGTCCACGTAAACCTCCATCGTTTCTCCGATGAGGTCCTTGAAGACCTTGTTCATCAGCCTTTGGTAGGTGGCTTCGGCGTTTTTAAGGCCGAAAGGAATCACATTGTAACAGTAGACTCCCCGGTCGGTGCGGAAGGCAGTATGTTCTTCGTCCACGGGGTTCATCCTTATCTGGTTGTAACCTGAATAAGCATCCATGAAGCTGAGCAGCTCATGGCCTGCCATAGCGTCGACGAGTCGGTCAATCCTTGGGAGGGGGAAGTTGTCCTTCGGGCATGCTTGGTTCAAATTGCTGTAGTCGACGCACATCCGCCACTTTCCCGAGGCCTTCTTCACCATGACTACGTTGGCGAGCCATGTGGGGTATTCTGCTTCGCGTATGAATTGTGCCTCTAGGAGCTTAGCTACCTCCTCCTCGATCGCCTTTAAACGCTCGGGGGCAAAGTTCCTCTTCTTTTGAATCACAGGTCTGCAGGCGGGATTGATGTTTAGCGAATGATAGATAACGTTAGGATCTACCCCGGGCATGTCTTCCGGGCTCCAAGCGAAAATGTCCTCGTTCTTCTGCAGGAAGGTGGTGAACTCTTCTCGCTCTTTTTGGGTTAAGAGTGACCCGACCTGAACAGTTCGAGTCGGGTCTCGCCGGGAGAGTGGTATTTCTACCAGCCCTTCAACGGGCGCTCCTCGTTGCAAAGTAGCCTCGTCCCGCAGGTCGAAGTTATTGATGTTGAGAGCGGTCGCCCTTGCTGGTTGGGCCTGCTTCAGGTGGCAGGTCCTGGCTGCCTCTTGGTCTCCTCTTATGACTCCTATTCCTGCGGCAGTAGGGAACTTCATAGCTAGGTGTGGAATGGAGGGGATTGCCCCGAAGATCGACTGGAGCGGTCTCCCGAAGATGGCATTGTAGGCGGAGGTGGACTCTACCACCATGAACTGGATGTTGTGCGTTGACTGTCTTGGAAATTCGTCCAATGTGACTGGGAGAATGATCATGCCTTGCACCGGGACAGGTCTGTTATCGAAGCCGTAGACGGGCCCGGCTGTAGGACTAAGCTGGTCTTTTGTGAGCCTCATACTTTGCAAAGTGGAGAGAAATAAGACATCGACCGAGCTTCCATTGTCGACCAGTATTCTCTTCACCTTGAAGCAGGGATCCCCGATCCCCGCGCTGATCACGAGTGGATCCTGGTGCGGAAGCCGCAACCCTTGCAAGTCTTCATCTCCGAAAGCTATCGTAATATCTTGCTTTAGTTTTTTGTCTTCGTGGTCTCTTACGGGCTGGGCAATTGAGAGGATCTGTGATGCTGAGACGGGGGGTCTGGCGATCGTCTCGATTTCTCCTACCATCGGCCTTCCTCCCCCCGCTCCTCGGGGGGTGGGAGGCTGCTCCCCTGCATTCCTAGGTTGCTGGGGCTGATTGGGAATCTGGCCTTGTAGGAATCTTCCCAGGAGTCCCTGGCGGATGAGGCGCTCGATTTCGTCTTTGAGTCTGGTGCACTCCTCAGTGGTATGCCCGGTCCCCCGATGGAACTCGCAGTACCTGGACTGGTCGCCCCTTGGATTTGGCGGGGGTATCCTGGGCATGCGGAGCTCGGGGTTGTTTTGTATGGCGTAGAGCACATTCGTTCTGGTGGTGTTCAACGGGGTGTAGGTCCTGGGCGGCTGTGGTCCCAGATCCCTCTGGTGGTTACGCCGACGCTCATCGCCGCGACGCTCCTCGCCGCGACGTTCTTCTCGTTCGCGGGGGGCTTGATCTGATCCCCTCTTCCTTCCCTGGCTTCCTTCGAACTGCCGACGGTGCGCTTCGATAGCCTCATCTGCAGCTATCGGTGCTTCAACCCGATGAACGAGGTCGGGATAACTTGGCACGGTTTCTCTCATGAGAGCCGAGTAGAAGCCACTTGGGCGGAGTCCTCCCAGGAAAACTCCTCGCAGGAGCTCGGGGTCGACTCCTGGGATCTGTCGAGCCTCGGTAGTGAAGCGTCGGAAGAAATCTTTGAGCGTCTCTCCATCGTTCTGGCGGATTCCTGAGAGGTGGGAGGGATCCCGGACAATTCGGCGGTTGGCGATGAACTGATCCACGAACTGCTGCGCCATTTCTGTGAAGTGTTGATGGCCCCATTCCGCAGGGAATGGAACCAAGTGCGTGCTTGTCCCTTCAAGGTTGCTGGGAACACTTGGCAGAGGAGCTGATCAGGAGCGTTGTAAATCCTCATGACGGTGGTGAAGTGATTGACGTGCTCCAGTGGATCGTCCGTCCCGTCGAACGTCTCGATGTTGGGAAGCTTGAAGCCATTAGGAATTGGATGGGCTAAGACTTGAGGTGATAGCGGGGAGTCATGATGCGCGGGACGGCGGGGGAGAGCGGCGCGTCGTCCTGCTTGGGCATATTCTTCCTCTATCATGTTGCGTATCTCTTCCCGTGTAGCTCTTTCCACTGCTTGCTCAGGGGCAGCTCTTCCGTGGTGGTGGCGGCGGTGATCAGCTTCTGGGCCTCCAGCTGGTGGGCCAAGGTGAGCGGTATTTGCCGCATTGGAGAATCCTTCTGAAGCTTCGTCTTCTTGGACAGCCTCCCCGTTCGGGGCATGATTCAGAGCCGGGGGTGGCGGTGCGTTTAAAGCTGGCGGTTGGTTCGGAACTTGAGGAGCCCCAAGATTCCTCACGAGGGCCAACATCTCAGCTTGATGTTCTTCGATCTGCTGCATGCGCGCCTCCAAATCTGCTGCAGGTGCTGGCAGCGCCTCCTCCGCGGGAGGTGCATTGATAAGTGAGTGGGAAGGAGCTGGGTCGACGCGTCCTTCCGACATCGATCCTTCAGTAATGCGAGCACTCCTCCTCGCCATAGCAGTTGGCTCTCGAAGAGTTTTTCGTGAAAGTTCCCACAGACGGCACCAAACTGTTGCGGAACGCTTAGGGCTCTTGGTAGACCGGTTCACTTGAACCACCTTAGCTCGAGAGCGAACTAAGCGCGCAAACAGTCAATTAGAGATTCGTTGATTGCACTGGGACTTTTTAGCGTGGAAAACCCGGAAAGGGTAAAAAACCACGTGGTCGGAGCTGTGCCGACCAAATTCCACTATCTTCAGGGGGGTTACAAAGTGAGACTTAGAACTCGAGTGCGACAGGCCGCAACTCGTTACAGTAGTAGAGAGATAGAGAGATCCGAAGGCGACAGGCCGCCTCTTGGAAAAAACTAAGTCATTTTCTCCTTCTGAGAAAGGTGGAGAACAAAAGTGAGCTGCTCCGGGGAACAAAAGTGAGCTGCTCCTGGGAACAAAAGTGAGCTGCTCCGGGGAACAAAAGTGAGCTGCTCCGGGGAACGAAAGTGAGCTGCTGCGTCGCCTTTCGGGATGAAGGAAATCTTCAAGTCCGGAAAGGAAATCTTCAAGCTCCGAAGGAGAATTCCGCAAAAGTCTGCAAGGAGCTCTCCCCGGTCCAGAAGTCAAGGTCCTTTCAAATGAAGTCCCAGGCCCCTTTTTATAGCTTTGGCCGGGGGTAGTCCGGTAATCTTGCCGTTGGCAGTTTCCATAAATGCTCGGTGGACGAATCATATTTTCCGGTTTGGGGCACACGGATCGCCATTTTTCGTAAATGGCCACCTTGCCCTTCGGGCAGCTTGGGTGGCTCGGGCAGTTCGGGCAGTTCTGTCGGAGGCGAAAAAGGCGACCGACTGTTCCTGAAAAGTGAGAAGCCTGAAACACAAAAAGTGAGAAGCCGGAAACCCAAAAAGTGAGAAGCCGGAAAGACGAAAAGTGAGAAGCCGGAAAGACAAAAAAGTGAGAAAACTTCCTGATCGCGCTCAGAAACGTTCTGAGCGCGCGCTAGCGCCGAAGCGCTCCAAGTGCGCAACGAATCACGGGGATGCCTCGGGCGGATGGCGGACGGGGAGTTGCCCCCCAAAGGGGGGACCGGGATCCTTTGGCGAGGAGAGGGCGCCGGACCGCACCCCGAGGAGGGGTGGGCGCGGATTGGCCGCACCCCCAAGGGGGGGGTGCGGATTGGCCGCACCCCCCAAGGGGGTGCGGCTTGGCCGCACCCCAAGGGGGGTGCGGCTTGGCCGCACCCCCAATGGGTGCGGCTTGGCCGCACCCCCTTGGGCGGTGCGGCTTGCGTGCTATCGCGCTCTTTGACTGTCGACCCCGCCTCTCTTTTGCGGGGCTTTCCTCAGATGCGTCCTTTTACCTTTACGGGTGTACAACAATTCTTACACGAGACACCATGCTACAATGAATAAAACATTTTCATACAACACCGGTACGTGCGAACTAACACAAAATAATTCATGAATTTTTATTTTTATTTGAAAAGCATACCTCGCGGCTTTTTTTTGTCGCTCCTGAGCGTATATTTGAAACAAAACTTTGATGCATTTTTTGAATAGATTTTGATGTGACATATGTCAAATACAAGTATATCGTTACTATTTTATTTAAAAATGTATAATAAACTTTTAAATTGGTTATGTTGAAAATTATATTACTTAGGAAAATTATTGGCGCCAAATTATATATTATCAATTACTTAACTGCTCCGCAGGCTGCCAATTATTAATTATTTTGGAGCATGCACGTGCCATCTACAAAAATCTCTAGAAATCGTACAACAGCTCTTTATGAAGGAAAACTTTAACGTATAATATATCTTATAAGCGCACAAATAAATGTCTGGATTTTTTTTAGCGACCCCACCTCCCATTCTGAAAACTCTCCTGTTGCAATTTTGAGTGAATATCTGTGCGATCGCGTTGAGCGGTATGCAAATACGCAAAAGAAAATACAATGCAGAAAGTAATAAAAACACAGAAATTTTAACGTGAAAAATCTAATTGGGTGAAAAACCACGGGACGATCGGAGTCCAACCCGGAAAGCCTCCACTAAAAAGTGTGATAAGTCACACACACAGAATACAGGCTTTCCCTCCACCGATCCACAAAAGATCTTCACTCCTCCACCACAAACACGATCCACAAAGGATACACACAACCGTTTCTCAACAATACACACACAAGCACAATATTGTAACGAAGGAAAAACAACTAGTGATGACGGAGTCGTTACCCGGACGGATTGAGCAATCTGTCCCAACGCCAAAGACGACGTTCTCCAAATCCACGAAGAAGGACGGCTACGAATAGCCCCTTCCAACTTCGTCTTCAACCTCCAAGCAACGACGATGGCGGCGGCAAGATCCCAGGCGGCAGCAACGGCCCGGATCCAAGCAGCAGCGGCAGCGACGCTCCTCCAAAACAGCGGCGACAGCGGCGCTCCTCTCCAAAACAGCGGCGGCGGCAGAAAAAACGAGAGGGAGAGAGGAGGGAGTGCGGCTGTACTAAAACAGGGAGAGAGAGATGACGTGCGGCTGCTTTCCAAACCAAAAGAAGAGAAGATGAATAGTGCCCTGCTGCCCTAACCTATCTATCGAGACCCTTGAAAGAACAAAAGTTGTTCACGCCAAAAACTGCAGTCCGGTTCAGCTTAACCGGTCCAAAAAAATCCAGCCTATTATATTTCACGCCAAGAGGGCAGCAGGAAGAAGGTTGCAACCTGTCCTTTTAAGAGGTTGCAACTTATTTTGCCAAAACACCTTTCAAGGAATTTCTAATTTAAAAACTAGCAAATAAAATCACGGGCTGCACCTAGCACGCCCGGTGTTTTTTACCGCCACGGATGGGAACCACACCCAACAAATCTCCCCCTTCACATCGAGGCGGAAGAAACCGTCATCCCGGCGATCCCAACGCAATGCTCGAACTTCCCCCTTGGCACGGACTTGGTCAGCATGTCTGCCCCATTGTCATCAGTGTGCACCTTCTGAAGATCAAGCTCTTTCTGCTCTAGGACATCTCGTATCCAGTGATACCGAGTGTCGATGTGCTTCGACCTCGAATGAAACGTGGGGTTCTTCCCCAGGTGGATAGCGCTCTGACTGTCATACAGGAGTGTATATCGGCCCTGAGTGAATCCAAGTTCTTTGATGAACCTCTTCATCCAAAGCAACTCATTCCCTACCTCAGTAACCGCAATGAACTCAGCCTCTGTGGTAGACAGTGCAACACACTTCTGCAATCTCGACGCCCACGAGACAGCTCCCCCTGCAAACAGAATCAAGTACCCGGAGGTCGACCTCCTGGAGTTTACATCTCCAGCTATGTCAGCATCAGTGTAGCCCAACAGCTCTGGCTCACTGTCTCCAAATCTCAGTGTCAAGTCTGACGTCCCCTGCATGTATATCAGTATCCATTTCACTGCGTTCCAACGCTCTCTCCCAGGATTGGAGAGAAATCTACTAACGGTCCCAACCGCACGCGCAATGTCTGGACGAGTGCACACTATCGCATACATGAGGCTCCCAACTGCAGATGCATACGGAACCTTCTGCATAGCCTCGATCTGCTCGGGTGTGTTGGGGCACTGATCAGTGGTAAGCCTGAAGTGAGCTGCAAGAGGCACGCTCACCTTCTTTGCCTGATCCATGTCAAATCTCTGTTGCACTTTGCGGATGTTCCGCTCCTGTGACAACCAAAGCAATTTGGCTCCCATGTCTCTGCGAATGTGCATCCCCAAAATAGTATTCGCAGCACCCAGATCCTTCATCTCAAAGGTGGAACTCAACTGCCGCTTCAACTCAGCAATGCGCGTAGTGTTCCTCCCGACGATCAGCATATCACCCGCGTACAACAGCAGAATGATGAAATCCTCTGGAGCGTACTGCTTGATGAACACGCAGTGGTCAAGGGTGGTCCTGCTGAAGTCGATCTCCCCCATGAAAGAATCAAACTTCCTATACCATTGTCGCGGGGCCTGCTTCAGGCCATATCGACTCTACTGCAAGCGGCACACCAGACCTTCCTTCCCTCTAACACTGAAGCCCTCAGGCTGCTCCATGTATAACTCCTCCTCAAGATCGCCATGCAGAAAGGCGGTCTTGACATCCATCTGTTCTATCTCCAAATCAAGCCTCGCAGCGAGGCCAAGGACAACACGAATAGATGACATATTCACCACTGGTGAGAAGATCTCATCGAAGTCAACGCCCTATCGCTGTACAAAACCTTTCACCACCAGCCTGGCCTTGTATCTGGGAGGTGTGGAGGAATCTCCCTGCTTCACCCTGAAAATCCAACGATTCTTCAAGGCCTTCTTGCCCTTAGGCAATCTCACCAGGTCATATGTGTGATTCTTCTGCAGCGACTGCATCTCATCCTGCATAGCATCCATCCACTGGCGCTTCTCAGCACTTTCCACAGCCTCATCATAACTCTCAGGCTCCCCCGCATCAGTCAGCAGTATAAACTCTGATGCAGAATATCTGGCGGACGGGTGCCTGACACGATCTGATCTCCGCAAGGCAGGCTCAGGGGCCGGTGCAGGCACATCATCAGTAATGTTCTCAGCGACTCCTGGTTCACCATCAGTGGTGATATCATGATCCGGAAGGGTATCAGTACCATGTGCTGGCTCAGGCTCAGTAGCCTCCTCAGTGTCATCATCTCCAACCATAGGTAACTCTGCAGCAGTGCGAGAGTCAACCTCAAACTCAACAGTCTCCTCAGGATCACCAACAGTCTGATCCTCACAGAAAATAGCATCACGGCTACGTACAAGCTTCTTCTCAACTGGATCAAAGAACCTGTACCCAAACTCTCCACTGTGTAAGACCCCCCTCCCAAATCGGCAGTCCGACCGGGAGATCTTATCGTACACCACCCTTTTAGCACGACGCTGAAGCGATCCCGAAGGGTGGAGGTACTAGCTTCTCCAACCCCTTTCCTTGAACACTCTGTTGTCACACCTAGGGGTGGTGTTAAGCGAAGGTCACTACACACCAACAGAGTAGGGAAGCAGTATTCTAGCGGAAGATATCATCAGAGAGTGTATATTATAGTACTTAGCGGAAGACGTCATCAAAGAGTGCACTTTATAGCACTTAGCGGAAGACGTAGTTTTATCACAGAAATCACAATTTCAAGACCTGTAAATAATATACATATCTCTGCCGCATAAAATCCTAACTATCAAGGATTTATTATCATTATATATATATACCCTGGATAGGGCACAACAAAAGGAGATGCGGCTTAACAAACTTATACCTGACGTAGCCTGCTCTGTGGCTTCATCCACACATAGATGTTGTCACTCATCCGCACCTGTCACCTGTGCCAAAGACAAGTTATTAGAACCACGAACAGAATCCAACCCCTACTAGCAAGCAAACATAATATAACATTTATAAGGAAGGGGATATATGGACTCTTATTGGGCCAAGGCAGCCTTCCCACGACCACTGCCTACGTACTCCGTATCATCCTGCATACGGTCTCAGACCCACGTAGTTCTATAAGTTTCGCACGGGTTGCCCTCCCAGACCGTCCATCGTGCGGGTTGCCTTAAAGTAAAACTCATAGGCCATCCGACATTCTCACAAGGCACATTTTATATTCCCGTAGGAATAATTCTCGAAGGCAGAATATATTCCTGTAGGAATATTTCCTGAAGGCACAATATATTCCCGTAGGAATATTTCCCGAAGGCACAATGTATTCCCGTAGGAATATTTCCCGAAGGCACAATATATTCCCGTAGGAATATTTCCCGAAGGCACAATGTATTTCCGTAGGAATATTTCCCGAAGGCACAATATATTCCCGTAGGAATATTTTCCGAAGGCAAAATATATTCCCGTAGGAATATTTCCCGAAGGCAAAATATATTCCCGTAGGAATATTTTCCGAAGGCACAAGTATTCCCGTAGGAATTCTTCTCGAAGGCACAATATATTTCCGTAGGAATATTTCCCGAAGGCACAATATATTCTGAAGGCACATTTTCTTGGAATAACATTTACTTCTCAATGCGACTTGTAATTCCATTCAAGATTCAAAATGAAAGGAGAGAGTGACATCAAGCCCACAGGATATAAAGCCCAAGTTAATAATAATATCCAGGCTCTCCATTCACTTACGATTTCAAAAGCAATACTTTGGTTCTCCCAAAGCCTGACTTAAGACTTGCAAAGGGAAATCTGAATATGTGATTATATACCTTTGGCCAGCCTTTAACCTTAAGAGTGGGTCAACCATCATTAATCATCTTTTGAGAAGATATATATGAGAGTGAGGGGGAGAGAAGGAGAGAAATGAACATATAGAAGCATATCCATGCTAAATAGAAATACCTTTTTCTGATCTTAGACCATATTTATAAAGATCTGACAAGGACATGTGAATTGGTATTCATGTCCAGGAAGCATCAAACCAAGTTCATAACCATTCCCTCATCAACCCCATGTTTCAACCACCGACCCACCAAAGATAACACCCTTATTAGAAATAGCATATGGTCGATATCGGAGACAGTATCGAGCCCATTCAAGGGTTGTTATTGCATAAACTCTATCGCAGAAAGAGATGGAGAGAGAGAGAGAGAGAGAGAGAGTTGCAAATCATACATAAATAATGATGGCATGGGTTGCACAAGCTTCAAACCCATGACACCCACCAAGCTTGAAATTTCTTGTGCTCAGCCCATATCGCAAAGAGAGGAGAATAAATCTAAGAGTATCAACCAAGGAACTGTTCAAGTATGCATAACTCAGCCCAAATAGAGTTTCGAGTGTGAACTAGGACCCATGAACCCCAATTCTCCATTCATGCCCTGGTATAAATAATTTATTAAGTAGTGGTGATACTAATAAAGTGACTTCATATAATGGTCCACAGGTAAGGCCTTGTCATGCCCAAGACAAGCCATAAACTTTATCCGAAATCAATCAATCATATTTTAAGAACCAAGGTTTAAGAAGCTCTTTAGAATCTTAAGGATGGGGGTTGGCTACGACAGAACCTATGAACTCAAACAAAATTTGGCTTGAGCAATCATGAACATCTCCTGTGTATATGAAGGAGGAGGATTTACATTACATCCTCATAATATATAATATGATATGACCTCCAATATCAGTGAATAGCAGGAGTCCTCCCAAGGATCAACTCCAATATCAGTGAGTCGCACAGATACGACATGGTGAAGGATATAGTGGGGATGAAAGAGAGAGAGAGAGTGAGAGTTTTAAATTTTTATTTATCCTTCCCATTTTATTTTATTTTTTCATTTTCCGTGAGAGAGGGGAGGGCTTATCCATACTCCAAATCTCCCATCCGCAACCCATCAGATATTCGTGCCGAATTGATCAAGGTAGAGCTTACCAGAAATTTGGAGGAGGAGAGAAGTGGGTGAGGGGAAAGGAGCCATCGCTATGAAAAGCTTGAGGGAGAGGGGGTGAGGTGCTGCCCGGAGTACCATACCAGCCCCATTTTATAGCCATGGATGACCAATCAGCTACCCCTCCAAACAAAAATTCATGTGTTTTATGCCCATAACTAGTTTTTTGCCTTGCCAAGCATACATTCCTTGATAATGGCATTTTGACCAAGCTCACCGGATCAAGTTTTCTACTCAAGTCTGAAAACTGAAGCAAACAACAACAACACTTGATTCATTGACTGGGTGCTCAAACTACAGGTCAAACTCACAACAAGCCTTTACTCAAGTAATGAATCCATAAGTCATCATTAATGCTTGGTGATGGGAAACAACTGAGAATAGAAGGAAGTGGATTAGTTCCGGTAGAAACAAAATAGTGAAACATGCAACTCATCCACGACGTATATTATGCTCCAAATCTGTCACAAAATATTCAAGGAAGAAGAGGAGGAAGAAAGACATATCAGGCGTGCAACGACACAGGCCCGACTCGTCTACACGAGATCCAGCGGGACCCAGCCAGGCAGCTACCGGGCTGCAGCCCAAGCACCCCAAAGCCTCTCGGCGCCACTATTTCTCAGCAACGGCGCATTGTTGAGGCCGGGTCTTGAACCCGCAACCTCAGCTCAATTGGTGATTAGGAGTGGTTTAAAAACTCCTTATCAAGGAGGTTGCGGGTTCAAGACCCGGCCTCAACAATGCGCCGTTGCTGAGAAATAGTGGCGTCGAGAGGCTTTGGGGTGCTTGGGCTGCAGCCCGGTAGCTGCCTGGCTGGGTCCCGCTGGATCTCGTGTTGACGAGTCGGGCCTGGGTCGTTACAAGGCGTGCCAGAAACTACGGCGCAGGGACTTGTAGGGAGTAGCTATCCTCAAAATGCTCATAATAATAAAACTCTAAGCCTATAGGTCCATTGATGTAACTTCCTCAATAGAAACCTTACCAGCATGAATTTATAACAGCCGACCAAATCCCCACAAAGAGGTGCCAATTCCAGAAGATGGCGAAGTGGGGGAAAGAAGAGAGAATTTCCAATCATTGTTGCTTCCATTTGGTTAGAAACTTTCAAAGAGGGATACAAGTTAAATCTCAAACCATAAATGAAAACTTCACGCACAGCAGCCCAATTTTATCAAAACTCCTTACCAATTGAAGAGAGAGAGAGACAAGCTTCCCATTCCATTTCATTTTATATGAAGCAGAGAGAGTGAAAAGCTCTCAATTTCAAGTTGCCCCCTTTAAATTCATTTTCAGCCACCCATTGAACTCACAATTAAAATAACTAGGAATATCATAAGGATGAGTTTAGGAAAAAGGTTTGGTTAGGGGAAAACGATTAATTGCAGAAGGCCAATGAGCACATTCTCCATTTAGAGAGCCCATTCACCTTTGGTAAGAAAGCTTGGCCATGAGATCTCAAAAGAGATCTCATGGTTCTACCATATGATTCTTGTTAGACATCGATGCTAACGGCGAACCCAACGACAACCACGACGGCGAACTCGGCGCGGAACCGTACTTAATATAAATTTTATAAATCACTTACTGTGCTGGTAGAGAGCTCCATGATACATACACATGTGATTTCCTTTCCCCTCTATAACGTAGGCAACCTTTACATGTCACTTCTTCTTCCTAAACTCAGCCCAAGACGCCATCAGGAAATGGTGGAGAATCAGATGTTTATGCCATTTTCATTCCAATTTAAGTGGAAACTGAAATTCAATCTCCCACATGGGTGAAACAAAATAATTAAAGACTTAAATGTGAGGTCGCTTGGGATTAACTTCTCAGAGTTATTTTTAACGCTTAGAATGTTAAGACCATCGCATTAGCCCAGAGGACCGGAAAAGAGGTGAAGGAGAGGTTACCGGAAACGAGAAGAGGAAGACAGGGAGAAGAGGAAGAACTTGAATCTTCCTGAACAGGAAGCCAAAGTTCTCGCCATCCAACCTTATTCCGACAGGACTTCGAAGAGGAGGATGAGGACTCGAACTCTTACTATGTGTTCTCCGTCCCCCTCTTAAGAATACCGACCCAACCCCATTTGTAGTCATGGCTGGCCAATCCGATGCCTCCAACGATGGTGGAAGTGTGGCTCACCTCCCTTGGAGAGTCTCCTTACCGATGGATCTTCCCCCAAACTCCGTCCAGGAGCGAGATCCGCTGCCCCCGGTGAGCTTCTTCTCCCGCCCACGGTTTTCCCTTCCGCCCCTGGTTTTCCGCCCAGCCTTGCTCGCTGGTTTCAGTCACTGTTCCCCGCTGGTTCTGGTTTTGGGATTTACAGAACTTTACTATTTTCTTATATCTAAGTATCTATATATATATATATATATATATATATATATTTACTTAAATATATACTCAACTTCCTATATATATGCATATATATATATATATATATATATATATATATATATATATCAAAACTCCTAAGATATGCGTGGGAAGAAAATGCGCGGTGGTGTCGTTGTGTTCGTGTATGCCATACAAAGCTAGTGAAAGCATTCGAAGTTGATTCCGAGTCCGTTTGTCCAATATTTTAAAATGACGTTGTTGTGGCGCTCGATATTACTCAAAATAGTCATTTTCTCGAAACGACATCGGATTACAACAAAAAAAGTTCTGTTGCATTTGTATCGACCATACGAGTTTAACGCAACTGACAGAAGTCGATTCGGAGCACGTACGCTCAATATTCTAAAACTGCGTCGTCGTGACGCGCTGCGGTACTCAAAACGGTCAATTTCACCAAATGATGTCGGATTGGAACGAAACGAATTCAGTTGCACTCGTATCGACCATACGAGTCTAGCGCAACTGACAGAAGTCGATTCGGAGCACGTATGCTCAATATTCTAAAATTGCATCTTCAAAACGGTCACTTTCACCAAATGACCTCGGATTGGAACGAAACGAATTCTGTTGCACTCGTATCGACCATACGAGTCTAACGCCACTGACGGAGGTTGATTCGGAGCACGTATGCTCATTATTCTAACTTTGACGTTGTGGAGAAGCACGATGCTACCCAAAACAGTCATTTTTCTAAATGATCACCTCTATGTGGTGAAGGTCGGGTCGTGATTGCCTGATGACCTGGCCTAGGTTCCTCCAAAGGTTCAACTGAACCGGCTAGACCCCTTTTCAAAGTCGGGATGTTACACACTGTAGCCGTACCCCAAGAAAATACACTGCCGAGTCTTCGAATCTAATTTCGATCTCTCGTCCCTGGGGACGTGTACAAAGGCTTTGCAGCCAAATACCCGCAAGTGACTGTAAGAGGGGTCTTTTCCATACCAGACCCTATCTGGGATATCCTCCTGCAGTGCTGAACTCGGCGAGAGGTTGATGACATGCGCTGCAGTAAGAAGAGCCTCGCCCCAAAACATCCCTGGCAGCTTCGACTCAGAAAGCATGCATCGAACTCTCTCCATCAGTGTCCTGTTCATCCTCTCAGCTACGCCATTCAACTGTGGCGTCTTCGGCGGGGTCTTCTCATGTCTGATGTCATGGTCCCTGCAGTACTCGTCAAACGGACCAATATACTCTCCCCCGTTGTCTGACCTGATGCACCTTAGCCTCTTCCCAGACTATCTCTCCACCTCAGCGTGGAATCTCCTGAAGGGATCGAGGACCTGATTTTTGGTCTTGATAGCATAGACCCAAAGCTTCCTCGAATGGTCGTTAATGAAAGTAACAAAATATGAAGCTCCTCCTCTAGTCTGGACCTTCAGAGGTCCGCAGACATCAGTGTGAACTAGCTTCAATGGCTCAGACCTCCTGGTGGACGTGTGACTGTGAAATGAAATCATGTTCTGTTTCTCAGCCATGCAGTGGTTACACCTCTCTAAGTGATCCCCAGAAATATCACTAATCAGCTTCTTCTTCGCCAGGCATCCCAAACCCTTCTGGCTAATGTGTGCCAGCCTCCTGTGTCATAAGGAAGTGGATGACTCATCCCTGATGGAGTTGGCCTGAGCAGCTTCAGGCCTCCCCTCCATGTAGTACAATCCAGAATCTCTATAGCCTCTGGCCATCACAAGCGATCCCCTGATCAGCTTCCAGAAGTCTCCTCAAAAGACACTCAGGTGTCCTTCGTCTCCAAGTCTGCCAATAAATATCAGATTGAAGCGAATATCTGGCACATGTCTAACATCCCTCAGAACCAGTAGGGCACCAGTACTCGTCTTCAAGTGCATGTCTCCACGCCCAAGCACCTTGGATATATCCCCATTGCCCATCCTCAATACCTCACAGTCATGAGTGGTGTAGGTGGAAAATAACTCCCTGTTGTGGGATACATGCGCAGAGGCTCCAGAATCAACGATCCAGCATCGGTCGTAACATGCAAGTGCATCAGTGACGTCATCGCCAACAATGATGACGTCGTCGTCCTCAGTCGAAATTGTGGCTGTCGTGTGACCCTCATCCTTGCCCTCAGTGGCAATCCCCTTCTTCTTCTGATCGTTCTTCAATGAATAGCAAAACTTCTTGATGTGAGTCTTCTTATGGCAGTAGTGGCATTCCATGTTCTGATAACGTGACTTCGACTTGCCCCTACTCTGACTCCTGCCCTCCTTCCTTCCTCGGCTCTTACTCCTTCCTCTCCCCCTGGGCTCAGCAAAGAGAACGTCAGCTCGTGAAGAAGAGCCTGGAGTCTCCTGAGACTTTCGTCTCACCTCCTCATTCAAGATCCCACTCTTGGCGATCTCCATGGTAACAATCCCCTGGGGGGGAAGAATTGATCAGAGAAACTCTGACCATCTCCCACGAGTCTGGAAGTGGCTTGAGTAGCCACAATGCATTCACGTTATCTTCAAAAGTCACCTTCATGGCAGTCAGACGATATATAATCACCTGGAACTCGTTGACATGATCCAAAATAGGTGAGCCCTCTCGGTATCTGAACTCTCCAAGCTTCTTCAGCAGATAAAGCTTGTTGATGTCCGTGCTCTTGGCATACAGGGTCTCAAGAGTCTTCCACAGTACCTTTGCATCAGTGATGCTAGCCACATGATTGTAGACGTTCGACTCCACGAACCGTCTGATAAACCCACACAGCTTTCGATGCTCCACCTTCCATTTCACCGGATCCGTGTCCTTTGGCATCTCCTCAAAGACAGGAGCATGCCAACTGTAACAGCCCTGGCCCGACCCCCCAAACCGAGGCTTTAATGGGACCCGACAGGCACTGTTAGACGCCTGGCCACCTATGTCCAGGACGCCCGGGCTGTAGCCCGCTTAGTAACACCCCAACCAATCCCTATAGCCTGTTTCTCAGCTACAGTAGGGTGTTGGAGGCGGGGATCGAAGACCCGACCTCCCTTGATAAGAACCTCTTCAAACAGGTCTCATCACCAACTGAGCTTTTGGTTGCACTTTTTTGTAACAGCCCTGGCCCGACCCCCCCAAACTGAGGCTTTAATGGGACCCGACAGGCACTGTTAGACGCCTGGCCACCTATGTCCAGGACCCCCGGGCTGCAGCCCGCTTAGTAACACCCCAACCAATCCCTATAGCATGTTTCTCAGCTACAGTAGGGTGTTGGAGGCGGGGATCGAAGACCCGACCTCCCTTGATAAGAACCTCTTCAAACAGGTCTCATCACCTTTTAAGAGGTTGCAACTTATTTTGCCAAAAACACCTTTCAAGGAATTTCTAATTTAAAAACTAGCAAATAAAATCACGGGTTGCACCTAGCACGCCCGGTGGTTTTTATCGCCTCGGATGGGAACCACACCCAACACCTCTCTCTCTCCCAACAAGAGCAAACAAATCTAGGTCTTGCGGGGGCGTCGAAGAAGCCGGAACAACGGAGAGATTTTTGTGTTTGGGTCCCGGTTATATCCGGGAGTAGTTGAAGATTAAACTCTTTTATGTGAGACACAGCTCATTTTTCATCTATACAACTCTTTTAACTAAGATATATATATCTTTACACACAGCGCAATTTGATTGATTCCAAATTTTTCTCTTATCAGGGCACAAAAATTCCGCAGACAACCTCGACGAAGCCGGAACGATGAATGCATTCGAGTGTGTGTAAACCTGGAGAAAATGCGGCGAAGAGAGGAGGAATAACAGCTAGCATTAATGACAAGAAGGAAGAAGCTGGGAAGAATTTTGGGAGCTCATTGGCGAAGCGGGTTTATTTAAAATCCAAACTTTTTGAAGTCGTTTTCAAAACTAGAGGTGGGGCCCGCTCAAAAAAAAGGTAAAATCATTAAATAAGTCCCTCAAGTTATCCTACTTTATGAAATCAGTCCCTCAAATTATAAAAGTAAGAAATCAGTCCCTAACTTTAACAAAATAATGAAATCAGTCCTAGTTAACGGAAAGTACTAATGGAAAATAATTTATTTGATGATATATAGGTCTAAAAATTAACAAAATAGCGTCATTTGACGTTAAATTTTCTAAATAACTTCATTTGATGTTATATGATATATTTTTATATGACAAATTTTTATATGCACTTATAAATCGCGTCCTCGCATTACATCTCCATATGATACACTTTTATATTTCATGTTTTTCATGGGGTTACACTGAATATAATTTTCGCGTCCGCCACTGCTGCCCAACTAAGCTTTACAGAAAAATATTGTATCTTCATTGATTTCCATAGACAGAAACTGAACATAAACTAAATGGAAGTATCTGATCTAGAGGGCTTTTGTGCGAAATTGAGGGGGATCGTCGAGCAGGGAAGAGTTTTCTGTGAGCTCGAGGAGGTCGTCGAGCAGGGAGGAAGAACATGAAAGATGGCCGCCTTCGAGCAGGATCGTCGAGACCGAGCTCTGCATTATGTAAGTTTATGACTATGATATTTAAAAATGTTAATTATTCTAAATTTATATTTTCTGTTATTGTATTTCTGTCATTATAAAAAAAACTATTTCATTTGCATATTATTTCAAAATATAAAAAATAGAAATTATAAAATATAAATTGTCATATATTAAGGCTTTATTTGACGCAGCGTTTGGAGGCGGCGTTTGCGGCAAACGCCGCAGCAAGGCGGGTAACCAAATGCCCGGCGATGACGTTTGCCGCATCTCCTCCCGCCGCGCCTGAGAAATGGAGCGGAACGCTCCATTTCGAGTTGCGGCCTCCCCCCTCCGGTTCCAACAGCCGTCTCCTTCCGCCGCCGGAGCAAAACGCCGCGCCAAATGAAGCCTAAAAGTTTATATTCAACAACACTAAAAATATATTTTAATTGTAACTGAAATGCTATTTAGAATATTTATCATAACATCATGTTATTTTGTTAATTTATGAGTCAATTTATCATCATTTAAATTACTTTCCGTTTGCATTTGCCGTTCACACGAGGACTGATTTCAACATTTCATTAAAGTTGAGGACTGATTTCAAACAAATGAGAGTTGAGGGACTTATTTCATAAAGGAGGATGACTTTAGGGACTGATTTATGAATTTTAACATTTCTGATTTCTCCCTTTTCTAGTTTCACACCATTCATCGCTATAAGTATCATCTTACTCCGGCTGCCTTCAACTCAAAATTAATCGCGACTATTCATCAATCATCAGCCATGAAAATTTCTCCGTCAGTAAACATCCTCCACCAAACCCGCATTTCTCCGTCGGCATCTGCCGACGGGAAGCCCCGGCAGCCTCTCCCCCTCATCCATTTCGACTTGCTCTGGCTTAACTACGGCCCAGTGGAACGCCTCTTCTTCTACAACTACCCACACCCTACCTCCCACTTCCTCAACTCCCACCTCCCCATATTCAAGTCCTCCCTCTCCATCGCCCTCTCCACCTTCTACCCCCTCGCTGCGACCGTCCGCCGCCGATCGGACGGTCACTTCGAGATCTCCCCCTCCGACAACGATTCCGTCTCGCTCACCGTCTCTGAATACGTCGGAGACGCCGCCGACTTCATCGAGATCTCCGGAGACCACGCCCGGCCGATTGAGAAACTACTCCCGCTCGTACCATGTCTTCCAAGATCCCGCGACGTGCAACCGCTGCTCGCTATTCAGGTCACTCTGTTTCCGAACCACGGCCTTTCCGTCGCGCTCACGGTGCACCACACAGCCTGTGACGGGTTCAGCTCGATGCAGTTCGTTAAGCTTTGGGCTACTCTCGCTTTCCGGCCTGAGTCTGTTACCCAGCTGCCGACTCCGGTCATGGACCGGTCGGTGATTCCCGATACACGGAATCTGACCGATCAGATGGAGAAGGCGGTGTGCGATGAAAAAGCGGAGGAGAAGACCGTGAAGTCGCGGATCTCAAGCGCGGTCTACGGAGAAACGTTCACGCTCTCTGCGCCGGAGATCGGGCGTTTCAAGAAGCTGGTGATGGGCAGAGCAGCGGAGAAGGGGATACCGCGTTTCCACTGTTCTTCTTTCGTGATCTCCTGCGCTTACTCATGGATCTGCCTGCTGAAAACCTGCTGCATAACTGACGGAGACGGAGCGGCTCACTTTGCCTTCGCCGTTGACTGGCGTCGGAGAATCCAGCCGCGGATCCCGGAGAACTATTACGGGAACTGCCTCAGCGGGTGCTTTGTGAAGGCAAAGGCGGATGAGCTTTTGGGAAGCGATGGCATCGTGGTGGCGTGTGCGGCGATAGGGAAGGCGATTGAGGAGATGGGAGACGATGTGGAGCAGAGCTTGGATCGGCTGGTGGAAAGGCTGGGGGAAGTGGCGGCGTGGAAGCCGTTGTCGCTGTCGGGATCTCCGAAGCTGGGGGTTTATGGGATCGAATTTGGTTGGGGAAAGCCGATTAAGGTGGAGGTGATCTCGACGAGGGAGACGGGCGCCATGGCCGTCGCCGAGAGCCGGGCTGGGGACGGAGGGATAGAGTTTGGAGTTATTCTACCTGAAGACGAATTGAAAACTTTTGCCCACCATTTTGCCGCCGGCATGGACTGGTGACTGGGCCTGCAGCCGGAAGATATCTTTTTATTAAAATTTCGTCGCCATGACTAGGATTCTCTTCTTGCTCTGCTCTTTTCGTGGGCCGAGGCCGAACCGAGTAGAGTCCGTTAATTCACCACCTTGGCCTCTCGCACGGATTTGGTCTCCCCAGTAATTTGTTTTTTTTTTTTAATTATAAATACGCTTATTAGAGTTAATGATGGTTAAGGATTGGAAAGATCATTAACATTTATTATTAAAATTGGAAATGATAGAAATCTAAAATTACATTGGAATTATTAAAATTGGAAATAAATCCGGGTTTTCTATTCACATTTCATCGGGATGACAATGCTGCATTGTTTGTGTTACAAATAGCAAAACATGTGCTTTGTATATATTCACTTGAGGAAAAAATGGAGACCAATGAGTCTTACATATAGGAGAGAAGAGGAGGGAGGAAACCACACTAGGCAATGTGGGACTAATCCAGAAATAATAAAATACAATAATATATACATTTAACACGCCCTCTCAAACTCAAGGTGGATCATGAACCGAGAGTTTGCTAATGAGATATCTGAATCTTGCAGCTGTGAGAGACTTGGTGAGGAAGTCCGCAATTTGTTCTTCAGATGCAATGAAGGGTAGAGAAATAGTGTTTGCGAGGAATTCCTGGCGAGTGAAGTGACAATCAATCTCAATGTGCTTTGTCTGTTCATGGAACACCGGATTGGAGGCAATTTGAATGGCACTTCGATTGTCACAAAATAGAGGAGTGGGTCATGTTATCTGCACACCAAGATCGTGCAGAAGACGGCGGAGCCAGATGATTTCAGCTGTGGTGGAGGCCATGGCACGATACTCAGCCTCCGTGCTGGAGCGTGCAATGGATTCTTGTTTCTTACTACGCCAGGAAATCAGAGAGTCGCCCAGGAAAATGCAAAAATCGGTAGTGGAGCGACGAGTCGTAACATCCCCCGCCCAATCAGCATCCGAAAATGCTCGGAGGGTGAGGGGAGAAGTTGCAGAGAGAAATAGCGAGCGGTTGACGGAGGTGCGAAGATAGCGGAGAATCCGGAGGACCGCGGCGTAGTGAGCTGAGCGGGGAGCTTGAACAAACTGGCTGACAAAGCTAACAGCGTAGGCAATGTCAGGCCTTATCATAGTGAGATAGACCAGCATCCCGACAAGGCGCCGATAGCGGGAGGCATCTGATAGTGGTTCGCCATCTGTTGGGAGGAGTTTCAGATTGAGCTCTATGGGGGTGTCAGCAGTGCGGTTGTCAGTGAGAGCAGGAACTGAGAGAATATCAGAGATGTATTTTTGCTGAGAGACCAGGATGCCGCGTTTGGAGCGGGAAATTTCTAACCCCAGAAAGTATCGAAGGGGGCCCATGTCCTTCATCTCGAACTGACTGCGGAGGTGCTGTTGAAGAGAAGCAATGGTGACATGGTCATCGCCAGTGAGAATCATATCGTCCACATATAAGAGAAGTATGGCGCATCCCTGAGCGGAGGTGCGAGTAAACATGGCATGATCCGTTTGTCGTTCAATGAAGCCAGCCTTTAGAACAGTAGTGCGGAAACGCTCAAACCAGGCACGAGGGCCTGTTTGAGACCATAGAGGGCCCGACGGAGGTGGCAGACGTGGCCAGGGGGAACAGAGAGACACGGAGGAGGGGCCATGTATACCACTTCTGTGAGATCGCCGTGCAAAAAGGCATTGGTGACATCCATCTGATGGAGGGGCCAGTTTCGGGCAGCAGCGACTGCAAGTAAGGTGCGAACAGTTGTCATCCGGGCAACTGGGGCAAAGGTCTCATCGTAGTCAATCCCATGTTCCTGAGAAAACCCGCGAGCAACTAAACGGGCTTTGTGTCGCTCAATGGAGCCGTCCGGGCGAGTCTTAATTTTGAATATCCATTTGCAGCTGACAGGGGTGATGCCAGGAGGACAGGGGACGAGGTCCCAGGTGTGAGTTCTGCGGAAGGCCTGAAGTTCAACTGCCATGGCCTGCTGCCATTCGGGTTTTCCAACTGCCTCTTGGTATGACTGGGGCTCCCAATGGGAGTGGAGAGCCGTGAGGAAGGCTTGAAAAGCCGGGGAATAGGAGGTAGCAGTGATGAGAGCAGAAGAGGTAGACCTGTCAGGGCTTGGGTCGTAGCGAGCAGGCGGGTTGCGATTGCGAGCAGGGTTGCGCCGAGGAAGAGCAGGATCCACGGGTGCAAAGGCGGACGGAGCGTCAGACATAGCCGTATCAGAGGGAGCAGGAGCGGAAGGGGGAGCAGGATCCACGGGTGTAGAGGCGGACGGAGCGTCAGACGTAGCCGTATCAGATGGAGCAGGAGCGGTAGGAGGGACTGTGGGAGGCGGAGTAGGAGTCGAGGTTGAGGGCGGATCTGCGGTCGGAGGACGGGCTGGTAACAATATAGGATGGATAATGGGAGTCCTGGGACGAGTTGGAATAGGAGGGAGTAGCGGAAGAGAAATGGGTGGCGAAGCGGAGGGTTGGGCGGGAAGAGTTGATGGTGTGCAGGAGAAAAACATCTCATGTTCAACGAAGGAGACATGTCGAGAGATGTGAATGCGACGAGACACCGGATCGTAGCACCGATAGCCCTTGTGGTGAGGGCTAAGGCCTAGGTGAACACAACGGGACGAGCGAGCAGAGAGTTTATTGCGTTCAGTGGCGGGAAGGAGAACAAAACAGGTGCACCCAAATGTACGGAGAGGGGCATAGGTTGGTGGACGGCAGTATAGTCGTTCATAGGGAGTTACTCCAGATATGGCCGAGGAGGGAGTGATGTTGATGAGGTGAACAGCGGTGAGGACAGCTTCGGCCCAGAAGGAATGAGGAGCGGATGCGGAGATGAGAAGTGCACGAGCGGTTTCGATGATGTGACGATGTTTACGTTCAGCGACCCCATTTTGTTCATGGGTATGTGGGCAAGACTGTTGATGGATGGTGCCATGAGATTGTAGGATGTCGCGCATCGTGGAGGAGAGAAATTCCTGAGCACAGTCGGATCGAAAAATCCTAATCTGACACTCAAACTGAGTGTGAAGCATTGCTGTGAACATGCGGTACACATCAGGTATGTCAGAGAGATTGCGAAAGAGATAAACCCAAACACAACGAGAGAAATCATCAATAAAACTAACATAGTACAAATATCCAGAATGTGAAGCAATTGGGGCAGGTCCCCAAATATCAGAGTGAACTAAGTCAAAAGGGGCTGTGGTGTGAGAAGCACTACTTGAGAATGGTAGAGCAAGGTGCTTGGACAAACGACAGCCAGTACATATAGAAAGGGGGGAAAAGAGACACGACCCAAAGCTCCAGAGCGGATAACACTTCGAAGTCGATCAGTAGACAAATGTCCTAAACGTCTGTGCCACAAGTTGACATCAGATATAACAGAAAGGGCAGAAGCTGATGAAGATGATGAGGGGGGAACGTGGAGATACTCCATCTGATACAGGCCACCAGTCCTACGGCCCTGTCCAATCCTCTGAGCCGTCCGTGAATCCTGCACAACACAATCAGAGGAAGAGAATGTGACAGTTAGTCCGAGATCGCAAAGAGAGCTAACAGAGATAAGGTTCATGTGTAGCCGAGGAGCATGGTGAACGTTGGAGAGGGTAAGTCGACTAGTAGGGGCAGAGGTCGGGGTGATGGAGTCAGATCGCAGAATAGGGACAGAGCCCCCATCAGCAGTGGTGACTTGAAGGGTCGTGGGGGTGGAAGTGCAGTTGGTCAGTATGTTGGAATCGGAGGTGAGATGGCAGGAGGCCCCGGAGTCGAAATACCAAGGTGTAGTTGGAGTAACCCGAACAACAGTATTGCCAGAAGCGGCTGACATGATGTGGACTGCAGAGGTGGCAGGTTGGAGCATAGGTGACCAAAATAACTCCTCTAGACGTTGTATTCGATCTTCGACAGCAGTTGCAGCAGGTATAGGATGAGAAGGAGAGACAGCCATGGATCTGGGCTGACTGGCGGACAGGTCAGAGAGGCCGGGCGGTAGGTCTTTGGCGACCTGGGCAATCTGGACGAACTGGAGTTTGCGAACTGGATTGGGCGGCTTGTGGTCTGGGCAGATCGATGAGCAGGCGGACTGAGCTTGGCGAACAGGAGGTCGCGAGCGAGATCGCTGGCGGACTGAGCTGGAGATCGCAGGGGTCACTGACAGGAGCTCGAGCGGTCTTAGCAAGGCGCGGGAGGCGCGGGAGGCGCAGCGGACAGGCAATCAGGTCGTTGCGGATAGGACGAGATCGCGGCAGTCTGGAGCAGGGCGCAGCGGACAGAACGTGAGGTGCAGGTTGCCGTGGAGCAGATGTCGCGTGGCTAGAGCTGTTGAGAGCAGGTCGCAGCTAGGGCTAGAGCAGGTTGCCGGAATCAGGAGTTCGCACGGGCTGAGAATGGAGTTCGCCAGGAGCAAGAGATCGCACGAGCTGGAAGTCGCACGGGCTGGAGTGCAGTTGAGCTGGAGGTCGCACGGTTTGATGATGCGCTGCGTTGGTTCAGGATCTGGTCGCGCGGCAGGAGGTCGCGGCGAGCAAGTTTGCGGACTGAGGATCGCGGCGGCGGGCTGGTGAGCTCGAGGAGATCGGCAGACACGTCTGGCGAACTGGCGAGCTCGAGGAGATCGGGAGAACTTCGAACTGGCGAACTGGTGAACTGGTGAGCTCGAGCAGATCACGGTTGGCGAGCGGGCAAGCTCGAGGAGATTGGGAGAAGGTCGCAGGCGGGCAGGCAAGCTCGAACGGATTGGAGCGGGCAGGCGAGCTCGAACGGGCAGAGCAGATTTGCGGGCAGTGGCGAACAGGATTGCGGGCAGCGATCGAGAAAAAAAAATTAGTCAAAAACCAGCCTCTGATACCATGTTACAAATAGCAAAACATGTGCTTTGTATATATTCACTTGAGGAAAAAATGGAGACCAATGAGTCTTACATATAGGAGAGAAGAGGAGGGAGGAAACCACACTAGGCAATGTGAGACTAATCCAGAAATAATAAAATACAATAATATATACATTTAACAGTATACTTGTGGTCGTGGAAAGTGGAATATCAGCTGATAGTTATGCTTCTAATAACACTTCTCATTGTAGCGATATCGAAACGCCTTCTTCGTATTAGGGACGCTATCCAAAACTCTGAGGCCATCCGGGGATAATAAAGTGACACTTATCATACATTTTTGTGTTAGAATTACCGAATCTAGAGCAATCCCTAGGGCGCAGCGGAATAAAGAGGATCGTGTATAGAGGGGTTATACCTCCGACCATTACGACCACTTTTGGATGATCGGCTTCGACTGTAGCGCTGAGCGGAGCAACTCCGGATCTGAGCAAGTAGGGCTCGGGCAAGGTATCAGCTGGAGGAGAGCTTAGAGCAAAGCTCTGCGATCTGATGATATCGCCGGAGGAGGAGGGCTCGGGCGGAGCAGCTTGCCGCCTGATGGTGTCGCCGGAGTGAGAAGACGCAAGGCGAAAGGGGGCTAGCGGCTTCACTGTCGTTCGGCGACAGGAACGGCGACAGCAGAGGAGGTCGACGCCGGGCTGGGGTCGGCACTGCTGGAAGTCAACGAGGGCCTGGAGCTCGGCGCTTCTGGAGATCGACGAGGTTCCGTCGAGCGACAACGCCGGAGGAAGCGAGTCCGGGCGGAGCAGCGACGCCGAAGGAAGAAGAGGAGATCCCTGGTATCGCCGGAGGGAATGGAGGCGTGCGGCTCCTGCAGGAAGAATCGCCGAGCGGGAATCGCCTCTAAACCCTAAACAGCGGCTTGGGCTTCTGGAGGTGGGAGAGAACCGAATGGAGGAGTGTTATTAGATGGGTTTAACTCCTCCTATTTATATCCCAAGCCAGGGCCTCAAGCCAAACCCTAAACGATCACTGCCGTTCATCCTCCCATCTAGAGGATCTTGATCAAGTCGTAATCTGAAACAAACCACGCGTCACGCTCGTGCCTAGAGAGTCACAATTGTATACCGATCACCCTATTGGGCTCCCGCGGGTTGAATTAATTAGGAATCTAACATTCTCCCACTTGATTCAACACGGGGGAACACCTCCTATTATTTGAAATAATTAGTTTTATTTTATAGGAGTAAAATAACTATAGACTCATAGGGTGACGGTGAACAACAAAACTTTATGTATGGCCATACTAAATAAATTTAAAATAACAGTGACTCTTGGCCCGAACCTTATGTGACGTCTTCATACTTGCATAGGGCATCACCACTACATGAACTGTGGCGGTTGTACCTTATATGACGAGTACTTCCTTCCACAATCACAGTGCGATGGTTAAACCTTATCAAGTGCTTTATGTGGTGTTAATTCCTTATGAGTGGGTGCTCCCACTCTTTAATGCAATATAAATCTCTAACAAAACCATAGAGTGCACAAAGAGATGATAAACTGAAATACTGCATTAAAACAACCACAGGAGAGATAACAAAATTGTCATGACAACTTAAGCATCAAATGAGTCCACAAGTCTCATTCTTTCGACATGAGTTTTATATAACTTAGGTGGGAGCCCCTTAGTCATGGGATCTGCTACCATAAGCAGTGTGCCTATATGCTCGATGATGACTTTCCCCTCCTACATATTTTCTCTGACCACCAAAAACTTTATATCTATGTGTTTGCTGCGGCTTCCGCTTTTATTGTTCTTTGCAATGAACACTGCTGCAGCATTATCACATAGAAGCTTCATTGGCTTAGGAACTGTATCCATCACCCTAAGCCCTGATGTTGAAACCGATTTCTCGGTCTCTCGTAGAGCTCGGGGCCCTCACTGAAATGAGGGGCGGCTAGCCCTTACTGATCCCTCGAGGTGGGTGGACGGAAGATTAAGAAATTGACTAAGACCTTAGTTACAGCGAGGAGGTCCCTCCACTAACCCGGAAGATCGTTGAGCGCTTCCCCTCCTAAGCCAAAGCTGTGACTTGGGCACCTTGGAGAGCTCTGGAAACGCTAACCAAAGGAAATCTAAGGAGAGAGAAGCTGAAGAACGACCTCTCTCCAAAGGTGCCCTTAAGGTCCTATTTATAGATTTTCTGGTCTGGTCTGTAAATAACAGGATTCAGCTTTTTGATTTTACTATCCGCACCCCAAACGGGTCTGCTAACAGCCAAACTCCGCTGTTCGGAGGGGTTAAGCGTAGACCACCAGGGGTCTTCTGGTAAAAGACCATCCCAGGGACCGGCGAACCAGAGACCCTTGACCTGTTCAGCGAACACAAGTCTCGCCAAAATGCCTGGCTGGCTCGCCTACCTGACGAACTCCTTCGACTGGTTGGCTCGCCCGCCTCTATGGTTCGCCTGCCGAACCGCTCCTTAGCGGGTCGGGCTCGCCAAAATGGCTAACTGTACCCCAGAAATGGCTACTTGTACCCCAAGGTCCCGGGCTGGCCTAGCGAACTTCTTCGATCGGCTGGCTCGCCGGCCTCTATGGCTCGCCTGCTCTTCCTGGCCTCGCCCCGCCTGGGCTCGTCCATCCTGGCTCGCTCCCTTGGGCGTGCGAACCAGACACCCTTCCTGGCGAACATCGGGGTTGTACACAATCCCCGCTCTTCGCGAGGACAATTGTCCTCGCGAAGAATCGTCCAACCCCCGATATTCGCCCGCTCCCGGATGACCTGTCAGGAATCTTTGGTGGGACCCACCCTGTGGGCTATAAATATCGTCCCAAACCCCCCTTGGCGCGCGCCGTTACTTTTCTTCCTTCTTTTACTTTAGTTGCCTGAAGATGCCAATTTCCGAAGAAGCAGAGGCTCGCCTGAGGGCGATGAGAGCTGGCGGGTTACCTTCCACGACCAAGGTCCCTGCCTGGATGAACCGGCCGTCCCCCGCCCCGTCGCCGAAAGTCAAGAAGGTGAAGGCGGCTCGTCGCACCGGAGACGACTCTGTGATGCTGGACTCCTCCCCGGACGATCGCCGCCACGAGAAGGTATGAGCTATACGAACTTATGTTAATAAATTGCTCCTCATTCATTTCTACTCGCAGGATACTCTGCCGAGCGAGATCGTTGGAGAGCTTGCTGAGGGGTCTCGAAAAAGCCCGCAGGTGGACATGAACCTTACTAGGAAAAACACCACCGGTACGATCTGGATCTCGCATACCGTAATATTTCTGTCGACCATATATGACCTCCGTTACTCTTTTCTTACAGTCTCGCCCCTGAAGTCTCCGGTCTGCCAGTCGTCGCGACCTCCGTCTCCGCTTACGCCTCCTGACAAAATCATAGACAAGCCCGGATTTCAGCTCTTGACGAGCGATGAGACCGGGGGTTCTGCGCCGCCGAAGATCCTTCCTACCAACAGTGCGGCCTACCCCGCCGGATTGGGCAAATCTCTCTATCCTCACTACGGCAATGTGTTCCAGGGTCGTCCCTCGACCTCTCGCCTCCCGCTTGGTAAGTATTCTGACCTCGCCGGAAACCTGCGCGAACTCACGCGCGCCATCTGACCTCTTCGTAATATCTTACAGACAATGCTGAAAATCTGCCTACCGACTCCGAGCAGGGCGACGACGAGATGTCCCCTCTTCCGGACCAGGTGGAGGACTTCTTAGGGGATCCGCGAGACCCCGAGAGGTTGAAGCAGCGAACCGCGGAGTTGCTGAGGAAACATGGGAGGATGCTGATGGATCTCAGCATGCAGGCGAGGCGGGACCGAGAAGCCGCCGAGGACAGGCATGCTATTTTAATGGAAGAATGTGCGAGGCTCCGGCAGGCGAGACAGCGTGACCAGGATGAGGGTGCCACGACGCCGGAGGTTCATATATCTAGGATGAGAGACTACGCCTTACTCACGGACAGGGAGGGTCGTTTGGCGGAGGAATATTATAATTCTAGGGTACCGCTGAGGTCCGGGTCGCGTGGTGGGGGCCGGTGGAAATGGCTACCCCATGATTCTCGCTAATCGCTGTGCTATGGAATTATGTGTAACTGGTGTCGTTGTTTTTCTTTGAACGATCTATGTTTCGTGGCTCGCGTAATTGCCACAGATGCTGTCTTGTCTGACAATCACTATATATTTTTTCTATGGTTTCTCACTCGCTCTATAGATCTGTATTAATTGTTATATTGTGCTCGCGAAGACTCTCCATTCTCGCTAGGTGTATCTCGCAAGTAATGTTCATACTAACCTTGCCGGTCCATCTCGCCCATGGCCATGATGTGATGTTTTAACTGCTACCTGCGCTCGCCGACGCTTGGACTTCTTCCCGCCCTTTTGCTTTGGCTATAAATAGGCGGTTTTAACTGAGCCAACCACCGCATTTACTCTCGACCTTCTTCTTCCTCTGCTTTAGAGCTCTCGCTCCTTCTTGTTTTTGCATTTCATCCTTTCTCGCAGGTGCTTAAGATGGGTGGTGACGTAGAGTCGGAGGGTCGGCGAAGGGTCGCGAAGGCCTTTGCCGAGCATAGCTTCTTTACTTGCAATCTGACCGATGAGGAGTACTTCAGCGCGGTCGCTGACTACGTCACCCCCCCCCCCCCCCTCGTTTGAGGAACGCCGCCCTAGCGAGGACGACGTGATCAACGACCCGTTGGTCGACGAGTTGGCCATCCCTACCGCCCATTTTGCGGTCGGTTTGCGCCTCCCCTTGTGGCCGGAAGTCCGCCAGGTAATAATCACTCTCGCTTATTTCCCGTTTTTCTTTTGCCACTCGAGTTCCGCTCACCGTGTAGACTAATCTTGTTCTCGCTGCTCATTAGATGCTCAAACACTATGGGCTGGTTCCCGGCCAGCTCACTCCCAATGTCATGGCGGTGGTCACCGCCTTCGCCTACTACCTTCGCGAGGAGCGTATCGAGTTTAGCCTCCCGGTCTTCCGGAAGCTGTTCTCTTTCCGCGCCTACAAAGATGGGACAGCCTACTTCGTGGGCACGGGTCCGAAGGTGGTCGAGACCGTCAACAATGCCCACTTCTGGGCCCAAAAGTTCGTCGTCGTCAAGGGGAATTTCGGTAACATTCCCCTCTCGCCCGTTCAACATAGCGAGACGACCTACCGGCCCACCGCCCTTGGCGGCCATGACGCCCTCCTCCATCAGTTCTTCTGCAAGAAGAACTTCAAAGTCGTCTACCTCCGCCGTAACTTAGATTCGCTACCTCCAGTCCTCGCCGGAGAAGGTAAAGATCTCGCCCAACACCTTTCTTTATTCGCCACCATATCGTACTTATCCGAACCATTGTTTGTTTCTAGGCGAGCGAGATCTGCCCCTTCATCCCCCTTATGCGAGCACCCGGAAAACCGACGCTACCATGGCTCTCGCTACCATGGGGCAGAAGCTTGCCGAGGCGTCGTCACTCCGGCCGAGCCCTCTTCTCGCAAGAGATCGGAGGCTTCTAGTAATGCTGCCCCCTCGAAATCTCCGCCCAAGAAGAAGAGCAAGAAGAGCACGGTCTCGTTCGCTCCTTCGAAGGGTAAGGAATCTCGCGAGGCCGGCTTCGACGAGTTTGACCTTACCGGCCTCTCGGGGGGCGAGGACGAAGAGCCCTGCCAGGAGGCGGTCAGGACCTCTGTCCTTCCCATCCCAAGGAACCACTACAACTTTGGCCTCGGCCAGAGGCGTCGGGACGAGACTGGTGAGCCCCTCGTCACCTGGAAATCGGAGACCAACAGGGTGGATATCTCCTCCATCCTCCCCTCTTGGGTGGAGAAGGAGACCGTCAGCGGTCATGCCTTCGACCTCGCGTTCGCTCTTTACGGTCGCGAGGATGCGGGGTCTTATAAGGATGAGACCGCGAGGACCCTTGCTTACGAGAGTGCGAGGTCCCAGCTGCGCTCTGCCGAGCTCGCCCACATGACGGGGAGGCGTTGCTTACAGCTGGAGCTTCAGAATGTGGAGCTCGCGAGGGCCTATCAGGGGGATCTTGCCGAGATTACGCAGCTGAAGGAGAAGCTGCTCGCCGCGGAGGGCAGTGTGGTGAGTCATCTAGACCTCTATCTTCTTTTCCCCTGGCCGTTTCGTCTTTCTAATTGAACTTATTCGCAGGATGTCGCTGCTGTCGGGAGAGCCAACGCTCGCATCGAGGATCTGGAGGGCGAGGTCGCTGGGCTGAAGGCCCTAAACTGCGACCTCACTCGCGTCGTTGTTCCCCCCTCACCTCGCCATTTAAAAGAAGACCGGCGAGCGCGAGATGAAGAAATCCGCGTGGGATCCATAGAGTCAGCTCGCTACATCTTTTCGGTGGTGAAGGCGATCGGCCTCTTAGCTGATGATGCGGTCGACATGACTCTGGAGGATGTCGTCCCGGAGCTCTTCCTCCCCCTTCCACCCGTGAAGGACAGTGATGACGAAGGAAGCTCTGCGGGTGATTCCTGAAGCTCGCCGCTATTCTTTTTGCGCTGTAATTATCATCGGCGAGATCACCGAAGATTGTAACCGAACCATGAAATGAATGCGAATTTTGCTTTGCTCATTCTTTTCCTCTTGTAATTTTCATGCGTTGAATGTTTCGCTTTTGCTTATCTCGGTATCCGCCTTCGCGGAGGCTATTCTCGCGATGATTATTCTCGTGCCATGCGATATTGAATAGATAGGTATAGGCTACTTTGGTCGCTCGGGCCTTTCGCGTAATTTCTCTAGGTTTCGCAAGGCATTTTCTTTTTCTTGGCGAGAGCTCGCCTCTTACCTGGTGCCGGCAACCTTCCTGCCGAGGACCGGTTGTTCTGGATCGCATAAGACTGATTCTTGCCACTCGCATGGTGTGAAATTTCTCTTTGTCGAGCGGATCTGTCCGCCGAGCGAGACGGCACCTTCCAGTATAAAGACCTGTCATCCTTGCCAGCCTCTCCAGAGATCAACCTGAACCCCCCGTCTAGGTGAGAGCCCGGGAGCGGAATCGATCTGGGGCATTCCAACACCAACACATCCAACCTCGCCAGCCTCTCCAGAGATCAACCTGAACCCCCCGTCTAGGTGAGAGCCCGAGAGCGGAATCGATCTGGGGCATTCCAGCGCCAACTTATCCAACCTTGCCAGCCTCTCCAGAGATCAACATGAACCCCCCGTCTAGGTGAGAGCCCGGGAGCGGAATCGATCTGGGGCATTCCAGCGCCAACATATCCAACCTTGCCAGCCTCTCCAGAGATCAACCTGAACCCCCCGTCTAGGTGAGATCCCGGGAGCGGAATCGATCTGGGGCATTCCAGCACCAACACATGCAACCTCGCCAGCCTCTCCAGAGATCAACCTGAACCCCCCGTCTAGGTGAGAGCCCGGGAGCGGAATCGATCTGGGGCATTCCAGCGCCAACATATCCAACCTTGCCATCCTCTCCAGAGATCAACCTGAACCCCCCGTCTAGGTGAGAGCCCGGGAGCGGAATCGATCTGGGGCATTCCAGCGCCAACATATCCAACCTTTGTCACGCCGGCACGGCAGTGGTTACGAGCATTATAAAAGAGGAGTAAGATATTCAGTAAATAATACAATAAAGCTTTTAAGGGTAAAATCGTTTTAGATCATCCCCACTCCTGGCTCGGTCGAGGGGTACCCCCTCCACATCCTGGAGGTGATACCCCCCCCCCCCCCGACTTGAGCACCTCGCTTACAATATATGGACCCTCCCAGTTGGGGTTAAGCTTACCCACCGCGGCCCCTCTGCCGGCCGCATCGACCTTCTTCAGGACCAGGTCCCCTTTCTGAAAGTGCTTTATCCGGATGTGTTTGTCAAAATATCGAACCATCCGTCGCTTGACCTCTTCCTGCCTGACGGTGGCCAAGTCCCGGAGTTCTTCCACCAGGTCTAAAGACAGCCTCTGCTCTGCATTATTATTTTCTAGCCACTCTTCATCCCCCTCGCTCGCAGCGATCACCCGGGGGGTCCTTACCTCAAACTCTATGGGGAGAACGGCCTCGGACCCATGAGAGAGCTTGAACGGAGTCTCCCCGGTGGCTGTATTCGGAGTAGTCCTCATGGCCCAGAGGACGGAGGGTAGCTGTTCCACCCAGTTCCCCCGAAGGTTCTCCACTTTCTTTTTTAATAGGTTAACGATTATTTTGTTCGCCGCCTCCACCTGCCCATTGCTCCTCGGGTGGTGGACCGATGCGAACCTGAGGTCAATGCCGAGTTGAGTGCAGAAGCCAACAAACTCTTCACTAGCAAACTGTGGCCCATTGTCCGTCACTATAGCTAGAGGGAGCCCGTGCCTGCAAATTATCTCCCCCCACACAAAATTCCTTACAACCTGAGAGGTTACCTTAGCGAGTGCTTTCACTTCTACCCACTTGGAGAAGTAGTCGATCATGACCAGCATGAACTTCCTCTGGCCGCTGGCTTGGGGGAAGGGACCGACCAGGTCCAACCCCCATATGGCGAAGGGCCAGGGAGCCGTGATGGTCTGGAGCCTTTGAGCTAGGAGGAGTTGGAGCGGAGCATAGAGCTGACACTTCAGACACTTCCTCGCGAACTCTGCCGCGTCCTAGCTGAGAGTGGGCCAGAAGTAGCCTTGCCTCAACACCCTCCCTTCCAGGGTCCGACTCCCGGAGTGACTGCCGCACTCCCCAGAGTGGATTTCTTCCAAGACTCTCGGAACCTCCTCCTCGGAGACACAATGGGCCAGGAGTCCCGAGAGAGTTTTTCTATACAGCCCTCCTGCATGCAAGGAGTAATAGGCGGACTTATACCTGAAGCGTCTCTTGTCCACGTCCTCTCTAGGGAAACTCCCGGAGGACAAGAAGGTGATGAATGGATCCATCCATGAGGCTCGTCGGTCCACCTCCATCAACTCTCCTTCTTCGATGGAGGGCCGGAAGAGCTCCGAAGCCGTCCCTCCCGCTCGGGGACCGAACTTGGCTAAGAGGTCTGCCTGGGTGCTCTCCTCCCTCGGCACGTGCTTGATGGAGAAGGTGCAGAACTGCCCGATGATCCCCTTGACCTTTTCCAGGTATAGTAGGAGGGTCGGGTCCTTCGCTTCAAACTCTCCCTTGATTTGGCATGCTACCACCATGGAGTTCGTTGAAACCTCCACGTCCTGCACCCCTAATTCTCGGGCCAGCCGAAGGCCCGCTATCACTGCCTCGTACTCAGCCTGGTTGTTGGTAATTGGGAAATGGATGTTTAAGGCTTGCTCAATCCGAGTCCCCTGAGGACTTACCAGGACCATTCCCCCTCTATAGGAGTATTTTCCCGACGCTCCGTCCACCAACATCTTCCACGCCTCTGGGGGAGGTGGCTCTTGCTCCCCTACTTCGGCTGCATAGTCGGCCATGAAGTCTGCCACCGCCTGAGCCCTGATGGACGTCCTGGGCACGAACGTGATATTGAATTCACTTAACTCTACGGACCATTTTGCCAACCTCCCTGAGTGCTCCACCCCTTCCATGATTTTACGGAGCGGGTGGTCCGTCACTACCTTGATTGAATGGGCTTGAAAGTAAGGCCGGAGCCTCCGGGCTGACACCACCAATGCGAAGGCCAACTTTTCCAAGATCGGGTACCGGAGCTCTGCCTTCTTCAGCACCCGGCTGACGTAATAGATTGGGAACTGTTTCTTCCCCTCCTCCAGGATTAACACGGAACTTACTGCTTCAGACCCTACCCCCAGGTACAGGGATAGGTCTTCTCCTGGCCTTGGTCCCTGGAGCAGAGGGGTTTGGGTGAGCTGTTCTTTCAGAGCCTAGAAGGCTTCCTCGCACTCCCGGGTCCACTCAAACTTCTTGTTGCCCCGCAACACCTTGAAAAAAGGTGCACACTTTTCCCCTGCCTTGGAGAGGAACCTGCTGAGCCCGGCCAACTTCCCTGTAAGGCTCTGAACCTCCTTTGGATTCTTCGGCGACCCCAACTCCATTACCGCCTTAACCTTGTCCGGGTTAGGCTCCACTCCTGCGGGGGTGAGTAAGTGGCCTAGGAACTTTCCTCGGCTTGCCCCGAAGACACATTTCAAGGGATTGAGCTTCATTTTGTAGCGCCGCAGGGTACCGAACGTCTCCTCAAGGTCTCGGAGGTGAGACCCAAGGTCTCGACTCTTTACCATGAGGTCGTCAACATAAACCTCCAAGTTTCTTCCCTTCTGCTCGCGGAAGACCCTATCCATCATCCTTTGGTATGTGGCACCTGCATTCTTGAGCCCGAACGGCATCATCTTATAATAGTAGCATCCATCCCCCGTGATGAAGGAGACATCCTTGATGTCCGGGGGGTGCATGCGGATTTGATGGTAACCTGAAAAAGCATCTAAGAAAGACATCACAGGAAAACCGACGGCTGAGTCAACCAGCGCGTCGATCCTAGGCAGGGGGTAACAATCTTTAGGGCATGATTTATTAAGTAAAGAAAAGTCGATACACATCCTCCATTTACCTCCTCCTTTCTTTACCATGACGACGTTGGAGACTCAGCCCGGATACTGGATCTCCGTTACAAAGCCTGCCTGTAGGAGCTTGCTCACTTCCTTGCGGATGGGTCCTTCCAGCTTGTCGGCGGTGGCCCTTTTTTTCTGGCGGACGGGTCGAGTGCCGGGGTCGAGGTTGAGGCGATGGCAGGCCACGTCCGCGTCGATCCCGGGCATTTCCGCAGCGCTCCAAGCGAAGACGTCTATGTTCTTCTGCACGCACGCCAGGATCTCCGCTTGATCTTCCGGGTTGAGTCCCCCGCTGACCTGGACCTTCTCTACCACCCCTAGCCGGGTGGTGACCTCGAGCTCCACGACCCCGTCCATAGCCTCCAGCCGGGACTGATCTCCCCAAGCCCTCTCCTCTTCGGCGCAAGTGAGAGTCTGGGTTCCTTCCTCGACTTCCTTCTCTATCACCATCAGCTTCTCCGCCCCTCCCTTCTGGGCCTTCTCTTCTTCTTCTTCTCCTTCCGCCTGGGGTCCCTCAGCTACCCCTTCCTGGGCATGAACTTCATCTTCCTCCATCTGCTCCTCGCCTACCTCCTCACTTCCGGCTTCGGCCGCCTCCTCCATCATCTTATCCCACTCCTCAGCTTCCCCCATCCAGGAGATAGTGTTGACAGCCGTTACGTAGCACTGCCTTGCCACCTTGGGATCCCCCCTGATCCGCACCTGAACCCCTTTGTCGTTGAACTTAAGGCATTGATGAAAGGTGGAGGGGACACAGCGGAACGCGCTGATGAGCGGCCGTCCGAAGATGGCGCTGTAGCTGCTTGGAGCGTCCACTATGACAAAACGACAGTTCCGGGACTGCCCACCCAGGGTCAAATGAAGTCCTACTCCCCCTTCCACTTCTTTCCTCTCCCCCGAAAATCCAAACAGAGGGCCATCTGAGGCCAACACCCTTCTAGGCTCCACCTCCATCCTGTCAAACGCCTTCTTGAAGATGACGTTGACCGAACTCCCGTTGTCCACTAAGATTCGGGAGACGGTGAAGTTCTCGATCGCCACTGGATGACCAGCGCGTCGCAGAACGGGTCCTTATAGCCCGGCATGTCCTTCTGGGTGAAAATGATTTTTTCGGCCGGGGGTGGAGCGGTGGATGTTGAAGCTACGCTCCGGCGGTAGATGGTATGGAGGCTAGCCTTGCGGGTCGCCTCCACCCCTACCCCCCCATGGATCACCCCAATTCCTCCCATGTTCCCCACATCGTTTCTATCCTCACACCTCTCTTCATCCTCCTCTCGAGGTTCGACCTCCACAATCCTCACCGGCTGCTGCTATTGTGGCGCGGGCACTCTGCCCCTCTTCACTTCCAGGAACTCCGGGCAGGTGTCCGTTGCGTTACCTTCCTCATCATGGAAGATACAATACGGTAACGTCACCTCCCCTGCATCAGCTTCCGCCACCCTATTCTTTCTCCTCCTAGCGGCTGCCGCTTCCACCTCGCCTCTCCTTCCTCTTCCTCTTCCCCGGCCGATTGCCATGGCCTGTTGAGGTGGGGGAGGCATCTGCATCGGACCCTGCCTCCACCCCAACTAGGGGGGGTCTCCATTGACCTCCGAAATGGTTACCCCTTCCTGGGCCGTAACCCCTCCCCTGCCCTTGCATTCCTCCACCTTGCGGCCTCCATCCCCCCTCCGGGGCCCGGGGCTCTTCCCTTCTCCTGACCTCATGCTGCCTCACCTCCGGCTCACTGAGCTTTGCTAGCCTCTTGGTGAGCTCCAGGTTGGATTCTTCACTCGCGACTTCCTCTGACACCCTCTCCATCAGCTCTTCGTAGGAGACGGGGGCTTTTCTCTTCAACGCCATTTTGAAGAAACTCTCTTTCAACCCGATCGTGAAGGCGAGTTGGAGTGCAAACCCAGGCATCTCCCGAGTGAGCTGTACTTCCTCTTGGAACCTATCGGCATATTGAGCCAGCGACTCCCTGGGCTCCTGCTTCACTGCGAAGAGGGAATCAGCGTCCTTCTTCCTCTTTTTTGAGGTCGAGAACCTCAGCAAAAAACTTCGGCGCAAGTCCTCGAACGCGTAGATTGATCCTGCAGGGAGTTGATGGAACCAGTCCATGGCCTTCTCCTTGAGGGTGACGGCAAAGAGCCGACACTTGAAGGCATCTGACATCGGCCTGATGGAGACCGAGTCTTCGAAGCTCTGCAGGTGCTGGATGGGGTCATCCCTACTGTTGTAGTACACCCGGTCCCACTCTCTGAACCCCCCGGGGACGGGTGCGGAAAGCACCAGCTCGCAAAAGGGGCTTCCCCCTCCTGTCACTTTTTCTGGCTCCACTCGCCCCCCAAGCTCTCTCGCCAAACTTGAGCTCGTCGGGACTGCACTCACGAGGGCGGTGCTCGTCTGAACCACCCCGACCGTCGTTGCATCCTCTTGTCGCGGACTTGCCTGCGCCGCGCTCGCTGGGACGGAGTTCGTTAGCACTGAGCTCGCCGACACGGAGCTCGCCGGCAAGGAGCTCGCCGGACTGGCGAACAACACTCGCCCTTCCCTGTCCTGTCCTGATCCAACGGCAACTTCCTTTCCAGCCCTTCCCCCCGGGGCATTCTCGCCGACCGTCGTTGGGGGAGGGGTCGCCTGAGGTGCTGGGGTCGCAAACTCGTTTCGCAGAGCTGTGACCGTAAACCCCAAGGTATCGAGCACTTCCTTTCTGAAATCTGCGAGCATCCTGGCCATCGCCTCCTGAGGTGTCTCGCCGAACTCCTCGCCTTGCTCATCTCCCGCCATAACCTTTCTCTGGAACTTTCTTGAACCAGCCACGCTACACGCTCACCGCACCAAAATGTTGAAACCGATTTCTCGGTCTCTCGTAGAGCTCGGGGCCCTCACTGAAATGAGGGGCGGCTAGCCCTTACTGATCCCTCGAGGTGGGTGGATGGAAGATTAAGAAATTGACTAAGACCTTAGTTACAGCGAGGAGGTCCCTCCACTAACCCGGAAGATCGTTGAGCGCTTCCCCTCCTAAGCCAAAGCTGTGACTTGGGCACCTTGGAGAGCTCTGGAAACGCTAACCAAAGGAAATCTAAGGAGAGAGAAGCTGAAGAACGACCTCTCTCCAAAGGTGCCCTTAAGGTCCTATTTATAGATTTTCTGGTCTGGTCTGCAAATAACAGGATTCAACTTTTTGATTTTACTATCCGCACCCCAAACGGGTCTGCTAACAGCCAAACTCCGTTGTTCGGAGGGGTTAAGCGTAGACCACCAGGGGTCTTCTGGTAAAAGACCATCCCAGGCACCGGCGAACCAGAGACCCTTGACCTGTTCAGCGAACACAAGTCTCGCCAAAATGCCTGGCTGGCTCGCCTGCCTGACGAACTCCTTCGACTGGCTGGCTCGCCCGCCTCTATGGTTCGCCTGCCGAACCGCTCCTTAGCGGGTCGGGCTCGCCAAAATGTCTAACTGTACCCCAGAAAGGGCTACTTGTACGCCAAGGTCCCGGGCTGGCCTAGCGAACTCCTTCGATCGGCTGGCTCGCCGGCCTCTATGGCTCGCCTGCTCTTCCTGGCCTGGCCCCGCCTGGGCTCGTCCATCCTGGCTCGCTCCCTTGGGCGTGCGAACCAGACACCCTTCCTGGCGAACATCGGGGTTGTACACCTGAGGTGAAGTTCCTCAACCACAATGCTTGCTTCGTTGCTTCATAGCATGCAATGAATTCTGCCTCCATAGTCGAGGATGCTATACGAGTTTGCTTGGTGCTTTTCCAAGCTACTGCACCACCGGCCAACATGAAAACGTAGCCGGACGTGGATTTCCTCGAATCTTGGCAGCCTGCAAAGTCTGCATCTGTATATCCGACCAAATCCAGATTGTCAGACTCTCTGAATGTAAGCATGTAATCTTTTGTTCCTTGGAGATATCGCATGACTTTCTTGGCAGCTGTCCAATGCTCTATCCCAGGATTACTTTGATATTTTCCCAACATCCCCACAACAAATGCAATGTCTGGTCTAGTGCAAACATCTAGATAGACCAAACTGCCAACCGTAGATGCATATGGAATATTCTTCATGGATTCAAGTTCCAGAGAGTTTTTGGGGCACTGTGACAAACTGAATTTGTCACCCTTCACTATGGGAGCTATAGAGCTGGAACAGTTTTCATGTTAAATCTCTCTAGAATTTTGTTGATATAGACCTTCTGAGATAACCCCAAGATCTTTTGAGATCTATCTCTATGTATCTCAATTCCTATAACATAGGAAGTCTCCCCTAAATCTTTCATATAAAAATTCTTAGAGAGAAACTGTTTAGTCTCCCATATCATGGTCCGACTGTTACTCGCTAGCAAGATATCATCAACATATATGACTAATATAATGAAAAAGCTCCCACGGACATTGATGTATATACATTGATCCACAATGTTTTCTTCGAAGCCAAATAAGATAATAACATTGTGAAACTTTGTATACCATTGTCGTGAGGACTGCTTTAGCCCATATAGTGATTTCCTTAATTTGCATACGAGTCTAAGATGACTCTCTGAAATGAAACCTTCAGGCTGACTCATGTATACTTCCTCTTCAAGATCCCCATTTAAGAATGTCGTTTTGACATCCATCTGATGTAGCTCTAAATCAAAGTGAGCTACGAGGGCCATGATGATTCTTAGTGAATCCTTCTTAGAAACCGGAGAGAATGTGTCATGGTAATTTATGCCCTCCCATTGAAGGAAACCTTTGGCAACAAGTCGTGCTTTATATCTTTCGATATTACCAGAGGCATCGATTTTGGTCTTATCGACCCATTTACAGCCAATCACACGACAACCTTCTGGTAATTCTACTAGAGTTCATACTTGATTGTTTGCCATCGAGTTTAATTCATCCTTCATGGCTTCATGCCATTTTTCAGAATCCGTACGGCTCATAGCCTCTGAAAAAGTGATGGGATCATGATTGAGTCCAGACATATAGTCGGTCTCTTGTAAGTATACAACAAAATCAGCCGAAATTGCCGACCTTTTGACTCTTGAGGATCTCCGTAGATCTGGTTGATCAAGTGGTTGTGGGGCGGTCTGAACCACTGGAAGCGGTTCCTGGATGATTACTTCACTAACCACACCTTCATGAGAGCTCTGGATAGGAGGATCATCGATCACTCCATCATATGTTGGGATCTGAATAGGTAGGTGTTGAGTTATCGAAGGTATGAGCCCCCCAGGTTCAACACCACTGCCTGAAGGTGCAGTCTCTTGTACCTCTTCTATCACAACTCTATGAGAACTAATCTCACCAGTATTGAATTCCTCAAAAAATCTGGCATTTCTTGCTTCAACTATTTTTAACGTGTGAGAGGGACAGTAAAAATGGTAACCCTTAGACTTTTCTGCATAGCCAATGAAAAAACCACTGACTGTCCTTGGGTCTAACTTCTTTTCATGTGGGTTGTACACCCGAACCTCTACCTGACAGCCCCATATGTGCACATGATTTAAACTGGGCTTCCATCCATTCCATAATTCAAAGGGTGTTTTAGAAACCGATTTAGATGGAACCCTGTTTAAGACATACACGGCTGTTTTCAAGGCTTCACTCCACATGTTAGGAGGTAGATTAGAGACACTTGTCATGCTTCTGACCATGTCCATCAGAGTACGATTCCTTCTTTCGACTACACCATTTTGTTGTGGCGTGCTAGGAGTCGTATATTGGGCTATGATTCCATTTTCCTGAAGGAATCTAGCGAATGGACCAGGTCTTTGGCTTCCATCTATGAACCTACCATAATATTCACCACCCCTGTCAGATCTCACAATTTTTATATTCAAACCAGATTGTTTCTCTACTTCTGCCTTATAGACTTTGAAAGCATTTAGTGCCTCAGAATTGTCATTCAGAAGGTAGAGATACATATATCTTGTGAAATCATCAATAAAAGTAATAAAATACTCTTGACCATTCAAACATGGGGTGGTAAACGGTCCACAGATATCAGTGTGAATTATCATTAATTTAGCATCGCTTCTTCTAGCTCCTTTGCTGAACTTGCTGGTGTGCTTTCCCTTTATGCATGCTATGCAAGTCCCAAAGTCAGTGAAGTCAAGTGTCTGAATGACACCTTCCTTCACTAATCTCTTAAGGCACTCTATGGAGGTATGACCTAGTCTCCTATGCCATAAGCTAGATGAGTGATTATTTTTCACACTTAGATTGCTGATATTTTCATGTGTCGTATTAAATGACTGCATATAATTTAAATCTAAATCAAGACTATATAAACCATCAGTTAATTTACCAGATCCAACAGTTACTGCATCTTTAATAATCAGAAAAGAAAAGTTCTTAAACTGAAAATCAAAGCCCATAGGCGATAGTCTTGATACAGATACTAAATTTTTAGAAAAGCTAGGAATAAAGAAGGTATTCTCTAAGTCCAAAATGTATCTGGTCTGAAGGACGAGCCTGTATGTCCCAACACCTTCAACAGAAGACGACATCTTGTTCCCTGAATAGACGCATAGTTCCCCATCTTTTGGTTTCCTTAGAGTTTGAAACCCCTGCATGACAGTAGAAACATGGATTGTAGAGCCTGAAACAATCCACCATGTGTTATGAAAATTATGTGAATTGACAAAATTTGATTCATAACACACTAATGACGTCGTACTTTCATGCTTTGCGCGCCAAGTTTTATACTTGTTGAAATCCTTTTTCATGTGACCCTTCTTGTGGCAGAAGAAACAAGTTGGTAGCTTTATGTTATCCGGTTTCTTGATGGAAACAGCTATCGCCTTGACTTTGTCCTTTGGGTCACCCTTAGACTTGCTTGATTGGCCTTTCTTGTGATTCACAAAATTTACAGATTCCAACTTTTCTTGCTTCAGCCTGCCTTGCTCTTGAACGCACATGTTCAACAGCTCGTTCACTGACCATTTTTCCTTATGTGTCATGTAAGACACCTTAAAGGCAGTGTAGTCGGCAGGTAATGAAGTCAAGATAAAGTGGACTAGAAATGACTTCGAAAAGTCAACGTCCAAGGCCTTCAGCTGAGCAGCTATGTCTCTCATTTACATTATATGTCCTCGTACACTCTCTGTCCCTTTAAGCTTCATGGAGCAGAGTTTTGTCATTAGGGTGCTGGCCTGAGCTTTATCAGAGCTGACAAACTGCTCATCAATGGCCCCCATCAGTTCTTTAGCAGTTTTGCATTCAGGGATAGATCCCCTTATGCTCTGACTGACGTGGGTCTTGATTACCATTATACTGAGACGATTGGATCTCTCCCATCGCTCGTATAAGGTGCGGTCAGTTGGAGAGCTTTCGGTCGTAGGCACAGCTGGGTCCTCCGTGCGAAGAGTCAAATCAAGGTTCATGCACCCTAAGGCAAGAAGCACCTTATCTTTCCATATTTTATAATTATCCCCGAAGAGAGTGGAGATGAACTGTGTTGGGTCGATAACAGTATTAAAAACTGCAAAAAACCATAAAACATACACGCTTACTATTGATTTTAAAGCAACGAAAATAGTAGTTTATTACGTATTGAGGTAGGAATCTTTATTTAACAATTAACCCATATTAATTGTTAATGATAAAATCCAGTCTCCCTTTGGGCAAAGACCGCTACCGCATAGGATTTTATCACGCTTTATTCAATTATATAGCTAGTAAGAAAATGTATCACGAGTGATGAAATCTCGTACCTGTGGGTATGGAGACTCATTAATCGAGGTACACACTTACCACTACAAGTCAATTAAAGTCATTCGTTGTTATCAATTACTTCCCTATGGGCCGAGTAATTTTTAACAACCTCAGAAAATAATTGCAACGTGCAATAATTAGATTATTTTGTGATTTGTTAAACACACCCCATGATGTGATCCAGTATAATCACTTTATCGGGTTTATCAAGATGCTTTGGCTATTCTTGGTAAACTCGATAAAACTTTATTCTAATTAGAGCACTAAAAGCTAACAAATTATTGGAGCTCATAAAACCAAAAAGAGGATCCGAATCCGATTTCCAACCACCTTCAGCTGCAACGCGTCAAAAGCCGGATGACACGTGACTCCACCCCGCCAAATGAGAAGTTGAAGGAGTTTTTGTGAAAAATCCTTAGCTCGGGACGTGCACAACCACCAGAAGAAAAAACACCAGAATAATGCAGGAAATACTTGAAATCAAGGATATAAGTTCGCTACAACCACACAACAAAATAAACGGACATACACCGCGACATACACGGTTGTATGGTTCCGAGTAAAATCCACAAGAACGAAAAAAACAGGAAATCCAAGAAGCACGAAAAACAGAAAAACTTCAGATCCTCCTTCAGTCTTCACACCGCACCGTTTCAGCAAACCAACTACACCACGACGTAGATCTCGTCGACGGCTACAGGATAGAACCAAGAAACTCTGAAAACGGAGGTCACACGGCGGAGAAAATGAAGAGAGAAGATGTCTCTCTCTAAACTCTTCTTCTCTGAAAAACAGCAACTTCTGGATGGGCGGAAAGCACTATGCCGACAGCCGCTCCTTGCCGGGAATGGAGGAACTCTTCTTGCGACGGTGGAGAACACTTCGGCGAAGGAGGAGAACAAAAAAAATTGCTTGACGGCTAGGGTTACGGGGGGAGTTGATCACGCGGAGGAGAGTTTTTATTTTTTATTTTGGACAGCCAGCGACAGTTACACGTGGTGAGAGGAAAATGATAACTGTAGAAATATATATAATCATATATAGCGGGAGAGAGAGGAAACTGCCAGCTCACAAGATAGCATTAAATGAATTCGGTGAAAGCCTTGCCGAATTTCAATAGCCGAAAACTTTAAGCCAATAAACGAAATTTTTTTTTATATATATATATAACCGAAATTTATATATGTATATATAAAACTGCATCTTATTTTTACTTCAAAAAATTAACACTCCCCCTTGAAGTGAAAATAAGATACCAGTCCGAGCATCCCGCGAAGGCGCTCAAACGGCCCCTTAGACAGAGGCTTCATGAAGATGTCGGCGACGTTGTCCTGACTCCGAACATACTCCACGGAAAGAGATCCACCGAGTACTTTCTCCCGAATAAAATGGTGCTCGATCTCGATATGTTTTGTCCGCGCGTGACAAACAGGGTTTGTAACAAGCTTCAGCGCACTTTCATTGTCGTCGCGGAGCAAAGTAGGATTGTGAACCTTTTCATAAATATCCTCCACCAACCTGCGCAACCATATGCACTCCTGAGCCGCCAAGGACGGCGCCTTGTACTCTGCCTCAGTGGTGGAGATAGACACCGAGTCCTGCTTCTTACTACACCACGAGATCGTCGTCGAACCGCACATAAAGACGTACCCCGACGTCGACTTCCGATCGTCAGTATCTCCCTCGTAGTCGGCATCCGTGAACCCATGTAGATTGAAACCGGTGTCTCTTCCAAAGAACAACCCCATATCCGAGGTTGACTTGACATATTTCAAAATTCCCTTCGCCGCCTCCAGATGAGGCTTCCTAGGCTCCTGCATATAGCGACTCACTCGGCCAACCGCAAATGAGATATCCGGTCGAGTGATCATCAAGTAGATCAAACTTCCTATCAGAGCCCGGAAAGGCTTAAGATCAGACAAGATCCTTCCTTCATCCTGACGAAGTTTCACTCCAACTTCAAGTGGTGTAGAGCAGCGCTTTCCATCCGCCATGCCGAATCTCTCCACGATCCGCTCCGCATAGCCTTTCTGAGAAATCAGCACCCCACTCTTCTTCCTCTCCACTTCAATACCAAGGAAATGGTGAAGCTCCCCCAGATCCTTCATTTCGAACCGGATTGATAGCTCCGCCCTAAGCATTGCCACCTCTCCGTCGTCATTCCCGTCACGATCATATCGTCGACATACAACAGTACAAGAACATGAATTCCACCCTTCTTCTTCACAAACAGACTCGAGTCGGAGTCCGACGCATAGTACCCGCAAAACAACAAGTATTCTGCAATCTTTCCAAACCACGCTCGAGGCGCCTGCTTCAAACCATAAAGGGCCTTCTTCAACTTACAGACATACTCTGGATGTGACTTGGAAACATATCCGGGTGGTTGTTCCATGAAAATATTCTTGTCAATCTCGCCGTAAAGAAAAGCGTTCTTCACGTCGAGTTGCCACAACTTCCAACCTTGGCAGGCCGCCAATGCAATCACCACCCGCGCTGAAGTCATCTTCGCCACCGGGCTGAATGTCTCGTCATAGTCTTCCACGTACTGCTGTGAGAATCCCCGAGCAACAAGACGAGCCTTGTATCGCTCTACACTGCCGTCCGCCTTCTTCTTGACCTTATACACCCACTTGCAGGTGACAGGAGTAACACCATCAACCTTGGGCACAAGGTCCTAAGTTTCATTCTTCCTGAGGGCAAGCATCTCCTCATCCATGGCATCTTCCCACTCCTTCACTCCAGTGGCTTCCTCAAATCGTGATGGCTCCCGCTCGTCAAGAGGTCCTGCAAAGAAGCACGAGCACATACTAACAAGATTACCTTCTCGATAGCGAGCCGGTGGGACGATAGTCCTCTTCGACCTCCGCAAAGACGAACCATTCTCCACCTCTCCATCAACATCATCACTACTAGCTCCCCCACCAGAATAACTTGGAGCGCCGCTCCCCCTGCTTCCAGAACCCGAAGCACCTGACCTGAATCCTGATGAAATAGGAGCACCTGGGGACACAGGTAACTCCACCAAAGAGTCGTCAGTAACTCTTTCTTCTCTTCTTTCTCCTGAACTCTCCTCCAAAACAACAGTAGAAACTCCCTGATATGAAATCAGCTCGTCGAACACCACGTCACGAGAGACGATGAACCGATGTGTCTGTGGATCCATGCACTTTCATCCCTTCTTCAGCTCGTCATAGCCAATGAATATGCACTTTCGTGCCTTCGCATCCAACTTGGTTCTGAGAACATCAGGAACGTGCAAAAAACAAGTAGCTCCAAACACCCGCAAGTGCTTCACACTCGGCTTTTCTCCAAACATCATCTCGTGTGGAGACTTCAACTCAATCAGACTTAGCGGCAACCTATTGATCACATACGTCGCGCAAATCATTCCCTCTGCCCATAAGGCTTTGGGCATGCCCTTCGCATGTAGCCAACACTTGCATGTTTCCGCTAAGTGCCGAATCTTCCTCTCCGCTACTCCATTCTGCTGCGGAGTATGAGCACAGGATAACTCTCGCCTGATACCGTGCTTCCTGCAAAAGGTAGAGAACTCATTAGAAGTAAACTCCCCTCCATTGTCCGTTCTCAACTTCTTAATCCGCAACTTCAGCACGCCTTCAACTTTCTCCTTGAACTCCACGAACTTCTTGAAGACCTCCGACTTCTCTTTCACAAAGTACACCCACGTGTACCGTGAGAAGTCATCCACAAGTACAAGCATGTACCGGTTTCCTGAGTATATGGGTGTAGCACACGGTCCCATCAAGTCACCATGAATACAATCCAATGGCGCCTTGCTCCTGGAAAGAGACCTGTCAAATGGGAGGCGATGAGCTTTCCCAAATTGACACCCTTCACAAACATGACCGTCACCAAACGAAGACAAGCTAGGTAGGTCTTTCACAAGGCCTCTTGCCACCATAGCTTTCAACTTATCCATCCCCACATGACCCAGCCTTTCATGCCAGATCACCGCACTATCATTGGTCTTCATCTTGTTCACATATGAGTTTGTAGAGAGCACAAACAAGTCTTTCACACGCCGCCCCGTGTGAGTAATATCCGCCTTCATGGAGGAGAAGTTCCGCAAGAACTTTACCTCCTTTGGTCCAAATAGAACATGGTAGCCTGCATCGACCGCATTAGTCACTGAGAATAGGTTCTTCTTCATCCCCGACACATGATAAACACTCTTCAACTTGAGTGCACTTCCTTCACTGCCCAAGGTGACAGTCCCCTCCTTCTCCACTGCATGCACAGAATCATCCGCCGTCACAATAGCATCATTCCCCTCATACACCTGAAGGGAGGAGAACTTTGATTCATCATCGGTGAGGTGATGACCGCACCCAGAATCAACAATCCAATCATCCTGAAAGTTTATGGAGGTCAAGGCATCCACCGACGTTGCCGTCATTTCTGCCAAGAAACAATTCCCCCATTCTTCTTCATCCTTGGATCCTTCTCCTTTCTCCGCTATGTGCCCCAACTTCAGATTCACCTTGAAATCTCTTTTAAAATGACCCGGTTTATTACACCTAAAGCATTTGAGCCCCTTCTGCCCTCCATCCGACCTTGGAGGAAACTTACCTCCATCTCCCTGTGATGAGGTAGAAGGTCCCTCCCCCATGTTCTTCTTCTTTCTTCGATCCCAATTTTTCTTCCCTGAGAATAGGACTTCACTTTCTCCCACAGAAATAGAGCAACCAGACATTTGTCTTGCCAGGCTCTCATGCGAAGCCAACAAGTTCTCCAACTCCAACAAGGATGGCTGAGTAGCCCACCCCTGCACCGAAGTAATGAAGGGCACATACTCCTTCCGCAGACCGCGAATAATATGCCGCTTCAACTTGGCCTCCGAGATCGTCTCATCCGGATCCAACGCCGATATCTCCGCGCAAAGGTTCTTCATCTTCAAGAAAAAGACTGAAATCGACAACTCCCCCTAATTGGCTTTCGCCAACTCATTCTCTAGGAACTGCAACCTTGCGACGTTCTTCTTGTTGAACAAACCATCCAACGACTTCCAGATTTCCGAAGCCGACTTGCACCCGATGATATGATCAAACAAGTCCGGAGATATTGCCCGTTTGAGCGTAAACTCAGCCTTCGTGTTTGTCTTCTTCTAAGCCCTCACCGCTGGACCATTGTCCCCGGCCGCAATAACTTCCTCCTGTCCATCACCGCCAACAACCTCCCACAGATCTTCCCCCAACAAGTAGCTTTCCATACAGGACTTCCATTTCTTGTAATTTGTCTGCGTCAGCAACTCAATACCAAGACCTCTCGCATATCCGCCTGCACCTTCCATTCCGGTATACCAATTTTCTTCTCCGAAGGAACTTAGCAAACACCGCTAAAACCAACGTAGCTCTGATACCATGTGAAAAATCCTTAGCCCAGGACGTGCACAACCACCAGAAGAAAAAACACCAGAATAATGCAGGAAATACTTGAAATCAAGGATATAAGTTCGCTACAACCACACAACAAAATAAACGGACATACACCACGACATACACGGTTGTATGGTTCCGAGTAAAATCCACAAGAACGAAAAAAACAGGAAATCCAAGAAGCACGAAAAATAGAAAAACTTCAGATCCTCCTTCAATCTTCACGCCGCACCGTTTCAGTAAACCAACTACACCACGACGTAGATCTCGTCGATGGCTACAGGATAGAACCAAGAAACTCTGAAAACAGAGGTCACACGACGGAGAAAATGAAGAGAGAAGATTTCTCTCTCTAAACTCTTCTTCTCTGAAAAACAGCAACTTCTGGATGGCCGGAAAGCACTATGCCGGCAGCCGCTCCTTGCCGGGAAGGGAGGAACTCTTCTTGCGACGGTGGAGAACACTTCGGCGAAGGAGGAGAACAAAAAAAATTGCTTGACGGCTAGGGTTACGGGGGGAGTTGATCACGCGGAGGAGATTTTTATTTTTTATTTTGGACAGCCAGCGGCAGTTACACGTGGTGAGAGGAAAATGATAACTGTAGAAATATATATAATCATATATAGCGGGAGAGAGAGGAAACTGCCAGCTCACAAGATAGCATTAAACGAATTCGGTGAAAGCCTTGCCGAATTTCAATAGCCGAAAACTTTAAGTCAATAACCGATTTTTTTATATATATATATATATAACCAAAATTTATATATGTATATATAAAAACTGCATCTTATTTTTACTTCAAAAAATTAACAGTTTTTCTGTCGTTTGCACCTCCTCCGCCGCATCGGAGAGCTCCCAGGAATACTGGATTGGAAAGTTGAGGTCTTCACCAAGAAACGGTCACGGAGATCGGATTCGGGTCGAAAATGTCGGAGTTTCCGTTGCCACCAAATACATTCCAGATAATTGAATAATAATTACATAGCCGAATTGAAAAAATATTACATCATCACAGAACAGTGGGCAACGGGCAACCACGACATTTTCTGGCACACAGTAATGAGCATCCAAAAGATTTTCGCAACGCGTATTTTGGAAGAAATCGCCACAAATTTTTGTTTGAAAACTAAAGATCAAAATAGTGTTTTTTTTTGGGAAGAAATCTTCACAGTTTTTTGAAAACAATAACCAAAAAATTTTGGGATGAAATCGTCACAGAGATTTTCAAAATCGATCTAGGTATTCCTCTCTATATGGCTCTGATACCAAATGTTAGAATTACCGAATCTAGAGCAATCCCTAGGGCGCAGCGGAATAAAGAGGATCGTGTATAGAGGGGTTATACCTCCGGCCATTACGACCACTTTTGGATGATCGGCTTCGACTGTAGCGCTGAGCGGAGCAACTCCGGATCTGAGCAAGTAGGGCTCGGGCAAGGTATCATCTGGAGGAGAGCTTAGAGCAAAGCTCTGCGATCTGATGATATCGCCGGAGGAGGAGGCTAGAGCGGAGCAGCTTGCCGCCTGATGGTGTCGCCGGAGTGAGAAGACGCGAGGCGAAAGGGGGCTAGCGGCTTCACTGTCGTTCGGCGACAGGAACGGCGACAGCAGAGGAGGTCGACGCCGGGCTGGGGTCGGCACTGCTGGAAGTCAAGGAGGGCCTGGAGCTCGGCGCTTCTGGAGATCGACGAGGTTCCGTCGAGCGACAACGCCGGAGGAAGCGAGTTCGGGCGGAGCAGCGACGCCGAAGGAAGAAGAGGAGATCCCTGGTATCGCCGGAGGGAATGGAGGCGTGCGGCTCCTGCAGGAAGAATCGCCGAGCGGGAATCGCCTCTAAACCCTAAACAGCGGCTTGGGCTTCTGGAGGTGGGAGAGAACCGAATGGAGGAGTGTTATTAGATGGGTTTAACTCCTCCTATTTATGTCCCAAATCAGGGCCTCAAGCCAAACCCTAAACGATCACGTCCGTTCATCCTCCCATCTAGAGGATCTTGATCAAGCCGTAATCTGAAACAAACCACGCGTCACGCTCGTGCCTAGAGAGTCACAATCGTATACCGATCACCCTATTGGGCTCCTACGGGTTGAATTAATTAGGAATCTAACATTTTGCACTTATGATCACTTGGCATCATTAAGTTGTCTTCGATGTTAATAGGTGCGTCGTTAATGTCATCTCTCTCGACAAACAAGCTAAGGGCCTGTTTGGGAGGACTTTTCAGAAAGGAGAAGGAGTGGTGGCAAAAGGATGGTAGGAAAAGGAGCTTTTGGAAAATGTCTATTGCAAAAGGAGATCTGTTTGGGTGAACTCCTTTTGCAGAGATTTTAAAAAATGAGAAACACTTTATAAACTGTTTGGTAAATCTCCGTTGTCATGACTTTTTTAAGCGCATTTTTCTCACGGGCGCGCATTTTTCGCCAGGGCGGACATTTTTCTCCGGGAAGCGCATTTTTCGCCCCGAGCGCGCATTTTTCACCCTTGCTCTCATTTTTCGCCTGTGCGCGCATTTTTGCCGGTGCGCGCATTTTTCGTCCGGGCGCTCATTTTTCGTCCGAACGCACATTTTTCGCCCGAACGCCCATTTTTTCGCCCGAGTAACCATTTTTCGCCCGGACAAGTATTTTTCGCCCGTACGCGCAATTTTCGCCCGAACGCCCATTTTTCGCCCAGGCTCGCATTTTTTCGCCCGGGAATGCATTTTTCGCCCGGGCGCACATTTTTTCGTCCGGGCGCGCATTTTTTTCCTGGACCCGCTTTTTTTGCCCGGACTCTCATTTTTCGCCCGGACGCTCATTTTTCGTCAGGGCGAGAATTTTTCGTCTGGGCGCGCATTTTTTCGCACGTACGCTCTTTTTTCTCCCGGGTGCGCATTTTTCACCCGGTAGAAAAAAGAGCGGCCAGGCGAAAGAAATGTCGCCGCAAAAAATGCACGACCGGGAAAAAAATGCGCGCTCGGGCGAAAAAATGCGAGTCCGGGCGAAAAATGCGGGTCAGGGCGAAAAATGCGCGCCAGAGCGAAAACTGCGTGCCCGCGCAAAAACAAACGCGCCCGCGCAAAAACAAACACGCCCGAGCAAAAAAAAAGCGCGCCCGTGCGAAAAATGTGCGTCCGGGCTAAAAAATGTGCGCTTGGGCGAAAAATAGGAGTTCGGGCAAAAATTGCGCGCCCGGGCGAAAAATACTTGTCCGGGCGAAAAATGCGCGCCCGGGCGAAAATACTGGTCCGGGCGAAAAATGGGCGCCCGGGCGAAAAAATGGGCGTTTAGGCGAAAAATACTCGTTCGGACAAAAAAATGCGCGCCCGGGCAAAAAAATGGGCGCCCGGGCGAAAAATGCGCGCCCGGGCGAAAAATGCGCGCCCGGGCGAAAAATGCGCGCCCGGGCGAAAAATGCGCGCCCGGGCGAAAAATGCGCGCCCGAGCGAAAAAATGCGCTCCCGGGCGAAAAAAATGCGCGCCTGCGTGAAAAATGCGGCACCGGCGAAAAATTCGCGCCCGGGCGAAAAATGCACGGGAGAAAAATTCGCGCTCGGGCGAAAAAATGCTCGCCCGGGCGAAATATTCGCTCCCGGGCGAAAAATGTGCTCCCGGGCGAAAAAAATTCGCGCCCGGGCGAAAAATGCGCGCCCAGCCGAAAAATGCGCGGTCGGGCAAAAAATTCGCGCCCGGGCGAAAAATGCGCGCCCGGGTGATAAAATGCGCGCCCGGGAAAAAAATGCGCTTCCGGGCGAAAAACGTGCGCTCGGTCGAAAAAATGCGCGCCCAGACGGAAAATGCGCGTCCGGGCAAAAATTGCGCGACCGAGCTAAAAATGCACGCCCGGGCGAAAAATGCGCGCCAGTGCGAAAAAATGCGCTCCCGTGCGAAAAAAATGTGCGCCCGCGTGAAAAATGCGGCACGGGCGAAAAATTCGCGCCCGGGCGAAAAATGCACTCCCGGGAGAAAAATTCGCGCCCGGGCGAAAAAATGCTCACCCGAGCGAAATATGCGCTCCCGGGCGAAAAATGTTCTCCCGGGCGAAAAAATGCGCGCCCGGGCGAAAAATGCGCGCCCGGCCGAAAAATGCGCGGTCGGGCAAAAAATTCGCGCCCGGGCGAAAAATGCGCGCCCGGGCGAAAAATGCGCGCCCGGGTGATAAAATGCGCGCCCGGGAAAAAAATGCGCTTCCAGGCGAAAAACGCGCGCTCGGTCAAAAAAATGCGCGCCCAGACGGAAAATGCGCGTCCGGGCAAAAATTGCGCGACCGAGCTTAAAATGCACGCCCGGGCGAAAAATGCGCGCCAGTGCGAAAAATGCGCTCCCGTGCGAAAAAAATGTGCGCCCGCGTGAAAAATGCGGCACGGGCGAAAAATTCGCGCCCGAGCGAAAAATGCACTCCCGGGAGAAAAATTCGCGCCCGGGCGAAAAAATGCTCGCCCGGGCAAAATATGCGCTCCCGGGCGAAAAATGTGCTACCGGGCGAAAAATGCGCGCCCGACCGAAAAAATGCGCGGTCGGGCAAAAAATTCGCTCCCGGGCGAAAAATGCGCCCCTGGGCGAAAAATGCGCGCCCGGGTGATAAAATGCGCGCCCGGGAAAAAATGCGCGTCCGGGCGAAAAAACGCGCGCTCGGTCGAAAAAATGCGCGCCTAGACGGAAAATGCGCGACCGGGCAAAAATTGCGCGACCGGGCAAAAATTGCGCGATCGAGCGAAAAATTCGCGTCCGGGCCTAAAATGCGCCCATCGGCGAAGAAATGCTCGACCGGGCAGAATAATGGGAAAATTTTGCTCTCGGGCGAAAAAATGCGCTAACCATGTATCGGGATGAGGAAGTGCTTTTCGAAAAGGTTGAAAAGTAGGGGACAAATGACTTTTCAAAAGGAGGAGAAAAAGGAGTTTTCCGCGGTAGCTTTTCCCACCGGTAGTCAATCCAAACGGTTTTGTAAGTGCGGTGGCGTTTTTCAGAAAATGGAAATGAGCTAAAAAGCCCTCCCAAACAGGCCCTAAGTGTGATCGAGCAGCATGCATGTCACTAATGTCAATCAAAACTTGTTGAAAGTTGTGTTATGTCTGTTATTGGCCGTCTCTTTTGACATTTGAGAACACGATGATAAGACGATTCTTGAAGCTAATGAAGCTCATGATAGATTCATGAGAAAGTTGAGATAATTAATCATTGTAATCTTGCCTCCTTAATGAAGACACAATCATTGCAGGAGATGTCTATAGAATTTTGTTAAAGGAAGCATATTTTAGGGAGAAATCATAGTGATCTACCACCTTTATTATAGGAACAAAAGTTTTGTATTGGGATCGCATATGGAGCATCGTACGGGGAAAATATTTATGGTGTATATTTTTTATTTTTTCTTAAAAAAAATTCACAAAATATTGATCAATGTATTTTTACGGTCATTTTAAGTACTCATATGCATATATTTTGGAGGTGTAAATACACTTGTAAAAAAATGTTTTTTTTAACTAAATTACAACTGTAATTTATAACTGAAAATACAGACCATTTATAACTCTAGAGGACGTTACAATTGTAATTTTGCAAGAAAAAAATGGCCCCGTAGGATCCTCTCTATACATTGATCGCACATAAATTTGCTCTTATTATTGAAAGATAATTGCAGCTAGATTTTTCTAGAGAGAGAAAGTTATAGTAAGAGAAGGCTAGTTCGAGAGAATCCTTAAAAGATATTTCTTGTTAGAGAGAAAAAAATCTTGAGTCCAATAATTATTGGGCATTGTTATTAGCATCACAATTTTGGCTATTCGCAAGCAAGTATTCCAAATGTTGGAACCTGGAAAACCCCGACTCCAAATATTTGGATCAATGTAGCCTAAGGTTACTGGTTAAGCGGTCCAACTCCACGGATCGAAGGGTAAGGGCAAAGAGATTAAGGGAACTCGAAAAGGACTCAAGGTGCTGTTGCGGGGAGGTACCACCACGTCCCCAAAAGTTTAGAAGTAATTCCCCCTCCACAATCAAAAATGGTCGAACAGTGTACGAGGAAGACGCCTACTTGACGAGTATATAAAGTGGTGACGAAGGGGGATGATCAAGATCTCACAGTCCAAGTCTTCGAAAAAATGTCTAAGAACTCAGCCAAAACTGACATTTCAAATACCACTGGGTCCTATTTATAGGCAAATCTAAGGGGGGGTCTATATATAACCCGACGAGAAGGGGGATACTCGCCTATGCTTGGCGAGATACCCGCTAGTCGCCCCACCTGGCGAGTATGGGGAATGCTCACCCCTAATCGCACAAGCCTTCAACTGCTCTCTTCGCTCCTCTATTCATTTCATTTCTAATCCCCACTAATAAATCATTGTTTCCCACAAACAGTTCGACGAAATGTCATCTAAGAATATAATAACCTTTTTTACCTATATATTAAAACTGATTCAGTAGTTGTTTTATTTACTTTAATAATTTCAATTCTTTGTTGAAGAGATATGATTATAAATAACTGAGTATCCACATCTTTCTGAAGAAAATCACATCGGACATTACATAGTTTCTTAATCTAGTATTCTTTTTTTTTTTACGCTCGTTTGAGTTAAATGATAATGTTTGGCTTGTGATTTGATGCAAATATAGTGCTCGGGTTAGGCGAAAATTCTGATTCCGCCAATCATTGAGAGATGTATACCTTGTGGAGAGAGAATCATAGTGAAATTATAAGAGATAATTTCTAAAGAAATCTTCGATTCAGAGAATCCTAATTATTAAGTAGTATCATTGAGAGATATTTCTAGAGAGACTTCAAGAGAAATTTTCGTAAAAAATAAATAAAAATATATCTCAATTCAGCATCCAAGCAACCGAAACAATTACAAAATTCCAATTCAACATTAAATTTTTTCCGATGATTTTTTATTTATTTTACCAACCAAGCATATAAAATAAAAAAATAAAAGCATCAGGCTCCGTTCTGAGATCTAGAAACGGGTGAAACGACGCTTTGACGCATGGAGGAATCAACGTGCGCGATCAAAGCGAAGGAAAACCTATAAATCTATAGTGCATGGTGAACCCATTTGGTGAGTGCGCACGATCACTTCCGGTCGCCCAAATACTTAATGAGATGACTCTCTGTGTGAAAAACAATAAAATTAGAAGCAGACCGAGGGCCACGGTTTCGGTGGTCCTCTGTGGTTGTTGTTTGAAAACAACATAGATATTTTGTGCATAGATCAATTTTTGTGGCTATTATTGTGTGTTTGTTATGATTATTATTCCAGGCTTTTTTATGGATTAGGCATGTTTTTTCTTTGATGTTTGAAGCCCATAACATATTGGTGTAAACTTCACACGAAGTTTCGGCTCACATGAGCGCCGGGTGTTGTTGAGTTGGTTTTCTTTCTCCCCAAATGTGATCATGGAGCTCGCGAATAACTTATTCTTGCACTAGAGCAGGCATACAGTATAAATGTCTTCTTTCATAGGAAACTCGGCTTGAATGAGGTAGTCGCTTGCGCGTCGTAGTTTATGAGAAGTTTCTACGATACTTAATAACTTCGTAGAATTTCTTTATCATCTTGACATCTTCCTACAACTCTTTTATGTTTCTACTATACTTAATAGCTTTAGATGATTTCTTCGTCATCTTGGTACGACTCTTAATTTTATGTGCTCTAAGGGTATGTTTGACACGGTGTTTTTGCCCTAGTGAACTTTGACAAAAAATGTCACAGCTGCATGATTGTGTAGTGTAACGACATAACAAACTAAAATGTATAAATAGATTATCTACCCACCATTGACCTTTTTATTCAAAAAATATATGTTATTGGATTCAACATTATAATTTCAAATTTATGCAAGTCTGTAATTGTCATAGAACATTAGTTATGGTGACGTTCATGAAATCTAGTGGGTCTCTGCGATCGGCGAAAGATTTTTAATCTTGGAGCATTTATATATTTTGATTAAGTTATTTGAATATTATAACAAATTATTTGTCTTTCCTATTTGTTACAATATGTCAATATCGCATTAATAAAAGGATGTGAAATTCACATATTAAAAAAAATGTTATATCGAGATCATTTTTGATTTTACTTAGATTATGGATATATGCAGACCGAATAATTGTTCATGCAAACCAAATTTCATATTTACATACCATATTAAAAAAAACAAAATTTAATATCTACAAACCCTAATAATATTATTGCAAATTCTTGGCTGCACCAAAAGCACCGAAGGCCACACCAACTTTTGTATCGCCCACGGCGGTGATCGCCGCTACAGCAACGACTGCTGCTCTTGGACTTCTAGGGGATATTCGGGCGGAGGTGCCGGAATGAGTGCACTAAGAGTGCAGTGTCGGTAGGATGAGTGCGGGAAGAGCATTTATCGTTAAAAAAACATTTTAATCAATTTTGACGGCCTGCATAAAACAAAAAATGATCTGCATATAACATCACTCTTAAAAAATTAACAAAAAATGTATTATAAGAGATTTTTTTGATTTGATGTGAATATAATAAGTTCATGTGGAATATATTTCGTGGACTATAATTTAGGTACCAGTAGGCATGGTGGTAGCGGTCACGAATATGATTGTTATGAACCGTCGTTCGTGAACGTCTGATCTAACCTAAGGAATTCTATTAACTTGTATATTCAAAACTAGTTTTTTTTTATGGCGGCCATAACTCTTGTCATGTCAAACATACATTCTATGACGGTGGTGTTTTTTTTTTTGTCCAAATTCACCGGAGCAAAAAAATCACGTTAAACAGAATCCTAATCGAACAGTTAACCTCTCCATTTGATCGGGGATAGGATTCTCTTCACCCTGGGATCTCAAATAGAAGTTTATTTCGTGGTGTGTGATGCATTCTTTTTTTCTTAATCTAATAGGGTATAATTTTTTTATTAAAAGAAAAATATATATATAAAAAAAGATTAGTGAACTCATTGCATCATCTAGAAATAGATCTGAACCGCTCAAAATGAAGAGATCCAAGATCCACATGTGGGTACAGTTTTACTCACATTCTTCCAGAAACTTGCTAAACTCTTTGCCAAATTCATCAATCTCATCCCCCTGAAGAACAACACCAATCTCCACGCCTCCTCTGTCATCCCTGCTCTCCGCCATGGAAATAGCTCCCGTCTCCCCAACTGACATCACCTCCACCTTCTCCGGCTTCCCCCACCCAAAATCCGCCTCATAAACCAGCAACCTCGGCGACCCTGCGATCGACAATGGCTGGTGCGGCAGCACCGCCATTAACTTCTCAAAAAGCCCTTCAATTCCTTCATACACATCCATCTCTCCAATACCCTCAACAGCTTTCCCTATAATCTCACAGGCCACAAAAAACCCATCTTTTTCCGCGACGATCTCCCCAACGCCGGCATTCACGAAGCAAGGACACCCCAGGCAGTTTCCGAAGTAGTTCGCCGGAGGTGGTGGCCGCATCCTGTTTCTGCAGTTGACGGAGAAGAAGAGGTGGGCCGTGCGGCTGAGGTCGTATCCCTTGGATTTGACGTGGCAGATCCATGCGCAGGCGGTGGAAACCACGAAGGTGGAGATGTGGAAGGGCGGCTTTCCTTTCTCTGCCGCTCTTGACTGGAGTCTGAGTTTCAGACTTTGGATTTGGCTCGAAGGGACTGTGAAGGTGGCGGCGGTTAGGGTGGAGGATGTCATCTGCGGTGGCGGCGGAGAGGTGGGGTGGTCGGGATTGCCGGCGGGTTTTCTAAAGACGAAAAGGCTGGCGAGTTTGGAATAGTGGTCGCGAGGGTCAGAGATGGAGGAGCGGTCGAGGGATGGGAGCGGCGGTGGAGAAGAAGGGGCGCCGCCGGCGGCTGCCGCCCAGGTTTTGAGAAAGTGGATGGAGCTGAAGCCGTCGCAGGCGGCATGGTGGATGCTGAGCGCCAGGCACAGGCCTTGGTTGGGGAACAGGGTCACCTGCATAAAAAATTAATTTTGTGAAAAAATAAAAATAAAGTTACGTCTATATTATATATATATATGATAAAAACAAAAGCTGTGATACCTTATATAACGAGGATGAATATTTTAATTTAAGCTTTATAATTTATTTTCAAATTACATTTTTAAAAAAATATTATTTTAATAAAAAATATATCAATTTAATAATTTAATAAGCATGAGGTTTAAATACGAGAGAGTGTTTATAAATACTATTTATCAATCACATTAAATAAATTTTATGAAAAAATGTAATAATTTTTTAAATCTATGTACAAATAATAGTCACTCATAAGAATATCAAAAAATAAATATATGCCTATATTAAACGAAATTTCTTCATTGAAAATTAAAAATCCTCTTTAAATTCACGTCACGTGCTAGATCCAGATATTGCTCTTCCTCTCTGTGTTCAATTATTTCATCTTCTCATTCATTTTCCTCCCGTCCTCTTCTTACAGTCAAGCTGCTTTTGATCTCTCTCATTTATTCCGACGACTGTTATCCGTAAGTTTTGATATCCGAAAAGTAAATTTTGATAAAATTATTTAGGTGGATTAAAATTTTATAAGCAAAGCAAAATTTTAAAAATTCAAATATGATCAATCTTGTTCTCAAATATTACAAAAGTCCATGACTTCAGGGTAAGGCGGTAGAGGATAGCTTTGCATTTTTTTGGAGGTTTACGGACGGATTACAGGGATGAAGACGATTGGAATGGGATTAGCGGCTATTTGTAGGGGAGATTGTGGTGATTAGAGAGTCGGAGGCGGAACCCTAGTCGACGATAGGGGAGGCGACCGAGAAACCAACGTGGACGGATGCGGCGACAGCGAGAACAGGCGGAACCGTAGGAGGCGGAAGCAAGTGCTTTGCGATTACCAAATTTCAGAGTGCTAATAGTCAAATCTGAAGTGCGGATAACAGTCACTTATGTAAATCGCTAGGCATAATTAAGAGTCAACGGGAGGAGATCAACTAAAATGCCATTCAAGCCTTAAATGCTAGATCTGGCATTTAGTGGGAATGAAGCCATGCCTCAGTTTCAGCCCAAATAAACTCTCACTCCTCCCTCACCTCATTCCCCACCTAACCAAGACACCCCCTCCCTCTAGCTGAGCTCCGGCGACGGCAAGAGAGGTTTTCCGGCAATCCAAATCAAAATTACTAATGTAAGCATAACACCGTATATATACAATTGTTGCAAAATCGAGTTAAATAAGATTTAAGCTCTGTTTGTTTGAAGTATTTTTTTCAGATAATAATTCAGATAATGAATCTTACCTGCACAGCCAACAGTTGTTGTGGTTCATGTGAATTGGGCAACATGGGCACCAATTCTTTCAACCTCTCGAATGATCGCGCATGATGTCCCGAGATATCATCGAAGTCTGCACAAGGGTGTTCATATACTTCGAAGGAGATGGAATCGCCATCCGAATAGCGTATCTCAAGACGATCAGAAGACCCGGAAGAACGGCGAATGACGCCCGCGAGGGGGTAAAAAATGTTCAAGGCAACCAGGAGGGAAGACTTGAGATTGGGGAGGTGGGTCTCGAGGAAACCGGCGGTGGAAATGGGAAGACGGTAGAAGAAAAGGCGGTCGACGGGCTTGAGGCTAAGCCAGGGGATGTCGAAGAATGTGAGGGGGAGAGGCGGACGTGGATCGAACTCCGGCGATAAAGAAATCCGGCACTGCTCCAGCATCCTCAAGGCCATGGCTGTGTAATATTCAAGGATTCTGCTGCCCTCGGCCACAGTGCTGTATATATATATATTATAGAAATATCAGACTTACATTATTTTATGCCTATATTTACGGTTCTTATTTCGACATTTGTAGCCTCTTCGGTGCTCCGCCCCTACGGCCGACAGTACCGGGCCGGCGACGGCGAGCTTCGCTCGCCCACGACGCGATGCTGTCGGGCGGTCTTCGGCTGCATCCACGCGGGCTTCGCCCGTCTCAGCATGAGCTTCGTCTGTGCTCGATGCGTCTGCGGGCTTCGCCCGCAACATATACATATGAGTACTCGAAATGACCGTAAAAAAATATATATCAATATTACAATATTTATTTTGTAAAAAAATACGTATATATCTTAAAAGATTATTTGTTTCCCTCTCCGCCGTAAAACATGTGAAAGACATTTAAAGATATTTTGGTTGCTTGGCGTGGAAGTTTAATTTTATTTGTTTATATTAAAGATGTTTCAGATAAAACATGTGAAAGATTAAACGGTGAAAAATGAAAGCACGATAAGAGCATGAAGAATATTATATTCACTTATATAATAAAGATATATATATATATATCTTAACTATTATAAATGTAATATAAACTAAATAAACGTCTGATCATGAGTTCATAATTTTGTTGTCGTCCGATCGAGCTCAATCAAACCACACATTCTCTCCACATTTTACTAGGTCTCATAAACCTATTATTAGGGTGTCCTAAACCTATGTAAAATTACGTTTTTGCCCCTTTATCATTTTACTAGGTCTCATAAACCTACTACTAGGGTGTCCTAAACCTATGTAAAATTATGAACACGGGTTCATAATTCTGCTGGCGTCCGATCGAGCTCAATCAAACCACACGCTCTCTCCAAATTTTACTAGGTCTCGGAAACCTACTACTAGGGTGTTCTAAACCTATGTAAAATTATATTTTTGCCCCTTTATAATGCATAAAATATTTCAAACTCGAGTTAGCGGACACACTCCCCCGCTACCAGCTTAAAATCAGCCCAAAAAAGCCCGCTACAAGCCCGATAACAACACTTAAATAAATAATCATCGGAGTTGCTTTATATATTTAAAACTGCAAACAAAATAGGCAGGGTGGGACTATTTCTATGATTTGCAAGACGCGTTTTTTACGATTTCGAGCTTGGTTTCTATCTTATTTGAAAAAGTGATTAACATGAAAGTTGTAGATCTCATCGAGACGAATAACTTTTCATGTTGATCACTTTTTGATTTGAAGTCGTTTAGCCTTCGGATTCGGCGTGACTTTTTTTAGGCCTAAATTGGAGCCCTAAACGGCTTCAAATCAAAGAGTGATCAACATGAAAGTTATTCTTCTCGATGAGATCTACAACTTTCATGTTCATCACTTTTTCAAATAAGATACAAATCGGGCTCAAAATCATAAAAAATAAAACTCACGTTATAAAAGCCTGGATGCGGCCGAAGGCCGCCTGACAGCAACGCCTCATGGGCGGGCGAAGCCCGCCTCCACGGGCCAAATACTATCGTGCGGAACACGGGGGCCCCATGCACTATCACTCATATGTATGTATGTATGTATATATATACATTAATATCAGCCCACATGAATCGTTTGGCAGTTAAAACTTTGCCTAATATAATAATTGCTCGATTGTATATCATTAATCGAAAGCGTTGAACTAATGTCGATCATTCTATCTTAATTATGAAAAATAATACAATAAAATTAAATTAAATATAATTATTAGATTATCTGCATACTATACTTTTGTTTTAAGTGCAGATTTATCATTACACTATTAAATTAATTACAGCTATTTATTTATTTTTTAAACAATTTTTTTTAAATAAAATTAAACTAATTATTAAAAATACAAAATTGTTATTTTAACAAAACAGAGTCTTGAACTTGTGAGTGATTAACACTCTTCGTATACTACGTGAAAATATGTAATAAATTTATATGTATATATGAGCGAGAATATTACTAGTCTCAAATAGTATGCAACGAGGATATCGAGTGAATAGTTGTATTGTCGCAGCTTAATTTTTCCGACAAGAACAACGAGTCGTCAATGAGTCAATGGTACTGCCGCGATCTCATAAGGGAACCTCCACACTATTACTCGTTGTATAATATATCTTTAGTAAAGTACTCCTCTAGCCATATGGCCCATCTAAAAACTACAATCAAAATGATAATATCAATTTATTAAAAATAGCATGGTAAATGAATTGGGAGACAGTGTAAACAATCAAAAATAAAAATATAATTATTTTATAAAGTTGACAAAAGATTTTGCACAACCGCAACTTGGACAATAACATCATACGAACCACTCGAGAGTATCACACAAAATAAACGGCTATACAACAGCCACACAAGCGGCCTAAATAAAAAAAGTGTTAGCAGATCTAACTCTAGGCTCTAAAAAAAAAAAAAAAAGTTGTTAAACCTTAGAAATTAAAAGCTAAGGTACAAAATTTCGAGGACTGTAATATTTGAGGTGAAATGAATAGTATTCATTTCACATTTCAGATCTATTTTTGGTTCATTGGTTCAATAATTTCATCTTTTTAATATTTTTTGTTTAATTAAAAAATTCCACACCATTAACTCAAGTGAGAATGTATCCACAACATGAAATGGACCTCCATTTTGAAATCCCAAATAGAGAGAATCCAGATCTGATTTGAGGAGGCTGCCACCCAAATAATTGGGTGCCTAGTGAGGGATCTTTTGGGCATGCCGCCTAACAAAGGACAGTGCATTTATTTTACAGAGCACTACATCCACTCATGATTTATGAGAGGTCACATCAATTCATGGCAATAACCTAATATTTGGCTAGATTAATGGAGCCGAGAAAATGGGCGGTAAACTTCACTTTTATACTTATCCACGCGGACAGTCGATCAGTGCACTTTTCCGGAGCGGGGGAAAAGAAAAAATCAAGATCAAATAATGAAGTTTCATGTGAAGTGATTTTAGAAGCCCGGTTTGAATTTACCGGGCGTCATTCCCAATATATTTTAATGTCTTGGATATCTCCAGGTTACAATCAGAGCCCGGACAGAAAAATCACTCGATGAGCCTTTTATAAGATGATTTATATTTTAGCAGCACAATCGATATTGGTAGCCCATCATAACTCGCAACCCTGCCAAAGTGATATTTGCAACCCAACTAAAGTGATATTCGCAACTCACCCGATATTGTCAGTCAAACAATAATTTTTTTAGCATACAATAGTAAAAATGGTCAAAAAGAAAAAGAAAAAAATTGTTGAATAATGATGTAAACATGAGATGATAAGACGTTGACTTGCAAAAATGAAAAATTCAGCAGTAAAATATTTATAAAAACAAAACAAATCAGCTTCGTTATTCTCTAAATTGTTCCTCCATTATGAGAAGTGCTCGTAGTGTGGGATTTCCCACAACTAATCACCAAAACCGCCCACAACCCCAAGGAAACGAGGTTGCGCGGTAGCTCGCGTGTGACAACGCGCCCACTACCGCCGTGCGGTAGCGCGCGCAGCGCGGTAGAACTGGCGCGGTGGTGCATGTACCATTGCGCGCGGCTGTAGCTCGCGCGGCAGCGCGCAGCGATAGCTCGCGTGGTAGCGCACGCGCGGGCCAGAGCGTCGCGGTAGCTCACGTGCGGGCCAACACGCACGTCTCTTGTCACGCGCCCTTGGCCTGGACCCGGTCTGCGCCCTTTGCCACACGACCACACGCTCAGAATGCGTCCAAACGCACACAATTTTTCCTCTTTACCTCTTGCGCCGCAAGGATTGCAGGACAGTTCGCGGTTCGTAGTCGCAGCTCAGAGTTCGAAGTTCGAAGTTCGAAGTTCCCCTTGAAGATCTCCTTCGACCTTTGAAGATCTCATTTGGCCCTTGAAGATCTCCTTCGGCCTTTGAATATCTCATACCCTTTCGAAGACCTCCTTCGAAGGCGACTTGAAGTTCTTACTTCGCATTTCGTTAAATTTTGTTGTAACGAGCGGTGACTTGTCACCCTCGAGAACTCGGAAACTTATAACACTCAAAAGAATCCGTCAAGGACTCCTTGAAAAATTTCTGGAGACACAAGCGCCGGGACAGACAGCCTTGAGCGGGCTCGGCGGGCATCTCAGAGAATGATCACCCCCGACGCAATGATTCTTCCCCGCACCCAGAACGCGCAGAACCCGCGCCTAATCTATCAGTGATTTCTCTTTTTCCTGCTTTCTTTACTTTAAGACAATGAGTCGTGAGTTCAAACTTGCACGATATCTTCAATATTACCATAATCATTTCCTCCGAGCAATCACAATAACTGCCTCCGGGCAGAGCGCTCACCATTACAGTAACTGCCTCCCGGCAGCGCGCTCACCATTACAGTAACTGCCTCCCGGCAGCACGCTCACAATTACAGGAACTGCCTCCCGGCAGCGCCCTCTCAATAACAGCAATTGTCTCCTTACATCGCGCTCTCAATTACAGCAACTGTCTTCCGGGCAGCGCGCTCATAATTACTGCAACTGCCTCCTGGCAGCGCGCTCACAATTACTGCAACTACCTCCCAGCAGCGTGCTCACAGTTACAGCAATTGCCTCCCGGCAGCGCACTCTCAATTACAGCAACCACATCCCGACAGCGTGCTCACAATTACAGCAACTACCTTGCGGCAGCACGCTCACAATTACAGCAACTGCCTCCAGGCAGCGCACTCTCAATTACAGCAACTGCCTTCGGGCAGCGCACTCTCAATTACAGCAACTGCCTCCGGCAGCGCGCTCTCAATTACATCAACTACCTCCCGACAGCGCGCTCATAATTACAGCAACTGCCTCCCAACAACGCTCTCTCAATTACAGAACCTGCCTCCCGACAACACGCTCACAATTACAGTAACTCCCTCTTGACAACGCTTTTAGAATTACAGCAACTGCCACTCGACGGCGCACTCACAATTACAGCAACTGCCACTCGACGGGCTCGCACTCACAATTACTTTTGTCGACCGACGAGTAAGCATGAGAGTCAGAGGGCGAGCCCGTCGGGGGGTCGGGAAGGAAGAGCACGGGAATCAGCTCCTCCGCGGTGATACTCTCCCAACCCGCCCCGAACGCATTGACATCCCGCAGCATGGCGAGTGTGGCCTCGGTGGCGCTGATCACCATGAGCTTCCGAGTCGCCTCCATCTCGGCCGAGGTGACAAGCCGCGTTCCCTCGCGCTCCGCCGGCGGTAACCTCGTGGTGGCCTGAGCGAGCTGCTGCTTGAGGGCCTTCACTTCGGCCTTTAGCTCGCCGTTCCGAGTCGCCATTCGGGTTGCGTCCTCGACATCCTGTGTTAGGAAGAATGAGAACCGAAAAAGGAGAAAGAAGAGAGGAGGGGAGTAAGCAGGGTGGCGAGATCTACCTCCTCCTTCGGAGCATGCGTCACGAGCTTCTTGGCGACCTCCAGTCGCATTTCGAGGTCCCTGACCTTCTCCTCCGCGAGTTCCCGAGCGGCCTCGGACTTGTAAAACCTCTTCATGAAGGAGAGGCTGCGGCGAGACGCCATGTGCGAAAGCTCAACGGCGCGCAACTGGGCTCGCGAGCTCTCGTAGGCGAGCTCCCGCATGGAGGTTTTATCGAAGGCGGCGGCCTCCTCTCTCCAGTATAGCCCATAGGCAACGAAGAAGGCTTGATCGCTAACCTTGCCTCGCTCGACCCAGGAAGGGAGGCGAGTCGAGAGGGAGACTTTCTCCCCAGCCACCTCCCAAGAAAGCAGCGGGCCGCCCGCGCTATCCAGGGGCTTCTCCCCGACACCGAAGTGTGGGTGCAGATCTAACATGTCCACCCCACTCGTCCCAGCGTCCGCATGGACTATAGGATCCCGGCGGCTCGTCGGGGTCCCTTTGGACGTCAGCGACTTCTTCAGCTTCTTCCGCGAATCGGGAGGGGGCGAGGAGTCGAGATCAACAATGACCCTCTTCCCTTTGCCGCCGTCGGACTTGGACTTGAACGAGCCGCCAGCGCAAGCTTCCGCGGTCGCTTTCGCCAGGCTGAGCGGGGAGGTCATCCTAGCGCCACCCGAGTGAGACTGGTTCACTGGGATCAGGCGTTCCCCTGCGACGAGCATGTCAAACGCGGAAAGGGCGAGTGGAAGAAAGGAAAGATAAAGTGTTATGACAGAGAAGCATACCTTCTCCCTGCAGAACAGAAGGGAGCGAGTCGAGATGTCGTCGCAGGTAGGCGACCTTGAAGTCCTTCTCGAAGAACTTGCAGAAGGCCGCCATGTCGCCCTCCACGCGAGGGGCGCGGTAGGTGGACTCGCTCCGCTGAACCGACGCGTAGGGAATGTTGTCGAAGTTCCCCTTGACGAAGAGGAAACGGCCATTCCAGTGATGCACCTTGTTGGAGGTCTTGCAGACCATGACTCGCGAGCCAGTCAGGAAGGCAACCCCATCCGCCGTCGCCCGGTAGGTGAGCAACTTGCGGAAAGCAGCGAGGTTGAACTCGATCCGCTCCTCGCGCATGTAGCACGCGAATGCCAGAAGCATGGATACCGCGTTGGTGTTGAGCTGAGCAGGCATAGTCCCGAAGTATTTCAGGAACTGCTTCACCTCGGGCCACATGGGAATGTGGAGACCCACCTCAAAGTGCGAGAGGGGGAAGGCTAGCTCGTCCTCGCGGAAAGAATTTATCGCCTCCCGCTCTCTAGGGCAGCGAGCGGTGTATCCCTCGGGAAGATACGCCGTCGCGAAGGCGAATCGATCCTCCTCCGACACTTTCCCCTCAGGGAAGCAGTGGTCGGCGAAGTTAGCCACGCACTTTCCTCGCCCTTCCGAGGGGTCAGACTTGGTCATTTTCGAAAAGTGGCGAGTACAACACGCGATTAGGTTGAAAAACGAGGACACGGGTGTAGTTAATGCGGTAGGTAAGTACCCAGATGAAAGGAAGGGGGTATTTATAAAAAAGGGGGTGTATGGGGGTTTCACGACTTGCAGCGCGACTCACTCACCCGTTGCACACTTGCCCCTACCCCTCATGCGAGTGCCAGTAAGCCTTACGATGGCGAGTGCGAGCGAGCACTCTGGTCTAGCGAATCTCATCATCATACAACATTGGAAAGAAAAAAGAGCACAACATGCGAGCCATATGTATAAAAAAAGGGAAAAAAGCGTAGACCCCTGCGAGACGGGGTTAAACATACACATATAGCGTTTACAGAGCATCAGAACAAGAAAGCAAAAAAAAGGGGGAACACTCAAAGGCGAGCGGGCACTCCTCCTGACCGATTTCACCTCTGAGGACCTCGGTCGCTCATCCGTCCCCCTGTGCCTCGCCTCGCGAAGGCGTGCTCGCGAGCAGCAACGATCTCCCGTTGTAGGGCGAACGCGCACTTCGTCGATCCGCCTGAAGTGATCCTCCAGCGACATTGGCACGCCCCCTGATAGCTTTTGCACCTCTTCCGCGAGTAGAGTGCAGTCCCCTTCAAGAGCCTCCATTCGCTGCTCCAGGGCGAGGATGCGAGGGAAGGGATCAAAGTCCGTCAAAGCCCTCTCCTCTAGGATCTCGCGGAGCATATACCCATGCTTTCGTAGGATACTCGCCAACTGATCCTTCATCTCAGCAGCGTTAGACGGGTCGCCAAGGTAGTTGCCGATAGCGTCTGGAGAAGGCGGTGCCGAGAACTGCACTCGCTCATCAGACTCGTCATCCCCTGGGTCCCATCTGAGAAAGGAAATTATCAGCACCAAATCAAAAGAGAAGGGCGAGAGGAACTCCTTGCCTAGCGAGTCCTCGACGACTTTTCCCTCGCGGTGCGAGGAGAGATCGTGGCCCTGATTAGAGGGAAGATTGGGTCTCCCGTCGAAGGGGCGGGAAAGGGGAAGCGTCGAGGACTTCCCAGATCCCGCCCGCAGGAGAGCCCTACCGGGAACTCGCAACTCGGAGGGCTCACCAACGCCAGCAACAGTGCTCGCAGGAACCAAGGTAGTCCTGGCACACTCCTCCGACAGATCTCGGGTCGGCGACTTCTGTGAGAAGGGGCGAGATCGATGTATTTGGGCACTGAGAAAATTGAACGAGGTCAACACCTACCAAGTGGGTCGAGCATAATGAAGAACAACACTCGCTTACCAACAATGTAGATGTCAGGGTTGACCTGACAACTCGCCTCCTCCTGCTCGCCGGTTTGTTGGCCACTCGCGCCACCTTCCATGGCCGCGTCGACCTGCGAACAGTATTGTTCAGTAACACGGCCGCGAGGCTTTAGTAAGGAAAGACACTAAAGAAGAAATTTATCTGAGACCCCGAGACCTAAGCTGAACCAGGGCTGTAAAGGGAGCTCGGCCAAAGAGGTCCCCTCTCCAATGGAGACCCGTCTCGCCCTCTTAGTCCCTCGCCTTTCCACCCGCTTTGGGGTGGCTCGCGAGGTGTTCCCGGCAATGAGGCTCAGGAGACCGGTTGAAGTCGACGCGCTTTTGTCTTTGGCAGCGGCGAGACGAGCCTGGAGTTCTTGAGAGAGCGGCATGGTGGTTGACCGATGAATTGTGAAAAAGAAGGGGAAGAGGTTCGAGGATAAGGGGGAAGGGGGTCACCCCTCCCGGTATATATAGCCACCGGTGGGGGCCACCGAAAGATTCTCCTTAAAACGCAGGCACTCGCCAAATGTACATGGCTGAAATGTCCTTCCGAGCTTGAGACAAACTCGCAATGAGCGGGGATTGTGTACAACCCCGTGTTTGTCGAGTGGGGGCATCAAGCCATCCGGTGATCTGGAGAGAAACTGAGCTTGGGCGAGTCGGCCAGGTGAGTGGGTGCTTCAGCTCGCACTCACCTCTAGCCGACACCCCCCCCCCCCCCCCCCCCCCCCCCCCCCCCAGCTTGGTGCGAGTGGCGAGTCCCAGCCCCACCGGGCACACGCCACTCCGGCGAGTCGACTCAGCATACCTTGGACTCGCCCTTTGGGTTGATAGTTTGTTCTTCGGGGATTTCCATTTTGACCTGCAATTAGCCATTCCAAACAGTGGGATTCCGCCGTTGGCGGACCATTTTGAGCTGCTTTTAGCAAAACCTAGAGGCGGGATTCCGCTATCCGCAGACCGTTTTAAAAAAACTATAAATAGACTCTCAAGGGCACTTTTGGAGAACATCTCTCACTAGCTTCTCTCTCCTCTTGTTAGCTTTGGTCTGCTAGAGAGACTCGATTTGCTGCTCACCGTGGTTTTTGGGTGGGTGGTGGAGAACTCTCTGGCATCCTCCAAGGTGCCCAGCTCAGAAATTGGTTTGGGAGGGGAAGTTTTTTAGATCTTCCGAGTTAGTGGTGGGACCTCCTCGCTGCAGCTTAGGAATCTGTTTTTTAGATATGATTTTTGGCGGCGCTTTTAATAAAAACGTGGCCATAACTCAACCACTTTAAGAAAATCCCGGTTATTAATATGATTTTTGTATGCGCGCTGCCCTAATTGTTTGGAGGACTGATGATGCTTTGCGGAAGGTTGCCGTCAAGCAATTCGATCTCGCCGCGGTGAAGCTTTGCGGTCTTCCTCCTCAATCACGCCACTGAAGCTCTGCGGGAGGCCTTTGTCTTCGATCTCGCTCGCCGGTGAAGCTCTACGGGAGACCTTTGTCTTCGATCTCGCTCGCCGGTGAAGCTCTGCGGGAGGCCTTTGTCTTCAATCTCGCTAGGAGTAAGCTCCACATTTCGATCTAGATGTATTGTCCCCCCCGCTTAATTATTTCTTCTGCTCTTTCGATCTCTATCTATTTCGATCTCGCTTGGAGTAAGCCCCACATCGAAGGTGTTCGGCTCCATCGAGACGGCGCCCTTTAAACACGTCGGCGGCATTCCCCTAGTAACTCCAGATCTACGTTTTTCCCAGTTTTTTTGTCAGAATAATTTCGGTTTCAACAGCTCCTTTTGGAAAACAGGAATTATGCATGTTCTTTATAGTCACTTTGGCGCCTATGCATTTTTTTTATGGAAAACAGGAATTATGCTGTTTTTTGGAAAACAGGAATTATGCAGTTTTTTTCTCAGAATAGTCACTTTGGCGCCACTGTTTTTACTAGGGGAAGAAAAAATGAATTATGCATATGTTCCTCTGCCCAATTCATGCCAGATTTTTTTCAATTGTTGTAGGAAACAGATATTAGTGATCAGTAGGTTTAGAATATATGAAAACAGATTTTTTTTCAATTGTTAGTAGAAAACAGATTTTTATTTCATTTTTTTTCAATTGTTAGTCGAGATCTGTAGGTTAAGAATATGTGAAAACATGTAATTGCCACAAAGCTCATTTTTTCGATCACCCGTCTCTGGGTGTGTATTTCGTTGATCATGAGTGTGCATTGAACACATATCTATCATATATATTATGATTTAAACATCTTTTGTTCTTGATTTTTTTAAGAGCCATGGTATTGCAATGGCTCAAAATAGTCATGGTTAGCTTCTAAGTTTTTGATGTTATAATCTACTCTAACAAGAAATCTTGGTGCTTTCATCTAAAAGGGATAGTAAGATTTCTAAAAGTTATGTTGAATGTACTGTTCAATGTATTGTTCAATGACATGCTTTTGTTCGTCTTTAAGAAGTGTCATCTTCAATTCGGTGTTTGGCCCTTCCACTTCAGTCTTCCATACTACTAAAAAATGATCCCATGGTATGTCATTGCAGAAGGCCACTCAACTAGTTGAATGTAAGTTCTTCTGTTTTCAATTGATGGATTTTTTTATATGGATTTGGCGGGCGCTTAATTATAATTAGGGGTGTATTTTCCATGGCCGTGAATGGAGGAACAATTGCCCGTTAGGATTTATATAGAGAAGGGGAAGGGAAAGATAGTCGTTAAGTGTTAATGTTGTTGGTCCCTTTCCATTAAAATATTGTTTTCTCTTGTTCCCAATCTTTATGCGGCCATTACCAATGCACCTTGTAATTTAAATTTATACAAGACTTATAATTTGGCACCTCTACCATCCCCCACCACCCTGACATCTTTATTTGCCACCTCATGGTGCACGGTCGTTTATAATTTGCTAGGAGAATAAAAGAAAATGTAGATAATGCGGCTTGATCGGTTCTTTATTATGGAGTTTGCAGCGTTTGTTATTGAGTTCGTGAACCTGAACCTGTGTGGGCTTTCGCTCTTGTATTTGTTGTACATAAAAATTATAACAAATGTATATGGCTGTCTGTACAACTCCCATATTTGTCGAGCGAGTTTACCTTGATGCAGACGAATTGACAAGTCGGGAACGATGTTTAGACTCGTCCAATCACCCAAAATGGAGCAAGCGGGTCGAGTAAGCAAGCGGGGCAAGTGGTGCGCTCGCCCGGGTGGGCGAGTGGCGCGCTCGCCCGGGGAACGGACCCCTTGGGTTGCACTCGTTCCCCCCCCCCCCCCCCCCCCCCCCCCCCCCCCCCCCCTATTCGGCCAGGCGAGGTTCGGGCCGCGGGTGATGTTTTCAGGCAGCGGGAGTCGGCTATTGGCAGACCATTTTGGCTATCCGCAACCCATTTTTCAAGGAATCCTATAAATAGACCCCCATGGGCACCCTGGAAAAGGATCGATCCATCTTCTCCCTCACGTGTTACCTGCGAGCTAACACTCCTACCCCCTGTTCGACTAGTCGATAGGCAGGTGTTCCTTAGTGCTCTCTAGGGTGCTCAGGCTCAGCATTGGTTTGGAAGAGGAAGCTCTCTTTGATCTTCCGGGTGTGTGGCGGGACCTCCTCGTTGCAGCTCAAGAGGTCTGTTTCAAGGTTCAAATCTTCTTCAGTGCAAGTTCCTTCGGCTCTCCGCGACTAGTCACGTGTTCTAGCTCAGGTCAAGTAAGGGTCAGCTGCATACCCGTTGCGAACGTCGAAGTTAGTTTTTTGGTTTCAGCACTGCCAAACATATATTTTATGACAGTCTCATTTTTATTCAAACTCATATCAGAGCAAAAATGACATGCCGAACGGACACTACAACATTTTAGTTCTATGACAATGTTTTTTGCAGCTCCCTTCTTCTATTTTTTGAACTTGTCATCCTTAGATTTATAGCACCTGATAATCATCTTGCGAATTAATTGATTTTTTCTATAAAATATACTTCTATTCTATAATAATTTTTTGTCCCTTCATATAGGTACCTATCTGAATATTCTATATATATCAACAATAGATAAAAAAATGGATGCTAGAGCCATGTCACTCAAATACTTATTTAGAGGACATGAAATATTTGTTAGATTTATATTACGCTACCACACAAATTGGGGAGAAGTGCCTATGTCCATGTAGAAAATGCTTGAATATGAAGATGTGGGATTGAAATGTGGTAGAGGAACACTTGTTTGGAATGGTATAATGGAAAATTACATAGATTGGATTTATCATCATGGACGATTGTCTAACAATATGGTCTTGCACAAAGATAAATGTCCTTTTAATGCAAATCCATTTTACCTTAATTACAACTCCAATGATCCCATGGATGAACTTTTGCATGAAGCTATTCCAAATTTACAACATGATGAAAACTTGAATGAACATGATTTACTTCATAATGATATTGGTGAAGACGAGATATTTGAGCATCATGAAGTTCCCGCATATATAGATGCAAATAATATATATGCGTCAATCTTAGAGTAAAACAAACCATTGTGGGAAGGATGCCAACATTACACCAAATTATTTTTTTGTTGAATCTTCTTCATATTAAGACACTTGGAAATTGGAATAATGTGCATTTTAATATGTTGTTGAAAATCCTACAAGGTGCAATGTCAGGTGGACATAAATCAATTCCTGCTAAATATCATGAGGCCAAGAAAATTACTTCCAAATTATGTCATAATTATATTAAAATTGATGCATGTGAGAATGATTGTTCTTTGTTTTGGGGACCACACAAAAATGATAATGTCTACTATGTGTGTGGGAAGTCGCGATGGGTTGAAATACTTGAAGATCAAGTGGTTCACAAGTATAGGAAACGTAAGCAACAAGACAAGAAAAGTCCAAAGAAGATTTCGAAAAAAGTTTTAGGTATTTTTCATTGAAATAATGGTTGGAGCGATTATTTCTTTGTAAGCAAACTGCTGACATGATGCAATGGCATGCCAATGAGCCTAATCATGACAGCTTAATGCACCATCCTAGAGATGGTTTGGCATGGATAGACTTCAATAATCGCCACAAAGAGTTCTCTAGTGTTCCTAGAAATGTTTGTCTTGGCCTTGCCACTGATGTTTTCAATCCATTTGGAGATCTTAGCAGCACGCATAGCACATGACCAATTATGTTGATAGTATACAATGTGCCGCATTGGGAGTGCATGAAAAAAGATCTATCATTATGTCAGGTTTGATACCTGGTCCAAAAATGTCTGGTAATAATATAGACGTGTATCTGCAACCATTAATAAAAGAGTTGAATGAGTTGTGGGAAGTTGGGGTACAAGTATTTGATGTTTCAGATGGAAAAAATTTTACACTACGTGCAACACTATTGTTACGGGCAAGGGAAAAAACCATCTCATTCAATAAGAGAGGCTCCTCTATATATAGAGGAGGAATACAAGGAACAAAAATGCTAATAGCACACCCTACATAAATGCTAATAGCACACCCTAATAATGCTAACACTTCCCCTCAAGTTGGGCGAGTGATATTGAACATGCCAAACTTGTTCACAATCTGGTCAAAAGAATTTCCACACAACCCTTTGGTGAGAATGTCAGCAAGTTGCCCGTTGGAGGGCACAAACGGAGTACAAATGATTCCCTTTTCAATATTCTCCTTGATGAAGTGTCGATCCACCTCAATGTGTTTCGTCCGGTCATGTTGAACCGGGCTGTGAGCGATACTAATGGCAGACTTATTGTCACAATATAGACGGATGGGTCCTTCTTCAACAAGACCAAGGTCGCTCAATAAGGCCCGAAGCCATAAGCCTTCACAGACCCCATGGGCCATAGCTCTAAACTCAGCCTCGGCACTAGACCGTGCCACAACCTGTTGCTTCTTGCTCCTCCAAGTGACAAGGTTACCTCCAACAAAAAAACAGTATCCAGAAGTGGAACGCCTATCATCCACTGACCCGGCCCAGTCAGCATCAGTATAAACTTCAATCTTGAGATCAGTACTCGGGGAAAACAGGATTCCCCTTCCTGGTGAGGACTTGAGGTACCGAAGAATTCTGTGAGCAACATCCATGTGTCGTGTCTTTGGAGCATGCATGTACTGACTCACAACACTCACATCATATGAAATATCCGGACGAGTATGAGAGAGATATATCAGCCTCCCCACTAACCTTTGGAACCCTGAAATGTCCTCAATCGCCACTCCATCATCACGCCCCAATCGGTGATTTGCCTCAATCGGAGTATCAGCCGGTCTGCATCCGCTCATCCCCATCTTCTCAAGAAGATCTAACGTATATTTCTGCTGAGAGAGAAAGATCCCCTGCTTTGATCTAGCAACTTCAATTCCCAAGAAGTACTTGAGTTTTCCTAGATCCTTGACCTCAAACTCTTTGGCAAGCTTCAGCTTTAGGTTCTGAATTTCTTCATGATCATCACCAGTTATGACAATGTCATCAACATACACAATAAGAACAGTGATTTTCCCAAGCCTACGTTTGATGAACAACGTATGGTCAGCATTGCTCTGAGAATATCCAAACGACACCATTGCCTTGTGGAACCGGCCAAACCATGCTCTTGGGGACTGCTTTAGTCCGTATAGAGCCTTCAACAATCTACAAACTTTCCCGGAAGCACCAGCCGGAGTGAGACCTGGAGGAATAGACATATAGACCTCCTCTTCCAAGTCACCATGGAGAAAAGCATTCTTCACATCAAGCTGCAGAAGATCCCAATTTTTGCAAGCAGCAACGGAAACCAATACCCTGATGGTATTCATTTTAGCAACAGGGGCAAATGTCTCCTGATAATCAATGCCCTGGGTTTGGGTATAACCCCTTGCAACCAACCGTGCCTTGCATCTCTCAACAATCCCTTGTGGATTCTGTTTCACAGAAAACACCCACTTGCACCCAACAGGTTTCTTTCCATAGGGAAGAGAGACTAGATCCCATGTATGGTTCTTCTCCAGAGCCTTCATTTCCTCAACCATCGCCTCACGCCACACAGGAACCTCAAGTGCCTGTTGCCATGACACAGGTATAGAAGAAGTAGCAAGAGAGGAGACAAAGGCCTTATAGGAGGTAGAGAGAGAATCATAAGATACATAATTAGAGAGAGGATGGCGGGTACAAGACCGAATACCTTTTCGAAGGGCAATCGGTAAATCAGAAGGCCTGAGTCAGGATCCACTGACTGTTCTGGTAACATAGCAGGCTCTTGTGTGCTTGTCCCCTTTGCACGCCGAGTATAGACCTGCAGAGTCGGAGGTGGAGGCATAGCGGAGGAAGAGTCCAGAGAGACAGGAGGAGACATAGGAAAAGAGCCAACCTCCACTGGAATAGCAGGACTCACTTCCATTGGTAAAGTCTCCCCCTGAAGTGAGGGATACGGTGGAGGTATTGGCAAAGAGACTGAAGGAACACCCGATGGTGTGGAAGGGTAATACGATTCGGATTCACGGAAAGTGACATCCATGCTAACAAACACCTTTCTCGTAGGTGGATGAAAACACTTGTAACCCTTTTGCGTAGGAGAGTACCCAATAAATACACACTTGAGGGCACGCGGATCAAGTTTGGACGGACGAGGGTGATGTGAACAAAGCAGACACAGCCAAACACTTTAGGAGGAAGGTGGGTGGGAGTCACCCCCAGCGTGTCCAAAGGGGTAGAGTTCCCGAGGACACGTGTGGGCAGACGGTTGATGAGGTAAGCAGCAGTGAGAACCGCATCTCCCCAATAGAATTTTGGGAGATGCATTGCGGACAAGAGGCAGCGAGCAACCTCCAACAAGTGGCGATTTTTCCGCTCAGCAACACCATTTTGAGCAGGGGAATACACACAGGTAGTCTGGTGTAAGATACCGTGGTCAGCCAGGTAGCGCTCAAACTGGGAATCCATGTATTCCCGGCCATTGTCACTGCGAAGAATTTGAATTTTGGACTGAAATTGGGTGGCGATCATGGCATGGAATTGTCGAAAAACGGAGAATGCAACACTTTTGCGACGTATCAAATATAACCATGTGGTGCGCGAGAAACAATCAATGAAAGTAATAAACCACGTACAACCAGAAATAGAAGGGAGCAAACATGGGCCCTAGATATCAGTATGAATAACAGCAAAAGGAATAGAACTTGGCAAAGATACATGTTTAAATGAAGTACGATGATGTTTGTTGACACTACAGACATCACACACAAAAGACTCCAAAATAGTAGCAGGAAAAGCAGGAAATAACAGTTTCATAACAGAAAGAGATGGGTGTCCCAGGCGACAATGCCAGGAGTACAGAGGGTGAACAGTGCTGGAATGAAGAGCTAGAGGGGAAGAATCAGCGCCGCCAGAGTCAAGCACATAGAGACCATTCACCATGCTACCAGAGCCAATCACCTTCCCCGTCGTCAGGTCCTGAAACACACAAGAAGACGGAAGAAAGGTCACAGAGCAATTCATGGAGTTGGTTAAATGACTAATGGAAAGTAGATTACGAGTAAAGGTAGGCACGTGAAGGACAGAGGACAAGGTGAGAGAGGAGCAGGGTATGGTTCCCTTTCCAGCAATGGAGGAAAGGGAACCATCTGCAATACTCACCTTATCACGCCCAGAAAGAGGAGTATAGGAAACAAAACCTGTAGAGGACCCGGTCATATGATCCGTGGCCCCAGAGTCAATGACCCATTGGGTGGAGGAGGAAGAAACAGCAGAATGAGCACCTGACAGACCTGTATGAGCGTAGGAGGAAGAGGCAGAAGGCTCCGTAGAAAGACCCTGCATCATGCGTCTCAGAGCTAGCATCTCATCTGCCGTGAAGCCACCAGGTGTAGCACAGACATCAGTACCAGAGTATCCATGAGATGCATCAGCAGTAGCATCAGTAAGATGGGCCGCACGGGGAGTAACATGACGACCCGAGGAGCGTCCAGCACCACGACCACCACGAAGCGAAGCGCCCCCTCTTGGGGTAGGGAACCCATGAAGCTTGAAGCAAGTATCCCGTGTATGGCGATTCTTGCCACAATAATCACATACAAGATGATCCTTATCTGAGCTCCTCAACTTGAGATCACGGAATGGACGAGTGCCAAGAAGAGAGGGGGTAGAAGCGGCCAGAGCAGAGCTCTCTGGCAGAGGGTCAGGTAGAAGAGTCTGACGACGATCAAACTCCTGTTGCACTATGCTGTAGACCTCAGAAAGGGAAGGAATCAACGGTCGCCCGAGAATCTGAACACTGATCTGATCGAAGTCGCGATGCAATCCATGAAGAAACTCAAATATGCGATTGCGATCATCTCTGGCCCGAACCATCGCCTCGTCAATAGGACTAACGAACACAAGGGGATCAAAGTGATCATACTCCTGGTAAAGTTGCGTGAACTCCAAGTAATACGCTGAAGGAGGGCGGTCACCCTGTCGGAGTAAGCTAATCCGGCGGCGTAGCTGAAAGATCTGAGCCGCATTGCCACGACGAGAGTAGGTGGACTCCGCACGACGCCAAATATCAACAGCACTATCAAGAAAGAGGTAGTTGCGGGCAATGGACTCTTGCATGGAGTTGGTGAGCCAGGACATAACCAAGGAATTCTCGGACTCCCACTGCTGCCATTCAGGAGAAGTCCTGGCAGGTTCCTTCATGTGGCCGGAGACATAGCCAAAGAGACGCCGACTTTTCAGCGCCAGGGTGATGGAACGGGACCATGAGAGGTAATTGGATTCATCGAGTCGGAGAGTAGTGATCTGAGAGGTATTGTGATCGGTGGTTCCACGGTAAAAAACCGATGAAGAAGGACCACTAGAGAGAGCCGGGGCAACACCGGTAGAGAGAGGATCCGGGGTAACACCGGTAGAGATAGTAGGAGAATCCATTCCACTAGATCCCATGGCAAACCGGAATAGAAATCCGGGGAGAAAGATAAAACCGGAATAGAAATCCGGATAGGAGGAAAGCCCCAAGACAAAATTAGAGCATCAAGGGGTGAAAGATTTCAGCCATTCAAGCATCACAAGAAAGGTGGCGCCGGGAAGGAGGACTTATGCCGGCGCCATGAGGAGAGGAAGAAGAGGAGAGCTGGACGGGCGAAGCGAGGGGCGCTGGTCGGGCGAGCACTGGCGGGCGAGGAGCGCTGGCGGGCGAGCGCAGATGAGCGCAGACGAGCGAGGAGCGCTAGCAGTCGGGCGAGGAGACGAGCGAGGAGACGAGTCAGGAAAGCGGGCTGTCGGGCGAGCGCAGACGAGCGAGGAGCGCTAGCAGTCGGGCGAGCGCTGGCGAGCGAGGAGCGCCGGCTATCGAGGCGGAAGCGCAAGGCAAAAGAAACTTAGGGCACGGGTTTCCTCGACCTCTGATACCATGTTACGGGCAAGGGAAAAAACCATCTCATTCAATAAGAGAGGCTCCTCTATATATAGAGGAGGAATACAAGGAACAAAAATGCTAATAGCACACCCTACATAAATGCTAATAGCACACCCTAATAATGCTAACAACTATTATGGACTATTAGTGATTTTCCAGGATTGGGCATTTTATCGGGTTGGAACATGCATTCTAAACTTGGATGTCCATCATGCGGATTGAATAGTCAATCATGTTGGCTAAAACATAGTAAAAAAACAGTGTATCAAGCACATCGCCGATTCTTGCCTGTTGATCATCCATATCGTAGAGCAAGAAAGTTTGGTGTCATGAAATGAAAATTAGTAACACAAAACCACTAAGTGGAAGACAAATATTGAAAGAAACACAAAATCTTCAAGTTGTATTTGGTCGAATGAACCAGTGTGGAGGACCCACAATGCATTGGAAAAAAATAAACATCTTTTTTGATTTGCCTTATTGGAAAACTAATCTATTAAGACATTGTCTTGATACGATGCATGTTGAAAAGAATGTGTGCGATAACATCTTGAATACTATTTTGGGTTGATCCAGTTAAATCCAAGGATGATGTGCATGCTAGAAGAGATTGTAAGGATTTGATGATTTTAAGACAGTTATGGCTCCAAGAAGGAGATGATGACACTGCGATTATTCCTCCAGCATGTTTTACTATGAGTAAGGTAGAAAAAGATATTTTTAGGGGAATATTAAAATCATTACGGGTTCCCGATGGATATGCCTCAAATATATCTCGTTTCATTAAACTCAAGCAAGACAAGATACAAGGTTTGAAAAGCCACGATAATCACATCATCATGCAGCAGTTTTTGCAAGTTGGTTTACGATCAGTGTTATCGAGACATGTAGTAACCCCATTAATGGAAGTTTCTATGTTCTTTAGACAATTATGTTCTAAAAAACTAAGTTTCAGATTTGAAAAAGATTGAAGATCGCATAATATTAGCATTATGTTAGCTTGAAGTAATATTCCCTCCATTTTTTACTGTAATGATTCATCTCATGGTACACCTATCACAAGAAGCTATTTTGAGTGGCCCAGTACAATTTAGATGGATGTATCCTATTGAGAGAGAACTTGGACATTATAAAAAATTGTTCGAAATAAGTAAAAACCTGAAGGATCGATAGCAGAGGGTTACATCGCAGACGAAACCTTAACATTTTGTTCTCGATTTTTGGAGGGGATAGATACCCGGTTTAATTGTACAAGTCGTAACAGTGCAAATTATATAACCTAATCTCCAACATTTACAATGCTTCCACAAGTGGGGAATCCAACAAGAGGTGCAATCTTGAAGACACTAGACTCAATCAGCCTTAAGCAAGCTCATCGATATGTTCTATTCAACTGTGCCGAACTCAAAATATTTCGAAGGTTAGATCATTTAGTAAATTTTAAATATTCTTTTGTAAAATATTTATCATTAAGTGTATTCATTGATAATGTTTGTCTTATTTTCTAGTGAACTTCGAGAAGAAATGAAGAGTCGTTATCGATCCCAACATATTGATGTGAAATTGCTGGAGAACATGCTTCGCAATGAATTCTCAGAATGGTTTAAATTAAGAGTAAGAACTATTAACGCACACATACACCTAGATTTCTAAATATAAAGTGAACAAAAATCTAATTCATTTGTTATCTTATGATCACCACTGGTTTTTCGTGAAGGAATAAAAATTGATGATCATCAATTACAGAAGTTGGCACTTTGACCTAATTCTGTTGTCAAAAGCTACAATGGATATAACATAAATGGATTTTCATTTCGAACAATTAGTAGCGAAGTTTGCAAGAGGACACAAAATAATGGAGTGGAAGTTATGTCCGATCATGGTGGATTAGAAGATATCAATTATTTTGGTAGACTGACTAAGATCTTAGAATTAGACTATTATGATACTGCAAAAGTAATGTTTTTTAAATGTGATTGGGTGAATCCTACAAAAAACATTGGCGTGAAGAAAGATTCATTTGGGTTCACATTGGTTAATTTTACTCATTTGGTGCATACAGGTTCTGTAATTGAGCACGACCCTTACATATTTCCTTCTCAAGCAAGAATGGTGTACTATATCCGTGAATCTAAACACTCAAATTGGGAAGTAGTCATGAGGATGGTGCCACGAGATGAGTACGAAATGGGTAATAATGATGCTACAGATGAGTACCATCAAGATTTGATGCAATGTGTGAGAAACGACATGCCGATTATAGAAAATTTATACCAAAATGATGATTTTGGCATTGAGATGGTTAGAACAGATGTTGAACCGACAATTGTTCAAAGAGAAACATAATTTCACTAAGTGTGATATTATAGAGGTATACATTTTGTATTTATTCACTTAAACCAAGTGTTTTCTTTACTATAAATATGATGTCATTTTTCATGCATCTCAAATGTTAATGTGTGTTTATCTTGCAGATAATTTATGGCTCCGAAAAGGAAAGTTGATCTGAAAAAGTTATTTGTTTCAAGGGAGCAAAATTCATCATCAAATCTGTGTAGTAATGAAAGTTCATCTGAAGTAGGGCATAGAGCTATTAGCAATGACACTCATGTGATCACTTCGTGTGCCCATGAAGATTCTCTTCATGATCCCGCGAACATGCAGTATTTTTCATTAGATGAAAGCAGTGATGACGAACCCAATAATGATCAACAAGCAGATAATCTTAGTCCTGATATCCAAGCAACTCCAGGCGACTAAAATACTTTTGTATTTCATATGATTTATTAGGAATTCAAGTACTTTAATCAAATTTTTATGATATTCTTAGGCACAAGTAGAAGTACAAAAACACGAGGACCAGCAGCAACATGCAAAGATATTCATCTAATGCCATGTAATAAAATTATCCCATTAGAGCGTAATAAGTTTGGCCAATTTGTTGGAGACGGTGCAACACAATTTGCATCATTCTTAGAAATTCTGGCACGGACCACATCATTATTTCCAATGACATCTCAATCATGGATACATGTGTCCCAATATAGTAAGGAAACATCGTGGAGTTTGAATAAGGTGTCAATCTTCAATGCATTACATTTATTTTCATTTAATAACATTTTATTGTTTATTAAATTTAGCTATTATGCACATGTAGCAACGATTTTTTGTTTTTGAGGTTGATAAGAAATATATAATGCAACTACTGCGAGAAAGATTGAGGGATCACAAGGCACATTTTAAGAGCAAATATTATGACCCAACAAGCACTCCTGAAATAGTTATTGCTAAGGGTGGTCCAGCTGATATGCCCCTAAACCAATTCGTTGATATTGTGACTTATTGGTACTCTCCAAAAGGAAAGGTAATGTATACTTATCAATCTTCATTTTAATCTTACTATTTTTAGTTTACATTTATTCATGTTCAGAGGTTCTCATTATGATTGTTGGAATGTGATAGAATATAAGCGACAAGAATAAAGCCTGTCGCGATAAATAAATTGGTGTGCATGCTCTTGGTAGGACGAGCCTTGCTAGTGGGAAGAAGGATTTGGTATGTCATGCATATTTATATAATTCATTATGTTTATCTAACGAATATTTTTTACAAGGAAATCGAATTGGGTAGAGAGCCAAGCAGAATTGAATTATACTTAGACAATCGTACTAGCAGAAAAAAAAGAAAAAATTTTAGTGGATGATGAAACAATATCAAAAAAAGAAAGAGTTAATGAAATTTGCTTAGCTAATGAAATTTGAGTTAATGAATTTTATTTTTTCCAGACTTAAATGCCATGGACCTATAATCACTGCCAACCATCCTAAGGCCAACAAGACTTCATTATGATACTAAGAAGAGATGCATGTTTTGGGGTTGAAGACACTTGTATCGACAAGTTTAGGCTCCGTTTGGCACGGCGACAGCGATAGTCAACATAGTGGTTATGAACCGTCGTCTTTCATGACTCCCGACCTCACCTAAAGAACTTCACTCACTTTCATGTTCAAAACTAGTTTTCTTTTGTTGCAGCGGTCATAAACATTGTTATGGGAAACAAACATTCTACGATGGTGTCATTTTTGAAAAACTCCCCGCCAAACCGAGCCTTAATCATTAGGCCTCACCCTTAACAGTCAGTTCAGATCAACACTACCAGTCAAGTATTGAAGAATTAATGGGATATCATGTGGCTATTTTTGAAGGTTACAATTCATAAATGACTCCAAAGTTTATATGATGCTTCAGGTCAGATCTAAACAATTAATTGAGCTGATGGAGAGACTCCAAGCACAGGAAGTTGAATGAGAGTAGGAAAGCACAGGAAGCTATTTATACTGTCAAATGGCTTTTCCTATCTGAGGTCAATTAATCAACATTGGAAATAAGAAACTGAACTAAAAGATTAGTCCAAGCCTCAGAGATCTTGGTGGTTGTGTCCATGGCATTTAATTCTGATTGTATTGGGAGTTAATGAAATTTGCTTAGAATTATTCTTAGTTTTTATTTTTAACTCCTTAGGATGCATTAGAGAAGCCTATTGAAGAAGACAAACAACAACACCCCTGACACGTCAATTAGTGAAATTCATGAAGCTGCTTTTAGGTAAAAAATCGAATTGTCCTAAATTACTTTTTTTCATATGTGAATTCTATAATATTATAACATTTTATTTTATTAGGTCAACATTTGGACCTGAATACTATGGTCGTTGTCGGGGTATGGGAATTGGGGTAACTGCTATTCAAATATTCCCAGATCTATCACGTCACTCAAAAACAGCTTGCTCTAGCCATACCTGTCCTAGGCAGACGCGTGAGATGGATGAAATGAAACTGCAAATGTCTACTATACAAAAAACGATAGATTATCTTATGGAGGCTATGCAAAAGACTTCTAATAATGAACCTTCAAGTGATCCTACTGCAAGAGTTGATCCTGATGATGGTAACTTAATTAGGACTTTAATCAAATCGTACAAAATTTGACTTCATAACAAAACCAATTAATTATTGTATCTCAAGTTGTTGATGTTTTGTGAATATTTTGCTAGCTTTTCAAGAATGTCAGAATTGTTGTTGATGGGGTATGCACGTTGATCAAAAATAGTTATCATGATACTAACCAAATTTCTACTTTTGTTCTGATGTTACTTGCACAACTTCAGGGGAGTCCTCTTTGAATGTCATAGTTATAAGAGCTACCCTTCATCTTCCTTATGATCACCACACGCTTCTTCAGAATCTTACCATTCAGGTTAGCATTGATATTTCTACCTAGATAAATGCTATATTTGATCAATTTTATGTTTCATGAAGGATGAATTTGTGTGATGCTCCTTTTTCTGTTATGGAAACCATTTTGCTTGCATGCATATTGCATACAATAATTCTTTCCTAGAATTATACATATTTTTTCAATTTTTCACCTAGCCTTGATAGAGAAATTCTGAAAATACTTTTAAATTGTGGTTGATTTGGAAGCTTTCATATTGCAAGGACCTCAAGTGATCCATCCACGTGAAAGGTGTTGCACTGTCCTGAAGGTGTTGCACTGTCCTGAATAAGTGAGTGATCCTGAAAGGAGTTGCACTGTCCATTATAATTTCACACCATCAACGCTCAAACACTATAGCGGTCCCAAACAAAGCCATTGATTTTTATTGCCTCTCAAAAAATTTGATAATTCCTGGTAACAACTACAGGCCATTGATTTTTATTTTGGAGTTGATTGTTACCGACGCCCAAGCAGAGGAACCGGAATGACACGTGTATTCGAGGAGGACGCGAGGCGGCACGGGAACAAAGGGCGGACCGAGCCACACCGGCCCAAGCACCGAACCGGGCGGTTCGGTGGAAGAACTCTAGGAGCCGACCGACCCTTCTTTTACTTGCTGTTCTGTTTTTTATTTTAAGAGTATTGTAATGTTTAAATGTCTTTTTGGGAGATTTTGGTTGTGTAGTGGGTTCCCCCTATATAAGGGATCACCATTAGGTTTTGTAACCATCTTTGGATCATTTATGTTAATCGGGGCTGCTCCCCTTTCCTCTTCCTCTCTCTCTTTCTCTTCCTCTATCTCCCTCCTTTCCGTCTAACCTATCTCTCTCTCTCGCTCTCGCTCGGTAACGCCCCGCTGCCGCCCGACGACATTCCCATCTACATCCTCCTCACTCGCTGCCGCCCCACTGCCGGCCGCCGATACCTAAGTGGTATCATTTGGTCCGACCTGCCGCTCCGCCCACCTCCTCGCCGCCGGAGATCTGCCGATGGCTCCGAAACCAGCCCCCGTCAACGACGACCTCGCCGGCTGCATCGCCTCTCACGAGAGCCAAATCGCCTCCATCCACGCCGCCATCGCGTGCCTCAACGCCGGCCAAGACGCGTTGCAGTCCAGTCAAGCCGCGATCACCGTCGGCCAAGCGGAGATCCTTGCGCGCATCGCGGCCTGGCGCCGGATCGCGTCCCGGAAACGAGCCGCGGACCCCGCCAGACCGCCTCGCCGCGACCAGCGCGCTGTGTTCCACGGAGGCCGCCTCTGTCCTCAGCACGCCTCCACTGCCCGGATTCACGCCTCCTCCACCCGGATTCACCGCCGATCGTTCCTCCCTCGCTTTGGATATTCCGTCCTTCTCCGGCACGGACCCGTTAGGATGGATAGCTCGGGCCGAGCAATTCTTCGACCTCAACGGGACCTCTCCAGCGAACAAAGTCAGCACGGCCGTGGTCGGCCTTGAGGGTTCGGCCCTCCATTGGGCTCGTTGGTTGCGTCAAATTCAACCCGCCATTTCTTGGACGGAATTTAAACAAGAAATGATGTGCCGCTATGACTCCCGGTACACCGGCTCCGCAATCGAGCGCCTTTGCACGACCCGCCAATCGACGACCGTGGACGCTTACATCGACGACTTCGTCGCGCTCATTACGCAAGTGTCGGGCCTTCCGCCCGACCATTATTTGGGTTTCTTTCTCCAAGGTCTCCGTCCTAACATCCGTTCTCGCCTCCGCACGCACCATCCTCACACGGTCTCTGAAGCTCTTGAACTTGCCCGGGCCATTGAGGCGGATCTTGGCCGTGGGCCGAACCCCCCTACCACCTTTCGGCCCGTGCCGCCGCCGGGCCCCGGCCATCGGGTGCCCCCTCCGGGCACCGGCCGGCCACCCCCCACGGATGCTCCGCAACGCGTCGACTACAACGACCTCCGCCGCCGCGGCTTATGCTTCCGTTGCCGCCAACCGTACTCGCCGCAACACGTATGCCCGGTTAAGGAATTTCATGCCATTTTTGTGGATAGCGACGGTGACGATGCGCCCAACGATCCCTCGTTACCGGAAGCCCCGCCCGATTATCCGCCGCAAGACGCGGAGACGACACCACTCAATGTCTTGGAACTACCCTTCTATTCGGTGGGCGGCCTTACGGGTCCACGAACGATGAAGCTGAACGGCACACTCCAGGACCGGCCCGTGGTGGTTATGATTGACAGTGGCGTCAGCCACAACTTCATGTCGGCCCACCTCGCACAGGACCTCGGCTTGACTTACGATCCTTCCCCCGATTTCTCCGTCTGCCTTGGGGATGGTCGTCGCCGACCCACATTGGGGCAGTGTGCGGGGGGTTACTCTGTCCTTGGGGCCGTGCACGGTCACGACTGACTTCTACTTTGTTACGCCCGGCGTCATCACCAGGTTATTCGGCCACTGGGCTCGTCGACCAAAGGAGAAGGCGGAGGAAGACCGGGCTGAACCATCCGGTTCAGCCCGCCAATATTAATATAAGGAGCACCGGGGCTGAACCGCACCGGTTCAGCCCCAATGGGGGCCGGCCGGCCCTAGGGGGGTTAGGGTTAATATAAATACCCAAACCCCCCTCTTTTGGTGGCATGCAAACTATTATCAAGGTATTTCCTTCCTCCCTTCCTCCTCAACCCTAACCCTAAGTGCTAGTTCTCTCTAGTTTCTCCCTAGTTCCTCTAGTTTTCCCCCTTTCTTAGTAAGATCGTAACATTTGGTATCAGAGGCTTCGTCCTCCCAATTTTTTTTCCGATCCCGATAGTTTTCCGATCCCGATCCCGACTCCTTCCCGATCTCGACTCCAGCGACGACTCCAGCCCTCGACGTCGACTCCAGCGACGACTCCAGCCCTCGACGTCGACTCCAGCGACGACTCCAGCCCTCGACATCGATCCAGCGACGACTCCAGCCCTCGACGTCGACTCCAGCGACGACTCCAGCCCTCGACGTCGACTCCAGCGACGACTCCAGCCCTCGACGTCGATCCATCGACGACTCCAGCGCTTCAACCCGCGACAGCGACGACTCCAGCCCTCGACAACGCCGACTCCAGTGCTTCCAGCCCTCGACAGCGACGACTCCAACACCTCCAGCGTCGCCTGCTCCAGTGTCGCCGCCGCCAGCTGCTCCAGGGCCACCGCCGCCGCCTGCTGCTCCAGAGGCCGCTGCCTGCTGCTCCAGAGGCCGCCGCCTGCGGCTCCGTCGCCTGCCTCCTGCCTGCTCCTCGGGCTTCTGTTGCTCCAGCGCTTCCAGCGTCTGGTTCAGCTGACCATGGTGACACGCACCGAAGTCGAGAATGCACGCTTGACCACCATCGAAGAGAACTACGTAGGGTTGTCGGACACTGTGGTGGCGCTCGAAGAACAAGTGAAATCCTCCCAAAAAATTCTAGAGGATCGCTTGGACGCGCGCATGGAGGAGATAAAGAACTTACTCGTGCAGAATCTGAAAGGAAAATCCCACGCGGCGGAGGGATCCGAAACCGAAGCATCCTACCATCCCCCGACGCAGAACGGCACAGGAATCGGAAGTGGAACGCAACAAGGGGCCGGATCCGGGTCTACGGGAGGCGGAATTCTCGTATCGGGATCGGCGGCACCGAATGGGCCGTTCGGCACCCAGTACGCCTGGAACGGACCGGGAATGCACCCGGGTTCCTCGTGGCGGGGTCCAGGGCAGGGAGCAGCCCCTTTTCGACCTACTGGAGCGAATGCGATCCCAATCGGGGGTGTGGCGGGCATCCTACCGATGCCACCGCCATATGGAGGACCGACGGACTATGGAAATGGCAACCCATGGGGTGGAGGGCAACAAGGAGGCTACAGTCTGGACCGGGGACGGGCCGGTCCCGCAGTGGCTCCAGTGCAACCTTACCAACCAGCACATGCCGAACCACGGCCGTACATGCAGCCAAAACTGACACGTATGAACTTCCCTAAGTTCAAAGGCGGCGACGCCTTAGAATGGATCCAGAAGGCTGAACTTTTCTTCAAGTACCAAGAGATTCCCGAGGCTCAGTGGGTGCAGTTGGCGGCCTTCCATCTGGAGGAGGACGCGTATCAGTGGACGAAATGGTTTCTGCGGGGGCGCACCTATGCCCCTTGGGCCGAGTTCATAGAGGCTTTCTCGGCTAGGTTTGGGCCCTTGGAGTATGAGGACGTGGAGGCCACCCTTCAGAAATTGCGTCAGAAGGGCACAGTCACCGAGTATCGCACGGAATTCGAAAAGTTGGCAAACCGTGTTTCTTGGGAGGAGCAGACGATGCTGAGCTGTTTCGTATCCGGATTGAAGGACCACTTGCGAGACGAGGTCCACGCCTACATGCCACGCAGTTTGAGTCATGCCATCAGCCTGGCCAGGATACAGGAGGAGCGGTACAATCGACAGAGGACTCGGACGACAGGTCGAGCACCTACGATTGCAGATGTACCCAAGCAGGAACCACCGACCGAGGGCCGTCCTACTGTGACGAGGTTGACGTGGCAGGAGCTTCAGGCCAGAAAGGACAAGGGGCTATGCTTCAACTGCGATGAGAAGTACACCCGAGGGCACGCTTGCCAGAAGGTCCAGGTATTCATGTTGCAGGAGGACGCGGAAGATGTTACTCGCACTGCAGAGGAGGGAGAGTTGGTTTTTGACGACTTTGGAGCCTCCATCCAGACTTTGGAGTAACTGCATTGTCATTTGCCTTCATCTTGTTCACATAGGAGTTTGTAGATAGTACAAATAGATCTTTCGCACGTCGTCCGGTGTGAGTAATATCTGCCTTTACAGAAGAGAGGTTCCACAAGAACTTCACCTCCTTAGGCCCAAAGAGAACATGGTAGCCAACATCCACCACATTGGTCACCGAGAAGAGGTTCTACTTCATCCCTGGAACATGATAAATACTCTTCAACTTGAGTGCACTCTCATCGCTGTTAAAGGTAACCGTCCCCTCCTTCTCCACTGCATGCACTGAATCATCCGCCGTCACAATAATATCATTCCCCTCATAGGCCTGAAGGGAGGAGAACTTTGATTCATCGTCGTTGAGGTGATGACCGCACCCAGAATCAACAATCCAATCATCCTGAAAAATTTATGGAGGCCAAGACATCCACTGGCGTCACCGTCACCTCTACCAAGAAACAATTCCTTCATTCTTCTTCATCTTTGGATCCTTCTCCCTTCTCTGTAACACGCCCCGGCTTGAGATTGACCTTACAATCTCTCTTGAAATGGCTCGGTTTGTTGCACCTATAGCATTTGGGGCCCTTCTGTCCTTCATCATTCCAAGGAGGAAATATACCTACATCTTTTTGTGATGAGGTAGAACTTAGAAGGCCCATCTCCAGCATTCTTCTTCTTCCTTTTGTCCCAATTCTTCTTTCCCGAGTATAGGACATCACTTTCTCCCCCAGAAATAGAACAACCAGACATCTGCTTTATCAAGCTCTCCTGTGAAGCCAACAAGTTTGCCAACTCCAACAAGGATGGCTGAGTAGCCCATCCCTGCACCGAAGTAATAAAGGGCACATAATCCTTCAGTAAACCGCGAATGATATGCCGCTTAAACTTAGCCTCCAAAATTGGCTCAGCCAGATTCAACGCCGATATCTCCACGTAAATGTTCTTCATCTTCAAGAAAAAAACTGAAATCGACAGCTCTCCCTGATTGGCTTTCGCCAACACATTCTCCAAGAACTGCAACCTTGCGACATTCTTCTTGTTGAACAACTCATCAAGAGATGCCCAAATCGCAGAAGCTGATTTGCACCCAATAATGTGTTCAAACAAGTTTGGAGATATTGCCCGTTTAAGCGTGAACTTGGCCTTCACATTTGTCTTCTTCCATGCTCTCACCGTCTGACCGTTGTCCCCGGCCGCAACCACTTCCTCATGTTCATCACCACCAACAACTTCTCATAGGTCTTCTCCCAATAGATTGCTCTCCATACATGATTTCCACTTCTTATAATTCGTTTGTGTAAGCAACTCAATCGCGATACCACGAGCATAACCACTTGCACCTTCCATTTTGGTATACCGAACTTCTCCACCACAGGAACTTAGCAAACACCGCTAAATAATCACAAAGAACCGGAACCTGGCTCTGATACCATGTGAAATTTCCAAAATAACAGGAGAGAATCACCAGAAAAAGCTTGCAGGAATGCTTGAAGTCAAGATTAAAATATTGCAACAACCACACAAACAATTAAACGGACATACACCAAGACATACACGGTTGTATGGTTCCGAATAAAGTCCACGAGAATGAATACATGAAATCTGGAAATCACTCAGAACAAACAAAACTTGAGAAAACCTTCAAATCCTTCTACGGCTTCCACCGAGTACCGCCACGACAGACCGGCTACACAGCGGCGTAGCTCTTGACGATGGCTATAAGATATGTTGAAATGAAAACCGTGTAATCTATTTCAATAATGAGCCCTCTATATATAGAGGGGAAACACTTAATTACAACCAAATATAATAAACCCTAAATAACGATAACATTCTAACAAGATAACATTCTAACACTCCCCCTCAAGTTGGGCGGAAGATATCAATCATGCCCAACTTGTCTACAATCTTGCTAAATATGTTCCCACTCAGTCCTTTGGTGAGAATGCCCGCTAGCTGCCTGTTGGAAGGCACAAAGGGAGTACACACAATTCTTCTTTCAATGTTTTCCTTGATAAAATGTCGATCCACCTCAATGTGTTTCGTCCGGTCATGTTGAACGAGATTGTGTGCGATACTGATGGCTGACTTGTTGTCACAATACAGCCGGATGGGCCCTTCTTCCATAAGGCCAAGATCTCTCAGTAAAGCCCGAAGCCATAAACCTTCACAGACTCCCTGGGCCATAGCTCTAAACTCGGCCTCAGCGCTGGATCGCGCCACAACTTGTTGCTTCTTGCTCCTCCAGGTGACAAGGTTGCCTCCAACAAGAGAGCAGTATCCAGAGGTAGATCGCATATCGTCAACAGACCCGGCCCAATCAGCATCAGTATAGACTTCAATCTTTAGATCAGTATTTTGGGCAAACAGGATACCCCTTCCTGGTGAAGCCTTGAGGTATCGTAGAATCCTGTGTGTAGCATCCATATGACGAGTCTTTGGAGTGTGCATGTACTGGCTCACCACACTCACCGCATAGGATATATCTGGGCGAGTATGGGACAGGTATATCAACCTCCCCACTAATCTCTGGAATCCTGAGATATCTTCAATATCCTCTCCATCATCATGCCCCAGTCGGTGATTTGTTTTAATCGGAGTGTCAGCTGGTCTGCATCCGCTCATCCCCATTTTTTCAAGAAGATCTAACGTGTATTTCCGCTGAGAAACAAATATCCCCTGCTTAGATCTAGCAACTTCAATTCCCAAGAAGTACCTGAGTTTTCCCAGGTCCTTGACCTCAAACTCTCTAGCTAGCTTTGCCTTCAACTTCTGAATTTCCTCCACATCATCACCTGTTATGACGATATCATCAACATACACAATGAGAACAGTAGTTTTCCCAAGCCTATGTTTGATGAACAGAGTATGATCAGCGTTGCTCTGACTATATCCAAACGACACCATAGCTTTGTGGAAGCGACCAAACCATGCTCTCGGGGACTGCTTCAGCCCATATAGAGCCTTTAACACCCTGCATACTTTTCCTGCAGCATTAACGGGAGTAAGACCTGGAGGGGGAGACATATAGACCTCCTCTTCCAAGTCACCATGGAGAAAGACATTCTTCACATCCAGCTGTAATAAGTCCCAATTTTTGCAAGCAGCAACGGAAAGTAAGACCCTGATTGTATTCATCTTGGCCACCGGGGCAAACGTCTCCTGATAGTCGATGCCATGGGTTTGTGTATAGCCCCTTGCAACCAACCTCGCTTTACATCTCTCAACAATCCCTTGGGGGTTCTGTTTCACCGAGAACACCCACTTGCACCCAACAAGTTTTTTTCCGTGGGGAAGAGGAACTAAATCCCAAGTATGGTTCTTCTCTAGAGCCTTCATTTCCTCAACCATCGCCTCACGCCACATAAGGACCTCAAGAGCCTGCTGCCATGAAACGGGTATGGAAAAAGCAGCAAGGGAAGAGACAAAGGTCTTGTAGGAGGGAGAAAGAGAATCATAAGATACATAATTTGATAGAGGATGGCGAGTACAAGACCGGATACCTTTTCGAATGGCAATTGGAGGATCAGAAGGCCCTGAGTCAGGATCCACTGACTGTTCTGGTAGCATAGCTTGATCTTGTGTGCTTGTACTCTTTACACGCCGAGTATATACCTGCAAGGGCGGAGGTGAAGGTGGACTCACTTCCACTGGGGTCTCAACCAGTACAGGAGGACTCACTTCCACTGGAGTCTCCCCCTGAAGTGAGGGGTACGATGGATGTATAGGGAGAGGAACAGAGGAGACACCCGAAGGGGGGGATACGGTGGTGGAGGTAGCATTAGCTGGAGGGTAATAGGACTCGGATTCACGGAATGTGACATCCATACTGATAAACACTTTCCTGGTAGGAGGATGAAAGCACTTGTACCCCTTTTGCGTCGGTGAGTAACCAATAAAGACACACTTGAGAGCACGAGGATCAAGTTTGGATGGGCGAGGGTGGTGTATATGAACAAAACAAACACAACCAAACACCCTAGAGAGAAGCCGGGTAGGGGGTACATGGAGAGTAGCGAGGGGGGTAGAATTCCCAAGGACACCTGTTGGCATACGATTGATGAGGTATGCAGCAGTAAGAACAACATCGCCCCAATAAAATTTTGGGAGATGCATGGTGGACAATAAACACCGAGCAACCTCCAGGAGATGACGATTTTTCCGCTCAACAACACCATTTTGTGCTGGGGAATAGGCACAGGTAGTTTGGTGGAGAATGCCATGATCAGCAAGATAGTGCTCAAACTGCGAATCAATGTATTCGCGACCATTGTCACTACGAAGTATTTTAACTTTGGATTGAAACTGGGTGGAGATCATATTATGAAATCGGCGAAAAATAGAACCATGTAGTACGAGAGAAGCAGTCAATGAACGTAACAAACCACACACAACCAGAAATCGAAGGGACCTGACATGGACCCCAGACATCTGTATGAATGATAGCAAAAGGAATAGAACTAGGTAACGAAACATGCTTAAATGAAGTACGAATATGTTTGTTTAAACTACATACATCACACAAAAGTCTCAAAAATAACAGTAGGCATACTAGGAAATAACAACTTCATAACAGGGATAGAGGGGTGTCCTAGGCGGCAATGCCAGGAGTACAAAGGATGGACAGTGCTGGAGTGGAGAGCGAGAGTCAATGGAGATGCGCCAGAGTCGAGCACATAGAGACCATTCACCATGCTACCAGAGCCAATCACCTTCCCCGTCGTCAGGTCCTGAAAAACACAAGAAGACGGAAGAAAGGTCACAGAGCAATGCATGGAGTTAGTTAAGTGACTGATGGAAAGAAGGTTACGAGTAAATGTGGGAACATGAAGAACAGATGACAAGGTAAGAGAGGAGCAGGGGATGGTGCCCTTCCCGGCAATAGAGGAAAGGGAACCATCGGCAATGCTCACCTTGTCACGCCCAGAGAGAGGAGTATAGGAAACAAAACCTGTAGAGGACCCGGTCATATGATCCGTGGCCCCAGAGTCAATGACCCATTGAGTGGAGGGAGGAGTAACAACAGAATGGGCACCTGGCAGTCCCGTGTGAGCGTAGGAGGAAGAGGCAGAAGGCTCCGCAGAAAGGCCCTGCATCATGCGTCGGAGAGCCAACATTTCGTCCGCAGTAAAGCCACCAAGAGTGGCAGAGGCATCAGTAACAGAGTAGCCCTGAGAGATATCGGCAGCAGCATCAGTAAGATGGGCTGCACGTGGAGCAGCATGACGGCCAGAGAAGCGTCCTGAACCACGACCGCCACGAGGTGGAGCACCCCCTCTTGGGGTGGGAAACCCGTGAAGCTTGAAGCAGGTATCCCGAGTGTGGCGACCCTTACCACAATAATCACATAGGAGATGATCCTTATCAGAACTCTTCGACTTGGGGTCCCGTGGACGCATACCAAGGAGAGAGGGGGTAGAAGCAGCAAGGGCAGAGCTCTCCGACACAGAGTCAGGAAGGAGAGTCTGACGGCGATCAAATTCCTGCTGCACTAAACTGTAGACCTCAGGAAGAGAAGGTATCTGCGGGCGTCCCAGAATCTGAACACTGATCTGATCGAAGTCGCGGTGCAATCCATGAAGAAATTCAAATATGCGATTGCGGTCAATGGACTCTTGCATCGAGAAAGAGATAGTTGCGGGCAATGGACTCTTGCATCGAGTTGGTGAGCCAAGACATGACCAAGGAATTCTCGGACTCCCACTGGGGCCACTCAGGAGAAGTCCTATCCGGTTCTGTCATATGGCCGGAGACATAGCCAAAGAGGCGCCGACTTTTGAGCGCTAGGGTGATGGAACGAGACCATGAGAGGTAATTGGATTCATCAAGCTGGATAGTAGTGATCTGAGAGGTATTATGATCAGTGGTTCCACGGTAGATGACCGACGAAGGAGGACCACCGGGAAGAGGAGGTGGAGTAACACCGGTAGAAAGGGAGGGAGAATCTGATCCGCTAGACCCCATGGCATAGAGGCAGAAACCCGAAATAGAAATCCAGGAAGGGGAAAAAGAACCCACGAAATTAGGGCATCAAGAGGCAAGGATATCCATCCAGCCAAACAGCACAAGGAGAGGTGGCGCCGGAGAGAAAAAGAACTTTCTCAAGAGCAGAATGTCGGCGCCATTAGAAGAGGCTGGCTGGCAGCCGCTGGAGACGGAGGCGAAGGCGGAGCGGTGCTGGCGGCGCTGGAGAGACGGGCGCTGGAGACTGGAGACTGGAGACGGGCGCTGGAGACGGGCGAAACGGCGCTGGAGACGTGCGAGGCGGGAGCGAGGTGGGAGCGAGGCGGAAGCGGGATCGAGCGGAGATCGGGATCGGGAGCGAGGCGGAAGCGGGATCGAGCGGAGATCGGGATTAGGTCACGGCATCCTCTGATACCATGTTGAAATGAAAACCGTGTAATCTATTTCAATAATGAGCCCTCTATATATAGAGGGGAAACACTTAATTACAACCAAATATAATAAACCCTAAATAACGATAACATTCTAACAAGATATAACCAAGAACGGTGCAAAACGGAGGTCCGAGGAGATGGCGTTTCTAGAGAGAAGATTTCTCTCACTAGAATGAAACCTTCAGGAATGGTTTTTTCCTTCTTGTCAGCTGATGACTTCTTCACATGAGAGATGGACAGACATAGGTTTTTTTTAAACATCTTATATATAGAGAGAGAAATCAAAGTTGCTTTGAATACTCCAGTAGAGAATCAGAGTTCCTTTGAATACTCCAGTAGAGAATCAGAGTTCCTTTGAATACTCCAACAGATAAGTATATACATCTGATTCACTTTAAATTTTAACATCCCCAAGATGCCGAAGTCGTCGGTCCCAGTGTTCGCTCCGAAATAGTGCAAACTAAATTTGTGGTTCCTTAGACCTCTCCCGTAAAGACTAGAATAAGTGGATTGGATGGCATGCAAACTTCTAGTCCCTATGAGATTTGTTTTCACTTTCTCCCCTCCTCCAATTTCTATAACCAGTTGTCTATAAGCTTTGTATTTGTTATTTTCACGATGTTCTCTACTTTCTACTCCCGGGGGAGGAGAGAGAGAGAAATGAGAAGAGAGAATGAGTAGGATTAAGGGAAAGAAGGATTTTAGGAAATAAGGATCAATTGATTGCCTTATCCTCAAAAAATTACTATTTATAAGGTTTATTATAGATTACATTGTCTTAACTAATTGCATAATATTTTAGCCACTTGGGCTTGATCCTGGTCTAGCTAGCTTCACATTGAGCTAAATCACTCCTTTGTCTTGATTTAGTGTTTCAACAGGATCTGCGAGATTCGCTATGGGCCTAACATCCACATCTCCTCTCCCCCTTGTATTACACATTTCATCTACAAACCTTTCAGTGACTATCTTGGGCACAAAATTCCTCTTGCCCAACCCCATGCTCCTCAAGCACCTCCAACATGTGTCAGCCATGAATCCCCACATTGTAGCCGCTGACTCTTTATCGTCTGCTTCCAACGACGACGGATCAAGACAACCCTTTTCATTAGATCCTCTTATGTTGCCCCCGGTATTACAGCATAGAAAAATCCAAATCAATGGAGGATTTGTCCTTAAACTTCTTCTATAAATATTAGGATCCATGAATTGGAATAAAATCCAAAAGTGAAAGTTTTTTGTTTTCACCTCATCATCTCTTCTAATTTCTGCGTATTTGATATTTTGAGTTCAGTAACCTTGTATTTGGATTTCTTAAGATTAGCTTGAATTCCATACAAATATATTAATTCCATTAAATGTGTAGGGGGAATATTACGGAATAGCAAAAATTGGAGTAATTGGCGGAATGCACCCCCGAATTATAGTGATTTGGCAGAATGCACCCCAAAAGTTTAAATTTGGCGGAATGCACCCCCGAAACACCTAAATATTGGCGGAATACACCCTGATGTTTCAAACAGGAGGGTATTTTGGTCAGTCCCCCGATTCATCACGCCTTCTCTGCCCTAAACCCCGGTTCATCGTCTCCTGATCAGTCCCCCGATTCATCACGCCTCGCTGCTTCCCCTGCCGGCCCCCTGCGTCGCTTCCCCGTGCCGCCTCCCTGAACTGCTTCCCCGGCCGCCTCCCTGCATTGCTTCCCCGGACGCCTCCCTGAACTGCTTCCCCGACCGCCTCCCTGCATTGCTTCCCCGGACGCCTCCCTGAACTGCACTCTTCACTGGCCGCCTCCCTGCAGTGCACTCCTTCCCCGTGCCCGGTAGTGTGCACTGCATCCCCGGCCGCCTCCCTGCTCTGCTTCCTTGTGCCGACTCTGCTTCCTTGTGCCGATTCCAAGTGCTAAGCACTTGAGGTAAACCCTAACACAACCCTATTGTTTAAGCTTTAGGGTTTACTAGTTTCTTATGTTAGTTTTCATTTTGGATTTAAGAATGTCTCGTTCCGCTGATTTTGAATGGGAGAGTATGTTAATTGATGATCATTGCCCACAAGAAGAAAATTCTTTTAGTAGTGGTGATTCGGAAGGAGTTATTGATTTTAATGTTGAGATGGAAAAGTTGAAGGCATGTGATAAGAAGGCTTACGATTGGATTAGGGAAAGAAATGAAAGACATTGAGCAAGGTCTCATTTCAGTGTATGGCCCAAGTGCGATTTGTTGCTTAATAACTTTTGCGAAAGTTTTAACAACGTCATCTTGAAGGCCAGAGAAAAGCCTATAATATCAATGTTAGAGACAATAAGAGTAATTCTCATGAAGATGCTTCACACTCAAAGAGACAAGGTGTTGAAATTCAGTGGAGAGGTTTGCCCTTCAATACAAAGGATATTGGAGAACAACAAGAAGAACTCGCACAACTATATTTTAGTTTGGAATGGCCATAACAAATTCGAAGTTCAAGGATGGAATGGAGATAAATGGACGGTGGATTTAGGTCTACGAAGTTGTAGTTGTAGAAAGTGGGATCTCACCGACATTCCGTGTGTGCATGCAACATCGTGTATCTTTTATCGTAGAGAAAATGTAGAAGACTATGTGGGAATTTGGTACAAAAGAGAGATGTTCATAAGAGCTTATGAACATTTATTAAATCCTATCAATTCACAGAAGGAGTGGCCTTTAGCCAAGTTGAATCCTATTGTGCCATGGTCCAACATGCATAAAAAGCCTGGAAGGCCGTCACAAAATGCTCGAAGAAAAGAAGCCGAGGAATTAGAGGCCGAAAAGTATGGAATCAAAAGGCATGGTTTAAAATACACATGTTCAAACTGTGGAGAAAGAGGGCATAACAAGAAAGGATGTACCATGACACAAGCATCAACGCATTCATCGGCACCGAAAAAATCAAAACTTCCGGTATACATTACTTCTTTTTTTTTTAAGCTTGCAATTTAAATTATTTATAAGCATACAACTAATTTATCTAGCATTACCTTGTAGGTGCGTTGAAAAACTTGATGCGAGAAACATCCGTCAAGGTTACCATGTTGGAGCTCATGCAAGGAAGATCTCTATTTTAATTATATAATCTTGATGAAAAGTTGTGCAATATTTTGGACGGTTGATGTTATTTTAATTCTATGTTTTGGACTGTTCATGTTATATTAATGCTATGTTTTGGACGGTAAATTTTATTTGATGCTAATATTTAAGTAATTCAGTGGTTATCAGTGGCGTGTACTTCGTTTTAATGATGATACTTGACAAAGCACTGTTAAAACTATGGCTGCATATAGAGAAGCAGATCGCACATAAATCACATAAAGCACATAAACTATGGCCGAAAATTATGGCTGTATCATCTTCTGAAAGATATATTCTGTTGTGTGTATGCATGAAAATTTCGGACATAAATGCCCTTTATTTTTATGCCTAGGGTGCATTCCCCCAATATTTAAGTGTTTCGGGGGTGCATTCCGCCAAATTTAAACATTCGGGGTGCATTCTGCCAAATCGCTGTAATTCGAGGGTGCGGGTGCATTCTGCCAATTACTCGCAAAAATTGCTAATAGAGAAACTTGACCGTGGAGCTCAGTTCTTTCGGGTTACCTGCATACAGCCTGAAGATCCTGGCGCCTTCGGTCCTCGAATTTTCTGCCGACGCCCGAGACAGTTAAATTACTCATCATGTAGCTCATCCTCCCTTCAATAATACTCCCACCTCGCATCCTCCGCTGCACGAAAAAAAAAACCTCGTTCATTGTAGCATTCCGCCGCTTCCACCGAAACGCCGCTGTTGACCATCCGGAAGAATCTCAGCGTATCTGACACCCGTCTCGCTTCGCCGATGTTCTCGTCTTGCCGGCGATCATTTTATCCATATCCTGAAGATCCATGATAATGATTCGGAGGCCGGTTGTGGAAACATGGCGGGGATCGTGACTCGTGAGGAAGATGGGCGTTGACGGTTCATTTCCCGCCGAACTCCATCTCGTCGAAGGAATTGCACTCGAACCCTGATCGCAGAAACAGCTCCCGAACGCTTCTTGAGTTCTTTCTAGAGACTGAATCCAGCCCATATAACGGCCCACTCACATGGGCCTTCCGCGACGAAGACCGCTACTTTTTTATCCCTTTTTCAGCTCTCCTTGGTTAGAAAAAATTTTGGGTTCGGAGCCCGTTTTCAAATTTTAGGTCCGGGATCAATTAAAATAAAAGATATGTCATACATTTTTTAATCTCTGAATATAGAAATTCATTTTAGGAGATCAAAAAACCTAAAAGATCATATTTGAACTCAGGAGATCATATTCTGATCTCAGAAAATTTTGATCTCTGAGAGATCAAAAAAATGATCTTTGGGAGGTCAAATATGATCTCCCATGATCTCCCAGAGATCACGCGAAGTCCGGACTCCGCACGGAAAAATTAATCTGCCGCTTGGTAGAGGAATTTTTTGGATTATTTTGATGGAGCTGACATTTTCTGGTGATATTGTGTGCGTCAAGATCAGCAAAAATGCCACGTGTTGCAATGTAGATAGCCCCGCCTTAAAATTTGTGGAGTGTTGCAACTTAAATTTGGAGCATTGTTATATGCAGGCCACAACTGCCGTTCGTGAACGCCCGACCTCACCTAAGGAAATTCATCCACTTTTGTGTTCAAAGCTAGTTGTATATATCATTTTCTTGGTCATGGTCATAACCATTGTCTTGCCAAACATGCATTCTATAATAATGGTGGTGTTTTAGTCCAAACTCATCCGAGCCAAGAAAAAAATCACGTTAAACGGAGCCTAAATTTCAAAAAGTTAAGCTCATGATGGTGCTATGATTATCAGTATCAACCTCCTCTTTCTAATTTGTCGGACATATTCGCTCAGTTTTGACCACTGGCAATGCTATTATATATTCATCATGAAGAAAAATGTGTGATTCATTAGATGTAATTCAGATAATTCCATCGGTTACAACTATTTACATTAAATATTAGGTGGCGACAAAAAATCTTCAAAATGGCCGCCTCGTTAGAGCTCTAATACGAGGCATCAAAAATTCAAACTAACAAATGAAACTCTTACATGAAAGGCAAAATAATTCCTCAATAAACTAAGGCTCCATTTGGCATAGTGGTGGTCGTCGTAAACGCCGCAGTTATAATCGTTGTTTACGAATGTCTAACGTCACCTAAGGGACTCCATCTATTTATAAGCATTGTCATGTCAAACACACATTTCATGATGGTGGTGTTTTTCTCCCAACTCAGCGTAGCAAAACGTCGTGCCAAACAGATAACAGTTCGTAACCACCGCGTTTACGATCGCCACCATCATGCCAAACGGACCCTAAATCATCAATTGTGCTTTCACATCTTGAGAAAATAAGACTCCGACAAAAGACCCGCTGAAGTTGGTGAATGAAAGAAGTTGCATCTGCATTCAAAAAATTGAAGTTAGAGACATGACATCAATCTCACCTTAGCTGAAGAGATCAAAGATAGAGACCCGACAGCAATGATGCGTGAAATTAAAATAATACATACAACTTAAGGAAAACGAAGACGCGACATCTAACACACTTGCATGCTATTGCAGATGGAGATGCGACAGTTGCCGCCCACATGTGCGTCATTGATCGAAATGAAAGACTTGAGTGTTGAAGTTTGAAGTGAGGGCATGCAGTGAGGCGCGAGTGCATGCATGTGAGGGAGTGGTGTGCTGTGCGAGGAGGGCTGCCTAGTGTAGTTGGCGAGTGGAGGGGGGCTGCCTAGTGTAGTTGGCAAGTGGAGGAGGGGAGCTGCCTAGTGTAGTTGGCGAGTGGAGGAGGGGCTGCCTAGTGTGGTTGGCGAGTGGAAGCTTGTGAGGGGGTTGGCGAGTGGAAGCATGCAAGGGAGTGGCGAGTGGGAGTTTGGATCTTGCCGAGTGGATGAAGGAGAGGGGGCGAGTGGAGCAAGGTGTAGGGGCGAGTACATCATGTTGGAGAGGGAGGTGTGTGCATGTTGGCGAGTGGAATGTTGGGGAGGGGCTAGTGCATGTGTTGAGGTGTATGCACCCCCCTCCCTCCCCCCCTAGCCTATATTGTGGTTGCCTATGAATACCCTCCTCCCTTTAGAGAGTGTTGATGTGGTGTGAGAGAAGAGAAGAGAAGAGAGAGAGAGAGAACTAGTGTTGAACTAGTGAGTGGGAGTGTACATACACCCCAAGAGTGTCCAACCCCAACCCGCACCTCAGCGAGAGGTGGAGAGTGCAGAGTTGAGTGCGTTGAGGAGTGGAGAGTGCGTTGACAAGCTCAACGACACCTAGTGGAAAAGCGGACCTTGTCCGCGACAAGTTATTTTATCTCTATCTCAGCTGTTGTGAATCAAGGTGTATGCACCTTATATACAGCGTGTTTATTTATAATCAATTGTCTAGTTATAAAGAGTTCTTTGTCTTTGTTCATCGTTAGTGTTCTTGTTTATGGTAGCAGCACAAAATTCTAACATGGTATCAGAGCTAGGTTGGTGAAGAGGAGTGTGCTATCAAGGTTCAAGGTTGACAACCAAGATGGACGGCGGAGGAGGTTATGCGAGAGGACTAGGCATTGAGCTGCTCACCCAGACCAACTACAAGAAGTGGAAGTCATGCATGGAGAGCTACCTTCTTGGAGAGGATCTATGGGAGGTCGTTGGAGGAGCTAAGCAAGAGGAAGTTGTAGCTGCCGGAGACAATGGTCCAGCAGTGAGGGCGTGGAGGAAGACCAACGCCAAAGCTGAGTTCACCTTAAAGAGGGCTATCTCACCTGACTTGTTCGACCACATCCTGGGGTGCATGTAAGACCCTATTTTTTTTTTTGCAAAAACCACCGGGTCTTAGGCCCAGAACCGCCATTTTGCGGTGACACCTTCGCTTGAGAAGGTCGTCACTACAAAATGCCGATCCTGCCGGCCAAATCGATCACAAGAAAAGTAAGCTAAACTGATTAGTAGAACAAGCTAAATCCACATCACATATGTAAATAACTCATCAAAAGATGTCCACAATGTAACTGAAAAGAAAGGAAAAAGATAGCTAGGGCCTTGCCCAATACATCAAAGCCTCACTACAAGGATCACTCGCGGAAGTAAAATAACTAAATCTACACTCACGGATCCTGTCATCTGAGCTCCTGAGCTAGACTGCCCCGCCTCCATTTGCACCGGCCTCTGGTGCTGCTCCGTCGCCGCGGTCTCCTAAAATGATAAGGTCCACCGACCGTCAGTCATAAAGACTCAGCCAATTCCCCACCCCTCCCCCCAGGGCTCCTAGGCACCGGATGGGAAGGAGGAAGCGGAGGACAAACAAGGGGTAGAAGCAAATGCAGGTGACAAGGTAATATCCACACTACACAGGTGATATATATATATATATAAATGAAACAAAATAGAAACAGCAGGGTAAAGTAAAGGTAAAGCAGTAATGAGTAAATGTAGAAACAATCTAAATATTATAATATTAACCATTGATTTATAGGAGTGCCCATACAAACCTATAGACCAAGGGGTCGTTTAGCAGGGCCTATCGTATAAAAAGTCCCATACCAATTTATACGATAGGTGTCAGGGGTTGAATGCAATGATTATGCTATGTCATGCAAGTATGTGATTATGCGGTGATCAAACAAGTGCAACTCACCCACTACGACTCTATGCGCATAGACCTTTAGTTCCCTCTTTTTGGAGCGAGCTAGACTCCTCAGGATACTCCCGTAGTGGCAAACGGAAGCGGTGGGTTGGGCCTCGCCCACCTCTAGGTTGGTATATGCACTACCCGACCTAGACCTATCGTACGCCTCCACAAAACCCGCGGAGCGTCTGCGTACTCTTACTGACTGGACCGTCAGACTTTTATGGCTAAGTGTAAATACCACACTTGCCGAGCCCAAGTGTTAACGTCGGTGCAACGACCGCCAACACGAAGGACCCACCACCTTATGCACATGCAAATTATCTTCCAACAATACCGAGCTACAAGCTCCCCGGGGTAACCCGCCCGTCACCAATAATATCTCAGAAACAAAAGATCACCGGACTAAACCGGCTAGACTTCCATAAGCACACTCTCAGAGTGACTTTCCTGCCTTAGAAACTCAGGTGCTAAAAGACGCTAACAAGAAAAGACGATCTTTCGTCAATTCCCGGACGACCTAGCCGAGGGTGGCACCCCACCACCCTAAGACTTACCAAACCCCAACTTCTCTAGAGACCCATACACAATACAAGGCTACCACCCATCCTTCATCACTTCAGACCCTAGACAACCAGATTGACCTCTAACCCCAAAGTTGTCAAATTGCTAAACGCAGACCACCCTTAACGTTTTGATGCTCATGAAGAGAGGTACACTAAATATCCAACTTCTTGACCCAAGGGATTTACTGGGGACCCATACTACCTACTTCGGATCAAATCTAGGGTTTCATAATTTTCCATTAATAATTGTATTTTAAATAATTTTCCAAATGGCCACATTACTAAGGTTTGAACTACAAGAATGTTTTTCTGACCTCCATTGCCCACTCCAATTTATTCATAAATCAAGGGTACCTAATAAACAGTGGATATAAAGTTTTAGGGAAAACCAGCAAGATTTATTATTTTTAGAAATTCCAAAACACAATCATTTCCAATAGTTTCCAAAGGAGGTACCCTCATATAAACTCCAATCCTTGTGCAAATTAACACAGTGGTGCTTATTAATAAAATATTTAATCCTACAAAGTTTGACCATGCTATTCAGAGGGTATGTTTGTAATTCCATCCAAGGATATATTTGCAATTTCTTTCAAAATGAACTAGAGGTACCAAAAATATTGATCTATAAATTATGAGAAAATTACAGAGGTTATATATTGTTATGAAAAGACATCCAGCAAAGTTACATGCAATTACAGTAATTTATCATCACAAATTTAACCAACCCAAAAATTGCCAACAATGAGGAATATTACAATTTGGACCTCCAAGGGTTAACTCATGATCTAACCAATTCTTCCAGAGATATATGACATTAAAACCATGATTATGACAGAAGATGGTAAATTGATAAATACTATTTCTCCCTAAAACCTCAAACCCTAAATAATTACAAATCTACCCTAGGGTTTATTACTTATGATTGGCAACTCCAAATCCCTCCAAACTCCTACAGTAGCATTCTCTGGTCACTAAGGCCATCTACCCAAAATTTCAAGTCAAGCCACTGAGGTTTGACCCCTCTTCCTTCATTAACCTCTAATTGCACCCCTTTAGGGTTTAGCCTAGGGTTAGGGTCTAACCTTCTCCAATAGCTCTAGTAGGAACTCCAGAGATTTATAACCTCAAAAACAAGTGGGTGACAGAAGATGATGATTCCCTAAGTGCTATTTCTTCCTATATCTCCAAATTCCAATTATTTACAAATCTACCCAAGGATTTATTACCTAGGTTAGACAACTCCAAACCTCTTCAAATTCACAAGGGAGTCTTCTCTGGTCACTAAGACCTACCCACCAAAACTTTAGGTCAAACCACTAGGGTTTGACCCTACTCCCTTCATTGACCCCTATTTGCACCCCTTAAGGGTTTATCCTAGGGTTAGGATCTAGGCATCTCCAAATCCACTCAAAGCTACTCCTTGAGGTGTCTCATACCTCCCAAGGCAGTGACCTAGGTCACCCCATCAATCAGTGGGGGGGGGGGGGGGGGGGGGGGGGGGGGAAACCCCTCCACACTCCAAAGTTCTCTTATGTTTACTTTTGCCCTAAACATAACCTTTAAGAGAAACTAGACTCAAAGGTCTCCCTACCTTGCCCATACCCATACCACTCACTATACTGACCATAGGTCAGTGGAAGACCACCTAAGATCCTACCAATAATTGGTGAGGGGTGGAATTCCAATGGGTACCTATTTGGGGTGCAAATAGCAATTTAGCCCCTTTTTGATTTATTAGGGCAAAACTCCTCCAATGGCCACCAAACTTGGACCATAGGTTGGCATGGGGGAGGGTGAGGTGCACCCCAAATATGGAGCCAAAAGACCTTGTGGAAAGGTGGGGGCACTCACCCAAAGTTTTGCCCAAACCTAGGGAGCCTAAGGCTATTTTGGTGGAATACCCTACCAAAACAACTCCATAAATCATGATATTTTAACCAGGGCCTATACATACCCCTTAGGACCACCCATCCAAGTTTGGAAGGGTTTTGAGGTGTTTAGGACACCTAATTAGGTTAAACTAGGATTATTGGTCTTTCCCAAAAATTAAGAAGAAAACTTCACCAATCCTTGTGATCTTTGGACATGAGCTAGGTATGCACAAGACTAGACTACACCCCAAAAATCAAGTCATTTGGAGTTATATAATGGGGTGGGCATCAAAAATGAGTTCTGATTAGCCCTAAAGACAGCCTCCACTAGAATGAGTGCTGAGCCCTAACCAGGACTCCAAATTGAGTGATTTCAATTTTGTATGAAACTAGACCCAAAGGGCTACAATTCATATGTAGACCACTTTTCATGATTCGGCCTCTAAGTATTTTTCCCAGATTTAAATAGGAGCTGCAGTTTAATCATAAAAATAAGCAAAATCCTTAAGGGAGCGCACGAATCCTAAAGCGGATCGGAAGGCGCCTGGTCATCGTCCCCAGGAAATCAACGGCAGAGATTCACCGCGCCTGGGCCGCCTTAGTGAGTGATTTCCCGGCCACCTGAGCGCCGCCCCGGCCGACCAACGCCACCACCACCTCCGTTGAGGTGGGGGCCGGCGATGAGCGGTGTTTGATCGGCCGGAGGTGGCCGGAATCGTGATCTGTAGAAGGATACCCAACCCGATCAACGGGAGGATTGGCCGACTCGATTCACGGCCGATTGACCACGATTCGAGCCGCCGTCGATTTGGATCTAACCCTTAGAGTTCAGGGAGGAGAACGGGACCTGCTGGAGGGCTTGCCGTCGAGTCAACCTTGAGTACACCATGGGAGCTGCCGCCGGTTGAGAAGCCATGCCAATTCCCTCCTACAGTGCACGAAATCTCCAGGTAACTAGGGGGTTTCTCTCCTCTCAGGTCACTGAAGGTGAAGGGGGGTTCGATTGGGGGTGGTGATGGCTTTAAGCTCCATGGCCATTAATGGCTTCTTCGGTTTCTTCCATGGCCGGCCCCTCTCCATCTCCCCTGCCTTAATTCCCTTGTGTAACTGATGGAAACTTCTCCCAGCTGGCTGAGGAGTTGAATGGAGGCATCAATTGGGGGAGCCAAGAGGTGAAACCTCTTAATGGCCATGAATGGCCTCTTCTCTCTCTTCAAAAATGGTGAAACCCCCATTTTCTCTCTCCTAATTGCCATGGTCAGTTTCTATACTCTCTCCTGAGCTTAATGAGGGCCCACATGGGCTGGTTGACCACCCAATTGAGTTAGCCCAAAGAGATTGGGTTAGGTTTGAGCATTTTGACCTAAATTGGGCAATTTTGATCAATTTGCACCCCTGTGGGTCCCATGATGGGGCTTTTGGGTCCACTAGGTTCCCTATGACATGATAGCCCTATGGGTGAGGTCAATTTAATGTGGTGAAGGTCAATTGGGGTACTTTGAGAAGAAAAAGTCATTTTGACCTAAAAAGGGCATTTTGGTCAATTTGCACCCCTGGGGGTCCCATGATGGGGCTTTTGGGTCCACTAGGTTTATAATGGTATTCTAAACCTAGGGGTGTGATCAATTTGACATGGTGAGAGTTGATTGGCTCTAAGAGGGCTACTTTGACCAATTTGAGGGTGTATGTTGACTTTGGTCAAATTAGTCTCTTAGGTTGACTTCAATGGGCCCAAGGTGCCCTAAGGGGACCTCTAAAAGGGTTAGGGACACTATGGTGGGGTCCAAGGGTTAGGTTGAAGCCCTAAATTCCAATCCCAAGCTTGGAAGATGGGAATTGCTATTTGCAGACCAAGGTGGCTTCCTCCTCCTTTCCTAAGCTCTTAGGTTCAAAAAGGTTCTTCCTATGGTTTTGTCATGACCCAGTCATGACAAAACCAACTTAGGGGTCTAGCAGTTTGGGGGATGTTACAGTGCAAGTCAGCGTCAGAGATCTGGAGAGACCTTGATGGGTTATTCAACAAGAAGAACGTAGCGCGGCTACAGTTCTTGATGAATGAGTTGGCGCGGTCCACTCAGGGAGAGTTGTCGATATCCACCTTCTTCTTGAAGGTGAAGAACTTATGTGCAGAGATCTCGGCCTTGGATCCTGACGAGCCGATCTCATAGGCGAAGATGAAGAGGCACATACTCAAAGGCCTGCGGAAGGAGTATGTTCCGTTTGTTACCTCTGTGTAAGGATGGGCTACTCAGCCCACCTTACTGGAGCTAGAGAACCTGTTGTCGTCACATGAGAGCTTGGCGAAGCAGATGGCAAGAGTGTCTATCTCGGGGGGAGATAGCGAGGCGTTGTTCTCAGGCAAGAGAAAGCCTTGGGACAAGAAGAAGAACTCCAGAGATGGACCCCCAACGTCCTCTCGAGGAGTTAGGTAGAACTTTCTCCCTCCATATGACCAGAGGGGGAGACCCCTTTGCTTTGCCTGCAAGAAGTACGGGCACATGGCAAAGGAGTGCCGGTCAAATCTTAAGGCCGGTCATGTTGCTGAGAGAGAGAGGGAGACCACCGGAGAGGTGGAGACCATCAGAGAGGTGGAAGAAGAGGTGGAGGTCACCAAGGTGGTGAAGGCGGAGACAACTGCTTCTTGACTGAGATGACGACAACGTCAGTCGATGTTTTAGCCTCCGTCAGCTTTGAGAATGACTGGATAGTGGACTCCGGTTGCGGGCACCATCTCACTGGAGATGTGTCCAAGTTTGCCTCCTTGAAGGCATGGTGGAACTGATGTTATCATCGCGGCGGATGATACGGTGCATCCAGTTGAGAAGGAAGGGATGGTATCCCTGGGAAGTGAAGAGAAGCCCGTGACACTGAAGAGTGTGTATCACGTGTCGGGCATGAAGAAGAACCTCTTCTCGGTTGCGAATGCAGTGGATGCAGGATACCACGTGCTGTTCTGACCGAAGGAGGTGAAGTTCCTGAAGAACCTGTCTTCAGTTGATGTTGATGTCACGCTCACCGGGAGAAGGGTGAAGGACTTATACGTTCTATCTGCAAGTGCCTATGTGGACAAGCTGAAGACAAATGACAGCGCATCGATCTGGCATGAGAGGCTAGGTCACGTGGGGATGGACAAGTTGAAGATGATAGCGGCGAAGGGTCTGGTGTCTGGCCTGCCCAATCTCTCCTGTTGCGGCGACGACCATGTGTGCGAGGGCTGTTAATTTGGAAAGTCACATCGACTTCCATTTGACAAGTCGGAGACCAGATGTAAGGCACCTCTGGAGTGCGTTCATGTTGATGTGATGGGACCGTGCGCCACCCTGACCTATGGAGGAAACAAGTATGCACTGGTCTTGGTGTATCACGTGTCGGGCATGAAGAAGAACCTCTTCTCGGTTGCAAATGCAGTGGATGCAGGATACCACGTGCTGTTCGGACCGAAGGAGGTGAAGTTCCTGAAGAATCTGTCTTCAGTTGATGCTGATGCCACGCTCACCGGGAGAAGGGTGAAGGACTTATACGTTCTATCTGCAAGTGCCTATGTGGACAAGCTGAAGACAAATGACAGCGCATCGATCTGGCGTGAGAGGCTAGGTCACGTGGGGATGTACAAGTTGATGATGATAGCGGCGAAGGGTCTGGTATCTGGCCTGCCCAATCTCTCCTCTTGCGGAGACGACCATGTGTGCGAGGGCTGTCAATTTGGAAAGTCACATCGACTTCCATTTGACAAGTCGGAGACCAGATGTAAGGCACCTCTGGAGTGCGTTCATGCTGATGTGATGGGACCGTGCGCCACCCTGACCTATGGAGGAAACAAGTATGCACTGGTCTTGGTGGATGACTACACCCGCTACACGTGGGTTTACTTCATGAGGGAGAAGGCGGAGGTGTTTGAGAAGTTCCAGGAGTGGAAAGAACTAGTGGAGGGGAGGCTGAACCTGAGGGTGAAGAAGTTAAGAAGTGATAATGGGGGGGAGTTTACCTCTAACGCTTTTAACTCTTTCTGCAGGAAATTCGGCATCCGGCGAGAGCTCTCCTGCGCCCACACCCCTCAACAAAATGGGGTCGCAGAGAGGAAGATCCGCCATCTGGTGGAGACTACCAGGAGTTGGCTACATGCCAAGGGGATTCCCAAATCCTTATGGGCGGAGGGAATGACATGTGCTACCCATGTGATCAACCGACTGCCTCTGAGTCCCAAAAGGATGGTGTCTTCACACTAACTCATGTTCGGGGAGAAGCCAGATGTGAGTCACATGAGGGTGTTTGGCTCTACCTGCTTCGTACACGTTCCAGAGGCTGAGAGAACCAAGTTGGAGCCGAAAGCGAGGAAGTGTGTCTTCATTGGCTACGACGAGAGGAAGAAGGGATGGAAGTGCATGAACCCGCAGACCCACAAGTTCGTCGTCTCGCGCGACGTAGTGTTTGACGAACTGATCTCATATCAAAGAGTCTCTTCTGTGGTGCTGCCGGAGAGTGGAGAATCAAGCAGGGAAGAAGAAGAGAGAGTCACTGAGGACTCTATGCTGGAGTTGGAGGTATCTCCAAGTGCCACATCACCATCTGGCTCAGGGGGAGCTTCGAGCTCTAGAAGCAGGGGGAGCGCTGCTTCAAGAGAAGATGAAAGAGGAGCTCAAGCGGAGGAGTCTACCGGAGTGGTATAAAGTGGCCAAGCCTTGAGGAGGTCGAAGCGGACCATCGTCCCGCCTGCTCGCTATAAGGAGGGGAACTTCGTGAGTTTGGTCTATTGCTTCTTCGCAGGACCACTCGAGAGAGGGAACCTGCCCGCTTTGAAGATGTTGTTGGCACTAAGGAGTGGGATGTGGCCATGGATGAGGAGATGGAGGCCCTGAAGAAGAATGAGACATGTGACCTTGTTCCCATGGTGGAGGGCATCAAGCCTGTCACCTGCAAGTGGGTGTACAAGGTGAAGAAGAGAGCTGATGGAGGAGTGGAGCGGTACAAAGCTAGGCTTGTTGCTCGAGGTTTCTCACAAACCTATGGAGAGGATTATGAGGAGACTTTAAGTCGTGTGGCGAAGATGATGTCGGTGAGAACGGTCATTGCCATAGCAGCTGGATGTGAAGAACGTGTTCCTATACGGAGAGATAGACAAGGACATATTCATGGTGCAACCACCTGGGTATGTGTCCAAGTCTCAGCCACGTCACGTCTGCAAGCTGAAGAAGGCCCTATATGGGTTGAAACAGGCGTCGAGAGCCTGGTATGGGAAGATTGCAGAGTATTTGCAGTTCTGTGGTTACGATGCCTCAGACTCAGACTCTAGCATGTTCGTGAAGAAGAGTGGAGATCTTCACGTGCTGGTGCTGCTGTACGTTGATGACATGATCGTGACAGGGAACAACGATGAAGAGTTCGCAGCGCTGAGACAGTAGCTAGCCATACGGTTTGAGATGAAGGATCTTGGTGAACTGCACCATTTCCTTGGACTTCAAGTGGAGAAGAGAAGTGGTGGGTTGCTCGTGACCTAGAAGGCGTATGCCGAGAAGATCGTCGAGAGATTCGGCATGAAGGAGGGGAAGAGCAGCTCCGTTCCACTGGAGGTTGGGCTGAAGCTTCAGAAGGAAGAAGGGAGGATTCTTCCTGATCCGAAGATCTTTCGGGCACTGGTGGGGAGCCTTATCTATCTGACCATCACAAGGTCGGACATCGCCTTTGCTGTCGGCCGAGTGAGTCGGTACATGCAGGAGCCGCGGAAGCCTCATCTGGAGGCAGCCAAGGGGATACTGAAGTATGTGAAGGGAACCCTTGAGATGGGGTTGTTCTATGGAGGGAGGACTGACTTCAAGCTGCATGGCTACACAAATGCAAATTACGCAGGTGACGCTGATGATCGCAAGTCGACATCAGGTTACGTGTTCATATGTGGAGCCACTGCCATCTCGTGGTGTAGCAAGAAGCAGGACTTCATTTCCCTTTCCACCACTGAGGCTGAGTACAAGGCATCGTCCTTAGCAGCTCAGGAGTGTGTCTGGCTGAAGAGGCTAGTGGAAGATGTGAATGAGAAGGTCAGAGGACCTACTGTGCTGTGTGGAGACAACGAGAGTGCTCTGAAGCTGGCAACCAACTTAGTGTGTCACGCAAGGACAAATCACATAGAGATCGAGCACCACTTCATCCGAGAGAAGGTGTTGGGTGGCTCGCTTGCGGTGGAGCACGTGCGGAGCGAAGAGAACCTCGCGGACATCTTCACAAAGCCCCTATCTGCGGGGCCGTTCAAGAAGCTTCGCGCTTGCCTTGGAGTTGTCCCTGAAGCTCACTTCAAGGGGGAGTGTTGAAGTTTGAAGTGAGGGCATGCAGTGAGGTGCGAGTGCATGCATGTGAGGGAGTGGTGTGCTGTGCGAGGGGGGCTGCCTTGTGTAGTTGGCGAGTGGAGGGGGGCTGCCTAGTGTAGTTGGCGAGTGGAGGAGGGGGCTGCCTAGTGTAGTTGGTGAGTGGAGGAGGGGCTGCCTAGTGTGGTTGGCGAGTGGAAGCTTGTGAGGGGGTTAGCGAGTGGAAGCATACAAGGGAGTGGCGAGTGGGAGTTTGGATCTTGCCGAGTGGATGAAGGAGAGGGGGCGAGTGGAGCAAGGTGTAGGGGCGAGTACATCATGTTGGAGAGGGAGGTGTGTGCATGTTGGCGAGTGGAATGTTGGGGAGGGGCTAGTGCATGTGTTGAGGTGTATGATACCCCCCCCCCCCCCCCCTCTGTAGCCTATATTGTGGTTGCCTATAAATACCCCCCCCCCATTTTAGAGAGTGTTGATGTGGTGTGAGAGAAGAGAGAGAGAGAGAGAACTAGTGTTGAACTAGTGAGTGGGAGTGTACATACACCCCAAGAGTGTCTAACCCCAACCCGCACCTCAGCGAGAGGTGGAGAGTGCAGAGTGCAGGGTTGAGTGCGTTGAGGAGTGGAGAGTGCGTTGACAAACTCAACGACACCTAGTGGAGAAGCGGACCTTGTCCGCGACAAGTTATTTTATCTTTATCTCAGCTGTTGTGAATCAAGGTGTATGCACTTTGTATTCAGCGTGTTTATTTATAATCAATTGCCTAGTTATAAAGAGTTTTTTGTCTTTGTTCATCGTTGATGTTCTTGTTCATGGTAGCAGCACAAAATTCTAATATTAAGAACATACGACTTGTGTCTTGCACGACGATAGCAACATCGTAAGCCCATCGAAGCTATCGATTTTCAAAGAAGGGTATCAACAACAATCGCAAGACGAAGATGTTCATGGATAGTGGATATCATCTCTATCATTAAACAATTTGTAGTAGAGGTTGTATAGCATTTACAACTGGGCTGATCATTAATGCAGTTGTTTCGTACTATTTTAGGCTCAGTTTGGCACGTCATATTTCTTCGATGAGTTTGAACAAAAATCCCACCGCCGCCATGATCGTCACCAAAAAAAAAAGAAAATTAGTTTTGAATATAAAAGTGAATGAAGTTTCTTAGGTGAGGTCGGAGTTCACGAACGACGACTGTTCATAAATGCCTTAGTTACACAATTTGGATCTTCTTAAAGCTATTTTGACTTTCAAAAATGTTCAAATTAGAGCACAGCAGTTTTAATCCACAGAGAAAATTTATCTTCGGAATAGTATATTTTTACAACTTTAAAGACAAATTTAACCGTTCATCGCGTCTAGTATCAGGAAAATTTACAGAGAAAATACATTGTAATATCCGGAAAAGTTCGGACGAAAAGAAACGTCCGGGAAACCAATGAGATCATGGAAAATGGTGGGCTCCACGGTGCAGACACAGCAGACCCCACAATATACAGGGCATCTCCTGTATTGCATTGGTCCCGGACGAAAAGAAACGTCCGAGCCGCGGACCAAAATTTCTCTGTCATATCCTTATCACGTGGATGCATCATGCGTTAGTTCGCCAGCCAGTCCCCACCATATCAATAACTGTGGTATGAATCATTCTTATCTTGTATATAAAGGCTTAGTTTGGTGCGGTGGTGACGCTCATGATTGCGGTGGTTATGAACCGTGGTTTGTGAACGCCCTATCTCACCTAAAAAAGTTCATGCATTTTATGCTTAAAATCAATTTATTTTCTTGGTAGCGGTCATAAATTTTGTCTTGCCATGCAAACATACAATCTATGATAATGGAGTTTTTGACCTAAACCCGTGCCAAACGAAGCCAAAGCCTCTTGTCTTCACCAAGGCCTGTCTGTAGCAAGCCCCCGCTACCATCTTCGAACGCTCTCACACGAATTCTTGTGCGGCCGCCAGAGAACTGCTTCCAGTGAAACAATATTTGTACCGTCATACATTATATATTCAAAGAGGGATTGTCGTCGCCAAACATTTTGCACGAGTGCATCATTCCCTCTAATTTTCTAAAATTATTATTTACCCTTTTTCCCTTACTTGCATATGAATTGTTTTTGTAAATATCTTGCATATGTTTTTTTTTTTAATTAAAGAACTTATTTTCCTCTTATATAAGTACTCACCTATTTTTGGGCACACATGAATAAGAAAACTAAATTGGCATACCCTGAGGTGGGAGTAGGTGAGCACGTGAAAAAAATGCTTCAAATTGAAAAAACATACAAACTGTTCACACAACATTCCATTAAACTTTCTACTTAATTTCATTGAATTGTACTAACAAAATTGATCATAAACTCATTGTAGGCAAAAATGATAATATCTTAAAATGAACAGGCCTCTTTCGACAAATGTTTAAGACCAAGAACGCTAATTTCTTAAAATGATTTGATCAGTACCGCTGTCATGAGCGTGTGGTCAGATTTTAGTGGTCTTGAGCCCTCAACCATACAAAAATTTGGGCTAAAAGATTAGTACAAAAGTTTTGAAGACAAATAAACCACCATCATTATATTTACCATCACATCTCTATCTACATCGTCACAATTAAAACGCCGCCGCCGGTTCGAGAGAGAATCGAAGAATAAATAATATATTATCTTATTATTAGCTCCCAAATTGCTGATAATTGACGTTTTCCCTCCACATTCTCTCGATAAGGATGAATTGAGTCGGTCTTTAATATTCCCAAAAGTCAGCTTCACACGGATATCATTTTTCAGGCCATGCTTAACGCATGTCTACTTTGTAATTGAGTGTTGCTTTCCAATGGCAATGCAAGTAGGGATTGTTTAATTTGGAATGTAGTGTTCCGGGGTCTAGCTTTTTGCTTGTCAATGCGGAGCATCAATTTTGTCGTCTTTCTTGGGTCCGCCAGGAGTATTGAGAACGCATTTTTTTCGTTCGATATGCAAAACATCACGATCAAAGAGAACTCGAGTGCCCCCGCAAGGCATCGTTTACATCCACAAACGAGAAGAATAATTCGAGGAACTAGATGACTATTTGGTTTTGAATTACCATGGTAGGGCCATATATTGACATCACATTCGGGCGACGCAGTTGGTGTGATGTTTTAAGATCTATGGAACACTAAGACAAGTACACCAAGAATGAACAAAAAACTTCTTTATTGCTGGACAAATAGTTACAACAATTACAAGGGAATGACAGAATACAAGTCGCATACAACTTGATTCACAACAACCGAAAGTAAGGAACAACAACTGGTCGCAGACAGAGTCTGCTTCTTCACAACTCGCTAGCGCCTGACGCTAGCACTAGCGTCAGCGCTATCTCAGACTGCGCGAGCTCGCTGCTTGCACACTCCCATGATCAACCCGCAGATGCAGACCGCCAAATCACAATAAGTCGCTAGCGCCTGCGCTACCCGCTACCGCCGGCGCTATCTCAGCGAACTCACACAACTCGCTAGCCTTGATCTAGGTCGCTCCGAACTCACTCCGAGTTCACTCCCACTTGAGACCGCCAGATCAGACCGCCCGAGCTCTCCTGCCGAACTTACTCCAAGTTCGCTCTGACTTAGACCGCCAATAGAGACCGCCCAAGTCCACATCTTTCTCTAATATGCTCTGTAGGGGGATTGCCCCCTATTTATAGATTCCGGAGCCGCCACCTGGAAGTTGAGTTAGCGTTAGCGCTAGCTCACTTCACAAATCTCAACACTCCCCCTTGAAGTGAGCTCCGTCAACCACTCCGAGCAGCGAGCGAAGCCTCCTGAATGGCCTCGCAGATAGGGGCTTTGTGAAAATATCTGTTATGTTGTCTTCGCTCTGCACATGCTTCACCGCAATCAAGCCACCCAACACCTTCTCTCTGATGAAGTGATGCTCGATCTCTATATACTTTGTTCTTGCGTGACACACTGGATTGGTTACCAGTTTCAAAGCGCTCTCGTTGTCACCGCGAAGAATAGTAGGTCCGCTGACCTTCTCATCCACATCTTCCACAAGCCTCCTCAGCCAGACACACTCCTGGGCTGCTAAGCACGACGCCTTGTACTCAGCCTCTGTGGTGGATAGGAAGATAGAATCATGCTTCTTGCTACACAACGAGATAGCAGCAGCTCCACATAGAAACACATGACATGAAGTCGACTTGCGATCATCAACGTTACCTCTGTAATCTGCATCCGTGTATCCATGCAGCTTGAAGTCAGATTTCTCTCCATAAAACAACCCCATCTCTAGGGTCCCCTTCACATACTTTAGAATTCCTTTAGCTGCCTCCAGATGAGGCTTTCACAGCTCCAGCATATACCGACTAACTCGGTCGACGGCAAAAGTGATGTCGACCTCGTGATAGTCAGGTAGATCAAACTCCCCATCAGTGCCCGGAAGACCTTCGTATCAGAAAGAATCCTCCCTTCTTCCTTCCGAAGCTTCAGCCCAACCTCCAGTGGAACAGAGCTGCTCTTCCCTCCCTTCATGCTGAATCTCTCGACGATCTTCTCAGCGTAATCCCTCTGGGAAACGAACAGTCCGTCACTTCTCTTCTCAACCTGAAGTCCAAGGAAATGGTGCAGTTCACCAAGATCCTTCATCTCAAGACGAATAGATAACTTCTGTCTCAGCGTCGCGACCTCTTCACTGTTGTTCCCGGTCACGATCATGTCGCTGACGTACAGTAATACCAGAACATGAAGATCTTCACTCTTCTTCACAAATATGCTAGAGTCTGAGTCTGAGGCATCATAACCACAGAACTGCAGGTACTCTGCAAATCTTCACATACCAGGCTCTCGGCGCCTGTTTCAACCCGTAGATGGCCTTCTTCAGTTTGCACACGTGATGTGGGTGTGACTTGGACACTTATCCAGGTGGTTGCACCATGAATATGTCCTTGTCAATCTCTCTGTATAGAAACGCGTTCTTCACATCAAGCTGCCATAGCTTCCACCCTCGGCACGCTGCTGGAGCAATGATCGTCCTCATCGACGTCATCTTCGCCACAAGACTAAATGTCTCCTCATAGTCCTCTCCATAGGTTTGTGAGAAACCTCGAGCGACAAGCCTAGCTTTGTACGGCTCAACTCCTCCGTCAGCTTTCTTCTTAACCTTGTACACTCACTTACAGGTGACAAGTTTGAGGCCCTCCACCATGGGAACAAGTTCCCACGTCTCATTTTTCTCCAAATCTTTCATCTCCTCATCCATGGCCACGTCCCACTCCTTGGTTCCAACAGCATCTTCAAAGCGGGCAGGTTCCCTCTCGTCGAGTGGTCCTGCGAAGAAGTGGGAGACCAAACTCATGAAGTTCCCCTCCTTATAGCGAGAAGGCGGGACGATGGTCCGCTTCGACCTCCTCAAGGCTTGGCCACTCTCTACCACCCCGGTAGACTCCTTCTCTACAACTCTTCTCCCCTCATCTCTTGGAGCACTGCTCCCCCTGCTTCTCGAACTCGAAGCCCCCCTGAGCCAGATGGCGATGGGGCACTGGGAGATAGCTCCAACTCCACAGTAGAGTCCTCAGTGACTCTCTCTTCACACCTGCTAGAAACTCCACTCTCCGGCAGTACCACAAAAGAGACTCTCTGATATGAGATCAGTTCGTCAAACAACACGTCGCGCGAGACGACGAACTCGTGGGTCTGCGGATCCATGCATTTCCACCCCTTCTTCCGCTCATCGTAGCCGATGAAGACACACTTCCGTGCTTTCGGCTCCAACTTAGTTCTCTGGGCATCTAGGACGTGCACGAAGCAGGTAGAACCAAACACTCTCATGTGACCCACATTTGGCTTCTCCCCGAACATGAGCTGGTGTGGAGACACCATCCTGTTAGGACTCAGAGGTAGCCGATTGATCACGTGGGTAGCACACGCCATTCCCTCCGCCCACAAGGCCTTGGAAATCCCCTTGGCATGTAACCAACTCCTGGTAGTCTCCACCAGATGACGGATCTTTCTCTCTGCGACCCCATTTTGCTGAGAGGTGTGGGCGCAGGAGAGCTCTCGCCGAATGCCATATTTCCTGCAGAAAGAAGCAAACTCGTTAGAGGTAAACTCCCCCCCCCATTATCACTTCGTAGCTTCATCACCCTCAGGTTCAGCCTCCCTCCACAAGTTCCTTCCACTCCTGGAACTTCTCAAACACTTCAGACTTCTCCTTCAGAAAGTAGACCCACGTGTAGCGGGTGTAGTCATCCACCAGGACCAGCGCATACTTATTTCCTCCATAAGTAAGGGTGGCGCACAGCCCCATCACATCAGCGTGTACGCACTCAAGAGATGCCTTGCACCTTGTCTCCGACTTGTCAAACGGAAGTCGATGTGACTTTCCATATTGACAGCCCTCGCATACATGGTCGTCGCCGCAAGAAGAGAGATTAGGCAGGCCGCTCACCAGACCCTTAGCAACCATCATCTTCAACTTGTCCATCCCCACATTACCTATCCTCTCATGCCAGATCGCAGCGCTGTCATTCGTCTTCAGCTTGTCCACATAGGCATTTGCAGACAGAACATACAAATCCTTCACCCTTCTCCCGGTGAGTGTGATGTCAGCATCAACAGACTACAGGTTCTTCAGAAACTTCACCTCCTTCGATTCAACCAACACGTGGTATCTTGCATCCACTGCATTTGCAACCGAGAAGAGATTTTTCTTCATGCCCGACACATGATACACACTCTTTAGTGTCACGGGCTTCTCTTTACTTCCCAGGGAAACCATCCCTTCTTGCTCCACAGGATGCACCGTATCATCCGCAGTGATGATAGCATCTGATCCCCCGTATGCCTTCAAGGAGGCAAACTTAGACACATCTCCAGTGAGATGGTGCCCGCAACCGGAATACACTATCCAGTCATTCTCAAAGTTTACAGAGGCTAAGACATCGACAATCGTGGCCGTCATCTCAGCCAGGAAGCAGTTGTCTCCGCCTTCACCACCCTGGTGACCTCCACCACTCGCTCCACCTCTCTAGTGGCCTCCTTCCTTCTCAAATGACCGACCTTTAGATTAGACCGGCAGTCTTTTTTCATATGTCCGTACTTCTTGCAGGCAAAACAAAGAGATCTCCCTCTCTCATCACGAGTAGGGAGGAACTTCCCCTTATCTCCTTGAGAGGACGTTGAGGGTCCATCTCCGGAGTTCTTCTTCTTCTTGTCCCAGGTCTGCTTCTTGCCTGAGAACAACACCTCGTTATCTCCTCCTGAGATAAACACTCCCGCCATCTGATTCGCCAGACTCTCTTGTGACGACAACAGGTTCTACAGCTCCAAAAGGGAGGATTGAGTAGCCCATCCTTGCACAGACGCAACAAACACAATATACTCCTTCCTCAATCCTCGGAGTATATGCCTCTTCAACTTCGCCTCAGAGATCGGCTCATCAGGATCCAAGGCTGAGATCTCTGCACATAGATTCTTCACCTTCAGGAAGAAGGTGGAAATCGACAACTCTCCTTGAGTTGACTATGCCAACTGATTCTCCAGAAACTGTAGTCGCGCTACATTCTTCTTGTTGAATAGCCCATCGAGGGCTTTCCAGATACTAGATGCTGACTTGCAACCTATGATGCAGTCAAACAAGTCAGGTGAAATTGCTCTCTTCAGAGTGAACTCCGCCTTGACGTTAGTCTTCCTCCAAGCTCTCACAGCTGGACCATTGTCTCCAGCAGCTACAACTTCCTTTTGCTCATCTCCTCCAACGACCTCTCATAGGTCCTCTCCAAGCAGGTAACTCTCCATACAAGACTTCCACTTCTTGTAATTTGTCTAAGTAAGTAACTCAATGCCAAGACCTCTCGCATAGCCTCCTCCGCCGTCCATCTTGGTTGCACAGTACTTGTAACTCGGTGCTTGTTCCAACCTCCCTCTGATACCATGTGAAATTTCAAGATCTATGGAACACTGAGACAAGTACACCAAGAATGAACAAAAAACTCATTTATTGCTTGACAAATAGTCACAACAATTACAAGGGAATGACTGAATATAAGTCGCATACAACTTGATTCACAACATCCAAAAGTAAGGAACAACAATTGGTCGCAGACAGAGTCTGCTTCTCCACAACTCGCTAGCGCCTAGCGGTAGCACTAACACCAGTGCTATCTCAGACCGCGCGAGCTCGCTGCTTGCACACTCCCCTGATCAGCCCGCAGATGCAGACCGCCAAATCACAACAAGTCGCTAGCGCCTGCGCTACCCGCTACCGCGAGCGCTATCTCAGCGAACTCACACAACTCGCGAGCCTTGCTCCAGGTCGGTCCGAACTCACTCCGAGTTCACTCCCACTTGAGACCGCCAGATCAGACCGCCCGAGCTCTCCTGCCGAACTTACTCCAAGTTCGCTATGACTTAGACCACCAATAGAGACCACCCAAGTCGACCTCTTTCTCTGATATGCTCTGTAGGGGGATTGCCCCTCTATTTATAGATTCCAGAGCCGCCACCTAGAAGTTGAGCTTGCGCCGGTGTTGACGCCAGGAAAATCCTGACTTCAAGATTCGGACCAATGCAGCCGGAGGCTACTCGCCCAGCAGTCCAACGAGATGACTTGGTTGGCAACGATGAAGAAGCTAGAAGAGCAACAAACAGGACCCCAGGTGCTACAGTAGGGAGGTCCCACCACGTAAGTGTTGACGCCAGGAAAATCCTGACTTCAAGATTCGGACCAATGCAGCCGGAGGCTACTCGCCCAGCAGTCCAACGAGATGACTTGGTTGGCAAAGATGAAGAAGATAGAAGAGCAACAAACAGGACCCCAGGTGCTGCGGCAGGGAGGTCCCACCACGTACCCGGAAGCTCAAGGGAGTCTTCCCCTCCAAAACCAAAAATGGTCAAGCTTGGTACAAGGAAGGCAGGGACCTGGCGAGTATCTCGCATGAGGGGGTCAACCTCGTCCAAAAAGTCTTCTTTCCTGTACCCCTGGGGGTCTATTTATAGACAAATCCTGTGGGGGTAGTTACCTGGCCATGCTCACTCATACTCACCTCTGCTCGCCCAACTCGCCTTTGCTCGCCAAGCTTGCCTCTTGCTCGCCCAGCTCACCCTCTGCTCGCCCAGCTCGCCCCTTGCTCGCCCAGCTCGCCCCTTGCTCGCCCCTTGCTCGCCCAATTCGCCCCTTACTCGCCCAGCTCGCCCTCTACTCGCCAAGCTCGCCTCTTGCTCGCCAAGCTCGCCTCTTGCTCGCCCAGCTCGCCTCTTGCTCGCCCAGCTCGCCTCTTGCTCGCCCAGCTCGCCTCTTGCTCGCCCAGCTCGCCTCTTGCTCGCCCAGCTCGCCCCTTGCTCACCAAGCGGGGTCTGCGAATAGGCATCTCCTTAGGCCTTTCTGATCTCGACGAATTACGGGTGGTACACAATCCCCGCTTTTTTTGAGCTCGCTCGCGAGGTCGGAAAAACAATGTAAGACCCGTAGTTCAGAGAGATGGCACCAGACGAGTGAATGCGCTAGGTCCTTCCCAGGAGGGGATCTCATCTGTAGGAGGAAAAAGAGTCGATACCTCGTCGAGCTTAACTGGAGGAAGAGAGAACGCCGACACTTCACGGGAGCCGAGCTCAACTGGAGGCGGATACAAGGTCGACACCTTCTAGGAGCCGAGCTCAACTAGAGGTGGAGAGAAGGTCGACATCTCGCAGGAGCCGAGCTCAACTAAAGGCGGATACAAGGTCGACACCTTCTAGGAGCTGAGCTCAGCTAGAGGTGGAGAGAAGGTCGACACCTTCTAGGAGCCGAGCTCAACTAGAGGCCGATAGAAGGTCGACACCTTCTAGGAGCCGAGCTCAAATAGAGGCGGAAAGGAAGAGTCATCCGAGGAGGCAAGTAGCCAGCTTGCTGGAGAAGGGGCCGGGCAGAGGCCTGGACTACGACAACTCCACAACTCGATGACTTCTTTTCACTCGAGGGGGTGAGCAACTTCGGGCTAAGATGGTGGCTTCCAACTCTACTCTGATAATCTCTCCAGACGGATGAGAAGTATAATCGGGGGGGGGGGGGGGGGGGGGGGGGTAGCTCGGCCAGCGTTCAAGGGGGGAGCTGATCTCGACCGTCAGTGCAGAGTCTTGGTCTTAGGAGGATTGCATTAAAAAACCCGGTATACTGTCCCATCACCCGCTCTGGATGTTATGAGAGCTAAGCAGGATACTCATCCTCTAACCCACTCGTGACGTAAATCGATGACCGCTTTGGCTGAATTTCGTCGCATTGCCTAGATAGGGCATGACTCTCGGGGGGGGGGGGGGGGGGGGGGGTCCTTCTGGACACACACACTTGAGGTCTCCACTCTTCCTGCTGAGAAATTTTCAAGAATCACATTAATAATAACATGAGTGAGAACATGTTAAGGCAAGTGGGGAGTGACAGTCGGGGAGGTCCAAGGGGACACACCATCCCGAGGCCTTCATCTTACTCGGATGTTCGATGTCGACCAGTAGGGAATGACAGTCGGGGAGGTCCAAGGGGACGCACCATCCCGAGGCCTCCATCCTATCGTGATGCTGAATGCTAACCAATAAGGAATGATAGTCGGGGAGGTCCAAGGGGACACACCATCCCGAGGCCTCCATCCTATTGCGTTTGCTGAATGCTGGTTGGTCACATCGATCATCTCTTCGTCAAGTTGGGGGGGGGGGGGGGTTGGCGTCCGGACTCTCCTCTGATAATCTCTCCATCCGGATGGGAAGTGCAGTCGGGGGGTAACTCGGCCAACGTGCAAGGGGGGAACTGATCTCGACCGTCAATGCAGAGGCTTGGTATTAGGAGGACTCTCTCCCGAGGCGCTATCCCACCACCCGACTTGGGTTTTTACGAGAGTCGAGTCGGAGGTCTGTCCCCCAATCGGTCGCCAGGTTGCGGAAGAGTCTTCATACTGTCACTCAACAATCAGAGGGGATTAACCGCACCAACTCATATGATTGGAATAATTGACAAGAGATATTAGGCTTTGCCGCAAGAGGTCAAATGACACCTTTATACAAGGGTCCCTCAGTCAGTTAAATCGATCATCGCTTCGTCAAATTGGGAGGTCGGCGTCCAGACTTTCTCCTGATAATCTCCCCAGTCGGGTGAGAGATGCGGTCGGAGGGAACCACGACCTACGTGCAAGGGGGGAGCTGATCTCGACCGTCAATGCAGAGGCTTGGTCTTAGGGGAACGCACTACTGAGGCACCGTCCCATCATCCATTCTGGGTTTTACGAGAATCAAATCGGAGGCTCGTTTCCCAACCTGTCGTGGAGATCAGTTTTACCTACTTCGAAAAGCTCTTATCAGAAGAGAAAAACAACTCTCGCGGCCCATGTTTCAGGGGGCGAGGAATTCTTATTCAAATGGAATAAACACAAGGAGGGGGAGAATACACCTTCCCGCTCAGGGATAGAACCTCTTCAGGTCATTGCCGCTCCAGGTATTCCCAAGCAATTCCCCTTCATGATTCTGCAGGTGGTATCCGCCAGTCTCGAATGCCTCTTGAACGATGAAAGGTCCTTCCTAGTTCAGTTCAAGCTTCTCGATGACAAGTGATCTCCCTGTTGAGCTTTTAGGTACTTTTGTGTAGTTCCTCATCTCGTAGAGGTGAGTAGTTAGAGACATCCTTGCTAGTATGAGTCGTTGAAGAGCTTAAGCGAATAACATAGCTTGCGAGTATGGATCTCACAGAATAGCAGTTTGAAGACGTCATGAGTAAACCATCTCATGGAAAGTATGCTCTTGGTGAAGATCATCGTGAATGGGAGCTCACGGGATACCAACTGGAAGACATCACGAGTAAACATCCTCGTGGAATATGAGCCCTTGATGACGATCATCGCGAGTATGAGCTCGCGGAATCCTTGTTCGCACATAGCTATGCGCACCTGTCTGCTTGCCCCTGCATACTCGCACCTGCATGCTCGCCTTTTTCAAAAAACCCTTGATGGAGTTGAGTTGTGGAGGTCACTTGGGGGGTCCTGAGGGACAAATGCTCCTATAAAGTTCTCTTTTGTACCATAATTTGATGTTGGTGAAAAGATCGACAAGTAGGGACCGACAGTCGGGGAGGTCCAAAGTCACACCATCCTGAGGTCCCCATACTACTGCTATTGTTGGTGCTGTTGAAGAGATCGACAAGTAGGGAATGACTGTCGGGGAGGTTCCAAAGGAACACACCATCCCGAGGTCTCCATCCTACTTGGATGCTGAATGCCGACCTAACCTGTTTCCTGTTACTCAACAATTAAACGGGGAGTTAAGCACACTTAAGCACATTAACTCACACGATTGGAGGAAATAATCGGAAACGAATCGCTTTGTTACGGGCTTTTAGCCCTTGAGGGTACACGACACCTTTATTCAAGGGTCCCCTGATCGGTTAAGTCGATCATCTCTTCGTTGAATTGGGAGGTCGGCGTTCAGACTTCTTCCTGATAATTTCTCCAGTCGGATGAGAAATGCAGTCGGTGGGAACCGCGACCAACGTGCAAGGGGGGAGTTGATCTAGGTCGTCATTGCAGAGGCTTGGACTTAAGGGAAGGCACAACCGAGGCACCGTCACATCATCCGCCCTGGGTTTTACGAGAATCAAGTCGGAGGCCCGTTTCCCAACCTGCCATGGAGATCGACTTCACCTGCTTTCTTCCTTTCTTTTGAAAACGCTTAGCTGAAAGAGACAAAAGACTCACAATCTCCCATGTTTCAGGGAGGTGAGGGTTTTATAGATAACATAACCTGTTGAGTGGTCACGAGATATCAACTTGAAGGCTATACGAGTAAGAACATAGCATCGTGGAATACCAACTGGAACACCTCATGAGTAAGACCCTTCATGGATCATAGCCGACAGAAGGAGATCATCGGGAGTATAGTACCGCGGGACATCAACTGGAATAACTCATGAGTAAGCATTCTCATGGAACATAGCTGATGGAAGGAGATCATCGGGAGTATAGCATCGCGGGACATCAACTGGAATACCTCATGAGTAAGCATTCTCATGGAACATATCCGACGGAAGGAGATCATCGGGAGTATATCATCGCGGGACATCAACTGGAATACCTCATGAGTAAGCATTTTCATGGAACATAGCTGATGGAAGGAGATCATCGGGAGTATAGCATCGCGGGACATCAACTGGAACACCTCATGAGTAAGCATTCTCATTGAACATAGCTGATGGAAGGAGATCATCGCGAATAAGGAGCTTGCGGAATACCAAGCTTGAAGACGTCACGAGTAAGCATTCTCGTGGAACATAAGTCTTTGATGAAGATCATCGCGAGTAGAAGCTCGCGAAACACCAGCTTTGAAAACCATCACGACTAGGAACTCGCCGAGCATCAGCTTGGAGACTTATCTCTGGATCTCGGCTGCAAGAACTCGCCTATGAGCGAGTATGGAACTCGCCTATGAGCGACTAAGGAAGGATCTCGCCAAATTTGATGTTCGTCGCCTGCGTGAAGTTGCCTATGCCGAGTAACAAGGAAGCTCGCCTATGGGCGAGTAAGGAAGGAGCTCGCCACTACCCAGGAAGCTCACCTCTCTTTCGAGTAAAGTCGTTGGTCTGAACTTATCTCTGGATCTCGCCTGCAAGAACTCGTCTATGACGAGTAGGGATCTCGTCAGCATGGACTCGCCTATCACGGTCTCGTCTCCCTGCGACTAGAACTCGCCTGTGGGCGAGTATGCAACTCACCTGAGGGCGAGTATGGAATTGGCCAATTATGCGCTCGTCTTCTCGCCATCTGGAACTCGCCTGAGGATGTCGCCATCTGAACTCGCCCGAGGATGTCGCCATCTGGAACTCGCCTGAGGATGTCGCCATCTGGAACTCGCCTGAGGATGTCGCCATCTGGAACTCGCCCGAGGATGTCGCCATCTGGAACTCGCCTATTGGCGAGCAAGGAAGGAGCTCGCCTATGCCGAGTATCGAACTCGCCTGCATGAACTCGCGAGTTGCCAACAACTTCCTCGTGGTCGCCCATTTCTACCATCTCGCCTTTTCACCAAACTTTCTTCCTCTGGCAACGATCCACGCTCACCGCACCAAAGTGTTGACGCCAGAAAATCCTGACTTCAAGATTCAGACCAATGCAGCCGGAGGCTACTCGCCCAGCAGTCCAACGAGATGACTTGGTTGGAAACGACGAAGAAGCTAGAAGAGCAACAAACAGGACCCCAGGTGCCGCGGCAGGTAGGTCCCACCACGTAAGTGTTGATGCCAGGAAAATCCTGACTTCAAGATTCGGACCAATGCAGCCAGAGTCTACTCGCCCAGCAGTCCAACGAGATGACTTGGTTGGCAACGACGAAGAAGCTAGAAGAGCAACAAACAAGACCCCAGGTGCTGCGACAGGGAGGTCCCACCACGTACCCGGAAGCTCAAGAGAGTCTTCCCCTCCAAAACCAAAAATGGCTGAGCTTGGTACAAGGAAGGCAGGGACCTGGCGAGTATCTCGCCTGAGGGGGTCAACCTCGTCCAAAAAGTCCTCTTTCTTGTACCCCTGAGGGTCTATTTATAGACAAATACTAGGGGGATAGTTACTTGGCCATACTCACCCATACTCGCCTCTGCTCGCCCAACTCGCCCTCTGCTCGCCAAGCTCGCCTCTTGCTCGCCCAGCTCGCCCTCTGCTCGCCCAACTCGCCCCTTGCTCGCCCAACTCTCCTCTTGTTTGCCCAGCTCTCCCCTTGCTCGCCCAGCTCGCCCCTTGCTCGCCCAGCTCGCCCCTTGCTCTCCCAGCTCGCCCTCTGCTCTCCAAGCTCGCCAAGCTCGCCAAGCTCGCCAAGCTCGCCTCTTGCTCGTCAAGCTCGCCTCTTGCTCGCCAAGCTCGCCTCTTGCTCGGCCAGCTCGCCCAGCTCGCCCAGCTCGCCCAGCTCGCCCCTTGCTCGTCAAGCGGGGTCTGCGAATAGGCGTCTCCTTAGGCCTTTCTGATCTCGACGAATTACGGGTGGTACAGCCGGCGCTAGCGCTAGCGCCTGCGCTAGCTCACTTCACAAATCTCAACAGTTGGAATTTTTCACATTTCAATATCATTTAATATCTTTGAGCCTCTATGGGTCGCATGTTTGAGCTCTACATCAACTGATGAGAAAAACTCGAATTATTTGGAGGGGGGCTTAAATATTATTATGCGGCATTTATTACACGAGATTTTTGGTGGAGGAATATTCTGCAACAAATTCAGAAACTTTACTTTAGGGAATATTGCATTTGTTGGCTTGTTTCCTATTCCGATACTTCCCTTGTTCTTTAATTAGAACGGTTACTTCAATATGAGTGTCATCTATGACGGCAATACAATTCTATAAGTAATACATTACATATTAGTATAATCTAAGCATACTACATACACATAGATGTATGAAATAATTAAATTGCTCATGGAAAAATGACGTCATCTTTGGGTTGTTGACGCATCAAGAAGTTTTATAAAGTCAGGACCTAACTTCATAATTGCCCCTAACACCGTCTTGAAATGTCGGCTGATTGCATCAATTGAACGTAGATATGTTCCGCCGATAACTCAGAAATTATTATTTTGAGCTAACACATAAAAACACACTAACTGACTCTCTAACTACAACATTATGTGTGTCTCTTAATAATCCACGTCCAATTAGAATATTGCACGGACTTTCGAAAGAGCTTCTATTCATTCTAAGTTTGTTAAAACAATTCACATCCGTCCTACTATATAATCGAGTAAACAACGTCCTACTTAAAATATTCTTATCATCGACTTCTACAGTGGCCGCATCAAGAGCTGCAACAACTGATGATGATCTCTCCTACGTCTACGGCGCTTCATTGTTTCGTCCATCTACAAATAATACATAGATACACACTTAGTAAACATACACACGCATGCACACTTACACATCACACACACACACACAAATAAATACACACACACATACACAAACATATACACACAAATACACAAACATACAAATAAATACACACATACACACAATACACACATACACAAACAAATACACATGCATACACATAAATACACACGCCTAGACACACACACACATAAACACACACGCCTAGACACATACACACACACAAACACATACACACACACAAACACATACACACAAACACAAACATATACACACAAATAAATACACACACAAATAAATACACACACAAATAAATACACAAACACAAATACACACATATAAACATACACACATACACACACATACACACTTATTAGTTATATGTGTGTATAACCATACACAGACACACACAGACGCACACAACCACACAGACAGACACACACAGTCACACACACACAAACATACACACACACACACACAAGGCAGTACCCATATCCGGTAACAGAAAAGCCTCAAAGAAGTAATCCTAGTGTGAGAGAGAGATAAAAATAAAGCTATTGTTAAGTTTAAAGGCTAAAAACTAGGCATAAGACTTCATACTCTTATATCGCCCTCTTCCTTCCCTTTCTTTCAGGAATGAACAGAATATCGAAGCTCATAGGTGAGAAAGCCGAAGACACCTATGCATCACAATGCATGTTGTCTACCAACCTCTACACTAGAAGCTGGAATTAAAGAAAATGTCCCGCGCGCCAGCAATGCTCAATTGTTAAAACAACAAGGTATCAATAAAGCTGCCGACTGCTTCTCATATCCAAGGTGCTTCAAATGAAGGAATTTTGGACCAGATAGATAATATAAGAGTGCAAAAGTCCTCAGATTTTTCGTAACTAATAAGACAAGACGAAGAATGGTGAAAACCTCCAATTTTCCTATAGAAATGAAGGAAAAGAGGTTGATTTCTAACGCCACCATCACAATAAAAATTATAAGTTGCACAAAGAACATACAAATCGGTGTAGAAGGGATGCCCAAAGACTTACCTAGAAACGGCTTGCCGGATGGAGGAGGATCGGGAAGAGCTACTCGACAGCTGGAGCTCTGGACGTAGGAGGAGGCTCGTTGGAGTATGCTGGAGGAGGTGGCACGCCGGTGGATCGTCATCGTCGTGGTCCAGAAGAAGATTGCGAGCGTCGTCGCGTGTATCGGAAGCGGGAGCGGCTGCGGGAGAGCGAAATGGGGAGTTTCAGCCTAATTAGGTCGGAAATTTGTGTGTGTGTGTGTGGGGGGGGGGGGGGGGGGGGGGGGGGGCACATCCCTCTTGAGTGAAAGCCCAAGAGAATTCAAGTGAATTCCAATTCCGAACAAATTATAGGGTTGCCAAACGCTGGAATTGTAATTGTCAATTGAATTCCAATTTCAGCGCTCCAATTCCAACCCAACGAACGGGGCCTTCAAGTAATTACATCAACATCTTCATTGCATCACTCTTCAGGGGTAACAGTTAAGCAAGAAGATTTCATATCTAATTCTTGTGAGAGGTTTGCTCGAAGCATCCGGAGGAGGATTAAGGTGGAAATCAACTCTCTGTTGCCCCTAGCAGGTATATATAGGGAAAACCCTAGGAGTGTCTACGGGGATGGGTATCCGTGTACCCAACTGACCCGTTATACCTTCGAACCCGTTATTTGACCAAATATACATTAACAATCTCCTCCTATATTTGTGACAAATAACGTATACGTTTCGAAGTGCAGAAAGTAGTAACAGCAAAAAAGGAGTTTTCGACTTAACATAAACAAGAGAGTTAGCACAATAAGTAACAGCAGGATTTTACACAAAATATCCAGAATAAAAAAGTGCTACTCAACAAATAGTCTGAAAACAAAAATGACAAGGATAAAACATATGATAATTCTACTCGTCTAGTAGATCATCAGCATCCATGTCAAATACTACTTTCTCTCCTCCATCTCCACCATAGCCTGCAAGGAATTTCATGAGTTAGAAAACTCAATGAATTCATGAACCTATGCAGTAACGTAGAAAAAGAACTAGCTCTTACATAAGTGAGCTTAGAACCTGTAGCAATGGTGAAGTAACAATGTCAGCATCTCTATCCAGTCTAGCAGGGACCAGTCTAGTATTGATTTTGTAAATCAACCGTTATCATATCCATTAGTGATCATTATGTGCTTCATCAACAAAAGTTGAATGATATGGCACAACAACGTTTGCAACATTATCAGGTGTGGAATAATGTGCTATGATCATCAATGTTAGATAACCGACTACAACGACTTTCTATTCCCAGTTGAATAATTTTCGAATCAACTTACAATGAGAAAGATGCTTAGTTATCAAATGTGGAATAACAGACATCTAGCCATCTTGGGTTTTCATCAAGAAATTATTTGGGGTTTTCAGACTGTTATTTAGATGCTTGAATGTTGCGACTATAAGTTCTCACTATCAAAACATAAACTGCGGAGGAAAGTTTCATATTTCTATGAACTTTAGTCTCATCTCCCTCGATGTTCTTATTGTGAGAGCTCTATTCAAGCCTTTGGTCAAGGCGTCTGCAACATTATATTTAGATCTCACATCAATCAGGGTCATAATCCCTTGACTTGTGAGTGAGGTCAACCAGGACTGTTTCAGCCTGAGATGCCTTCTTTTACCATTGAACAAAGTATTCGTAGCAATCGTTTTAGTAGCCTGATTGTCGCAGTAAACTGCAACAGAGCTCATTTTCAGTCTCGACAAAGGAATGTCCATCACCAAATCTCTTAACCACTCTGCTTCTTCGCTTGCTGCAGCAAGAGCGTAGAGTTCGGATTCCATATAAGAGAGTGCAATACTAGATTGCCTCTTGGACTTCCAGGCTACAGCTGCTCCTCCTAGTGTGAATACAAACCCACTAGTGGACTTGCTGTCATTTAATTTCGAGCACCATGATGCATCAGAATAGCCTTCAAGAACTGAAGGATAACCAGTGTAAACTAAAACATACTTTTGGGTGTGTTTTAAGTATCTCATTAGCCTATCTAAGGCGTTCCAATGGTCTTGGCCAGGATTACTAGTGAATCTGCACAACATGCCGACCGTAAAGGCTATGTCAGGTCTAGTGCAGACCATAGCATACATGAGGCTACCAAGCAGTTTAGAATAATCTAATTGTCTAACCATAGCTCCGTCATTGGGCTTTAGGCGGTTAGTGTAGTCGTATGGTGTCTCAGATGCTCTACTGTCACTGTATCCCCACGTGTCCAACATGGACTGTATATAGTGGCTTTGACTTAGGGAGATGCCAGTCTGCCCAAAGCTCACTTGCATGCCTAGTATAATATTAGCTACACCTAGGTCTTTTATGCTAAATTCTTTTATTAGATCTGACTTAACGTCATCCACTTCGGATTGATCAGATCCTAGAATGAGCATATCATCTACGTACAAGCATATTATGGCGACTTTATCCGATCTATTACGTATGTAAAGACATTTATCCGAGAGACTCGACATGAATCCCATCTTCTGTACACTATAATCAAACTTCTCATGCCATAATTTCGGTGTTTGCTTTAGTCCGTATAAAGACTTAAGTAATTTATATACTTTTGTTTCGTGACCGTCTACAATGAAACCTTCAGGTTGATTCATGTAGATCTCTTCGGTCAGATCTCCGTTCAAGAACGCAGTCTTAACATCCATTTGATGAACAATAAAGTTCTCAATAGACGCAATAGCAAGGAGGGCCCTAATGGTTGCTAAGTGACACACGGGTGAGTAGACATCAAAATAATCTACTCCGCTTACTTGTGTGAAACCTTTAGCCACCAGGCGTGCTTTATACTTAGCTACGCTACCATCATGATTTAGTTTCTTTTTCAGAATCCACTTACACCCTACGGTTAGCCCCTTTTGGCTTATCAACCAATGCCCAGGTGTTATTCTGAAGTAGAGAATTCATCTCTTCATCAATAGCTTCTTTCCAGAGTAGGGAATCCCTGGATCTCATCGCGTCCTTATAGGTGGATGGATCAGCCTCAACGTGGCAAGTGACAAAGTCACTACCGAAGGTTCTGGGAATTCGCTCTCTTAGAGAAGTTCTCCTAGACTATAGGCCAGAGTTATCTATCGGAACGGAATAGGAGGTGCTCGGTACTGAAGTAGGATCATTTTCAGTAATAGTTACTTGCATACCTGGGAGAGACAGGTTCTTATCCTTGAGGAACTTATCTTCAAAGAACACTGCGTCCCTAGATTCTATAACAACGTTATTAGAAATATCTAAGAATCTATCTGCAGCACTATCCTCAGCACAACCTAGGTAGACACATGTATTGGTCCTAGGTCCAATCTTAGACCGTCTAGGGTCAGGGACCCTGACATAGGCTATACAGCCCCAGGTTTTAAGTCTAGTAAGAGACGGGGCCTCTTAAACCAAAGCTCGTAGGGTGTAACCTCTAACTTGGCATGAGGAACTTTATTCAAAATGTGATTTGCAGTTAAGACTGCTTCTCCCCAATAAGCGGAAGGCATGCCTGCAGTCAGGAGCATAGAGTTTAACATTTCTGTTAACGTGCGATTTTTACGCTCAGCTGTGCCATTAGACTGTGGCGAGTAAGGAACAGTGGTTTTTGCAGTGATTCCATGTTGGGCAAGGAAACATTTGAACTCACTGGACATATATTCTCCTCCTCTATCACTTCTAAATCTTTTAATTTTCATGCCTAATTGGGTTTCTACCCTGGTTTTGAAAATACAAAATTTTTCAAACGCTTCATCTTTAGTTTTAAGGAGATAAATGTGACAAAACCTAGAACAATCATCTATGAAGGTGATCAAATACTTCCTGCCTCCTCTAGTGACAAAACTTTTGAAGTCACATATATCGGAATGTATTAGTTCTAAGGGTGTTGTGCTCCTAGTAACCGCACTAAAAGGTTTCCTAGTGATCTTAGTCTGAGCACACACTTCACATTTATCAGTTTTAACTGTAGTGTCTAAAGCTATCTGGTGAGTTCTAGCAATTTGGAACATCTTCCTATAGTTTACGTGTCCTAGTCTCTCGTGTAGAGTCTTAGGGCTAACTAAGTTTGTTTGAACTTGTTGAACTATTTCGTTTGCTAGACTTAATCTGTATATCCTATCTTGGACGTATGCACATCCAAAATAGTGTGAGTTAACTGACAGTGTTCTCTACCGCTACAGAAAGTAAAATACATACCAGCATCACAAAGTAAGCTAATAGACACTAAGTTAGCAGCTAATGAAGGAATAAACTTAACATTCTTTAAAGTTAAAGTCTTACCTGAGGATAGCAGCAAAGTTGCATTCCCCACCTTCAGCACGTCAGCTGTCTCACCGTTGGCAACGGTCACAGATTCTCTTGCGTCAGTAAGACCTGTCATCAGAGTAGGGTTGTTGCAAACATGGCACGTTGCCCCCGAGTCAAGGAACCACTCTGTACTGGCCTTTCTGTTTCCGACAATGGCAACAAAGTCGGATGGCTCAGTGAGACTAACCATGTTAACATGGTTGCCCTCCTGTGGTGTCTTGCCCTTCTCCTTACGAGGAAGCCTGCAATTAGATGCGCTGTGTCCCCACTTGTTGCAGTTATAGCACTTGCCCTTAAACTTTTGATTTGTTTACTTGGGCCTGCAACCTGGGAGCTACTCGGGTTGGGTTTTGACTTCCTAGGGTTTCGGCGCGCGTCTAGAGTTCGTAATTGTTGAAACCGGCAACTGGTCTCCTTGAGTTTGGACCCACTGGGGGGTGTAGCCGGCGCTTACTTCTCTCTCACCAAACTCTCCTGACGGTGGACGAGAAAACTAGAACAGACCCAAGGCTGTAGCGAGGAGGTCCCGCCACACACCCGGAAGATCTTAGAGAGCTTCCCCTCCCAAACCAAAGCTCAGCCGGGCACCTTGGAGGGCACTAGCAGCCAACCAAAACCTTCCTGGAGGAGAGGATTCTCTCAAAATCGGTCTCCTCCAAGGTGCCCTTAAGGGTCTACTTATAGATTCTCTAGACTGGTCTGCAAATAGCATGAACCCGCCTTTTGGTTTTATTAACCGCACCCCAAATTGGTCTGCTAACAGCCTAACTCCGCTGTTCTGAAGGGCTATTGGCAGCCCAACAGGGGTATCTAGGTCATTTCCCCCTAAATGCCTTTGGGGGAGAGTGATCTGTGAGAGCACCACTCGCTAGACTCCTCTCTCGCCCCGTTCGGCCGGGCGAGTGACCGCACGCGGGGCTCGACTCGAAGGTACCACTCGCAAGTCTTCTCGCCTATCGCTACTCTTCATTCGCCAACATCCCTTACCGCCATGCGGGTGCTCTGAGGGAGGGACCACATTCGCCCTGTGGTCCGCCCCTTCCCTTGCCTTGGGCGAATGGTCCGCGGGGCTCGACTCTTGTCCTTTGGTCCCTCCTTTCGGGTCCGGGGGCCCACTCGGTGAATACGGGGTTGTACACAATCCCCGCTCTTTGCGAGGGGGTCATCCGCTCGGAAAGAATAGTCCAACCCAGTATTCGATGAGTGTCTGCTGACCTGGACAGAATCTTCCTGTGGGTCCCACTTCTACCTTATATATATCTCGGGCCCGAGCCATTTCTCCAAAAGCCTTCTTTCCTGCTGCAGTGTTTCCTCCCGTGCTCTAACTTTTTGCTATTTCGAAGGGTTTCCATGGAACCATCGTCTAAACCGGTCTCACCGTCAAAGGTAGACTCGCTCGCGACGGCCCTAGGAAAGGATCCCCCCAAGGCTGCCCGGTTCGCCCCCTGTTTTCCTCGAGAAGGGACCCCAACGCTCCCTTTCGCTCCAGGAGGGCCCTGGCCGTTCGTCGGGGTCGGGAGGAGGGAGATTCCGCTTCAAAGTCTCCCCATCCGGCCGTCCCCTCTCCCCCCGACCTCCGAATGCAGGTACTTTCATTTCACGTTGCCTCTTCGCTATTCCTCGAGATGACATTTCCCGATGGCTTGGGACCACTCGTAGGAGGCGCTGGATACCGAGGAGAGCCGTGGTGCCGCCATGCTGAAAACTGTGCCACCTCCGCCCGCTGATACGAGAACCTCGTCGGCCCTCAATCTCTCTCCTTCAATCCCTCCTGGCGGGACCCGACCTCAAACAGGTAGCGTCTCGCGAACTGTGAATGCTCTTACCGTTCCTTGGTTCTAATTGCTGCTTTCCGCAGCCCTCGTCCCGGGCACCGCGGGATTGACCCTTACTCCTCTCTGCTCTCCCTTTCGTCCGGGAACCCCTACTTCTGCGAACGGGCGCGGGGGCTCACCGGCGATGGACCACGGTCGCGCTCCTCCTGCCTCTGATCAGGCTGCCATTCCCGCCATCAATCCGGAACCCTTCCGACCAGGGAAAGGTAAGTCTCTTCATCCCACGGCCAGCATCTTTGAGGTGAATCCCTCGACGTCTCGCCACCCTAGGCAGCACGAGCCCGTACCAGGTAGGTAGCCTTCTTGGCCTTGCCCCGATGTTATCCCCATTTTGAAGCAAAAGATCTTCGTTCTCGCAGGTCACCGGAGGGCCTCCCCCATGGGGTTCTACGACGGCGGGGAAGGAATGGTCTCGCCACCACCTTCACCCGGAGAGCTTGAGGATTTTCTGGGCGACCCCACCGATGTTCATACCATGAAGGACCGAATGAAGGAAGTGCTGGGGAAGCTCATCTTCATGCAGCGGGAATTCGCTGGTCAGCTGGACGGTCAGCGGATGGAGACCGCTCGCGAGCTCAAGGTCCTCCGACGGGATTACGCTTGCCTTCTCGCTGAGGTGGAACGCTTGGGCGCTGAGGGCGGGGAGCTTTCTCCCGGGAGGCATGCTGCGCGAGCGAGGGACCAGCTGAACCTAGCTGGTACGTTTTTTAATTGGTTTGTTTCTCTCTTTTCTTTGTTAGAAAGAGAGAAAGAAAAGGAAAAGCTCTTTCTTCCTTTTCGATTCAACCTTGGGCGGACGTTTTCGAAGAGCCCCGCGAGTAATCCTACTTCGAGGAATTATCCGTTATCCTATCGAAGGATAGAAGTAACGGACTCTTTCTCTTTCGAAATATCGAGGATTCCTCCTCGGCCGCGTCCTTTGAAGGCAGAATGAAAAGAAAAATAAAGCTACTTTACTTTTAAAATTTAAATTGAAAGCTTTTTGAAAATATTGTTGCAACAATTTTTTAAGTAGTTGCAACAATTCTTTAAGAGCGTTTTAAAACTTCTTTTACCTTGAGCTAGTTGCAACAACCAAAGAGGCGTTGCAACAATTTTTTAGTGTTTTTAAAAGAGTTTTAAAGAGTGCTTTAGAGAGAAAGCTTTTGGGTTTATGTAATTATCCGGACTAAAATCAATAAAGGCAAGTGGACCTTATCGATAGTAGTATAGGATATTTCTTTTGAAATATCAAGGTCGTATTTTTCCAAGGTCGTATCGATTATTTCTACTTGTTAGGAACGCGCTATTATCTTATCGAGAAGAGTTTGAAGATTTTTATGATTTTATAGAAAAGTTAGTGACGAAAACGATAACTATCGCGGGCTTGGTGTGCGTTTAGCAAAAACCAAGAAAAGCGATGAAAAGAAAAAGAACGAAAACGTTAATTTGAAAAGTAGTTTTGCTTAGAAATTTTTAGGGTTTTATGAAACTATAATGATAACTACGGCGATAATTAGCGATTGAGCGGAGCGCGTGATTAAGCAAAAAGCAAATATATAAAAGATAAAAGACGCACTAATTGAAAACTCACGCACTCTACGGAATTAAAATTAAAGCGGTAAATTGCAGAAATTGAAGAAATGCGATCCCTACCCAAATAGGTAGAGGGGAAATAAATGCGTGAGCAAGTCCTATCCAAACGGATAGGCGGGAAATAAATGCGTGAGCAAGTCCTATCCAAACGGATAGGCGGGAAATAAATGCGTGAGCAAGTCCTATCCAAACGGATAGGCGGGAAATAAATGCGTGACAGAAATGGAAACTATTCGGTTACAAAAAAGGCGCAAAATTTATTCACCTACACACACGCACTCTACTTGAAATTGAAATCTAAGTTAAAAGAAAATAAAATCTATGCTCATAAACACACACACTCTTCTTTAATGAAATCTAATTAAAAATAAAACAAAACTAATCTCATACACTCACACACACAACAATAATGAAAACTAAGTTAAAAGAAAAGAAAAGCTATACTCATACACTCACCCACACTAACGACAAAACAAAACTAAAATAAATACAAATTACTCTCATACACACACACACTTACAAAAAGAGACAAAGAAAGTGAAAACAACAAAATAAAACAAAACAAAACAATTTAATTAACCACCTACACTCACACACACTAATAACAAAACATCTAAAAATTATAACAAAACTAAAAACAAGATAATTACTCTCATACACTCACACACACAAATTAAAAAGATGAAAACTAATTAAAATTACTAAATTACTAAATTACAAAAAAACTAAAAATAAAAAGAAAAAGAAAAAGAGAACACACACTTCCAACAAAACAAAGAGAGAGAGAGTGACAAAACAAGCCAACTATTTCATTTCCATAATAAAAAGATTACAAAAAACAAGAGAGAAAAAGAGCACAAAATTACAAAAACATAAAAACTAGTTGGATCAAAACCTTAAGAATAAGCTCTTAAAATTTTTGAACCCTTGGACTCAGCTGAAACTGGCTATTTATAGAAAAAAATTTTGGATTACACGCCCTCGGACACGGGCGTGTCTGAGGGCGTGACACGGCTTGGGGTGCGAATAGCCAGAACAGCTGGATCCAGGCAGGCATCTGGAAGGCTTGACCGGCGACTTCGGAAGTACACGGGCGTGTTCCAAGTAACACGGGCGTGTTCGATGTCGGCATTGTGTTGTCGGCTGCTGGGCGTGACGGGCGGCGTGTCCTTTGTTCTTCCGAAAGAAATTGAGGGGTCACGGCCTCGGTCACGGGCGTGACCCGATCACGGCCGTGACAGTGGGCGTGACATTGACATCTTGGCTCGAATCTGGGCTTGGTCATTCAACACGGGCGTGACTGATGTACACGGCCTCGGTCACGGGCGTGACTGATGTACACGGCCTCGGTCACGGGCGTGACCGAGGGCGTGACTTGATGTTTGAGTTGGAAAAAGAGCAGGGAAAAGAAAATGTTAGGGATTAGTGAACACGCCCTTGGACACGGGCGTGACCAAGGGCGTGACTTAACAAAATTACAAAAACTTTACAAAAATTAAAATAAAACTAAGTTAAAAACAAAAATAACAAAAACAAACATTTTATTCATTAATTTACATATATTATTTAGAAATCTAATTAAAATTATACTAAAAATTATAAAGAAAAATGCGTATATTTACTATTCATCAAACACCCCCATACTTAAGCTTTTGCTATTCCAGAGCAAAAGTAAGGGATACCTATAAGACGTTTAATAAAATTTCTAATTTACTAAAGTTTTTATTAAATCAAAAGTAAGATCGAAATAAATTTAGGGTATTTAAAGAGGTAAGTCCAAAACTATGAAAGTAATTTAAAAAGAGCGAAAAAATTTTAGCGAGACTTCTAAAGTTAGCTAAATAGCATCGATTATTGCAGTCTTTGGTACCTTTTAATTAGAATAGAATTATATAAAACTATAACCTTTTTTAAGAAAGTTTTTAAGAATAAATAAAGCCTACTAATTATGCTCTCTCAAACTTTTTTAAATTAAAATCTAGGTACAATTTTATTGGCTAAGGGGTAGGGAAAAAAGGTAGCCTTGGCAAAAAGAAGAGTGCTTGGATATAGGGGTGACGGATTTTATCCTCTCACCCCACCTTTTTGGTGGTTTTGCTTTGGTTCCCAGCGTTGGTTTACGCGGGATAATTGAAATCTTTTCTAAACTTAACCCAATGCCCGTGTTTACGGAATTAAATTCCCATTGACACGGGATTTCTTTTAACAATATTGGGTGCCTGTGTTTACGGAATCTATTTATTCCCATTGACACAGGATTTCTTTTTTAAAACTTCTTCTTTTACTTTTTTTTATGCCAAGCTAAATGGGTGTTTATACTTTGGTTTCAAGAGAAATTCTAGATTAATAAAGAAAGATTTTGAGAGCAAGTTTAGTAGATTAAAAACATTCCTAAAGTTTCACAAGTTTAGAGTTAGAATAATTGAATCTAAAGATGGTTTGCCAATATAATACAAAAATGAATCTATTTAGGGTAAACTCGAGGTAGTGCTAAAAGTTCTGTTCTCAAATTAAATTAAGATCGCAAGATTTTCTTTACTACTGAAAATTCCTCGATTTAAATTTTTCAAACTATGAAATAAATAAAATTGATTTAGCAAATCATAAATAATGAAAAGCGCTTAGAGATAAAACTAACCTCGCCTTGGGAATAACAAAAAGCTAAGTAGGGGTTTTATTTTATTTTTGGGTTTTTTTTGATAAGTTTTTCAAATATTTTTTTTTGTTTTTAAGATATGATTTTTTTTTTTTTTGATTTTTGATTTTCTTTATAACAAAATGCATAAATAAATACAAGATTTTTTTTTTTTGATTTTTCTAAGATATTTTTTTTTTTTTTTTTTTCATAATTTTTTGATTGTTTTAAATTTGTTAAAAATATGTACATAAAAAAAGGAAAGAAAGAAAGAAAGAAAAGAAAATAAAAGAACATAAATATTTTTGGTGTTATGACAAAATTAATTTTGTTATAACAAATTTTTAAGTACTTTTTTCATCATTTTTTTATTTTGATTTATAACAAAAAACATATGTAAATACATATATATTTACATTAATACTAAAAAAAGGAAAAAGAAAGACATATTTTTTTGAATGTTATGACAAAATTTTTGTGAATTTTGTTGTAACAAATTTTTTTGTAAAACTTTTCATCTTTTTTTTTTTTTTTTTTTTTTTTTTTGTTTTGGATTTTGATTTTATAAATAAGGTTTATTTATATACAAATAAAGACATAAATATAAAACATGTAAATTTTTTTGGATTTTTCATTTGATAAGGGAGGGGCAAAAATAATTACAAAAAAGAGGGAAAACACGCCCCCATACTTAAAACCAACATTGTCCTCAATGTTGAAGGTAAGTGTGAGGAACGAAAATATTTACAAAAAAGACGAAGATTTTAATTACAAGAAAACAAAAAAAAAAAAATTTTACAAGAATAGTTACAAAATAAAAAAAAAGGGACTCCACGAATATATACAAAATTGTTTTTTTGGTTTGTTTTAGTTTTCCGAAATGTACAAAACACGAATAAAATACGTATAGAAGAAGTTAAAAGTATATATGTGATCATAAATTTTTTTGGGTATGATAAAAATAAATTTTTATCATCTTTTTATGTTATGATTTATATTGTAAATATTTTTTTTTTTGTTGTTTTGGTTTTAATTTGAAAATGCATGTTTTAAAATATATCTAAATTTTAAGAAGGATAAAATAAAGAAAATAAAGAGAAAACTTTAAGATAAAAACCAAGGAAGAAATAAGAGAAATAGAAAGGTAAAAGCAACGGGGTTTTCTTGTTTCGAAATATCGACAAAAATCCCCTCTCGGGTCTGTCGAGTAATCCTACTTTGAGAAACTTCCTATTGTCTTATCTGAAAATTTCCCAAAATTCTTTTTGATTTTCGTTTTAAAGTTTTTGCATTATTTTATTTTGTTTTATGTTTTTCTTTGAAAAAAAAGAATGATAATTTAAAATATGCATAATTATTAATATTTATTATTTTTTTCATTTTATTATTATTATTTATTTATTTAATATTATTATTTATTATTATTATTATTTATTATTATTATTTTTGTTTAAGTTTTTATTTTTTTGAAATGAAAATTTATTTCATAATTTTTTTTTTTTTTTTTTGTTTTATAAAAAAGTGCGTAATTGGATAAATATGGGGGTGCCTCCCACGAGCGCTTTGTTTACCGTCTCGTAGCTTGACGCGTTGGCGGGGTACGATCTTTTTAGAGGTGGGGGAGGGGTATGGAATTTAACTTCCCTCCCAGATGATCCCCCGCGTGGTAGAGTTTTAGTCGGTGACCGTTAACTTTTAAGTCGCCTTTTTCCGGGTGGGTGATAAGGACGGTCCCGTATGGCCAAACCTCTTTCACTTGAAAGGGGCCGGACCAACGGGATTTTAGTTTCCCTGGAAAAAGACGAAGACGTGAGTTATATAGGAGGACGAGGTCGCCCGGCGCAAATGATTTTGGAAATTTAATTTTGCGGTCGTGGTAAAATTTCGAGCGTTCCTTATAAAATTTATTACTCTCGTAAGCGTTCGCACGCCATTCATCGAGTTCGTTTAATTGGAATTTCCGGTTTTCGGCGGTTAAATTATGATCGAGATTTAAGAGTTTTAACGCCCAAAAAGCGCGGTGCTCTAATTCTACGGGCAAATGGCATGCCTTGCCGTAGACTAATCGATAAGGCATACAACCAATTGCGGTCTTGTACGCCGTACGATAAGCCCACAGCGCGTCGTCTAATTTAAGTGCCCAATCCTTCCTATTAGTTGAAACGGTTTTTTCTAATATGCGTTTGATTTCCCGATTTACTACCTCCACTTGGCCGCTCGTTTGGGGGTGATAGGCGGTGGCGAGCTTATGCGTGACGCCATATTTGGTTAATATTTTTGCAAACTGGGCATTGCAAAAGTGCGTACCCCTATCACTAACTATCGCACGGGGCGTACCGAAGCGAGAAAATAATTTTTTAAGAAATTTGACGACGACTCTCGCATCGTTGGTGGGGAGAGCTTGCGCTTCCGCCCACCTAGATACGTAGTCGACCGCCACTAAAATGTAGCGATTTGTATATGAAGGAGGTAGGGGGCCTATGAAATCTATGCCCCATAAATCGAAAATCTCGCATTCTAAATAAAAATTTTGGGGCATCTCGTCGCGACGAGAGATGTTACCCGACCGTTGACAGCTATCGCATGTGCTCACAAAAGTGTGAGCGTCTTTGAAGAGAGCGGGCCAATAAAAGCCCGCCTCTAGCGCTTTCTGCGCGGTCCGGTTGGCTTGATAATGCCCCCCGGCCGGCCCTTCGTGGCAGTGCCGCAAAATTTGCGCACCCTCCTCGCTCGAAACGCATCTCCGCACGACCTGGTCCGCGCAGACGCGAAATAAGAAAGGGTCCTCCCAAAAGTAATTTTTCAAATCAGAAAAGAATTTCTTCTTTTGCTGTTTTGAAAAGTCTTTCGGGAGCACCCGCACAACTAAATAGTTGGCGTAGTCTGCGAACCAAGGCGAGGGAGAAGTTTGTAAATTATTTAAAGCTAAAAGACGCTCCTCGGGAAATCGATCATCGATTTCCGGTTCGAAGAGCGCTTCCGCGGTTGGGTGCTCTAAACGAGAAAGGTGGTCGGCCGCTAAATTTTCGGCCCCCTTCTTATCGCGGATCTCTAAATCAAATTCTTGTAATAGGAGGATCCATCGAAGAAGGCGGGGCTTAGCGTCCATTTTTTCTAATAAATATTTTAGGGCGGAGTGGTCGGTAAATATAATAATTTTTGAAAGCGTGACGTAGGGCCTAAACTTATCTATGGCGAAGACGACGGCAAGGAGTTCCTTTTCCGTTGTCGTGTAATTAGCCTGTGCGGCCGTGAGCGTGCGGGACGCGTAGTAGATAGGATGAAAATATTTATTTACGTGTTGGCCTAATACAGCCCCTACCGCTATATCGCTCGCGTCGCACATTATCTCAAACGGAAGGGTCCAATCGGGCGCCACCAGAATGGGAGAATGGATAAGTTTATTTTTTATGGCATTGAATGCCTCTACGCACGCGTTATCAAAAATAAATGGAGATTCCTTCTCCAGGAGGTGGGTTAGCGGTTTTGTTATTTTAGAAAAGTTTTGGATGAATCGCCTATAAAAACCCGCGTGGCCAAGAAAACTACGGATTGATTTAATATTTGAGGGCGCGGGGAGTTTTTCAATTATTTCGACCTTGGCCTTGTCGACCTCCATCCCTCTTTCAGAAATTTTGTGGCCGAGAACTAAGCCTTCTCGAACCATAAAATTACACTTTTCCCAGTTTAAAACCAGGTTCGTGTCTTCGCATCGTTGGAGGACTCGATCTAAATTTTGGAGGCAGTTTTGGAAGGAGCTTCCAAAAACCGAGAAGTCATCCATAAAGACTTCCATAATATCCTCTACGAGCTCTCCAAATATTGCTAGCATACATCGTTGAAATGTAGCTGGCGCGTTGCAGAGGCCGAATGGCATCCTTCGATACGCAAAGGTACCGAAGGGGCACGTAAAGGTTGTTTTCTCCTGGTCTTCGGGGGAGATAGGAATTTGTAAAAATCCCGATAGACCATCGAGAAAACAATAATAAGGATGGCCCGATAGCCGCTCCAAAATTTGATCGATAAACGGTAACGGAAAGTGGTCTTTGCGGGTGGCATCATTTAATTTTCGGTAATCGATGCACACCCTCCAACCCGTAACAGTACGAGTTGGAATTAATTCGTTATGTTCGTTTGCCACGACCGTTATACCGCCCTTTTTAGGCACGACATGAATGGGACTAACCCACGTGCTGTCAGAAATAGGGTAGATAATCCCCGCATCCAGTAATTTTATTACTTCAGCCTTAACGACTTCCCGCATATTTGGGTTTAATCGTCGCTGAGGCTGGATGGTTTTGCGGGAATTATCTTCTAATAATATTTTGTGCGTGCAAAAAGAGGGATTTATCCCCCTAATATCGGAAATCTGCCATGCAATTGCATGGCGATGCGTGGACAAAACTTTAACTAATTCGGAAGTTTCCGAATCAGATAAGGAAGACGAAATAATAACCGGGAGTTTTAAGTCCGCGGCGAGAAAAGCGTATTTTAAATGGTCGGGGAGTGGCTTAAGCTCCAAGACCGGGGGTTCTTCGTAAGAGGTTGTTATTGTTAAACTTTTAGAATTAAAAGATTCGAAAGGCGAATCTGGCGGTAGCTCGTCCAAAGGGGCGAGGTCCGCCAAATCCGGTTCGTCTATATTTAAAGCGAGTAATTCATAAAGCGAAGAACACTCATCCTCGAACGCGGATTCTAAGTGAAAGCAAGAATCGTCGTTTGATAAAGAATTTCGCATCGAGGGATTAATAAGAAGGGTAACTTCGTCGTCCCCTACCCGAAGGAGGAGGCGACCGTTACTCACATCAATTAAAGCGCGGGAGGTCGCGAGGAAAGGGCGACCGAGGATAATTGGCACCTCGGCGTCCTCCTCGATGTCGAGGATGACGAAGTCTACCGGGAAGATAAACTTGTCAACCTTGACCAGAACGTCCTCCACTACCCCGATAGGATATTTTATCGAGCGATCCGCGAGTTGGATGCTCATTTTCGTTGGGGTGGGAACACCCAAATCAAGTTTTTTAAAGAGGGAGAAGGGCATCAAATTGATGCTCGCTCCCAGGTCCGCTAGGGCGTACTTTATTAATAAATTGCCAAAAAGGCACGGGATGGAAAACCTTCCCGGGTCGTTTAGTTTTGGCGGCAATTTATTAAGTAGGACCGCCGAGCATTCCGCATTTAAGGAAACACGCGAAATACCCTCGAGCTTCTTTTTATTAGAAAGGAGCTCCTTAAGGTATTTCGCGTATTTCGGCATTTGTGAGAGTGCCTCGCAGAAGGGGACGTTAATTTGAATTTGTTTAAAAATTTGTAAAAACTTTTTATAATGTTCGTCCTCCTTCTCTTTATTAAGTTTTGCGGGGTACGGAATTTGCGGGCTCGAGACGCCCGGCGCTAATTTTGTTTCCGTATCTAATAAAATAAAAGACGAGGGTGCAGGGGTCGGAGGCGAAACAGTTACCTGATGCTCAACCCGCAATGGGGAGTCGACCTCCTTGCCGCTGCGAAGGGTAATGGCGTGGGCATTTTCACGCGGGTTCTGCTCCGAGTTCCCCGGCAGTGCTCCATGTGGCCGCTCGGAGACCATTTTTGCAAGCTGGCCTACCTGTATTTCTAAGTTTTTTAGCGATCCGGTTATATTCCGGATATTTGCGTCGTTGGAAGCCATGTATTTTGCAAAAAGCTCCTCGAGCGGAGAAGGTTTTGGAGGGGGAGGCGCAAAACCTTGCTGAAATCCTTGGGGAAATCCATGCGGAAATCCTTGCGGGATCGCAGGTGGAGGGCGTTGCGCATTATTTGGGTTACTCCAGGAGAAGTTCGGGTGATTCCTCCAACCCGGGTTATAGTTATTACTATAAGGGTTGAAGGGCGCCCGCACTTGGTTACCCACGTAATCCACCGATTCCTCGCATAAATTATTATTATTATTAATATTATTAAGATTATTAAAATTATTATTATTATTATTAGCCCACGCGGGGGTGGAGGAGGAAGCAGTCATCTCCGCCACTTGCTTACTTAGCCGCTCTACCTGCGAGGCTAAGTGAGTAGTGACATCCACTTCAAAAATCCCAGCCGCTTTAGAAGGACGCGCCCTTGGCACATTCCACTGGTATGCGTTCATGGCCATTTCCTCGAACAAAGTTTGAGCGGCCTCCGGGGTTTTGTTGTTTAACGTTCCCCCGGCGGCCGCGTCGATCATTTGTCGAGTCGAGAAATTTAAGCCGTTATAGAACGTTTGTACCTGTAGCCAAGGTGGTAGCGCGTGATGAGGACACTTACGCAGACATTCTTTATATCTCTCCCAAGTCTCGTAGAGAGACTCGGAATCGAATTGTATAAATGATGCGATGTCGATGCGTAATTTGGCGGTTTTTGACGGAGGAAAATATTTAGTTAGAAAATTCTCCGTCAATTCGGCCCACGTGGTTATGGACCCTCTCGGAAGAGAAGTCAACCACGATTTCGCCTTTGTCCGCAGGGAAAAGGGAAATAAGCGCAAGCGAATGGCGTCATCGCTGACGCCATTAATTTTAAACGTGTCGCAAATTTCTAAAAAGTTATATAGATGAAGGTTTGGGTCCTCATCTGGCAAGCCGTCGAATTGAGCCGACTGCTGTACCATTTGAATGGTGCTGGGTTTTATTTCGAAATTGTTATTTGCTATCGCGGGGCGAGTGATGCTCGATCCTGTATCCTCCAAATTCGGCCTGGCATAGTAGGCCATGGTCCGCTGCGGAGCCGCAGGTGGATTAGGATCGCCCATTACTCCTATATGTATATCGCCGACGGACTCTTCGGGATCTATTTGTAGATTTTGATTACGAGATCGGCGGCGCTCGAGAAGCGTGCGCTCGATTTCGGGATCAAAAGGTAATATTGGATTATTCGAAGAATCGCCTCGGGTCATACACTATTCGCAAAATTTTTTTTTTGAAAAAAGAGAGTTTTTCTTTTTATAGATTTTTTTTTGGTTTTAATTGCTGCTTTCCGCAGCCCTCGTCCCGGGCACCGCGGGATTGACCCTTACTCCTCTCTGCTCTCCCTTTCGTCCGGGAACCCCTACTTCTGCGAACGGGCGCGGGGGCTCACCGGCGATGGACCACGGTCGCGCTCCTCCTGCCTCTGATCAGGCTGCCATTCCCGCCATCAATCCGGAACCCTTCCGACCAGGGAAAGGTAAGTCTCTTCATCCCACGGCCAGCATCTTTGAGGTGAATCCCTCGACGTCTCGCCACCCTAGGCAGCACGAGCCCGTACCAGGTAGGTAGCCTTCTTGGCCTTGCCCCGATGTTATCCCCATTTTGAAGCAAAAGATCTTCGTTCTCGCAGGTCACCGGAGGGCCTCCCCCATGGGGTTCTACGACGGCGGGGAAGGAATGGTCTCGCCACCACCTTCACCCGGAGAGCTTGAGGATTTTCTGGGCGACCCCACCGATGTTCATACCATGAAGGACCGAATGAAGGAAGTGCTGGGGAAGCTCATCTTCATGCAGCGGGAATTCGCTGGTCAGCTGGACGGTCAGCGGATGGAGACCGCTCGCGAGCTCAAGGTCCTCCGACGGGATTACGCTTGCCTTCTCGCTGAGGTGGAACGCTTGGGCGCTGAGGGCGGGGAGCTTTCTCCCGGGAGGCATGCTGCGCGAGCGAGGGACCAGCTGAACCTAGCTGGTACGTTTTTTAATTGGTTTGTTTCTCTCTTTTCTTTGTTAGAAAGAGAGAAAGAAAAGGAAAAGCTCTTTCTTCCTTTTCGATTCAACCTTGGGCGGACGTTTTCGAAGAGCCCCGCGAGTAATCCTACTTCGAGGAATTATCCGTTATCCTATCGAAGGATAGAAGTAACGGACTCTTTCTCTTTCGAAATATCGAGGATTCCTCCTCGGCCGCGTCCTTTGAAGGCAGAATGAAAAGAAAAATAAAGCTACTTTACTTTTAAAATTTAAATTGAAAGCTTTTTGAAAATATTGTTGCAACAATTTTTTAAGTAGTTGCAACAATTCTTTAAGAGCGTTTTAAAACTTCTTTTACCTTGAGCTAGTTGCAACAACCAAAGAGGCGTTGCAACAATTTTTTAGTGTTTTTAAAAGAGTTTTAAAGAGTGCTTTAGAGAGAAAGCTTTTGGGTTTATGTAATTATCCGGACTAAAATCAATAAAGGCAAGTGGACCTTATCGATAGTAGTATAGGATATTTCTTTTGAAATATCAAGGTCGTATTTTTCCAAGGTCGTATCGATTATTTCTACTTGTTAGGAACGCGCTATTATCTTATCGAGAAGAGTTTGAAGATTTTTATGATTTTATAGAAAAGTTAGTGACGAAAACGATAACTATCGCGGGCTTGGTGTGCGTTTAGCAAAAACCAAGAAAAGCGATGAAAAGAAAAAGAACGAAAACGTTAATTTGAAAAGTAGTTTTGCTTAGAAATTTTTAGGGTTTTATGAAACTATAATGATAACTACGGCGATAATTAGCGATTGAGCGGAGCGCGTGATTAAGCAAAAAGCAAATATATAAAAGATAAAAGACGCACTAATTGAAAACTCACGCACTCTACGGAATTAAAATTAAAGCGGTAAATTGCAGAAATTGAAGAAATGCGATCCCTACCCAAATAGGTAGAGGGGAAATAAATGCGTGAGCAAGTCCTATCCAAACGGATAGGCGGGAAATAAATGCGTGAGCAAGTCCTATCCAAACGGATAGGCGGGAAATAAATGCGTGAGCAAGTCCTATCCAAACGGATAGGCGGGAAATAAATGCGTGACAGAAATGGAAACTATTCGGTTACAAAAAAGGCGCAAAATTTATTCACCTACACACACGCACTCTACTTGAAATTGAAATCTAAGTTAAAAGAAAATAAAATCTATGCTCATAAACACACACACTCTTCTTTAATGAAATCTAATTAAAAATAAAACAAAACTAATCTCATACACTCACACACACAACAATAATGAAAACTAAGTTAAAAGAAAAGAAAAGCTATACTCATACACTCACCCACACTAACGACAAAACAAAACTAAAATAAATACAAATTACTCTCATACACACACACACTTACAAAAAGAGACAAAGAAAGTGAAAACAACAAAATAAAACAAAACAAAACAATTTAATTAACCACCTACACTCACACACACTAATAACAAAACATCTAAAAATTATAACAAAACTAAAAACAAGATAATTACTCTCATACACTCACACACACAAATTAAAAAGATGAAAACTAATTAAAATTACTAAATTACTAAATTACAAAAAAACTAAAAATAAAAAGAAAAAGAAAAAGAGAACACACACTTCCAACAAAACAAAGAGAGAGAGAGTGACAAAACAAGCCAACTATTTCATTTCCATAATAAAAAGATTACAAAAAACAAGAGAGAAAAAGAGCACAAAATTACAAAAACATAAAAACTAGTTGGATCAAAACCTTAAGAATAAGCTCTTAAAATTTTTGAACCCTTGGACTCAGCTGAAACTGGCTATTTATAGAAAAAAATTTTGGATTACACGCCCTCGGACACGGGCGTGTCTGAGGGCGTGACACGGCTTGGGGTGCGAATAGCCAGAACAGCTGGATCCAGGCAGGCATCTGGAAGGCTTGACCGGCGACTTCGGAAGTACACGGGCGTGTTCCAAGTAACACGGGCGTGTTCGATGTCGGCATTGTGTTGTCGGCTGCTGGGCGTGACGGGCGGCGTGTCCTTTGTTCTTCCGAAAGAAATTGAGGGGTCACGGCCTCGGTCACGGGCGTGACCCGATCACGGCCGTGACAGTGGGCGTGACATTGACATCTTGGCTCGAATCTGGGCTTGGTCATTCAACACGGGCGTGACTGATGTACACGGCCTCGGTCACGGGCGTGACTGATGTACACGGCCTCGGTCACGGGCGTGACCGAGGGCGTGACTTGATGTTTGAGTTGGAAAAAGAGCAGGGAAAAGAAAATGTTAGGGATTAGTGAACACGCCCTTGGACACGGGCGTGACCAAGGGCGTGACTTAACAAAATTACAAAAACTTTACAAAAATTAAAATAAAACTAAGTTAAAAACAAAAATAACAAAAACAAACATTTTATTCATTAATTTACATATATTATTTAGAAATCTAATTAAAATTATACTAAAAATTATAAAGAAAAATGCGTATATTTACTATTCATCACTAGCCAACCAGGAGATTACCACGATGACTATGTACTACCACCCGAGGGCGCCCCCGGTCGTTGATACTCGAGGTCGGGGTCGATGGCATTGGCTAGAGCATTAGTTACCGACCCCCTCCCCTTCCTGCTTTTCCTCTTGATGCTTTCGGGAAACGCTGTAAAACTTTGGTTCTGTAATAATTTTCTATGTTCTGCGGATGATAACTTTACTCTTGATTTCGCCTTTTACTTTCCTATGTTTCTTTCGTTTCCGCCGTGGATTATCACCTTGCCTTGCTTTCCGCCTAACTAAGTTAACTTCCAGCCATGTGGTATTCTGAGGAAAGATCATTCGCGGAGCCCTCGAAAATGCTTGGGCGAAAATAGGCCGGCTCGAATTCTGAGGCATCGGGGTAGTATCGTCACCATCGGCTCACCCGTCGCCCGAGGAAATGATTACTTTTTTGTGCTTTTCTATAAATAGGCTGTCTCACCAACTTTATTTATTACGCCTTAACCCGCCGCCATCTTCCTCATCCGCCGACTGCTTTCGCACCTCTCACCTTCGCGCGAGCTCCTCCACTCTAAACCTTTGTGAGATGGGCGGTGAGCCGGATGGAAGGGGCAAGTGCGCCAGCGCTTTCGCGGACCACGATTTCGACCCCCGCGACCTCACCGAGGAGGCTTTCTTGACCACTATCGCGAACCACATCCCGGGGGAGTTCACAACGACCCGCCCGGAACACGGTGATCGCATCAATTCCTTCTCTCCCGGGACCCTCGCCATCCCGCTAGAGCACTTCGAGGTGGGGTTCCGCATTCCTATTTGGCCGGAAGTCCGCCAGACGCTCCGGTACTTCGGAGTTGTCCCCGCCCAGCTCAACCCGAACTCCATCGCCATGCTGGTGGGGTTTGCCTCCTATCTCTGGGAAGAGGGGATCGAGTTCAGCCTCCCCGTCTTTTGCAAACTCTTCACCTTTCGCGCGAAGCACGAAACCTCCTTCTTCTCGGGCCAAAATCCTCTGAAGGTGGCCGGTCTCGCCAACAAGAACCATGACTGGCTTCGCCAGTTTGTGTTCGTTAGCGGGAACTTCGGGAATGTCCTCTTCGCGCCGGTGGAGGAGGAGGAGTCGACCTTTCGGCCCCCATCGCTGGGCGGTCATGAGTCTAAGCTTCACCAGTTCATCCTAGAGCAGGGCATGGACGTCATCCACCTCCGGAGGAATGTGGATTCGCTCCCACCCATTCCGCCGGGCGAAGGTAAGCTTGAGCAGTCCTCGTGCGACTTTCCTCTCCCTCCTTCTCGCTTTACTTACCGAGCGTTCTTCTCTGATTATAGGTGCCCGTGACTTCCCGCTGAACCCTCTGCGCCCTGCCGGAGCGGCTCTGGGGGATTCGCTGTCCACCGCGCGCGCTGCCGCCGATGCTTGTCGATAGGACTTGGCTTCCTCCAAGTCTAGTGGCCATAAGCGAAAGCCGGACTCGGCCGCGCTCCCCTACTCCTCGAAGAAGGGGAAGGTCCCCCCATCGTCAAAGGACAAGGCCACCCCGGCCTCAAAAGGGAAGGAAGCCCCGAGCGAGATTCCGGGGGCGAACGTTCCGACGGGGACCTCCGTTCCGCCCGCGGGAACCTCTTCGGGGCCCCTGCCGAGAGATCACCGCAATTTTTCCAACGACGAAAGACTCGTGGACCCAGCGGGAGATCCCCTTGTTAAGTGGGACCGGAACAACAACCGAGTATCCCTCTCGACCCTTTATCCATCGTGGATCGAGACCGATGTCGCCAGCGACGAGGCCTTCGCTTTCGCATATGCCCTATACGGCCATGACGACGCTGAGGTGTTCGACGCCGAGAATACCCAGGTGCTAGCCCACGAGACAGCGCGGGACCTCCTTCGAGCGCTTGAACTCGCGCACATGTCCTCTCGCCGGAGCATCAACCTCGCGCGAAGCCTCAGCGAGGTGGATGCGAACAGGGCGAGTGCCTCAGCGGAGGACCGAGTGTTGAGGGAGAAACTGGATGCCACTGAGGCCCTACTCGCTAGCCGCCCCATCCCGGAGGTATGATCTCTTCCTTGGACTTGCTAACCACTGCACTCTCCCACCTTTCTGACTACTCTTCTCCCCGCAGGACACCACCAGTGCCGAGATGCTGCGCGTTCGAGTGGATGGCTTGGAAGAGGAGAATCGGGGGCTGAAGGAGGACATCCGGCGCCTGCAGGCGGATTCCGCTCAGGCCCTTGGCGAAGGAAGCAAAAGGCACTCCTATTCGAACTTCGAGTTCGAGGAGCTGATGCAGGAGAGCGCCCAGGCTGCTGCGGAGCATACGCTGCGGTCCCTCCTCGACGGCGGGTACCTGAAGGAGGGGGCCGAGACGCTGTTGGTGCACCAGGTCGTGCCGGACATTTTCCTCCCAGTACCATTCCCGGACGGCGAGGACTTTCCTCTGAATGACGAGGTCATCTCCCTGGGCTCAGATGAGAGCGGCAACCCTTCTCGTAAATGAGGGCGAGAGCTTGCTAACCGTTTTGATGACAACAATTATTCTTGTGATAATTTTTTGCGAGAGCTTTTGTTGGCACACCCGGTGGATATATTCGGGGCCATTTTCCCCATTTTGTCTATGTGATAGTTTTTATTGATCATTGCGCAATCGTTTTGCTTCTGTTTCCTGCTAGGCTCGCTAGGACGGTATAACATTGTGTGGCCGCATCGGGCACTCGCCGAGTGCTGAAGGAGGTATAGGCTATCTTGCCCCTGCCGCCCATTCGCTTAGATTGGGGGTTTTCGTGTGAAACGGTACTAGGTGAGGAGACAAGACTTCTCGCTTTATGCGTTATTTTTTGCTCTTGCATTTCGCGGCTCCGGCCTCGGCGCTCTTGTTAAGAGACTTTCCGCGCGCGGGAACGTCGTGGTCGCAGTCAGCTCCCGCTCCCCCCCTCCCATGTTGAGACTTAGGTGTTTCCGCCGACTTTTGTCGGAGTTGATACCGCGTTCGTGTGTTCGCCGAGTTCGAATAGCCTCCCACGACCCTTCGAACGGCAGCGTGCTTGCTGCGCAACCGCCGGTCGAATGCTATCCTTGCTTTGAATCATTCGCCCTCCCGGGGTTTGTCTTTGCCTCATTTCAATTCCTCGTTTTTAAGCCCTTCCCTCCCAACTTCACCAACTAGGTGAGAGCCTGGTCAGCGGGTCTGATCGGGGTCAACTGCCTTTGGAACCTGCCACCGAGTGAGCCTTTGGCCCTGCCAGCTAGGTGAAAGCTTGGTCAGCGGGTCTGCTCGGGGCCAACTGCTTTTGGAACCTGCCACCGAGTGAGCCTTCGGCCCTACCAGCTAGGTGAGAGCCTGGTCAGCGGGTCTGCTCGGGGCCAACTGCTTTTGAAACCTGCCACTGAGTGAGCCTTCGGCCCTGCCAGCTAGGTGAGAGCGTGGTCAGCGGGTCTGCTCGGGGCCAACTGTTTTTGAAACCTGCCACCGAGTGAGCCTTCGGCCCTGCCAGCTAGATGAGAGCCTGGTCAGCGGGTCTGCTCGGGGCCAACTGCTTTTGGAACCTGCCACCGAGTGAGCCTTCGGCCCTGCCAGCTAGATGAGAGCCTGGTCAGCGGGTCTGCTCGGGGCCAACTATTTTTGGAACCTGCCATCGAGTGAGCCTTCGGCCCTGCCAGCTAGATGAGAGCCTGGTCAGCGGGTCTGCTCGGGGCCAACTGCTTTTGGAACCTGCCACCGAGTGAGCCTTCGGCCCTGCCAGCTAGGTGAGAGCCTGGTCAGCGGGTTTGCTCGGGGCCAACTGTTTTTGGAACCTGCCACCGAGTGAGCCTTCGACCCTGCCAGCTAGCTGAGAGCCTGGTCAGCGGGTCTGCTCGGGGCCAACTGCTTTTAGAACCTGCCACCGAGTGAGCCTTCGGCCCTGCCAGCTAGATGAGAGCCTGGTCAGCGGGTCTGCTCTGGGCCAACTGCTTTTGGAACCTGCCATCGAGTGAGCCTTCGACCCTGCCAGCTAGATGAGAGCCTGGTCAGCGGGTCTGCTCGAGGCCAACTATTTTTGGAACCTGCCACCGAGTGAGCCTTCGGCCCTGCCAGCTAGATGAGAGCCTGGTCAGCGGTTCTGCTCGGGGCCAACTGCCTTTGGAACCCGCCACCGAGTGAGCCTTCGGCCCTGCCAGCTAGATGAGAGCCTGGTCAGCGGGTCTGCTCGGGGCCAACTATTTTTGGAACCTGCCACCGAGTGAGCCTTCGTCCCTGCCAGCTAGATGAGAGCCTGGTCAGCGGGTCTGCTCGGGGCCAACTGCCTTTGGAACCTGCCACCGAGTGAGCCTTCGGCCCTGCCAGCTAAATGAGAGCCTGGTCAGCGGGTCTGCTCGGGGCCAACTATTTTTGGAACCTGCCACCGAGTGAGCCTTCGGCCCTGCCAGCTAGAAGAGAGCTTGGTCAGCGGGTCTGCTCGGGGCCAACTGCTTTTGGAACCTGCCACTGAGTGAGCCTTCGGCCCTGCCAGCTAGATGAGAGCCTGGTCAGCGGGTCTGCTCGGGGCCAACTGCCTTTGGAACCTGCCACCGTGTGAGCCTTCGGCCCTGCCAGCTAGGTGAGAGCCTGGTCAGCGGGTCTGCTCGGGGCCAACTATTTTTGGAACCTGCCACTGAGTGAGCCTTCGGCCCAGCCAGCTAGATGAGAGCCTGGTCAGCGGGTCTGCTCGGGGCCAACTGCTTTTGGAACCTGCCACCGAGTGAGCCTTCGGCCCTGCCAGCTAGATGAGAGCCTGGTCAACGGGTTTGCTCGGGGCCAACTGCTTTTGGAACCTGCCACCGAGCGAGCCTTCGGCCCTGCCAGCTAGATGAGAGCCTGGTCAGCGGGTCTGCTCGGGGCCAACTGCTTTTGGAACCTGCCACCGAGTGAGCCTTCGACCATGCCAGCTAGATGAGAGCCTGGTCAGCGGGTCTGCTCGGGGCCAACTGCTTTTGGAACCTGCCACCGAGTGAGCCTTCGGCCCTGCCAGCTAGGTGAGAGCCTGGTCAGCGGGTCTGCTCGGGGCCAACTGTTTTTGGAACCTGCCACCGAGTGAGCCTTTGGCCCTGCCAGCTAGATGAGAGTCTGGTTAGCGGGTCTGCTCGGGGCCAACCTTTGAAGTTTTTGGAATCATCACGCAAACCATTACACCATGCACATGTATAAGAAGAATCAAGCTTAAAGCAAGGCATCATTACTATTATATGAACTTAGGGATAGAAATGCTTTAAATCATCGCAGCTCCACGTATGACCAAGGGGCTCACCCTCCACATTCCGGAGGCGATACCCCCCCCCCCCCCCATTTTAAAGCATCTTCTACAATATAAGGACCTTCCCAGTTGGGATTAAGTTTTCCTACCACGGCTGACCTCCCGTCCGCGTCGACCTTTTTTAACACGAGGTCACCCTTTTCGAACTGCTTGATCCGGACGTGCTTGTCGAAGTATTTGGCCATCCGCAGCTTAATTTCTTCTTGTCGAATGGTGGCGAGGTCTCGGACCTCTTCGACCAGGTCCAAGGAGAGCCTTAGCTCCTCCTCGTTCCCAGCTCTCCACCCTTCACCACTGTTTGAGGCGGCCTTTACCCTTGGCGTCTCGACTTCAAGCTCTACCGGGATGACGACCTCAGAACCGTGAGAGAGTTTGAATGGGGTCTCCCCTGTGGCGGTGTTGGGGGTAGTCCTTAGAGCCCAGAGAACCGAGGGGAGTTGCTCCACCCAATTCCCCTTCAAATTTTCTACCTTCTTTTTTAGTAGGTTCACTATAATTTTGTTAGCAGCCTCCACCTGCCCGTTGCTCCTGGGGTGATGGATGGATGCGAACCTGATGTCTATCCCCAACTGGCTGCAGAAGCAGATGAACTCCTCGCTGGCGAATTGTGGTCCATTATCGGTCACTATGGCTTGCGGAAGACCATGCCGACAGATGATCTCCGCCCATACGAAGTTGCGGATTACCTGGGAGGTGACCTTGGCAAGCGCCTTTGTAACATCCCAATTTTAAAAAGGGGTCTAGTCGGTTCGGTTGAACCCCTGGAAGAGCTTAGGTCGGGTCACAGTACAACCACGGTCCGACCTTCGCCACATAAAGGGTGGTCATTTAGAATATGACTGTTTTAAGTATCGTAGCGCGTCACGATGATGCAATTTTAGAATATGGAGCATACGTGCTCCGAATTAACTTCCGTCGGTTACGTTAGACTCGTATGGTCAATACGAGTGCAGCGGAATTCGTTTCATTCCGATCCGAGGTCGTTCGGAGAAAACGACAATTTTAAGTAATATCGAGCGTCGCAACAACGTCATTTTAGAATATTGGGTAAACGAGCCCCAATTTCACCCTAGTCAGTTGCAACGGACTCGTGTGATTAATTCTAGCACAATGCAATTCGTTCCATACAAATTCAATGAGATTTGAGAAAGTTAGCAAAAAATGAGTTAGTTTGAGTCACGTAAATAATTATGAGCAAACGAACCCGGAACCAACTTCAGTTGATTTCGTTAAACTTCGTATGATTGATATGAACACAACGGTACCCTCTGCGCATTAATTTCGCAAGCACTTTGCATGCTTTGATAAATATACGTATATATATGAATATATATATGTGTGTGTGTGTATATATATATATATAAGCTTAGATAGAGAAGAAAAAGGAGTTGGATGATTCAGCTCCAAAACCGGAAACCAGCGAAACCCTTAACAGGCGCGGGCAAAGCTAGGGGCGGAAATCCATGGCACGCGAGCTCGGAGGGGAAGGTGTGATCGGGCAGCGATTCATCGTTCCTGAACAGTTCTCGGTGTGGATCCGTCTGCCATGCGATGGAGGCCACATATACTTTGGGATTCGGAAGAGATTCTTCGCTGGGAGCTTCAGATTGATCTCTCTCTCTCTCTCTCTCCCTCTACCGTTGATCTCAAACCAAAGAAGGAGGAAAACCATGAGCTGCGTGATAAACTCTCATTGGTCGGATTGGGCTATAAAAGGGGACCGAAGCTTCATCTCTTAGACACGGGAAGGTCCATCTTCCTCATCTCTCCCTCCTCCTCATTGGAAGCTCTATCAAAATGGGGGCTGCACTTCCTCTCCTTCTCAGTTTGGGATGACCTTGAGGTCGATCAGGGAGTTATCGTCTCACTCCTAACCCTCTCCTTAAGCGGTGACTAATAATGGGGTTGAAATTTAAATTCAGGATAAGGTAATCATAGGTGAACTGGAGGTGGTAGTGGTATAGCACATCATGAATGGCTCAAATAATTTGAGCAATTATGTGCTAATCTCTCTCTACCTCTCACTCTTTCTCTTTCTCTCTCTTCTTTCCCTCTTCACAGGAAAGGGAGGGGGAATGAAAGGGAGGAGAGCAAATCAAAGCTAAAAGTTTCTCAACAGGCTCCCTTGAAATTCTATAACTCATCTCCTCCCCTCCCTACTCTTCTTCCTCCCTGGGTTCCTGAAGTGCTAATCGTGACTTACATTCACTAATTAAAGGTTTAAAGCATGCTGGAAGGTTTCAGTTGACATGGGATACGATGGATTGCTAATAATAATTTAACTTGAGTCTCTAAGGCTTAATTTTAGGCTTAATGATAAGCAGCCGGCATACCTTCCGACTCCTTAGGCTTAGATACTTTTGTTAAATTATTATTGGAGTAGTTTGAGTAACGAGCTGGTGCCGGAATAGGGAAATCAAGAGTGCTACTTGACTCCCTAGTGATTCAACTGCTTATTGCGAAATTAGCCTCTAGTTTGGAGGAAATGCTATGAGGCGGGTTCATAGAACGTTCCTTTCTTCCCCCTACTTCTGCCTCTTAACTATCCACTCTACCTCCTTTATTTTTTAAACATTGCAATGAATAGACCAATGCCATGTGGGAGAGAATAGTCGTTAAAATTTCTTTATTCTCATGCCTTAATCATAAAGGATTCAAGTATGGTTTATATGAGCGGATTTGGAGCTCTTAGCCCTGGCTTGGTGCTCACTAAACCCTAAACCGAGATGGAGCTTATGAGTTATTGTTAGAGTCAAAGATGAATTAAGTTGCATTTTACTATGGTATTATAATCTGCTTTATTTGAAGAACAAATTCCCTTGGGTCGATTGGTTTGGGGATTTTAAATCCCCTCGTTATGCATCTGATATTCATATAAACTTAAGGCGAGTTCCAGTTTTGATATATTTACAATTGATTTATTTTATTTTGCATAACTTGATATAAACATGTGCCGAGGATATGATCAGTTTGTACTCTCTTCCGGGTTGATTGAAATTGGATTCCGAGATTTTAACTCACTCATTTCTTGCATATGCTAGCGAAATTGTTTACTCTAGCATCATGTTCCATGACTCCTGTTTTGCTATTTTTCCTCTCTTCTCTGTCCATGCAAGCTCTTATATATATATATATAATTAAGTTGCTCAAGAGAGGGCCTATCCTGGGGATTGCATAAGAATGTCTAGGTGACTCGTGAAGTATAAATTTTAGTACTGGGGTTGAGTTGGACTGCAGGTATGTTGATCTGGGGCTGCTCCTTTCCTTGTTGATTTGGGGCTGCTCCTTTCCTTGTTGAAATGAGGGTGCTGCCTCTTTTGTTGTTGGTTTGGGGGCTGCTCCTTGTTGAGTTGGACTGCAGGTATGTTGATCTGGGGCTGCTCTTTTCCTTGTTGATATGGGGCTGCTCCTTTCCTTGTTGAAATGGGGGTGCTGCCTTTTTGTTGTTGGTTTGGGGGCTGCTCCTTGTTGAGTTGGACTGCAGGTATATTGATCTGGGGCTGCTCCTTTCCTTGTTGAAATAGGGGTGCTGCCTCTTTTGTTGTTGGTTTGGGGGCTGCTCCTTGTTGAGTTAGACTGCAGGTATGTTGATTTGGGGCTGCTCCTTTCCTTGTTGATTTGGGGCTGCTCCTTTCCTTGTTGAAATGGGGGTGCTGCCTCTTTTGTTGTTGGTTTGGGGGCTGCTCCTTGTTGAGTTGGACTGCAGGTATGTTGATCTGGGGCTGCTCCTTTCCTTGTTGAAATGGGGGTGCTGCCTCTTTTGTTGTTGGTTTGGGGGCTGCTCCTTGTTGAGTTGGACTGCAGGTATGTTGGTTAGGGGCTGCTGTGAGGATTGCTGTTTTTTTTATTAGATGGCTGCTATTATTTCCTTTTGTTTTCTTTCTTTTGGGGCTGCTGCTGTTCCTTTTTCTGTGTATTTGAAGGGGGTTACCTTATCACACATTAATGGGGGCTGCTTCTATGTGCATTTGAATTTGGGGCTGTTACTATGTGGTTCGGTTGGGGGCTACTCTACCTTCTTTCCCTGTTAATTTTCTTGAAGGGGATTGCTGTGTATGAGGGCTGTTTTATGGGGGCTGCTCCTTGGGTTTGATTATGCTAGTCCCGAATCGTGTTTACGTGTTTAACTCTGCACACCCCTTATAGTTTCGTTTATGGGGGTTGCTCTTCCCAACTCACGGCAAGGTATGACAGCTTCACTCTCTCTTCCTCCTCCGGAAACGGTAATCTTTACTCTATCCCTCTCTCCCTCACACTCTTCCTCTGTTTGTGCAAGCTTTATTATATAGACATACACATACTCATACATATATGTGCACATAAGAGGGGGGCTTCACATAAGGAGGTGGATGAGCAAAAGCTCTAGTGCAGTGCTTGTATGCTTCATGTGCTCCTACTCTCCCTCTAAGAGCTTTACATATGGTTGATGTGCTGATCTCTCTCTCTCTCTCTCTCTCTCTCTCTCTCTCTCTCTCTGTCTAAGCAAGCTCTTATATATTGGTATATATGAGTTGTAAGCTTGCTCAAGAGAGGGCCTTTGTTGGGGGGCTGCTTTTTACAATACCTAGTAATGTGAGGGCTGTTTTCTTATACTGGTTAATTAGTAATGTGGGGGGGGGGGGGGCTCCCTTGTGCAGATGGCTGGGGTTTATGTACTTTAAATTAAGAGCTGCTTCTATACTACTCTGTTAGGGGGGCTGCCATATAAAAAGATTTGATTTGGGGCTGCCCTTTGTTTTCCTCCTTATGGGGCTGCTGCTGCTACTATCAATTAATGTTGGGGCTTTCCTTGTGAATTGAGGGCTGTTGATATGCTTTTGGTAGATGGGCTTTGCTGTCACTACCTCCTTCCCATATTCTCTAACATTTCTTCTCTCTCTACCCCTTCACAAATTCTGATGTTGATTAAAGGTGGAAATACTCCCTCTTCTTTTGATGTGGTACCAATACCAATGGAAATGTTATATAGATGATTTGGGTTTGATCACCAAGCATCCAAATGATTGACGGGAGCCTATGGGTCATATGAGGATGGCTCGATTTAATTGCCAGCCGGGTTAAAATAGTGGTATCTTCTCGGATGAAGATACGGTAAGCTTATAAAGAGTTTATCTTCTCCCCTTCTACTGAGTTCTCGGGTGGATATGTTGCTGATTTTAAAGAGTGTCTCTTTTCTTCTCTTATGAAATGTTGCCTTCGAGAAATAATTCCTACGTGAATGAAATGTTGCCTTCGAGAAATAATTCCTACGGGAATGAAATATTGCCTTCGAGAAATAATTCCTACGGGAATGAAATGTTGCCTTCGAGAAATAATTCCTACGGGAATGAAATGTTGCCTTCGAGAAATGTGACAAGGGATAAAATCGGATGGCCTATGAGTTTTACTCTAAGGCAACCCGCACGACGGACGGTCTGGGAGGGCAACCCGTGCGAAACTAATAGAACTACGTGGGTCTGAGGCCGTATGCAGGATGATACAGAGTACGTAGGCGGTGGTCGCGGGAAGACTGCCTCGGCCCAATAAGAATTCCAGATATCCCCTCCCTTATAAATGTTATATTATGTTTGTTTGTTAGTAAGGGTTGGATTCTCTTCGTGGTTCTAATAACTTGTCTTTAGCACAAGTGACAGGTGCAGGTGAGGGACAACACTCATGGTTCCGATCCGAGGTCGTTCGGAGGAAAACGACAATTTTAAGTAATATCGAGCGTCGTAACGACACCATTTTAGAATATTGGGTAAACGAGCCCCAATTTCACCCTAGTCAGTTGCAACGGACTTGTGTGATTAATTCTAGCGCAATGCAATTCGTTCCATACAAATTCAATGAGATTTGAGAAAGTTAGCCAAAAATGAGTTAGTTTAAGTCACGTAAATAATTATAAGGAAACGAACCCGGAACCAACTTCAGTTGATTTCGTTAAACTTCGTATGATTGATATGAACACAACGGTACCCTCTGCGCATTAATTTCGCAAGCACTTTGCATGCTTTGATAAATATACGTATATATATGAATATATGTGTGTGTGTGTATATATATATATAAAAGCTTAGATAGAGAAGAAAAAGGAGTTGGATGATTCAACTCCAAAACCGGAAACCAGCGAAACCCTTAACAGGCGCGGGCAAAGCTAGGGGCGGAAATCCATGGCACGCGAGCTCGGAGGGGAAGGTGTGATCGGGCAGCGATTCATCGTTCCTGAACAGTTCTCGGTGTGGATCCGTCTGCCATGCGATGGAGGCCACATATACTTTGGGATTCGGAAGAGATTCTTCGCTGGGAGCTTCGGATTGATCTCTCTCTCTCTCTCTCCCTCTACCGTTGATCTCAAACCAAAGAAGGAGGAAAACCATGAGCTGCGTGATAAACTCTCATTGGTCGGATTGGGCTATAAAAGGGGACCGGAGCTTCATCTCTTAGACAAGGGAAGGTCCATCTTCCTCATCTCTCCCTCCTCCTCATTGGAAGCTCTATCAAAATGGGGGTTGCTCTTCCTCTCCTTCTCAGTTTGGGATGACCTTGAGGTCGATCAGGGAGTTATCGTCTCACTCCTAACCCTCTCCTTAAGCGGTGACTAATAATGGGGTTGAAATTTAAATTCAGGATAAGGTAATCATAGGTGAACTGGAGGTGGTAGTGGTATAGCACATCATGAATGGCTCAAATAATTTGAGCAATTATGTGCTAATCTCTCTCTACCTCTCACTCTTTCTCTTTCTCTCTCTTCTTTCCCTCTTCACAGGAAAGGGAGGGGGAATGAAAGGGAGGAGAGCAAATCAAAGCTAAAAGTTTCTCAACAGGCTCCCTTGAAATTCTATAACTCATCTCCTCCCCTCCCTACTCTTCTTCCTCCCTGTGTTCCTGAAGCGCTAATCGTGACTTACATTCACTAATTAAAGGTTTAAAGCATGCTGGAAGGTTTCAGTTGACATGGGATACGATGGATTGCTAATAATAATTTAACTTGAGTCTCTAAGGCTTAATTTTAGGCTTAATTATAAGCAGCCGGCATACCTTCCGGCTCCTTAGGCTTAGATACTTTTGTTAAATTATTATTGGAGTAGTTTGAGTAACGAGTTGGTGCCGGAATAGGGAAATCAAGAGTGCTACTTGACTCCCTAGTGATTCAACTGCTTATTGCGAAATTAGCCTCTAGTTTGGAGGAAATGCTATGAGGCGGGTTCATAAAACGTTCCTTTCTTCCCCCTACTTCTGCCTCTTAACTATCCACTCTACCTCCTTTATTTTTTAAACATTGCAATGAATAGACCAATGCCATGTGGGAGAGAATAGTCGTTAAAATTTCTTTATTCTCTTGCCTTAATCATAAAGGATTCAAGTATGGTTTATATGAGCGGATTTGGAGCTCTTAGCCCTGACTTGGTCCTCACTAAACCCTAAACCGAGATGGAGCTTACGAGTTATTGTTAGAGTCAAAGATGAATTAAGTTGCATTTTACTATGGTATTAGAATCTGCTCTATTTGAAGAACAAATTCCCTTGGGTCGATTGGTTTGGGGATTTTAAATCCCCTCGTTATGCATCTGATATTCATATAAACTTAAGGCGAGTTCCAGTTTTGATATATTTACAATTGATTTATTTTATTTTGCATAACTTGATATAAACATGTGCCGAGGATATGATCAGTTTGTACTCTCTTCCGGGTTGATTGAAATTGGATTCCGAGATTTTAACTCACTCATTTCTTGCATATGCTAGCGAAATTGTTTACTCTAGCAACATGTTCCATGACTCCCGTTTTGCTATTTTTCCTCTCTTCTCTGTCCATGCAAGCTCTTATATATATATATAATTAAGTTGCTCAAGAGAGGGCCTATCCCGGGGATTGCATAAGAATGTCTAGGTGACTCGTGAAGTATAAATTTTAGTACTGGGGTTGAGTTGGACTGCAGGTATGTTGATCTGGGGCTGCTCCTTTCCTTGTTGATTTGGGGCTGCTCCTTTCCTTGTTGAAATGGGGGTGCTGCCTCTTTTGTTGTTGGTTTGGGGGCTGCTCCTTGTTGAGTTGGACTGCAGGTATGTTGATTTGGGGCTGCTCCTTTCCTTGTTGATTTGGGGCTGCTCCTTTCCTTGTTAAAATGGGGGTGCTGCCTCTTTTGTTGTTGGTTTGGGGGCTGCTCCTTATTGAGTTGGACTGCAGGTATGTTGATCTGGGGCTGCTCCTTTCCTTGTTGATTTGGGGCTGCTCCTTTCCTTGTTGAAATGGGGGTGCTGCCTCTTTTGTTGTTGGTTTGGGGGCTGCTCCTTGTTGAGTTGGACTGCAGGTATGTTGATCTGGGGCTGCTCCTTTCCTTGTTGAAATGGGGGTGCTGCCTCTTTTGTTGTTGGTTTGGGGGCTGCTCCTTGTTGAGTTGGACTGCAGGTATGTTGATTTGGGGCTGCTCCTTTCCTTGTTGATTTGGGGCTGCTCCTTTCCTTGTTGAAATGGGGGTGCTGCCTCTTTTGTTGTTGGTTTGGGGGCTGCTCCTTGTTGAGTTGGACTGCAGGTATGTTGATCTGGGGCTGCTCCTTTCCTTGTTGAAATGGGGGTGCTGCCTCTTTTGTTGTTGGTTTGGGGGCTGCTCCTTGTTGAGTTGGACTGCAGGTATGTTGGTTAGGGGCTGCTGTGAGGATTGCTGTTTTTTTTATTAGAGGGCTGCTTTTATTTCCTTTTGTTTTCTTTCTTTTGGGGCTGCTGCTGTTCCTTTTTCTGTGTATTTGAAGGGGGTTACCTTATCACACTTTAATGGGGGCTGCTGCTATGTGCATTTGAATTTGGGGTTGTTACTATGTGGTTCGGTTGGGGGCTACTCTACCTTCTTTCCCTGTTAATTTTCTTGAAGGGGATTGCTGTGTATGAGGGCTGTTTTATGGGGGCTGCTCCTTGGGTTTGATTATGCTAGTCCCGAATCGTGTTTACGTGTTTAACTCTGCACACCCCTTATAGTTTCGTTTATGGGGGTTGCTCTTCCCAACTCACGGCAAGGTATGACAGCTTCACTCTCTCTTCCTCCTCCGGAAACGGTAATCTTTACTCTATCCCTCTCTCCCTCACACTCTTCCTCTGTTTGTGCAAGCTTTATTATATAGACATACACATACTCATACATATATGTGCACATAAAAGGGGGGCTTCACATAAGGAAGTGGATGAGCAAAAGCTCTAGTGCAGTGCTTGTATGCTTCATGTGCTCCTACTCTCCCTCTAAGAGCTTTACATATGGTTGATGTGCTGATCTCTCTCTCTCTCTCTCTCTCTCTCTGTCTGTCTAAGCAAGCTCTTATATATTGGTATATATGAGTTGTAAGCTTGCTCAAGAGAGGGCCTTTGTTGGGGGCTGCTTTTTACAATACCTAGTAATGTGAGGGCTGTTTTCTTATACTGGTTAATTAGTAATGTGGGGGGGGGGGGGGGGGGGGGCTCCCTTGTGCAGATGGCTGGGGTTTATATACTTTAAATTAAGAGCTGCTTCTATACTACTCTGTTAGGGGGGCTGCCATATAAAAAGATTTGATTTGGGGCTGCCCTTTGTTTTCCTCCTTATGGGGCTGTTGCTGCTACTATCAATTAATGTTGGGGCTTTCCTTGTGAATTGAGGGCTGTTGATATGCTTTTGGTAGATGGGCTTTGCTGTCACTACCTCCTTCCCATATTCTCTAACATTTCTTCTCTCTCTACCCCTTCACAAATTCAGATGTTGATTAAAGGTGGAAATACTCCCTCTTCTTTTGATGTGGTACCAATACCAATGGAAATATTATATAGATGATTTGGGTTTGATCACCAAGCATCCAAATGATTGACGGGAGCCTATGGGCCATATGAGGATGGCTCGATTTAATTGCCAGCCGGGTTAAAATAGTGGTATCTTCTCGGATGAAGATACGGTAAGCTTATAAAGAGTTTATCTTCTCCCCTTCTACTGAGTTCTCGGGTGGATATATTGCTGATTTTAAAGAGTGTCTCTTTTCTTCTCTTATGAAATGTTGTCTTCGAGAAATAATTCCTACGGGAATGAAATGTTGCCTTCGAGAAATAATTCCTACGGGAATGAAATGTTGCCTTCGAGAAATAATTCCTACGGGAATGAAATGTTGCCTTCGAGAAATAATTCCTACAGGAATGAAATGTTGCCTTCGAGAAATAATTCCTACGGGAATAAAATGTTGCCTTCGAGAAATGTGACAAGGAATAAAATCGGATGGCCTATGAGTTTTACTCTAAGGCAACCCGCACGACGGACGGTCTGGGAGGGCAACCCGTGCGAAACTAATAGAACTACGTGGGTCTGAGGCCGTATGCAGGATGATACGGAGTACGTAGGCGGTGGTCGCGGGAAGACTGCCTCGGCCCAATAAGAATTCCAGATATCCCCTCCCTTATAAATGTTATATTATGTTTGTTTGTTAGTAAGGGTTGGATTCTCTTCGTGGTTCTAATAACTTGTCTTTAGCACAAGTGACAGGTGCAGATGAGGGACAACACTCATGGGTGGAGGAGGCTACAGAGCAGGCTACTTCAGGTATACGTTATTAAGTCGCATCTCCTTTTTGTTGTGCCCTATCTCAGGGTATATATAAATATATAATGGCAATGAAGCCTTGATGGATATGATTTAATGCGGCGACGAAATCGATATTATTCTTATAGGTCTTAAAATTGTGGTTTCTGTGATAAAACTACGTCTTCCGCTAAGTGCTATAAAGTCCACCCTTTGATGACGTCTTCTGCTAAGTATTATAATATGCACTCTTTGATGATGTCTTCCGCTAGAATACTGCTTCCCTACTCTGTTGGTGTATAGTGACTTTCGCTTAACACCACCCCTAGGCGTGACAACGGGGTGTTCCAGGAAGGGGGTTGGAGAAGCTAGTACCTCCACCCTTCGGGATCGCTTCGGCGTCGTGCCGAAAGGGTGGTGTGCGATAAGATCCCCCGGTCGGACCGCCGATTTGGGAGGGGGGTCTTACAAATGGATCAGAGCGCAACCGATCTTGTCGACCTATTCGTGATCACAGAAACACCTATTGCTCCGCTAATCGCTGTAGCGTGGTTCGGGACGAACCACTGCAGCGGAAGCGGTGGTGGACCTAAAAGGTAAAAGTTGGCAACAAACTTGGCATATATATGAACATTTTCACTCGAACTTATCAAATTTAGTTTTAGTCATGCAAAATTTTTTTTATGACTCAGATCGACACTTAAATGTCTTTTACTACATCTGATCTCGAACAATCATTTATCTTATTCCCATAAATCACTCTCTTTAAACCCTACAAATGATCATTTCAAATTTCAAATTCTGGGTTTAAGTCTCTTTGTTGTATTGAGAGTAAATGCTCGTTTTCAAAATTCCATTCGAGGTGAACTAATCAAATGGAATTTTGTGTACAATGTAAGAACTTCATTACTAATATCTAATCCCAGGTTTAAGCCTCTTTGTTTTATTGGGATTAAAATTCTCGTTTTCAAAATTTCATTTAAGGTAAGCTAACTAAATGAAATTTTGCGTGTATATGGAGAATTGCTCTAACGATTGCAAATATGAAGTATGCTTTGACTTGATCAATTTGACGATCTGTTGAAAATAAAGTCGTGCAATCATAAAAGAACTATGATAAAATGTTAGTCTTTTCAATAACGTTAATACTTCAGGAAATGATCACTGAGGCGACGTGCTGGATTGAAGTAAATTTGTGGCAAATTTATAAAAGCCTGTATACAAACCATCTTAAAAGTACATTGTTAGCATTCGCGGGACTTGCAATGTTTGCATACTCAGCCAGCGGGAAGCCTCGTTAAAAAGGGTAAGCCACTGAGGACCCGAAGGTGATGGTTACCTATTTTATTGCTTTTATTGTAAATTGCTTGCATTGGGAAAAGTGGCGGGTCGTTCATGCCCGTAGACCGTACGTACCGGTGCGGGAAGGTTGACGACTCTAGGCGACAGGGAGGTGTGCACCCTGGGAGCTCGGTTGTATCTTATATGCCCCGCTGGGTCCCTCCGCTGGTTGGCCAAATTCAGTTGTTGTCGGATGTCTCCTACGTCCGAGGGTACACAAGGTTGTACGTTGGGGCCTGGGTAGTGCGGTACATCCACACCCAGAAGTGGCAGGACCGGCCACTATCACCGACGGCCACATCGGTGAGGCCCGCGGGGTTCGCTACCCTGCAAAAAGAAACGGTCAAAATATGGCAACATAAGAGCAAACTGGTAAAATATTATATGTGATTACCGTGGCGGGTCAGTCATGCCCAAGGACCGTTCATAATGGGAAGGTTGACAACTCATGAGGCACTAGGGAGAGTGTGAACCCCGGGAGGTTATTTATTATTTCCCCGAAGGGTCCCTCCGCTGGATAGCCGAATTTTGTAATTGACGGATGTTGCTCACATCCAGGAGTTGGGTTATACATTAGGGCCTGGGTCGTGCGGTACGTCCACACCCAGAAGTGGCAGGACCGGCCACTATCACCGAAGGCCACATCGGTGAGGCCCGCGGGGGTCGCAACCCTGCTGGAAGAAAAGCGGTCAAACTGTTTCAACATTGTGTGTTGTGATTGAGTCGGGAGTACTCATTATGCATGGCTTGCATATGCATCAAAACATACATATTTGCATATGCATCATTTGCATCAAAACATACATATCTGCATATACCATTAACATATAACCTTCGTATGAGAGTTGGTTATATGTTTATGGATTTTTACTGCTTATTTGCAATTTTATCTGTACCATTAACATATAACCTTCGTATGAGAGTTGGTCATATGTTCATGGATTTACTCTACTTATTTACAACTTTCATCTGTTCCACCAACATATAACCTTCGTATGGGAGTCGGTTATATGTTGATGGATTTTACAAAAGCTTATGCAAGTTATAACTTTTATATGTTCCACTAACACGTAGCCCCGTAAGAGAATTAGCTATATGTTGATGGATTTTTACTATGTGCCTTTCGGACACAACTCATAAATGTTGCGTTTCAGATATGTGAACCTTGGAAGGTGTTGAGTTGCCTCCACTTCCAGCTGAGCTCGGCTCCCGGGAAGGTGTTGAGTTGCCTTCGTCTCCTGTTAAGCTCGGTCCACGGGAGGGGTATCGAGTGATGAAGTGTTTCTTGTTTCTCACGATTAGATCAATTTGAATCGTTCGAACTACCCCGTAGTTCACGTAAGCTACATATATCGTACACGGTGGGAGCCGTCAACATAGCTCGTTAGGTAAAACCAAACCTAGAGACCCTTAAAATTTGATATCGTTCGACACCTCTAGTGGTTTACAGTATGTCCCGTTTCGAACCCCCATGACCCACTCGTATTTTCAGGGACGAAAATTTTCTTTGTTTTATTGGATTGTAACATCCCAATTTTAAAAAGGGGTCTAGTCGGTTCGGTTGAACCCCTGAAAGAGCTTAGGTCGGGTCACAGTACAACCACGGTCCGACCTTCGCCACATAAAGGGTGGTCATTTAGAATATGACTGTTTTAAGTATCGTAGCGCGTCACGATGATGCAATTTTAGAATATGGAGCATACGTGCTCCGAATCAACTTCCGTCAGTTACGTTAGACTCGTATGGTTAATACGAGTGCAGCGGAATTCGTTTCGTTCTGATCCGAGGTCGTTCGGAGAAAACGACAATTTTAAGTAATATCGAGCGTCGTAACGACACCATTTTAGAATATTGGGTAAACGAGCCCCAATTTCACCCTAGTCAGTTGCAACGGACTTGTGTGATTAATTCTAGCGCAATGCAATTCGTTCCATACAAATTCAATGAGATTTGAGAAAGTTAGCCAAAAATGAGTTAGTTTAAGTCACGTAAATAATTATAAGGAAACGAACCCGGAACCAACTTCAGTTGATTTCGTTAAACTTCGTATGATTGATATGAACACAACGGTACCCTCTGCGCATTAATTTCGCAAGCACTTTGCATGCTTTGATAAATATACGTATATATATGAATATATGTGTGTGTGTGTGTATATATATATATAAAAGCTTAGATAGAGAAGAAAAAGGAGTTGGATGATTCAACTCCAAAACCGAAAACCAGCGAAACCCTTAACAGGCGCGGGCAAAGCTAGGGGCGGAAATCCATGGCACGCGAGCTCGGAGGGGAAGGTGTGATCGGGCAGCGATTCATCGTTCCTGAACAGTTCTCGGTGTGGATCCGTCTGCCATGCGATGGAGGCCACATATACTTTGGGATTCGGAAGAGATTCTTCGCTGGGAGCTTCGGATTGATCTCTCTCTCTCTCTCTCTCTCCCTCTACCGTTGATCTCAAACCAAAGAAGGAGGAAAACCATGAGCTGCGTGATAAACTCTCATTGGTCGGATTGGGCTATAAAAGGGGACCGGAGCTTCATCTCTTAGACAAGGGAAGGTCCATCTTCCTCATCTCTCCCTCCTCCTCATTGGAAGCTCTATCAAAATGGGGGTTGCTCTTCCTCTCCTTCTCAGTTTGGGATGACCTTGAGGTCGATCAGGGAGTTATCGTCTCACTCCTAACCCTCTCCTTAAGCGGTGACTAATAATGGGGTTGAAATTTAAATTCAGGATAAGGTAATCATAGGTGAACTGGAGGTGGTAGTGGTATAGCACATCATGAATGGCTCAAATAATTTGAGCAATTATGTGCTAATCTCTCTCTACCTCTCACTCTTTCTCTTTCTCTCTCTTCTTTCCCTCTTCACAGGAAAGGGAGGGGGAATGAAAGGGAGGAGAGCAAATCAAAGCTAAAAGTTTCTCAACAGGCTCCCTTGAAATTCTATAACTCATCTCCTCCCCTCCCTACTCTTCTTCCTCCCTGGGTTCCTGAAGTGCTAATCGTGACTTACATTCACTAATTAAAGGTTTAAAGCATGCTGGAATGTTTCAGTTGACATGGGATACGATGGATTGCTAATAATAATTTAACTTGAGTCTCTAAGGCTTAATTTTAGGCTTAATTATAAGCAGCCGGCATACCTTCCGACTCCTTAGGCTTAGATACTTTTGTTAAATTATTATTGGAGTAGTTTGAGTAACGAGCTGGTGCCGGAATAGGGAAATCAAGAGTGCTACTTGACTCCCTAGTGATTCAACTGCTTATTGCGAAATTAGCCTCTAGTTTGGAGGAAATGCTATGAGGCGGGTTCATAGAACGTTCCTTTCTTCCCCCTACTTCTGCCTCTTAACTATCCACTCTACCTCCTTTATTTTTTAAACATTGCAATGAATAGACCAATGCCATGTGGGAGAGAATAGTCGTTAAAATTTCTTTATTCTCATGCCTTAATCATAAAGGATTCAAGTATGGTTTATATGAGCGGATTTGGAGCTCTTAGCCCTGGCTTGGTGCTCACTAAACCCTAAACCGAGATGGAGCTTATGAGTTATTGTTAGAGTCAAAGATGAATTAAGTTGCATTTTACTATGGTATTATAATCTGCTTTATTTGAAGAACAAATTCCCTTGGGTCGATTGGTTTGGGGATTTTAAATCCCCTCGTTATGCATCTGATATTCATATAAACTTAAGGCGAGTTCCAGTTTTGATATATTTACAATTGATTTATTTTATTTTGCATAACTTGATATAAACATGTGCCGAGGATATGATCAGTTTGTACTCTCTTCCGGGTTGATTGAAATTGGATTCCGAGATTTTAACTCACTCATTTCTTACATATGCTAGCGAAATTGTTTACTCTAGCATCATGTTCCATGACTCCCGTTTTGCTATTTTTCCTCTCTTCTCTGTCCATGCAAGCTCTTATATATATATATAATTAAGTTGCTCAAGAGAGGGCCTATCCTGGGGATTGCATAAGAATGTCTAGGTGACTCGTGAAGTATAAATTTTAGTACTGGGGTTGAGTTGGACTGCAGGTATGTTGATCTGGGGCTGCTCCTTTCCTTGTTGATTTAGGGCTGCTCCTTTCCTTGTTGAAATGGGGGTGCTGCCTCTTTTGTTGTTGGTTTGGGGGCTGCTCCTTGTTGAGTTGGACTGCAGGTATGTTGATCTAGGGCTGCTCTTTTCCTTGTTGATATGGGGCTGCTCCTTTCCTTGTTGAAATGGGGGTGCTGCCTTTTTGTTGTTGGTTTGGGGGCTGCTCCTTGTTGAGTTGGACTGCAGGTATATTGATCTGGGGCTGCTCCTTTCCTTGTTGAAATAGGGGTGCTGCCTCTTTTGTTGTTGGTTTGGGGGCTGCTCCTTGTTGAGTTAGACTGCAGGTATGTTGATTTGGGGCTGCTCCTTTCCTTGTTGATTTGGGGCTGCTCCTTTCCTTGTTGATTTGGGGCTGCTCCTTTCCTTGTTGAAATGGGGGTGCTGCCTCTTTTGTTGTTGGTTTGGGGGCTGCTCCTTGTTGAGTTGGACTGCAGGTATGTTGATCTGGGGCTGCTCCTTTCCTTGTTGAAATGGGGGTGCTGCCTCTTTTGTTGTTGGTTTGGGGGCTGCTCCTTGTTGAGTTGGACTGCAGGTATGTTGGCTAGGGGCTGCTGTGAGGATTGCTGTTTTTTTTATTAGATGGCTGCTATTATTTCCTTTTGTTTTCTTTCTTTTGGGGCTGCTGCTGTTCCTTTTTCTGTGTATTTGAAGGGGGTTACCTTATCACACATTAATGGGGGCTGCTTCTATGTGCATTTGAATTTGGGGCTGTTACTATGTGGTTCGGTTGGGGGCTACTCTACCTTCTTTCCCTGTTAATTTTCTTGAAGGGGATTGCTGTGTATGAGGGCTGTTTTATGGGGGCTGCTCCTTGGGTTTGATTATGCTAGTCCCGAATCGTGTTTACGTGTTTAACTCTGCACACCCCTTATAGTTTCGTTTATGGGGGTTGCTCTTCCCAACTCACGGCAAGGTATGACAGCTTCACTCTCTCTTCCTCCTCCGGAAACGGTAATCTTTACTCTATCCCTCTCTCCCTCACACTCTTCCTCTGTTTGTGCAAGCTTTATTATATAGACATACACATACTCATACATATATGTGCACATAAGAGGGGGGCTTCACATAAGGAGGTGGATGAGCAAAAGCTCTAGTGCAGTGCTTGTATGCTTCATGTGCTCCTACTCTCCCTCTAAGAGCTTTACATATGGTTGATGTGCTGATCTCTCTCTCTCTCTCTCTCTCTCTCTCTGTCTAAGCAAGCTCTTATATATTGGTATATATGAGTTGTAAGCTTGCTCAAGAGAGGGCCTTTGTTGGGGGGCTGCTTTTTACAATACCTAGTAATGTGAGGGCTGTTTTCTTATACTGGTTAATTAGTAATGTGGGGGGGGGGGGGGGGGGGGGGGGGGGGCTCCCTTGTGCAGATGGCTGGGGTTTATGTACTTTAAATTAAGAGCTGCTTCTATACTACTCTGTTAGGGGGGCTGCCATATAAAAAGATTTGATTTGGGGCTGCCCTTTGTTTTCCTCCTTATGGGGCTGCTGCTGCTACTATCAATTAATGTTGGGGCTTTCCTTGTGAATTGAGGGCTGTTGATATGCTTTTGGTAGATGGGCTTTGCTGTCACTACCTCCTTCCCATATTCTCTAACATTTCTTCTCTCTCTACCCCTTCACAAATTCTGATGTTGATTAAAGGTGGAAATACTCCCTCTTCTTTTGATGTGGTACCAATACCAATGGAAATGTTATATAGATGATTTGGGTTTGATCACCAAGCATCCAAATGATTGACGGGAGCCTATGGGTCATATGAGGATGGCTCGATTTAATTGCCAGCCGGGTTAAAATAGTGGTATCTTCTCGGATGAAGATACGGTAAGCTTATAAAGAGTTTATCTTCTCCCCTTCTACTGAGTTCTCGGGTGGATATGTTGCTGATTTTAAAGAGTGTCTCTTTTCTTCTCTTATGAAATGTTGCCTTCGAGAAATAATTCCTACGTGAATGAAATGTTGCCTTCGAGAAATAATTCCTACGGGAATGAAATATTGCCTTCGAGAAATAATTCCTACGGGAATGAAATGTTGCCTTCGAGAAATAATTCCTACGGGAATGAAATGTTGCCTTCGAGAAATGTGACAAGGGATAAAATCGGATGGCCTATGAGTTTTACTCTAAGGCAACCCGCACGACGGACGATCTGGGAGGGCAACCCGTGCGAAACTAATAGAACTACGTGGGTCTGAGGCCGTATGCAGGATGATACAGAGTACGTAGGCGGTGGTCGCGGGAAGACTGCCTCGGCCCAATAAGAATTCCAGATATCCCCTCCCTTATAAATGTTATATTATGTTTGTTTGTTAGTAAGGGTTGGATTCTCTTCGTGGTTCTAATAACTTGTCTTTAGCACAAGTGACAGGTGCAGGTGAGGGACAACACTCATGGGTGGAGGAGGCTACAGAGCAGGCTACTTCAGGTATACGTTATTAAGTCGCATCTCCTTTTTGTTGTGCCCTATCTCAGGGTATATATATATAATGGCAATGAAGCCTTGATGGATATGATTTAATGCGGCGGCGAAATCGATATTATTCTTACAGGTCCTAAAATTGTGGTTTCTGTGATAAAACTACGTCTTCCGCTAAGTGCTATAAAGTGCACCCTTTGATGACGTCTTCCGCTAAGTATTATAATATGCACTCTTTGATGATGTCTTCCGCTAGAATACTGCTTCCCTACTCTGTTGGTGTATAGTGACTTTCGCTTAACACCACCCCTAGGCGTGACAACGGGGTGTTCCAGGAAGGGGGGTTGGAGAAGCTAGTACCTCCACCCTTCGGGATCGCTTCGGCGTCGTGCCGAAAGGGTGGTGTACGATAAGATCCCCCGGTCGGACCGCCGATTTGGGAGGGGGGTCTTACAGCCTTGACCTCCAACCATTTCGTGAAATAGTCGATCATAACCAGGAGAAACCTTCTCTGTCCGCTGGCCTGAGGGAAAGGTCCTACCAGGTCCATCCCCCATATGGCGAAAGGCCAGGGTGCCGTGATGCTCCTTAGCCTCTGAGCGGGCAAGAGTTGAAGTGGGGAAAACAGTTGGCACTTGATGCGTTAAAATTAGTTTTTTTGAAAAAGGTGTGAAGCCTTGCTTTCTTCTTTTATTAGAATTCGGCGGCGTTTTCGAAGAGTCCCGCGAGTAATCCTACTTCGAAGAATTACCCGTTATCCTATCGAAAGATAGAAGTAACGGCCTTTTCCTCTTTCGAAATATCGAAGATTACTCTTTGGCCGCGTCGCCAAAAGCTAAGTAGAAAAGATTGAAAAAGGGCTTTATGTTGAAATTAAAATTGAAAGCTTTTTGAAAATATTGTTGCAACAATTTTTTGAGTAGTTGCAACAATTCTTTAAGAGCGTTTTAAAACTTCTTTTACCTTGAGCTAGTTGCAACAACCAAAGAGGTGTTGCAACAAATTTTTTAGTATTTTTAAAAGAGAGTTTTTAAAAAGTGCTTTAGAGAGAAAGCTTTTGGGTTTATGTAATTATCCGGACTAAAATCAATAAAGGCAAGTGGACCTTATCGATAGTAGTATAGGATATTTCTTTTGAAATATCAAGGTCGTATTTTTCCAAGGTCGTATCGATTATTTCCACTTCTTAGGAACGCGCTATTATTTTATCGAAAAGAGTTTGAAATTGATTTTTATGATTTTATAGAAAAGCTAGTGACGAAAATGATAACTATCGCGGGCTTGGTGTGCGTTTAGCAAAAACCAAGAAAAGCGATGAAAAGAAAAAGAACGAAAACGTTAATTTTAAAAGTAGTTTTGCTTAGAATTTTTTAGGGTTTTATAAAACGATAATGATAACTACGGCGATAATAAGCGATTGAGCGGGTAGCGGAATTAAGCAAAAAGCGATTATATTAAAAACAAAAGACGCACTAATTGAAAACGCACACACTCTACAGATTTAAAATGAAAGCTGTAAATTGCAGAAATTAAAGAAATGCGATCCCTACCCAAATAGGTAGAGGGGAAATAAATGCGTGAGCAAGTCCTATCCAAACGGATAGGCGGGAAATAAATGCGTGAGCAAGTCCTATCCAAACGGATAGACGGGAAATAAATGCGTGAGCAAGTCCTATCCAAACGGATAGGCGGGAAATAAATGCGTGAGCAAGTCCTATCCAAACGGATAGGCGGGAAATAAATGCGTGACGGAAATGGAAACTATTCGATTACAAAAAAGGCGCAAACTTTATACTCATACACACACCCACTCTACGTTAATGAAATCTAATTAAAATAAAACAAATCTAAACTCATACACTCACACACACAACAATAATGAAACTAAGTTAAAAAGAAAAGAAAATCTACTCTCATACACACACACACACTTACAAAAAAAGCAAAAAGAAAGTAAAAACACCAAATAAAAAAAAACAAAAAAAAACTATTTAAACTCCTACACTCACACACACTAATATGAAATCATCTAAAAATTACAACAAGGCTAAAAATAAGAAAATTACACTCATACACACACACACCCAAATTAAAATGACAACTTAACAAAAATTACAAAATTACATAAAACCAAAAATAAAAAGAAAAAGAACAAAAAGAGAACACACACACACTAAAACAAAGAGAGACAATAATTACAAGCTTAATTTATTTCCATCAAAAAAGGGGTTACAAAACTAGAGAGAGAAAGTGCAAAATTACAAAATTACAAAACACCAAAAATCAGCAAAATGGAACAAAACCTTAAGAGAAGCTCCCAAAATTTTGAACCCTTGGACTCAGCTAAATCTGGCTATTTATAGAAAAAAATTTTGGATTACACGCCCTAGGACACGGGCGTGTCTGAGGGCGTGACACGGCTTGGGGTGCGAATAGCCAGAACAGCTGGATCCAGGCGGGCATCTGGAAGGCTTGACCGGCGACTTGGAAGTACACGGGCGTGTTCCAGGGAACACGGGCGTGTTCGATGTCGGCATTGTGCTGTCGGCTGCTGGGCGTGACGGGCGGCGTGTCCTTTGTTCTTCTGGAATGAATTGAGGGTCACGGGCATGTCTGAAAATGTCACGGCCGTGACTTTGATTTTTTTGGATGAAATGCTTCAAGTGGCTGGAATCTGGGATGGATATCCAACACGGGCGTGACCATGGTACACGGCCTCGGTCACGGGCGTGACCGAGGTACACGGCCTCGGTCACGGGCGTGACCGAGGGCGTGACTTGATGTTTGAGTTGGAAAAAGAACAAGGAAAAGAAAATGTTAGGGATTAGTGAACACGCCCTTGGACACGGGCGTGACCAAGGGCGTGACTTAACAAAATTACAAAAACTTTACAAAATGAAAATAAAACTAAGTTAAAAACAAAAATAACAAAAACAAACATTTTATTCATTAATTTACATATATTATTTAGAAATCTAATTAAAATTATACTAAAAATTATAAAGAAAATGCGTATATTTACTATTCATCAAACACCCCCATACTTAAGCTTTTGCTATTCCAGAGCAAAAGTAAGGGATACCTATAAGACGTTTAATAAAATTTCTAATTTACTAAAGTTTTTATTAAATCAAAAGTAAGATCGAAATAAATTTAGGGTATTTAAAGAGGTAAGTCCAAAACTATGAAAGTAATTTAAAAAGAGCGAAAAATTTTTAGCGAGACTTCTAAAGTTAGCTAAATAGCGTCGATTATTGCAGTCTTTGGTACCTTTTAATTAGAATAGAATTATATAAAACTATAACCTTTTTTTAAGAAAGTTTTTAAGAATAAATAAATCCTACTAATTATGCTCTCTCAAACTTTTTTTAAATTAAAATCTAGGTACAATTTTATTGGCTAAGGGGTAGGGGAAAAAAGGTAGTCTTGGCAAAAAGAAGAGTGCTTGGATTTAGGGGTGACGGATTTTATCCTCTCACCCCACCTTTTTGGTGGCCTTTGCTTTGATTCCCAGCGTTGGTTTACGCGGGAGAATTGAAATCATTTCTCAACTTAACCCAATGCCCGTGTTTACGGAATTATTAATTTTTTATTCCCATTGACACGGGATTTCTTTTAACAATATTGGGTGCCTGTATTTACGGAATCTCTTTATTCCCATTGACACAGGATTTCTTTTAAAACTCCTACTTTTATTATTTTTATGCAAAGCTAAAGGGTGTTTATAAGGGGGGTTTCAAGAGAAATTCTAGATTAATAAAAAAGATTTTTGAGAGCAAGTTTAGTAGATTAAAAACATTCCTAAAGTTTCACAAGTTTAGAGTTAGAATAATTGAATCTAAAGATGGTTTGCTAATATAATACAAAAAGGAATCTATTTAGGGTAAACCCGAGGTAGTGCTAAAAATTCTGTTCTCAAATTAAATTAAGATCGCAAGATTTTCTTTACTACTAAAAATTCCTCGATTTAAATTTTTCAAACTATGAAAATAAACAAAATTGTTTTAGCAAATCATAAATAATGAAAAACGCTTAAAGATAAAACTAACCTAGCCTTGGAAATAACAAAAAGCTAAGTAGGGGTTTTATTTTATTTTTGGATTTTTGATAAGTTTTTCATCTTTTTTTTTTTTTTTGAAGTTTTTTAAGATATGATATATTTTTTATTTTTGATTTTCTTTATAACAAAATGCATATATAAATACTAAAAAAAAAGGAAGACAAAAATTAAGAAAAGTAAAAATACATACAAAATATATTTGATTTTTGATTTTTTTTTTTTTTTTTTTTTAAGAAAATTTTTTTTCATCATATATTTTTTTGATTTTTTAATTTTGTTAAAAATATGAAAATTAATAGAAAAAAAGGAAAAGAAAAGAAAAGAGAGAAGGAAAAACATTTTTGGTGTTATGACAAAATGAATTTTGTTATAACAAATTTTTAAGTACATTTTTCATCATTTTTTTTTTGAATTTTGATTTATTATGGGAGGGGCAAAAATAATTACAAAAAGAGGGAAAACACGCCCCCATACTTAAAACCAACATTGTCCTCAATGTTGAAGGTAAGTGTGAGGAACGAAAATATTTACAAAAAAAAGAGATGAAGATTTTAATTACAAAATAGAAAAAAAAATATAGAAGGATAGTTAAAAAAAAAAGAACTCCACGAATATATACAATTTTTTTTTTGGTTGTTTTAGTTTTTCGAAATGTACAAAACACGAATACAAGAAGTAAAAAAAACATATATTTTTTGGTATGATAAAAATAAGTTTTTATCATCTTTTTATGTTATTATTTATATTATATGTTTTTTTTTTTTGGGTTTTAATTTTAAAATATGCATGTTTTAAAATATATCTAAATTTTAAGAAAGATAAAATAAGGTAAAATAAAGAAAAGGCTTTAAGATAAAAACCAAGGAAGAAAGAAGAGAAATAAAAAGGTAAAAGCAATGGGGTTTTCTCGTTTCGAAATATCGACAAAAATCCCCTCTCGGGTCTGTCGAGTAATCCTACTTTGAGAAACTTCCTATTGTCTTATCTTAAAATTCCCAAAATTCTTTTTGATTTTTGTTTTAAAGTTTTTGCATTATTTTATTTTGTTTTATGTTTCTTTTTTTGAAAAGGAATGATAATTTAAAATATGCATAATTATTAATTTTATTATTATTTTTTTTTTATTATTATTATTTTTGTTTAAGTTTTTATTTTTATTTTTTTTTTTGAGATGAAAATTTATTTCGTCATTTTTTTTTGTAAAAAAAAAGGAGCGTAATTGGATAAATATGGGGGTGCCTCCCACGAGCGCTTTGTTTACCGTCTCGTAGCTTGACTCGTTGGCGGGGTACGATCTTTTTAGAGGTGGGGGAGGGGTATGGAATTTAACTTCCCTCCCAGTTGATCCCCCGCGTGGTAGAGTTTTAGTCGGTGACCGTTAACTTTTAAGTCGCCTTTTTCCGGGTGGGTGATAAGGACGGTCCCGTATGGCCAAACCTCTTTCACTTGAAAGGGGCCGGACCAACGGGATTTTAGTTTCCCCGGAAAAAGACGAAGACGTGAGTTATATAGGAGGACGAGATCGCCCGGTGCAAATGATTTTGGAAATTTAATTTTGCGGTCGTGGTAAAATTTCGAGCGTTCCTTATAAAATTTATTACTCTCGTAAGCGTTCGCACGCCATTCATCGAGTTCGTTTAATTGGAATTTCCGATTTTCGGCGGTTAAATTATGATCGAGATTTAAGAGTTTTAACGCCCAAAAAGCGCGGTGCTCTAATTCTACGGGCAAATGGCACGCCTTGCCGTAGACTAATCGATAAGGCGTACAACCGATTGCGGTCTTGTACGCCATACGATATGCCCACAGCGCGTCGTCTAATTTAATTGCCCAATCCTTCCTATTAGTTGAAACGGTTTTTTCTAATATGCGTTTGATTTCCCGATTTACTACCTCCACTTGGCCGCTCGTTTGGGGGTGATAGGCGGTGGCGAGCTTATGCGTGACGCCATATTTGGTTAATATTTTTGCAAACTGGGCGTTGCAAAAGTGCGTACCCCTATCACTAACTATCGCACGGGGCGTACCGAAGCGAGAAAATAATTTTTTAAGAAAGTTGACGACGACTCTCGCATCGTTGGTGGGGAGGGCTTGCGCTTCCGCCCACCTAGATACGTAGTCGACCGCCACTAAAATGTAGCGATTTGTATATGAAGGAGGTAGGGGGCCTATGAAATCTATGCCCCATAAATCGAAAATCTCGCATTCTAAATAAAAATTTTGGGGCATCTCGTCGCGACGAGAGATGTTACCCGACCGTTGACAGCTATCGCATGCGCTCACAAAAGTGTGAGCGTCTTTGAAGAGAGCGGGCCAATAAAAGCCCGCCTCCAGCGCCTTCTGCGCGGTCCGGTTGGCTTGATAATGCCCCCCGGCTGGCCCTTCGTGGCAGTGCCGCAAAATTTGCGCACCCTCCTCGTTCGAAACGCATCTCCGCACGACTTGGTCTGCGCAGACGCGAAATAAGAAAGGGTCCTCCCAAAAGTAATTTTTCAAATCAGAAAAGAATTTCTTCTTTTGCTGTTTTGAAAAGTCTTTCGGGAGCACCCGCGCAACTAAATAGTTGGCGTAGTCTGCGAACCAAGGCGAGGGAGAAGTTTTTAAATTATTTAAAGCTAAAAGACGCTCCTCGGGAAATCGATCATCGATTTCCGGTTCGAAGAGCGCTTCCGCGATTGGGTGTTATAAACGAGAAAGGTGGTCGGCCGCTAAATTTTCGGCTCCCTTCTTATCGCGGATCTCTAAATCAAATTCTTGTAATAGGAGGATCCATCGAAGAAGGCGGGGCTTAGCGTCCATTTTTTCTAATAAATATTTTAGGGCGGAGTGGTCGATAAATATTATAATTTTAGAAAGCGTGACGTAGGGCCTAAACTTATCTATGGCGAAGACGACGGCAAGGAGTTCCTTTTCCGTTGTCGTGTAATTAGCCTGTGCGGCCGTGAGCGTGCGGGACGCGTAGTAGATAGGATGAAAATATTTATTAACGCGTTGGCCTAATACGGCCCATACCGCTATATCACTCGCGTCGCACATAATCTCAAACGGAAGGGTCCAATTGGGCGCCACCAGAATGGGAGAATGGATAAGTTTATTTTTTATGGCATTGAATGCCTCTACGCACGCGTTATAAAAAATAAATGGAGATTCCTTCTCCAGGAGGTGGGTTAGCGGTTTTGTTATTTTGGAAAAGTTTTGAATAAACCGCCTATAGAAACCCGCGTGGCCAAGAAAACTACGAATTGATTTTATACTTGAGGGCGCGGGGAGTTTTTCAATTATTTCGACCTTGGCCTTGTCGACCTCCATCCCTCTTTCAGAAATTTTGTGCCCGAGAACTAAGCCTTCTCGAACCATAAAATTACACTTTTCCCAGTTTAAAACCAGGTTCGTGTCTTCGCATCGTTGGAGGACTCGATCTAAATTTTGGAGGCAGTTTTGGAAGGAGCTTCCAAAAACTGAGAAGTCATCCATAAAGACTTCCATAATATCCTCTACGAGCTCTCCAAAGATCGCCATCATACATCGTTGAAATGTAGCTGGTGCGTTGCAGAGGCCGAATGGCATCCTTCGGTACGCGAAGGTACCGAAGGGGCACGTAAAGGTTGTTTTCTCCTGGTCTTCGGGGGAGATAGGAATTTGTAAAAATCCCGATAGACCATCGAGAAAACAATAATAAGGATGACCCGATAGTCGCTCCAAAATTTGATCGATAAACGGTAACGGAAAGTGGTCTTTGCGGGTGGCATCATTTAATTTTCGGTAATCGATGCACACCCTCCAACCCGTAACAGTACGAGTTGGAATTAATTCGTTATGTTCATTTGCCACTACCGTTATACCGCCCTTTTTAGGCACGACATGAATGAGACTAACCCACGTGCTGTCGGATATAGGGTAGATAATCCCCGCATCCATTAATTTTATTACTTCAGCCTTAACGACCTCCCGCATATTCGGGTTAAGTCGTCGCTGAGGCTGGATGGTTTTGCGGGAATTATCTTCTAAGAAGATTTTGTGCGTGCAAAAAGAGGGATTTATCCCCCTAATATCGGAAATCTGCCATGCAATTGCATGGCGATGCGTGGACAAAACTTTAACTAATTCGGAGGTTTCCGAATCAGATAAAGAAGACGAAATAATAACCGGGAGTTTTAAGTCCGCGGCGAGAAAAGCGTATTTTAGATGGTCGGGGAGTGGCTTAAGCTCCAAGACCGGGGGTTCTTCGTAAGAAGTTGTTATTTTTAAATTTTTAGAATTAAAAGATTCGAAAGGCGAATCTGGCGGTAGCTCGTCCAAAGGGGCGAGGTCCGCCAAATCCGGTTCGTCTAAATTTAAAGCGAGTAATTCATAAAGCGAAGAACACTCATCCTCGAACGCGGATTCTAAGTGAAAGCAGGAATCATCGTTCGATAAAGAGTTTCGCATCGAGGGATTAATAAGAAGGGTAACTTCGTCGTCCCCTACCCGAAGGAGGAGGCGACCGTTACTCACATCAATTAATGCGCGGGAGGTCGCGAGGAAAGGGCGACCGAGGATAATTGGCACCTCGGCGTCCTCCTCGATGTCGAGGATGACGAAGTCTACCGGAAAGATAAACTTGTCAACCTTGACCAGAACGTCCTCCACTACCCCGATAGGATATTTTATCGAGCGATCCGCGAGTTGGATGCTCATTTTCGTTGGGGTGGGAACTCCCAAATCGAGTTTTTTAAAGAGGGAGAAGGGCATCAAATTGATGCTCGCTCCCAGGTCCGCTAGGACGTACTTTATTAATAAATTGCCGAATAGGCACGGGATGGAAAACCTTCCCGGGTCGTTTAGTTTCGGCGGCAATTTATTAAGTAGGACCGCCGAGCATTCCGCATTTAAGGAAACACGCGAAATACCCTCGAGCTTCTTTTTATTAGAAAGGAGCTCCTTAAGGTATTTCGCATATTTCGGCATTTGTGAGAGTGCCTCGCAGAAGGGGACGTTAATTTGAATTTGCTTAAAAATTTGTAAAAACTTTTTGTAATGTTCGTCCTCCTTCTCTTTATTAAATTTTGCGGGGTACGGAATTTGCGGGCTCGAGACGCCCGGCGCTAATATTTTTTCCGTATCTACTAAAATAAAAGACGAGGGTGCAGGGGTCGGAGGCGAAACAGTTACCTGATGCTCAACCCGCAATGGGGAGTCGACCTCCTTGCCACTGCGTAAGGTAATGGCGTGGGCATTTTCACCCGGGTTCTGTTCCGAGTTCCCAGGTAGTGCTCCAAGTGGCCGCTCGGAGACCATTTTTGCAAGCTGTCCAACCTGCATTTCTAAATTTTTTAGCGATCCGGTTATATTCCGGATATTTGCGTCGTTGGAAGCCATGTATTTTGCAAAAATCTCCTCGAGCGGAGAAGGTTTTGGAGGAGGAGGCGCAAAACCCTGCTGAAATCCTTGGGGATATCCATGCGGAAATCCTTGCGGGATCGCAGGTGGAGGGCGTTGCGCATTATTTGGGTTACTCCAGGAGAAGTTCGTGTGGCTCCTCCAACCCGGGTTATAGTTATTACTATATGAGTTGAAGGGCGCCCGCACTTGATTGCCCACGTAATCCACCGATTCCTCGCATAAATTATTATTATTATTAATATTATTAAGATTATTATTATTATTAAGATTATTAAAATTATTATTATTATTATTTGGATTATTAAAATTATTATTATTATTATTATTAGGATTATTAGCCCAAGCGGGAGTGGAGGAGGAAGCAGTCATCTCCGCCACTTGCTTACTTAGCCGCTCTACCTGCGAGGCTAAGTGAGTAGTGGCATCCACTTCGAAAATACCAGCCGGTTTAGGAGGACGCGACCTTGGCACGTTCCATTGGTACGCGTTCATGGACATTTCTTCGATCAGAGCTTGAGCGGCCTCCGGGGTTTTGTTGTTTAACGTTCCCCCGGCGGCTGCGTCGATCATCTGTCTCGTTGAGAAATTCAAGCCGTTATAGAACGTTTGTACCTGAAGCCAAGTTGGTAGCGCGTGATGAGGACACCTACGCAAATATTCTTTAAAACGTTCCCAAGTCTCGTAGAGAGACTCGGAATCGAATTGAATGAAGGATGCGATATCGGTGCGTAATTTAGCGGTTTTTGACGGAGGAAAATATTTAGTTAGAAAATTCTCCGTCAATTCGGCCCACGTGGTTATGGACCCTCTCGGAAGAGAAGTCAACCACGATTTCGCCTTTGTCCGCAGGGAAAAGGGAAATAAGCGCAAGCGAATGGCGTCATCGCTGACGCCATTAATCTTGAAGGTGTCGCAAATTTCTAAAAAATTATTAAGGTGTTGGTTTGGGTCCTCATCTGGCAAACCGTCGAACTGAATCGACTGTTGTACCATTTGAATTATACTGGATTTGATTTCGAAATTATTATTAGCTACCGCAGGGCGGGTAACGCTCGATCCTGTATCCTCTAAATTTGGCCTAGCATAATAGGCCATGGTCCTCGGTGGGGCCGCATTTAGATTAGGATCGCCCATCACGCCTATATGTATATCGCCGACGGATTCTTCGGGATCTATTTGTAGATTTTGATTATGAGATCGGCGGCGCTCGTGAAGCGTGCGCTCGATTTCGGGATCAAAATGTAATATTGGATTATCCGAAGATTCGCCTCGGGTCATACACTATTTTTTTTTAATTAATTTTTTGAAGAGTTTTTTTTTCTTTTATAGATTTTTTTTTTTGATGTTTTTGTTTTAGAAATATTTTTACAAAGATGAAAAAGAAAGGAAAGAAAGTAAAAGAGAATAATATATTTTTTGGGTTTTTCTTTACTTAAGTAAAATATATAAATATATATTTTTTTTTGGTTTGATTTTTGTGGGGCTTTTATATGAAAATATATGTAGCTGTATTCGAAAATATATGTAAAAAAGGAAAATTGAAAAATATAAGTATATATTTTTTTTTTTGATTTTTCTTTACTTAGATAGTATATTTTTTTTTAGTTTTTTGTTTTTTAGATAGAAAAAGAGATGAAATATAAGATAAAATTAATAGCGTTTCCTATTTCAAAATAACGACACAACTCCCCGGCAACGGCGCCAAAAACTTGATGTGTTAAAATTAGTTTTTTTGAAAAAGGTGTGAAGCCTTGCTTTCTTCTTTTATTAGAATTCGGCGGCGTTTTCGAAGAGTCCCGCGAGTAATCCTACTTCGAAGAATTACCCGTTATCCTATCGAAAGATAGAAGTAACGGCCTTTTCCTCTTTCGAAATATCGAAGATTACTCTTTGGCCGCGTCGCCAAAAGCTAAGTAGAAAAGATTGAAAAAGGGCTTTATGTTGAAATTAAAATTGAAAGCTTTTTGAAAATATTGTTGCAACAATTTTTTGAGTAGTTGCAACAATTCTGTAAGAGCGTTTTAAAACTTCTTTTACCTTGAGCTAGTTGCAACAACCAAAGAGGTGTTGCAACAAATTTTTTAGTGTTTTTAAAAGAGAGTTTTTAAAAAGTGCTTTAGAGAGAAAGCTTTTGGGTTTATGTAATTATCCGGACTAAAATCAATAAAGGCAAGTGGACCTTATCGATAGTAGTATAGGATATTTCTTTTGAAATATCAAGGTCGTATTTTTCCTAGGTCGTATCGATTATTTCTACTTCTTAGGAACGCGCTATTATTTTATCGAAAAGAGTTTGAAATTGATTTTTATGATTTTATAGAAAAGCTAGTGACGAAAATGATAACTATCGCGGGCTTGGTGTGCGTTTAGCAAAAACCAAGAAAAGCGATGAAAAGAAAAAGAACGAAAACGTTAATTTAAAAAGTAGTTTTGCTTAGAATTTTTTAGGGTTTTATAAAACGATAATGATAACTACGGCGATAATAAGCGATTGAGCGGGTAGCGGAATTAAGCAAAAAGCGATTATATTAAAAACAAAAGACGCACTAATTGAAAACGCACATACTCTACAGATTTAAAATGAAAGCTGTAAATTGCAGAAATTAAAGAAATGCGATCCCTACCCAAATAGGTAGAGGGGAAATAAATGCGTGAGCAAGTCCTATCCAAACGGATAGGCGGGAAATAAATGCGTGAGGAAGTCCTATCCAAACGGATAGGAGGGAAATAAATGCGTGAGCAAGTCCTATCCAAACGGATAGGCGGGAAATAAATGCGTGAGCAAGTCCTATCCAAACGGATAGGCGGGAAATAAATGCGTGACGGAAATGGAAACTATTCGATTACAAAAAAGGCGCAAACTTTATACTCATACACACACCCACTCTACGTTAATGAAATCTAATTAAAATAAAACAAATCTAAACTCATACACTCACACACACAACAATAATGAAACTAAGTTAAAAAGAAAAGAAAATCTACTCTCATACACACACACACACTTACAAAAAAAGCAAAAAGAAAGTAAAAACACCAAATAAAAAAAAAACAAAAAAAACTATTTAAACTCCTACACTCACACACACTAATATGAAATCATCTAAAAATTACAACAAGGCTAAAAATAAGAAAATTACACTCATACACACGCACACACACCCAAATTAAAATGACAACTTAACAAAAATTACAAAATTACATAAAACCAAAAATAAAAAGAAAAAGAACAAAAAGAGAACACACACACACTAAAACAAAGAGAGACAATAATTACAAGCTTAATTTATTTCCATCAAAAAAGGGGTTACAAAACTAGAGAGAGAAAGTGCAAAATTACAAAAATTACAAAACACCAAAAATCAGCAAAATGGAACAAAACCTTAAGAGAAGCTCCCAAAATTTTGAACCCTTGAACTCAGCTGAATCTGGCTATTTATAGAAAATTTTTTTGGATTACACGCCCTAGGACACGGGCGTGTCTGAGGGCGTGACACGGCTTGGGGTGCGAATAGCCAGAACAGCTGGATCCAGGCGGGCATCTGGAAGGCTTGACCGGCGACTTGGAAGTACACGGGCGTGTTCCAGGGAACACGGGCGTGTTCGATGTCGGCATTGTGCTGTCGGCTGCTGGGCGTGACGGGCGGCGTGTCCTTTGTTCTTCTGGAATGAATTGAGGGTCACGGGCGTGTCTGAAAATGTCACGGCCGTGACTTTGATTTTTTTGGATGAAATGCTTCAAGTGGCTGGAATCTGGGATGGATATCCAACACGGGCGTGACCATGGTACACGGCCTCGGTCACGGGCGTGACCGAGGTACACGGCCTCGGTTACGGGCGTGACCGAGGGCGTGACTTGATGTTTGAGTTGGAAAAAGAACAGGGAAAAGAAAATGTTAGGGATTAGTGAACACGCCCTTGGACACGGGCGTGACCAAGGGCGTGACTTAACAAAATTACAAAAACTTTACAAAATGAAAATAAAACTAAGTTAAAAACAAAAATAACAAAAACAAACATTTTATTCATTAATTTACATATATTATTTAGAAATCTAATTAAAATTATACTAAAAATTATAAAGAAAAATGCGTATATTTACTATTCATCAGCACTTCCGGCATTCCCTGACGAATTCTGCTGCATCCTTGCTCAGGATCGGCCAGAAATATCCTTGCCTCATTATTCTCGCTTCCAACGTCCTGCTCCCTGAATGGCTGCCGCATTCGCCGGAGTGGATCTCATCCAGGATCCTCGGGACTTCTTCTTCTGAGACGCATCATGCCTGGAATCCCGAGAGGGTCTTCCGATACAAGTCCCCTTCATGGAGTGCGTAGTAGGCGGACTTGTATCGAAAGCGCCTTTGATCTGGAATCTCTTCTGGAAATTTTCCTGTCGACAGGAAGGTCACGAAAGGGTCTTTCCATGAAGGCCGATGCTCAATATCCATGATCTCCCCCTCCTCTATCGAAGGGCGGAACAGATCTGTCAAAGTCCCCCCCAACCCAAGGACCAGACTTGGCCAGTCGATCGGCTGAGGCACTCTCCTCCCTTGGGACGTGCCGGATGGAGAAAGTTGTGAACGCTCCGATGAGACCCCTTACTTTGGCGAGATACCGGACAAGCGTGGTCTCTCTTGCCTCAAATTCACCCTTGACCTGCAAATCTATCACCATCAAATCCGCGAGAACTTCCACATCATGAACTCCTAGTTCCCGGGCCAGACGCAGGCCGGCGATCACCTCTTCATACTCCGCCTGGTTGTTGGTCACGGGAAAATGTATCACCAGCGCTTTCTCGATTTTCACCCCATGAGGGCTTTCCAACACTACCCCTCCTCCTAGGGAGTTCTTCCCTGAGGCTCTGTCGACCAGCAGCTTCTAGGGGGTATGGTGTAGGACTTGCTCCTCTTCCGTCTCGACCACGAAGTCCACCATGAAATCCGCTACTGCTTGGGCCTTTATTGACAATCGTGGGAGGAAGGTGATGTTGAATTCGCTCAACTCTATCGACCACTTTGCGAGCCTCCCCGAATGCTCTACCCCCTCGAAGATTTTGCGTAGGGGGTGATCGGTTATTACTTAAACCGAGTGGGCCTGGAAGTAGGGCCTGAGCTTTCTTGCCGAGATAACCAAGGCGAAGGCTAGTTTTTCCATGATCGGGTATCAGAGCTCTGCCTTCTTCAGAACCCTGCTCACGTAGTAGATTGGCAACTGCTTCTTACTCTCTTCCCTGACCAGGACGGAGCTTACGGCTTCAACCCCAACTCCGAGGTATAAGGCTAGGTCCTCCCCCTCCTTTGGGCCTTGGAGCAGCGGAGCCTTGGTGAGCTGGCTCTTCAAGGCCTGGAAGGCCCCCTCGCATTCCTCTGTCCATTCGAACTTCTGATTGCCTCGCAACACTTTGAGGAGCTTTGCCTGCTTCGAGGAGCTTTGCCACCTCCTCGTGGATTGGTCCTTCGAGCTTGTCGGCTATGGTCCTTCTCTTTTGTCGGATGGGACGGGTCCCCGGCTCGAGGTTGAGTCGGTGGCAAGCCACGTCTGCATCGATGCCTGGCATGTCCGCTGCGCTCCATGCAAAGATGTCCGCGCTCCCTTGGATGCACTCCAGCAGCCTTCTTTGGTCTTCTGGGCCGAGGCCCCCGCTGATTCGCACCTTCCCCACCCTTCCTCCTTGGGTGGTGACCTCCATCTCGACCACTTCTTCCGCCGCCTCAAGCCGGGCCGGCTCTTCCCACTTGCCCCCTGCACTTCTCCCTTCAACCGGGATCTCCTCTCCCGCTCTAGCTTCCTCCTCCATGGGCTCGACTCGCTCCTCCTGAGCCATCTCCATCCCTTCTCCTCGGGTCCTGCTTTCTTCCTCAACTCTCCCCTCCATCCTCTCTTCTTCCGGCCCCTCCTGCCCCTTCATCTCCTCATCCATCTTCTCAGCTTCCTCCATCCAGGAGATGGTGTTGACGGCAGTAACATAACACTGCCTTGCCACCTTTGCATCCCCCCGGATCCGGACCTGGACCCCTCCGTCGTGGAATTTCAAGCACTGGTGATAAGATGAGGGTACGCATCGGAAGGCGCTGATGAGGGGACGTCCGAATATTGCATTGTCGCTGCTCGGGGCGTCCACAATAACGAATCGACAATTCCTCGGGACCCCTCCCAACGACACCTGGAGGCCAACTCCTCCCTCAACCTCTTTCCTCTCCCCCGAAAAGCCGAACAACGGCCCATCGGAGGCCTGCACCCTTTTCTTTTCCACCTCCAATGCATCGAAAGCCTTCTTGAAGATGGCGTTCACGGAGCTCCCATTGTCCACCAAGATCCGGGAGACCGTGAAGTTTTCTATTGCCGTCTGGATCACCAAGGCGTCACAGAACGGGTCCTCGTAGTCGGGCATGTCTTCTGACGAGAAGGTGAGCTTCTCCGAGGGGGGTGGGGTCTGGGAAGCCGATGCGACGCCTCTCCTGTACATCGCCTGGAAGCTCCTCTTGCGAGTTGCCTCGATTCCGACCCCTCCGTGGATCACCCCGATCCCTCCCCTGGCTCCTACGTCTGCCCTGTCTTCGCACCTGTCCCCCTCCGCCTCTGGGAACACTTCCTCGATCCTGACCTGCTGCCGCCGTGGCTGACCTCTCCCTCTCATCTCCAAGAATTCCGGGAAGGTGGCCGTTGCATGACCTTCCTCCTGATGAAAGTCACAGTAAGGCAATGCCACCCTGCCCCCTCTTCTTCCTCTTCCTCTTCTTCCTCCTCTTCCTCGGCCTACCGCCATAGCTTGCTCTCGGGGAGGGTGAGGGGGCCTGGGGCCTTGTTGAAATTGTTGAAGTGGAAGTGAAGGAGGCTTTTTGGACCTGGGCGGTCTGGGAGGAGGTCGGGCGGTCTGGCATGACCGCACGGCCTGGCGGTCTGCCTCTGCGGTCTGGCTGGTAGTAGCCTAACTGTGGTCTCCTGGAGTGACCGCTGGTATCTGGTCCAAGGTCACGCGGGTTGTCTATAACCGTGCGGAGGGTTGTCTTCTTCAAGGCTGTGGGGGTCAGGTGTGACCGCACAGGGTGTTCCAGGTTCTCTGTTAGTTGTCGCGGACTAAGGCTCTTAGTCGCGCGGTCTCAGTTCGCGGTCTCAGGAGGAGACTGGTATGCGAGCTGGTTGCTGTTCGCGGTCTCAGGAGGAGATCGGCATACGGACAGGAGTTCGCGGGTTGATGGCGGACTGGCTGTGTTCGCGGTCTCGAGCGAACATAGGTGGTGAATAGCTTCGGGCGGTCTGGCGATCTCTTTGGAGAGTCGCGGTCTGCTGTGAGAGTGGCGGTCTCTCATGGTGGAGAATTGAAGCTGGCGGGTTCACCAAAATGAAGCAGGAGTTATGTTGCTGATCGCGCGGGTTGACCGATCAGGTCACGCGATCTGGAGGGTGGTGATCCTATCTCATAGGGTGGTGACTGGATCAGGTCCCGCACCTATAAATAGGAGGCCACTGTAGCAGCAAATAGAACACACCAAGTGTAAGCTGAGTTCGCTTGTTTCCTGCGGTCTGGTTTATTCTGACCGTGCGGTCTGCTGATTGAATTCCTCTTGTGCAGCTTCTGCGGATAGTGTGGGCGGCAGCGATCACCTCTTCCTCTGAAAGTGTTCGGGCGGTCTGCGGCTTGGAGTTGTGGTGCTGGAGTTCGGGAGAATCAGGAAATCGGAAGAAGGGAGCGGTCTGTGCAGCGGTTTGGTGGTGTGCTGTGATCGGCAAGGCGCTGCGGTCTGGCAGTGTGTTGAAGTCGCAGGGAGGTCGCGCGGTATGGAGCGATCTCAAGTTATCCTCATCTTCTTGTATTTCTGTTTGGTATCTGTGCTGGCGAAATCATGTCTCGCCAAGCATGTCTTGCCCTGTAATGAAGTTTATGCTATCAATAAAGATCAATTGCTTGCCTAAAGTTTGTTTCTGGTTGTTTGGCTTGTATCTCTAAGTTGCATAATCGATTCCTGCTTGCTCTCACAAGGTCCTTAGAAAAATTTTCACATGGTATCAGAGGGAGGTTGGAGTGGATAGAGCAGGTTGCAACTTAGAGTAGCCATCGCCTTTGTGAAGAAGGAACCAGAGGAAAACCAATGGAAGGTGGATTTGCAAGAGGTCTTGGTATTGAGATGCTTACATCGACTAACTTCAAGAAGTGGAAGTCATGTATGCAGAGCTATCTTCTTGGTGAGGATCTATGGGAAGTTGTTGGAGGAAATGAGACAGAAGAGGTGAAGGCAACGGAAGCTGGTGACAATGGTCCGGCCGTAAGGGCGTGGAGAAAGACCAATGCCAAGGCCGAGTTCACTTTGAAGCGTGTCATTTCACCTGATCTATTTGATCACATCTTAGGGTGTGGATCAGCTGCCGAGATCTGGAGAGCCCTGGATGGGCTGTTTAATAAGAAGAATGTAGCGAGGCTGCAGTTCTTGGAGAATGAGCTGGCAAGGTCGGCTCAGGGCGATCTTTCTATCTCCACTTTCTTTCTGAAGATGAAAAACCTCTGCGCTGAGATATCAGCACTAGATCCTGATGAGCCAATTTCTGAGGCGAAGCTGAAGAGGCACATCATCCGCGGCTTGCGGAAGGAATATGTGGCCTTTGTGACGTCGGTGCAGGGATGGGCAAATCAGCCGTCTCTGTTGGAGCTGGAGAACTTGCTTTCTTCGCAAGAAAGCTTGGCAAGACAGATGGCGGGGTTGTCAGTGACTGGGAGAGATGGCGAAGTTCTCTTCTCAGGGAAGAAGAAGAAGTGGGATAAGAAGAAGAAGACCACTGGAGGCTATGGGCCTTCAACTTCTGGACAGCAGGAGAGGGGCTATCCTCCTAAGGCTGAGGAGAAGAAGAAGAAGGAAGGTCTCAAATGCTACAAATGCGGGAAGGTTGGGCACTTCAAGAAGGATTGCAGAGTGGTCACTCAAGCAGGGCATGCTGCGGAGAAGGAGGAAGCTGAGGCCAGACATATAGATGGAGGATGGGGAGGAGCCTTCTCGGCTTCTATTGGAGCTTCGGCTCCCATCAACTATTTAGAGGACTGGATCGTGGACTCGGGGTGTGGTCATCACCTCACCGGAGACGGGACCAAGCTTTCTTCTGCACAGCCCTACACAGGTAACAATGCAATCATTACTGCTGATAATACCGTGCATCCAGTAGAGAAGGTGGGGGTTGTTTCTTTGGGCAGTGATAGAGGGCCACTTACTTTGAAGAGTGTCTATCATGTGCCCGGAATGAAGAAAAACCTCTTCTCCGTGACCAACGCTGTTGACGCTGGGTATCACGTTCTGTTCGGCCCAACAGAAGTGAAATTTCTACGTAATGTAGAGGCCGTGAAGGCCGAGGTCGTTCATATCAGGAGACGGGCAAAGGACTTGTTCGTTTTATCGACAAGTTCCTACGTCGACAAGATGAAGACGAATGATGGTGCCGTTATATGGCATGAGAGGTTGGGGCATGTAGGAATGGATAAGCTGAAAGCAATGGCGGTGAGAGGCCTGGTCAAGGGCCTGCCAAGTCTATCTTCCTACGGAGAAGGTCATGTTTGCGCAGGATGTCAGTTCGGCAAGTCTCATCGACTACCGTTTGACAAGTCGCAGACAAGGAGTAGTGTGCCGTTGGAGTGCATCCACGGTGACTTGATGGGACCAACTGCTACCCCAAGCCTCGGAGGCAGCAGGTATATGCTGGTGTTGATCGATGATTACACCAGATATGTCTGGGTATATTTCCTGAAGGAGAAGGCGGAGGAGTTTGCCAAGTTTGTGGAGTTCAAGGAGCTCGTGGAAGGTCGGCTGAGACTGCAGGTGAAGAAGCTGAGGACTGACAACGGAGGGGAATTCACCTCCAGTGAATTCTCTACTTTTTGCAGGAAGGCAGGCATCCGGAGGGAGCTTACTTGTGCACATACTCCACAGCAGAACGGAGTTGCAGAGCGGAAGATCCGTCATCTGACGGAGACCTGCAAGTGTTGGCTGCATGCCAAGAGTATTCCAAAGTCCTTCTGGGCGGAGGGAATGTCTTGTGCTGCCTACGTCATCAACAGGATGCCTCTGAGCCCCATCAACATGTTGACCCCGCATGAGATGATGTTCAAGGAGAAGCCAAGCGTGGCACACCTTAGGGTGTTTGGTTCCACTTGCTATGTGCATGTCCCAGATGCTCTTCGGACGAAGCTAGATGCGAAAGCAAGGAAGCTAGTCTTTGTAGGATACGATGAGCGGAAGAAAGGGTGGAAATGCATGGACCCGGAGACGCGGAGATTTGTTGTATCTCGCGACGTTGTTTTTGATGAGGTGACATCTTATAAGGGGTCTTCTGGAGTGGAGCTACCAGAGAGCAGGGTGGAGGTGCCAGAGCAAGCAGTGGAAGATCTTCAGGTGGAGCTACCTGTGTCACCAGGTGGTCCATCTCCTTCTAGTTCCGAGACGGGGGCTTCTGGTTCAGGGAGCAGGGGGAGCAATGCTCCTAGCACGTCTGGAAGAGGAGATAAGGAAGAAGCAGCTGGAGATAATGCGGTTCAGGGGAAGGAGCTGAGGAGGTCGAAGCGAGCAATCGTTGCCCCTGATCGCTATACAGGAGGAAACGCAGTGAGCTTTGTCTCATGTTTCTTCGCTGGTCCCTTGGATGAGAGGGAGCCGTCCAGCTTTGAGAAGGCCCAAGGCGTGAAGGAGTGGGATGTTGCAATGCAAGAAGAGATGGCAGCTCTTAAGAAGAATGAGACCTGGTCTCTTGTGCCCAAGCCCAAGGGCACTACTCCTGTAACATGCAAATGGGTCTATAAACTGAAGAAGAAAGCTGACGGCCGTATCGAGCGTTACAAGGCTCATCTTGTAGCTCGGGGGTTCTCGCAGCAATACGGTGAAGACTATGAAGAGACTTTTAGTCCGGTGGCCAAAATGACTTCAGTTCGGTTCATCATTGCCTTGGCGGCGTTCAGTGGATGGGAGATTTGGCAGCTCGACGTCAAGAACGCCTTCTTGTACGGCGAGATTGACAAGGACATATTTATGGTTCAGCCACCAGGCTTTGTGTCTGAAGATTTTTCGGAGCATGTTTGCAAGCTGAAGAAGGCCTTGTATGGGTTGAAGCAAGCGCCAAGGGCGTGGTATGGGAAGATCGCAGAATATCTCCTATTCTGTGGATTTTGTGCTTCAGACTCAGACTCAAGCTTGTTTGTCAAGAAGAGCGGGGAGCTTCAAGTCATCGTGCTGCTTTACGTCGACGATATGATCGTGACGGGGAACTCGAAGGAGGAAGTAGCTCAGCTTCGGGCTGAGCTGGCCATCAGGTTCGAGATGAAGGACTTAGGTGAGCTTCACCATTTCCTTGGACTCGAGGTGCAGAGGAAGGAAAGTGGAGTGCTGGTTTCCCAGGCTGGATATGCGGAGCGAATCGTGGAGCGATTCGGCATGAAGGAAGGGAAGTACATCTCTACACCTCTGGAGAAGGCTATGAAGCTTCGGAAGGATGAGGGGAGGATTATGCAAGATCCTTTGGTGTTCCGAGCTCTGGTTGGGAGCTTGATCTATCTGACGATCACGAGGCCAGATATTGCATATGCAGTAGGCAGGGTGAGTCGGTATATGGCGGAGCCTCGGATACCTCATCTGCTAGCGGCCAAAAATATTCTGAAGTATGTCAAGGCGACCTCGGACATGGGTCTCCTATACAGGAGGGATGCGGGCTTCGAAGTGCATGGATACATGGATGCTGATTACGGGGGAGATTCGGATGATCGGAAGTCGACATCTGGATTCGTCTTCATGGCGGGCTCTACGGCTATATCATGGTGCAGCAAGAAGCAGGATTCCGTATCGGTCTCCACCACAGAAGCGGAATACAAGGCTTCGGCCTTGGCAGCTCAGGAAGCCATCTGGCTTAGGAGATTGGTGGGAGACGTCCACAAAGAGGTTCGGGAGCCGACTCTGCTACGCGGTGACAACGAGAGTGCTCTCAAACTGGTAACCAATCCAATTTGTCACGCGAGGACCAAGCATATCGAGATCGAGCATCACTTCATACGGGAGAAGGTGCTGGAGGGGTCTCTTTCGGTCGAGCATGTGCGGAGTGCGGACAATGTCGCAGACATCTTCACTAAGGCGCTGGCAAAGGGGCCGTTCACACGGCTAAGGGAGCTACTTGGGTTGGTTTTCACTTCCCACTTCAAGGGGGAGTGTTGAAATTGTTGAAGTGGAAGTGAAGGAGGCTTTTTGGACCTGGGCGGTCTGGGAGGAGGTCGGGCGGTCTGGCATGACCGCACGGCCTGGCGGTCTGCCTCTGCGGTCTGGCTGGTAGTAGCCTAACTGTGGTCTCCTGGAGTGACCGCTGGTATCTGGTCCAAGGTCACGCGGGTTGTCTATAACCGTGCGGAGGGTTGTCTTCTTCAAGGCTGTGGGGGTCAGGTGTGACCGCACAGGGTGTTCCAGGTTCTCTGTTAGTTGTCGCGGACCGCACAGGGTGTTCCAGGTTCTCTGTTAGTTGTCGCGGACTAAGGCTCTTAGTCGCGCGGTCTCAGTTCGCGGTCTCAGGAGGAGACTGGTATGCGAGCTGGTTGCTGTTCGCGGTCTCAGGAGGAGATCGGCATACGGACAGGAGTTCGCGGGTTGATGGCGGACTGGCTGTGTTCGCGGTCTCGAGCGAACATAGGTGGTGAATAGCTTCGGGCGGTCTGGCGATCTCTTTGGAGAGTCGCGGTCTGCTGTGAGAGTGGCGGTCTCTCATGGTGGAGAATTGAAGCTGGCGGGTTCACCAAAATGAAGCAGGAGTTATGTTGCTGATCGCGCGGGTTGACCGATCAGGTCACGCGATCTGGAGGGTGGTGATCCTATCTCATAGGGTGGTGACTGGATCAGGTCCCGCGCCTATAAATAGGAGGTCACTGTAGCAGCAAATAGAACACACCAAGTGTAAGCTGAGTTCGCTTGTTTCCTGCGGTCTGGTTTATTCTGACCGTGCGGTCTGCTGATTGAATTCCTCTTGTGCAGCTTCTGCGGATAGTGTGGGCGGCAGCGATCACCTCTTCCTCTGAAAGTGTTCGGGCGGTCTGCGGCTTGGAGTTGTGGTGCTGGAGTTCGGGAGAATCAGGAAATCGGAAGAAGGGAGCGGTCTGTGCAGCGGTTTGGTGGTGTGCTGTGATCGGCAAGGCGCTGCGGTCTGGCAGTGTGTTGAAGTCGCAGGGAGGTCGCGCGGTATGGAGCGATCTCAAGTTATCCTCATCTTCTTGTATTTCTGTTTGGTATCTGTGCTGGCGAAATCATGTCTCGCCAAGCATGTCTTGCCCTGTAATGAAGTTTATGCTATCAATAAAGATCAATTGCTTGCCTAAAGTTTGTTTCTGGTTGTTTGGCTTGTATCTCTAAGTTGCATAATCGATTCCTGCTTGCTCTCACAAGGTCCTTAGAAAAATTTTCACATGGTATCAGAGGGAGGTTGGAGTGGATAGAGCAGGTTGCAACTTAGAGTAGCCATCGCCTTTGTGAAGAAGGAACCAGAGCAAAACCAATGGAAGGTGGATTTGCAAGAGGTCTTGGTATTGAGATGCTTACATCGACTAACTTCAAGAAGTGGAAGTCATGTATGCAGAGCTATCTTCTTGGTGAGGATCTATGGGAAGTTGTTGGAGGAAATGAGACAGAAGAGGTGAAGGCAACGGAAGCTGGTGACAATGGTCCGGCCGTAAGGGCGTGGAGAAAGACCAATGCCAAGGCCGAGTTCACTTTGAAGCGTGCCATTTCACCTGATCTATTTGATCACATCTTAGGGTGTGGATCAGCTGCCGAGATCTGGAGAGCCCTGGATGGGCTGTTTAATAAGAAGAATGTAGCGAGGCTGCAGTTCTTGGAGAATGAGCTGGCAAGGTCGGCTCAGGGCGATCTTTCTATCTCCACTTTCTTTCTGAAGATGAAAAACCTCTGCGCTGAGATATCAGCACTGGATCCTGATGAGCCAATTTCTGAGGCGAAGCTGAAGAGGCACATCATCCGCGGCTTGCGGAAGGAATATGTGGCCTTTGTGACGTCGGTGCAGGGATGGGCAAATCAGCCATCTCTGTTGGAGCTGGAGAACTTGCTTTCTTCGCAAGAAAGCTTGGCAAGACAGATGGCGGGGTTGTCAGTGACTGGGAGAGATGGCGAAGTTCTCTTCTCAGGGAAGAAGAAGAAGTGGGATAAGAAGAAGAAGACCACTGGAGGCTATGGGCCTTCAACTTCTGGACAGCAGGGGAGGGGCTATCCTCCTAAGGCTGAGGAGAAGAAGAAGAAGGAAGGTCTCAAATGCTACAAATGCGGGAAGGTTGGGCACTTCAAGAAGGATTGCAGAGTGGTCACTCAAGCAGGGCATGCTGCGGAGAAGGAGGAAGCTGAGGCCAGACATATAGATGGAGGATGGGGAGGAGCCTTCTCGGCTTCTATTGGAGCTTCGGCTCCCATCAACTATTTAGAGGACTGGATCGTGGACTCGGGGTGTGGTCATCACCTCACCGGAGACGGGACCAAGCTTTCTTCTGCACAGCCCTACACAGGTAACAATGCAATCATTACTGCTGATAATACCGTGCATCCAGTAGAGAAGGTGGGGGTTGTTTCTTTGGGCAGTGATAGAGGGCCACTTACTTTGAAGAGTGTCTATCATGTGCCCGGAATGAAGAAAAACCTCTTCTCCGTGACCAACGCTGTTGACGCTGGGTATCACGTTCTGTTCGGCCCAACAGAAGTGAAATTTCTACGTAATGTAGAGGCCGTGAAGGCCGAGGTCGTTCATATCGGGAGACGGGCAAAGGACTTGTTCGTTTTATCGACAAGTTCCTACGTCGACAAGATGAAGACGAATGATGGTGCCGTTATATGGCATGAGAGGTTGGGGCATGTAGGAATGGATAAGCTGAAAGCAATGGCGGTGAGAGGCCTGGTCAAGGGCCTGCCAAGTCTATCTTCCTACGGAGAAGGTCATGTTTGCGCAGGATGTCAGTTCGGCAAGTCTCATCGACTACCGTTTGACAAGTCGCAGACAAGGAGTAGTGTGCCGTTGGAGTGCATCCACGGTGACTTGATGGGACCAACTGCTACCCCAAGCCTCGGAGGCAGCAGGTATATGCTGGTGTTGATCGATGATTACACCAGATATGTCTGGGTATATTTCCTGAAGGAGAAGGCGGAGGAGTTTGCCAAGTTTGTGGAGTTCAAGGAGCTCGTGGAAGGTCGGCAGAGACTGCAGGTGAAGAAGCTGAGGACTGACAACGGAGGGGAATTCACCTCCAGTGAATTCTCTACTTTTTGCAGGAAGGCAGGCATCCGGAGGGAGCTTACTTGTGCACATACTCCACAGCAGAACGGAGTTGCAGAGCGGAAGATCCGTCATCTGACGGAGACCTGCAAGTGTTGGCTGCATGCCAAGAGTATTCCAAAGTCCTTCTGGGCGGAGGGAATGTCTTGTGCTGCCTACGTCATCAACAGGATGCCTCTGAGCCCCATCAACATGTTGACCCCGCATGAGATGATGTTCAAGGAGAAGCCAAGCGTGGCACACCTTAGGGTGTTTGGTTCCACTTGCTATGTGCATGTCCCAAATGCTCTTCGGACGAAGCTAGATGCGAAAGCAAGGAAGCTAGTCTTTGTAGGATACGATGAGCGGAAGAAAGGGTGGAAATGCATGGACCCGGAGACGCGGAGATTTGTTGTATCTCGCGACGTTGTTTTTGATGAGGTGACATCTTATAAGGGGTCTTCTGGAGTGGAGCTACCAGAGAGCAGGGTGGAGGTGCCAGAGCAAGCAGTGGAAGATCTTCAGGTGGAGCTACCTGTGTCACCAGGTGGTCCATCTCCTTCTAGTTCCGAGACGGGGGCTTCTGGTTCAGGGAGCAGGGGGAGCAATGCTCCTAGCACGTCTGGAAGAGGAGATAGGGAAGAAGCAGCTGGAGATAATGCGGTTCAGGGGAAGGAGCTGAGGAGGTCGAAGCGAGCAATCGTTGCCCCTGATCGCTATACAGGAGGAAACGCAGTGAGCTTTGTCTCATGTTTCTTCGCTGGTCCCTTGGATGAGAGGGAGCCGTCCAGCTTTGAGAAGGCCCAAGGCGTGAAGGAGTGGGATGTTGCAATGCAAGAAGAGATGGCAGCTCTTAAGAAGAATGAGACCTGGTCTCTTGTGCCCAAGCCCAAGGGCACTACTCCTGTAACATGCAAATGGGTCTATAAACTGAAGAAGAAAGCTGACGGCCGTATCGAGCGTTACAAGGCTCGTCTTGTAGCTCGGGGGTTCTCGCAGCAATACGGTGAAGACTATGAAGAGACTTTTAGTCCGGTGGCCAAAATGACTTCAGTTCGGTTCATCATTGCCTTGGCGGCGTTCAGTGGATGGGAGATTTGGCAGCTCGACGTCAAGAACGCCTTCTTGTACGGCGAGATTGACAAGGACATCTTTATGGTTCAGCCACCAGGCTTTGTGTCTGAAGATTTTTCGGAGCATGTTTGCAAGCTGAAGAAGGCCTTGTATGGGTTGAAGCAAGCGCCAAGGGCGTGGTATGGGAAGATCGCAGAATATCTCCTATTCTGTGGATTTTGTGCTTCAGACTCAGACTCAAGCTTGTTTGTCAAGAAGAGCGGGGAGCTTCAAGTCATCGTGCTGCTTTACGTCGACGATATGATCGTGACGGGGAACTCGAAGGAGGAAGTAGCTCAGCTTCGGGCTGAGCTGGCCATCAGGTTCGAGATGAAGGACTTAGGTGAGCTTCACCATTTCCTTGGACTCGAGGTGCAGAGGAAGGAAAGTGGAGTGCTGGTTTCCCAGGCTGGATATGCGGAGCGAATCGTGGAGCGATTCGGCATGAAGGAAGGGAAGTACATCTCTACACATCTGGAGAAGGCTATGAAGCTTCGGAAGGATGAGGGGAGGATTATGCAAGATCCTTTGGTGTTCCGAGCTCTGGTTGGGAGCTTGATCTATCTGACGATCACGAGGCCAGATATTGCATATGCAGTAGGCAGGGTGAGTCGGTATATGGCGGAGCCTCGGATACCTCATCTGCTAGCGGCCAAGAATATTCTGAAGTATGTCAAGGCGACCTCGGACATGGGTCTCCTATACAGGAGGGATGCGGGCTTCGAAGTGCATGGATACATGGATGCTGATTACGGGGGAGATTCGGATGATCGGAAGTCGACATCTGGATTCGTCTTCATGGCGGGCTCTACGGCTATATCATGGTGCAGCAAGAAGCAGGATTCCGTATCGGTCTCCACCACAGAAGCGGAATACAAGGCTTCGGCCTTGGCAGCTCAGGAAGCCATCTGGCTTAGGAGATTGGTGGGAGACGTCCACAAAGAGGTTCGGGAGCCGACTCTGCTACGCGGTGACAACGAGAGTGCTCTCAAACTGGTAACCAATCCAATTTGTCACGCGAGGACCAAGCATATCGAGATCGAGCATCACTTCATACGGGAGAAGGTGCTGGAGGGGTCTCTTTCGGTCGAGCATGTGCGGAGTGCGGACAATGTCGCAGACATCTTCACTAAGGCGCTGGCAAAGGGGCCGTTCACACGGCTAAGGGAGCTACTTGGGTTGGTTTTCACTTCCCACTTCAAGGGGGAGTGTTGAAATTGTTGAAGTGGAAGTGAAGGAGGCTTTTTGGACCTGGGCGGTCTGGGAGGAGGTCGGGCGGTCTGGCATGACCGCACGGCCTGGCGGTCTGCCTCTGCGGTCTGGCTGGTAGTAGCCTAACTGTGGTCTCCTGGAGTGACCGCTGGTATCTGGTCCAAGGTCACGCGGGTTGTCTATAACCGTGCGGAGGGTTGTCTTCTTCAAGGCTGTGGGGGTCAGGTGTGACCGCACAGGGTGTTCCAGGTTCTCTGTTAGTTGTCGCGGACTAAGGCTCTTAGTCGCGCGGTCTCAGTTCGCGGTCTCAGGAGGAGACTGGTATGCGAGCTGGTTGCTGTTCGCGGTCTCAGGAGGAGATCGGCATACGGACAGGAGTTCGCGGGTTGATGGCGGACTGGCTGTGTTCGCGGTCTCGAGCGAACATAGGTGGTGAATAGCTTCGGGCGGTCTGGCGATCTCTTTGGAGAGTCGCGGTCTGCTGTGAGAGTGGCGGTCTCTCATGGTGGAGAATTGAAGCTGGCGGGTTCACCAAAATGAAGCAGGAGTTATGTTGCTGATCGCGCGGGTTGACCGATCAGGTCACTCGATCTGGAGGGTGGTGATCCTATCTCATAGGGTGGTGACTGGATCAGGTCCCGCGCCTATAAATAGGAGGTCACTGTAGCAGCAAATAGAACACACCAAGTGTAAGCTGAGTTCGCTTGTTTCCTGCGGTCTGGTTTATTCTGACCGTGCGGTCTGCTGATTGAATTCCTCTTGTGCAGCTTCTGCGGATAGTGTGGGCGGCAGCGATCACCTCTTCCTCTGAAAGTGTTCGGGCGGTCTGCGGCTTGGAGTTGTGGTGCTGGAGTTTGGGAGAATCAGGAAATCGGAAGAAGGGAGCGGTCTGTGCAGCGGTTTGGTGGTGTGCTGTGATCGGCAAGGCGCTGCGGTCTGGCAGTGTGTTGAAGTCGCAGGGAGGTCGCGCGGTCTGGAGCGATCTCAAGTTATCCTCATCTTCTTGTATTTCTGTTTGGTATCTGTGCTGGCGAAATCATGTCTCGCCAAGCATGTCTTGCCCTGTAATGAAGTTTATGCTATCAATAAAGATCAATTGCTTGCCTAAAGTTTGTTTCTGGTTGTTTGGCTTGCATCTCTAAGTTGCATAATCGATTCCTGCTTGCTCTCACAAGGTCCTTAGAAAAATTTTCACAGGCCTTGCCTCCACTCTTGGTTGACTCCCTCCTGCTCCCTTCCTCGGTATCCCCCTTCTTGACCTCTCGCCGGTCCCTCCTGACGCCTCCAGGTCAGCCGATTATTGGGTTCCTGACGTCTCCAATCCCGCTGCTGCCTTTCGAACCCCTGGCCCCTGGGTTCCTCCCTTCTCCTTCCTTCCTGCTGCCTTTCGAACCCCTGGCCCCTGGGTTCCTCCCTTCTTCTTCCTTCCTGCTACCTCATCTCGGGTTCACTCATCTTCGCCAACCTCCTGTAAAACTCCGGATTGGCTGCCTCCCCTTCTATCTCCTCTGCCGCACGCTCCATCAACTCCTCAAAGGAGAGAGGAGGCCTTCTCTTCAGGTCCATTTTGAAGAACCCATCCCGCAACCCTACGATGAATGCCATCTGGAGGGTGAACCCCGGCACCTCCTGCACGAGGTGGACCTCCTCCTGGAACTTGTCCATATAATGGGCCAGTGATTCTCCTTGCCCTTGCTTGATCTTGAAGAGGGCCTCCACATCTTTCTTTCTCTTTTTTGACGTCGAGAAGCGCAGTCGGAAGCTCCGGCGCAGATCGTCGAAGGCATAGATGGAACCCACGGGGAGCTGGTGGAACCAGTCCCTAGCTTTCTCCTTTAGAGTGGTTGCAAAGAGTCGGCACTGAAAGGCGTCCGACATGGGAAGAATTGAGACCATGTCCTCAAACCATTGTAGATGCACGACTGGGTCATCCTTGCCGGTATAATAGGACATCTCCGGCCCTCGGAACCCCTCTGGCACTGGGGCCGATAGGATCAACCCGCAGAAGGGGCTCCCTTCTCTTGCTCGGCGAGTGGTCCCCTCGCGCGGGGCCAACTCGTACACCTCCGCACTCGCCGGGCAGTTGAACAGCTGCCGCCCTGGGAGATCTCGCGCACTCGCCTCCGCTGGCACCTCCTTCCCGTGTCGCTGCCCCGGGGCATTCTCGCCAATCTGCGGGGGCGGGACCACAGGAACTAATGGGGTCTCGCACTCGCTCCTCCCGGCGAGAACCGTCTGCAGGACTTCTCGTTTCAACTTCTCAAACATCTCCAACCACTCCATTGTCGCTGGTGGCTGCGAGTGGCCTGAGTCGGAATCATTTCCCCCATCTCCTGTCATCAAGTCTAGTCTGAGATTTTCCTTCACCGGCTACGGTCCACGCTCATCGCACCAAAAATGTTGAAACCGGCAACCGGTCTCCTTGAGTTCGGACCCACTGGGGGGTGTAGCCGGCGCTTACTTCTCTCTCACCAAACTCTCCTGACGGTGGACGAGAAAACTAGAACAGACCCAAGGCTGTAGCGAGGAGGTCCCGCCACACACCCGGAAGATCTTAGAGAGCTTCCCCTCCCAAACCAAAGCTCAGTCGGGCACCTTGGAGGGCACTAGCAGCCAACCAAAACCTGCCTGGAGGAGAGGATTCTCTCAAAATCGGTCTCCTCCAAGGTGCCCTTAAGGGTCTATTTATAGATTCTCTAGACTGGTCTGCAAATAGCATGAACCCGCCTTTTGGTTTTATTAACCGCACCCCAAATTGGTCTGCTAACAGCCTAACTCCGATGTTCTGAAGGGCTATTGGCAGCCCACAAGGGGTATCTAGGTCATTTCCTCCTAAAAGCCTTTGGGGGCGAGTGGTCTGTGAGAGCACCACTCGCCAGACTCCTCTCTCGCCCCGTTCGGCCGGGCGAGTGCCCGCACGCGGGGCTCGACTCGAAGGTGCCACTCGCAAGTCTTCTCGCCTATCGCTACTCTTCATTCACCAACATCCCTTACCGCCATGCGGGTGCTCTGAGGGAGGGACCACATTCGCCCTGTGGTCCGCCCCTTCCCTTGCCTTGGGCGAATGGTCCGCGGGGCTCGACTTTTGTCCCTTGGTCCCTCCTTTCGGGTTCGGGGGCCCACTCGGTGAATACGGGGTTGTACAGTAATCATGTTAGCAACAACCTTCTGCTTGCTAACAACTTCTAGAGTGTGTCGAGTCCTATTTTCGTCCTCAATGCGTATAAAACGCTTGAGTTCGTTCAAACCCACCTGCATCTTCTTGCGGTACATTTCAGTTTTGAAATTGTACCACGTAGAAGGCAACTTATACACAAGTGTGTCAGCAACAAAACTATCTGGCAACGCAATATTCTCGCTATGCAAGGAATCTACTAAAACATCAAAGTTTGATACCTGAAGGAGAATGACCTTCTCCTCGTCGAAGGTGAACGAGTGGAACTTGTTCACTAAGTGCGCCTTGGACAAGTCCTCCTCCTGCCTGAAATGCTCCTGCAAAGCATCCCAGATGGCCTTAGCTGTCTTCAACTTCATGTACGTCTTTGTCAGGTTAGAAGACAGGCAGTTCAGCAGGTAACCTCTGCAAAAATCTTCATTAGAAACCCATTGTGCCTCTTCAGCAGTCCCTACGACCTCAGCACCATCAGACTGAACTGTGTAGAACACGTTCAGAAACTTCATCCCGAACTGAGTATTCAACTTCCAGTCGTTGAACTCAGTCGCCGTGAACTTCTCCAGCTTTATCATCAGAACGGGGGACGCCATGTTGTTCCCCTTCATCATTGTGCGCCCGACAGACGAGAACAAGCCACCAGACAGAGGATTCAAAACTCTGTAGCTAGCGCCGACGGTAGCCTGGGCGGTAGCCTGTTCGGCTGCTAGCGCCAGACGCTAGTAGGTAGCGCTGTCGGTAGCGCTTAGGGCTGCACTTCCTTGGTCTTGGAGACGGCGGCAGCGGGAGATCTGAAAGAGGTTGGGTGGGATCTGGAGGTGGAGGCGGCGAAACCTCCTGAGACAGCGACGGCGTCGGCGACGACAAATCTGGATCACGGCGGTGGCTCTGGATCACGGCGGCGCGACAGCAGCCTTGGATCTCCTACACGAAGAGCGGCGTGTCCCTAGATCCGGGCGGCAACGCGGGAACACAAGCGGAGACCGGCGAGGCCGGACGCGCCTCCACGCGAGGACTGGAGAGCAGCGGCAGAACCACGAGATCCTCTAGACGAGCGGCGGCGAGAGAAGGACTGCAGAAACGCGATCTTCCTCCCAGACGAAGTGCGACAGAGGGAGAGAAGCAGCAGATACGCGGTCTGCTTCTTGCGAACGACGGCGACAGCCTTCCTCGACAGCAGCGGCGACAGCCTCCTCGACAGCAGCGGCTAACGGCGACGGGAGCGAGGAGATCGACGAATGATCAGCGTTAGGGAACAGAGCGATGATCCTTGCGATCGATCGGCGACGGGGACGAAGTTGGAAGCTCGCGATTTCTCCCAGACGAGCGGCAGCAGCGGCAAGATCGCGACCTCCTTCTTCACGCGAGCGCAGGAACCGGACAGACGGGAGCGGGCAAACCCTTAGGGCAAACTTCGAGATTGTGAGAGGTTTGCTCGAAGCATCCAGAGGAGGATCAAGGTGGAAATCAACTCTCTGTTGCCCCTAGCGGGTATATATAGGGAAAACCCTAGGAGTGTCTACGAGGATGGGTATCCGTGTACCTAACTGACCTGTTATACCTTCGAACCCGTTATTTGACCAAATATACATTAACAATTCTTTCTCGAAACTTCGAGTGGAAAGAGGACGAAGGAGAAGACATGTTGTCGGTCATGGACCCAGAGGCCATCTCGGAGGTTTAGGCGCCCAACACACACCGTCCCCTAGAAAGCTACACATCCGAATGACCTTGCCGTTGAGAGGGCTTCGGCCTAGCGCGCTCGGCGGGGAGAGCGGCAGCTAGAGTGGGCTATCAGATCATGCCGCCCATATTGTTCCCATGGAATGATCAATAAACCAAAAGCTTAAACTGTTTTAGCTTTGTAGAATCGTGTCTCAGTTATTCTTCGTGTCAAGTTTATGTAAAAAAAAATTGACTGAGGTACCCAACATACTTTATTGTTCACACGTCTTTGTTAATCAAATCATGAAAACAAATCAATAAAATAAAGCGAGCCTTCAAAGTTCGACCCGGTTCACTTAGGATTGGGATAATTTCATTTAGTTTTTTTTTTCCAAAATATCTAAAGGTATAGCGTATATAGTATGGTGGTGGGCCATGGAAAACTGGTAGGGTAACAATTAAGTACTATTGTGACGCGGGTTATTGGTATAAATTTTCATAGTCATCGCGATGCGCAATTAATGTTATCACCAACCTTGCAGGCTTGCACCAACCACAGCCTTACACGGTTTAGGGCGAGAGCGCCGTGGTGCTGTCGGGTTATACAAAGATTTATGAAACCCGCCGACTCCCCTACGACTTGAGAAATTGTTTTATGAGAGTATCGCTGCTTGCTGTAGCTGCGCAAATAAATACCATCATTTAAAACCGGGCCCACCTCTTTCTTTCCCGAGTTTCCCCCCTTCTCCCCTTCCCTGCGCGAGAAGCAATCCCTTTCTCCTTGACTCCTCTCCGACTCCTCCGGCGAAATCACCGCACGAGGGAGGGTGGCTAGCCGGGAAGCAGCGCCATTTTCTCCGTCGACGAAGGGCGGACCTCCTACTCACTGAACAGAGGTAAGTAACATTCATCTAGGGTTTGTATTTTAGGGTTTTTTCTAGGATCGCAGCTTGTGTGTTCTGTGCCTAACCTAACATCCGACAAGTGACGCCCCTCCAATTTTGTTCTGCATCCGAAATTTTTGTTCCAATACAGTTGTACTTTACTGGAAATACAGTCGTATATCACATACAGTCATTTTTAACTCTAAAAATGCAGTTGAACACACAGTTGGAACTAGGGTTTGTACCCAAATGATTTATATTATGTTTACATTTCTTTGGAACTAATTTACCATAAATTTTATCTCTATCAATATGTAATATCATTACGAATGAGGAGTGCTGTAACATTTGGGGTATTTATATTATGGGTAATTTATACTTACATTGCTAAATTCATATCACAAAGAGAAATAAATGAAAACATTTGGGTTATTTCCTTGTTTCTTGTTGTTTCCTCAGATGCCAGGTAGCAATTATCTGAGTTGTAGGTGTGCAGTCTTCACCTTTGTCTCAAATGCACGTCCACTGTTAAATGTTCTCTCTGAGGAGTCCAAGAAAGTTCTTTGAGATGCAAAAGTTTTGCCGTTGTTTGATATGCCAACACTTCCGCACTGTACAACCCTCACATTTCCCGAGTCGGTGTGACCCGACCCGGATGAGGCCAAGATTACGAAGGTGATCGAGACGAACAAAACTACCGCATAGAGACGGCGAAACCGACTAAGGCAGGGCAGATCCGGGAGAGTGGAGGGGCTGCCCCACTCGCCCGCCCAAGAGGCGAGTGGGGAGCTGCCCCACTCGCCCGCCCAAGAGGCGAGTGGGGAGCTGCCCCACTCGCCCGCCCAAGAGGCGAGTGGGGAGCTGCCCCACTCGCCAGCCTAAGGGGCGAGTGGGGCGCTGCCCCACTCGCCAGCCTAAGGGGGCGAGTGGGGCGCTGCCCCACTCGCCAGCCTAAGGAGGCGAGTGGGGTGCTGCCCCACTCGCCCGCCTAAGAGGCGAGTGGGGTGCTGCCCCACTCGCCCGCCTAAGAGGCGAGTGGGGTGCTGCCCCACTCGCCCGCCTAAGAGGCGAGTGGGGAGCTGCCCCACTCGCCCGCCCCTGGGGCGAGTGGAGTGCCTTCCACTCGCGACCAAGCTTGCGAGTGGATCAGCGTCCACTCGCACAGGCAAGGTGGTCTTGGTTTAGGTGGTCCCCTCTCATTTGGGGTATTTTTGCTATCCGCAGTCCGATTTTTGCTATTCGCAGACCATTTTTGGGAAAGTCTATAAATAGACCCCCATGGGCACCTTGGGAAGGGTTGGTTCCTACCCCCTCTCTCGCGCGTGAGCAAGCACTACCCATCCCCTCCCCTTGACGTTGAAGGTGGTCGGTGAGGTGTTCCTTAGTGCCCTTCAAGGTGCCCAGGCTCAGCATTGGCTTGGGAGGGGAAGCGCTCTAAGATCTTCCGGGTATGTGGTGGGACCTCCTCGCTGAAGCTTAAGGGGTTCATTTCTAGATTCAAGTCTTCTTCAAGGGCAAGTTCTCCTAGTTCCTAGCAACCGGTCAAGGGTCTGGGCTTAGGTCAAGTAAGGGTTAGTCGCAACCTCCTTTCGAACGCTGAAACCGGGAAACTGGTTTCAACATTCTGGTGCGGTGAGCGTGGAAGCGACTAATTCGGAAACCTCTGAGCCAAGTCCCATGGCTGGAAGCGACGAGTTGGGAGACCCGCCTCCGCCTTGCGAGTATGTGAAGAAGAGCGACTTCGACGAATTCAGCAAAAAGATCCTGGAGTTCATGCAGGCCACGTCCTCCGCTCGCGGCGAGTGCTCAACACCGCCTGCACCTAGGATCCCCTCACTCCCCCTAGCGGAAGTAAGAAGCAGTCAGCAAGGGAAGGAGCCAGCCTCGGAGGAGGGCTTGAGCCTCCAAGCACGGGTGCTTTTCAATAGTTCACCCCGGACCAGCTGCCCAGGCGGGGAGGCGATGGGAACACCTCCCCTCAACCAAGAAGAATGGAGGAGCCCTTTCTGCGAGCTGGTCATGTCAGCTCCCGTTCCGGATGGGTTCCGCGATCCCGCCATGTCCTACTACGAGGGGGATAGCGACCCACTCCAACATCTCCAGTGGTTCGAGGACATGACCTCAATCAGGCAAATGTCGGACGCCTTCATGTGCAGGCTTTTCGCCGTCTCATTCCAGGGAAAGGCGAGGGATTGGTTCCACTCGCTCCCGGCGGGAACAATCTTCCATTTCGAAGATCTGCGCCAAAGTTTCTTGTTGAGGTTCTCTACCTCGAAGAAGAGGAGAAAGAGTATGGAAGCCTTGTTCGCAGTGAGGCAGAAGCCAGGGGAGTCGTTGGCCGACTACATGGATAGGTTCCAAGCGGAGGTCCTCCTTGTCGTCGAAGTGCCCGGACACACCCTGCAGCTGGCTTTCACCCTTGGGCTGCAGCCGGGGCTGTTCCGGATGAGTCTAACTCGGGACCCCCCGTTGTCTTTCGAGGAGTTAATGAAGCGTGCCGATCGCGAAACTGAGGTTGAAGCTACTAATCAGGAGTTCGTGGCTAGGTTAGCCGAGATAGCAGAGGAGGAAAGGAAAGAGCGTGGAGGAAGAAATAAGGAGGAAGTAAAGAGTCAGGGACAGCAGGGACCTCCCGTTGGGCAGGAGCAAGGCTGGAAGTCGCAACCGACAGCCGCCCGACCAGCTTGGAGGTCACAGGTTGGTCACCCTCAAGGACAAGGAAGGGGCCACTTCCAGGGAGGAGGAGGCTATCAGGGGAGGCATGGGCGGTTCCACCCAGCAGGATGGCAACAGGGCTCAGGGCCGCTGCAAGTCCAACCCCTGCAAGCCATGGCCATCGGTCGGAAGAGAATCGGAAGGAAGAGGGGACGTTGGGAGAAGCAGGGGGGCGAGCTGGCGCTGCCATACTGTGACTTCCACCAGCAGGAGGGTCACGCGACCGCAGCTTGCCCCGAGTTCCTCGAGATGAGAAAAGAAGGAAGAACCCCAGCAGGGGGGAAGCAGCTGTGCCTGGAAGGACCTCGGACAGTGGAAAAGCGGAAGAGCAAGGAGGAGGATGATCCATGCGAGGAAAGGGTCGATATAGGGGCCCTAGGAGGGATCGGGGTCATCCACGGGGGAGCAGGCAAAGAGGCACCGGAAGGGGAGCCTCCATGCCATATACCGTCGGAGCATTGCCTCAACCTCCCGGTCCCCACCTCCGAGCGAGAAAATTACCTTCTCCATCCAAGACCTGTCGGCCAATGAGGATCCTTTCTGCGACGCGCTAGTCATCAAGGCGGCGATCGAGAACTTCACCGTCTCCCGGATCTTAGTCGACAACGGGAGCTCGGTGAACGTGGTATTCAAGAAGGCCTTTGAAGGAATGAAGGTCGACGCCAAGCGAGTGCTAGCATCGGATGGGCCACTTTTCGGATTTTCCGGGGAGAGGAAGGAGGTGGAAGGAGGAGTCGAACTCCTCGTCACCCTGGGGGGAACTTCAAAGAATTGCCGGTTCGTCATTATGGACGCGCCAAGCAGTTACAACGCCATCTTTGGGCGTCCCCTCATCAGTGCGTACAAATGCGTGCCGCCCTCCTACCATCAGTGCTTGAAGTATAACTCCGGAAAGCTCCAGGTGAGAGTCAGGGGGGATCCCCAGGAGGCGCGCCAGTGCTACGTTACTGCGGTCAACACAATCGGATGGATGCAAGCAGCCGAAGAAGCGGAAGAAGCAATGGCAGGGATGGCTAGGGAGCAGGCAGCAGAGTGAGCCCAGAACGGGCGAGGTGTAAGGAAGTGCCCAGGGAGGGGCGAGATGTAACGGCATGCCCAAATAGGGGCGAAGTGTAGTGAAGTGCCCGGATAGGGGCGAGATGTAAGGAGGGGCCCAGAAAAGGGTGAGGTGTAACAGGATGCCCAAAGGGGCGTAGCGTAAGTAAGTTGTAATAGGTATGAACGATGAATGGGAAAGGGGTTCTGGAAGAATATCCAGGTTCAAAATCCCTGACTAGAGACCCTCCGTCGGGTTAAGTCATGACCGGCGGAGGGGGGACGTATCAGGTCAACTCGTGGCTTGGTGATTATATTGGGAAGGCGTTGAGTTCCTCCGCACCCGGTTGAGCTAAGACTCCCAGGACATGGATGGGTACTTCCACCTCCAGTCAGATTGGGAAGGCGTTGAGTTCCTCCACACCCGGTTGAGCTAAGACTCCCAGGACGTGGATGGGTACTTCCACCTCCAGTCAGATTGGGAAGGCGTTGAGTTCCTCCGCACCCGGTTGAGTTAAGACTCCCAGGACATGGATGGGTACTTCCACCTCCAGTCAGATTGGGAAGGCGTTGAGTTCCTCCACACCCGGTTGAGCTAAGACTCCCAGGACGTGGATGGGTACTTCCACCTCCAGTCAGATTGGGAAGGCGTTGAGTTCCTCCGCACCCGGTTGAGTTAAGACTCCCAGGACATGGATGGGTACTTCCACCTCCAGTTAGATTGGGAAGGCGTTGAGTTCCTCCACACCCGGTTGAGCTAAGACTCCCAGGACGTGGATGGGTACTTCCACCTCCAATCGGTAGGATCCCTGACTAAAAGAGACCACTCCACAGACTCAGTCATATTAACAGATGAGAGACTCGTCGGGCCAGTCAACGGCTCGGTGACCGATTCAAGCAAAGGTATCAACTCCTCAAGTGAGTAAAGAAAAAAAAAATAAGCTGAGACAATTCGTTTAAGATAACTACTGATTCGTTGATAACATGTACTACACGAATTGTTACTTCACTTTTCTAGTACATGCAGGCTTGGGGGAAAAAGGCAAACACAAAAAATACATAGTTCTCAGGAAGAACGAGGGAAAAGAAGAAGTCGCAGGCCGCCCTCACGACCATGGGGAGTAGCCGCTGCTAGGGGGCGAGTCAGACCGCCCAGGTGAAGGAAAGAGCTCGGGTAGGATGTCGCTGGCAGAGACCCCCCTCCAGCTGTCTCGAATAACGTCCACGTCATGGAGGCGACTCACCAGGGCTCGGGCCGTTGACGCCATGATTTTCCCCCGAGCGCGCTCGACTTCAGCGGGTCGAGACGGGGATGGCCTCGCCGCTCTCAAAGGTGCACCTCCTTCTCCTCCCCTTTCTCTTAACTGCCTATGCGCTTCGGCAAGCTGAGCCCTCAGGTCCTGCACTTCCTGGTCCGACTCCTCACATCGTCTCCTGAGCGAGTCGGCGGCACCGGGTCCCTGCAGACCGGCAAGGCAAATAAGTTAGAACCTACGAATAATAAGGAATTAAAAGGAAAAAAGGAAAATTCATTAATGTGAGCGCGAACCAAGCCCCCGGATGACTCCTCCAGGAGTTTCTCAGCAGTGGCCAAGCGAGCCGCAAGGTCGGTAGCTTTCTCTTCTGCATCCAGCTTCGACGCGTCCGCCCGCACCGACCGTTGCGAGAGACTAAGACCTCGGCGTGCGGCCATGTGGGAAAGTTCGGTCGCGCGGAGCTGAGCCTGGGAGCTCGCATACGCGAGGTCACGCATGGACATCTCCCGGTAAGATGCGGCGTCCTGCCGACCGTAGATGCCATAGGTAAAGCTATACGCCGCACCATCAGTGATATCTCCCTCAATACACGAAGGCCGCTGGGAGGTGAGGGAGACCCGGTTCATCATCTCGTCCCAGTAGACGATAGGTTCGCCTAGAGGGTCCGTGGCCTTTCCCCCCATCTCAAAGTTGGGATGATTGGCCAATGCGTTGGGGTCACTCGGTTGCCCCCTCTCCCTAGGCAGTGCCCTGGAATCCCTCCGGCAAACTGCCTTCCCCCGCCGCATCCTCGGTTCTTTCGGTGGGGAGGAGGGCGCTCCCTCCTCAACCACCCGCTCCTTATCCCTCCTCTGACCCGACCCAAGTATCTTCGGAGCCGAAGCCGAATCAGCCGCAACCTCCTCGTTGAGCCCCTGGGCGGAGGAGTGACTTCCTCCTGCGGAGGGAAGGCGTCGAGGAAGGGACCGAACACCTGCACAAGTTGGGACGAGTTGAGTGGCAATGAGAGGAAATGAGCCATAAGAAAGATAAGTTGTCAAGGTCCAAGTACCTGCCCCCGGTTCCACGTAGGTGAGTTGGTTGATGTTCTTCCGGAGGTGATCAACCTCAAAGCTCGCACCCTTAAGGAAACGGTGCAGCTCGGCAGCCTCCCCACGAAGTGAGGGGGGTTTACAAACCTTCTCGGACCTCTGTATGGGGGAGAAGGGGATGCCATCCAGGTCACCCCGAACGAACACAAATGACTCATTCCAGTGGTGGACCTTGTTTGAGGTCTCGTGCACCTCCATGTGTGTGCCGGTCAGAAAGCACACCCCGTCAGCAGTCGCTCGGAAGGTGAAGATCTTGCGGAACACGTTCAGGTCAAACATCACCTTCTCCTCCCGCAAATAGCATGCGTAGGCTGTTAACATCGAGATCGCATTTGTGTTAACCTGAGCCGGGACTACGCCAAAGTAGTCCAGGAACTCCTTCACCTCAGGCCACAAGGGCAGCCGTAGCCCAGCGTCGAAGTGAAGGAGAGGGAATGCAAGCCAGTTGTCGTAAAAGGAGTTGACGGTCTCACCCCCTGATGGGCATCTGCATTTCCACCCTTCGGGAAGGTAGGAAGTCCTAAAGGCGGAGAGCTCCTCCTTGGATATTCTCCCTACGGGGAAAGAACTCTCCGAGAAGTTGGCCGCATTTTGTTCCCGGCCATTTCTCTTGACAGCTGAACGGTTGGATGCCATCGTGTAGGAGTGGAAGGGAAGAGTAGAGCTGGATCTGGGAGAAAGGCAAAGCAAGGGAAGAAATGAAGGTGAAGGTCCAAAGGGGGAAGGAGGGCGTATTTATAAGGGAGGGGTAAAAGGGGAGGCGAGTGGATCATGGGATCCACTCGCCCAAGGGCATGGAGGGGGGGTGGACTAGGTGGTCCACTCGCCCCGGGCGAGCGGACCGCAAGGCCCGCTCGCCCCGAGCACAGGCGAGTGGACCTTGAGGTCCACTCGCCCGGTGCACGGGAGCGGACCTCATGGTCCACTCGCCCGGCAGAGGAGGGAGGGCCTCGCAGCCCTCTCCCCTAAGGTAGCAACACGGACCGAAAGGTCTCTTCGCCTACGTCTCCCCCCTAACACACCACCCAACTGCTTCGCCCTCGGACCGTCCACCCGAGGTCCCTATCCCCCGCCTGTTACTCCACTGTCTCAGTGTTGCTGCGCTCACCCTGCATGAAAGTTAGCCAAATAATGACAGCTCAACTGAGATATAACGCGGCAGAGTTATTAAAACAAACATGACATAAACATGACGAAACAAATAGTCCGGCCGCGGAACAGACGAGCTGCTGCGGCGTGTCGAGCCTCATTATTACATAACAAATAGTACATCCCCAAAGGGGTGGGGTGGCTAACGCGCCGTCCACTTCCAGAAGCCCTGGTCCAGGGTGAAGGGGACCCCCCCCCCCCCCCCCCCCCCCCGCGCGTGGATTCAAAGCATGCCTTGGCAGAGGGGAGCTCTTCGGTCACGGTACGCATGGAGGCCTCCACCCGACGAAAGTGATCCTCGAACGGTGTCGTCATACCGCCAAATGCGAGCCGGACCTCCCCTCGTAGGAGATTGAGTTCAGCCTCCAGCCTCTCCACCCGACGCTCCAGCACGCCAACACGGGCGAGGGGGTCGGGTCCAGAAGATAGCCTCCCCTCCCGCAGCTCCTGGGTAAGAGTCTCCAAGCGGCTCAGATGGACGAAGACGTCGGGACGGTCCCCGACGGGCTCCGAGATTGCAGTAGGAGAGTGGCGTGGCGGCGAGACTTCCTTTCGGCTCGACTGACCCGTCGAAGTCTTGCCCCCTCCAGCAGATGAGTCATCGTGAGCAGCCGAGAGGGCGGCAGGTTCCCGAACGAGAGAGATAGGACTCACCCGAGCGTCTGCACCCGTCCCCTCTACCACTCTTCAGATCCCTTCGAGATCATCCGCGAGAAGCTATGAACAATGAAAAAGCGCGTTGTCATGGATAGATATAACCACAAGTGTGAAGCAGGAAGGAGGAGAGGAACGATACCATATCCATATCCAGTCCGCGGGCAAACTCGGTCACCCCATGAGAGGACGACGACGCAGCCTCCTTCACCAGCTCGGGGCGGGGCTTCTTCCGAGGCGATCGCACCGCATGGCGGGTGGGAGAAGGCGGAGGGCCATGGATCAGAGCTTTAAGCTCCGTCACGTCAGATGAACCCTTCCCAGCAAAGTCTTTGAAGCGAGCCCTGAAGTCTCGAGGTGGATCCATCTCGTTTGAAGAGGGAGCGGGGGAAGCGCTCAGGAAGGGTGCTCTTCTTACCCTCCTCTTCGAGGGGTCTTATATAGCCGTCAAGTGGAACCCTCCAAAAATTCCCTCCGGGTCCCACCAACTCGTTCAATAAGTGGGTTAGACTTTCTTTCCGAGCTTGAGTCAAGCTCGCAAAGAGCGGGGATTGTGTACAACCCTCACATTTCCCGAGTCGGTGTGACCCGACCCGGATGAGGCCAAGATTACGAAGGTGATCGAGACGAACAAAACTTCCGCATAGAGACGGCGAAACCGACTAAGGCAGGGCAGATCCGGGAGAGTGGAGGGGCTGCCCCACTCGCCCGCCCAAGAGGCGAGTGGGGAGCTGCCCCACTCGCCCGCCCAAGAGGCGAGTGGGGAGCTGCCCCACTCGCCAGCCTAAGGGGCGAGTGGGGAGCTGCCCCACTCGCCAGCCTAAGGGGCGAGTGGGGCGCTGCCCCACTCGCCAGCCTAAGGGGCGAGTGGGGAGCTGCCCCACTCGCCAGCCTAAGGGGCGAGTGGGGCGCTGCCCCACTCGCCAGCCTAAGGGGCGAGTGGGGCGCTGCCCCACTCGCCAGCCTAAGGGGGCGAGTGGGGCGCTGCCCCACTCGCCAGCCTAAAGAGGCGAGTGGGGTGCTGCCCCACTCGCCCGCCTAAGAGGCGAGTGGGGTGCTGCCCCACTCGCCCGCCTAAGAGGCGAGTGGGGTGCTGCCCCACTCGCCCGCCTAAGAGGCGAGTGAGGTGCTGCCCCACTCGCCCGCCCCTGGGGCGAGTGGAGTGCCTTCCACTCGCGGCCAAGCTTGCGAGTGGATCGGCGTCCACTGGCACAGGCAAGGTGGTCTTGGTTTAGGTCGTCCCCTCTCATTTGGGGTATTTTTGCTATCCGCAGTCCGATTTTTGCTATTCGCAGTCCATTTTTGGGAAAGTCTATAAATAGACCTCCATGGGCACCTTGGGAAGGGTTGGTTCCTACCCCCTCTCTCGCGCGTGAGCAAGCACTACCCCTCCCCTCCCCTTGACGTTGAAGGTGGTCGGTGAGGTGTTCCTTAGTGCCCTCCAAGGTGCCCAGGCTCAGCATTGGCTTGGGAGGGGAAGCGCTCTAAGATCTTCCGGGTATGTGGTGGGACCTCCTCGCTGAAGCTTAAGGGGTTCATTTCTAGATTCAAGTCTTCTTCAAGGGCAAGTTCTCCTAGTTCCTAGCAACCGGTCAAGGGTCTGGGCTTAGGTCAAGTAAGGGTTAGTCGCAACCTCCTTTCGAACGCTGAAACCGGGAAACTGGTTTCAACATTGCTGAACCATATTACACCGGCCAATGTAGAATCTTCAGATCTAATTGTAATGCCATGCCACCTGGAGAGCCATTGGGCATTGTTAGTTTGCCACCTCAAGGAGAAGCATTGGGAGTTTTATGATTCGCTTAGCAGCAGCACCCATCGTGCCGACATTCCTGCATTAGTATGATACATATACACCACAGAGCTATGATAGATGATATTCTGTTATTAATGACAATTAATGTTTTATGCAGGTAAGAATTTTATATGAGGACGCATGTGAAGCTTTGCCGGCAGATATTACCACCTGGCGTATCAACGAAGTTGCTGATCTGCCAATGCAGGAGAACGGGCATGATTGTGGCGTGTTTGTACTTAAATATATGGAGGCGGTGTTATCGCACAAGGAGATCGCATGGATTGACAACAAGAAGTGGCAGTCAGATATGCCGCGGTTCCGGGCCGAAATTGCTGCAGACATTTTCCGAACATTTTCTACTTTAATGCTTTAATAGATACAGTGGCTGTAATCTGGATCAAGTTTCAGTTTGGCTGACTATATGGTTTTTTGTGGCTGTATAACACATATTACACCTTGCTGTATAACACATTTTTATGGCTTTTTTGTGGCATTTTGTCAGATTTTAACAAGTAAGATCACTGCAACATAATGTGTTGCATCTTAAATGAACATTAAAACTAATTATCCCATAAAAATCAAGAGTTCATTACAGCTAATTATCCCATAATACTCTAGAGTTCATTACAACTAATTAGGGCATGAATATATACGTCAGGAATACTTGAAAAATTGAAAGACAAATCGAAGTCGAAGTCATCATTTATATCAAAATCTGTAGTGGTGGGCAGTTGGGATGGCTGATGGTCCTGAGCTGAAGTACTGATGAATTCATACACCTTTGTTTTGGAGGAACTTTCGTCAACCGCTACTGTTTTTTTCTTCGCATCAACTCTCTTTTCTGTGCATCAAAATAATATTAGATTTAGATTGACCATCCCAAAGCAATAATAATCCAATAGTAGATGTAATCAAAAAGACATTAAAATAACCGTACTGTTTTTTTTTGAGGAACTTTCGTCAACCGCTACTGTTTTTTTTGGTGTTTTCCCAATGGCCTTTTATTCGTGCGTTCGAAACACCTTTTGGCCTTTTAGACGGCGGATCCCTTACCAATGATTCATTTTCGACTTCCTTCTGGACATTTCCAATGACCAATTTTTTAGTCTTCTGGGTCAAATCATTCATGACACTCATAACGAGTTCCTTTGCCGGTATGCAGCTCTGAATTTGGAGGGATAGATCATAAGTAAACCTCATTAAATGGTTCCTGAAAACGCATATGATTCGGCTTGGGCCATGGAAGGGGAGTTTGGTAGGTAAATATCATTCTTAGCATCCAAACTGAACCTTTTTAGCAAATATTTATGCGGAACCTGCTTTGTATTTCTAAAATTAAATATCCGCAAAACATGTTTGCATAGAATACCTTTAGTTTCAAAATTCCGACAAGAGCATTCCACTTCGTTGCTACTTGGAATTAAGTTTACAAACCATCTTTTACTGTTGTCATATCCAACACTTTGGCTTGTCACATATAAAATATTGTCGTCATCGTACCTTGTTTCCTCCACTATAGTTACGCTAATAGCCCCCTCCATGAAAGACTTCTCAAAAATAGAAAACATTTTCCTAGTGTACACCTTCGAAACCTGTTTAAGTAAGACACACCCTTGAAACATTAAACAAACGGTACCCTGTCTGCATTTAAAATTTTCGTCATTTTCGGCTCTCCGCCATGTTGCAATCAATTTCTCCAGCCCGATAAAACATTCAACAAGAGAGCTGGTTGCCTTCGAAGAACCGTGCAATCTATTATTTGCAGATTCGCTTCGTTGAGTTGACAAAATGCCTAGATCCAACACATCTTTATTGTAGGCTGTAGACCATTTCCTTCTAGCTGCATATAAGTCCCCCAGCCATCTATTCTCATACAAGTTACCTTTGGACATCATCTCATTCCAATAGCTCTCAAACTCGAACTCACTATCGCACTTGCTCATGCATTGGTAGAATAAACCCCGAACATTTTTGTCATGATTGAAACAATGGACCTTTGAGGGTGCTTTCTTCGAGATGTGCCACTGGCACAATCAGTGCCGATTGCCAGAGAAAACCCGCTCAATAGCAACAGCCATCGCCTGATCTTGGTCAGTAAAAATAGTTTTGGGTTTTTTACCACCAACAAATTTCAGAAAGGTGTCAAAAACCCAACAAAAGGAATCAATGGTTTCATCTGCAACGAAAGCGCAACCAATGCAAATATTTTGCCAGTGATTGTTAACAACAATGAACGGTGCACATGTCAGATTATACTTATTTAATCTATACGTTGTATCAAAAATAATGACGTCACCATAACAGTCGTAATCTATTTTGCTGTGACCATCCATCCAAAAAAATTAGTTAACCTGTTATGTTCATTTGTCCGTACATCATACGAGAATATGTTATCCTGTAGTTGTTTCTCCTTTAGCAACTTTAGTAAGCTTTGCGAGTCACCACTTTCAATTAAAGCTCTTTTCCCCCGATGAACATAATTATAGGCATCAACCTTAGTAAATCCGATATTTTCAACACCTCCGACTTCATCGGATAGAAAATTGTAGGCATCCACTGTTCTGATACCGACACCTGTCATATTTTTTAAAAAATTACCTTGCATATCTGATATTTTGCGATGTGACCTCAATAAATTCTGATCTTTCTCCAATGCAAGGGGGTGATTATGCTCCTCCACGAATTTTACAACTGTCAAGTTCTTACCATCTGTATCAGCTTTGAAATGTATGCATGCAAGACAACCAGTTCAGGTATCTAATTTGCGATACTTTCTAGGTGAGGGTTTTGTTTGCTTCTTTCCGACTTTTGAACAACCATATTCACGGGCTTTAATAATTCTTGTGTGTGTCCAATATAGCACATGTTGTCTACGAACACTAAATCCTGTTCGATGAGCATACTCACAGTACATAACATACGCCTCTTCTTCAGAGTTCATAATATGGAAAGCAATTTGCTCTTCCTTCGCCTGGATGAAACAGGAAATTTGCAAAATACAGCTTTACTAAAGCTTAGAAATACTGTTGAATGAATGATACAGTTGTGGTTACTTATAAAAATACAGTTGAATGAAAATACAGTTGCACTTAACCCAACAAATACAGTTGAGTGAAGAATGGTAGGCTAAGCATAGAAGAATGCAAGAATGAAAAGCTTACATGACTATCACTGCATTTCTCCATATCAACCATGTCGATCTCAACTTCATTACTCCCCTTCTCCAATGACATCTCGTAAACAAGCCTATGAAGAAACGAGGGGAGAACAAACATGAACCCTAAAAACCCTAAACAAACATGAAATGTTTACCTCGGCAGAAAGGGGGCTGCGATCCTAGAAACATAACCAAGTACAAACCCTAGAAGAAGGTTACTTACCTCTGTTCAGTGAGTAAACTTGGTCCGCCCTTCGTCGACGGAGAAGATGGCGCTGCTTCCCGGCGGGCCGACTGCTAGCCACCCTCCCTCGTGCGGTGATTTCGCCAGAGGAGTCGGAGAAGAGTCGAGGAGAAAGGGAATGGTTCTCGCGGGAAGGGAAGGGGGAAAGAAAGAGGTGGGCCCGGTTTAAATGACGGTATTTATTTGCGCAGCTACAGCAAGCAGCGATACTCTCATAAAAAAATTTCTCCTATGACTTAACGCTGTCATGCCATCTGGGGGTGCAACTCGGATCGGTTCCACCCAAAATCAAGAACCGATCCATATAGGTTCAGTTTCAAACTTTAGGAACTGGAACCGACCCATGGTCCTAAAGCATAGAACCAAATCTGAACTGTTTGCTTCGGTTCAGTTCCGGTTCGGTTCTCGGTTCTACCTATGTCTCAAAATAATTACAAAAATTGCTCTTCAAACTCATGATTCTTTGTAATACATTATCAATGTCTCAAAATAATTGAATAAGGACTCTTTATAATATTGAAGTCATAGAAGTATACAAGTACAACAACTATTTTCTTTAGCAATACGACTATATTCTCAATCATTTTCACGTATTAAGTACTAGGACTATAATTGTTGTCTCAAAATATTTTCTTTAGCATTGATAGTTGGTTCTCGGTGTACAACCCTCATATTTCTCGAATCGGTGTGACCCGACCCGGACGAAGCCTGGGTAGCGAGCGAGCAAAATCCTAAACCGCGAAAGAGGCCACGGAAGGAGTGGGAGAATTTCTCCCACTCATCCGGGCGAGTGGGAGCAGCCCTCCCACTCGCTCGACTCGCCGAGCGTGTAACACCCTGCCAGTACAAAAAGTATAACAGCAGGTCCGGCCGGGACCCCACGCCATACAAACCACACTAGCTAGGAGTTAAAAGGTGATAACCAGAAAAGTAACAACTAACGAGAGTACAAAACGTAAGCGGAAGCATTACTTAAACCATTCAAATAGACATGTCCACTATCATAGGAATGAATCCAGAAATAAGAGTTACGGCCTTAGGGCCTTACATCAAATCAATGTACAAAACTCTAAAAAAGCATACATCGGCACGCAGGCCGGCAATACATGAGAAAACAGGAAAAAGGCTGGCCTTCGAGGGCCAACTCAGCAAAAGGACAGCAAGAGGACCAACGCCCGCTATTTCCCGCTAGGCTCACCTGCACCTGCATAAGAACATTCCACCAAGCGGTGGTAAACAAGGCAACGGTCAGCACAGCTGACCAAATTATAACGACCCCACCCCTTTCCCGGGGTGGCGGAGATTCTACCCTGCAAGCAAGCCATACTAGCACAAGTACTAATCTAAAGAGAGTGCAACTACACAAGGTGAGGTTTCAAGCACAATCAATCTTCTAGGTTGAGCATCAAAAAGAAGGGAACCTAGGTATGCACGTGATGTTGGTTGGGTTCACCCGAAGGTTTCCCACAACCGCCTAAGCAAATCGCATGAGGCTAAACATAACATCAAATTCACAACACTCCACCCTAAGGGTCACAACCTTAGGTGGGAAACAAGAGCTTTTGGTCGGTCTAGGTATGACACCTTCCCCGACCTCTCCCATGATCACACGGCTTTCATGAGGAAGGGACCTCTCGCCGATCTGCATGGAAACGGGTTCGGTTCAGCTTTGCCCGTGCTCTAATCGTCGCGATCTATCGCACGACGCGGGTACGGCTTCACCTCGGCCCGTAAGGGTTTAGCACTTTCAAGTGCTACACAAAAATATACGCTACGCACCTAACCCCTTCACAAGGATCTAGGCTTCGCGAATTCTCAACAAGGGAGGTACATACGCTCCGCATCAATAACGTGGTGAAGGTTTGCCTTCATCCAAAACTCAAAGCATGGGGCTTTCGTAGGGATCTTCACAAGACGCCTACACTTAACTCCCGCAATACTATAGGTGAGTTCACGGAGTCATTCTCCGGCACGCATTCTAGGTCTAACCTAAATGCAACGTCGCAAATCAAGCATCACCGATTCGGGCTCACGGCCACGAATAGGCTTCACACAAAATGCCTAAATCCGCACGACTACCGGATTTTCTACATGCAATATGCCGGGGACGGACACAATCTACCCGGAGTCCCGAAGGACTTGAGGAAGTCCTACACTTCACTCATTTGGTGAAAGAGATACCTCATGCAAGCAAAGAAAGGGGAATAAATGGACAAATACAAGTCCAAAGTTCGGGAGGAAGAATCGTTACCCTAGACGTGTTCCTCTTCGCCATGGATCCGAGATTCTACGCGGAGGGAAAGAACCGCACCGGGCTGCACTCTCCGGATCTGGAAACGGCTCGCGAAACGGAGCTCCGGAGCTCCGTCAATGGCGAAATCTCCCCTTCTTCTTCCTTGCCCCCTTCTTCTTCCTCTAGCCTAGGAGAGAGAAACACTATGAAATAATGAGGGTTTAATCCCTCTCCAAAGCCCTAAGACCCCCCAGCATTAAATCCCAGCCGTTGGATCGACTTCCAAGAGATTTGATCGGTCGGATCTTCTTCTCCGCTCAAAATCGCGGAACAGAATAAACAGGGCGCACGATCACAGGCGCACGGTCAGTGGTCGTGCGCGACGAGGGCAATGGTCGTGCGCACTATCCGGGACAGAACTCTGAATTCTTGCGAATAAGCGCACGATCGCTGGCGCACGATCACTGGTCGTGCGCGAAGAGGGAAATGGTCGTGCGCACTGTCCGAGACAGAACTCGATTCTCTTCTGAATTAACGCACGATCGCTGGCACACGATCACTGGTCGTGCGCGATGAGGCCACTGATCGTGCGCTAAGAGCAGACAGGGAAAAATTCTAGCCTGCTTCACGTGCCGCACTACCACTCCGCCTACTTCGCGGAACTACCAGACTTGGGGTGTTACAACTCCACCCTCCTTAAAAGAATTTCGTCCCGAAATCCAGGAAACAGTAATAGCATAAATTACAGTTATACTTTACCTGAGGGAAATAGCTCGGGATACTCCGCAAGCATCGTTTGCTCTCTCTCCCAAGAGAGCTCCTCTCGGCCGCAGTTATCCCACCGGACTTTTACCATCCGAATGGACTTGTTCCGCAGCTGCTTTACTTCGGTATCTTCGATGCGTAAAGGCTTGACTTTCGTCGACAACCCACTATCGACCGGAACTTTGCCGACCGCAACGATATGAGTAGGCTCTTGCACTGCCTTCCTCAACACTGAAATGTGGAACACGTCGTGCAGACCGCTCAGCTCTGCAGATAGTGCAAGCCGATAAGCCGCATCACCAACACGCTCCACGATCTCGAACGGTCCTAAGTACCTCGGACTGAGCTTTTTCAAGCGTCGAATCCTTGATACCCCTTTGAACGGTTTGATCTTCAAGTAAACCCGGTCACCGACGGCAAACTCTAAGTTCCTATGCTTGGCGTTGAAATACTTTGTTTGCCTATCCTGGGCAACCAATAGCCTTTCGCGTATAGCCCGGATCGTCGAAGTTGCTTCTTCAACATCCTTTCGCTTCAATAGCTTAGTATCGCCCGTTTCCGCCCAAGACAACGGCGTACGACACTTCTTACCATAGAGGGCCTCGAAAGGAGCCATCTTTATGCTGGCTTGGTAGCTATTATTGTAGGCGAATTCGATCATATAGAGGTGATCCTCCCACCTCTTTCCAAAGTCTAGAGCGCACATTCGGAGCATATCCTCCATAGTCCTGTTGGTTCTCTCGGTCTGTCCGTCCGTTTGCGGGTGGAAGGCCGTGCTGAACTTCAATTTTGTGCCCAACAGTTCATGGATAAGCCTCCAATCTTTCGATGTGAAACGCCCGTCACGATCGCTGACGATGCTACGAGGGACACCGTGCAGTCTCACGATACTATCCACATAGAGCTTTGCTAGCTTCTCTACGGAATCATCCTTCCGGTTCGGAATGAAGTGTGATACCTTTGTCAAACGGTCCACGATCACCCATATGGCGTCGTTTCCATGTTGCGATCTCGGCAATCCGTGCACGAAATCCATCGAAATATCATCAAACTTCCATTCCGGAATCGGCAAGGACTTCAGAAACCCACCGGGACGTTGACATTCCGCTTTCACCAACGCGCAAGTATGACACTTGGCTACGTAAAGGGCAATGTCTTTCTTCATGCCCGGCCACCAGAACAGTTTCTTCATATCCATAAACATTTTAGTGCTCCCCGGGTGGATCGAGTACTTGGTATGATGAGCCTCGTACATCAATTCCGCCCGTAGAGTACCAACGTTTGGGATGCATAACCTTTCCTGCTTCCACATAAGGTCGTCTTCGAAGGAGAAATCAGCGTTTAACCCTTCAACGGTTTCCGCTTTGTATCGTTTCAAGCTCTCGTCCAACTCCAATGCTTGTCGAACTCGGTCGGCAAGGTCATAGTGAACTTCCGTCCAGTTCAAGCATGCTGAAGTAGACGTTCTCCTATCAATGCATATGATCTCCATTTCTTCTAGCTCACGGATTAGACGCTCATCGTGCATCAAAATCCAATTTGCTTGTGCGGGAGCCCGACGACTCAACGCGTCTGCAACTACGTTTCCTTTACCGGGAGTATACTTGATATCGAAGGTGTAGTCCCCAAGGAACTCCATCCACCTCCTTTGGCGCATGTTCAACTCCCTTTGGTCTAGTAAGTACTTGAGGCTCTTATGGTCGGTAAAGATATCGATCTTCACGCCATATAGATAGTGTCTCCAAAGTTTGAGGGCAAAAACCACGGCCGCTAGCTCCAAATCATGGACCGGGTAATTCCTCTCGTGAACCTTCAGTTGCCGGGAGCCGTAGGCAATTACCTTCCCGAACTGCACTAGGACACAACCCAAACCACTTCCTGAGGCGTCGCTATATATTTCGTAGCCTTCCGTACCCTGTGGCGAGCATAGAATGGGCGCCGTGGTCAGACGGCTCTTTAGCTCTTCAAAAGCTCGTGCGCACTCGGGCGACCAAACGAACTTATGATCCTTCCTAGTCAGTTTTGTGAGAGGAAGTGCGATCCTCGAGAAGTTTTCCACAAAGCGCCTATAATAGCCGGCAAGTCCTAAGAAACTTCGGACTTCCGCTACGTTTTTCAACAAAGGCCACGCTTGGATCGCTTCTATCTTTGACGGATCAACTGCAATTCCTTCGCCACTAACAACATGACCAAGGAATGCCACTGACGGTAGCCAAAACTCGCACTTGGAGAACTTGGCATATAGCTGACTCCTCCTCAAGGTGCTCAGGACTGCGTGCAGATGCCCTACATGCTCCTCTTCCGACTGAGAGTATACCAAAATGTCGTCGATGAAGACGATCACAAATTGATCTAAATACTCTCGGAATGTCCTATTCATCAAGTCCATGAATACCGACGGTGCGTTGGATAGACCGAACGGCATTACCGTGAACTCAAAGTGCCCAAAGCGGGTACTGAACGCTGTCTTTGGGATGTCGCATTCCCTTATTCGCAGTTGATAGTAGCCGGACCTTAGGTCTAGCTTGGAGTAAACCGTCGACCCCATCAGTTGGTCGAATAGATCATCGATTCTAGGAATCGGATATCGGTTTTTCTCGGTCAACTTGTTTAGCTCTCTATAATCGATACATAGACGCAAGCTCCCATCCTTCTTTTTCACAAAGAGGACCGGTGCACTCCAAGGCGAAGAACTTGGACGTACGTAGCCTTGCTCTAGCAGCTCTTGCAATTGGACCTTCAACTCTGCCAATTCCTTTGGCGCTATTCTGTATGGTGAGCGGGCCACAGGTTTGGCACCTGGCACCAACTCGATACAGAAATCAATCTCCCGATGAGGCGGAGCCCCAGGGAGTTCGTTAGGAAACACGTCGGCGTATTCCGCTACAACTGGGACATCACACAACCTGGGCTTTGGCTCCGAAGCCTCCAACAAGGTGAAGAACAACTCGGCGCCTTTTCTCACCGCCTTAACCACCTGGAGAGCAGACATCAGCGTCTTGCTCGCTCCTCGCATACCGGCGAATGTGGTTTCATCGTCGGTGTTCGTTCCCAGAGTGATCTCCTTTGTATTGCAATCTATGCATGCTCGCTGCTCCGAGAGCCAGTCCATGCCGAAGATCACATCGAATTCAGCTAACGGTAGTAACGACGCTTCCAAGTCGAAATCTTGACTTCCGATCCGCACCTTCACACGGCTCTTCCTATCCGCACTCATTCGAGATCCATTGGGTAGCACTACTTCCAATCTATCCTCTACAAAGGTAGACGGCACTCCGATTCGCACCACGAAGTCCTCAGACAGAAAAGAGTGCGATGCACCCGTATCGAATAGAGCTCTCGCCGGATAGTTGAAAATTAGGACGAAACCTAATTGTACACAAATAACACATACAGTCGTACAACAGTAAGAATCATATACATAGCTGTAAAAGCTAACTTCTAATTCGTACCTGTGACGACATCGGTTTGTCGTATGGCTTCTTGTTGGCCAAGCGAATAGACTCTCGGCTGAGTCGGAATGTGTTGGGAGGCCGAAGACTCTGCCGCTTTGCCCTTTTCCGCAGCCCGAGCATAATCCACCGCTCGATTTGCCGCCTTTGGGGGACCACTTCGACACACCGCAGCTTTGTGTCCCACCTTCCCGCAGGTGAAACACGTAATAGGAGTCCGCGCGGTCGTGGCTCCCGAAACGTTCGAAGAAGCTGGTTCCACCTGCTTGAACTTCCGCTTGTTCCTTCTGAAGTCCGGCTTGGACTGAGAGGCCGGCGCATGAAACTCGGGTTTCTTTACAACACTCTTTGCTTGTACCCTCTTCATGTCCAACTCCAAAGATCTGGCGGTTTGCACCATCACTTGGAAGCCAAACGTCATAGGGCCTGCAAGGAGCAGCCTCAACTCGTCCCGAAGCCCTTCATAGAATTTATTCGTCTTCGTCTCCTCATCCTCCACCAATGCCCCCGCATAGCGACTCAGTCTGGTAAACTCATGTAAGTAATCGTCAACGGAGCGATCACCTTGAGTTAACCTCAGGAACTGGTTTTGTAACGCAATGCGTTGGGCAGAGGGGATAAACCGCTGGAGGAACGACTTTGAAAACTCAGCCATTGTTATTTCAGTAATGTCTCTATCGCCGAACTTGTGCAGTTCCTGCTCTTCCCACCACAGCACAGCCTCTCCGTCAAGAAGGAAAGTGGCTAAGGTGACCATCATGGCTTCGTCCGTCGCCGTCGCCCTCAGAGTTCTTCTAACTCTTGACAACCAGTCTTCTGCCTCCGTTGGGGACTCAGATCCCGAGAAGGTAGGAGGATTAAAGCTCAAGAAGTGCTTTAATTGTTGGTCACGCGCTCGCCCCGCAACTACTTGCGCAACTTGACGCTCCACCCTCGGTGCTAACGCCGGTTCCACTGCAGCTACTGGCACAGGGGCATCAACCCTTGGTGCTACCGCAGGTTCCACTGCAGGTTCAACTACCGGGGCTGCATCAGTAGTAGGCGTAGCAGGCTGTGCAAGCCTTTGCGGTTGAGCATTGATCATCGCGAAGACTGCTTCTGCGACCATTCTGATCAACTCAGCTGAAGGAGTGGTCGCTGGCACCTCAGCCGACCCACTACTTTCAGCGGTGTTACGGGGTTGAGACCGCCCCGCAGCACTTCTAGTCACCTATAATCATGCAAGGCACAATTTAGTGACCCTAAACATATCAAACATCAATCATGGAACGCTCAGGTTCCGCAAACAAGTATGTTTTTTCATTCCTAAGTGGACATTCTTATTAGTTTTTGTCGTTTTAGGTGAATGCACAGCCCGTGCGCACCACCCCTTAAAAGGAATTCGTCCCGAATTCGCTAAACTACGGATCGACGCCTTAAGTCCGATACCAAATTGTAACACCCTGCCAGTACAAAAAGTATAACAGCAGGTCCGGCCGGGACCCCACGCCATACAAACCACACTAGCTAGGAGTTAAAAGGTGATAACCAGAAAAGTAACAACTAACGAGAGTACAAAACGTAAGCGGAAGCATTACTTAAACCATTCAAATAGACATGTCCACTATCATAGGAATGAATCCAGAAATAAGAGTTACGGCCTTAGGGCCTTACATCAAATCAATGTACAAAACTCTAAAAAAGCATACATCGGCACGCAGGCCGGCAATACATGAGAAAACAGGAAAAAGGCTGGCCTTCGAGGGCCAACTCAGCAAAAGGACAGCAAGAGGACCAACGCCCGCTATTTCCCGCTAGGCTCACCTGCACCTGCATAAGAACATTCCACCAAGCGGTGGTAAACAAGGCAACGGTCAGCACAGCTGACCAAATTATAACGACCCCACCCCTTTCCCGGGGTGGCGGAGATTCTACCCTGCAAGCAAGCCATACTAGCACAAGTACTAATCTAAAGAGAGTGCAACTACACAAGGTGAGGTTTCAAGCACAATCAATCTTCTAGGTTGAGCATCAAAAAGAAGGGAACCTAGGTATGCACGTGATGTTGGTTGGGTTCACCCGAAGGTTTCCCACAACCGCCTAAGCAAATCGCATGAGGCTAAACATAACATCAAATTCACAACACTCCACCCTAAGGGTCACAACCTTAGGTGGGAAACAAGAGCTTTTGGTCGGTCTAGGTATGACACCTTCCCCGACCTCTCCCATGATCACACGGCTTTCATGAGGAAGGGACCTCTCGCCGATCTGCATGGAAACGGGTTCGGTTCAGCTTTGCCCGTGCTCTAATCGTCGCGATCTATCGCACGACGCGGGTACGGCTTCACCTCGGCCCGTAAGGGTTTAGCACTTTCAAGTGCTACACAAAAATATACGCTACGCACCTAACCCCTTCACAAGGATCTAGGCTTCGCGAATTCTCAACAAGGGAGGTACATACGCTCCGCATCAATAACGTGGTGAAGGTTTGCCTTCATCCAAAACTCAAAGCATGGGGCTTTCGTAGGGATCTTCACAAGACGCCTACACTTAACTCCCGCAATACTATAGGTGAGTTCACGGAGTCATTCTCCGGCACGCATTCTAGGTCTAACCTAAATGCAACGTCGCAAATCAAGCATCACCGATTCGGGCTCACGGCCACGAATAGGCTTCACACAAAATGCCTAAATCCGCACGACTACCGGATTTTCTACATGCAATATGCCGGGGACGGACACAATCTACCCGGAGTCCCGAAGGACTTGAGGAAGTCCTACACTTCACTCATTTGGTGAAAGAGATACCTCATGCAAGCAAAGAAAGGGGAATAAATGGACAAATACAAGTCCAAAGTTCGGGAGGAAGAATCGTTACCCTAGACGTGTTCCTCTTCGCCATGGATCCGAGATTCTACGCGGAGGGAAAGAACCGCACCGGGCTGCACTCTCCGGATCTGGAAACGGCTCGCGAAACGGAGCTCCGGAGCTCCGTCAATGGCGAAATCTCCCCTTCTTCTTCCTTGCCCCCTTCTTCTTCCTCTAGCCTAGGAGAGAGAAACACTATGAAATAATGAGGGTTTAATCCCTCTCCAAAGCCCTAAGACCCCCCAGCATTAAATCCCAGCCGTTGGATCGACTTCCAAGAGATTTGATCGGTCGGATCTTCTTCTCCGCTCAAAATCGCGGAACAGAATAAACAGGGCGCACGATCACAGGCGCACGGTCAGTGGTCGTGCGCGACGAGGGCAATGGTCGTGCGCACTATCCGGGACAGAACTCTGAATTCTTGCGAATAAGCGCACGATCGCTGGCGCACGATCACTGGTCGTGCGCGAAGAGGGAAATGGTCGTGCGCACTGTCCGAGACAGAACTCGATTCTCTTCTGAATTAACGCACGATCGCTGGCACACGATCACTGGTCGTGCGCGATGAGGCCACTGATCGTGCGCTAAGAGCAGACAGGGAAAAATTCTAGCCTGCTTCACGTGCCGCACTACCACTCCGCCTACTTCGCGGAACTACCAGACTTGGGGTGTTACAGAGCGAGTGGGAGGGGCCTCCCACTCGCCGAGCGAGTGGGAGAGGCCTCCCACTCGCCTCCCCCTTTGGGCGAGTGGGAGGGATCCCCCCACTCGCCCGGTGTAGGTAGGGAGGTCAGTATGACCTCCCGCGAGGGGGGGGGGGGGATGGACACCTCGAGTCCCACTCGCCCCCCCCCCCCCCCCCCCCCCTCACGCGTGATCGATGGCGGTCGTGGTTGGACTGCGAATAGCATGATTTTTGCTATTCACAGTCCATTTTTGGGAAAGTCTATAAATAGACCCCCATGGGCACCTTGGGAAGGGTTGGTTCCTACCCCCTCTCTCGCGTGTGAGCAAGCACTATCCCTCCCCTCCCCCTTGACGTTGAAGGTGGTCGGTGAGGTGTTCCTTAGTGCCCTCCAAGGTGCCCAGGCTCAGCATTGGCTTGGGAGGGGAAGCGCTCTAAGATCTTCCGGGTATGTGGTGGGACCTCCGCGCTGCAGCTTAAGGGGTCCATTTGTGGACTCAAGTGTTCAATAAGTCCAAGTCTTTCAGTTCTTAGTGACCGGTCAAGGGTCTAGGCTTAGAACAAGTAAGGGTTCGTCGCAACCCCCTTTCGAACGCTGAAGCCGGGAAACTGGTTTCAACATTCTGGTGCGGTGAGCGTGGAAGCGACTAGTTCGGAAACCTCTGAGCCAAGTCCCATGGCTGGAAGCGACGAGTTGGGAGACCCGCCTCCGCCTTGCGAGTATGTGAAGAAGAGCGACTTCGACGAATTCAGCAAGAAGATCCTGGAGTTCATGCAGGCCATGTCCTCCGCTCGCGGCGAGTGCTCAACACCGCCTGCACCTAGGATCCCCTCACTCCCCCTAGTGGAAGTAAGAAGCAGTCAGCAAGGGAAGGAGCCAGCCTCGGAGGAGGGCTTGAGCCTCCAAGCACGGGTGCTTTTCAATAGTTCACCCCGCACCAGCTGCCCAGGCGGGGAGGCGATGGGAACACCTCCCCTCAACCAAGAAGAATGGAGGAGCCCTTTCTGCAAGCTGGTCATGTCAGCTCCCGTTCCGGATGGGTTCCGCGATCCCGCCATGTCCTACTACGAGGGGGATAGCGATCCACTCCAACATCTCCAGTGGTTCGAGGACATGACCTCAATCAGGCAAATGTCGGACGCCTTCATGTGCAGGCTTTTCGCCGTCTCATTCCAGGGAAAGGCGAGGGATTGGTTCCACTCGCTCCCGGCGGGAACAATCTTCCGTTTCGAAGATCTGCGCCGAAGTTTCTTGTTGAGGTTCTCTACCTCGAAGAAGAGGAGAAAGAGTATGGAAGCCTTGTTCGCAGTCAGGCAGAAGCCAGGGGAGTCGTTGGCTGACTACATGGATAGGTTCCAAGCGGAGGTCCTCCTTGTCGTCGAAGTGCCCGGACACACCCTGCAGCTGGCTTTCACCCTTGGGCTGCAGCCGGGGCTGTTCCGGATGAGTCTAACTCGGGACCCTCCGTTGTCTTTCGAGGAGTTAATGAAGCGTGCCGATCGCGAAACCGAGGTTGAAGCTACTAATCAGGAGTTCGTGGCTAGGTTAGCCGAGGTAGCAGAGGAGGAAAGGAAAGAGCGTGGAGGAAGAAAGAAGGAGGAAGTGAAGAGTCAAGGACAACAGGGACCTCCCGTTGGGTAGGAGCAAGGCTGGAAGTCGCAACCGACAGCCGCCCGACCAGCTTGGAGGTCACAGGTTGGTCCCCCTCAAGGCCAAGGAAGGGGCCACTTCCAGGGAGGAGGAGGCTATCAGGGGAGGCACGGGCGGTTCCACCCAGCAGGATGGCAACAGGGCCCGGGGCCGCTGCAAGTCCAACCCCTGCAAGCCATGGCCATCGGTCGGAAGAGAAGCGGAAGGAAGAGGGGACGTTGGGAGAAGCAGGGGGCGAGCTGGTGCTGCTATACTGTGACTTCCACCAGCAGGAGGGTCACGCGACCGCAGCTTGCCCCGAGTTCCTCGAGATGAGGGAAGAAGGAAGAGCCCCAGCAGGGGGGAAGCAGCTGTGCCTGGAAGGACCTCGGACAGTGGAAAAGGGGAAGAGCAAGGAGGAGGATGATCCATGCGAAGAAAGGGTCGATATAGGGGCCCTAGGAGGGATCGGGGTCATCCACGGGGGAGCAGGCAAAGAGGCCACCCGGAAGGGGAGCCTCCATGCCATATACCGTCGGAGCATTGCCTCGACCTCCCGGTCCCCACCTCCGAGCGAGAAGATTACCTTCTCCATCCAAGACCTGCCGGCCAATGAGGATCCTTTCTGCGACGCGCTAGTCATCAAGGCGGCGATCGAGAACTTCACCGTCTCCCGGATCTTAGTCGACAACGGGAGCTCGGTGAACGTGGTATTCAAGAAGGCCTTTGAAGGAATGAAGGTTGACGCCAAGCGAGTGCTAGCATCGGATGGGCCACTTTTCGGATTCTCCGGGGAGAGGAAGGAGGTGGAAGGGGGAGTCGAACTCCTCGTCACCCTGGGGGGAACTTCAAAGAATTGCCGGTTCGTCATTGTGGACGCGCCGAGCAGTTACAACGCCATCTTTGGGCGTCCCCTCATCAGTGCGTACAAATGCGTGTCGTCCTCCTACCATCAGTGCTTGAAGTACAACTCCGAAAAGCTCCAGGTGAGAGTCAGGGGGGATCCCCGGGAGGCGCGCCAGTGCTACGTTACTGCGGTCAACACAATCGGATGGATGCAAGCAGCCGAAGAAGTGGAAGAAGCAATGGCAGGGATGGCTAGGGAGCAAGCAGCAGAATGAGCCCAGAACGGGCGAGGTGTAAGGAAGTGCCCAGGGAGGGGCGAGATGTAACGGCGTGCCCAGATAGGGGCGAAGTGTAGTGAAGTGCCCGGATAGGGGCGAGATGTAAGGAGGGGCCCAGAAAAGGGCGAGGTGTAACAGGATGCCCAAAGGGGCGTAGCGTAAGTAAGCTGTAATAGGTATGAACGATGAATGGGAAAGGGGTTCTGGAAGAATATCCAGGTTCAAAATCCCTGACTAGAGACCCTCCGTCGGGTTAAGTCATGCCGGCGGAGGGGGGACGTATCAGGTCAACTTGTGGCTTGGTGATTATATTGGGAAGGCGTTGAGTTCCTCCGCACCCGGTTGAGCTAAGACTCCCAGGACATGGATGGGTACTTCCACCTCCAGTCAGATTGGGAAGGCGTTGAGTTCCTCCACACCCGGTTGAGCTAAGACTCCCAGGACGTGGATGGGTACTTCCACCTCCAGTCAGATTGGGAAGGCGTTGAGTTCCTCCGCACCCGGTTGAGCTAAGACTCCCAGGACATGGATGGGTACTTCCACCTCCAGTTAGATTGGAAAGGCGTTGAGTTCCTCCACACCCGGTTGAGCTAAGATTCCCAGGACGTGGATGGGTACTTCCACCTCCAGTCAGATTGGGAAGGCGTTGAGTTCCTCCACACCCGGTTGAGCTAAGACTCCCAGGACGTGGATGGGTACTTCCACCTCCAATCAGTAGGATCCCTGACTAAAATAGACCACTCCACAGACTCAGTCATATTAACAGATGAGAGACTCATCGGGCCAGTCAACGACTCGGTGACCGATTCGAGCAAAGGTATCAACTCCTCAAGTAGTAAAGAAAAAAAATAATAATAAGCTGAGACAATTCGTTTAAGATAACTACTGATTCATTGATAACATGTACTACACGAATTGTTACTTCACTTTTCTAGTACATGCAGGCTTGGGGGAAAAAGGCAAACACAAAAAATACATAGTTCTCAGGAAGAACGAGGGAAAAGAAGAAGTCACAGGCCGCCCTCACGACCATGGGGAGTAGCCGCTGCTAGGGGGCGAGTCGGATCGCCCAGGTGAAGGAAAAAGCTCGGGTAGGATGTCGCTGGCAGAGACCCCCCTCCAGCTGTCTCGAATAGCGTCCACGTCATGGAGGCGACTCACCAGGGCTCGGGCCGTTGACGCCATGATTTTCCCCCGAGCGCGCTCGACTTCAGCGGGTCGAGACGGGGATGGCCTCGCCGCTCTCAAAGGTGCACCTCCTTCTCCTCCCCCTTCTCTTAACTGCCTATGCGCTTCGGCAAGCTGAGCCCTCAGGTCCTGCACTTCCTGGTCCGACTCCTCACACCGTCTCCTGAGCGAGTCGGCGGTACCGGGTCCCTGCAGACCGGCAAGGCAAATAAGTTAGAACCTACGAATAATAAGAAATTAAAGGAAAAAAGGAAAATTCATTGAGGTGAGCGCGAACCAAGCCCCCGGATGACTCCTCCAGGAGTTTCTCAGCAGTGGCCAAGCGAGCCGCAAGGTCGGTAGCTTTCTCTTCTGCATCCAGCTTCGACGCGTCCGCCCGCACCGACCGTTGCGAGAGACTAAGACCTCGGCGGGCGGCCATGTGGGAAAGTTCGGTCGCGCGGAGCTGAGCCTGGGAGCTCGCATACGCGAGGTCACGCATGGAAATCTCCCGGTAAGATGCAGCGTCCTGCCGACCGTAGATGCCATAGGTAAAGCTATACGCCGCGCCATCCGCGATATCTCCCTCAATCCACGAAGGCCGCTGGGAGGTGAGGGAGACCCGGTTCATCGTCTCATCCCAGTAGACGATAGGTTCGCCTAGAGGGTCCGTGGCCTTTCCCCCCATCTCAAAGTTGGGATGATTGGCCAATGCGTTGGGGTCACTCGGTTGCCCCCTCTCCCTAGGCAGTGCCCTGGAATCCCTTCGGCAAACTGCCTTCCCCCGCCGCATCCTCGGCTCCTTCGGTGGGGAGGAGGGCGCTCCCTCCTCAACCACCCGCTCCTTATCCCTCCTCTGACCCGACCCAAGTATCTTCGGAGCCGAAGCCGAATCAGCCGCAACCTCCTCGTTGAGCCCCTGGGCGGAGGAGTAACCTCCTCCTGCGGAGGGAAGGCGTCGAGGAAGGGACCGAACACCTGCACAAGTTGGGACGAGTTGAGCGGCAATGAGAGGAAATGAGCCATAAGAAAGACAAGTTGTCGAGGTCCAAGTACCTGCCCCCGGTTCCACGTAGGTGAGTTGATTAATGTTCTTCCGGAGGTGATCAACCTCAAAGCTCGCGCCCTTGAGGAAGCGGTGCAGCTCGGCAGCCTCCCCACGTAGTGAGGGGGGTTTACAAACCTTCTCGGGCCTCTGTATGGGGGAGAAGGGGATGCCGCCCAGGTCACCCCGAACGAACACAAATGACTCGTTCCAGTGGTGGACCTTGTTGGAGGTCTCGTGCACCTCCATGTGTGTGCCGGTCAGAAAGCACACCCCGTCAGCGGTCGCTCGGAAGGTGAAGATCTTGCGGAACACGTTCAGGTCAAACATCACCTTCTCCTCCCGCAAGTATCATGCGTAGGCTGTTAACATCGAGATCGCATTTGTGTTAACCTGAGCCGGGACTACGCCAAAGTAGTCCAGGAACTCCTTCACCTCAGGCCACAAGGGCAGCCGTAGCCCAGCCTCGAAGTGAAGGAGAGGGAATGCAAGCCAGTTGTCGTAAAAGGAGTTGACGGTCTCACCCCCTGATGGGCATCTGCATTTCCACCCTTCGGGAAGGTAGGAAGTCCTAAAGGCGGAGAGCTCCTCCTTGGATACTCTCCCTACGGGGAAAGAACTCTCCGAGAAGTTGGCCGCATTTTGTTCCCGACCATTCCTCTTGACAGCTGAACGGTTGGATGCCATCGTGTAGGAGTGGAAGGAAAGAGTAGAGCCGGATCTGGGAAAAAGGCAAAGCAAGGGAGGAAATGAAGGTGAAGGTCCAAAGGGGGAAGGAGGGCGTATTTATAAGGGAGGGGTAAAAGGGGACGCGAGTGGATCATGGGATCCACTCGCCCAAGGGCATGAAGGGGGGATGGACCAGGTGGTCCACTCGCCCCGGGCGAGCGGACCGCAAGGCCCGCTCGCCCCGAGCATAGGCGAGTGGACCTTGAGGTCCACTCGCCCGGTGCGCGGGAGTAGACCTCATGGTCCACTCGCCCGGCAGAGGAGGGAGGGCCTCGCAGCCCTCTCCCCTGAGGTAGCGATGCGGACCGAAGGGTCTCTTCGCCTACGTCTCCCCCCTGACACACCACCCAACTGCTTCGCCCTCGGACCGTCCACCCGAGGTCCCTATCCCCCGCCTGTTACTCCACTGTCTCAGTGTTGCTGCGCTCACCCTGCATGAAAGTTAGCCAAATAATGACAGCTCAACTGAGATATAACTCGGCAGAGTTATTAAAACAAACATGACATAAACATGACGAAACAAATAGTCCGGCCGCGGAACAGACGAGCTGCTGCGACGTGTCGATCCTCATTATTACATAACAAATAGTACATCCCCAAAGGGGAGGGGTGGCTAACGCGCCGTCCACTTCCAGAAGCCCTGGTCCAGGGTGAAGGGGACCCCCCGCGCGTGGATTCAAAGCATGCCTTGGCAGAGGAGAGCTCTTCGGTCACGGTACGCACGGAGGCCTCCACCCGGCGAAAGTGATCCTCGAACGGTGTCGTCATGCCGCCAAATGCGAGCCGGACCTCCCCTCGTAGGAGATTGAGTTCAGCCTCCAGCCTCTCCACCCGACGCTCCAGCACGCCAACACGGGCGAGGGGGTCGGGTCCGGAAGATAGCCTCCCCTCCCGCAGCTCCTGGGTAAGAGTCTCTAAGCGGCTCAGACGGACGAAGACGTCGGGACGGTCCCCGACGGGCTCCGAGATTGCAGTAGGAGAGTGGGGTGGCGGCGAGACTTCCATTCGGCTCGACTGACCCGTCGAAGTCTTGCCCCCTCCAGCAGATGAGTCATCGTGAGCAGTCGAGAGGGCGGCAGGTTCCCGGACGAGAGAGATAGGACTCACCCGAGCGTCTGCACCCGTCCCCTCTACCACTCTTCGGATCCCTTCGAGATCATCCGCGAGAAGCTATGAACAATGAAAAAGCGCGTTGTCATGGACAGATATAACCACGAGTGTGAAGCAGGAAGGATGAGAGAACCAATACCATATCCATATCCAGTCCGCGGGCAAACTCGGTCACCCCATGAGAGGATGATGACGCAGCCTCCTTCACCAGCTCGGGGCGGGGCTTCTTCCGAGGCGATCGCACCGCATGGCGGGTGGGAGAAGGCGGAGGGCCATGGACCAGAGCTTTAAGCTCCGTCACGTCAGATGAACCCTTCCCAGCAAAGTCTTTGAAGCGAGCCCTGAAGTCTCGAGGTGGATCCATCTCGTTCGAAGAGGGAGGGGGGGAAGCACTCAGGAAGGGTGCTCTTCTCACCCTTCTCTTCGAGGGGTCTTATATAGCCATTAGGTGGAACCCTCCAAAGATTCCCTCCGGGTCCCACCAACTCGTTCAATAGGTGGGTTGGACTTTCTTTCCGAGCTTGAGTCAAGCCCGCAAAGAGCGGGGATTGTGTACAACCCTCATATTTCTCGAATCGGTGTGACCCGACCCGGACGAAGCCTGGGTAGCGAGCGAGCAAAATCCTAAACCGCGAAAGAGGCCACGGAAGGAGTGGGAGAATTTCTCCCACTCATCCGGGCGAGTGGGAGCAGCCCTCCCACTCGCCGAGCGAGTGGGAGGGGCCTCCCACTCGCCGGGCGAGTGGGAGCAGCCCTCCCACTCGCCGGGCGAGTGGGAGGGGCCTCCCACTCGCCGGGCGAGTGGGAGGGGCCTCCCACTCGCCGGGCGAGTGGGAGCAGCCCTCCCACTCGCTCGACTCGCCGAGCGAGTGGGAGGGGCCTCCCACTCGCTCGACTCGCCGAGCGAGTGGGAGGGGCCTCCCACTCGCTCGACTCGCCGAGCGAGTGGGAGGGGCCTCCCACTCGCTCGACTCGCCGAGCGAGTGGGAGGGGCCTCCCACTCGCCGAGCGAGTGGGAGAGGCCTCCCACTCGCCGCCCCCTTTGGGCGAGTGGGAGGGATCCCCCCACTCGCCCGGTGTAGGTAGGGAGGTCAGTATGACCTCCCGCGAGGGGGGGGGGGGGGGGATGGACACCTCGAGTCCCACTCGCCCCCCCCCCCCCCCCCCCCTCACGCGTGATCGATGGCGGTCGTGGTTGGACTGCGAATAGCAGGATTTTTGCTATTCGCAGTCCATTTTTGGGAAAGTCTATAAATAGACCCCCATGGGCACCTTGGGAAGGGTTGGTTCCTACCCTCTCTCTCGCGTGTGAGCAAGCACTATCCCTCCCCTGACCCCTCCCCCTTGACGTTGAAGGTGGTCGGTGAGGTGTTCCTTAGTGCCCTCCAAGGTGCCCAGGCTCAGCATTGGCTTGGGAGGGGAAGCGCTCTAAGATCTTCCGGATATGTGGTGGGACCTCCGCGCTGCAGCTTAAGGGGTCCATTTGTGGACTCAAGTGTTCAATAAGTCCAAGTCTTTCAGTTCTTAGTGACCGGTCAAGGGTCTAGGCTTAGAACAAGTAAGGGTTCGTCGCAACCCCCTTTCGAACGCTGAAGCCGGGAAACTGGTTTCAACACTCGGGTCAGTTCTGGGTACCCGACCCTTGGAACCAAGAACTGAACCGAATTGTCGGTTCTGGTATTATGAGAACCGAACCTGAACCGAACCTATTTGAAACCGACCCAAACCATTCAGTTCGGTTCAGTTCCGATCCGGTACTCGGTTTTTCGATTATTTTTGCACACCCCTAATACCATCCATATTTTGTTCACCCTCCATTCATTCCCATTCACACGACAGCCATCCGATTTCACGAACGAAAAAAAGAGAGAGAAAGACAGATAGATAGAGAGAAAGAGAGAGCGGGAGAGGGAGAGAGAGGGGGAGGGGTGCGCGCACACCCATCAAAGAGAGAGGGAGAGAAAGAGGAGAGAGGGGGGAGAGAGAAAGAGGAGAGAGAGGGAGAGAGAAAGAGAGGGTGGAGCGGGCCCGCTCAATTTTTATAAAACTAATTTTATTGTAGCGATCAGAGCAATGAGGGAGATAAAGAGAGAGAGGAAGAGAGAGTGTAGTGGGGCCGCTCAAATTTTATAAAATTTTTTAATGAAAGGGGAGAGAGCGTCGTCATGTCGAGGTGCTGTTGTGATCGGAGTAATGTTGTGTGGGACATGAGGGCCCCGTGCGCTCACTTGTGTGTGTGTATATATAATGAATTTTATATAAAACTTTTTTATACTTGGATAACCATTTTATTAAAAATATTTTATTTTAATTTATGGGGTTATTTACTGAAACCCCCCTCGAAATTTGCATAATTAGAGTTTGCACCCCTCTAACTTTCAAAATTTCAATTATCTCCAGTTTATATTTTATAACATTCATGCACAAAAACACATATTAGATTTACTTCAAGGAGGTACTTTTGTGCATGGATATTATGAAATATATACATTGAGGAGATGTTTTTGTCATTTCAAAAGTTAGAGTGGTGCAAATTGTAATTATGAAAATTTACAGAGGAGGTCAAGGGAAATAATCCTTCATTTATGTTATATATATTAGCTTATATTATTGATTCGTTTAGTTTATATTTATATAAACATTTTTAGTTTATACTCCGATGGGTTACTTGAAGAACTTCCTATTAATATTATGTTGAAAGAAACATAAGTAGAATCCATAAATCACATACGTGCCAATATAAATATTTGAGATAGTAAATATTTATTTTGAAAGAAGATTAAGAAAGTTTAATTTAATATTAACATTCAAGTAATTTCAATTAAATATTTATCATAGCAAGTTTTATTATATTTTAGAAAAATGCAACAAAAATGCCTGTCACTATTACTGCTCAATTGACAGTTTATATAGAAGCTTCCAAATTGTTTGGACTTTGGAGGTTAATTATTTTAAGAAAATTAAGAACTAATAAAACTGGATTAATGTAATTAGAGCACGCACTAAATAAATGTCTCCAATTTAAAAATTCCAGCTAAAGTCTCAGTCTATTAAATTTTTAAATGTGATCCGCGTGAAGCATCTGTTTAAATATTTAAGAAGTTCATAGAAACATAAATGCGAACGAAAGACTTTCTTATCACATATCAGCATTTTAGGACGACTGGCTGCTTAGCTAGCCGCTTGTGAGACGGCGATGGCGACGGTGGAGGATAACATACCAGAGACGGCGGTGGAGACGGCGGTGGATAACATACCAGAGACGGTGATGGCGAAGGTGAAAGACAACATACAGGAGACGGCGGCGATGGAGGAGTGGATGGACGAAGAGAACGATCAGGTCTCCGGAGAGCTCGAAGACGGCTCCGGGTTGGAGACAAAACGGCGCAGGCAGATCAAAGTAAATGAGGACATTCCGGCGGTGGTAGTTGAGGACGCCGCCGACGAGGATAAATCCGACGGAGAAGGCAATCGGAGCTACCTCGACGATTACGAAGGTAGCGTCACCTCTTCTCTTTTGTTCCCACCCCCTTTTTCTACCGCGGATTTGAGGTTTTGACTTTAGTCGATAAATGACGGCTTTGCCATTTCATTCCTGGGACCTTATACGGGCCCGCGATGTTCCCCGATTTCTTCTCCCCCGGAACTCTTTAGTTGACTAATAAAGTGGGAACACAATAAGGAATTAAGTACTGATATTTTTTTTAAATCTTTGAGATTGCCTTTTCTCCTCATTTTAGTGGCGATGACTGCAGATAGAAATCACCATCCAATTTCCTTTTATCAGTGTTCGTCTATTTGCATGATGTGTAATTAATATGGTGATCCCCATCTGTTAGGTTTTATTCAGCGAAGCTTGTAAACAACGATGGAGTATTTTAGGCCATTGGAAGATGATCTGTGCGAAAGATTTATTGTTTTTTCATTGGATTTTTGTGAGAGCCATTAGTTTTTACTCAAGAGTTCACTATTGCGGTCAAAAATGATTGACGTGTATCGAGTAAAATGATTCTCAATCCACCGGTAATTGCATTTTCACAATGCGCCCCCTCACTTACAATCAATTGTTTTAGGTTAATGTGTTAGTCGATCTAAATCCAGGCCTCGGGGCTCTCCGTTGACCCCTCGAGCATTACCGCTTCAAAAGCCTCAAATGCGTGAGTCGATCTAAGTCCAGGCCTCTGGGTTGGTCGTTGACCCTTCGAGCTTCGTCGCTTCAAAGGACTCGAATGCGTGAGTCGATCTAAGTTCAGGCTTCCGGGCTGGTCATTGACCCCTCGAGCACCGTCACTTCAGAAAGCCTCGTATGCGTGAGCTAAGTCCAGCCCTCCTGGTTGATCGTTGACCCCTCGAGCATCGTCGCTTCAAAAGCCTCGAATGCGTGAGTCGATCTAAGTCCAGTCCCCGGGCTGGCTGTTGACCCCTTGAGCATCGTCACTTCGAAAGCCTCGAATGCGTGAGTCGATCTAAGTCCAGGACTTCGGGCTGGTCGTTGACCCCTCGAGAGATAATCCCTCAAGTAAGAAACTGACTTCGTCCTATTAGCCTAAGCGCTCTCGCTCTCTTCGTCCTATGAGCCTAACCGCTCTCGCTCTCTTCGTCTTATGACCCTAAGCGCTATCGCTCCCTTCGTCTTATGAGCCTTGATGAACACTCGAGCTTCGACAAAAGTATTTAGAAAGATATGAGACGGATGCAAGTAGACAAATAAAAAATTATCTTTCTTTCGTCAACTTCAAAATGTACATCTGAATAAAAGAACAAAAGGAAGTCGCTCAAAAAGTTGACCTCGCCAAAACATCTCGCCTCGTCCAGGCGATCTGATCATTCGGCGTCGCCTGGCGACTTGGCCCTGAATTGGCGTGAGCGAGATGACGTGCTGCCTAAGGGCGAGGCCGAATCACGATGGGGAGAGGGCTCTCTTCTTGATCGGAGGAGGAGGTTTGCGCTTCGCGCGCGGGGTCTCAGCCTCGCCAATCTTCACCCCGACGGGGAGGGCGCAAAGACCTGCAATGAGCGAGGTGAAAAATGAGATTAGCGCTTCACGCCGCTGAAATAAAGGTGAGGTGGTTAGCCGTTACCATACCTATCTTTGGGTCGATGTAGACGTGCTCGTTGACACGTCGTCGCAGCTGGACGACGTCCATCTCTCTCTGATAGAGCGAAAGGTAGAGTGCCTTCGAGCTCTCAGGGATGCGAGGAGGCTTGTAATAGTCGTTGTCCCTCTGAACCGGCCGGAAGAATACTGAGCCAAAAGGACCTCACACGATCACGAACTTCTCGTGTCAGCGGTGGACCTTATTTTGCAGCTCCCAGATCTTCAAGGAGGCGCCGCTGGATTAGGCGATACCCTCATCAATAGCCTTCATGGAGAGGAGCTTCCGGAAGATAACGAAGTCGAAGACGACTCCGACCTCGCGCAGGAAGCAAATACGGGCCATTATGTCCGCGACCCCATTCAGGTTGATCTGGGCGGGGACGAGGCCGAAGTGGTTCAACATCAGCATAACCTTTGGCCAGATGGGGCGGCGAAGTCCCATATCGAAGTCAGCCAAAGGGATGATGAGCTCGTCCTCAAATAGAGAATTGAGGCGCTCGTCAGGCCTAGCTCGGCGAGCCGAGAAACCCTTCGAAAGAAAATTCTACCGGAATAAGGAGAGCTCATCTACTGTCGTCCTGCTATGCGGGAACTCGGCCGCGACGAAGTTTTTCGCACAATGGAGGCAACCCTCTGTCTCCTCGTCGCGTTTTCCTTTTGAAGGCAAGACCATTGTTGAAGAGGCGAATAAATTCAGAACTCGTACGCAGGGAAATTGGATGGCAAGCTCGACTGAAGAAATTGCGTGCGTAATGCGAACAGGCCCCCTATTTATAGGGGCCGGCCATCGTTGTCGCGAGGCCTTTGGCATGACGCGGTATTCCAGGACGAATACACGTTACGCATACCGAGGTCTCATTGAGTTCACAAGGTCGCACGATGACTGATAGAGCTAAACATCGGTCATTAGCGCGCCCTAGATTCAGGCGAGGAGCCCTATATTAAAAGAAGTCGGCAACAAAAAAATTCGAAGCTCACTTATAGGCGAGCTGGAAAGCGGCGCGTAGAAAGATTGTACACAACAACGCATTATTAAACACATAACAAAAGAAAGTTCGGCGAGGTCATTAAGTTACACCACATTCATAACAATACAAGGAGGAAAATTAGAGGCGAGATCTTCAGGCCTCGGGCAGGGATTGTTGAGTTCATTACGCGAGATGTGCATGGTCCTCCAGCCGACCTCGCAAGCTGTCCGCATCTCCTCCTGAGCTTTGCTAAGACCCTCAATGTGATGGTGGATGATCTTCTCTGTCCGCCTGATGTAGTCAGACATCCTCGCCACGTCGCCAGGAAGGCCTGTGCTCCTGGAAAGATGGTGGACTTCATTCTGCAGCTGGCGCACCTGATGCTCCACCTCGTCCATCCGAACTTCTAAGCTCTGGATGTCGAAGTATTTGCGCTTGGCGCTTTCCAGGCGAGGAGAGAACTCCTTGACAACGGACAGGCGAGCCTCCACCGCAATCAGATGGCGGTTGAACTCGCTCGCTGCCAACGCCTTCAGTCGCATTTCATGTGAGCTAAATAGGGTGAGGGCGCGAGCCCTAAACTCGCCGAAAGATTCGTCGGGATCCCCAAAAAACTCGTCGGCTGGCGAGACTGAGCGACGACGAGGCGAATCCATAGCTGACGTTGAATCTGCACATGTGTTTAAAAATTGATAAACAATCCTTTCAAAAGGAAGATCGCCTCGCCAAAGAGTATGGAACGCCAGAAGAATCTTACTGCGGCTATGTTTCGAGCTATCCCTCCCGCGTGAGGAGAATGCCGACGAGAGCTTTTCTCCTCATGCCTATACCAACGATCTCGAGAATGGGGGCGGCGGTGAACAACGCTGGACCCTCCACGATCCAAGTAAGGCGCCACCTCCAGACCCTTCTCGCGGGAGGTTGACTTGTTGGCGGACGCTCTGTGTGAAGTTGTGACGTTAAGAACTCGCAAAGGCATCGTGCGCGGTGCCACAACTGAACTCGGTGACGGTAGCCGAGGAGTTCTCGACGGGGGCAAAACGCGAGGTGTGGGCGGTAGGACCAGCTCAGGAGGAGTGCCAGCAGCCGTGGTCGCGACCACGAGGCTCGCGCAAGCACAGCGGGCTCGAGAGGCCCTTCTGATTGCCGCCTGGAGCTCGGCGTTAGCTCCTTGACCGCGTCATCAGTTGGAGGCGGGAGCAACTTCGCGGCCGGCGGGGGTAGTGGGAATGACCTCCTCGGCCGGTAGCGAGATATCAGTGTTCTCGCTGGGGATGCATGCTGAATACAACTCAGTTAGTCGAACTACGAGAAGAGCCTATGGAAAACAAAAGAATCTACCTACCAGGCGTGGCGTCGAGGTCGGTCCTCACCTCGCCTAGGAAGGCCCCGCCACTCCCTCCTCGCGGAGAAGGAATGTCGTAGTCGCCTAAAGTCTGGTCCTTGATGGACCCAAAATCTTCCTGGGCGAGTCGTCAGGAGAAATGGTTAGGCTCGACGCTAAGCTCAACCTTAACAGCAGAGGCGCGAGTTCAGACATACCTCGTCAATCCGCTCCGGGCGCGTGCTCGGGAGCGAATCGACAGTAGCATAGGAGGCTGCCTTCTTTGTGGGAGGTTCCTTCCCTTCCCCGAGGAGCTCGACATCACATAGTGCCAATTGTTGGGAAGCGCGGACCTCAACTCGCTTCCTTTTCAGAACTCGCTGCAGTCTCTCGCGCCGAAGAAATTCATGAGAATGAACATTCCCGAACAAGAGGCTGCTCACCAGCGAGGCCTCGGTAGCAGGATTTCGACGAGCCTTGCGAGAAGCCTCTCCCTTCATCTCGGCAGCTGGGGTAGTCGTCGTCTTGGCAGGCGAGGTCATTTCCTTCTCGATAGTCGTGAGTCAAAGAGTGAATTTTAGGAGTTCCACCCCCTATTTATAGGCAGGGAAGTGCCGACCCTCTCAACTCAGCAGGATCAAGTTTGCCGAATAAGGGTTGGATGATTCTTTCCGAGCTCTATGCGAGCCCACAAAGAGCGGAGATTGTGTACAACTCATATTCGTCGAGGCGGGCCCCGTCACAGTGGTGAGCCTCCGTACCTCCGAAGAGTGTCCGTTGACCTAAAGGGGTGAATCCATTAAGATCAAACAAGGAGGTCCAAGAACTTGCCTATGTTATCGGCGAGCTTGCCAAGCTAGAGCTCGCTTCTTCAACAAACATGCCATCCTACTCCTCGCAGAATCGGCGAGACGAACTCCTTCAAAGCTCACTGACGAGCCCGCCGCGCTCGAGCTTACCTCGCCAACGAGCTCTTCTCTCAGTCAGCTTTGGCTCGCAGACGAACTCCTCGCGAGCTTACCGACGAGCCCGCTGTGCTTGAGCTTACCTCGCCAGTGAGTTCTTTTCTGATCCGGCCACGACTCGCCAACGAGCTCATCAACAAGGACTCGACATAAGGCAACCTCACCAAAGATGACCCTAAACAGCTCGCCAGGTGCCAGGTACCCAGTATCTCAAAAGCCGGGGCAGCTATTCGCAGTCCATGTACCCCCCTTTGGATGGACCCCATGGAACATAAGAGAGAGAGAGAGAGAGACGTTGAACCCCCCAAGGTTCTCAAAAAGCCTCTCCGTACCTCTTTTGTGCTGAGCTCAGCTCTGGTTTAGGAGGGGAAATTCCTATATGCTTCTGTGCACGTGGTGAGACCTCCTCACTGCAGCTCGTGAGGTTTTGTTTACAGGTAATCAAGGGAAATCTCTTGCTCTTCACCTCCTTCTAGTTTAAGTTCTCCCGGATCGACCGTTAGACAAGTAGCCTTTGATCCCTCTCGGTCTGAACATTTGTGAATCAGAATTTTCTTGGTTCCAACTGTACGGAGCACAAACGGCCGGCCCAAAAAAATGAAAAATAGGGGCGCCAATGTTGAACTACCAAAACCAGCGCCCGAAGCTCACTGTCATAGGCTGAGGCCGCCGCTCGTCGGTCTGTAAAGGCCTTGCTGAAATAAGCGATGGGGCGACCCTCTTGCATGAGAACGACGCCCACGCCCTTCCCTGATGCATCACACTCTATGACAAAGGGCTTGGTGAAGTCGGGCATGCTGAGGACGGTGGCAGATACTAGGGCCTGCTGAAGGGTGTGTAATGCTTCCTTGTCCGTCGGGCTCCACTCGAACGGTGCCCCTTTCTTGAGGTCGGTAAGCGGTTGCGCAATCGCGCCGTAGTTGCAGATGAAGCGGCGGTAGTATCCAGTGTGACCCGAAAATCCCCGGAGCATTTTGAAATCCTTATTGGGGCAGTCATGTGTGGTGGAGTAGGGCCCTTTTCAGCGGAAACATAGATCTTTACTGCGGAGGTCTAAGTACTCTTGGTGAGAGATCTTGTGCACCGACACCTTGGGCCGGGAGGGCGGTGGCAAGGGCCTCGGTGGGGGGCATCCCAGGTCGGTTGGGGTCTCGGCTATAGGATGGCCCGGTGGAACGGAAGGCTTGGGCGGTTAATGATGACGTGGAGCGGACGATGTTATGACGGTTCGCTGGGGGGAACTAAAGGAGAAGGTGGCGAAGTCCTCCTCAACATAACGAGCTTTCTCCATAGCCCAAATGAGGGTGGTTGGGTCATGCACGCACATGCGTGCCCGGATATGCGGTCGCAGGCCGGCGAGGAAGGTGCCCAAGTAGTGGGCCGACGCCAGGCCGGGGACATGCGTGTCCACCTCGATCAACTCATCGTTGTAGGAGGCAACCAACTCCATTTGACGAACGTTGCTCAACCGCTCGAGGGGATTGCCGGCACGGCACGTATCGTAGAGGCGAATCAACTCGTCTTTGAGGCCCAACCAGGAGAGAGTAGGATTGGATTGACGGATCCACCGTTGACCGTGGGCCGCGTGCCCGTCGTGCATAGACACGTGCAAATCGCTAACCAGGGACGAGATCGCCCGTGCCCGTATCAGTGCAATCTTCCTCTTTGTGGACACACATCAAACACAATTCTTTATTTGGACATATGAGAATAATACTCTTTACATTGGGCTGCAGAGGTCTAGCTGATTTTGGTGTGATAAGCGTTGAGGTGGTAGATTCGATATAGGTGGGGGTACGAGTGAGGGTGGTGGAAGAGTGGGTACCTATGGCGGAGTTTCAAATTGATGGATGTGGGAGCTCGATGAGGAGACCTGTGAGATGTGAGGGGGGTATCAATATGGCGGTTTTGGAGGTTGTTAGCAGAGCGGCTTAATGGCCTTGAGGGCACATAACTCCCCTTTAACAAAATGGGCTTGCTCTATGAATCAAGAGGGAGTCTTAGGATTGAGAACGCAAAGACGTGCCTAGATGTGGGGTTGTAACCCAATGAGGAAATAACTGAAGTAGTGTATGGTTGAGAGGTCTAGGGCATGTGTGGCCACCTCGATGAAATCGTCGATGTAGGCGGTGACTGACTCTGCTTGGCGAACCATCCCAAGTTGCTTGTAGGCGTTACTCATGTGACTGCTATCATATCGTCGAATGAGCTCCTTTTTGACTAGTGTCTAATGTTTATGTCCAAAATTGGTTGGCTTGGGGCCCAACGTAGCCAATGGAGAGCATATCTCTCTATGGAGATGGTGAAAAGAGGGTCCTTTCGACTCACTCCGATGCTCTATAGTTCGAAAAATTGTTCAATACCATGAAATGTCAGGGCGACGATAGAGTGACGGTTGTACACCCATGATGGGATGGAGGAAGACAACTGGCCCGAAAAAATACTTAAGGGGGATGTCAATGGCGTCGACTCGGGAGTGGCTGACTATGTCTGAGGTGGAGCCTGACATCCTATGAGGAGATTGTGAATGCCATACACAACGGTCTGGAGGTTCGATAAGGTCATCTTGAATATATCCATATGTCCGGAGAGGGAGACAACCATGAGGTTAATGTTTTCTTCGTGAGCGGTCATTGAATGAGTGCCAGCCATGTAAGAAAAGTTTGAAAGGAGTATAGCCGACATAACTACTGCATACTGGATGCATCCTTGGGCGTGGACACAACAAGGAATGTCATCGATGTTGGTGTGGATAGTAAGAAAAGGCATCAGGGCATGGTTGGGAGACAAGCATTACTGACGACACTATAGAAGGAGTGTTACTGACAAACACAGGGAAATGCTCGTGGAGTCAATTGCAGAGGGTGAGCATGATGTACGGACCCTTCAATTTTGACTAGTGGGAAAGGGGATGGAGTTGTGCAGTTGTCGAAAACGGCATGCAGTGGATGCAGTTCAAACCCGTTGATTCGAGCTCTGACGAATGTTGCAATATATCAAAGAAAAAAGATCCAAACTTGCAAGGTATGCTCGCGCTAACGCTCTTGAAGGCTAGATCTCTCTTAGAACTTTTCCCTAAGAGAATGACCAGATATCCACAAACATGACCCAAAAAATGCAACACTAATACACGATAATAAGAGATACTATTGGGGTGTCGGGTCTGAATATTTTCTTGTCAAGGCGGGTGGTCCGAAAGCCTATATATACGTCGATGGTGCATATAAGTACCAATATGTCTGAAATTTTTGATTATGATAAGAGTGCTAGAGTTATTCCCTAGCTTTGACCATATCATTTCCATTTATATTAACCCCGAATAAAAAATAGTCTAGTGACCATCAGAATGCTGTCATATTAAAATTAGTCTCGTATTTTAACCTAGCACTTATCTAACATTCTTCCTATTTTACAAAGTTTTATTATACGTCCTGTGATGAACGTGATCCCATAGTATCCAAAGGTTTGTTTAGTGATTAAGTTCTTAGAAATTATCATAGAAATATTTCCTCATAAACTCTTTTTAAGGTTGCGTGGAATGAAACTTTCGATTATGAATTCCATAATTAAACTGAAATTACTTTTGGCATCTTCAATTTTTGATTCAAAATCCATGATTAACGCTCAAAATTTGGAACCTTAACTTTTCTATTATAAATTTTATTAGTATCTTTACTATGCGAACTTTAGGCTAAGATACTTCAGCTGTTGCATGCCTGCAGGTTCTAAAGACTTAAGTACTGACAGTTCTTCATCGAGATCAACAGAATCAGATTTTTTTGTTGCTGAGAAAGAACTAGGAAATGGGAATTCAGCACTCAAGGACATAATGGATGATCTTCAAATTGTTCCTGGGGCAGGTGTGAGACAGGATCTAAATCACATTAAAATGGGAAATGGACTAAATTCGTGCATTGCTTCTGCAGATAATGTTGAAGATGAAATAGTGGCAGCTAAGCCTGTAACTCAAAGTCATGCACATAATGGGATTGCCAAGGAGGTGAAGCTAGATGTTTCAGATCTAGATCTTGAAAGGGTATTAGAGGAGCAGGAAACTCATGATTTGTTTTGTCCTAATTGCTACTCATGCATTACAAAAAGAGTAATTTTGCGCAAAAGGAAAAGAAGAGTTCATGATTTTGAACATGAAGAACGCCCTGGGAAACTTCATGTTACGCCTAATATTGTATCCACTTCTGTTGAAAGTGTAGAAACCAGTTATGATAATGAGCCAGATGTATTCAGATGCTTGTCATGCTTTAGTTATTTCAGTCCAACAGGTATGGTATTCCACCTTTATCGTTCATTTGGATACCCACCTGATCACATTTTTTTAATATCATGAATTTTATTTGATTTCCTGCTAGTTAGAAGATTTAGTTTAATAGAAATAGTTCTGTTAATTTGGTTGAGTTCTACTTGTTTCAGTGCAATATGTTTTCTATTTGTTATTTAGTCATATATGAAGTAAATGGCCATTGTCATTTGACACTAGTTTGACATTTTGGTATTTGTTTAGGGTAGCTTTATCATTAATAAAGAATACTTTGTATAAAGAAGGTAATGTAGAGCGCAAAAATGCAAAAGAAACTATTTGGGAATGAAAAATTTGGTATTGTTGCGGATCAATTAACGCTTCTTGGATTCGGTAGATTAGGTTTGTCTTAGCTCAAGAGTTAATCGAACGACACGCACTCGAAGTAGAGTTGACAACGGAGATCTTGTGTGGAAAACCCCAACAGGAAAACAATTCACAAAGCCCGACCCATTGTGGAAAAATCCACCAGTGATGTAGTGATGTATTGAGTACAAGAAAACAACTTTCAGCGAGGGAGATAGACCACCACTCATTTGACGAAGGTTGCAGGGGCAATAATGTTGCGTCTTTCGTTGCTGTGCTTGCAAAGCGTGTTCTGGAGAGCGGAGCGCGTCTTGAAAAGCGGCGCACGGGGAGCATTCTAGAGAATGACCCACATGGGTGCATTCTAGAGAGCAACGCACATGAGTGCGTTTTGAAGTGCGGGGAGCTCACTTGAAAGCGCCACACACTGTGATGCAGGACAAGAATCCACCTGCTTGCCACCCTAGCGCACCAGAGGTCCCACACTGGAATCCACTAGTGGGGCTTTATTAGGGCCGCAGCCCATGCACCCCAACCCCATATATGACCCCACCACAGGGTTAGTAGGTTGTTGAGGTCGGGCGGGATCAAAATCCCGACCTCCTTGATAAAGATTTCTTAGGCGAACTCTCATCACCAAGCGCAGTTGGTGATTCGAGTTCGCTTAAGAACTCTTTATCAAGGAGTTCAGGGGTTCGATCCCGCCCGACCTCAACAACCTGCTGACTCTGTGGTGGTGCCAGAGATGGGGTTGGGGTGTATGGGCTGCGGCCCTAATAAATCCCCATTGGTGGATTCCAGTGTGGGACCCATGGTGCGCCAGCGTGGCAGGCAGGTGGATTCATGTCCTGCATCACACTGGCCCGTACTGGAGAGCGGCGCCTGGGACGCGTACCGGAGAGTGGCGCACCGGGGCGCGTATTGGAGAGCGGTGCGTGGGGTCTGTACTGGAGAACGACGCGTGGGGTCTGTACTGGAGAGTGGCCGCGGTGTCTGTATTGGAGAGCAGCGCTGTAACGACCCAATCCCCATAATATCAGAAGTATTACCTATTTTGGTTCATCCTGACTCATACAATACTAAACCACACGATTTTTTTTCCTTTTCCATATGTGACATACATGTATTCCCATGAGGTCACCCACCCTAGGACTACCCCCACCGGAGCACACTTTACTGTAAAGTTTCCAACACAGCGCCACCATTTACTCCCAAAAGGCACCTATGATATTTGAGTCTCTAAATTATTATTTAAGCCCGATAACTTTCACTGCAATTCCAATGTGAGATTTACGTCATTTATATATTTTCTGTCACCTAGAACTCTGCCATCCTAGAAGCCTACTAGGTGCTGTCTTTCGTGAACTTCTCTGCCCCAAAGACACTCTCCGCCCTCATTGAATTCAGAATATTATAGGCCCACCATCTTCCGCTTGGTTCGTTCCCGAACTACCCATCGTATTGCAAGTGGTCTGACTCTGATATCATTTATAATGACCTAACCTCCATAGTATCAGAAGTATTGCCCGCTTTGGTTCAACCCAATCCATACTAAGCGACTGCACAGTTTTATCTATTTCAACATGTGTGACCTCCTGGAAAGTACTCGTAATACACATTAATACTTTAAAGCTCTTTTGCGCTTGAGCAATATCACCAACTCGTATGTGCCATTATCATGTAGAGACTTCATCTCATCTTTCATGACCTCTATTCATTTATTTTAGTAGAAATAATACAACTTTTCTTATTATTTCTGGACGCTTTACAATGTTACATTGCTCCCCTATATATACACATCAGAGGGGAACCAAATACATGATCTGCGATGTGAGACTAAATTAAAAAGGAGGAGTCGGCTATACGCACACCAATTGGTGCTAAACGCACACCAATTACCAACACTCTCACTCAAGGTGGGTGAAAGATATCCACTAAGCCCATATTGTCACACAACCTCGATAAATCCAGAGAGTTAAGTCCTTTAGTTAGACAATCAGCCACTTGGTCTTTTGTAACCACATGTCCAAGCTTCAGTACCCCGCTATCCAACTTCTCCTTGATGAAGAATCTGTCGATTTCTATATGTTTAGTTCTGTCATGTTGGACGGGATTATTTGCAATGCTAATAGCTGACTTGCTGTCACACCACAATGTCATTTTTCCTCCTTGATCTGTCTTGAGTTCAACCAGTAGGGCTTTCAGCCATAACATTTCCCCCACACCTAAGGCCATGGCCCTGCACTCTGCCTCGGCTGTAGATCTTGCAACTATAGTCTGCTTCTTGCTTCTCCAGGAGACTAGATTGCCCCCTACAAACATGCAATATCCTGACGTGGACCTCCTGTCATCAATGAAACTAGCCCAGTCAGAATCACAATAGCCCTCGATGTTTAAATGCCCATTCTTCCGAAATATCAGCCCCTTTCCTGGTGCACTCTTCAAGTACCTAAGGATCTGATACATGGCATCCATGTGACCTTTCCTAGGATCATGCATATAATGGGCCACCACACTTACAGCGAAAGCTATGTCGGGACGTGTGTGGCTCAGATATATCAAGCGGCCTACCAACCTTTGGTACCTCTCTCTATCAATTGGCTCTCCTGCCTCAGCACTGAGCATGTTCTTTTGATCAATAGGAGCAACTACCGGCCTGCACCCCAACATTCCTGTCTCTTTGAGCAGATCTAGCACATACTTCCGTTGGGATAGAACGATCCCTTCTGCACCATGAGCTACCTCAATCCCCAGGAAGTATCTTAGTTGCCCCAAGTCCTTTACCTCAAATTCTTTGCCCAACTTCGTCTTCAGCTGATCAATTTCGCTCTCATTATCACCTGTAATGATCATGTCATCCACATACACAACGAGCATTGTAGTGTGAACTCTATGTTGTCTAAAGAACACTGTATGGTCAGCATTGGTTTGTTGATATCCCATGCTAACCATAGCTCTCCTAAACTTGTCAAACCAGGCTCGAGGAGAATGTTTTAGCCCATATAGAGACTTCTTGAGTCTGCACACCTTTCCTGCAGTTTGGTCCGTTCCAAAGCCCGGTGGTACCTCCATGTACACCTCTTCCAGTAAATCCCCATGAAGAAAAGCATTCTTCACGTCGAGCTGATGTAATTTCCATCCCTCATTTGCTGCCAAGGATATCAGTGTCCGTATTGTGCTTATCTTTGCAACGGGTGCAAAGGTCTCATCGTAATCAATGTCATAAGTCTGGCAGTATCCTTTTGCTACTAATCGAGCCTTGTAGCGCTCAACCAGACCCTCTGGGTTTTGTTTCACAGTGAAAACCCACTTGCACCCAACTGCCTTTTCCTGGTGGTAGCGACACGAGATCCCATGTTTTATTCTTTTCCAATGCCCCAAGTTCTTCTAGCATTGCAGCTTTCCACTGTGGATCTTCCTTAGCAACCTGCCAACACTTGGGAATAGAGACAATGTCCAAAGATGCAATGAATGCTCCATGTACAGGTGATATGTGAGAGTTGGAAACAAATTGGGCAATATCACGAGGAAACCCGTATCGATCAGGTGAGACTCCCGCATTCCCACGGGAACTCCTCCTTACCGGTGTGGGAGTGGGAATAGTGGGATGGGGAACTATATCACCTGTAAATTCAGAGATTGAGGTGGATGGAGTAGGTGCCTCAGGAGTCGGTGTAGGTAGAGACAAGGGACTTGGCACAAGTGGTACTGTAGGCATTGTAGGTACTATAGACTCGTTTTGCTGCCTCCTTCTTGTATACACTCTTAGCTCCCCCTGAACTTGAGGTCTTCTATCCACAGAGTCATGCTCTTCATGTTCCGGCGTCACATCCAACTCTATGCCCTTTTGCATAAGTGGATAAGGGATACTTACTATCTGTTTCATACCACCACTGTTATCCTCCCCCTCTCGCATCATACCACCACTGTTATCCTCCCCCTCTCGCATCATATTGCTTTTAACGAGTGGGTCCTCTAGTGGCGAGTTAACTGGAGAAGAATAATATGACTCACATTCTCTAAATGTGACATCCATACTGATGAATAATTTTCTTTCCACTGGACTCCAACACACGTACCCCTTTTGGGTAGCCGAATACCCAACAAACACACACTTTAGAGCCCTTGGATCCAGCTTTCCCACATTGGGTTTATTATCATGTACAAAGCATACACAACCAAAGGTTTTGAGAGGTAAAATCTCTTCCTTCTTTCCTCGCAACACCTCAATTGGAGACTTCCAATCCAGTACTCGCGAGGGCATTCGATTGATCAAATAAGCGGCTGTTAGGACAGGCTGCCCCCACAAGTACTTTGGTACCTTCATTGATATCATCATGCTCTTGGTTACTTCTAGAAGGTGTCTGTTCTTCCGTTCGGCTACTCCATTTTGCTCTGGTGTATATGGACAAGTGGTTTGATGTTGGATTCCTTGTGAGGATAAGTACTCTCCAAACGCTATGTTAGTGTACTCTGTCCCATTGTCAGACCGCAACACCCTCACCACTGCACCGTATTGAGTTTGAACCCCTTTGTGGAAATCCTTGAAGCAGACGAATACATCACTTTTGTTTTTCATTAGATAAAGCCAGGTGATACGAGAGAAACAATCAATGAAAGATACAAAATACCGAAATCCATTCACAGTAGGTGTGGGACATGACCCCTAAACATCAGAATGCACAAGATTAAAAGAATGAGAACTCCTACTACCAGAACTGGAATAAGAGTTTCTGGTATGTTTTCCTAACTCACAAGCATCACATACAAGTTTGTCATGATTTGCTTTCTTAAACAAAATGGGATACATTTGAATTAAAACAACAAAAGAACGGTGACCCAGACGCCGATGATGAAGTAGTTGCAAGTCCTCCACACTACTCCTGTCTCCTGCAGTACTCTTTATAACAGTTGAAAGAGCTGTGTCTATACTTTCCCTATCCAGGTACCACAAGCCATTATGCCATGTGCCAGTCCCAAGTCTCCTGCCTGTCCCTTTCTCCTGGAAGATCACCTTCGGGATATCAAACAAAACAACACATTTTAGTTGAGATACAATGTCACTAATGAATAAGAGATTCATAGGAAAGGAAGGAGCATGCAAAACATTGGACAGAGTCAACGTGTTGGTGCATTGCACAATGCCCTTACCGACCACTGGCTGAGCAGTGCCATCAGCAGTTTGAATGCGTTCTGGGACTGCTAGGGGAGTATACAAACGTAATTCCCTAGCATTCCCAGTGACATGTCGAGAAGCACCAAAATCGATTATCCAATCTGATGATTTAGTGGTGGATATAGATGCGAGGGCAAGTGTATCACCAGTACCTGTGGTGGAGTGAGCAAAAGAGGCAATATTACCCATGAACGTAGTGGGTGTGCCATCCATCATGCCTTTTTGCTTCATTTGCATTAGCTGGTGATATGCATCCAAAATCTCCTGCTCTTTTGGGTGACCCATATCAGTAATACCTTCTTCTGTCACCTCCTCGCTTATTATGAGATTCGCTTGATAACCTCCTCGTCCACCACCTCTACGACCTCCACGACCGCGTCCACGACCTCCAAACTTTCCCCTTCCACCCGCATCCCACTCTTTTGGTGGCTTGGGGCAAGTTATCCGGAGATGACCAATATCACCACAATTGTAACATTGTCGTGTCTTACTCTTGTATCCTTTGTGCCTTTGATTGGTGACGCCGATTTCTCTCCCGGAAGAGTGGTTCCACCAGATTGGAGCTTAATCCTGCTCTCCTCCTGCAGCATGACTGAGATTGTCTCATCTAGGGAGGGAATCTTTGGCTGAGCGAGCAACATCGCACTCCTTTGCTCAAAAATCGGGTTCAACCCCTTCATAAAGTGCGTAGTCCTCCGCTGAGCATCTCGCTCCCCCTTTGTGCATTCAGGGTCTTTACAGCATGCGATTGGAGAGAAATAATCAAAGTCTGCCCATAGTCGCTCTAGATCTGCGACATACTCCTGGATCGAGCGATCTCCCTGGGTTACAGCCCCTATCTCCCGCTCGATCTGGAAAACGCGCATGTTGTTGTCGACTCCTGCGTAGAGCCTCTGTAACTTCCCCCAAACATCGCTTACAGTCTCTATGCCATCCACCGTGATAGCGATATACGTGATCATCGAATTTAGGAGCCAAGTGTGTAACAGACTATGCGTGGTTTTCCACTCATTGTACCCATCCGAGTCCTTCTCTGGCTCCCCCTTCTCGCCAATCAGATAGCCCTCCAGGTTCCTTCCGGAGAGAGCCCTCTTTACCTGACGCGACCAACTCAAGTATGTGGCTAGTCCATCGAGCTTCAACTCCACAGGAGGGAGATCGAGCTTCACCAGAGGCGGTTGCGACTGAGCGGATCCTTCGCCTTTGGACATCCGTAAGAAGTCGAAGAACACCTTGAGGTCTGCCTCCTCCAATTTGGCCACTAATTTCTCCATAAGCGCACGCTATCACACAAATTTTATCGCGCCGCCTCTTCCTCTTGCCTCTGCTTCAGCGCGGTTCCGCTCTGTGTTTCGCACTCTTCTGTTGCTTAGAGAGCGCACCCTCCTCTGCCGCTCAACGTGCGCACTATCGCGTGCCCTGCTGCCGAGGTTCCGCACGTTCCCCTGTAGTGGAACGGGCGCTTCCTGCGATCCTTCTCCCTGCGCGAGTACTGTCGCACGAAGAGCCGCGCGCTCCCTGCGATCCTTCTCCCTGCAAGCTGCGCACGAAGAGTCGCGCGCTCCTTCTCCTCTGCAAGCTGTGCCTCACGCGTTCCTGCCGCACGCGTTCCTGCCGCATGCGTTCCTGCAGCACGCGTTCCTGCCGCACGCGTTCCTGCCGCACCTCCCAAGCTGCGCGCTTCTTCTCCTCGCCGCACTGCCTGCCGCACGTCGTAAGGGGAAGCCGCACCTCCTGCCGCACGCGCTCCTGCGCAAGTGCTCCTGCCGCCCGAAGCTGCGCGCTCCTGCCGCACTGTGCGCTCCCGCCGTGCCGTGCTTAGCCGCGCTCTTCCTCGCGCTTTTCCCCGCGTAACCGCGCAACTGCCGCCCTACCTGAGCAGGTGCACAAGTGCCGCAGATGTTGCCTTGCGTCTGCGCAATTGCCTCCAGAGTTTGTCCCGCTGCACTCTCTCGCACCGGATCCGAACTTGCTCTGATACCAAGTAGAAATAATACAGCTTTTCTTATTATTTCTGGACGCTTTACAATGTTACATTGCTCCCCTATATACACATCAGAGGGGAACCAAATACATGATCTGAGATGTGGGACTAAATTAAAAAGGAGGAGTCGGCTATACGCACACCAATTGGTGCTAAACGCACACTAATTACCAACAATTTTTGTGCTCATTTTCAATCACTTCTTCAAAGCACTAAGGTTGCCCCCATTAGTGGCTTAACACATAGCGGCTCTTTGGATATCTAGTGGAAGAGTACCTACTCTCTTGCAAATCATCTAAATGATATAACTTCAGGAAGAGCGATTTGTTCACGTGACTGGACATGCTCCTCGGTATCATGCATCTCAGCATCCTGTAACTCGGGGTCTGATAACTCAACTGTTATGGGCTTCGTGGATAGTTGACCTTCTTCCCCTTTTGTCATTTATTTGGACCCAAAAATACTCGAATACATCCAACATTTGATCCTTAGTCTTCAGAGTATAGACCCACAACTTCCTATAATGGTCATCAATGGATGTGACACAGTATTAGATGAGAAGTAATCTTTTTGCAATACTTAAAGGTGCCATTAAAAATCACCAAATTTGACTCATCAATGTCAAGGTTGATGACATTGCCATCATAGACAAATATGAAGTCGTTAGTAGTGGAGTCTTCCTTTCCACTATCATTCTTGAACTGCCTTTCGTCTCCCCATTAAAGTTCTCTGTCAGTTTTACGCAAAACCTTTTTATGTACCTTTTTTGCACAAAAATGCACTCGACACTTGCATACTTGCCTCTGAAACTACTTCGGTATCTGTCTTTGTTATATGGGCCTTTGCTCTCGCTTCCCTTCCTGCTCTAAGAATCAATAAACTGGAACTTGGATTTTGTGACCTTCTCACCTTCTAATGTAGCATAGTTCTTGGAAAACTCTAAGATCGAATCCCTGCCTCAACAACCCGCCTCAATTAAACTGGTTGAGGAGACGGGTTGAGGTGTGGGGGCCGCGGCCCTGTTAGGGGCTCTGGATTGGGGGCCACTATGGATCATTGCCGTGGACTGCTTCGCGTGGTGCGGTATTTGAGCAGCTGGTATTGCCCACCGGTACGGGAGAGCCTTACCCCTAACACAATCCCACTAAGAGCTGAATTATAAAAAGATGTTCTGAATCTCTCTCAAGTGTCTGGCAAGGAACCAAGCAAGTACAAACTAAGAAGCTCATTATCAAAATTGATGCTCATACCTGACATTTGCTACACAATGCCTCGTTACTCATTAAGGTGATTAGACATATAATCACACTTTGTACCTAACCTCCATCCATCGTTTGATCAGGTGTATCTTTGTGACTCCCCATCTTCTCGGCATACAACTTCTACAACTTATCCATACTATGTTTTGGCATGGATGTCCTCTTAAATATTATTTAGCGCGCTGTCATCAGTGAACTCTCGTATGTATCCACATACCAACTTATGCTCAAACTCCCATTCCTTATCAATGTTTGTTTCTGGCTTGTTGGTGGCGAAGACTTGTAGTTATCTCTTTATATATGGGAGCCCTTCATCTTCTTCTTTTAAATGAATTTGAATCATTCACTTAAACATCCTGCTTGTGCTAACTTCCATCATTCAATCAAGTACTACTGATATGCAATTTGTGTGTCTCCAATATATAATTTGATTAGGCAATTGTACCTATGATTTTATAGTATATGATATTTTAAAGAACAATACCAAGTGTCGTATTTCTTAGGGTTGTTGAGTACTTCTACTCAATAAGTTACTATTACTTTATCTAAAGAAGATTTTTGATGATTTGTAAGATAAGAAAAATTGGTAAATTGTAATGAATAGAGAATAAGAGATAAAAACTAACACGATCTAAAATTCCTCTAAAATGAAATAAAATAAAATCAATTTGTATCATAATTTTTTTAATAAAATATATTGACTGTGGAGGTTTCTAAATCATGATAATTTCCCTCTTGGGAATAACTATCAACTGACCTTAAGTTGATCGATCGAAATCTCGTTTTAATCGAAACCCTTAAGCTTACTTTATGTTTTGTGTCTCTCTATTAGATTTACTCTAATCTCGAAGATTTATGTCATCCTATCTCTAGGGGTGCATGCAACTCTTTTTAGCAATGAGTGATCTCCTCGTATTTACGGATCTCTCAATCATCTAGAATACAGATCTTAGATGAAATACATACGTCGACAAATATGTAATCAACACAATTTTGAATCAAAGGTAAATCAATTTTTTTATTCAAATACTTATGACAAAAAATAAATTACAAATAATATTTCATTTTATAGTTCATCGTGATCACGTATTAATAGAGATTTAGCTACTCATCTTGATGATAGAATAACAAGACAATTTGTAGGTAAACATGAAATTGAACAACAAGAAGAGATTTTCTTACAATTATAATGAAATCTTAAACAAAGCAAGACCTCTCTTTCTCTAAAAATGCAACAAACCAGTAAAAACACTAAGTAAAAGACAGATTTTTGGACTGAAAATTGAATCCTTGAACCCCTAGAATGGTCTCCTTTTTATAGCAACAAAATATCAAGTCCACGTCCTAGGTACACGACGTGTAATATGTGCGTGGATCTGGAAAAATAGCCAAAATTAACTGAGATGCGTTCTGGAATTGATGGAGAGCCATTGGCCATAAATTGAGTTTACACGCCCTATGTCCATGATTTGTAAATTGAGCGTGTACTTCAGAAAATGCCCCTAATTGACTCCAAATCGTGCCTGATAACCTTGCACATGATTTAACAGTTATACGCCTTATTTACACAGCGTGTAACATTGATTACACGACATGTGATCTAAAACTATCTTCTCTCAAGTTGTAGATGATGTCTTTCCCTTTCCGAAATAGGGTGACACGCTCCGTAATTCTTCCTAAATTGCAAGTTATGACAATTTGAACTTCAACTAAATTGCAAGTTATGGACACCCGATTTTAACTAACTTGCAAGTTTCACACTTTCCACGTACTCTGAAACGTCACTCTTTAACCCTGGTCACCACACCGACTTCTTAAGATTTGCATACATCTTCGTGCTACCAAGATGTATAAAGTACTTGGAATTATGAGCCTCAACGAGAATGTCCTCGCGAAGGTGACTGACATTTGGGACGCACACTCTTCCTTTATGTAGCAGTAAACCTTCCTGAATCACAAAGTCTTTTTTACCTGTCTGAGTCAATTCCCAAATTTTTGCCATCTTTGTATCTAAAAGCAATGTCTGTATGATTCTATTTTATATCGCACTTGATCTCTATCCAACATAAACTTGCAGAACTCATACTGGAGCGCAGTATCACACTGATCTCCAGTCTGTCCAGAGCTCGCACTAAATTCTGTTGTCGGGTAATGAGGGAATAACTCGAACTTCTTCTGCTAAGAGCATCTGCTATCACATTTTCTTTCCTTGGGTGGTACTGGATTCCACATCATAGTCTGACAAAAGCTCTATCCACCTATTGATGGCGCACGGTCGCACGCGCATGTTTATTCCCGCAGGAGGCGGTGATCGGCGACCCGGTTGGGCGATCCGAGTCCGCGGATGCGCCCGGAGGGTCGTTCCGAGCTGGATCCATATATATCTTTGTTATTTTTATGCTGCGTTTAGCCCCGATCGGCTCGGGCATTTGCGGCCGTCCGATCGGGAGCCCTAATTTTATTTAAGTTTAATTTCTGTTGTCCTCCTATAAATAGAGGGGTTTTGATGTTAAGAGGGGAGATTGGAAGCTGCCCTAAAGCAGCCGACCGGTCCAAGAGCCCGCGATTCGCCTACTGTGCTCGAAACACCCCGACAACGCCATCTTCCAGCCGCCGCTGCTCGCCCCTCCTCCTCCCACCTCCGGTAAGCCCAGCCAGCCCCTCCTCCCCCTATCCCGCCCCACTGGAAGCCCTCCCGCTGAACCCCAATCCTCCCGATCTCTCCCAACAGCATCCCGTCAACCTCCCCGCCTGACCCCGTCGCCTTAATCCTCTTCTCTCCACCCCTTCGACCTTCTCCTTTCCCCCCCCCCCCCCCCCCCCCCCCCCCCCCCCCGCACAGTCCGACGACCTTTCTCCCCTCCCCCGTTCCGTCTTCCAGCAGCCCCACACCCACCCCGTCGCCCCACGCCCGCCCAACAGTAGCCGACCAACCCCCTAATCCTACTCCGTTCCCCGACCTCCACAGCCTACAACCCCACCCATTCCGTGGAGCCACCATTCCAGGCGGAGGCACGCTCGCCGCGGATCTCCCCCCTAAGTCAAGCCGCCTCGTGCAGGAGCGATCCAAGGTATATTGGTGTTTGGTTTATTATTGGACTTCTTGTGTTGAACTATTGTGGCAGATGTTATTTTATATGCTATTGTGTTGCTTGCGAATGATTTGCGGAACCTTTACCGGCGCACTTCAGCCAATTTGCACCTCTTTTCGTTGGTTAATCTAGATTGTTTCTGAGCATTAGTATTTACTCTTAATCGTGTGATTGCGCCTAAAGCTTTGTGGAATTATTTGCTAGTAGATCTTGATTCGCAATTGCTTCATGAACACACGTGCACCCTAATTCGTTTTATTCCCCAAGAGTCGCATTTAGGAGTGTCCGCACTTATCGCCGTCCTATCACTGCATCACCTATGCTCCTTCATGTTGAGTTCTTGCTGATCAAAGATATACTTGAGACTTTTGTGATCTGTAAAAACTTCACAACAAACTCTGCAAAGGTAGTGTCTCCAAATTTCTAGTGCATGAATAATTGCTGCTAATTCCAAATCATGAACAGGATAATTCTTCTCATGTACCTTCAGTTGTCTGGATGCGAAGACTATGACCCCATGCTGCATCAACGCACATCCCAAACCTTGACCCGAAGCATCACTATAGATCTGGAAACCCTCTACCCTCGAAGGTAAACATAATATTGGTGCAGTCATTAGTCTGGTCTTCAGCTCCTCGAACGCAAACTCACATTCCACTGTCCAGTTGAAGACCTTTCCTTTCTTAGTAAGCGAAGTAATTGACAAAGCTATTTTTTGAGAAGTCTTTAATGAATCTCTTGTAATAACCCGCTTTCAATAACTGCCTTCGGCCTTGGCCAATCTCTTATTGCTTCTATTTTCTTCGGATCAATCGAGAGTCCAGCCTGACTGACAACGTGTCCCAGAAATGCCATCTATGAAATCAATAACTCACACTTAGAAAATTTTGCATATACCTGATTCTCCCTAAGTGTACCCAAAACTGTCCTGAGATGTGTGACATGATCTTCCTTATTCTTTGAATACACCAGAATGTCGTCTATGAAGACGATAATATTTCCTTTGCGGTCGGTGTGGTCAGTTGCTTCATGCATACCCCTCGGGTCTCTCATCTTCAGGCCGTTGAGCGTATTCTTCGATACTTGAAGAATGCTCCGGGACAAGGACTGGTGTACAAGCCTCCTACTTCTTTGTCTCTCATTGCGTATTGTGATGCTGATACGCTGGGTCCCTGGACGATCGTCGGTCCATGAGCGGCTACTGCACATACTTTGGTGGGAGCTTAGTTACTTGGCGAAGCAAGAAACAGATTGTGGTTGCTCGGTCTTCAGCTGAAGCGGGGTATCGTTCCATGGCTGCTGCCATCTCATAAATTACATGGCTAGAAAGTCTTCTCACTGATTTATGTGTCAAACTTCCATCACTAGCTGTTCTCTTCTGTGATAGTCAAGCTGCTATTCACATCGCCGAAAACCCTGTGTTTCATGAGCGTACAAAACATATTGAAGTTGATTGCTATTTTGTCCGGAAAATTGTTCAACTTCAGAAACTGATTCTACGACATGTGCGAGTTGCTGATCAAATCTCCGATATTCTCACAAAAGCTTTGTCTCGTCCACTATATCGGCAATTTCTCTCCAAGCTTGACGCCTACGACTTGCATGCTTAAGCTTGCGGGGGAGTGTTAAAATGGATAAAGCCAATATATTTAGGCCCATAAGGTGTCACGACCCGTCTCGACAAGAGTCAGAGCGCGCTTCGGGCGGGCCGTGATGCCACAGGCATGGGCGGAAGGAAAACCATGCCTGCTAAGGCGCAAGCAGAGATACTGATAAATAGATTTAAAAGAGTTACTTTTGAGTAGAAACATGTTGTTTTGTTGCGGAAGCTTTAAAATATGCTAGTTGAAACATGTGCACATGCATTTAGTAAAAGCTCAAGATACAAGTTTTGAAACAGATTTTTGTGCAGTGTTCATCGCATATAAATGAGCATGCAAAACATGATAAATTCTAGTACATATAATATTTAGCCTAGCAGTTGTCCATGAAACAGGAGAAAATGGCTTATCGTAATTATTACATAACAGAAATATCCGACAGTAAAAGAAATGAAACATAAACACAGAACCTGAAGCTTGACGCAGATCGGCCTCAAAGAGCAGGCGGCGCAGGCACGAACACTAAGGCAAATCCAAAACAAGAAGGAAAAGCCTCAGAACATTGAAATAAACATTAGCAAGGTAAATTACAAACTAGCAAGGGAAACAACAATGTAAGTACCAGTTTTATCAGAAGCAAAGCTAGCAAGGCAACAGTAAGCAAGCCAAGTAGAATTAATTGGAATTATTAGACTACTCCGAAGCATAACATAGATTCAGTCACGAAATGTCAATAGTTGTAATCATTGAAAGGTGCAAGTGTTTTTATCTGATGCACGAGATTCTAGCAGGAGTCTAATAGCAAGGCTTATCAAAGTAATTGGGCTTGCTATAACATTATTGGTTCCCGTTACAAGGTAAGCGGAAACTCGATTCAATGCGTCACATCAATTTAACACTACCTTTCAATGATTGCTTATCACATTAATGAACTGAAGGATTCATGATTCAAAATGATTCAAATTCAGATTCAAGACTTGTCAGAGATTCAGGAGTAAGGCATACAAAGATGATCATGTAATAACATAAGTTGTAACAAGTGAAAGTGTAAGTATTTTTGTTTGACGCGCAGGATTCATGATTCAGACAGATTCAAGTACAGATTCAGAAGATTCAAAAATTTAATGCTCGCTATGACCGGTCCTTTGTTCCCATCAGAGATTCAAGAGGGAACCCAAGTCAAGGAGATGCGTCAGTTAAACCCTACCTTTCAAGGTTTACTTGTGTTATTAATGAGATTACAAGATTCATAGATTGATGATTCTAATTGGAACAGACTCACGCGGAAGAAGAACATCAAATCAAGAAATAGACTTTATCCAAGTCTTTCAACCAAACAGGTATAAGAAACAGGATTCGATGACTCAGAGAACTCGAAAGAGAGTTTTGAAACTTGCGGATTCAAGTATTCACGAGTAACAAGATTACTGTACATTATTTTCTAGGATACCAAGCAATTCATTTAGGTTGATCCATTTCAAGACACGATTATCTTCTAAGCGAACATGTATACGATCCGAACATGATAGAAAAACACCGATCATATATTTGCTAACCAGATATCATTACTATTATTATCATGACGCTTGTTACACATACTCAAAAATCTAGTATTCCTTGAATTATCCATCAAATAAGGAATTCATTCATCTAGGCGACTAATCAAAATAACATCATTCATGTTCACATTTCAAATTCGTGTTATCCCAAACGCGTGAAATCTCAATTTATTAACAAGTCAAATCAGGTATTTAAGATCTAAATTTAATTGATGAAACATGGATTCAAAAATGAAGTCATAAAATCATAAGAACAAACAGGCGAAGCAAAATTCAATGCTTGCAAGAGAGAGGGATCTCTACTTGCCTTAATTACGCTGAAGCTGGCGGAAGCGGCCAAATAGCGCGGGCAAATATTCCAAGAACCTGATCAAGCACAATGAAAGCGATGCAACATAATTTACTACGCTAACACATGCATTTCTACGACGAGGAATATTAAACAACGGGGGTTTAGGAATTACCTCGCGAGAACCAGAGAATTGGCGGCGCTTGGGTGACGGAAACCCTAATTCGGAGAGGGTTTTGCGTGTTCCCGTCAATTGGAGCGACGAACGGCGCCGAGGAGTCGAAAACCTAGGAATTAGACGATTACGAGCGGGCAAAAACCTTGAATCAACGGAAGATCCAAAATTTGGAGTGCATAATTGCAAAATAATTCAAGAAAAATTGAACAAAGGCGGAAAAGAGGAGTTCCTTACCCGAGGAAACCAAAAACCGAGCCCAAGGTGGAACATCTCTCAAACACCGGCCCAATCGGAGCGGAAGAGGGCTGTCGGAGGAAGAAAAGCGACTGTTGACCTCCTTGGAGGATAAGGAGACACTGCCGGAGGGAGGGGAGGGCTGCCGACGAGGAAGAAGAGGCACCTGGCCAGCCCCTTGAAGGATTAGGGCTGCCTGCTGCCGAGCCTTGGAGGAAGACTAGGCTGCTGGAGGGCTGCTGGAGAAGGAGTCGGCCAGGAGGAGGCGGCCATGGCAGGAGGAGGAGGACCTGGGGGCGGCGGCAGGAGGAGTCGACGTCGCCCATGGAAGGAGGAGCAACAGGCACTGGCGTGCAGGGAGGCGGGAGACGGGAGGGCTGCGGCTGGAGCAGCGATCGGGAGCGGGAGACGGAAGGAATCGGGAGACGCGATTTGCGGCTTGCGTGAGCCCTAGCCGAGCGGGATTTAACAGGGGAGGGGGGGGGGGGGGGGTTTAATCGGGAGATCTGAACCGGGGAAATCAAAAGGGGGGCTGAGGGCTGTCTCGATTTAGAAAATAGAGAAAAACCTAAATCCTATAATTACGAAAATTGCCACTTTGATTTTAATGAAATCACGGGTTGTTACATAAGGTCTCTCTCCTTTAGCTCCTCTTTTAGTCCCACATCTTTAGTTTGTATTTTGCTCTCCCTCTCTCCCTCTCTCTATAAACAGAGTTCCATAGCACAATGTAGAGATTTGATAATGAAACTCTCTCTATAAATAGAGTCCCATAGCACAATGTAGAGATTTGATAATGAGAATATTTAAATATTGGCTCATGTTATTGGATATTCAACACATAGTATATTCTTCTCGCTGATTTATAACATGCTTCATTTATATGAAATGCTTGTTTTGGTGGGATAGAGAAGTACTTGCACGGATAATATGCATATGTAAATTTATACCTATTGTATCAGATATGCAGTACAGATATCTTTGAAGTGGGTATAAAATTAGTAAGATATAGGAGATATTATTAGATAAGTGCTCATAGACTTTCCTGCACAATTGGGTGAGTGTATCACTCTATATTATTATTATTATTATATATTGATACCAATAAGACTGACCTAGCGTCAAAATAGCATTCGAATGCTTATGAGCTGTGGTCTCCTAATAATTCTTCATCTAGCTAGATAAACCTTTGTTAAAGTATAACCTATTGTTATTGTTACATGCAGAGAATGGGTTTAATATATTCCGTATCTTTCGAAGAAGGGGGGATAGTGTGAACGTGCAAGTTCCCAATGTTCAGTCCTCAGGACAGACATCTGCCAGGGGTGGGAGTTGGCTATCTTCCATTTTTAAACCAGAGTCAAGCAAGAAGAATGAAAATGAAGCAGGTTTTCCTTCTCCATAAATGTGTAGATTTATAGCGCAACAAAATGAACTCCTGTAATTTAAAACTCTGTAAATTGTAATGCCAATACCAGGGACTGTGTTGCCAGGACAATCTCATATGACTTCTGATATTCGATATCCTGAACAAAACAACCAAACTTCTCCAGTCCTTGTTGCATCTGAAACAGCCAGTTTTACAGAAAATGCTTACTCGACAAATGCAGGTGCAGGCCAGCTACTTCTCTGAGCATCTTAGACATCATTTGACTCATCCATCTGTAATTTTTGTACATCTATTTATTATAGTAGTATTCTTTTGTTTATTTCCATAATGCCAATAGTTTAGCATGAAATCGCTTGAAGCACAATAAACCATTCCTTTAACAGATTTATTATTGGGTAAATTATACATATCTTTCCTCAAGTTTATGTGATGCATCATTTCATTAAGGTTCTGAAGTTCACTGGATTCCCTTTAAGTTTAAGATGAGAGGTCTTACGAACGTATGGACTGACTTGAAATCTGTTCAGCAATATTGATCTTTATATTTACGGTAGAAATGACACTATTATAACACACTTTTCTACACAAGCATGTGTGCATATTTTCTTGTTTTTCTTCCGCATAACCTCTTGATGGAGATTGTTCGCGTGATATTGGAGGAGTCGATTGGGTCGACAATTTTTTGATTGTCAAATGGGTGATCGGATGCCGCCATCACGTTCGTTGCGATGTTCTAGGCAGTCATTTGGGTGTTCACACACTCCACGGATATTTCTACACCACCTAAAAAACCTCCAGATAAACGACTCATTCTTAGGAACCTTCATCGCTACATGGAGTTTGTGTCTTGTCAGTGTGTCATGTCGATTATTGTTCATTTGCATCTGTTGCATGTTTTGTATGACATACTTCGATGTAAAATTATATTAAATAATGAAAATTGTAAACTTGCCCAAATAGTCATTTGAGAGAGCAAAATGTTCATTGAAGGTGATTGGACGATAATTTGCAGATTGCTTGAGAGGTTCTCATTGGGGACAAACTTGACATATTCCCAAAAGATCTTTGAGACATTCATATGAAATATCATGACCCACGAGACCTCAAGGAGATTGACAGTTCTTTCATTCACCATCCCATTATTTTGTGGTATATGGGACCATGATATATGAAGAAGTATATTATTGGAAGGCAAAATTCTTAATTTTTAAAGATGTTTTATATTCTAGAGCATTATCACCTCCTAGAATCTTGATATTTTTCCCAAATTAAGTTTTGATTTCAGCATAAAATATCCAAATGCGTTATATTAATATGGTCTATTTTTCATTAAAGATAATGAGGTATTTTGCAAAATCATCATTAAGTCTAACATAAATATTAATCCCCTAAGATAAGTAGTATGATATGGATGCCACACATCAGTGGGAAAGCAAAAGACTCCACATATTTATTAATCTACTGAGCATGTGGAACACACTTATATTAATCCACCTAAGAAGACTAGCACTCTATATTTGACTTCTGACTAAACTGAGGCAAGGCATTTCAGTCTTGACAGAGACAAATGCCCAAGTTAACAATGACGTTTGAGAATAGGATTATAAGATGCAAACAATGAGCAAACAACACAATATGAGCAGAAACATGATCAATATCAATATTTAGTGTTCCTCCTCTTTTGCCGGTCTTCTGCAATACTAGAGGACGGAGTAGTGGTTATGATACTGTCAAGTTTTTTATTTGCTTAATGAAATGTTGAAGTAGGTGATATATCACTGATACCCTTAATAATAGATTTGTATCTGCTGAAAATTACATAAGAAGACTTGTTCATTTACTTTGTATTTAACCCATGTATTATGACCCCTTGCGCCCATTTCTCTCTTCGGCTTCTTTAGACCCACATCTTGTATTGACTCTTAGCTCTTTCTCTTTATATAAGGAGTATCTCTGTACATGTATTAAGACAATAAATATAATACATTTTAAATCATTTTTCTCTCATTTCGTATATGGTATCTGTTGAAAAACAATGTAAAAAAGTCCAATAATGAACGCCCATTTTGATCCCGCTTTCTTTATATGTGTTTTGTCCCAGATCTTAGAATTGGTTTTCCTCTCCTCTCTCTCTTCCTAGAAATGTACAAACTCGTGTATTGAGAATATGAGAAATTAATAAAATTATTGTACTATTTCTCCAATATCTGTGCATTTCTACATGGTATCAGAGCAATTCGATCCCCTTATTATTTTCGGTTGAAGCAGTGCTTCCGATCGGACTCTGTCCGTTCCTGCCTGCTCGCCTGTGGCCTGGCGGTCTCTTCTTGGCAGACCGCTCCTCTGCCTGGCGATCTCTTCTTGGCAGCCTTGCTCTCGTTTCCTCCCGCCCCCCTGTGTTGCTTTTATAATTTTCCCGGTGTCTGCTCCCTGTGGGCCCCGCATCCTCGCAACCCCGACTACTTCTAATCCCTGTTCAGTGCACGCATGCGAGCGCCTCGGCGATCTCAAACCGCGCCAGTGTGCGCTCTAATCCCTGTTCAGTGCTCGCTTGCGAGCGCCTCCTGCAATCTCTTCTTGCCGGTCAATCTTCTTGCCGGACACTCTTACCGGTCTCTTCTTGCTGGACTCTCTTGCCGGTCTCGACTTGCAATCTCTTCTTGCCGGTCTCTTCTTGCAGTCTCTTCTTGTCGGACTCAGTTGTCGGTCTCTTCTTGCCTGACTCTCTTGCCAGTCTCTCTTCTTGCCGTACTCGACTTGCCGGACTCTCCAGACTTGTCTTGCCGGACTCTCCTTTCCGGTCTCGTCTTCCAAGTGACCGCCAGCTCCTGGTCGCAGTTGGTTCTGCTCGCTGCGATTTCTTCTGACCGCAAGTGTTGCTGCTTGGTTCTTCCCCGTGGACGCTATGTTGCTCCTCTAGTCGTTTTATCCAATGGCCGAAGATGATGGCTCCTCTCTTTCGTCCCATGCTGCGGCTCCTCTTCCTGAAGTTCGTGATGAACTACGGATCACCACCATTTCTCTTAGTGGGAAAAAGAATTTTGTTGAATGGATGCACTCGGTTCGCCGTGTCCTTCAGATAAAAGACCTTCTCCATCATCTGACCAATGCTACTCTATCTCCGCCCTCCGAGGAATGGCTTCATGATGACGGCCGTTTTCAATCTTGGATTCTCAACTCAATGGACAGTGAACCCTATCGTATGACCATGTATCATGAGACGGCCGAAGTCATGTGGGAGGAACTTCACTCTTTTTATTCTGGCAAGGACAACCTGCAACACCTCTTTGACATCATCTCGGACCTTCAATCTCTTGATCCAGGGATGACTGGCGACTTAACTTCCTTTGTTGCGCGCTCCAAAACTCTAGTAGAGGCCTGGATTCAACGTCCACCTCCAACTACAGATCTCGCTGTCCAACGTGCTTAGAAAGAAGTAGTCGGTATTCCCATGATGATGGCTCATGTCCCGCCCCACCTCTCACAACGTCCGGGCTCAGATCCTATCCTCTTCAACCATTCCCTCTCTTTCGGATGTGTGATCCATATTGTTAAAGGTCACACCCCCGACCGATGCTCCTGGGAGTTTCTCTCCGGCACTTCTCCAACGGTCACCTTCATCCCATTTTACTCATCCACCTGCCCGTGGAGGTCGCACCTCTTCTCGGGGTAGGGGTCGACACAATTGTGCTTCTCTTAAGTGTACCTACTGTGGCAGGGATGGTCATCTCGAAGCTACTTGTTACCGTAAGCATGACATGCCTCCCTCTCTGCATGCCTCCATTGCGGTCAATGCTCCAACCGACACTCAAACTGACATTGATGCCATACGCAACCAACTCCAGCAGCTTCAAGGGATGATTGGCCGTTCCTCCGGCTTTGTTGCGTCTATCTCAGATGAAGGTATCTCCTGTCTCACCCATTGTTCATCCTGGATAATGGACTCCGGAGAAACACACCATATTGCCCCAAAGAAACCTTCTAAATACTTGGATTATGAGTATCCCAAGTTCATCACTGTTGCTAATGGGGACACCACCCCGGTGTATAGATCAGCCGACATCACCCTTACTCCTTCGATCGCTCTTCATTCGGTTCTTCATGTTCCGGGCTCCCCTCTCACTCAAGACCTTGATTGTTATGCAACCTTTTCTTCTACCTCTTTTGTTGTGCTGGATCGAAAGACGCAGAATATAATTAGTAAAAGACAACTATTGAATGGGCTCTACATCCTAGATCTCCCACCCATGATTCTCTTTTCTGTTAGCTCTGTCGAATGACATCGGCGTCTTGGGCATGCTCCTCTCCGAATCCTCCAGAAAGCTCTCCTAGATTTGTCCCTCAACTACTTTACCTGCGAGTCTTTTATCTACGACAAACAACATCGTTCTACTTTTTCATCGTACTCGGAGCGATACTCCCTTTGTTTTAGTTCATTCCGATATTTGGGGACCCTATAAAATAATAAGTGTTTTTGGCTATCGTTACTTCCTTACGTTTATTGATGAGTACTCTCGTATGACATGATTATATTTACTTCATGATCGCTCTGAACTCACTCGTGTGTTTCGTGCTTTTATTATTGAGACTCACAACCAGTTTTCTACAACCATTAAGACTCTCCGAACCGATAATGTCAGTGAATACATAAGTCTTGCATTTACAGACTTGTGTGCTGAGTTTGGGATCATCCATCAAACCTCATGTGCGTATACCCCCAACAAAATGGAGTTGCAGAATGAAAGAATCGTCACCTTCTTGAGGTCACTCGCTCTCTTATGTTTCAAATGAATGTTCCCAAACGTTATTGGAATTTCGCAGTTTCTACAGCTTGCTACCTTATTAACCGCTTGCCCTCTATTCTCAACTTTGAGGCACCCTTTAAACTTCTTTTTCCTTCCGCAACCCACTTCCCAGTCACACCTCGTGTCTTCGGCTGTGTTTGCTATGTTTATAATCTTGGCCCATCAACTGACAAGCTTTCTCCTGGTGCCACGAAGTGTATGTTCGTTGGGTATTCGCTGATTCAGAAAGGCTATGTTTGCTACTCTCCCAGTGATCGAAAGGTTGTTACATCAGCTGTTATAACCTTTCTCGAAGACCAACCCTATCATTCCCTACCCAGTGACCCTCCACTACCTCCTCTTCTCCTGCGGCCTACTGTTCCTGTTACGTCCAACCTACCACCTCTCCTACCCACGCAATCCCAAACGTTCCACCCAAACCACCTCTGCTTCGTGTGTATACTGGTCGTTCTCCTCCGTCTGCTGCTCTACGAGAGGTGCCCTTTACTAATGATATTTTGTGGCTTGCAGGTCCGACAACTGTTTCTACTGCTCACCCGATGGAGAATTATGTCTCCTTACATCGCCTCTCTCCGTCACTTCGGCAATTTGCAACTTTATCTTCTATTTCCACCCCTAACTCTGTGCAAGAGGCTCTTCAACATCCGGGGTGGTGGTCGGCCATGGATGAAGAAATGTCGTCTCTTTGGGCGAACCAAACTTGGGATCTTGTCCCTCTTCCTCCCGGCCAGACCTGCGTAGGATGTAAGTGGGTATTTGCCATCAAATAAGGTCCTGATGGGATAGTTCAACGTCTGAAAGCTCGCTTTGTGGCTCGTGGCTTTACTCAACAACAAGGTCTGAATTATGATGAGACCTTCTCTTCGGTCGCCAAACTGAATACTGTTCGTGTTTTGATCTCTGTCACGACCCGTCTCGACAAGGGTCAGAGTGCGCTTCGGGCGGGCCGCGATGCCACAGGCATGGGCGAAAAGGAACCCATGCCTGCTAAGGCGGAAACAAAAATACCACACTAGGTTGAATTGTTACTTTGAAAAGAATTTAGTACAATTTATAAGTATGCGGAAGCCACAAAGAAAGGTTAATGCTCATGCATTTTTAATAAAATCTAATGTCACACACTATGCCGAAATGCTGAACATGCAATAAGTCACAATAGTAAATTTAGTAAATTGTGATAAATTAAATGATCTGATACATCAAAACATCCTAGGAGTTGTCCACAATACACGAGAAAATGGCTGACAGTAACTAGTACATGAAAGTAAATCCAACAGTAACTGAAACAAAATACATAGAGCCTGCTGATACAGTAATCAAAATAAAACCTCCAAGCAAAACTGCAACTGAACGAAGAAAAACTCAGGGAGCAGACGACGCGGTCACGAACCCTAAGGCAAATCCAAACAGAAGGAAAATGTCTCAGAACAAGAAAAATAACAGAAAACAGGCCATAAATTTAAGTACGTGCAGAAATAATTCTAAAGTACCAATTAAATCTTGAAGCGAGCAAGTGAAACAGGCAAGTAACTGAAACAAGCAGAAACTATTCTAGAAATATTAGCCTACTCCGGAAGTATAGCTTAAACATTTATTTTGCAACAACATAAGCCGTAATCGATGAAATACATAGGTGTTTATAGTGGGCGCGCATGGTTCACACTCATGTCCAAGTGTAAGTCTTACTAGAATAAGAGTATTTCCTGCTTACCGTGAGCATGCAAACAAGACGATGCATCACCTAAACCCTAGTTTCCAAGATTTTCTTATGACATTCAAGACCTAAGTGATTCATGATTTTTCCGTGGAGACTGTTATCATAACACGACATGCTTACGAGCGATGATCCTCGCATTGTCAGTTACAGTTAATAACTTAAATACATGTGAAAAGAACTTAAAATTCTTAGTTTGCAAGCGAGAGGGAATTCTCCACTTGCCTTAAGGTGAAGCCGAACTACCAGCAACAGCTAAATGACACAAGCAAAGTCAAATGCTCTATTGAACCTGTTCAGGAATAATCGCAGACGATATTTGATACATGACAAGCAGAAAACCAAATGCTAACAAAGACAGTTTATTTTGCAAAAACACACTCAAGAGCGTATTAGCAATTTACCTCCCTCAAGTGTGAGGGGAGAGGGGCTACCACGAAGGATCGGGTACTTGGCGGCGCTTGAGTGACGAAGACCCTAAATTCGGAGAGGGTTTTGGAGAGGTTCCACCACTAGATCCGACGAGCGGTACCGGAAACACAAACAAATACGGGATTAGGCGATTATACAACGAACACGTGAGGGACCGACGAAATTACGTCGATCGGAGAGCGAAAATCACCACGACAAATTAGGGCAAAACCGAAAATGAAAGTTTGGCGGAGTTCCTTACCCAAGGAGACCAGATTTGGGCTCAAGAATCCACGAGGAGTTTCGAGCGAAACCCTAGGAGTCCCCTTGAAATCCGCCGGCCGAAACGGAGAGGAAGAGGGGCTGTCGACCTCTTTGGAGGAGGAGGAACCACTGCCGGTCCTCAAGAAGCGGAGGAGAAGGCACAGTTGGCCGGAGGAAGCGAGGGGGAAGGGCTGCTACCCTTGTTGTTGTCGTCGGCCTGGAAAGGGGAAGAAGGAGCGGCCCTTGCTACTGCCGTCGGCCAGGAGAAGGGAAGGAGGAGGCGCAGGAGGCGGAGCAGGCGGCGGCGCTGCGTGCGGATGACGGGAGGAGCGGCGCTGCGTGCGACTGACGAGAGGAGTGGCGCTGCGAGCCGGGATCGGGAGGAGCGGCTCGAAACCCTGGACCGAGAGGGATATCGGGAGAAGGGGGGGGGGGGGGGGCTCGGCTGGGTTTATAATAATAAAGGGGGGAAATTTTATATCCTTATTATTATTATTATTATTAAGTTAAATATTTAAGGGTTGTTACAATCTCCCCTACTTAGAAAGTTTCGTCCCGAAACTACTTAGGATTTCCTGGCTGGGGGCTAATATGACGAAGATTCAGATGTCATTTATACTGACAAGGTTTGCAAATCAAAGCATGGAAACCAACTATGAATATTGCAAAAAGAGAGGAGAACAAGAGCGGAGGCATACCAGGGTCAGGAGAAAAGGTGCGGATACTTGCTACGCATGTCAGCTTCGAGTTCCCAAGTGAACTCCTCAGACTTGCCATGCATCCAAAGTACCTTCACCATAGGAATAGTTCTCTTTCGAAGCTTGCGCTCTTGATATTCCACTATCTTGGCGGGCTCAATCGGATAAGATAAATTAGCTTCAGGAACCACCGGGATTTCCTCGAGGACACGATTAGGATCACGGACGTATTTTCGAAGCTGACTGACATGGAAAACGTCATGAACACCGGACAACGAATCTGGTAACTCTAAACGATAAGCAGATCCTCCAACACGCTCTGAGATAGCGTACGACCCCACAAACCTCGGGCTGAGCTTATGATGGCGACCAAATCGTTTCACCCCAGGGGTGGGAGAAACCTTCAAGAACACCTGATCACCTACTGCAAACTCCAACGGACGGCGGCGCTGATTAGCATACTTCCTCTGTCTCTCAATGGAACGACTGAGCTGAAGGCGAGTCTTCTTGGTGGCTTCTTCCATTTCCTGAAGTAACTCAGCGTCCAACACCACCTTCTCACCAACTTCTGACCAATAGAGAGGAGTCCTACAACGACGCCCATACAATGCTTCGAAGGGGGCCATCTTGAGGCTCTCCTGATAGCTATTGTTGTAGGCGAACTCGACCAACGGTAGGTGCTCATCCCAAGCTCCCTTGAAGTCCAGAATATAACACCGAAGCATGTCTTCAAGAATCTGATTAACCCTTTCGGTCTGCCCATCGGTAGTTGGATGATAAGCGGTGCTCAGGTTGAGCTCGGTACCCAAAGCTTGTTGGAAACCCTTCCAAAAGTGTGAAACGAACCTCGAGTCACGATCAGAAACAATTCGCAGAGGAATCCCATGGAGTCTAACTATCTCAGAAACATAAATCCGGGCCATCTTCTCGGTGGAGTGACCTTCCTTGCACGGGATGAAATGAGCCACTTTCGTCATGCGATCCACTATGACCCAAATCGCATCATGCCCTCTCGGAGTACGGGGCAAACCCGTGATGAAGTCCATAGAAACATCTTCCCACTTCCATTCGGGGATAGGCAAAGGCTGCAAAAGACCACCAGGACGCTGACATTGAACTTTCACCTTCTGGCACGTCAGACATCGAGAGATGAAGCGGGCTATATAATTTTTCATACCAGGCCACCAAACGATCTGCTTTAAGTAATGATACATCTTATTATTGCCTGGATGACCAGATGTGCGGGACTCGTGAGCTTCTCGGCAAATACTATCGAGCAATTCAGGAACATCAGGAATGCAGAGACGGCCTCGGAAACGCAGAACATCGTCAGAGATAGAGAAATCCGGAAGAGTCCCAAGTTCAACCTGTCGGCGGATGCGCTGGAGTGCGGGATCAGATGGCTGCAAATCCTTCACCCGCTCTACCCACAACGGAACAGAAACCCCTTCATGACCCTCGGGTGCGATGGATATATCCATCCGATCGAGGTCATCAATCAAGGCTGCTAGAATAGCTGACATGGGCGCATAAGCGGCTACAGAGGCATGCCGACTCAACGCATCTGCCACTGAATTGGCTTTACCAGAAACATACGTGAGCTGCAAGTCGTAATCTGCCACAAACTCGAGCCAACGCCTCTGACGAAGATTGAGGTCCTTCTGAACAAAGATGTACTTTAAACTCTGGTGGTCGGTGAAAAAGTGACACTTCACGCCATAGAGATAATGACGCCAAAGCTTCAAAGCAAACACCACCGCAGCGAACTCCAGATCATGAGTGGGGTAATTGCGCTCGTGAACCTTCAACGGCCTCGACCCATAAGCAATAACACGATCATCCTGCATCAGGACACAACCCAAACCAACTCCGGAAGCGTCAGTGTAAACTGAAAAGTCCAACCTTTCTGACGGAAGAGCTAAGACAGGCGCTGAACACAGACGTTGCTTTAACTCAGAAAAGGACTGCTCACACTGATCTGACCACTCGAACCTAGCATGCTTTTGAGTTAGTCGAGTCAGGGGAGCAGCAAGAGAGGAAAAACCCTTGATGAAGCGTCGGTAATAGCCAGCAAAACCAAGGAAACTGCGGATCTCGGTAGGGGTAGAAGGTCGCTTCCAGTCCATAACTGCGGAAATCTTGGCAGGATCAACAGAAAGTCCATCTCCTGAAATGACGTGGCCTAAGAAGGCAACACGATCCAGCCAGAACTCACATTTTGGCAACTTTGCATAAAACTGATGCTGACGAAGGGTGGAGAGAGTGAGTCTAAGATGGGCTGCATGCTCCCTCGCGGGTCTTGGAGTAGACCAGGATATCATCAATGAAGACGATGATGAACTTGTCCAGGTACTTACGGAAGACACAGTTCATCATGTCCATGAATGCAGAAGGGGCGTTAGTCAACCCGAAAGACATCACCAAAAATTCGAAATGCCCATACCGAGTACAAAAGGCCGTTCTGGGGATGTCGGAGTCCTTGATCTTCAGTTGATGGTAACCCGACCTGAGATCTATCTTGGAAAAGACTGTACTGCCTTTAAGCTGATCGAATAGATCATCCACACGCGGAAGGAGGCACTTATTCTTGATGGTCACCTTATTAAGATCTCGATAGTCGATGCACAATCTCATGGATCCATCCTTCTTTTTCACGAAGAGTACAGGGGCTCCCCAAGGTGACGAGCTAGGGCGAATGTACCCACGCTCAAGCAATTCATCTAACTGCGATCTGAGTTCTTCGAGCTCACGTGGTGCCATACGGTAAGGAGCTTTAGATATGGGGCGCGTTCCAGGCTCTACATCAATACAGAACTCTACATCTCGATCGGGAGGCATCCCAGACAATTCGGCGGGGAACACGTTAGGAAACTCCGAAGCAACAAGAATAGACTCGAGTTGAGGTGAGATAGCATCCGAGTGCGAAGCATAAACGAAGCAGGCAGAACATCCTTGGCTAAGAAGTCGAGTGGCGCGCACAACAGAGATTACATTCAGGTGACTGCGGGTCTGAACATGAACGATGTAATCCTTGCCATCAACGCTGAGATTGACCCTCTTCGCCACGCAGTCCAACTTTGCTCGATACGCGACCAACCAATTCATTCCCAGGATTACGTCGAACTCTGTCATATCTAGAACTATGAGATCGGCGACGACTTGCAATTCTCCAAGCAGGATCGGGCAATTGAGAATGCCTCTGGTTGAGAGATGCAGATGACCAGGTACAGAAATCTCAAAAGGAACCTCAAGTGGCGAAGTATGCCAACTATAAAGGTCCACGATGCGGCGAGCAATAAAGGAGTGTGATGCACCGGAATCAAATAAGATTTGCATCCACTTATTCTTGACCCTAAAACTTCATAAAAAGGAAAACATAACGCGTAACAAGTTTATTCGACTAAGGCAACCAGATTTAAGAATGCAGAAAAATTTAAAATTCTATACGAAACGTACCAGAGATGACGTCGGTAGATGCGAGCGCCTCGCCCTGAGTGACGACGTTCAGCATAGCCCTGCCCTGAGCTCCGGGGATAACTTGCAGAGGCTGAGCGGAGATCGGGCTCTCCTTTATGGGGCAGTCGAGCATGAGGTGCCCAACCTGCCCACATTTGAAACAGGCCTTCTGCTTACGGCGGCAGTCCTTTGCCAAATGGCCCGGCCTCTTGCAGAAAGCACAGACGGAGGCAACAGAGGCAAACGTCATCTGAGGTTGCTGCGCAGGAGTAACCATCTTCTGCTTCTTCAGGAGGGAGCAACAGACTTGGGCGACATGGCCCACCTTGTGGCAGAAGGCACACGCCTCTTTGGACCTGGGGCCTTGCTGCTGAGATGGAGCATCCTTGCGCTTGAGGTCGGATGCGGCGGCATTGCTTGTTCCATGCTGGGCTTTCTTGGCAGAATGATCCAGCTCAATAGCTTCCACCTGCAAGGCGGCTCCCACGGTCTCCGCGTAGGTGGTGGCGCCATGAGCTACCACAAGCTGGCGGAAGTCATGACGGATCCCCTTCACGAAACCGCTGATCTTTTTGTCTTCATCCGGCACGAACTCCGCATCAAGGAGGGAAAGACGGGAGAACTCTCTCGCGTACTCGGTCACTGTCCTACCAGGCTGCTGAAGGGACAGGAACTTCTCAGCCAACTTATCCCGCTCCACGGAAGAGAGGAAGTTCTCCATAAGAGCATCCTTGAACTGTCCCCAAGATAAGGTGGTTGAATCGGGGAGGCTGCGGCGCTGGAGCCACAAAGTATAAGCATCCTCAAACAATTGATAGGCCGCAAGGAGGACCTTCTGGGTCTCGGGAACTCCAGCATACTCAAAATGCTTCTCCATCTGGGAGATCCATTCAGTGATCACGAAGTAGTCTCGATTGCCATCGAAAGACGGCGGATTCAGCCTCTTGAATGCCAGAGTATCTGCCATTGCCATGGGCGGGGCAGCCAGGCTTGACACGAGCGGGGGAACCAAGGTGACGGCAGGCGAGCCGGTCCCAGAATCAGTTGCAAGAGGGGTGGATCCAAGGGGGGCTGTAGTGTTCGTAACTCCAGCTGTCCCTGCACTGCCGGAACCAAGGGTTGGGTCAGGAGTTTGGCGATCCCCTTCCAATGGGTGACACGCTCCAGAAGCTGTCTCAGAAGCTGGGCAGTTTCATCCCCAGGGGCTTCCGTCGCAGATGCGGTAGCTTTCTTGCGCTGCGATCGCTTCGAAGCCATCTAGAAAGAAACACAAAAGTGTCAAGTAAGAGAAACAGTCAGGCTAAGCTTAGAGGATTGAGACTACAGGTTCTAGCATTCTAAAACTGTTGAATACGTAAATCATGTAATAGTTACAGCATTTTCATTGGACAACTCTAGGTGGTAGTCATGCAAGTGCAAATGTGACGATAAGATCACGTGCGATAGAAAAAATGATTTGAAAAATCCATGTGTGTACAATCGTCATCTGTTGCTCTCAGCTTAACACTCGTGCAATGAGTTATGTCATGCATGCAATGTATTTTATGTCTACAATGCATCCTTAAGAATGTTCATGAATGGATACGCATGCCATGTTAAGCGCCCATATCACTTAACATGTCACGCACATGATGATTCTAATGTCAGCGCACTTGAAAATATTAAACCGCCCATACAATTTAATATTCGCAAGCGGTGTATATCCTAGTGGAAATTTATATGCATATAAATGTTAAGTTTGCCCATACTCCCTTAACATTTGTACGCATACTACTCATGTTTATGAGTGAGTGTGTGCGTGTTTCAGCCCCGAACACCAGACAACGACAAAGTGAGTGAGGAAATGATGCATGCACGTATTCTTACATAATAGATTTCAAAATATATGAAATTTTAAAATACTTTATTTTTAGATGCTCAACCTAGCTCTGATACCAACTGTCACGGCCCGTCTCGACAATGGTCAGAGTGCGCTTCGGGCGGGCCGTGATGCCACAGGCATGGGCGAAAAGGAACCCATGCCTGCTAAGGCGGAGACATAAATACCACACTAGTTTGAATTGTTACTTTGAAAAGAATTTAGTACAATTTATAAGTATGCGGAAGCCATAATGAAAGGTTAATGCTCATGCATTTTTAATAAAATCTAATGTCACACACTATGCTGAAATGCTGAACATGCAATAAGTCACAATAGTAAATTGTGATAAATTAAATGATCTGATACATCCAAACATCCTAGGAGTTGTCCACAATACACGAGAAAATGGCTGACAGTAACTAGTACATGAAAGTAAATCCAACAGTAACTGAAACAAAATACATAGAACCTGCTGATACAGTAATCAAAATAAAACCTCCAAGCAAAACTGCAACTGAACGAAGAAAAATTCAGGGAGTAGACGGCACGGTCACGAACCCTAAGACAAATCCAAACAGAAGGAAAATGTCTCAGAACAAGAAAAATAACAGAAAACAGGCCATAAATTTAAGTACGTGCAGAAATAATTCTAAAGTACCAATTAAATCTTGAAGCAAGCTAGTGAAACAGGCAAGTAACTGAAACAAGCAGAAACTATTCTAGAAATATTAGCCTACTCCGGAGTTTAGCTTAAACATTTATTTTGCAACGACATAAGCCGTAATCGATGAAATGCATAGGTGTTTATAGTGGGCGCGCATGGTTCACACTCAAGTCCAAGTGTAAGTCTTACTAGAATAAGAGTATTTCCTGCTTATCGTGACCATGCAAACAAGACGATGCACCACCTAAACTCTAGTTTCCAAGATTTGCTTATGACACTCAAGACCTAAGTGATTCATGATTTTTCCGTGGAGACTGTTATCATAACACGACATGCTTACGAGCGATGATCCTCGCATTGTTAGTTACAGTTAATAACTTAAATACATGTGAAAAGAACTTAAAATTCTTAGTTTGCAAGCGAGAGGGAATTCTCCACTTGCCTTAAGGTGAAGCCGAACTACCAGCAACAGCTAAACGACACAAGCAAAGTCAAAGGCTCTATTGAACCTGTTCAGGAATAATCGCAGACGATATTTGATACATGATAAGCAGAAAACCAAATGCTAACACAGACAGTTTATTTTGCAAAAACACACTCAAGAGCGGATTAGCAATTTACCTCCCTCAAGTGTGAGGGGAGAGGGGCTACCACGAAGGATCGGGTACTTGGCGGCGCTTGGGTGACGAAGACCCTAAATTCGGAGAGGGTTTTGGAGAGGTTCCACCACTAGATCCGACGAGCGGTACCGAAAACACAAACAAATACGGGATTAGGCGATTATACGACGAACACGAGAGGGACCGACGAAATTACGTCGATCGGAGACCGAAAATCACCACGACAAATTAGGGCAAAACCGAAAATGAAAGTTTGGCGGAGTTCCTTACCCAAGGAGACCAGATCTGGGCTCAAGAATCCACGAGGAGTTTCGAGCGAAACCCTAGGAGTCCCCTTAAAATCCGCCGACCGAAACGGAGAGGAAGAGGGGCTGTCGACCTCTTTGGAGGAGGAGGAACCACGCCGGCCCTCAAGAAGCGGAGGAGAAGGCACAGTTGGCCGGAGGAAGCGAGGGGGGAGGGATGCTACCCTTGCTGTTGTCGTCGGCCTAGAAAGGGGAAGAAGGAGCGGCCCTTGTTGCTGCCGTCGGCCAGGAGAAGGGAAGGAGGAGGCGCAGGAGGCGGAGCAGGCGGCGACGCTGCGTGCGGCTGACGGGAGGAGCGGTGTTGCGTGCGACTGACGGGAGGAGCGGTGTTGCGTGCGACTGACGGGAGGAGCGGCGCTGCGAGGCGGGATCGGGAGGAGCGGCTCGAAACCCTGGACCTATAGGGATATCGGGAGAAGGGGGGGGGGGGGCTCGGCTGGGCTTATAATAATAAAGGGGGGAAATTTTATATCCTTATTATTATTATTACGTTAAATATTTAAGGGTTGTTACAATCTCCCTCGCTGTTCATCGACACTGACAATTGCATCAATTGGATATAAAAAATGTCTTTCTAAATGATGATTTGCAGGAGACTATCTATATGCAACAACCTCCCGAGTTTGATACCACGGGGAGTCCCTTGTATGTCGTTTGAAGAAATCTTTTTATGGTCTCAAACAGTCTCCTCGAGCATGGTTTGACAAGTTTAGTCAGGCTGTTCGTGCTGTTGGGTTTACCCTAATTTCTGCCGACTTCTCTCTATTCACTCGTCATCGTCCAACAAGCACAATGATTCTCTTGGTGTATGTCGATGATATTTGGATCACGAGAGATGATCTCAAGGGAATACACATGATCAAACAACATCTGGCTTTGTTTTTCAAACGAAGGATCTGAGAAATCTTCGGTACTTCCTTGGTCTCGAGGTGGCACGAAGTCCTGATGGATTTGTTCTATCTCAACGGAAGTACTGTCTTGACTTGCTTCGTGATGCTGGCTACTCTGGATGCAAGCCTACTGACACTCATATGCATATCAATCACAAGCTATGCGCTCATGCCTCAGATTCCGATCTACTTCTTCCAAACCCAGAGTATTATCGTCGTCTTGTGGGCAAGCTAATGTATCTCACTATTACAAGACCTGATATATTTTTTGCTGTTGGAGTTGTCAGTAGATTCATGCACGAACAACAGATCTCCCATCTCTAGGCAGTTGAGCGTATCCTTCGATACTTGAAGACTGCTCCTGGACAAGGACTCGTATACAAGCACTCTTCGTCTCCCAGACTCTCCCTTATCTCTCACTGCATATTCTGACGCTGAATATGCTGGCTCACTGGATGATCGTCGTTACACAAGTGGATACTGCACATACTTTGGTGGAAACCTTATCACTTGGCGCAGCAAGAAGCAGTCAGTTGTTGCTCGCTCATCAGCCGAAGTTGAGTATCAGTCAATGGCCGCTGTTGCGTCCGAGCTTACCTGGTTGGAGAGTCTTCTAAGTGATCTTGGTGTTAGACTTTCCTCACCGACGATTCTCTATTGTGACAGTCAAGCTGCTATACATATTGCCAAGAACCCTATTTTTCATGAATGTACTAAATACATTGAGTTGACTGTCACTTCATTCGGCAGAAGGTTCAACTGAAGAAGCTAGAGTTGAAACATGTTGCTGCTGCTGGGCAAGTTGCTGATATTCTCACAAAGGCATTACCTCGACCGCTATATTATCAGTTCTTATCCAAGCTTGGTGCCTACGATGTATATGCTCCAGCTTGCGGGGGAGTGTTGAAAAACAATGTAAAAAGACCCAATAACGAAGGCCCAGTTTGAGCCCGCTTTCTTTATATGCGTTTTGTCCCATATCTTAGAACTGGTTTTCCTCTCCTCTCCCTCTCTTTCTATAAATGTACAAACATCTTGTGTATTGAGAATATGTGAAATTAATAAAATTATTATACTATTTCTCCAATATCTGTGTATTTCTACAGTATCAAAGGAAGGTTTCTCTTGGCCTCTACGCGATTGAGCCCCTGCTCTCGCCTTTTTTTTTCACTTCGGGCGGACTCCCTAACTGAAACTGCCCATACTCCCCCGTGCGGACTCCCTAATAGATGCCACCCGAAGTGACTCTGCTCCTTTCGTGCCTCCTGTTTGGCTCCTATGCCGCTTGCTGGGACCCACCATCGCTTTGCTGCAAACGCCCAGACTTCTCTTTGAGACCGTCCACCCCCTGCCAGCGAGGTCGCCTGAATCTCTCCAACCCGTGTGGACTCTGTGCGGTCTCCACGTGCTCGCCCGCATCTCCTACCCATGAGGTCTCCCGGACCTCTTTCGAGGCCATCTCCGGACGCCCCGCAATGCTCGCTGGCTCCTTCTCTGTGACCAGTTCGCACGGCCTCCCTATTGCGACCGCCCGAACTCCTTATACCAACCGCCCAGACTCTTCTTTGCGGCTTGGCCGGACTCAGACTCCTCTTTGCGGCTGCCCCGAGACATCTGCGGTCCTCTTTGGTGACCTTGGGCGGACTCCTTTTTGAGGTCCAATAATCCATCACTGCTTGGTGGTCTACAAATCCATCAAGTAGTGTCACCGACTCAGCGTCGAGTAGTCACTCTTCGACATCTTCAAAGATCACAAGTTCACATGGTGTGGACTCCATGTCCTCCTTTGGCTTACCCTTAAGTCAATCCTCAATGTGAGCTTCGCTTCCCTGGCGTTTAGACTTCGCACCCTCTTCATGCTCCATATTAATCTCTTTACATGGTGCATTTGTGCGAACATTGCCTCCATGACATTTGAACATTTGTTCCACCAATTGCTCACATTTGAACTCCTCGATTGGATCCTCTATGTCAGCCTCGCCCCCTTGACGTTTGGACTCCGTGTCCTCAACTAGCTGCACCTTGATCCCCATGATTCATTACTCCTTGGGATATTCGCCCTCTTAGCACTCAGAGTCTGTCCACATCCTGCCCCACACCACATAGCACTACTTCTTCCTCCGAGAAAGTGTTGCCCCCTTGGCAACTCAATTCCACATCTTGCATAGGCTTGATGTAGGGTTATTTTGGAATAGAAACGCCTTGGGTCCCCAAGTCGTCATAATCATCAAGAACATGAGCCACCTCACCTTGGCTAATGATTCCTCATCTGTATCAACTTCAACAGTGTTACTGTGGTTGTTTCTTTAGTTGCCCTGAACCCTTGCGTGATTGGACAACTTTCCATGTCATGGTCTCCTTTGCAAAATATACATACCTGCTGACAAGGAATCCGATTTGGACAATCCATCGTTCTATGACTCTTCTTGCATCTGAAGCAACGATGTGTTGACATCACCATCGTCTTCTCATTCGAGAACCTAGGATCAAATTGATGTCTAAGTTCTCTCTTGAAATCCTCCCAAGTCTTGACGGTTTCTCTTTTTCACATATCAATCCACTAACGTGAAATTTCTCTTACCAAGTGGAATTAAGCGGTTTCTATCTGTTTTGCCTCCTTAGTGATGATATTTGCATGAAAGTGCCGCTCCAAGTTCTCCACGAAATCACCAACCTCTTCTGTTGTTCCAAGACCCTTTAACCACTTAGGGTAGATGATTTTATACTTATGATGAAGTGATGTGCTCCATCTGTCGCTTTCTCCTTTCTCTCAGTTTCTAGATCGCAACATGACAAGTAGAGATTCCCTCCTCAGCATCAGCATCAAGAACATCCTGCATCTCTCTTTGGTCCTCCTCCTTGCATTTTGGCTCCATCATGTACTTGGATGCGTCCTCGCCCCACGCTTGGACCGTCGCCATGGCAAACTCCATATTGCTCATGCAACTCTACGATGCTGTCTTATGGCCCCTCGAACTTCAACGGAACTCTTCCCTTATATGTCTTGTTGATTGATGCGTCCCTTGTATATTCTTGCTAAATTTGCCCAGCTTGGTCGAACTGGACCTGCGCTCAACTTGATCTGTGCGGCCTTAGCTCCTTTTTGCGCCCCTCGCAATAGCTAAGTCAGTCTTCACCTCTTCTCTAGCAGCGGAATTATATACACACACGCACACAAGTACATGTTGGAAAGGGGAGAGCACTCAAGAACACTCAAACTTCTATTCACAACTCTAAATCTTTACAACTCTTGACTCTTTAGTGACTTGCATTCATTGCTTGGATTGATTCCAAGATTTTTGTCTCAAATGAACACCCATCCCCATTTTATAGCCTTCAAGGGGGTTTTCATCAAACCAAGGGAAGACTCTAGAAACTCTCTATTCTAGACTCTTCTAAACTATTATACACTCATCTAATGGTTATGTACAAACCTCTACACTATTCTACAATATTCAAGAGTACTCTAGACTATATTAGATTACTCCCAACTTCTACAAAATTCCACACCGTTCTAAATACCTCTATACACACCTAGAGTTATCTAGAAGGTTCCCCACCTTTTTAGAATATTTTAGATTATTTTACACTCTTCTAGAATATTTTATAAATCTCTACACAATTCCACAATATTCTAGAGTATTCTACATGACTCTAGAATCTTCCATCATCTTCAAGATTTCTCTCTAGTGTTTTGGAGACTTTCGCATCCTCTTGCGCCATAGAATATCATGACTACGCTTAAATCTTATTCTTAACATACTTGAGCCAAGTCTCCCAAACCCAAGTCTTCGATCTCTTTGAAGCCTTATCACCTTAACATGCGACTTATTGCGCCATCCGCGTATTTATCCATGGTCACGTTTGCATCTTGAACTAGCAGCCCATGACAGATCGCTCCAGTTCCGGATCGATTGAATCGAACTCCGTTGTGGATCCCCTGATTATTTAAAGATAATAGCTATCAAGAAAAATAAGAGTAGGTAAGGTAAGATTTTAAAAGTGGTTTTGTGAGTGATATGATAATTATGAGAGTGGTTAAATTTTTTTACGAATTTAAACAACAAACTCGAAACAACTATTTTTGGTATTTTTGGGTTGAAAGCAAATAAACAAACAACATACTAATAAATAAAATAAAAAAGATTAAGTAGTGTTTGATTAATAATAACTATTTGAGTACTGTTTTTGACAATCTGCTTCCCCAGTAACGGCACTGGGAAACTTGATACGCCCAAATCACACCTAATTAATGACGATTGAATTGCGTACTCTTAAAAAGATAAGGCAAACACATATATGCTGTGGTACTTGAGTCTATAATATATCAAGTGTTATATTTTCCCAGGGCCGTCACTACGTAACCTACTTTACTCTCTCTTTTTATTTTAAGCACTATAATATTTGGAAAATATATTTTATATTATATTATATATATAATTATATATATACACACAAATATAGAGGATAACCAGTAAACGTTATCATTTGATAAAGTTAACTTCATGTGGCTATTATAGAATCACTAGAAACAACGATGATTTATAAGTTATAGATATATGTTTTAGAAAATTGTATGAATAATTGTATGAAACAACAAACTCGAAAATTGTATGATAAAAAGAGTTGTATGCTCCTTGAATATAGGGAACCATACAACTTATGTCTTGGTGTCAAAGCCAAGTGTTGAGGTTCATAGAACAATAAGGCGATCTTTAGGGCCCCATACCTACAAATCTCAGGTACGCCTCCCTAAAATCAGTTTAAAATCATAAAATAAAGAAATATATATTTTATTACAACCTAAAAACAACTATCATTCACAGGGCAAATTATTATATGTTCTCTCTTATTTTCTGATTTTAAACTGAATCAATGCATCAAAAGTTATCTTATTTTAAGACTTTATGCCCATTTAAAATTGACATGATAATAGAGAGAGAGAGAGATGAAGTAAGATACTTACGAAGGCCCGTGGAATACGACCATGATATAAACGAATCATATACTACACATGATATGTGCACTTGTCTACAAATACATATTCTATCTATTTAAATTATAAACATGAATCGTACTTATCAGATCTCCACTTCCCAAATAAGAAATTCCCGAGTGAGCCGATTGAGGTTTCACCACATACTCGCCTGCAACATTTTTAGGGGTGTGTTTAGGAATAAGGTGTGGGAATAACTTCCAACAATTTTCTCGCACAGTATTTTACCCCACAGTGACAACACTCCAGTTTGGCTTTCTCCGACTCAATTAACCGAGGTATACCCATACTAGACCCACTTTTAGAGTCATTGTTCCATCCTTTGTGAGCCACCATCACTAATTTTTCATAGTTTCCTGCACCATTGATTTTTTTGATTAAGATCCTATGAGATTCCCCTCTGAGGTAACTAACCACAATATCCAAATCCGGAGCAACATCTTTTCCAAGCATTTGGACTCGTTGAAATTCAAATTCTGGAGGTAAGCTAGCAAGAAGTTCAAAAACTCTTCTTTGACTCAGTTCTCTCTGACTATCTCCACAACCAGAACATGTGGGAGAGAGCTTAACACCAGAATATTGATCATTCTTCTCCAATTTTTTAATAAGTCTCGCATAGTAATCCTTAATAGATGTCTCGATGTCCATACATATAATTTCGATATTCGATTGATAGATTCTAGCAAGATCATGTCTTTTCGAGTAATTCTTTTCATTCAAATCAAGTTCCATTGAGTGAATTAACAGTGTCGTAACAGTTAGGTTGTGTGCTTGACTCTCTTCATAGGACATGTCCGTGATAGGAGGAGGCCTTCTGATTCCTGTTATAAAACCAAGTTTTCTTCTACGTTGCACGGGGACGGAAACGGGATACGGGATACGATACGATACGGATACGGGAAACATGATTAAAAAAAATACGGATACGGGAAACGTTTTTAATTTTTTTTAATTATTTTAATATAAGTATTAATCAATATAAAAAAATACAACTAACAAACTAAGGTACCATCTCAATCACTACATTCAATAAGATGTAATGTTGACCATCAAACTCTTCACATAAACAAACTCTTCACATAATATGTAATGATGAGCATCACAAAAAATAACATTTCATATAATGCTATAAGAATATAGAAAAGATTTAAGAAAACAAGCATCATAAAAAATAATATATCACATGTCCACAACATTACTGGTGTAGGCTACCGTGATAACGGGTGCGGAACGATAAATTTTACCACAACAGCACAAATTAATCCAAGAGTACTCCGACCAAAGAGCGAGTAAAAGAGGTCGGGTTGGCTCCCAAAAATTTCGTTCCAAGAGTACTCCGACCAAGAGCGAAAAGAAAAGGGGTCGGGTTGGCTCCCAAATCCGTACTAGATAATGCCAACAAAAATAAAGTTGCTAGCCACTAACAAGGCTTCACCCAATCCACCGATTCACAACCCCAAGCGAGAGAATTAGCACCAACACGAGTCAAGGGCACATTCACATGCAACTACCCGGGATGCGATTTTCTCTGAATTAAAATGGCGGGGATCAACGGATCAGTCCAAGAGAAATCCCAGTTAAATTGGGTTAAGTGAAACCGGATCTACAAAATTAAGAGTGCTAGAGATCGCAAGCTAATGGATGGAACAATGCGGCGAGTTCCGATAATTTCCAAAGTTACGCCAAAGCTTTCCCCACCAAAATTCGAAACGAAATAGAAGGAAATCCCACGAGAGAAGTAGAGAGTTTCGTTACCCAAAGCGTAGGTGATGGTGGCGAGCGGGCACACTTCCACGGAGCTCCACCGTAGCCGCGAGCGGAGGAGGTGGCACGTTTTACCGGAGTCACACCGGGCTAAGAGGAGGGGCGGCCTTGGGGCGCCGGGTTTGGAGAGGGGAAGGCCGGTTGGAATCACGCCGAAGAGGAGCGGCCGGGCCTTGCGACAGGACGCGAAGGACGAAGGATGCGTCGCCGGAGAGGGTAGGCCGCCGGAGTCACACCGAGCGGAAGGCGAGATATCGCCGAGCGGAAGGAGGGGGCGAGTCGCACGCCAAGGGGAAGGATCGGGCAAACCACCGTAGGCTTAGGGTTTCTTTTTTTTTAAATCTTCAAAACTAATCTCTACTACAATAGGAAGAGAGTATATATACTCCCCAAACAACAAATCTCCAACACACATCACAAAGGTCTAATTAAATAACATGACATTGACTAATTTAAAAATGCAGGAAATAAAACTCCCAATATTTAAGGAGGCGGCGGACGCGCGCGTAGGTTGTAGCGGTTGGTGTTGCGCCGAATGTCGTTGTTACGCCGCGAAGCTCTAGTGTTGCGGCGCGAGTCTTTAATCAATAGGGGTCCGGGATCATCATCCACGTCGGCTCCATCCGTAGCTCCATCAATTACATCAATTGATCATTGTTTCGTTACATTCACATGCAAATATCAAGTTTAAAAATTAAACATTCTCTCCAATAGTATCAACTTCATCATCAAAAATCAGCACAAGAAGAAGAAATGCATTTCTAACCACAACAATAAATCATCAAAGAAACAAACGAAACCTACAGCAATGAATTTAGCAACCTACAACAATGAATTTTCTTTCTACAGCAATGAATTTATGAAGAAGAAGAAGCGGCGCAGCAGCAGGAGTCTCGTAAACCTAGAATAAAAGAGCGGCGTGACATAAAAGAGCAGTGAGCGGTCTGATATTGCACGGGAGCACGGGAATCGCGTATCCCGCCAGCGGGATACGCGATTCCCCTTTAATTTTCTTTTATTAATTAAATTAACGTTTCCTAGAGTTTCGGAAACGCGTTTCTGAGCGTTTCCCGTATCTGATACGCGTCCGAGCCGATACGCAGAGTATTTTTAAGTATCCGTGCAAGATAGGTTTTCTTCGACTCCCGATAAACATCTTCATCGATTGTGCCCAAAGAAAGTAAATTTTCCTATTCAGTTTGACATTGGTAACCGCCATTATAGAGAAATCAGCACCCGGATTTGAGATTAGAAATCTTTTTTTCTTTTTCTGCTGAGACATCTGAATCCATTTAATCCACGACAAATGCGGAAATCGCTAGCGCTTTGTTCATTGGATACATCAGCCTCTGACAGAATTGATCCCTTCTGTTTACTGGAAGGATGCCATCCACCAAGCCTTGAACAAGTCTCGATCCCTTTAGTTGGCAGTAGTGGTGTGAATCCTGTCGAACAGGAGCGCTGGTCGCTGTGCACAGAAGGATGCACCCCGTCGATCCCAGCAATCCCCTCTGGACAGGCCTGCTAGAGCTCTGATCGATCCCCTCTGGATGATCACGATTCAAGTAAACACAACCACGAGCAAGCACCCCGTCGATCCCAACATTACTACCTTCGTCGATTCCCGTAGCCGACCACGAGCAAGGCTAAGTCGATCCAAACTGATCCCAAATTCGTCCGCCTTGCTCGAATCTGCGTCGATCCTAGCCGTCGTTCCCAGCACCGCAGCCCGTTGTCGATTCCAGTAGCTGACGGGGTGTTGAAGAGCTAAGTCGCCTGCTCTGATAGATTGATTACCATGTAGAAGAGAAGGAGCAAAAAATACCTAAGCCAGTCGGCCGCACATGACGGTCGTAGTATATCCACATTATATCGTTTTTTTCCTTTTAACCATAATAAGTCCGCTTGAATAGATACCACACTAATGTGGGTCCCATTTAGCTTGAGCATTATCTTCAACAAGTCGCACTTAGTTTTGTGTTGATAGTGTCAATTCTTAACACCCTCAATCTGGTAGCAGTAGTTCGATTTCCACCACAGCTTGAGGTTTCATTTGGTGGCGATTATAAGCTAGAAGAGCATCAGAGTGCTGCAGCTTTACCTATACCAGTATCTTTTGGAACTGAAGAAAGTTATGCAAGCAATGGAAAGACCAATTCAGGTATTTTCTATTTTTGGAATCCCAGAAGATCTGCACTTATGATACCGTTATTATGCTAGATATAATCATATGAATAAAAGTTGGCATACTTATGTACTAATACTCTTATTTCTTTAGCAGCAACTCAATTTCCAGTTAATATTAAGGTCTCATCTGGAGGTCGTCATATACTAAATGAAAATAAGAGTGCTTCTGCTCCACCTACATCTGAAGCAGTCAGCAGTGGAGGAACATATGCCACCAATTTAAATATCATTACAGGTTATCTTGTTTATGAAGCTCCTGAGAATTAATTTGACCCCAAATTTTTTTTCAATGACATATTACATATTAAAGAATATTCACTTATCAAATATGAGTTGTTCATTTAAGACTATGATAATGCTAATAGCATGTGAGGAGAAAAACTCGCATCTCAGTACATAAAGATGGCTTCAATATATGATAGATACATGATATATGGTACAATAATGAATGATTATGATAGACATGATATATGGTACAATAATAAATGATTAGGATTAGAAATCATTATGAACAATATCAATGACTGAGCAATAGAGCCTCGTAACAACATTAACAATCCCCTAAAGATGGAACATCAATATTTATGGATATTTGTTAGATAGCTTGCCACAAATTTTTAAGAGAGGTGAGGGCACTAAAACTCTAATGAAAATATCCTTGTTATGATCCAGGCATGTTAGGAGTATGATCTTTTTTGGAGAGAATACCATCATGAACATTATTGTTGTGATCTCTGATTAATCTTCTCACGAGTCAATAGAGTGAGCCTTCTTAGCTCGAGAATCAACCAGACGCAAACAACAAAAAAGATTGACAATGATGTTTTTATGCAAAAAACTCTGGAAAGGGAAAAAAACATGGGATCATGTCTAATTCTAAATGATTAACTATACTTTGTTTGATTATAACGGTCCTGACTTTCGAGACTCTTTAATAAGCAGTAGAGGTGAAAGCCACCATGTGGTTATAAGTGTTGGAAATGGCATGTAAAGTTATTGTACTTCAAACATAGCAGGCAGGGTCGCATGCTTCAACAACATGCAAATGTGTGGGCTTCGACAATGTGTACATGCACGGTTTTCACATCAAGCAGATGTGTGATCTTCATGTCGAGCAAACTACATTCTTCACTATCCAAGGATCACGCAGTCTCCAATGTTGCATGGGTTGCTCATTATTCAACGTCGCGTGGATTCCACGCTCTAACATCACTCATGTTGGGTTGTCTCAACATCACGTGAATTTTGCTATCTTCAGGGTTGTGCAAATTTCATGGTCTACGCCTTCCCCCAAATTCTTCTTCTCCGGCATCTTCAGATTGAGCATTTTTCAATGCCTCTCTGATGGTGTTGTCTTCTTGCGTGCTCTAATTGAGCGCTTTTATTCACCAAAGCCCATTGAGTATTTGTACTTTTTCGGGGAAGGTTTGGTTGTTAGAGTAGGAGCTTTTGTGCCCAAAAGTTAGAATTTCATAAGAGGTAGATGCCCACCATTTATAGTGCTACGAATACGGAAGAGGGCGAGGGATGAGGAGTCGAGGACACGACGCATATGCCGACGTTGGGACCGAGGCGACGAGGACACGGATCCCAACACAATGACGAATGTTCGTCAGTAGTGCGCACGAGCATAGCGCATCCATCAACTTTATATTTATTATTTCACATGTATTTCAGGTCATGGGTTATTTACCGTTTACCTTTGCGCGTTTCGGGACTAAAAACTATATAAGCCTATATATGTCTCTTATTTGCATCATCTTGGGAGTAAGATCATCTTGGGAAGGACCCTAGGGGCTGAATTCTATTCCTCTCTTTTTTCCCCTCCTCCTTCAAAACCCTACCTCCTAACATTTGGTCCGACCTGCCGCTCTTCGGTTGCAATATCCATCGCTCGAAGATGAATCCCCCTTTACGCGTCCACCCTGCGTAAGTCCTTTTTGTGTTCGTCTTGCTGCGTCACGCCGTCTCTCCTGATCGCGATTGCGTCGATCTCTCCCGCACCGACATTGCCACGTCGATCTCTCCCGCACCGACATTGCCACGTCGACAGTTCCTCGTCTCGCCCAACGACCCCGCAGCGCGACCTCGTCGCCTTATCGGTCACGCGACAATACCTCCATACACGTCCCCCTCTCACCCCTCCCCCTCCTGACACCTTGAATTTGCATACGCCGACGGTTTCTGCCGATCTCCACAACATCGCTCCAGATTCCTGCAACGCACGAGCCCTGCTCCCGCGTGCTAGCTCCCTCGACTCCGTTCCATGGCGCCCTCCAACACAAGCGCCTCCTATGGATTAGGCCATTTCCAGACGTCTCAATGCTCACGAGGCGTCCATCGCCTCGTTCTAAGCCCTCATGTTGTGGATGGATGCTAAGTTTGACGCCCTCCTCATCGGCCGAGCAAGTTCCTGCTCAACCTCCAACGTGAAGTCCCTATCGCTTCTAAGTGTGCATCCGGACCTTCCATGAGATCCCGTTCCACTTCTGTTGGCCTTCCCTCCAGCTCATTGTTATTCGACGTTCCTCCCTTCAACGACACCGATCCCGTGGGGTGGATTGCTAGTGCAGAATAATTCTTTGACAATCATTTGACTTTGGAGCAGCAAAAGGTTTCAACGACTCTCATCGACATCAGGGGTCGACCCTCCATTGGGTCTGCTTGCTGAGACCGAACAACCCTTCGTTCTCTTGATCAAAACTCCAACATGACCTCATCCTCCTCAACAATGTTCGATATTCCGGGACGATGATAGAATGTTTTGTGGTGTCCTCCAATCAGGCCTCCTTGACGACTATATCGGCGAGTTCATTGTCTTGGCAACGCATGTTCCTGACCTACCACCAGATATTTACTTGGGTTTCTTCATGCAAGGGCTACTTCCCCACATCCGGTTCCTGACCACCCCCAGACGATTACTAATGTCATGGATCTCTCCCGCTTGGTGGGGACTTCAATGTCACCTCTGTCGACATCGGTCGACCACCAGGGAGTTCTACACCCCGAATGATTGCCTACCATCCAGGCTTCAACACCCTTCTGGCCGCCACCCCGGGTGCATACCGTGGCTCCCCCGCGTCTCTGTTCACCTTCCCGACCGCCCCAGCCATCGAACGACCCTCTGATGACCAACCAAGAGTACCACGATTGTGGCACTAAGGGCCTCTATTTTCGTTTTAAACATCACTACTCCCGACTTATGAATGTCCTCTAAAGGAGCTCTGCATCACCATTGGCGAGGAGGACCCCGAGATCACCTTTGGGGATTTCAAAGCCCTGGAGGGCGATGACCACCAGCCGACACGAGACCCCACGCACGGTTGCATCGTCAAGAACTTCTGTGCTCCGCGGTTGGCGTCACTTCTGGCCCCCACACTATGTCGCTCTCTGGTTCCATGTATGGAACTTCCCTGATTTGGCTAATTGATAGTGGGGCCAGCCATAATTTCATTTCCTAGCTCCTGGTGACACATATCGACATTCGCCTGTCTCCTTCCCCTCATTTCAATGTTTGCTTGGGTGACGATCTCCGCAATAACATTGGGGACCTCTGTACGAACATGCACATGACTGTGGGCCCCTGCCCTCTTCGCACAAATTTCCACTCTTTTGCGCTCGGTGGCATTGACGTCATACTCAGCGTCGCGTGGCTTCGTACCCTCAGTGACATGTATGTCAAGTGGAATCACATGACGATGCACTTTCCTCAAACATGAGTCCCTTTACTGTTGGCCGGGGAGGCGTCACTTCGCATCCAGCGGTGGCCCTCCATCCTCCTCGGCATCCAGAGACAGTGGATTTTATCGACTGCCTTGAGGACAAGACGAATTTTCGAGCGACGACATTATTACGAATACGAAAGAGGACGAGGGACGAGGAAACGAGGACATGACACATATGTCGACGTCGGGACCGAGACGATAAGGACACGAATCCCAACACGACGACGGACGTTCTCCAGTAGTTTGCACAAGCATAGTGCACCTGTCGACTTTATATTTTATTATCTCACATGTATTTCAGGCTATGGGTTATTATTGTTTTCTTTGCGTGTTTCGGAACTAAGCACTATGTAAGCCTATATATATCTCTTATTTGCATCATCTTGGGAGTAGGATCATCTTAGCAATGACTCTAGGGGTTCAATTATATTCCTCTCTTCTTCCCTCTCCTCCTTCAAAACCCTACCTCCTAACATATAGATTTTTGAGGGGATGCTATGGGAAATTTGCCGAAATATTTTGAGCACGAGCCAATTGAATATTTTGAATTGTCTATCGGAATACTAATTTGCACTGATGGATGATTTTTCCCCAGTTAGATATTGACAGATCTAGCCCAGATGGTTGAAATTTTGTTGTCGAAAGTGACATCAAAGTTTTCCGATAAGGTTGAAATTCTTAAGGAAGCTTCTTCTCGTCAACACAAATATCATTGACAAAACATATTGTCTATCAGAGCTCTGGAACTTTGGCAATCATCCAGTGAAGTTGAAAGGAGCGAATTTGGATCTCCGCCAAAACTTCATTGAATCCATCAGTTGATATGCCCATTTTGTTGTGTTCTTTGAGAAGAGAATAATGTCTCTATTAGATCCCACTTTTGTCCAGTGTGCACGGCATAATCTTCTGCGGAAATTTTCTGAGCAAGAGGCCATTAATGGTGCGGGAAGTTTCAAGAGGAAGAAGAATAAATGGAGAAACACTATCAACCTTCCTCCAACTGCCTCGAGGCTAGGAGTGGATGGCCGTCACCCCCCTCTGGAAAATTGCTCCTTATACAAGGCCTACCGCAATGATGTGGGTCCAAGTTCAGGCTTCTTACGCTTCGTGGCTGCACTGCTCTGGTAATATGGACTCAAAATCAAGAATGTTTGATAATTTTGGAATTGTCTTGATGATTCAGATACATTCAATGGAACTTCAGGTTAGATCCATACACTTTGTGGTACCCAAACAATTTGACAACCTATTTCGATATGTTTTTCTTTCATGAGAAACGATACTATCAACAACGTTAATCACAACTCAATTATCATTGTATGGGGAGGAATAGAATGAACAATAGAAATATCAGGCTCTTCTAAGGCTCTGTTTGGCTCAACTGTAGCTACTGGAGAAGCAGTGATGGGAAGTAGTGGTGGAATAATCAGCTGTTTTGCAGAGTGGTGGCAGAATCTGTGAATATGTTTGGAAGAATAGCGTTTGCAGTGCTGTTTCAAATGAAGAAACTGTTTAAGCTGTTTGGCAAAACAACTGTGCAGTGTGAATTTCAATTTTTTTTAAAATTAGATCTGAAAAAAAAATATAGAAGAACAACTTCCCGAGATGCAAGGCAAGATAGCCGAGAATGTTCCAAAAAGCAAGAAAAAATAATCATGATGCACCAAGATAAAAAAAAAATTTAACCTAAAAAACATGAAAAATATTCATCTATTATATCTTGGATTTGATTTCGACAATCTGAAATCATCAAGAAGAAGAGTCTCTGCAGAATCGCCGGCCATGATCTTTGGAGAAGATTGAAATCAGCACAGTGGATGATTTTCTGGAGAAGATCTGAAATCAGCACGGTGGATGATCTTTTGGAGAAGATCGAAGAAGGTGCTCGTCAATGAAGGCCGCTGCGCTTGTCGCCGGAGAAGGATGGTTGGCGGTGGCCTATCGCCGGAGAAGAAGGGCTGCGGAGGAGTAGCGGAAAGGCTCGCTAGGACCGCGGAGGAGTCACGGAAATGCTCCAGGCGGAAAGGCTCGCTAGGGCCGCGGAGGAGTCGCGGAAATGCTCCAGGCGGAAATGCTCGCTAGGGCCGCGAAGGAGTCGCGATTTCTGGCGTCACGATTGCTGGTGCCGCGATTTTTGGAGTCGCGCTAATTTTTCGCGACTTCAGAAATGCCAAAAACAGCGATTACAGAACGGTGGCGACTCCCACTGTAGTACCCAAAATAACTGTTTGGCGGGGCGGTCCGAAAATTCGCGGCACCCCACTCCAAAAACGCCCCGCCAAACAGAGCCTAAAAGAGCCTTTAACCACATCATTTCACACGCATAGTGAGTCAAAACTCTTTATTCAACATCAGCACTAGATCGAGTTACATCAATATGCTTCTTACGCTTCCGTATGTTAGGCAAATTACGAAACATGACAATGAGATGCCGAAGACCTTACATGCTAAGGAACATGTTGAGAATATAATCTCACATCTTTTTTGCTATGTATTAAAACCGGGCAGGTGATGCAATGGATGGATCCAACAGACTATTGAGAAGCCAAATAAGATGCTACTTTGAGAAAAACAACGATATCGTAAGCAGTTGGAGGAGATGCATCTGTGTTGCAAATTTTTTGTGAGAATTGCTATTAAAAAATGCATTCGGTCAATGAAAATAGTATTAAATTCAAGCTCAAGGCGTTATGATGAGTTTATCAGGTGGTGATCATATCCTCCAAAACAACTTTATTGACTAAAATATTGTTCAAATGGAGATCTATTTTATTACAAGGGAGGCTATTGTGTGTTCCTTTAGGGAAAAGAGAGAGAGAGAGAGGGATTCTTAGATCATTGTTATGAAGGCTGGAAACAACCAACTATATGGAACCAGATCTTGATCTACTCGGAGAGATCCTAAGAGAGAGCACAGTTAGAGGTTGAGGAATCATTGTGGGCTTGGATGCAGACGCTAGAGGAATGATGGTGTAGAAGAGGTGGGATGTATGCTGTTGGAAGTGGAACATTCACTAGGAATTAGGATTGGAGGCTGGCTTGGGAGTGGGAGGCATTTTCGGGAGGGTCGTTCACAAATTCTCATTTGATGTATGAGGCACTTTACGAATTACTTATGTAACTTCTTATCAATACAATATTACATTGATGAATGATTTTGCGAGTATGACTTGGTTGTTTTTCTTAAATAATCACTCTTAAATGTTCATTATATCTCCAAAACAGATTATCATGAATTTCTTACTCTGTTAAATTTGATAATACTCAGGAGTGCCTTATCTTTTACAGGAACTTTAAGTAGTCATGCATCCTACATAAAGCACATAGGTTCTTATATCCCTAACAACATGAGATAGCTGAGCGAAAGAATCATTATCAAGTACAGGGCACTTCTACTCTAGATGAATGTACTCAGGTTTCTAGACTTGTAATTCAAACATCATATTTACTTATTGACAAGATGACATCTTCGTTAAATTATAAGTCTCTTTATTCCATTACGAGTGGCAGTGCACGGGAGACCCATGTGCCCGGCTGCGACAGTACTCCCTCCGCTCGCCTTATCCCGTCTGCCGCCTGTGACAACGACTAGAACCGCATCCCCGCTCGATGGACCTCTCTCAGAAAAAGGAATAAAAAATAATTTTAATTTTATGTTGTGTAGTACAATCCATGTCTTTTTCCGAGCGAGGTTCATTAAGCGGGGTTGAGGGTCTAGTCATAGCCGCACGATCCAAATAGGATAATGCAAGCGCCAAGAGTACTGTATCAGCCGGGCATGGGGGTCTCCCGTGCATTGCCACTCATATAAATAAACATTTGCTCTTAAAACGTTAAATTAAAATTTATTACAAATTTTTTATAAAGCTTATTTTAACACTTTACAGTTTTAATTATTAAAAGTTCTAATTTTATGGCGGCCCCTTGTAAAAAATTTCATATCAAAATTACTTTAAAACCTTATATAATTTTTTGATAAAACTTAAATTAATCTTTATATATACTTATCTATTTATATGGATATAAAAATAAAAATAAAAATTATGCATCTTCTTCCCATTGCTCAGACACCTTTCGATTGACTGTCTTATCCCATTTCTCATATCAGTTCAAATAAATAAAATAAAATAAAATAGAGGTTGCCCGGAACCGAAATTTTTTTCTTGCGTGTAACGCACCATGCTCACCTTGTGGTAATAAATAGATGGGGCCCACCTTTTTTTCGAAAGCCTGCGTTTCAAAATTTTTCGTTCTCCCCCCAAAGCGAAACCGACGCCCTAGCTGCTCTGTCAGAATGACGACGAGGAAGGGAACCGCTAAGTAGAAGAGTCCATTTTGAGAAGGATTTTTCTCCTCCCCTGACATTGTGGAGTACATCGACCAGCGACGAAGAAGAAGAAGAGTGGAGAAGATTCTAGGGTTTTCACTCAGTTGGCGTCATGCACGGAGGAGTTCCACCACCGGCACCGAAAAGCAACTGCCTTGAAGGTGTAGGTACTATATTCCAGTAGTTACTACAATTACCCAGTGGAATTTTTCTGTGTGCTCCGATTTGTGTAGTTTCGATCGGATTTCTATGTTCCATCAGAAGTTTTGCAGTCTTTGTTTTTTATTGTCAGATATGTTTAGATTCGGTCAGATTTTCATATTGCATTTTTCTTTTTCAGTCGTGGTTTCTTTACAGTCGTAGTTGGATTTCCCTCTTTAAGTAGAATTTGTGTAGTTCATGCATATTATATAATAGTTTCATTTGTGAAACAAATTTCCCAGTCAACATTCCATTTTTCAGTCCGGTTTTTTCATTTTCTATTGTATATTCCGGACGGATATTTTGCTAATCTTTAATTTAAAATTTTGTTGATGATAGGAGGCACTTACTTGAACTGCAGGTATACAATTTTCACCTTTAAACTAGGCCTCTAAATGGTTCGGTTCGGTTTTAGGCGAAACCGAAACCGAACTGAAATTGAACCGAATCTTATCGGTTCGGTTCAGTTTTTAAACATCGGTTCAGTTTTCCGACATAGTAAATTACAAATACGAGCAAAACTTCAAAAGAGAGATTAAAATAATCTTCATTGAGAGGTGAAAAACTTCCATACAAAAACCTATAACTTGCCCCACCAAATGTTAGTTTCTATAAAATAAGCAAACTTGAAGATTGTGGATATAATTATTGTATTTCGGAAAAATCAGCTTTCCACCTGTTCAGGTTTTATCTATAACATATAAAATCATTCATATTAATTGAATGATTCGTTTTAACCTGAAGACTCGCATGCTTTGCTTGCTTCCTCGCGTGCTCGAGAATGATTGATTTAGGGCAACGCTTGCCGCGAGGGTCGAGGGACTCAGGGGGAGTGATTGATTGAGCCAATGTTTTAAATTATATTAATTCACGCCTCATGGATCACGGAATCAGTCACAGAATCACGGGAAGAAGATTCACGAGTCAGGACAAACGCGAATCGTATAACATTTGAAGCATGATTCGTCGGTTCGGTTTCATTGATTTTTCCGAAGATGTAAACAGTTACCACACCTGTTCAGTTTTTAGCCCCCCGAAACTGAAACCGAACCGGTCAGTTTGGTTGGCTCGGTTCGATAGTCGGTTTCGGTTTTTTGTGCACACCCCAACTTTAAACATTATGCACAACCACTGTTGTATGTGTTTGAGGAGGATTCCAAGGCTTTGCTTAGCGAGGCTGGGTTGCTGCAGTTGTTCTCATTGCCCAACCAACATTAGGTTTTACCATCCAAAGAAGAAGGCTTTTTTACTTGGCAGATTTTATGTGAAGTTCATCGTGAATGAAGTGGCCCTTATCTTCGGTCTTCCAAACAGGGGGATGACTTTGAATTTGACAGAAAGTCGTACTCCTAGCTGAAGCAGCAACACCCGATCAATGAGCTGCTTCAGCTAGCTAGAGAAGAGTGGTCCCCCACCCTAGAGATGCAGACGGTGAATGATTTAGTGAGGTTTGTTCTGCCAAGGTTTTTCTTTCCTCGAAGGGACTCAAAAGCCCAAATTGTCTGAAGCAGTTTCAAGGGTTGAAGGAGTTCAAATTATAGAATTGGCCCACCAATTCCTTCACACACAACTTGGGTCGTTGATTACAATGGGTCCTACAAGCAAAGAGGTGAGCAACTTAGGCTACATAGAAGGATGTTCTAATATATTAATGGTAAGAATAACACCTTTAGTATTTACTATTGTATTATAATAACGAAACTAATTAGTACTTGTTGTTGTAGATATGGTTGTTTGAGCATACCAGTGTGCAGATATCTATAGATGACTTGGTCAGGCCCCGGATGTATCGGTACTGTCAAGCTTAATTATATTGCGAAGCTTTGCAGAGATTTACCTGCTAGGCTGCTAGATTCTTCAAGAAAGTCCAAGTGCTATTTTTAGATTTGTTTTATAAGTAATGTATGAGATGCTACATAAGTTGTTATTTGGTGTGTAGGTTCGCATGAGCTTTGTGAATATTTTGCAGCAGGAAGATCTACTACTTTGAGCTGATGAGGAGTATCTTTTTGAGGAGAGGTCTTGTGAGGTAGAGAAAGAAGAAAAAGAAGAGCGGGAAGTGAAGGTGAAGAAGGAGAAGGTGAAGAAGGAGAAGGAGAAGGAGGAAGTATAAGTAGGAGAAAGTAGTATGAAGGTTCATCTGCAGTTTGAATTACTAGTTCGCGTAGATACTGCCAGGAAAGATTTGATTCTATTCTTGCCCTCATCGCTTCGATGCCACACGTCCACCATCGCACATCATTAACCGTCACTCCATCAGATCATGGTCGGACCAAGCCCACAACATCATCGTCATCGTCATCGTCGTCACATATCACTCCTGTCCCACCAACACAATTTCTTTCGTCGTTGGAGTACGCGATTATTCCCTACAATGTGTCATCGGCTGATGCAAGAGATAGAAAGAGGGGATTGAGGAGTAATATTAGGGGAACCGACGAAGAAAGAAGAGGGTGTTTGATGGGAAATTTCAAAGCACTAAAAATAATGACACAATATGATAAGCAGTTATGGTTGGAGTTGATATAGTGCAATGAAATTTCAAGTAATAAAAACCGCAAGTGCACGGTGTACGAATGTAATACCATTGCGAGTACGGGTCGATCCACAGAGAAGTTCAATTTTTCCTTAATCCAGGCGAACTATCAATAAAAGGTTGGATTGATTTGTTTAAAAATAAGATCTTAATTTGAGAAAAATAATTTTTGATAAATATGTCTCGGGTGCAATTTTATTAAAAATGTTTAATAAATAATTATTGAATAAGGACTCATCACTGCATACCAGATATATAGAAGTTATACATAGAAAATTCTTTGTATATAAATCATCAAAATATTTGTATATTGCTTTCCACATATTACATCAAAATCTCTTAAGCATGTGATATATGCGAGCAAAGTAATACAAAATCTTTAGTGATAAAACTTGATTGAAATTCAAGAATGAGTTCAAAAAAATATTTGCTTAAATCGCTAAGAATATTTTGTGTGCACTCACTCCATATTACATCGAACTTTCGTAGGAATGTAACATGTGTTTTAAGCTACACAAAATATCAAAGTTATTTAATAAAATCTTTGGGCATAAATATTTTCGAATGAAGCGATGAATCATTATAATAATTATATAATCACATGATTATTTACATTGCACCCGAGACAAAAGAAGATTACTCGCGCATTATTTGTTTTACAAATTTTATAAGAGAGATCATCATGGAAGAATATAGAAGCAAACAAAAAAATAATTTTATTGATTCAAACAAAGACTTACAAACTTGCGCGAAGCGCATGTACAAGCTCCCTCTAAATCTTCTCCTTCATCCGCCACAATATCTCACATAAACTCACAAATACAACGCATTTAAACTCTCACTTTCAGCTCTCAAAATTCTGATGTGTTTTTCATCGCTAAGGAACATCAATTTATAGAAAAATTTCGGAATTCAGCTCAAAATTTTGAGCGGGAAAATATGTAACTTCAAAGTCCCCAAAAAGAATGAAATTAATTTGGCTCGCATGAGGGACGCTGAAATGATTTCATTGTCCATGTAGAGGCTTGTTACGCCGGGCGGCGCGTCACGATTCCGAGGGTACCAATACAAGCGCAGGCTGAAGGAGGCAACGGAGGACGAAAGGGCTGAACCATCCGGTTCAGCCCACCAGCAATAAAACAAAAGAAGCGGGGCTGAACCGAACCGGTTCAGCCCCTATGGGGGCCGGTCGGCCCCCTTGGGTCCGGGAGAGCTATATAAACCCGGACCCCCTTGATGAGAGGGATTATTGAAGACTAATTTCAGGTTCATCTTCTTCCTAAACCCTAGTTTCTTGTAGCCCTAGCTCTCTTTCTCTCTCTTTTCCTCCGTAGATCGTATCATTTGGTATCAGAGCACCGCTCCTGCGGCCATGGTATCAACACGTTCCGAAGCCGAACTCGCTCGCCTAACAGCCATCGAAGAGAGCTATGTCGGGTTGACCGATGCGGTAGCGGCGATCGAAGATCAGATGAAAACAGCACAAAAAAATATGGAGGAACGCATGGAGGGTCGCCTGGAGGAGTTGAAAACACTGTTGGTGCAATCGTTAAGAGGAAAAACTGTGCCAAGCAGCGATTCAGAGGCGGAGGCGTCCCACGCGGTGCTACCATCCATGAACGGTGCCCCAGGAGGATCGAGTGTGCCCCCCTGTGCGGATCCGGACCCGATCCAAGCCGCACGGAACACGCGTGGACGGGATCGACCCTAGCGGCGACGAGATCGACTCAAATCGCCGGTGACGCGCCGTATGGGCAAGGGGCAGGATTCACCTTGTCAGAGGGGACCGGCTACGGCCGGCCAGGTGGCGGTTGGCCGGCGCAGCAGCCGCCGCGCGGCCAGCTACGCAGCAGCCAGCACCGGCTGCCGCACCAGGGTGCGGCCCTGCCGGGCTTCCAGCAGAGCAGGCACGGCCCTTTGCCGGTCCGTGGCGAGGTCGGGAGGCGCCGATGGTTCCTTTACGACCACCCAGGGTCGTGGGTACTCCGATCGGAGGAGGAGCGGGGCTATTGCCGACACCACCAATGTTTGGAGGAGCAATGGGGATTCGCCATGGGGGAGTTCCCTATCCGGAAGCGTGGGGTCGACAAAATCAGCCCGCAGAACAACAATGGCAAGGAGGGTATGGCCAAGGTCAAGGAGGGTATGGGGGGGCCAATCCCCGACCTTACATGCAACCCAAGCGAACACGCATGAATTTTCCAAAGTTCAAGGGGGGCGATGCTCTGGAATGGGTGCAAAAAGCGGAACTTTTTTTCACTTACCAGGAAATTCTGGAGGATCAGTGGGTGCAGTTAGCGGCCTTCCACCTGGAGGACGACGCTTATCAGTGGACCAAGTGGTTCATGAGGGGTCGTGATTATTCCCCATGGGCAGAGTTCGTGGGGGCCTTCTCGGCCCGCTTCGGCCCACTGGACTATGAGGACGTCGAAGCTACCTTACAGAAGCTGAGGCAACGGGGAACGGTGATGGAGTACATGACCGAGTTCGAGAGGTTGGCGAACCGGGTCTCCTGGGGGGAAAAGACCATGCTGAGCTGTTTTGTCTCCGGTTTGGAAGATCATTTACGAGACGAGGTCCATGCTTATATGCCTCAGAGCCTGAGCCATGCCATCAGCCTCGCGCGAATACAGGAGGAGCGGTTCAACAGACAGCGGAACAGAGCCCCCACCCGAGGCCCAACCACCCAAATGGCAGCTCGGAAGGATCTTCCACCACCCGTCCTTCCAACAGTGACGAAACTCACGTGGCCAGAAATGCAGGCGAGGAAGGAAAAGGGTCTGTGCTTCAATTGCGACGAGAAGTACACTCGGGGACATGCTTGCCAGAAGGTCCAAGTGTTTATGCTTCGGGAAGAAGACGAGGTAGACGAGGAGCTCAGCACAGAGCTCGAGGAGGGGCTGGATCTGACAGACTTTGGGGTATCTATCCGTGCCATGGAGGGGTGCACCGCACCACTCACCCTACGCATCGCTGGTAAGGTGGGTCAGGCGAAGGTGACCATTTTGGTGGACAGTGGAAGTACACACAACTTCATCCACCTGCAGTGGCTCAGAAGGCAGGGTACGACATCGACCGTGGCGCGGCCTTCCACGTCATGGTGGCAAATGGAAGCAAGCTGCAATGTGAGGGAGTCATCAAAGGGGTGGAGCTGAGGATACAAGGCTACGTCGGGCGGACGGACATATATTTATTACCGATCCGGGGTTCCGATATGGTGTTGGGGGTACATTGGCTGCAACAGTTACGGCGGGTGACTTTTGATTGGGAACAGATGGCCATGGAGTTTAGCCAGAGTGGTAAAGAGTATTGCTTGGGGGGCCTTAAATCGTCCCCACTGAAGGAGATTTCCCTCCACAGCTTGGAACGACTGGGGGAACAGGATAGGCCGATGGCCCTCGTCATGGAGATCAAGACAAATCCTACCGTCCAAACTGACGTGCCATTACAGATGCAGGGATTGTTGAGGCAGTATTCCGACTTTTTTCAGGAGCCGCACACTCTCGCACCTCGGCGGTTCAGGGACCACCAGATCCAGTTGAAGGCCGGGGCAGAGCCGACAAATATCCGACCATACCGCTACCCACACATACAGAAAGCGGAGATCGAAAGAAGCGTCAAGGAGATGCTATCGGTAGGGATCATCCGACCCAGTACCAGCTCGTTCTCTTCTCCGATCATTTTGGTAAAAAAGAAGGACGGGTCGTGGAGATTCTGCGTGGACTACAGGGGGCTGAACGCTTCAACCGTTAAGGACAAATTTCCAATTCCAGTGATCGAAGAACTGCTCGATGAGCTACATGGCGCCGCATTATTCACCAAGCTGGACCTACGGTCGGGCTACCATCAGATACGCATGCTCGAAGGGGACGTTCACAAGACGGCCTTTAGGACGCACGACGGGCACTACGAGTTCCTCGTGATGCCTTTCGGCCTCACGAACGCCCCCTCTACCTTTCAGGCCGTCATGAATGAGATTTTCCGACCTCTCCTTCGGCGGTCCGTACTGATCTTCTTCGATGATATCCTGATCTACAGCGCCAACTGGGCGGAACACGTCGCTCACGTGGAGCAAGTTTTCACCATACTCTGTCAGCATCAGCTCTACGCGAAGCAGTCCAAGTGCTCTTTTGGACAGCCGAAGGTGGAATATCTGGGTCATCTGGTCTCCATACACGGAGTCAAGGCGGACCCCAGGAAGATCGAGAGCATGGTCACATGGCCGCGTCCTCAAATCGTTAGAGCACTTCGGGGCTTTTTGGGGCTCACCGGTTACTACCGACGGTTCGTCAAAGATTATGGCAAGATCGCACGACCCTTGACACAGCTGTTACAGAAGGATGTGTTCCAGTGGCAGGGCGACACCGAGGCTGCTTTTCAGGCTCTAAAAGGAGTCATGACGACCACTCCAGTTTTGGCACTTCCAGACTTTACAAAGGAGTTTGTGGTGGAGACGGATGCATCCGGGTGGGGCTCGGGGCGGTTCTGATGCAAGAGGGCCGCCCTCTAGCCTTCTATAGCAGGGCACTCGCGCCCCGCACTCTGGGATTGTCGACATATGAAAAGGAGTTGCTGGCTATTATCCATGCTGTCGCAGTTTGGCGGCCGTATTTGCGTGGGCGACACTTCAAATCCGCACCGATCACCAGAGCCTGAAACATTTCTTGGAGCAACGGGTGGCATCCCCTCTGCAGCAGAAGTGGGTCACCAAATTACTGGTGTACGACTATGAGATCATTTACAAGCAAGGCAAAGAGAATGTGGTCGCCGACGCCTTGTCCCGTCTGCCTGAGGGCACGCTTCATCAGATCTCAGGTCCGTTCATCGATTCTTTTGACGAGATTCAGGAAGAGGTCCGACGCGATACCGAACTTGGGATTATTGTGGCAGCTCTTCAGAGAGGGGAGCTCACTTACCCAGGCTATCAGTTAAGGAATGAGCGGTTGTACTATCAGGATCGAGTGGTCATTCCCCCCACCTCCTCATGGAAGACAGTGCTGCTTCATGAGTTTCACTCCTCGCCTACTGGGGGGCATGCAGGTATCCTTCGGACACTCCAGCGCCTTAGGGCAAATGTATTTTGGAAGGGGCTCCGACGCGATGTGCAGAAATTTGTTCAGCAATGTGACGTCTGTCAAAGGCAGAAGTATGAAACTACCGCTCCGGCAGGCCTCCTTACTCCTCTCGAGATCCCTCGGCACATTTGGGACACGGTTTCCATGGACTTTATCGAGGGGCTACCCAAGTCGCAGGGCAAGTCCGTCATTCTAGTCTTCGTGGACAAACTCTCCAAATATGGGCACTTCCTGGCCATATGTCACCCCTACACGGCCGAGTCAGTTGCAGATCTATTCATCCGGGAGATTGTTCGGCTTCATGGCATTCCGCGGGCTATCATTTCGGATCGGGACCCGACGTTCATAAGTAATTTCTGGCAGGAGTTGTTCCGCTTGCAAGGCACTTGCCTACGGATGAGCACGACGCACCATCCCCAGACGGATGGACAAACAGAGGTTCTCAACCGCGGCGTGGAAACGTACCTCCGATGCTTTGTGATGGATGAGCCACGGACCTGCACCCAGTGGCTGCACTGGGCTGAGTACTGTTACAATACCGCATACCACTCCGCCAGCAAGATGACCCCGTTTGAGGCCGTCTATGGCCGTACCCCACCCACCTTGAGTAATTATGAGTCGGACAGCACGACCGTCCCAGCGGTGGACCGAGCATTACGGGACCGCGATCGTACCTTGGCTGCTCTTCGACACAATATGCGTATTGCACAGGATTGGATGAAGCTACAAACCGACAAACACCGGACTGAGCGAGAGTTTGCAGTGGGTGATGAGGTCTTCCTCAAACTTCAGCCCTACCGACAGTTATCTGTGGCCCGCCGAACGAACCAGAAGCTTGCACCTCGTTACTACGGACCTTTCCGCATCATCCGCCGGGTGGGTCCTGTCGCTTACACCTTGGCTCTACCATAGGGGTCGCGTATCCACCCGACTTTTCATGTCTCTCTCCTCAAGAGAAAGTTGGGTGAGTCCGTGCACGTCAGTCCCCTCCTACCGGAGGCCACTACTGCAGGCGAGCTACGACCACTGCCCGAGCGGGTTCTGATGGTCCACTGGAAACAGCGGGGCACTGAGTATCGTCCCGAAGTTTTGGTACAGTGGCAGCACATGACACCGGCCCACAACACCTGGGTTGACATGCTGGAATTCAAGGAGCTCTATCCGGATTTCCATCTTGAGGACAAGCTGGCTCCTTATGGGGAAGGGAATGTTACGCCGGGCGGCGCGTCACGATTCCGAGGGTACCAATACAAGCGCAGGCTGAAGGAGGCAATGGAGGACGAAAGGGCTGAACCATCCGGTTCAGCCCACCAGCAATAAAACAGAAGAAGCGGGGCTGAACCGAACCGGTTCAGCCCCTATGGGGGCCGGCCGGCCCCCTTGGGTCCGAGAGAGCTATATAAACCCGGACCCCCTTGATGAGAGGGATTATTGAAGACTAATTTCAGGTTCATCTTCTTCCTAAACCCTAGTTTCTTGTAGCCCTAGGTCTCTTTCTCTCTCTTTTCCTCCGTAGATCGTATCAAGGCTGAATTGATTTTGGCGTTACATATGGGTGTTGATTAAGTCAACACCCAAGGTTGGTTAACATTTGAGCGTTGAAATGAATTCAGCATGGGGAACGCTGAATTCATTTCAACCCCCTTTGGTGTTGACTCCAGTCAACACACAAGTTGGGGATTATATTTTAAGCTAGGTACATCGTGGGCGTGTGCCGCCTTCCGCTCTTCGACTCTTTTTTCTTTCTTTTCTGTTCGAAATCTCGACCGTGCGTTGACCTCTTTTAGAATTTATTTTATAACCTGCAATTACACAAACAAAAATATCGTGAAAAGTATCTTTTTAAATAAAATATAACTATGAAATAAATATACAAACTGCACGTACCAATAAACAAAAATATCGTGAAAAACATAGTTTTTTTTTATAAAAAAATAAAACCTTAAATATTATAAAATAAATGCATTTTGGTGATTTCATCAGTGTTGGATACCCCAAGCATTAAAAACATCTAGGGGCCGGAAAAATCCCTTGCCCTAGAATATGAGTACCCTGGTAGAAGTTATATTTCAACCAGGGCAAGAGAATTAATAGACTTTATATTGAGGCGTTACCTCGATAGTTAAATACTTTATTTTAATTAGAACCTTATGTTTGTGCAGATAGTCGGCCTCTATGAGGATGCTGCAATGCTCTTCCTGTAGATTTTCCAAGTTGGTCGGTTAATACGGTGATGGAGGCCGCCGACCCACGCATGTGTATTTCTGCAAGAGGTTGTGATTGACTGCCCGTTCGGATGATCCGAGTTCACAGTTGCGTCTAGACGATCGTTTTGAGTCATTTTCATTCGTTTGCTTTTCTATTTTAAGTTGTATTTGACACCCGATCGGTTCGGACATTATGAGCCGTCCGATAGAGGTGCCTTATCTTAGTATTAGTATATATATGCGTAGATAGTGGTTTGGAGGGGCATCGAGGGTTTATTTACACTTTGGAACCATTGGTCCCCCGCTCTCTCGGTGCGACGTCGGGCGAGAGCTCCTGGTGTGACTCCAAAGCAGCCATCGTTGACCTCCTGTTCACGCCCGCAAGCCTCGTCGACCTCCTGCTCATGTCAGCAAGCCTCGTCGACCTCCTATTCACATCCGCCAAGGGTGGCTATAGGTGATCGTCGGAGGTGGTGGTGGTGGCTGCAGGTGGTGGCGGCGATCGCCGGAAAACTGAAATGAAGCGAATTGAGGTGGTGGTGGAATTTCTTTTTTGGAGGAGATGGGTTTGTGTGGGGTGGCCGGCTAGGAGATATTGATGTAGACGGGTGGGGAGGTGGCCGACTAGTGGGGATGGGGAAGAGAAATGGCCGGCTAGTGGAAAGGGGGAGGGGAGGGATAACTTCTAAGCTTCGCACTTAGGTTCCGACTTCAGCACCAGGAGGTAAAAAGGAGAACTTTTCACTCATCTTTCAATCACTTCTAAATGAGCCTTCTATCCCTATATATATAGGCTTAGAGGCCATCGTGGACGGTCATGATTTTGTGGTCATAATGGCCCTTAAAATACATATAAATAAAAATTAGAAAATTACAAAAAAATAACTAAAAATCATAAATCGTCGATCCACACAAAATAGACGGTCCAATCGTCGTGTAGAGCCATATGCGTCGTGATCCCCATCACTAAGATTAATGGTCCACTGTAGAAAATTATTCTAACAAAGTTTCTCTTGCCATCCAATATTAAAAGACTCTTGAAGTAACTTGTAAATTTGTAGATTACTACAAAAGGGGTAATAAGAATACTTAAAGAAAATAAAAGATTGTTACTTAAAGGAAATAAGTATTGGAAATTAAAAGGTACTCTGCATGTACATATCGTTGTATTCAATTTTTATGAAATACAAATTTGCTCCGGAGAAGGGGAGCCTTGGCGCACCGGTTGAGGTGTTGCCGTGTGACCTTGAGGTCACGGGTTCGAGTCCTGGAAGTAGCCTCTTGCAAAAATGCAGGGTAAGGTTTGCCTACATTTCACCCTTGTGGTGGGACCCTTCCTTGGACCCTCGTTGCGCGGGGATGCTTCGTGCACTGGGATGCCCTTTTACAAATTTGATCATTGTGCCTGTACTTTTTCCATCCAACAAAAAAAAATCTTTAGAAGCTGTTTATTATTTTATTGCTGTTCATATAACTCAGATGATAATCTCACTTCATCATTTTTCAATTTTTCTAAGATTCAAGAAATTTTTGTTGAAATTTTACACAGGAAATATTGTCTCTGTATAACAAGATACGTATAGATGATATCTGCGCTCTTTTGATGAGTGTTGTTAGCTCATATGTTTGGGTTGCATATATACTATTAATTGCCCAAACTTCCCTCTACAGTTAGCATAATTACACGTTGCACCCCTCTATTTTTGTGCATGCATGTTATAAAATGTAAACTTATAAGGGAGGTTTTTGTGATTTCAAAATAGAGAGGGTCTATTTAAAGGACCCCATGGGTCTTGTAATGGTAAGCAAGAAATTAGTCTATTCCTTTCCCCTTTGAAGAGATTGTGGTAGCTCTCTCCTCCCGAGGCCACCTTGCCTAGGCAGCTGCGGTTCCGGCTCCACTATATCCTCGCCTCCGACCATCCTTCTACGCCTCTACCGGCCATCCTCTGCCAACTCTACCAGCGTTACGGGCTGGGCCCATGAGAGGGTGCAACTTGTATACATACATATATATATATAGTCATATACCTGTACACTATGAAAAATAAACTTTGTGATATCAATAGGAAAACACATTATTCCACACCTGCTCTTCTCCAGGTTTTTTGCTTTACTATAGTATTATCATGTTGGATGCCGATTGCTGGAGATGTCAAATCTAATGTGGTTTTGATAACATCATTCCATTGTAGAGTTTCTTGGAAAGCAAAAAAGTGTTTAATTTATTCATTCAGAACATTATCAAAATCATTGAAACATTAAAACTATAACATTTACTCATTTGCTTTCAATCTTTTTGTACAACTGATAATGTTGAAATAAAAATGCATCTTTTAAGTTCTTTGTTGAGAATAGTCTCTTATCGAGAATTTCATATTGCCTTGTGCACTTGATATAGAGCACTTAATGTGGATATGGAGCTCTTTATTTACAACCATTTAGTTTTTGGTTGGATGCATAAGTTCTAGCTTTCCTCACAAAAAAAAATATGATTTATTATGGAATACATTCAAATACTGTTAAGTCATGTTTTTATTTATGCAATTTGTTGATGTAATCTACCATTTAGGTGATGGTGAGATCAAGCCCGGGTTCGTTACCAAGCCTGCAATATCAGGAGGAACTGAGCAAAACAACCACGATGCTGTTGAAATAATAACCCTGTCTACTATCTTGTCACCCCAAGGTTTGACAAAATGGAAATATTTGTTATTTTATATCCTTCCTGAATTTCTTATATTCCTTTTTTCAGTTCTTTGTCTCATGCTTTATTCTAATTTTTCTGATGCAGAAAATGATGAGATTAAGCCTATCGTTACACTTGAACCTTCTTCCCATGGAACTTCTCAAACGGACCTAAGTATTACTATTTCTGCTCCACCACCTACAGTATTTGTGCCCCTGGGTGATGTACATATTAATGTAGGCAATCCAATTTTAGAGGAAACAGGAGGAGAAAAGAAATTGGAAGTGCTGAAGAGTATCGTCTATGGGGGTTTGATTGAATCAATTACTAGTCTTGGTGTAGTATCATCAGCTGCTGGCGCTGAGACCTCAACATGTAAGTCTTAACCCTTTAACTGTATAATTGATAGCTGATAACTTGCATATGGTACCTATCATTAGGATAAATTTTGTTGAGAATAGTCCCACAATGGGAAACTAAATCAGCCTTCTACATTTAATATAGATCTTCGCCCTTCCACCTATAATCAATTGGTTTTAGGTTAGATGTTTAGGTTTTAATATGGCATTAGAGAATGTTAGGTCAAACGTCTAGCTTCCATACCGCTCAATTAAAAAAAGTAGTCCACGTGTGTTACGGAACTACACGACGACGAGCTCCCGTTTCGAGTATACACACGTCGAACGCGAGTGGTGGCGGGCCCAACCGAATCCGCGGGAGAGAATACCGGATCCGCGTGAAATAATTGACAATTGATGGGTCTCTTTATTTGTCCGCAGAATTATTTATTGCTTTATTTGTTTGAGCCTTTTTCTAGTAATTTTGTATTTCCTGTTTTAAGTTATTTCCTATTTTAAGTTATTTCCTTTTTGTACCCGCTCCTCATCACTACATGTATTATGCATCCCGGTTGAGTATTTGATTTTCCCCTTTAACTTGATTCACCTCTCTCTCTCTCTCTCTCCCGGCTTCTATTCCCTCTTCCGTAATCTGCACCGCCGCATACCCTGGGTCAGCAACAAGTGGTCCGACGTGCCCTTTCCTCCCGCCTACGGCCACCGGAGAACCAGCCGCCGTCCAAACCCACGCCGTCCAGGCCATCCGCAGCCGGCCGACCGCACTTCGCCGACTCCAGGCAGCACCGGTCCTCCCGCATATTTCCGTACCCGCTCCGCACAGTTACACCACGCCTTGCCATCTTCAGTTCCGCTCGGAACCATGGCTCCTAACACCCGATCAACAGTGGAGCACCAACAGGAGGACACGGCCGCCGAAGCCCTACGCCGCGTTGAAGCCCAGGAGGCCCTCGTCGCCTTCATGCACGCATCCATCCTCGCTCTTCACGCCAAGTTGGACGCACTCCAAACTCCCGCCGCCTCATCCACCAGCGGAACCGCGGGCTCGGCTCCCGGCGCGTCCATTCTCGGGGCGGCACCTTTTCCGCAAAACGGGGACACCACAACCCCGCAGCCACCGGAGCATCCGACCCTCGCCTTGGACCTCCCCACCTTCGCCGGTGTGGATCCGATGGGGTGGATCGCCAAGGAGGAGCAGTATTTCGACCTCCACCACACACCGGAACGTGACAAAGTCTCTACCGCCGTCGTGGGACTCGATGGCTCCGCCCTACATTGGGCCCGATGGCGTCGCCAAACCAACCCGGACATTTCGTGGTCAGAACTCAAGCAGGAGATGATAGGCCGCTACGGCACCCGTTACTCGGGTTTCGCTATCGAACGGTTGTGTGGGGTACGCCAACTCGGTGCGCTGGATGACTATATCGACGAGTTCGTGGCCCTCGTCACCCATGTTCCAGGTTTACCTCCAGATCACTACCTTTGTTTCTTCATGCAGGGCCTTCAGCCCCGCGTCCGCTCTCGGCTCCGCACACATCACCCCCGAACGGTGTCCGAGGATCTTGATATGGCCCGTCTAGTGGAGGCGGATTTGGCTCCTCGACCTCCGACCCCCTTGGGCAAGCCTCCGCCGGGGGGCCGACCGTGGCAAACCGCCACACCGGAGCCACATGTCCCTCGGGCCCCCACAGCCGCTCAGCCAGCACGGCCGGCCGCCCCACAACGGTTCTCCAACCGCGAATTTGATGAGCTCCGACGCAAAGGATTGTGCTTTCGCTGCCGCCAGCCCTACTCCCCGACCCACGTCCGCGCGGTCAAAGAGTTTCGTGTCATCATCAGCGACAGTGAACCAGAGATCACCCTGGCCGATTTCGAGGACCTCGAAATTGCAGAAGAAGACACCGCCGAGGGCGCGACAGATGCAGCTTTTCACCAGTTAGAGCTTCCTTGTTTTTCCGTAAGCGGCATCTCCGGGCCGCAAACCATGAAGTTGGCGGGCACACTTGGCGACCGCCACATCGTTGTTATGGTCGACAGCGGGGCAAGCCATAATTTCCTCTCCACTCACCTGGCGGACCAGCTCCGCCTTCCGATGGAACCTGCACCAGAATTCACGGTCAGCCTGGGCGATGGACGTCGGCGCGCAGTCCAGGGCTGCTGCCCTTCCGTGCCACTCTCAGTGGGCCCCTACTCAGTGACAGCGGACTTTTACATTTTCAGATTGGGCGGAATCGACGCCATCTTGGGCGTGGCCTGGCTCTGCACGCGAGGAGACGTGCGAGTCAACTGGCGTACTATGACGATGCGGTTCCTCCAGGACAGACAGGAGTGCTGCTTGATGGGGGACGCTGCCTTACTCCGCTCCCCCGTATCCGCCCGCACGATCCAGAGGACGACGAATGTGGATTTTTCCGCGTGGCTCTGGTCCATCTCGGGCATCGCTCCGCCGAACCAGGCTTTCCCTTCAGACCCGCAGGACCTTCTATCCGAGTTCTCAGACCTCTTCACGGCACCGACATGCTTACCACCAGCTCGGCCACACGACCATGCCATTCCTCTTCAGCCAGTAGTCCACGTGTTTGAGGACAACCACCCTACACATGAGGGGACATATTGAGAATAGTCCCACCTCAGGAAACTAGTGCATTTAATATAGATTCTAGGCTTTCCCACCTATAACCAATTGGTTTTTGGTTGAATACTTAGATTCTAACAAATATGATAACCAAAGCTTACTATACTACTATGTTTAGCATGAATAAAGAAAAAGGTTGTATGGAATGTACCATTCCTACAAAATGTTAATATTTTAGTGGTTATTTTGGGTGTTTTGTGTTCTTGCAACAAACTAAAGAGAAAAAATTTAAAGCATGAAAAATATCTATTGATACTTGATCATTGCGAATTTTTATACTATTATGGGTTTTAATACATGAATGTCTTTTTAACTATTAAGTAACTCGTTGGAGCCGGTTTTTATTCATGACATACCATTACAGATTCTAATATAATTATTTTTATGATCATTAATGTGGCGCATTACATTTTGTTGTTACTCTTCTAGCAACTATATTAGAAAATAATGTGATTATTGTCTATTAGTCGCTCACATGCCTTGGCGCACCGGTTGAGGTGTTTCCGTGTGACCCTGAGGTCACGGTTTTGAGTCATGGAAGCAGCCTCTTACAAAAATGCAGGGTAAGGTTTGCTTACATTTCACCCTTGTGGTGAGACCCTTCCAATTGAAAGTTTGCGGAATAAAGAATAGATCTGAATATTTTGGATTATTCAAGATGTCAGATCGATTAAGATACTTACTATCTAAGAACAGATTAAAGCAGATCTAATGACAATCACATAAGACAGAAAATAAAGAGCAGAAGGCGTAAAAGCACAGAAGAACATCCAGACGACACATAAAATTTTATAGAGGTTCCCCAACAATCGAGTATGTCCTCTCTTCCACGATATGTGGGAACACACTGTCTCACTAACGAGATGATGAGTCTTCCACCTGGAGACACCCAAATGTCGGCATTTTCCTCTGAGGGAAACGGAACCCAGTGGATCTTAGTTCGGGTGATCCAACCACTACAACACAATGGATCTTGGTTCGGGTGATCCAACCACTACACCACGATGGATCTTGGTTCGGGTGATCCAACCACAACAATCTCTTTTGAAGGAAGAGATCAGAAACCCTTTACAAATGAAAGTTTTAGATCAAACAGATTTATCACACTGAGAATGCTGATTCTTGTATCTCAGAAGAGAGAGGGGATCCGTTACATAGAGAGAAGAAGGGATACAAAGAAGAGAGAGGGCTCTGTTTCAGTCTCTCTTTTTTCTTCATCTTTGGAGTATTTATATTCTCCTTCTTTCTTCTTCTGTTAATACTTCTTTCTATAACAAGTTCCAATAGGGTAGCCACCTTAGAACTTGTTATTTCTGAATCCGCAACGACTCTGTTCTTCAACGGTCATCTGCATCGTTGATCGTTGAGCTGCGGTTCAATCTTCAGTCGTTGAACGTTGTGCTGAGGTTTAGTGTTCAGTCGTTGACTGTTGCGTCTCTGATCGTTGAGCGCAGATCCAGTTACTGAGCGTTGAGCGCAGATCCAGTTACTGAGCGTTGAGTGGCTGGGAGCGGTGCGTTGGTTAACTGAGAGCTATCCCTTCGGTCAGTGAGCCCCAGTCAACGATCGTTGATCACTAACAACTTTCTCACCTTTCCTGCAGGCTTCATCTTCTTGGCTCTGCCTGCTTTGGCCCTGCCTTCCTTGACTCTGCCTCTTTTGGCTCTGTCTTCTAGTCTTCGATGGGTTGTCTTTACTCATGCTTTCTTTCATCAAATCAAAGGAAATTCTCAACAATCTCTGCCTATTTGATGAGAAAGGAAGCACGCAAAAGAAAGGGGTAAAGATAACCACATCCCGCTGTTTTGTGCCGGAGTTCCTTCTTCTTCAGGGCCCAAGCAACATGCTTGATTATCTCCATTGATAGGATTTCTCCGTCAGTTCAGGGTCTTCTACACTTTTCTCCCCTGAGATGTAGCACAACGGTCTATTGGAAGCAAATTAGTACCTCCCTAATTTCTTATAGGAAGTTCTAATTTGCTTTTGACTTGGAGAGGTTTGAGGAAGCATTGGTAGTTTCCACTCTTCGGTATCCGGTGCTCCTTCTGAGTCATGATGCCCTCCACCAACTTCTGATTGACAGAGAGCAGAAGGGCCAATCCGCATCCAGTAACATTTCTGGATGGATTGGCTGCGGTAGTTGCATTGCTTGGAGGGCATCCAAGTTTTCTCTAGCCTTTCTTCGGCTAAGCGAGTCTCCTCTCGCAATTGTCCAAGTTTTTTTCAGCCTTGATCTGTCAAGGATAGGCGTCCTTCGTTGGTTATGAACAAGACGTCATTGACGTCGGGGGATGAATCAGGATCTAGTGATATCCTGAAAATGCATCAAGAAAACTCATTGCGGGGAAACCGACGGTTGATTCAACCAGCGCGTCAATTCGAGGCATATGATAACAATATTTAGGGCAAAATTTATTTAATAAAGAGAAACCGATACGCATTCGCCATTTCTTACCTACTTTTTCACCATTACAACATTAGAGACTCAGTCAGGATACTGGATCTTTGATACAAACTTTGCCTCCAGCAGCTTCTACACCTCTTCCCGGATGGGCTCGGACAAAGAGGTGGTGGTTGACCTCTTCTTTTGTTGGATCCGGCGAACCTTCGGTCGAGGTTGAGGCGGTGACATGCCACGTCGGCATCAATGTCGGGCATCTCCGCGGCGCTCCACACTTAGTTATTAAAGGCGCAAGGCGCGCAAAAGGGTCTTGGGGCCTAAACGCAAGGCTCAAGGCGCAGGCGCGCGCCTGACGAAGGCAAGCAATCACATCCATTTTAAATTTTCAGCTTCAATCATTATTTCATCTTCTTGATCAAATTCTTCATTTATTCTACTAATTAATCATTCATTACTATCATTTATATCTCTTAAAAAATAAAATCAATGTGGTCACTTGCATCATATCTAAGTCCCAACGCAAAATTATCTTTCACAAAAACTAAATCAATAAAAAACTATTGAGTTCTTCATTATTTCTTTCTTTATTTTTGAAAAAAAAATTTACAACAAAAATTTCACTCAGACGCGTCTTTTATGTTCTAAAGGCGCAAATAAGACGCAAACTTCTGAGCCTGGTGAGCCTTGAGCCTTAGGCGCGTCTTAGGCGCACCTTTAACAACATAGACGAAGACGTCGACGTTCTTCTACAGGCATGCCATGATCTTTTGCTTGTCCTCCTCTATCAGCTCCCCACTGACCTTCAGGTTTTCGGGCTTCCCGCCCGGAACAACCACTTCAACCTCCTGCACTTCCTCGACTACTTCTAGGCGTGTTATCCCTTCCAGCACCCTATCGGCCTCCTCCACGTCCTCCTTCCATCTTATGGTGTTGACAACATGTAGGTAGCATTCCCTGGTTACTTTCGGATCGCTTCTTATCCGGATATGCACCCCTCCTTGATTATAGTTTCAGGCATTGATGAAACGAGGAGGGCACATATTGTAAAGCGCTAATAAGCGGTCTCCCAAAAATTGCATTGTAGCTGCCCGGAGCGTCCATAATGACGAACCGGCAGTTCTTCGAGGTGTCTGCCAGGGTCACCAACAGCTCCACTCCTCTCTCTACTTCTTTCATCTCCCCTGAGAATCTGAAGAGTGGGCCATCCGAAGTCGTCACCCTCTTGGCCTCCACCGTCATCGCGTTGAACGCCTTCTTGAGGACGACGTTGACCGAGCTTCCATTGTTAACCAAGATACGAGGAACCATAAAGTTCTCGATCGCTGCCTGGATGACGGGGGCGTCGTGGAACGGGTTCTCGTTCTCCAACATATCCTCCGTCGAAAACGTAATCTCCCCAATTGAGGGAGGGCATTGAGATGTCGAAGCGGCGCTCCTCTTACAGATGATGTGTAGGATCCCTTTGCGGGAGGCCTCCATGCCTACGCCTCTGAGGATGGAGTTGATGCCTCCCCGAGTCACCACATCGACTCTCTTCGCAGCTTCCTTGAGCAGGAGTCTGGACCAGAACGCCCCCGACCGCCGCTTCCTGTTGCTGATCTCCACGCCTTGCTCCTGGGGCTCTTCCTGTTCCTGCTGCCATCCTCCTCATTTCCAAGAACTCTGGACATGCCGAAGTGGCATGTCCTCCCACCTGATGGAAATCACAGTAGAGAGTTGCGTCCCTCCTTGTTGCTCCTGAACCGGAGCTCTACTCCTCTGATTGTGAGCATGGCGATTGATCGCCATCGCTTCCCGAGAGGGAGATCTGACGGGTCTTCTGTCCTCCCGACGCCTTCCCGGTGCGTCGAAACGGGTCTGGCGCTCGGAGAACGGCGCGGACCGGGTCCGAACGAACGAGGTCCTCCTCATGCTGGCCTCTAATGGGGTTTATTCATTGGGGCTTGGAACCTCCTCTCGGGTTCCCTACGCTCTGGAATAGCACCCGGTCTCCTGAACTCTCCGCCTGACCGACGGGCATCTTCCTGCTTCCTCCATAGGTCCTCGACTCATCCGACTTCGTTAGCCTTGTTAGCAAGGCTAAGAAGTTCTTGTTGGTGGCTTCCGCTTCGATGAACCGCCCCGCGCGGTCTATCAGGTCTTCAAATGAGACAGGGGGATCTCGCCCTACCTCCATTTTGAACAGCTCCTCTTGGAGGCCAAACGTAAGCGCGCCAACTGGAGGTATAACTATCCACCTCCTGAATCTGTAGGACCTCCTCCTAGAAACGATCGATGTAGTGGTCCAACGACTCGTTGAGTTTCTACTTGCGGAGAAAAAGGGCTGTTGACCCTTTCTTTCTCCTCTTCGACGTCGAGAAATGCAACATTAGCCTTCGGCGCAGATCTTCGAAGCAATAAATGGAGTATACCATCAACTGGTGGAACCAGTACCTTGCCTTCCCTTTGAAGGTGATTGTGAAGAACATTCACTTAAATGCATTAATCATAGTTCGAATTGAAACGATGTCGTCGAACCACTGCGGGTGCTGGATGGGGTCATATTTCCCCGTATAGTAACTGAGCACGGGCTCGTGAAACCCCTCTGGGATGGGCGCGCTCAGTTGCTCCTCGCAAAATGGGCTCGCCGACCCAGTTTACTTAGCTGACCGCGACCGAGCCGAATCGTCCTCGCTGAAACGCAGAGCTCGCGGGGTGACATGTTGGCTTCACTCGTAGTGAGGTCGCTCTTCCTCCGAAGAGGTGGCGACCCCCTTATCATACCGCCTGGACAACTCGACATCCCTTCCTGAGGTGACGACTGGTGGTGAGGCTGCTGCGACCTCGACACGTGATGTCAATAGAGCCCACACCGTCTCCATCATTCCCTGTCTGAACTCTGCGAGGTCAGCTTTCGTGACAAACTCATTTGGAGATCGATGTTATCCGATCTCCAACTCCCTCTCGTCATTGTTCGCCATTAGATCCTGCGCCTGAGTTTCTTCTTTCGATCACGGTCCACGTTCACCGCACCAAAGTGTTGGAACCAAGAAAATCCCAATTGATAAAGTTCGGACCAAGGGGTGACCAAAGGCTACTGGTCAAGCGGTCGACCCGAGCAAACCACAACTAGATGAAATCAGAGAACTAAGAGAGCTCACTGGACGGCCTACAAACAGGACCTGCGTGCTGCAGCGAGGAGGTCCCCGCCACACACCCGAAAGTTTATAGGAACTTCCCCTCCTGAAGTCAATATTGTGCTTGGCACAAGGAAGGCACTGACTCGTCAATTAAGAACCTGGGGGGGGGGGGGGGCAACGTCTCCTCTACTTGTGCCATGTGGTCTTATTTATAGGTAATCCATGTGGTACATAGTCTGCGAGTATCCGCCCCCGCCCTTTTGAGATACCGGATACCTGATATTTAGGCGACCTCATACTCGGGAGCCTCTGAAGGAGGCGAGCTTATTGATGTCACCTTAGGCGAGGTCGCCTCAACCGTACTTCTTCTGGTTGGCTCGTTCGTATCAGGGCCATTGAGGAGAGAACTCGCTGGCGAGCTGGGTTCCATCACGGAGAGTTCGTATGGGAGTTGAGTTCTGGCCAGGCGATCTCTCTGGCGAGCTCGGAAGGAGCTCGCTAACTGGTTTGGTGAGTTGAGCTTTAGTTTAGCGAGCTCATCCGTAAGTTAACCGTTAGCTGGGGCGAGCTCTTGATTATCTTCGCCTGCCATGGATGACTTCATCCCTTAGGTTAATGGTCAACCCTCTGAGATCATGGGGCCTATGGTTAGGCTTGGGCCCACCATGTCGAATACGGGTTGTACATGCCCGGTCGTGCGTTGTGCGGCGCACGGTCGTGCGACTATATGCACAACATCCAATTGATTGAAATTGTTATCTGCAACCAACTCGTGTGCAGACGCACAGTCGTACGCGAAGAGGCGCACGTACAAAAGACAAATGTGCCAAAAAGCGCGTGGAGAAATGTTCACGCACTGTCGCGCGTGAGGTAGCGCACGGTCGTGCGCAACATGGAATGTCTTGGTGGTTCATGTTGTTGAAATGAAAGGGGCATGGGGTCATGCTTATAAGAACGCACAACCGTGCGCCACATGCAGAATATGACTTCGACAAAATCAAGAGAGGAAGCATCAATGATATAGTTTTGGGAAAATTCTTGGATTTAATGGTACAAAATCATTCATGATTGATGATGTGAACCATTTTGGCATGCAAGTAGTTCCCACCTTTAAAGATCCCGGAGCATATGGTTAGGCTTGGGCCCACCTCGTCGAATACGGATTGTACATGTCGGGTCGTGGATTGTGCGGCGCACGGTCGTGCGACTATATGCACATCATCCAGTCGACTAAAATTGTTATTGAAAGTGCACAGAGTGCCTCTGAGAATACTCTAGAGGGGGGGGGGGGGGTGAATAGAGATTTAAAAATATTTCTATCCTATTTGTGCAAATACAATAAAATACTAAATGTTATGCTTCAACAAATCCTTACACAGAATAAAACAAATGTTGTTTTAAATAAAGCAAGAAAAGCAGTTAAAGAAATAGGGACATCACAGAAATTTCACACCCAGAAAACACAGATTTTATAGAGGTTCCCAAAAATATGGGTATTCCTCTCTTCTACCACCTGGTAGGAATGCACCACCTGTGCATGAGTCTTTTGGTAAGGAGACTCTTAGAACCACTGATCTTTTGATAAGGAGATCATGAGCCAACCAGATCTTTTGATAAGGAGATCTTGAACCACTGAATTCTTTGGAAGATGGATTCTTAAAACTCTTTTACAGTTGTGATTGAGAAGGAGAAAGAAGAAGGGGGAGGAAGAAGAATTCTGTTCTCAGAATTCTTATGAAGCCTGTCTCAAGAACAGCTTATATTTTCTTCTACTAGATCTGCTGATGATGAACTCCTGCTTATGATTGTGATGATTTGCAGGAGCTATGATTGTCATATCTTTTCTCTTCCTTCTGATTGAACTTTGGCTGCTATATGATATTGATGATGAACAACTTTCAGTTGTTCTGCAGTAAGAGAGGGAGAGCAGTTGTTCTTTCTTCTCTGTCTTTTCTCTATTAGGGTTCCAGGAGGAAGAAGAAGAGGAAGCCCTAATAGAAAACTTTTGCCGATTGTGATGAATGATCTGTGTTTCTCTTTCTGCTCCTCTCTTTTATTGTCCCTCTTTGATTTTGAATTCATTTCCTTTTCTGGTAGGTCCTGAAAAGGTATTTTTCTCTGGACAATTTCTTTTTCTTTCCTTCTTTAATTCACGACCCGTCCACCAACTCTAAGCTTGTTTCCAAGAAAGCTTTTTTTACCTCTCTTAATTCTTCTTTCTATTTGAGGCAATAAATAAGCCGTTGGAGAACGGTCTTCAGTGTCGTGGGCCATGAGAGAGGGTCCAAAATGACAGCTGAAAAAGTTTCCTTTTCAGACTGTATTCGACGTAGCGTCGAGTTCTCTTCCTCTCTTATCGACGCACCTTCGAGTTCTTGTAAAAGCAGCTTCAAATTCATCCTTGCTCGGATTGAACTCTTCTTGTCGACGTTGCGTCGATATCTTATCGACGTAACCGTCGAGTTGAAGGCATGACTCTGATCTTCATTATCTGCGTCGAGATGAAGTCGACGTTGCGTCGACTTTAGATGGCTTCGACAGATACTTCCTTCTGCGTTGAGATGAAGTAGAAGTTGCGTCGACTTCTCAAGGTACTTCGACAGGTTCATGGACTCTACGTCGATATCTATTCGACGTAACGTCAACTTGAATTACTTCGACAGAAGGGTTGGACCACTTGGGCTTCTAGTCAGGGTAGCGTCGACATTAACTCGATGTTGCGTCGATTTCTATTTGACACAAATGTTAACTTTTCCCAAATTGTGCTTCTCTTGATCTGGTCTTGACAACCTAGGTTGAGTATGACACCCTAAGACATCTAATGACCAGATTACCCTCACTGTACAATGAGTAATTCAACCTAATGGATAAAATCACTTTTTAGATAATTTGTTAAGTTAAATCAAAGGATTTTTCCCAACAGTTATGCAACCAGCTCGTGTGCAGACGCACGGTCGTACGCGAAGAGGCGCACGGGCAGAAGACAAATTTGCCAAAAAGCACCAGGTTGGAGAAATGTTCACGCACGGTTGTGCGTGAGGTAGCGCACGGTCGTGCACAACATGGAATTTCTTGGTGGTTCATGTTGTTGAAATGAAAGGGGCACGCAGTCGTGCTTATAAGAACGCACGACCATGCGCCACATGCAGAATATGACTTCGACAAAATCAAGAGAGGAAGCATTAATGATATAGTGTTGGGAAAATTTCTTGGATTTGATGGTACAAAATCATACATGATTGTTGATGTGAACCACTATGACATGCAAATAGTTCCCACCTCTAAAGAAGTCGAGGTGAGCGCCACTAAAGCAGAAAGAAGAAGTCTTGTGATGGCCAAAAAGGAGCTCAGAAGAAATGACATGACCTGCTCAAAAAGGAATCGGAGATCAAGCATTCGCCGATCGGGGCTCGTTCACCGGCCGAGTACCCGATCGTTGATCGGATATCAGAACGTCGATCGTAGTTCTCTGCTGCTGCATTCAGCGATCGATCAAAGATTGATATTTACCGACGTCCGTTCGTCGTCCGAGCCTAGCTTCTCGACGCTCAACTAAGGAAGACTTTGCATGCGCCGTTCGCAAACCGAGGCTCAATGTTTGCCGACCGAAGTCGCTGGGATTAACGTTCTTATATGTACATGGAATAAAGTCATTGGATCTGAAGCAGCAATAAGTATTCCGAGGACCTGAAGATCAAAGGCAGTGAAAGAAAGAGCATGAAGGACCAAAAGAGAAAGAAATGAGGAAGTTGTAGAAGTTTTCTCTTTTACTACACTTAATATGTGTGGTTCATGAAAACTAATCTCCTTCCTCTTCACTCGAAAATATTCATATAACCCGACTTTCATATAGGTAGCGCACGGCCGTGCTCAATAAGAGCATAATCATGCACCTTATGCAAAATTTTAGGATCTTCGCCAAATGGCTCCCGACTCCCGAATGCCAGAAAATCATTCATTTAGCTCCCAAGGCACCCTCGTATCATAAATTGAATAATATATGTAATATCACATGATTATCAAGTAATTAGGGGCAAAACATGCGTCATTATGGAGCTAAAGACATGCATAAATCACACCACTTTGGCGCAAAGCATACATAAAAGGTTGCGGCAACATCGGGATAACATACATAAAAGGTTGCGGCAACATCGGGATAGCAATCTCCACAACGATGGCATCCAGAGGCAAAAAGCAAAAATCCAAGTCATACAAAAGGCAGCGCAATCAACCCACTAACATAAAACCATTACACAAGCAAAGCGGTCTACAAACAGCTAAACAATCAGCAAAAAGCACCCTAACATTTCACAAATACAAAATACAAAGGTATCAACTCAAATACAAGAACATAATCAAAGGGGAAAACTACTCCTCGACATACAAGAACACAAGCAAAAAGCAAAAAATCTACAAGATACAAAGGAAAACTACTTCTCGACATCGGATACAGAGCGCTCGTCTTCGGAAAGATCTCCGACACCTAATCCGGACACGTCACAACCCCGCGTCCGCGTCACCAGACGGAGAGTCTTCGCCATCCCACGCATAAAGGCCACCTCGCGCTCGTCTTCAAGTTGGGGCTCTACTTCCTTGCTCCAGACCTTCTCACGAACCTCCTCCGAGATCAGAGAACAGTCTCTCATATAATCTATAAAGTCTTTATACTCAGCAACTCCAGCGACCTTCAACTCAGTAATCCGCTCCAGCGAAGAAAGGCGCTCCACCTCGGCATTTAAAGACACTAGCTCCGCATCTTGACGAACCATCGTGTCCTGCGAATCTTCCAACAGACGGACCGTCCTCTCCACGAGAGCCTTCTCCGTCCGGACCTCAGCACGAGATTGCTCCAGCTCCGCTTGCAGCCCAACCTCAATCTGCCGAAAGTGAGATATATCAGGATCTCGTCGCCCCTTCAAGTCAGAAAAAGAGCTTCGTACTCCACGAAGTTCCTCCTGAAGCGCGAAATAACTATCCTTCATGCCCACGCAGCAGTCATTCCACGTAAGAGCAATACTGGTTTAACTCCAATCTGCAAAAAGAAGGTGAAATTTAGGTTCATCACGAGACAAACAACGGACACAGACAAAGTTACAATCCTTACCGCAACATTCATGGCCTCAAGAGAAGAGGAAACCCAACTTGCCTTAACCGACAGCGGAGCAGGAGCACCCTCGAGAGCCTGGGGGACAATGGGAGCCTGGGGGGCAACGGAGCCAAGTACTTCCACATCGAGATCGATAGGAACATCATCAACCCTCGAGCTACATGGAGCCACCTCGTCAGTACGCCCCTCCGGCCGACAAGAAGGACGAGGCGCCGAATCTGAACTGTCATTCCTAAAAACCAGCTTCCTCTTCCTGCCTCGATCCAACGAAACTGCTGCGGAGCGCTCAACGTCGGTGGAATGAACGCACAGTAGGAGATGCTTCTCCTCAACGAACACGGAGATGGCAAACAGAGGATTCGCCAACGCATGAGGCTCGACAAACCCCAGCACTGGGGTAAACTCTTGCTCATGGCCTTTCAAGCGACGATAACGATCGGGAAGTGACTTCCAAAGCTCCGGCAAGCCCCCAGAATTCCTAACATTGCCGAACAAGGTGTTCCCTTGACGACGGTCCGCTCGGTTCTCAAACCCGAGTCAATGCTTGTTGCGTAAACTTTGATCCGCCCGCCTCCACCGGAGCGCACGTCACACCATTGCCTGAAAAGATCCAAGGTGAACCTTGATCCATGCTCCCTGAAAAAGGCAATCATGCTCATGATTCGCGTCATCCCGGCAGGAGTAAACTGGGATACTGGAACGATGCAATGTTCAGGATTTCAATCACCTCCTCATAGGGGGGCAAGCGAAACCGGATCTCAACGATGACTCGTACAACGCCATCCAGCCTTGTGGAGGATTCTGTGCACGTTCATCAATCTGCGGGATTTTTATCTCCAATTCGACAGGTAACCCGTACCGCTTCCTCCAAATACAAACATGCTCAACAGTAAGAGAGGAGCGCAACCGCATCGGCCTACTCTGCGAACAACGCCTCGTAGCTTGGAAAAAAGAAACGAATAAATATTCGCAAAATCAATAACCTAAATACACACATCCACGCACTAGTGCAAGCCACCGCACACGGGCGTCCGTCCCACACGCATAGCGCACTCCCCACGCAGGCACAACACACGCGCCACCACGCACGCGCCACCATACGCAAACAGCGCGCATGAGCACACCCGCGCGCGCGCAAGCGCTCCCGCTGCGCGCTGCAAGCGCTCCCGCTGCGCGCTGCAAGCGCTCCCGCTGCACGCTGCAAGCGCTCCCGCTGCGCCCTGCACGCGCACGCGGGTGCCGCACGCGCGTAACGCGCGGGCGCATCTTCCTCACACCACTTCATTACGCATACCTCTTTCCGGGTTTCTTCACGCACCTCCTTTCGCGCCACGCTGCCCGGCTCCGCCATGCTCACCATAATTTCTTCCCGTAAAAAGTCCCCGTACTTCACTCGCGTTGGATCCGTACTTCGTGGACTTTGGGGGCAAATGATGGGGTCACCCTCATTATATAGGAATTCCGTGCTGCGTTTAGCCGGAATTTTCATGACCCGCACTATCTTAGTGGGGAGTTAGGGGAACAAACCACCACGCGCGCGATCACCGCACGCAATCCGCGCTCCAACCACCGCTCTAACTGCCCGAAGCCTACAAACCGTCTGCCACCACGCCGCCGACGCGCAACCGCAAGCCCCCGTGGCCGGAGCCCGGCTGCCGCCTTTGGCCGCGCGCGCGCGCGGCCGCAAGGCTCCGTGGTCAGCCATCCGGTCGGCCACCCTTGGTCGCGCGCCCACGGGCCCGCACGGCCGGCCTTGGCCGCACGCACGGCCGCGGAGCCACACGGCCGGCCTTGGCCGCGCGGTCGCGGAGCCGCACGACCGGCCACTTGGTCGGCCTTGGCTGCGTGCCGACGGCGCGATGCCGTGCGTCCGGCCTTACCGCGCGGCCGACCACCCGACCGGCCATGGCCGCGCGCCCATGGTGCACGACCACCAGGCCCCCGCGACCGACCCCCGACCGGCCGCCTTTGGCCGCGCTCCGTGGGCGTGCGACCGCCTAGTTGCCCGGCCGGCCTTGGCCGCGCGCCTTCGGCGCGCGGCCTCGTAGCCGCAAGGCTCTCGCGGTCGGCCACCCTCGTCCGGGCGGTCCCCCCTTGCCGGCCGGTTTTCGCCGCCGGCCGGCTTCCTCGCCGTCGGCCGGTTCCCCCGCCCCGGCCAGATTCTGAACCGCCGTCATCCGGTCATCCTGCGAAATCTCCACCCTCCAATCAACGGGTAACCACCCGCGTAACCACCCATTATGGGTGGGTGCGATTATACGAAAACATTTCGGGTTGCGTATAGAAAAATGCCTAAATAATACGCGTCCTAAACCATATAAAACCGGCCTCCAAATAACAATTATGGTGTTTACGGCCTGCGAATAACCGCTTAACTACCGTAACCACCTCTGGGGCCTATAAATAGGACCCCAAGCTCTCCTTCATTCTCATCTTTCTCTCCTCCCTCCTTTCCTCCGAAGTGCAAGAGAGAGCCCCCTTGAAGATCTTCATCATCTTCGAAGACGCCCTTGAAGAATCTTCAAGCACTTCGAAGATCGCTCTGAGATCTCCGTCTTCCTCCAAGCTTCCTTACGAGCGCGAAGCACCCAACGATCGTCACCTCCAAGTTAACGGCAAGCTTCACGCTTCAGACACCGTCATCGAACTCCGAAGAGATCCAAAAGTCCAGAACGCACCCCTTGACATCCCAAGCGCAAGCGGAAGGTCGCTCGAGCCCCAGAGCGCGGTGCTCCCCACCGCGGCTAAGAAGAAGACTTAGCTTCGAGAGCGGTGGCCTGTCACCCTCCGAATGCTTCTCTCTCTCTCCCCCACAAGTTGTAACGAGGAGCGGCCTGTCGCACTCGATTTCTCATCAAAGCCCTATAAAGAAGCAACTGATAGTGAAGTTAGATCGGCACCGAACCGACCACGTTGTTTTTTATCTCTTTCTGGGGTTTTTCACGGTAAAAAAGATTTCTTGCCAGCCGTCTCAATACTCTGTGACTGATTGCGCGCTAGACCACTCTCGGGCTAAGGCAGTCTATTCTAGACCTGTTTAGGAGCCTCTAGCAGACCACAACACTTATGCTACTCTTATTTCAAGAAATTGAGTCAAACCTTCGAAAGATTGGTTGCTCAGCATGTATGTAGGGAGGGAAATCAGTGTGCCGAGCGCATAGCTTCCATGGCTACTTCATTTGCATACCCTAGAGGAGTCAACATTTGAATTGCATGGACTTCTTCATACTTACAGATCAGGTCTCACCCGTATTGTACCCAAAAAAAGAAATGCAACAGGAAATAATTGTTTGAAGTCCTTATTTTCTCGTGTCACAACCTTTAATTTGGGGAGCTGAGATTGCATTGCCCGACTGGATTGTCAAGCCTTACATACATGAGGTATAACTCAGTTATCAAGTACTACAGATCATGCTGCTGTTGTGCCCATCTATGGCGATAATACTCCTGGATTACTTATTCAGGGGTATTTTGGGAAATTCAACTCTGTTGCCTGGCAACATATAAACTTCCTTTGATGTAGGGCTTGAAATGTGAAAATTTATAGATGCCTACACTTCTTCTCTTTATCACCATAATTCCTCGTAGCAAATATTTATCACTGCCCATGTGTCGTGCTTTATTCGGTGATTCTGTGTTTTTTCTCTATTTGCTCATTATTCATAACAGTATCTATGAAAGTTCTGGCTCAATGTACTTAAACATGGTTTTTTATTTGATTTTCTCATGTATCATATATAATAAAGATCCGCCAATTTCTTCTGTTTTGCAGTGAAGATTGTTGCCATAGGATCGGCAAATCTTATAGGTGGCTTATTTATGATTTTACATAATGTGAGTGCTTCCTGCTCTCGTTTTTATATCATATGCATATTCAACAATTCTCTTTAAAAGATTCTACATTGTCGAAAAAGTCAAAGCACTCTCCAATTCACTCTCCGCTTGCGTGAGTCCCGGATGCCGTCCGGGACCAATTGGAGCGCAGGAAAAGATGGGGCCCGCGGTGCACTACAAGGTGCAGTGCTGTTGGTCCCGAACCTAAAAACTAGTCCTCCAATTCACCTTCAAATTTCAGCAAACAATTTTATAATCTAAATAGCCCACACTTACAATTCTACCTCAATTTACAGCTTTCAGAACTCAAAAGCACTGCTGCCGCCAATCAAAAAGATGAACCGGACGGACGCTATTGGAAGCTTCTGGGCAGAAAATCGAACTTCCGGATGCACGCAACCGTCGCTATAATGTCATACATACTCTTCGGTCTCCTGCCTGCCATCATCTACGGATTCTCGTTTCGAAAGAGCGACGAAAAGGAGTACAAGGTCATGGTCGTCGCCGCATCTTCACTTCTGTGCATTGCTCTGCTCGCGATCGGTAAGGCTCATGTCAGTCAACCGAGGTCTTACAGCAAAACATTTTTCTACTATCTTGGTCTAGGATGCACTGCCTCCGGTCTTTCCTATGTGGCCGGGGTGTTGATTGGTAGACTCCTGGAGCAGCTTGGTTTATTCGAAAATAACCCGCCTCTGCCGTCGCCGCCTTCGGTCAACCTTTTTGGTGCAGGCTCAGGATGGAGTTCATGGGCGGCTGAGTGAAGGCGAGCTTAGTGTCTGTCTGGTTTTGTATTTAGACTTTGAGCTAGTTGTTTGTTCATTTCTTTTTGCTGTTGAATCGTCCGCTTTTTTGAGTGTTTTCGCTTGGAAATGAATTTTATGGCTCGTTGTAATGTTTCGCTTGGAAATGAATTTTATCGCCTTTTTTCTCCTCTTCCTTTTGGCTACTAATTCTTTACTAACAAAATCTCTGAAAATTGTAACTATGTTTTTCTTATGGCACCCAAGATCATAAAATCTCTAAGGCTGCGTTCGTTTGGTAGGTTTTGTTTGGAAGAATTTGGTTTTGGTCTAAAACCAAAAACTCAGGTTTTAATTTTGGTCCAAAACTCAATTCTGCTGTTCGTTTGCAGGATGATTTTCAGTGACAGGAATTAAATCTGTCAATTCTGCTGTTCGGTAACATGATAGAATTCAAACACAGGAATTGATATGTAAGCAAAGAAAATTCACAAATTTTCAAAAATAGACATACATCATGTAACTAAGGGTCTGTTTGGCGCCGATGTTGGAGGAGCGGCGGATGGAGAGGAGCAGCGGTTGGAGGAGCCGATCCGCCACCGCGGACACCTACCCGCGGTTCAGGAGCAGCGGTTTCAGCGGGAGCGCTGCAAACCGCGCCCTCCAACCGCTGCCCCCAAACAGCATATCCCGACGGCTGCGGATCAAAAATCTCTCTTTGATCCGCAGCCGCCGCGCCAAACAGACCCTAAAACATGATAAAGTTTCATCAAACAAAATTGGCAATATCATATGCCCAGCATCCACAAAATAAACAACCAAAACATACACCTAACGATCCAATTGGACGCGTAACCAACTCCTAAGCAGAAGCTCTGGCATAATCAAGAAGAGCTCGCACTTTATCTCGTCAGTGCTAAGCATGTCCATAGCCCTTATCAGATCATACTCTGGAATATCTGGCATAACTGCAAGTGCCTCATACAATCGTTCGAGCCTCGTTTTCTCCCTTGTCGGTTGAACTACCTGTATAATTTCGGTCGGGCCATCCATGTTCTTTGCAATATGTGTGACTGCCTCTGCAATCATATCAATAGTTTGATGTTGTCTTTGCCTTCTTCTTTCGACCGCTTGAACCTACCACAATATTTACACACACACACATGTACAAAAAACACATACACACACACAAACAAACAAACACACACATTTACACAAACACACACACATACACACACAACACACACAACACATACATACACAACAATATTTGCACAAACACACACACACACAAACAACATGTACACACGCCCACACACGCATACACGCCCACACACACACACACACACACACACACACACATACATGTACAACATTCACACACAAACATACACACATTACATCATGCACACACACACACAAGCACACACACACACATACAAATACACACACACACACACACACACACAAGCAAATTAGACACAACACAAACTGGATCAATCCTCAAACTACATTGCTATCATAAACACACATACATTGAAAGCCCTAACAAAGTACCCCAAAAAATTTCAGAATTTTAGGGTTTATGAGTACCTTAATCCAAGGTTGCTGGTGCAATAGAGGAGGTGCGGGAGAGAGTAGAGAAGAGGTTCTCCTTGAGCAGAGAGGAGGTTCTCCGACCAAAGAAGAGACGTCGACCCTGCTTGCGGCCTCCTTGCGCCGACCCTGCTTGCGGCGCCTTGAAAGATAGCTTAGCTGAAGTTTTCTTGCGGCCTCCTTGCGCCGACCCTCCTTGCGCCGCCTCCTTGCTTCGCCGGAGGAGAAGACTCGTCGGAGCTCATGCGGGAGGAAGAGAACGGGGAGGGGGCGATTCACGAAATGGCGCAGGTATTCGGGAGCCCAGCGACAAAAACCATGATTTTAGGAGGGTTTTCATTTGCCCTGCGCTGTTAACGGGTCCAACCCGATAGGAATTGCAGGAAAGCAAATTCCGCCCAATACACTGCTAAACGAACAACAACATTTGGAATTAAAAACTCAAAACCAAAAATTTTGCTGAAAACCCACCAAACGAACGGGGCCTAAACTTTGTAGGATTTTGTTTGGGGAACATAGCATTAACTGTCATTAATATTCCATAAATTGGTGAACATTATTGTTAATAGAATACTTAACCATTTGTTTGGGTGGGTGTGATTATCCAAAATCGTACCGGGTTGCGCATAGAATAATACAAAATTAATACACGTTTTATTTCTTATAAGTCTGGTCTATGCATAGTGATTATGGTGGTTACGGTGTGCGAATAACCGCATAACCACCGGAACCATCTCTGGGGCCTATAAATAAGACATCAGTGCTCTCCTTTCATCCCATCTTTTTCTCCTCCTCCTTCCTCCTAACTTCAAGAGAGAGGTCTCTTGAAGATCTTCTTCACCTTCGAAGTTTTCCTTGAATCCCTCGAGCACTTCTAAGGCCCTTGACTTCATCTTTGAGCACCGGGAAGATCGTTCCGAGCGCGAGACGTTCAGCAACCTCCGCCTCCAACACAACGGGCTCCTGCACGCCCAAGTTCCAGAGCTTGTCCAAAGTCCAGCGCACGCCCAAGTGCTAAAGCCCGTCAAAGATAAAAGCGCGCCCAAACGCCAGAGCACGTCAAGTTCCAGAGCACGGTGCTCCCCACCGCTGCAAAGAAGAAGTCTGAGTTTCGGGTGTGGTGGCCTGTCCCCTCAGAACGTCTCTCTCCCTCTCCCCCAAAGTTGTAACGAGGAGCGGCCTGTCGCCCTCGATCTTTCGAGCAAGTACTGTAAAGAAGCTGCAAATAGTGAATTTCGGTCGACACCGTTCCAACCACGTGGTTTTTCATCCCTTTCTAGGGTTTTCCGCCCTAAAAAAACTCTTTGTCATACGTCTTGCCTTTCAGTAACTGATTGCGCGCTCGATCGCTCCAGGGCTAAGACGGTTCGTTCTGAACCGATTTTAGGAGCCTCGAGTTGACCGCGACAGTATCGTATTTTACGACATTGAGTCGTCTGTGCATTAGTAGTCGTGTATCTCTGATGAATATGAAGAGTAAAATGTAAACTTCAGATTGAACCAAACTACTTGAAGTCCCCTTCCTTTGGTAAAACACGAGAAGTAGTCATGTGTTGAACCAAAAAGGATTGGATGTGTTGAACCCGAGTCGGATTTTTATTTACTACGTGGCAAGTATACATACTATGTAATCGTCTTCTCAGAGCTTTTCATTTGTTTTATTATGCTTGTGAGTATTAGTCTTTGGCTCCGTTTGGCACTGCATTTTTGCTCCTCTGAGTTTGGACAAAAACACCACCGTCATAGAATGTATGTTTGGCATGACAACAATTATGGCCGCCACCAAGAAAAGAAACCCAACTTTGAACATAAAAGGCAATGAAGTTCATTAGGTGAGGTCGGGCGTTCACGAACGACTATTCATAACTGTTAAATTTTTGTGTGCTTCTACTAAGTACAAGAAACCAACGATGAACAAAACGAAGTAAACTCTTTATACTAGGCAGATGATTACAAAGAGAAGCTGACTACAAGGTGCATACACCTTGAATCACGTCAGCTGATGATATATAAAAAACAACAACTTGTCGCGGACAAGGTCCGCTTCTCCACTCTCCCCTTCACAGTGCACTCTGCACTCTCCACCTCTCGCCGAGGTATGGATTGGGGTCTCCTGGGGTGTAGACACACTCCCACTCTCTCAACTCTTCTCTTCTCTATCTCTCTCTCTCTCTAGTGTATTGCTTTTTTCTCTCTCTTCGCATCAACAACACTTAACACTAGGGGGGGTATTTATAGGAAAACACACATGGGGGGGGGGGGGGGGGGGGGGGGGGGGGGGGTTATTCATTTGCATCCACACGCACACCACCACCTCCATCCACTCGCACAGCCACATCTCTTCTCCCTCACATGCACAGCCATGCACGTACACCCACTCGCCAACCTCACTTGGCAAGGCTCCACTCTTCCACTTGCACAAGGCAGCCTCTTCCTACTCGCCACCTTGCTTCCACTCGGTAGCCAACACAAGCAGCCCCCCTTCACTTCCACTCGCACACACAGCAGCCCCCTCCACTCGCATAGCACAGCCAACAAGCTCCACTTTGCATGCACTCCACTTGCCTCACTTCATCCACTCGCCAGCACACACAACACTCCCTCACATTCCACTCGCCAGCTCCAAGAAGAATTGCCACCTTTGCATTTCACTTCACATGCATGCACACGTCACCTCACATGCACTTGCAAACTCCCACATCATTCCACTCGGCAGGCTGAAGTTTCCACTCGCCCAGGACCTCTCCTCTTCCTCCACTCGCCTGGGACCAAGGCAGCAGCCCCCCTCCACTCTCACTTCAACTCTCAACAATAACCACCTCGTTCACGACCGCTACCACCATGCCAAACCGAGCCTTTGTTTGTTAGCATCAGCTTGGCAGGATATGCTGTCGTGATCCCTTTTTTGGGTAAAGGTTAACATCGTACACAGTTCTTGTACTCTTCCTTAGAATACGCTTGCGGGTCATATGATAATTAGAATTGTGGATAGGCATTTGCTTGGTCGCGCTCCCTTTCAAAAGTTAATAATTTGAATTTCAAGTCTCGAGTTCGGCATTGTTGATTGAGTTCAATGTTGAGTTCATCCTCTCTCCTAGCAAATATTTTTAAGTTCAAAATTTGCTTGAGCAAGTTCGTGCTTTTCTCCCTCTCTTAAACAGTGGACCCCTCTTCCTCCCTTAAATCATGAACTTGACATCCTTAAAGAAAGAAACCATCATACTAAGGCTATTGGACTAATCAATCTTCATCAAGTCAGATAATTACCATCACCTCAGTGTTAGCATGTCGCGGAATTTAGCATCCATTTTTCGTAAGATAGATATCTTTGATCTTCCTAGTGAGAGCTTCACGCAAATGCACATGAGACACGCAAATGCACATGAGCTTCACGCAAATGCAGCAGCCCTCCTTCACTCTCACTTCAACTCTCAACACTCCCCCTTGAAGTGAGCTTCAGGGACAACTCCAAGGCAAGCGCGAAGCTTCTTGAACGGTCCCGCAGATAGGGGCTTTGTGAAGATGTCCGCCAGGTTCTCTTCACTCCGCACGTGCTCCACCGCAAGCGAACCACCCAACACCTTCTCTCAGATGAAGTGGTGCTCGATCTCTATGTGTTTTGTCCTTGCGTGACACACTGGGTTGGTTGCCAGCTTCAGAGCGCTCTCGTTGTCGCCACGCAGCACAGTAGGTCCTCTGACCTTCTCATCCACATCTTCCACCAGCCTCCTCAGCCAGACACACTCCTGAGCTGCTAAGGACGACGCCTTGTACTCGGCCTCAGTGGTGGAGAGGGAAATGGAGTCCTGCTTCTTGTTGCACCAGGAAATGGCAGTGGCTCCACACATGAACACGTAACCTGACGTCGACTTGCGGTCATCAGCGTCACCTGCGTAATCTGCATCTGTGTAGCCATGCAGCTTGAAGTCGGTCCTCCCTCCATAGAACAACCCCATCTCCAGGGTCCCCTTCACATACTTCAGTATTCCCTTGGCTGCCTCCAGATGAGGCTTCCGCGGCTCCTGCATGTACCGACTCACTCGGCCGACAGCAAAGGCGATGTCCGGCCTTGTGATGGTCAGATAGATAAGGCTCCCCACCGGTGCTCGGAAGATCTTCGGATCAGGAAGAATCCTCCCTTCTTCCTTCTGAAGCTTCAGCCTTGCCCTCCTTCATGCCGAACCTCTCGACGATCTTCTCGGCATACGCCTTCTGGGTCACGAGCAGCCCGCCACTTCTCTTCTCCACTTGAAGTCCAAGGAAATGGTGCAGTTCACCAAGATCCTTCATCTCAAACCGGATGACTAGTTGCTGTCTCAGCGCCGCGACCTCTTCACCGTTGTTCTCAGTCACGATCATGTCGTCGACGTACAGCAGCACCAGCACGTGAAGATCTCCACTCTTCTTCACGAACATGCTAGAGTCTGAGTCTGAGGCATCGTAACCACAGAACTGCAGATACTCTGCAATCTTCCCATACCAGGCTCTCGGTGCCTGTTTCAACCCATAGAGGGCCTTCTTCAGCTTGCAGACATGACGTGGCTGAGACTTGGACACGTATCCAGGTGGTTGCACCATGAATATGTCCTTATCTATCTCTCCGTATAGGAATGCATTCTTCACGTCCAGTTGCCACAGCTTCCAACCTTTGCACGCTGCTAGGGCAATAACTGTCCTCACCGACGTCATCTTCGCTACATGACTGAAGGTCTCCTCATAGTCCTCTCCATAGGTTTGTGAGAAACCTCGAGCGACAAGCCTAGCCTTTTACCGCTCCACTTCTCCATCAGCTCTCTTCTTCACCTTGTACACCCACTTGCAGGTGACAGGCTTGATGCACTCCACCATGGGAACAAGGTCCCATGTCTCGTTCTTCTTCAGGGCCTCCATCTCCTCATCCATGGCCACGTCCCACTCCTTGGTGCCAACAGCATCTTCAAAGCGGGCAGGTTCCCTCTCGTCGAGTGGTCCTGCAAAGAAGCAAGAGACCAAACTCACGAAGTTCCCCTCCTTATAGCGAGCAGGCGGGACGATGGTCCGCTTCGACCTCCTCAAGGCTTGGCCACTTTCTACCGCTCTGGTAGACTCCTCCTCTCCAGCTTCTCCTTCAACTTCTCTTGAAGCAGCGTTCCCCCTGCTTCTAGAGCTTGAAGCTCCACCTGATCCAGAAGCTCCCCCTGAGCCAGATGGCGATGGGGCACTTGGAGATACCTCCAACTCCACCATAGAGTCCTCAGTGACTCTCTCTTCTCCTTCCCTGCTTGATTCTCCACTCTCCGGCAGCACCACAGAAGAGACTCCCTGATACGAGATCAGTTCGTCAAACACAATGTCGCGCGAGACGACAAACTTGTGGGTCTGCGGGTTCATGCACTTCCATCCCTTCTTCCTCTCGTCGTAGCTGATGAAGACACACTGCCTCGCTTTCGGCTCCAACTTGGTTCTCTCAGCCTCTGGAACATGCACGAAGCAGGTAGAGCCAAACACCCTCATGTGACTCACATCTGGCTTCTCCCCGAACATGAGTTGGTGTGGAGACACCATCCTGTTGGAACTCAGAGGTAGCCGGTTGATCACATGGGTGGCACATGTCATTCCCTCCTCCCATAAGGCTTTGGGAATCCCCTTGGCATGTAGCCAACTCCTGGTAGTCTCCACCAGATGGCGGATCTTCCTCTCTGTCACCCCATTCTGCTGAGGGGTGTGGGCGCAGGAGAGCTCTCGCCGGATGCCGAACTTCCTGCAGAAAGAGTTGAAAGCGTTAGAGGTAAACTCCCCCCCATTATCACTTCTCAACTTCTTCACCCTCAGGTTCAGCCTCCCCTCCACCAGTTCCTTCCACTCCTGGAACTTCTCAAATATTTCTGCCTTCTCCCTCATAAAGTACACCCACATGTAGCGAGTGTAGTCATCCACCAAGACCAGCGCATACTTGTTTCCTCCATAGGTCAGGGTGGCGCACAGACCCATCACATCAGCGTGTACGCACTCAAGGGGTGCCCAACACCTAGTCTCCGACTTGTCAAATGGAAGTCGATGTGACTTGCCAAACTGACACATGACCGTCGCCGCAAGAAGAGAGATTGGGCAGGCCAGACACCAGACCCTTCGCCGCTATCATCTTCAACTTGTCCATCCCCACGTGACCTAGCCTCTTATGCCAGATCGTTGCGCTGTCGTTTGTCTTCAGCTTGTCCACGTAGGCACTTGCAGACAAAACATACAAGTCCTTCACCCTTCTCCCGATGAGCGTGGCATCAGCATCAACTGAAGAAAGGTTCTTCAGGAACTTCACCTCCTTCGGTCCGAACAGCACGTCGTAACCTGCATCCACTGCATTCGCAACCGAGAAGAGGTTCTTCTTCATGCCCGGCACGTGATACACACTCTTCAGTGTCACGGGCTTCTCTTCACTTCCCATGGATACCATCCCTTCCTTCTCAACTGGATACACTGTATCATCCGTCGTGATGATAACATCAGTTCCACCATATGCCTTCAAGGAGGCAAACTTTGACACATCTCCAGTGAGATGGTGCCCGCAACTGGAGTCCACTATCCAGTCGTTCTCAAAGCTGATGGAGGCTAAAGCTTCATTTGGTTTAGCGGTTGCGGTTGTAAATTGAGCTGTTGTAATGGGAGGTTTGTAAATGGAGCTGGTGGAAACTGGATGCTGGAAACGGAAATCTGTTTGGGTAGTCTGTGTTTGCAGAGCTGTTCAGAACAGAGAACCATTTGGCAAAACAGCGGTGGCGTTTTATAAATATTTTTTATTATAAAATATTTTTTATTATATATTTTTTTATTATTATTTTTAATATATATATATAGATATTTATATATTTATATATATATTAATAAATAGTTGAAAATAATATATATTTATAATTATTTTTATTAATTTAATTTAACTGTTTATACTATAGTATATAGTATATATAAATTTTACTATTCATCTCCTTTTCAGCCACCTTCGCCGCCTGCTCCGTCATCCCCTCCCCCGCCACTCTGTCGTCGCCTCCCCCATCTCGCCTCCGCTGCCTCCGCCATGCCGCCTCCGCCCGCTGCCTCCGCTGGAGCCCATCGGCGGGGTCTCCGGATCACGGCGAACCCGCCGGGGGTAGTCCTCCATGAGTTCCTCGTGACTGGTTTTTGCTCTGTTTTTTTTATAATAATTGATTCACTCACAATCAATCTACAACTTCCTCCCCTGCTCCACTTCCCTACGATGATTATAATATTCATGGATGCAGGGAGATAATATTGGAGTACACGAGGGAGGTCCGAAGACTGGGAGGAGTTGTATTTGAACTGTTATCGGAGCGCTTGGCCTGAAAACAGAGTACCTGAATGAATTGGAGTGCGGGAGAGGTTTGACTCATTTGAGCCATTACTATCCGCCATGCCCGGAGCCGGAACTCACACTCTCGGCACAACCAGACAAACTGATCCAGACTTTATAACAGTTCTTCTTCAAGATCACATCGGCGGCTTACAAGTTCTTCATCAGAAATATGGGTACGGGAGGGTTTTTGCCTTCTCCCATGAAACGCGATAAACTGGAGGGTGAAGGGAGGGTTTCAGGACGCCGAACTTTTGCGCGTGGAGTGAAACGCCGCGATTCCAAAATACGGCGGAAAAACAAATGAAAATAGGCAGGTGCGGTTCGTTTGCAGGAAACTCGCCGGAGCAAAACGTGTAACCAAACGAAGCCTAAGGCATCGACCGACGTTGTCGTCATCTCAGCCAAGAAGCAGTTGTCTCCGCCTTCACCACCCTGGTGACCTCCACCTCTTCCTCCACCTCTTCCTCCACCTCTTCGATGGTCTCCACCTCTCTGACGGTCTCCACCTCTCTCAGCAACATGACCGGCCTTGAGATTAGACCGGCACTCCTTTGCCATGTGCTCGTACTTCTTGCAGGCAAAGCAGAGGGGTCTCCCCCTCTGGTCATATGGGGGGAGGAAGTTCTCCCTAACTCCCTGAGAGGACGTTGAAGGTCCATCTCCGGAGTTCTTCTTCTTCTTGTCCCAAGGCTTCCTCTTGCCTGAGAACAACGCCTCGTTATCTCCCCCTGAGATAGACACTCCTGCCATCTGCTTCGCCAAGCTCTCCTGTGACGACAGCAGGTTCTCTAGCTCCAGTAAGGTGGGCTGACTAGCCAATCCTTGCACGGACGTGATAAACGGAACATACTCCTTCCGCAGACCTCGGAGTATGTGCCTCTTCAGCTTCGCCTCTGAGATCGGCTCGTCAGGATCCAAGGCCGAGATCTCAGCACACAAGTTCTTCACCTTCAAGAAGAAGGTGGATATCGATAACTCTCCCTGAGTGGACCGCGCCAACTCATTCTCCAGGAACTGTAGCCGCGCTACGTTCTTCTTGTTGAATAGACCATCAAGGGCACTCCAGATCTCTGACGCTGACTTGCACCCCATGATGTGGTCGAACAGGTCAGGAGAGATAGCTCTCTTCAAGGTGAACTCCGCCTTGGCGTTTGTCTTTCTCCATGCTCTCACAGCTGGACCATTGCCATCAATTGGGAACACTTCTGTCTGCTCTTCTCCTCCAACGACCTCCCATAGGTCCTCTCCAAGCAGGTAGCTCTCCATGCATGACTTCCACTTCTTGTAGTTGGTCTGGGTGAGCAGCTCAATGCCTAGTCCTCTCGCATATCCTCCTCCGCCGTCCATCTTGATTGTCAACCTTGAACCTAGATAGCACGCGCCGCTTCAGCAACCTGCCTCTGATACCATGTTAATTTTTTGTGTGCTTCTACTAAGTACAAGAAACCAACGATGAACAAAATGAAGTAAACTCTTTATACTAGGCAGATGATTACAAAGAGAAGCTGACTACAAGGTGCATACACCTTGAATCACGTCAGCTGATGATATATAAAAAAAAACAACTTGTCGCGGACAAGGTCCGCTTCTCCACTCTCCCCTTCACAGTGCACTTTGCACTCTCCACCTCTCGCCAAGGTATGGATTGGGGTCTCCTGGGGTGTAGGCACACTCCCACTCTCTCAACTCTTCTCTTCTCTATCTCTCTCTCTCTAGTGTATTGCTTTTTTTCTCTCTCTTCGCATCAACAACACTTAACACTAGGGGGGGGTATTTATAGGAAAACACACATGGGGGGGGGGGGGGTATTCATTTGCATCCACACGCACACCACCACCTCCATCCACTCGCACAGCCACATCTCTTCTCCCTCACATGCACAGCCATGCACGTACACCCACTCGCCAACCTCACTTGGCAAGGCTCCACTCTTCCACTTGCACAAGGCAGCCTCTTCCTACTCGCCACCTTGCTTCCACTCGGCAGCCAACACAAGCAGCCCCCCTTCACTTCCACTCGCACACACAGCAGCCCCCTCCACTCGCATAGCACAGCCAACAAGCTCCACTTTGCATGCACTCCACTTGCCTCACTTCATCCACTCGCCAGCACACACAACACTCCCTCACATTCCACTCGCCAGCTCCAAGAAGAATTGCCACCTTTGCATTTCACTTCACATGCATGCACACGTCACCTCACATGCACTTGCAAACTCCCACATCATTCCACTCGGCAGGCTGAAGTTTCCACTCGCCCAGGACCTCTCCTCTTCCTCCACTCGCCTGGGACCAAGGCAGCAGCCCCCCTCCACTCTCACTTCAACTCTCAACAATAACCACCTCGTTCACGACCGCTACCACCATGCCAAACCGAGCCTTTGTTTGTTAGCATCAGCTTGGCAGGATATGTTGTCGTGATCCCTTTTTTGGGTAAAGGTTAACATCGTACACAGTTCTTGTACTCTTCCTTAGAATACGCTTGCGGGTCATATGATAATTAGAATTGTGGATAGGCATTTGCTTGGTCGCGCTCCCTTTCAAAAGTTAATAATTTGAATTTCAAGTCTCGAGTTCGGCATTGTTGATTGAGTTCAATGTTGAGTTCATCCTCTCTCCTATCAAATATTTTTAAGTTCAAAATTTGCTTGAGCAAGTTCGTGCTTTTCTCCCTCTCTTAAACAGTGGACCCCTCTTCCTCCCTTAAATCATGAACTTGACATCCTTAAAGAAAGAAACCATCGTACTAAGGCTATTGGACTAATCAATCTTCATCAAGTCAGATAATTACCATCACCTCAGTGTTAGCATGTCGCGGAATTTAGCATTCATTTTTCGTAAGATAGATATCTTTGATCTTCCTAGTGAGAGCTTCACGCAAATGCACATGAGACACGCAAATGCACATGAGCTTCACGCAAATGCAGCAGCCCTCCTTCACTCTCACTTCAACTCTCAACACTCCCCCTTGAAGTGAGCTTCAGGGACAACTCCAAGGCAAGCGCGAAGCTTCTTGAACGGTCCCGCAGATAGGGGCTTTGTGAAGATGTCCGCCAGGTTCTCTTCACTCCGCACGTGCTCCACCGCAAGCGAACCACCCAACACCTTCTCTCAGATGAAGTGGTGCTCGATCTCTATGTGATTTGTCCTTGCGTGACACACTGGGTTGGTTGCCAGCTTCAGAGCGCTCTCGTTGTCGCCACGCAGCACAGTAGGTCCTCTGACCTTCTCATCCACATCTTCCACCAGCCTCCTCAGCCAGACACACTCCTGAGCTGCTAAGGACGACGCCTTGTACTCGGCCTCAGTGGTGGAGAGGGAAATGGAGTCCTTCTTCTTGTTGCACCAGGAAATGGCAGTGGCTCCACACATGAACACGTAACCTGACGTCGACTTGCGGTCATCAGCGTCACCTGCGTAATCTGCATCTGTGTAGCCATGCAGCTTGAAGTCGGTCCTCCCTCCATAGAACAACCCCATCTCCAGGGTCCCCTTCACATACTTCAGTATTCCCTTGGCTGCCTCCAGATGAGGCTTCCGCGGCTCCTGCATGTACCGACTCACTCGGCCGACAGCAAAGGCGATGTCCGGCCTTGTGATGGTCAGATAGATAAGGCTCCCCACCGGTGCTCGGAAGATCTTCGGATCAGGAAGAATCCTCTCTTCTTCCTTCCGAAGCTTCAGCCTTGCCCTCCTTCATGCCGAACCTCTCGACGATCTTCTCGGCATACGCCTTCTGGGTCACGAGCAGCCCGCCACTTCTCTTCTCCACTTGAAGTCCAAGGAAATGGTGCAGTTCACCAAGATCCTTTATCTCAAACCGGATGACTAGTTGCTGTCTCAGCGCCGCGACCTCTTCACCGTTGTTCTCAGTCACGATCATGTCGTCGACGTACAGCAGCACCAGCACGTGAAGATCTCCACTCTTCTTCACGAACATGCTAGAGTCTGAGTCTGAGGCATCGTAACCACAGAACTGCAGATACTCTGCAATCTTCCCATACCAGGCTCTCGGTGCCTGTTTCAACCCATAGAGGGCCTTCTTCAGCTTGCAGACATGACGTGGCTGAGACTTGGACACGTATCCAGGTGGTTGCACCATGAATATGTCCTTATCTATCTCTCCGTATAGGAATGCATTCTTCACGTCCAGTTGCCACAGCTTCCACCCTTTGCACGCTGCTAGGGCAATAACTGTCCTCACCGACGTCATCTTCGCTACATGACTGAAGGTCTCCTCATAGTCCTCTCCATAGGTTTGTGAGAAACCTCGAGCGACAAGCCTAGTCTTGTACCGCTCCACTTCTCCATCAGCTCTCTTCTTCACCTTGTACACCCACTTGCAGGTGACAGGCTTGATGCCCTCCACCATGGGAACAAGGTCCCATGTCTCGTTCTTCTTCACGGCCTCCATCTCCTCATCCATGGCCACGTCCCACTCCTTGGTGCCAACAGCATCTTCAAAGCGGGCAGGTTCCCTCTCGTCGAGTGGTCCTGCAAAGAAGCAAGAGACCAAACTCACGAAGTTCCCCTCCTTATAGCGAGCAGGCGGGACGATGGTCCGCTTCGACCTCCTCAAGGCTTGGCCACTTTCTACCGCTCCGGTAGACTCCTCCTCTCCAGCTTCTCCTTCAACTTCTCTTGAAGCAGCGTTCCCCCTGCTTCTAGAGTTTGAAGCTCCACCTGATCCAGAAGCTCCCCCTGAGCCAGATGGCGATGGGGCACTTGGAGATACCTCCAACTCCACCATAGAGTCCTCAGTGACTCTCTCTTCTCCTTCCCTGCTTGATTCTCCACTCTCCGGCAGCACCACAGAAGAGACTCTCTGATACGAGATCAGTTCGTCAAACACAACGTCGCGCGAGACGACAAACTTGTGGGCCTGCGGGTTCATGCACTTCCATCCCTTCTTCCTCTCGTCGTAGCTGATGAAGACACACTGCCTCGCTTTCGGCTCCAACTTGGTTCTCTCAGCCTCTGGAACATGCACGAAGCAGGTAGAGCCAAACACCCTCATGTGACTCACATCTGGCTTCTCCCCGAACATGAGTTGGTGTGGAGACACCATCCTGTTGGGACTCAGAGGTAGTCGGTTGATCACATGGGTGGCACATGTCATTCCCTCCGCCCATAAGGCTTTGGGAATCCCCTTGGCATGTAGCCAACTCCTGGTAGTCTCCACCAGATGGCGGATCTTCCTCTCTGTCACCCCATTCTGCTGAGGGGTGTGGGCGCAGGAGAGCTCTCGCCGGATGCCGAACTTCCTGCAGAAAGAGTTGAAAGCGTTAGAGGTAAACTCCCCCCCCCCCCCCCATTATCACTTCTCAACTTCTTCACCCTCAGGTTCAACCTCCCCTCCACCAGTTCCTTCCACTCCTGGAACTTCTCAAATATTTCCGCCTTCTCCCTCATGAAGTACACCCACATGTAGCGAGTGTAGTCATCCACCAAGACCAGCGCATACTTGTTTCCTCCATAGGTCAAGGTGGCGCACAGACCCATCACATCAGCGTGTACACACTCAAGGGGTGCCCTACACCTGGTCTCCGACTTGTCAAATGGAAGTCGATGTGACTTGCCAAACTGACACATGACCGTCGCCGCAAGAAGAGAGATTGGGCAGGCCAGACACCAGACCCTTCGCCGCTATCATCTTCAACTTGTCCATCCCCACGTGACCTAGCCTCTCATGCCAGATCGTTGCGCTGTCGTTTGTCTTCAGCTTGTCCACGTAGGCACTTGCAGACAAAACATACAAGTCCTTCACCCTTCTCCAGGTGAGCGTGACATCAGCATCAACTGAAGACAGGTTCTTCAGGAACTTCACCTCCTTCGGTCCGAACAGCACGTCGTAACCTGCATCCACTGCATTCGCAACCGAGAAGAGGTTCTTCTTCATGCCCGGCACGTGATACACACTCTTCAGTGTCACGGGCTTCTCTTCACTTCCCATGGATACCATCCCTTCCTTCTCAACTGGATACACTGTATCATCCGCCGTGATGATAACATCAGTTCCACCATATGCCTTCAAGGAGGCAAACTTTGACACATCTCCAGTGAGATGGTGCCCGCAACTGGAGTCCACTATCCAGTCGTTCTCAAAGCTGATGGAGGCTAAAGCTTCATTTGGTTTAGCGGTTGCGGTTGTAAATGGAGCTGTTGTAATGGGAGGTTTGTAAATGGAGCTGGTGGAAACTGGATGCTGGAAACGGAAATCTGTTTGGGTAGTCTGTGTTTGCAGAGCTGTTCAGAACAGAGAACCATTTGACAAAACAGCGGTGGCGTTTTATAAATATTTTTTATTATAAAATATTTTTTATTATATATTTTTTTATTATTATTTTTAATATATATATATATAGATATTTATATATTTATATATATAATTATATATATATTAATAAATAGTTGAAAATAATATATATTTATAATTATTTTTATTAATTTAATTTAACTGTTTATACTATAGTATATAGTATATATAAATTTTACTATTCATCTCCTTTTCAGCCACCTTCGCCGCCCGCTCCGTCATCCCCTCCCCCGCCACTCTGTCGTCGCCTCCCCCATCTCGCCTCCGCTGCCTCCGCCATGCCGCCTCCGCCCGCTGCCTCCGCTGGAGCCCATCGGCGGGGTCTCCGGATCACGGCGAACCCGCCGGGGGTAGTCCTCCATGAGTTCCTCGTGACTGGTTTTTGCTCTGTTTTTTTTTATAATAATTGATTCACTCACAATCAATCTACAACTTCCTCCCCTGCTCCACTTCCCTACGATGATTATAATATTCATGGATGCAGGGAGATAATATTGGAGTACACGAGGGAGGTCCGAAGACTGGGAGGAGTTGTATTTGAACTGTTATCGGAGCGCTTGGCCTGAAAACAGAGTACCTGAATGAATTGGAGTGCGGGAGAGGTTTGACTCATTTGAGCCATTACTATCCGCCATGCCCGGAGCCGGAACTCACACTCTCGGCACAACCAGACATACTGATCCAGACTTTATAACAGTTCTTCTTCAAGATCACATCGGCGGCTTACAAGTTCTTCATCAGAAATATGGGTACGGGAGGGTTTTTGCCTTCTCCCATGAAACGCGATAAACTGGAGGGTGAAGGGAGGGTTTCAGGACGCCGAACTTTTGCGCGTGGAGTGAAACGCCGCGATTCCAAAATACGGCGGAAAAACAAATGAAAATAGGCAGGTGCGGTTCGTTTGCAGGAAACTCGCCGGAGCAAAACGTGTAACCAAACGAAGCCTAAGGCATCGACCGACGTTGTCGTCATCTCAGCCAAGAAGCAGTTGTCTCCGCCTTCACCACCCTGGTGACCTCCACCTCTTCCTCCACCTCTTCCTCCACCTCTTCGATGGTCTCCACCTCTCTGACGGTCTCCACCTCTCTCAGCAACATGACTTGCCTTGAGATTAGACCGACACTCCTTTGCCATGTGCTCGTACTTCTTGCAGGCAAAGCAGAGGGGTCTCCCCCTCTGGTCATATGGGGGGAGGAAGTTCTCCCTAACTCCCTGAGAGGACGTTGAAGGTCCATCTCCGGAGTTCTTCTTCTTCTTGTCCCAAGGCTTCCTCTTGCCTGAGAACAACGCCTCGCTATCTCCCCCTGAGATAGACACTCATGCCATCTGCTTCGCCAAGCTCTCCTGTGACGACAGCAGGTTCTCTAGCTCCAGTAAGGTGGGCTGAGTAGTCAATCCTTGCACGGACGTGATAAACGGAACATACTCCTTCCGCAGACCTCGGAGTATGTGCCTCTTCAGCTTCGCCTCTGAGATCGGCTCGTCAGGATCCAAGGCCGAGATCTCAGCACACAAGTTCTTCACCTTCAAGAAGAAGGTGGATATCGATAACTCTCCCTGAGTGGACCGCGCCAACTCATTCTCCAGGAACTGTAGCCGCGCTACGTTCTTCTTGTTGAATAGCCCATCAAGGGCACTCCAGATCTCTGACGCTGACTTGCACCCCATGATGTGGTCGAACAGGTCAGGAGAGATAGCTCTCTTCAAGGTGAACTCCGCCTTGGCGTTTGTCTTTCTCCATGCTCTCACAGCTAGACCATTGTCATCAATTGGGAACACTTCTGCCTGCTCTTCTCCTCCAACGACCTCCCATAGGTCCTCTCCAAGCAGGTAGCTCTCCATGCATGACTTCCACTTCTTGTAGTTGGTCTGGGTGAGCAGCTCAATGCCTAGTCCTCTCGCATATCCTCCTCCGCCGTCCATCTTGATTGTCAACCTTGAACCTAGATAGCACGCGCCGCTTCAGCAACCTGCCTCTGATACCATGTTAATTTTTTGTGTGCTTCTACTAAGTACAAGAAACCAACGATGAACAAAACGAAGTAAACTCTTTATACTAGGCAGATGATTACAAAGAGAAGCTGACTACAAGGTGCATACACCTTGAATCACGTCAGCTGATGATATATAAAAAAAACAACTTGTCGCGGACAAGGTCCGCTTCTCCACTCTCCCCTTCACAGTGCACTTTGCACTCTCCACCTCTCGCCGAGGTATGGATTGGGGTCTCCTGGGGTGTAGGCACACTCCCACTCTCTCAACTCTTCTCTTCTCTATCTCTCTCTCTCTAGTGTATTGCTTTTTTCTCTCTCTTCGCATCAACAACACTTAACACTAGGGGGGGTATTTATAGGAAAACACACATGGGGGGGGGGGGGGGGGGGTATTCATTTGCATCCACACGCACACCACCACCTCCATCCACTCGCACAGCCACATCTCTTATCCCTCACATGCACAGCCATGCACGTACACCCACTCGCCAACCTCACTTGGCAAGGCTCCACTCTTCCACTTGCACTAGGCAGCCTCTTCCTACTCGCCACCTTGCTTCCACTCGGCAGCCAACACAAGCAGCCCCCCTTCACTTCCACTCGCACACACAGCAGCCCCCTCCACTCGCATATCACAGCCAACAAGCTCCACTTTGCATGCACTCCACTTGCCTCACTTCATCCACTCGCCAGCACACACAACACTCCCTCACATTCCACTCGCCAGCTCCAAGAAGAATTGCCACCTTTGCATTTCACTTCACATGCATGCACACGTCACCTCACATGCACTTGCAAACTCCCACATCATTCCACTCGGCAGGCTGAAGTTTCCACTCGCCCAGGACCTCTCCTCTTCCTCCACTCGCCTGGGACCAAGGCAGCAGCCCCCCTCCACTCTCACTTCAACTCTCAACAATAACCACCTCGTTCACGACCGCTACCACCATGCCAAACCGAGCCTTTGTTTGTTAGCATCAGCTTGGCAGGATATGCTGTCGTGATCCCTTTTTTGGGTAAAGGTTAACATCGTACACAGTTCTTGTACTCTTCCTTAGAATACGCTTGCGGGTCATATGATAATTAGAATTGTGGATAGGCATTTGCTTGGTTGCGCTCCCTTTCAAAAGTTAATAATTAGAATTTCAAGTCTCGAGTTTGGCATTATTGATTGAGTTCAATGTTGAGTTCATCCTCTCTCCTAGCAAATATTTTTAAGTTCAAAATTCGCTTGAGCAAGTTTGTGCTTTTCTCCCTCTCTTAAACAGTGGACCCCTCTTCCTCCCTTAAATCATGAACTTGACATCCTTAAAGAAAGAAACCATCATATTAAGGCTATTGGACTAATCAATCTTCATCAAGTCAGTTAATTACCATCACCTCAGTGTTAGCATGTCGCGGAATATAGCATCCATTTTTCGTAAGATAGATATCTTTGATCTTCCTAGTGAGAGCTTCACGCAAATGCACATGAGACTCGGAAAGAAAATGATTTGTCTCATAAGTGTACATTAATTGATGACAAGCTATTAAAGGGAGCTCGCCAAAGGTCTTGTTCAATTCTTTAGGATTGACAAAATTCAAAAGTAATGTGACCTAAGTCGAAGGTTTCATAAATCTCCTTAAAGCAAATTGAGGGCAAGCGCATATGAACTTAAATGCAATTGTGCTCATCATCAAAGGGCGTCAATGATGCTTCTCATTGTCATAGGTGATTAACTCATATTTGAACTATAGATGGGTTGTAGGATCTCACATTACCATGGACAACACGTTTTTATAGAAATAAATTAAAAAAAGTCTAGACTATTATCAGTGAGATGGAAAGAGGTTCTAATTGAGTAGGAATAAGGTTATAGTGATGAACTCAATAAAGCCCACATCATATTGGTAAATGAAGTTCAATCATGAATTGATCAATGTGGGAAAATAGGAACCTTCACTCTAAGGGCTAATATGCACAGCCTGTGACAACTCAATGCACATAAGACCGGCATACGATAGTGAGCCCGAGAAGACAACCTACGTAGATCACCTAATGGGAATACAACTTTCCTGAAAGGGCTTACCTACAAAGTCTTTCTTGCAGACCCCTTTCTTAAAAGGCTCTGTGAGAAACCTCTAATAAGTCTCACTATCTCTAGAAGACACCTCCAACATAATCATACCGACAACACCACTCTCAAGATAATCAGAGGAATGATCATGATGAATGCAAAAGTCTCAAAGCGTGCCACTCCTTTTTAGGAGATAGATGCAACCCACATAGGACACACTAATTAAATGTAGACATGTGATGTGACACTATGGTTGCGTTGTCCCTGTCAGCTTACTATTATAGGCTCATCATCTATATATACTTGTAATTTCTACGGAAGAAGAATATGAACCCTTGACAAATGATCCTTCTCTTATTTAAATCATAGCTTGTATTCTTTGGTTCTTGGAAGGTTATTTCTTCGTACCTTGGGTAATGGAGGGTCCATTAACAAATAACACATACATTTCTCTCATGTTTTCTTCTTGTATTCATTTTTGCACTCTATCTATCAGTCTTTTACAACTTGCTTGGACATCATTAGTTGGATAATACTCAGTTGGCACATTCAGGACACAATTTTAACACCCAAATTAGGAAAGAATCACAAACTTATATTCTGAATGAATTGATCTCATATTATTGTCACAAAAACACTAGCCATTACTTTAGGAGGAGAAATACATTGTGAAACGTTAGAAGTTAGCTTCGCAAAGTAGAAGGGAGAAACAAATATGACTAGGAAAGATGCTAATTCGAAGAAAAATTGTTCAAAAAAGGACGGGAATAAAAAGGGGAGGAAGAGGATACACCCAAAGTTGTCGGGCTTTATTTTGACCAACCCGGACTCTTTGAAAGGGGAGCTTGCATGGGTTTAATTGGTCGGGTCGAGCTAGGCCTGACCTGGCTATGCCCAACATTATTTTGATCAAGTCATGTCGTTTGGCCATTGCCCAACATTTAATGTTGAGCGAGCACCCTACCCAGTTGTTAGGCCCTTATAGGCCTGACCTTGGTGCTTGGGTCTGGCCTAGGCCCAACCTGAGTAGGGCACTATGTCAAGGTACAACCAAAAAAGTAGGCATGCTAGGAACCTAATCGATTTTCCGAGCCTTGGACATTTTTGTACGCCTTGGTGAGCCATATGAATGAGTATTTTTTTTTTCCAAAACATTTTAGCGAGCCCAGATGTTATGAAATATAATCTTACAAGGGAGATTTTTGTAATATCAAAAGATAGAGGGGTGGAACATGTAATTTAGCATACTTACTGGGAAAGTCCCAGTAAAGTAAACAACCAGTGTTTACTATGTATGTGTTCTTTTGAGTATTTCTCATCTTTTACCAAGGATTTCAATAGTAAAAAACTGAAGTTTCTCCCTTTAGGAGCTTCTCAATGGATGTGAAGATTCATTTTCATCACAATCACTTGCTTTAATATATGATACAAGTCAATGCACCTTCTAGTGTATGCCATGGTATATTCAATGCATGGTTCGACTTGTTCTTCTCTTTAAGCGCAAAAATATAGCCAACCCATGAAAAAGGTCTTACATTTACCACATTGTTTTCTTTCCCAAGTAAAGACAACTTGTTTTGAATATAAACGTGGACGAAGTTCCTTAGGTGAAATTGGGCGTTCACGAAAGACAGTTCATAACCACCGCGTTCACCGCCGCCGCCGTGCCAAACGGAGCCTATACCTCCAATTGTGAACTGTGTGCCTTCACCTTCTTAAGATCTATTAATGCATGCGTATTCATTAAAATTGGAGCTTAAAATAACTCGAGGTTGGCGGGATGGTGTTATATATGATCTCATCATCATTCTTAAAATGTATTAACTATTGTGAAACTGAGACCAACCCTGAGATGATGACTCTAAGATCCATCGGCGACAAGTATTTAACTCCATGGAAGATTTTGAAGGGGTTCTCGTCTATCATAGTCGTGCGTGTTGGACTTAAGACCCAGAGGACTAAAGGGAACTGCTTTGCCCACTTCCTCTTACTTGATCTTCTTTTTGACGAAGTTTATGATGATTTATTTGCCTCTTTGATTTAACCATTATAGTAGACGGAGGTTCTTACTTTTGTGCCCCTACCGCCGCGATGGTACCCCCACACTATTTTTGTGAAATTTTTTAGCTAAGTATAAAATTTTACAATAATTGAGAAGGTGCCACTTATTACAAAAATAACAGAACACACATATTAAGTATATTTTTAAAAAAATCATTAAAGATGTAATTACTAAAGGGTGAAGATGAATATTTTACCAGAGAACTTATATATGGTGTAGATAATTATTTAAAAAAAAAATAGTGTGTGTGCAAAAGTTCACTCTCACATGGGAGAGATTTTTTGGATCGGACTCCATTCAAAAATCTAAGTCGGGGAGCTGCGCTTTTCTACCGCGTGGAGTAATTAAGGAACTGCTGAGAACATAGCTAAAAAATCAAAGAGAAGTTGTGAACCCGTTCAATATTCGAACAAGAGGGAAACTCGAAGCCCGAGCCCGGACACAAAAACTTCACTTCACGGAATCTCGAGGATTTGTATAGATCCGGTAGTATTTTCATAAACAAGCTTGGAAACTTTAAAATGTGATTGTTATCCGCACTACAGTATTGATTATCCGCAAATTTTTTGTACGAGTTATTACGTGCCCCTAAAAGTGATCAACTTTCGACTTTCATGTTGAACACTCTTCCTAAAAATGCACGCACAAGACGTATTGCCACCTTGATTGAAACATTTGCGTAACTATAGCGAATTTTTGGAAATACGCCTTGTACATGGATTTTTAGGAAAATTGTTCAACACGAAAGTTGTAGATCTCGTCCTAAAAATACATGTGCAAGACGTATTTTCAAAAGGCGCGTAATAACTCATACAAAAAGAGTGCGAATAATCAAAATTGTAGTGCGGATAACAATCACCCTTCAAAAACTCTGATGTTTACAAGGAAATAAATAAATATTTAAATTCGGGTACCGTATCAATTAATAGTGGCACTGCAGTAAATCAATCATAGATCCAGGGCGTATAGCTGTTTGATCGGCCGGACTGATTCACCACGCGGCGAGCTGCTCTTGGCTACCCTTTCCGCGTCCTACGTTTTTAAAAGCGGTGAAGGCCGATCTTTTACTCTCCCATTCAAAGCCCCGCCGCACTTCTCCGCAGTCGAAGACATCTGAGACCCGGATCGGGGCTCGTTTAGGGCGAGATCTCCCTGCCGCTTCTTCGATTTCTTCTTCGGAGATGGGGTTCGTCTCGTTCGCAGGGAGGGTTCTCTTCGCCTCCGTCTTCCTTCTATCCGCGTACCAGGAGTAAGCTCAACCTCCGCGCTCCTATTTGTATATAGGGTTATGGTCCCGCGCAGCTTCTTCTTTCTAGATCTTCAATTTCTCTTGCTTAAAGCGATCTAGGGTTTGTGTGAATACTAGCACAGTCGTGGAGTCTGTTGGTGTTTAGTTTTAGTTGGTAGTCTTTGCTCAGATCTCCTTGGAGTTCAGGGTCTTATTTGGAGGGCTTTGCTTTGGAACCATTCAAGGTAGGGTTGACCTTTGTGTCCTTGTGGGTGACCTTCTGCAGAAGGTTGTTTTTTGTTTTAGATTCGAGGACTCTTTCTGGTTTAGGAAAAGTTTAAATTAATGGGAAGTTGATGCCACGAAGAGAAATGATTCTTATACTGATAGCGATTAAGAAAATGTGTTGCCTGCATAAAAAGTCTTACTGGACGGTTTTGCTTGTTTTTTTGTTAATTCAAGTGATTTTTTTTTTGGAAGAGTCGATAATACTAAGTTAGTTGACGATTTCTTTTTTGAATTAGATTTTTGTTGGTCTGCTAATTTTATGGTGTCCTTGATTTATCAAAATCTTTGTTTTTCAAGAATACTAGCAACAGTGCACGGTTTCCCTGTGCTCAGAATGCTGGCGATCATGTGGTATTTTTTGCAATTGTTGGGTTTGTTTAAATAAAAGACCACTGTGGTCGGTTGGCCCACTATACTTGGTCATCGCCTATACTTGACACTCGTATTGTGATATTATAATCTCTAGATTTATCCTTCCTTGTTTTGCGATGTTCTCATTAGGATAATTATTTATTTTAATTATTATCTTATATTCATAGGATTTACATTCCCGACTATTATGGTTTATCCATGGCCTGCGGATGAAAGCCGGTAGATAATCTAAAATCGGAGCCCAGCAAACTGAATAGCCCCGTCCATAGCTTGCCCATCAACCGCAGATATGTCGCTTACAATGATTCGTGGTAGTCCTTTATCACATTTTTGAAGTAGCACCTTGCTGATTCTTCTGTTGAGCAGTCCTTCGAACACATCATAAAAGTCTCATTTTTCAAAAATCCATCCACCACCACCATGATGGATCCAAATCCTTTAGAATTTAGCAACGCACTACTGACGTTTATCGTCATTGAATCTTATGGACGGGTAATGACTCCAACGAACCATCGGGCTGCCTATTTTCGACTTTGTTTTGGTGACACATAAGACATGTCTCCACTCCAGCCTTCATTTTGTGCCTGAAGTAAATGATCTCTGACAACACCATCATTCTCTTCTGCCTGATATCCAAACCAGCGGGCTACCTATTTTCAATTGTCTTGGTGACACATAAGACAAGTCTCGACACTGTCCTGCATTTTGTGCCTGAAATAAATGATCTATGACAACACCATCATTCCCTTCTACCTGATATCCAAACCATCTGGTATCATGACACTCCCACATCATATTCCTCCATAGGTTTCCTCGTTTTTGGAATATTGAGTTTCCACCCTTTGGTGTAGAGGAAGTCATCCTCTACCCAAAACTGCTTCACTTAGTTGTCCATTGCCACTGTCATCCACTAAATTTCTATGAGATCTTTGTCCAACCCCTATTGAATGTTGTAGAGCAACTCTCCCTTCATGATGTAAACTGCAACAAACTTTGCTTTGCGACTCAGGGATCTATCACAACATTAGCTTGACCAACTTATGCTCCATAGAGTAATCAAATTCCACTAGGAAATCTTACCCCACCCCACCCCTTATTTGTTTTGATGACAACTTCTTTTGGGTCATCCCTTTTTTCTGCATATTGTATCTCTACTGTGTGTCATCCAAATTTTGACATTTGAAAGCAATTGGGTAACCTTCTTACGTAAGAACACCATTGATGGTAAAGCTCGATACACATGTCTGCATCTCGAACATCTGGCCGAACTACGACAAGGACAACATGGGCTTCATGTTGGAGTTTCTACGGTGATCCGAAAGTAATCAAGCAGTTAGTCTTACTGTCAACGCGATATGAGCTTATAGGGTCACACATAAAAGCGTTTGGAGAAGTTGGAGAAAGGATTGTGTTGGCCTTGCTCATATTGGATATGAGTGATAAGACCAATCCTATGACTATTTGGAATATAGTTGGTTCAGGAAGACTGCTCCTAGATATTGTGAATATTGTATGGAGCATGTCGGAAAAGTTTCAAGACGATATTGTGAATATTGTCGAGAAAACTTTAAAACGACATTGTGAACATCGTCGTGACAGATAGCCTGTTGTCGGGATCACAAACCGATATTATGAATATCGACTCGTGATCAATGTCGTCGAGATTGTCTCGATTACATGAACTAACAGGAAATTCGTCGAGAATGTCTCGAAGATTTTGTCGAGAATGTCTCGGAGATTTCGTCGAGACTTTCTTGACGAAAGACTGTCACTGGTCATTTCGTCGAGATGTCTCGACGAGTTTGTCGATCCCGACTCGACGAATGATTGTTTTCGTCGAGATGTTTCGACGAAAACGTCGAGACAGTTTCGACGTTTAAAACGACATTGTGAACATCGTCGTGACAGAGAGCCTGTTGTCGGGATCACAAACCGATATTATGAATATCGACTCGTGATCAATGTCGTCGAGATTGTCTCGATTACATGAACTAACAGGAAATTCGTCGAGAATGTCTCGAAGATTTCGTCGAGAATGTCTCGGAGATTTCGTCGTGACTTTCTTGACGAAAGACTGTCACTGGTCATTTCGTCGAGATGTCTCAACGAGTTTGTCGATCCCGACTCGACGGATGATTGTTTTCGTCGAGATGTTTCGACGAATCCGTCGAGACTGTCTCGACGTTTTCGTCGAAACTGTCTTGACGTTTTCGTCGAAATGTATCGACGAATTTGTCGAGATGTCTCAACGAATAAGTGATCCCGACGAAAAAACTGTAAGTTCTGTTTTACCTGGTATGCGGATAGCGGGGTTGTAGTCTGTCTTTTCTCTGAGTATAAAAGAGTAAACCTTTTAGGTTTTATCTATCCCTAGATGCGAACTGAGAACAGATAGAGAGAAATAGAAGCGACGAGGACGGAAGCCCGATACCGATCGACGCACCGTCCTCGTGCGAGGAATCCCGTCGCTTCTCCCCAAGATTGAGAGGAATCGTTCCTTGAGATCTTGTCGGTGCTTCAGGAGTTGAATAAGAATCGTTCCTTGTGTTTCTCGCGACTTCTATAGATCCACAGGAAGGGTTCCTGTAGGATCTTGCCGCCTCTCATCCGCTCCTCGCAGTCGCCGCCTCTCCTTAGACGGATCTAGTAATCCGTGGAGACGTAGAGGGCACTACATCTCCAACCTAGCTCTTGTTGGACAAGAGGCTTAGGGTTGTCCTTCGCTCATGTGGATTTCTGTAGAGGTGTAGACTTATTTCTACACTAACTTCTCCGACGAACAGTCCAATCTCGACAGAGCTAAAGGAAGCACAAAGGAAGGACTCGGAATAGGATACCGATACCAAGAAGAATTTTCTTGGAGCATCTGATTGAGTATTGACTCAATTCCACAAAGGTAATTTTATTTTTGTTCTTGATTCATGGTCTTAGCAAGATCCATATGTCTCTTTTGGGTTGTTCTTGTATATTCCGCTGCGCATATTTGATGCGACTACCCCTAAGAAAAACCCAACACTTCATGCTCACAACTGTCTTCAAATCCTCAAAGGCTTGTTGGCACTTTGCTGACCAACACTAATCCTTGTCCTTCTTTAGCAAATTCGTCGGTAAGGCTACTTTTCATGAATATTTTTGAACGAACTGTTGCTAGTAATTCACCAATCCAAAGAATTATTTTTGCTCATTCACCTTGTTTGGCATTTCCACTCTATGATTGCTCGTAACTGTCATATCCATTCGTAGACTACTATGATCGATGAGGTGTATCAGAAGGTGCACTTCCTCCTACGTGAATGGGCACTTCAATATCTTTACGTACATATTCTGCCGCAGCACCTCAAATACAAAGCGAATATGTCTTGCAGGTTCGTCCATGTTGTCTCAATATACAATGTCATCCAAGTGCACCACCACGAACTGATTTAGATATTAGTGGAATATCTTGTTCATCAGGGTACATAATATATGGTGTGTTGGTCTATGTTATTAAAGGCGCAAGACGCACTAAGGCGCAAGACGCACTAAAGTGCAAAGAGGTCCTGGAGCCTAGGCGCAGGCGCGCGCTTGAAGAACGTGAGGCCCAAAAAAGAAAAAAAAGGCAATATACACAAAATAAATCTACCACCACTATATCAGTACACTAGAATCATGAAACATCTATGCAATAATTTATAACCACGGGTGGATTGTAATTAAAATTAGCACTAATAATACCTGCTTGGACAAATCCAAAGACCCAATGCATTGAGCTTCCCCCTGCTTAACAATGTCGCAAAATACTGCAACAATGGTTGCGTTAGCCCATCTTGAATAGGCACACTCTGCATGAAATTTATGAATAAGGATTTTAAAAAACAATCTAAGTAAAATTCTGAAGAAATGTATCAATCTAAGTAGGATTTTGAACTCCTGCATTTCCAAGCGTACATGTTGGGGGAATTTGAGACAAGCTTTAATATTCCTAAAGCCCCCAACCATGTGTTGCTTGACACGATAAATTTCACATTTTGTAACTTTCTTGCAGAAGTTGCAAATCAAATCATTCTTATTGTTTGGAGTCATTTGTCGCACATACTTCCATCATGGATCTTTGTATGATTGAACAGTAGATGAACTAAACCCGCTCGCTTCCATTCCAGCCTATTGAACAAAACTTTTTTGAGTCAAAACAGTAGAAAGCATAAGTGAAGAATGAACTTTAGCGTCATTGATTGCATCATATAGAATAATATTATAATAATCAAGAAATATTGGTGAGGATGTATCATAGTTCGTAGAAGAGGAAGCTCCAACGAACAACTTATCTAAAGAGAATCTTCAAAGAAAGAAAATATTGCATAAAGAAATAATTACCGCTTAAGAATATTTCCATAACTTATGTTTTAGCATTTTCACAATTTTAGAGAACCAATTTGATTTCGGGAAATAGGAACAAACATGGTTGTCACTTCTTTTTATACCGAAAGAGCTCTGATATCTACAAAGAAAAAATATTAAATTAATAGCAAATGTCAAATGTTTGATTTAGTTACATCTTTAAATGACATTTTTTAAACATCACTAAGTCTTGGTTTGACAAAATATATATATGACGGGACAGGTAATTTATTGGCTAAATAAATGATAATAAAAATCAAAGATTATAATCATTGTTTATCACTCTAAATACATAAAAAGGTATCCAAATGACATTGTTAAGTAGATAACAAATTTAGGCAGTAAGACAAGGAATCACATGATATTCAGAAGGATGTTTTCCAAAAGCACAAGTATTTAGCACACCATCCACTACAAAGGGGGCTACAAAAGGATGGCTCAAACAAAAGAAAGTGTGATTGGATGAAGTAGTAGTTCAAACATAGGAGAAGTTAGTATCCAATCTCAGGAAGATGGCTAGATTATAGAGGACTAGTTGAGCGATTAGAGAAATAATTGGATCTCAGAACTAATTTCACCATTGACAACAAAAGATTGTAGCATCCACGACCCTGGGGGAGCCACCAAAGATAGAAAATATTGAAGTCCTAGTGCTTAGAGACTTTAACAACAAGAAAAATCGAGAAAACTGAAATCAACAATAAGTTAACTTATCCATAGTCATCAAAGTGTTCCTATTGAAGCACTCATCATTATATAGACAAGTTAACTTATCCATAGTCATCAAAGTGTTCCTATTGTAGCACTCATCATTATATAGACAAGTAGTGTATCCAACACCAAATAATAAGCCTAATGTGGTAGTAGTTCCTGCAATACCTTCAGGCGAGCAAGTGGAGCTTCACGCCGGCGAGAGCTTCTCCGGGAGGGGCTTCATGGTTGGCGGCGAGTTGAGTATCGACGAGAGCAAGAGAGAGAGAGAGAGAGTTGATTGTCAAGAGGAGCGGGTGCACGAAGAAAAATAACGAGGAGCGGGCTGTCGGGCTTATAGGAGAATAGAAAAATAAAAACCTTAAAAATGAGGACTAAAACCGGAGCCTCTGACTGGCCAGAAGACCCAAGGCCTATTTTGGGCGCACCTTACGGTTCGGATGAGGCGTGCGCCTCACTCGCACTTGGGTCACCTCGCCCTCCTCGGGCTAGCCGATGCTAGGCCTCTCGCGTCTGGTGCGCCTAGCTCCTGAGGCGTGCCTTTAACAACGTAGGCGTTGGTCAAGCCAAACAGTACACCTAAACATTAGTGCGGGCCATACTTTGTCACATATGTGGGTTTTTTTGTTGCGTGAGTCTGATAGTACCCCTTCTGAAGGTCTATTTTTCTATAAACATTGGCTTCCATGAGCATGTTAAATAGGTCAGCAATTAATGGTATACGATATTTGTTCCTGATGATTATCTTATTCAATGTGTGATAGTACACACATAGTTTTGATGAACCCATGTTTCTTTTGAAATAGCACCAGTTCCCCATATGGCGCTTTTTTCTAGGCCCAATTCTCTCTGTCTCTAATAATCCCTGGAGTTATTTCCGCAGCTCCTCTAGCTTTGGTGAAGTCATCCTGAATGATCCAATTCTGTCGGCTTCGCCCCAAAATCTAGCTTGATCATATGATCCACCTCCCTTCGAGGTGTTAAATTTTGTGGAAACTCAATTGGCATTAAGTTGTTTGCCTCCAAAAGTTTTGCTTGATGCAACTTCCTCTTTCAAGGTAGCCAAGCAAGTTGGCTCACTTTTCTTGACACACTTTTCATGTATGAGGATCCTTGCTCCAATATGCACGTCGAACAGTTGTTTGGCACAGTTGTTTGGCACGATTATGGCACATTGTTTTGAAGAAGTCCATGCCAAGCACCATACTGAAATCATTCTTTGGTGCCACAAAGGAGTTGACTTGACCCTTCCAGTGATGCGGTTCTTTTATCATGTTAGTGACATTGTGCTACCAGTGATGCGGTTTGATGCATAAATCTTTGACACCATAGTAATCTGTGGGATTTTCTTGCTTTTACAAAACTACGTTAACAAGAAATACTGGTAGATAAAAAATCCAAATAGTCCAGTTTGTTTAATATTTGAATTCAAACTATTTAAATTTAACATAAATATTATATTGATTCTAATAATTCATGGTTTTATCATGAAATAATAATTATTTAGAATAAAATATTGCTTGCTATTCCTTGTTATTGGATTAGTATGCACCTGGACTCCGATTTTAATACTGATCAAAATTGTAGTCTTTCAAGATCATTCTTCTTGAACATTCCCCAATCTTCTTGAGTGTTTCTAGACTGTTCTAAAATGTTCCATATTATTGTAAATTTCATAAAATAACCAAATTATGATTTGCTTTGTGCAATTTGCTTTTTGTGCTGGCGAACAGCGCTGATCGTTCGTCTTATACTATTTTTTTTTTGTTTTGGGTTTTTCATGTTTTGAAAGAGAACTAATAGTTGTAGTTCTTTACATCATTGTGCATTTATTTACTCCATTGTTCTTACTTCCTCTTCATACTTTTATAAATTGAAGAAAACGTCCTATTATCATCACGTATCTTCTATAATATTTTTTGGTCCTTATTTTTTCCATTTTCTTTTTCTATTAACATTGAATAATTTGTTCTTGTTATTTAGTGCTATTATATTTTTCCCTATAATTTATTGATATTAATGACTTGAGATAATACTGGTTCTACTTTTCTTTATATAATCTTAATAGGAGTATGAATGTGTACTGTTTATTTTGTCAATTTTCATTATATTGTATATGATGTGGAAAAGTGATGCATGACGAATGTAGTGAGTGTGATCATACCCCGTGAGAAATCTTAATGTGTGTTAGTGATGTGTTGTGGGAAAAATCCAATAATGTTGCAATGCACAAACAATTATTCGACGAACAAATTATAGTAGGTATTGAAATTATTAATTAAGTCCACAATCATTCATGTTTGAGAAGGGATATTAGGCGATCAAGCAAGATCAAGTTAATTTAGAACAATAGTGTGCTTGATCAAATTAATTTAGAACAATAGTGCTTCAATTAACTGATAAGCCAATAAGCCTTGCAAATAGAACAATAAATTGGCAAACTAGTACAAATTAATTTCCCAGATATTATGTTTTTCACCAAATATTCAACAATAAATAATTCACACAAGAACTACAGAAGTAATAGGAGCCCAGGGAGGTGAGTGGTTACTGATTTCTGGGACTGGACAGCAATTCCAGCACTGGTTTCGCTTCACTTTCAGGGAATGATGTAGGGTAAAGGGTTGGGAATGGTTGCCGTTTGAGCTAGTATGTGGACAGGGAAGGAGTTATGAGTGGTCGGTGGGGCATTTATTGCCCAAAACCTGGACTGGATTTCTAATTATGTTGGGGGAAAGGTGGGAGTATGCTGTTTCAGTCCTTAATGAGTTTTGGACAGCGATTATTGGTCGGCTGTAGGTTGACTGATTGGGATCAGAGAGCAATGGCTGGGGGTCTGAAATTGATGGACTGGTAGCTGGGATACTGGGCGAGAGATTTTTCCAGGAAGAATCAACAAGACATCACATCTGGGCAGAGGTTTTACTTGGACTGTGAGTTGAGGTGATGGGAAGTTGGAAACTGCCTATAGACATCAGTTATGGGTAATTATCTTTAGGATTAATGGAAAAAAGTAATTATTAAGTGGTTTTGATGGTGGTGAGTGGTTATGAGTGGTGGACGAGTCGGGTGGTTAGGAAAAATAGTTACCTTAGCTTCGGCACGAAAGGCCCACAGAATCAGCACCATCGGACGACCGAGAGAGCTTGAAAATTCTCTCCAAATTCTGTAATCCCCAGAAATCATTCTCTTGACTTTTATTTACAAATATAGAGGTCAATATGGACTGTTCAGATCGACGAATCTTCAATCCCTAATAATTCATGAAATAGAAGATAAAAAAATAATAAAAATACCTAGAAATATCCATTCACCGCTCTGAATGCCACAACGGGCTCGGATCGGAGATCCTAACTCTGTCTTTTGCGTATGTAGACCTATGCGGGATCCAATAAGGATAGACCCGTTCTCAATCCGTGATCCCCATAAAAGAGACTTCTCTCACTGGTCTAGCCTTTTCTACTGTATATATCATATATGCAAACGTTTTTAGTTATCTCTTCCTGCATTGAATATTTTCTTTGTATTACATGCTCTTTAGTATGAAATTGTTTTTTTCCATTTCATAAACCATAAAGGGTAGTGTATATGAATGAATTATGATATTCGTTATCTTGATAGAATAGTAAAATTTACCACATTTCATCCATTCTATCTTATGATATTCATTTATGTATTTTTTGTATGCTTATTTTTACAATGGTCAGAATTTTGTGCTGGATATGCTGCAAATGTCAAAAAAAAAAGACGTGTGTTCTAACTACCTTATTTGGCTTTTGCACATATAGCTCATTTGTTTGCTTAATTAAAAAACATGTTTAATAAAATGATATTAAGTTTTTTAAATCCACTATTTGGTTGGATGAATTTAATGTCTGCATATAATTAAAACTCTTCAAAATTCACTCATAACTTCCTTAAAAGTAATGATGCCATCATTTCCGCACATAATAAATGAAATCAAAATCAAATTCGTTTTGAAGCTTCTACGCAATGCTCCTTCCGTAATAGTATGTTTATGAAGATTTCTGGCTGTCAAGTTTCATAAATTCATAATGGATTTGGCATGCTGGAGAACAGCTAGAAAATTGTGCATGTTATCTTGGTTGCTGTCCTTGTGTCTGGGATTTCTGATTTTGCATATTCTCTTGTGCAATTACTAGTTTATTTATGGTTTTGTTCTCAACTGTGAATTTATTAACAGGTTTATTGAACTTGGAAGTGATGGGGGACCAGCTGCGAAGACACTCAAGCCCAAGTTTAACCTATTCACAAAACATATTGCTTCCCACTTCGGATTAGTGGCACCACATGTTAACGTGAGTATTTTATTGTTTTGTATCTTATAACAATACTACTGTTTTATATTACTTTGTTAAGTTCATAAATATTCAACGCCTACTTTGTTGAGTTGTTTTTGTAGATGAAACACGTTATTGCTACAACAATAGCTCTGAAAGGACTTGGTGGTCTCCTGTTTATTTTCAGCAGCTCTTTTGGAGCCTATCTTCTGGTATGTTTTACATTGTTTTTTTGCCATTTTGAGTCATTCTTTAAGACGTCACTAAATAAATTGACTTTGATTGTCATAATTTCTTTACTGTTCCTATTGTACTTCTGATCTATCTCTGAGTTCTTTACTTTTTAGAAGGTTTCTTCGTTGTAACTTACAATGCTAATTTCTTTCAACTTTTCACGCATTCCATCCTGTATGCTTCCATCCTTAGCATTGTTTGTAGGTATAATTTATTCATCATCATTTGTCATTTAACTATTAGATGCAAAGATAACAAGATCTTAATCAAAGATTTAGATATCAAGATGGACATGCTACTTCAAAATTTTCATAGAATCAAAAAACATGAACAGAATATTGAGTCTTATTCTTGGTTGATTAAAAAGTAAACTTAAGTTGCCTCCAACAAATATGTACTAAGGTAAAATGTTAAGCCTAAAAGAGATCCTATTGAGATTCCAAGATATATAGCTGATCTGTGATTCGGTTATCAGATTTTTCTTGAAAAGACTAGGATGTCAAAGAGAAAAGAACTTTGGTACTTATGTTTAAGAACAAAGGGAGTATCCAGTATGATGATAATTGTTGGAGAAAAATTAAGCTTGGTCACCTAAGTTATGGTGGAGAGTCATTGAATGTAGATTAATACACCAATGGCGATTTCTAATGATCTTTTTTCCCCTAATGTGATAAGAGAGGAACTTCGATACTTGGATTTAAGAAAAAAGGAAATACTTAGGCCCCGTTTGGTGCAGCGTTTTTGCTCCGGTGAATTTGGACAAAAACGCCACCGTCGTAGAATGTATGTTTGGCATGACAACGGTTATGACCATCAAAAAAAAGAAAATTAGTTTTAAACATAAAAGTGGATGAAGCTCCTTAGGTGAGGCGGGCGTGTTCACGAACGACAATTCATAATCACCGTTATCACGACCGCCACCGCCGTGCCAAACAAAGCCTTAGTTTCATTGCAATTATAGGAGAACTAAGTTTATGAGCCATCTAGCAACCTAAACATTGAGTAAAGCGCTTGTGTCTGTTTCAAATGATTTTGATGACTTCATGCCAAAAAAAGTCTGACTTTATTAAGTTTCATTGCCCGGTGTTTAATTAATGGTGCTTTGCAGCTGCTTTATCTGGCATTTATCACACCCATTGTTTATGACTTCTACAACTACGACATCGAAAGGACAGAATTCGTACAGCTTTTCATCAAGTTTACACAGGTGCGCATTCCGACATATGTACAGTATAAGTCCTTACCAATATGAATCTTCCACACTAGAATAGCCTATCCCCAGATTTTGATGCGTCCTTTTTGCTATTTTGGGCGAGCCAAAATGCTCGCCTGGGATATCATCCTAGGATATTACAGGAAATGGTCACTCAACCAAACTGATATCCAGACAAGCAAAAACACTCGCCCAACCTGTCCACAGATTTGACGGGCTTCGTCCCCCCAAAACACGTCCACTGAGACCTTGTTACTCACCTCTTTCTTTCTTGCAGAATCTGGCTCTCTTTGGTTCACTGCTATTTTTTCTCGGGATGAAAAATGCGATCCCAAAACGCCAACCAAAGAAGAAGGTTCCAAAAGCTAAAACAGGTTAAACAGATGTGGTCATCATCACGGTTAGTTGTAGGGTCTTGGTAGATTCAAGTGAAAATGTGGTCAGCTGCGGAGTCCCTGCTTGTTCTGTCATATTTATTATTTTTGCAAGAGTCTAGTCCGCTCATTACGATTTCACGCAAACAGCTCAGGACTTCTGTCGTTTCGTATAACTGAGGTTTTTCTTGGGCGCTCCGATACTTAAGGTTTTTATTAGGAGACACCAGGGTTGTATTTTCTTCCTTTTGAATTTCCTAGTTTTGGTACTTTAGTTTGGTGAGCAAACATAACACTTGGTGTTTTTTATAGTTGTAGCATTCATCTGTCTCTTTGCCAACTAGTATCAACTGGAGTAGTTACTGCTTTCATGAATTGATCTGCTTCTTGCACTCTTTGATTCTGCTGACATAATAATGGCTTTTGCTTGATAAAAGACATCATTATTTGGTGTGTAGAACATATGCAGTTGAATTATCATAATTTTTTGGCGATTATTAATCGCAAATCATTTTTCGCCATTTGCTTCTTCTTTTTTCACTGCAAATCATAGATTTTGAAAATTTTATCCACAAACCAAACATCATAGAAAACAAGTTAATCAAAAAATAGGGAATTTCCAGCTTGTGACTCCAGATTCTACATTATAGGTCGAGGTTATTACCCCTCGTTGTGGATCTTGCTACTCTATTTTGTTTCTTCTTTAAGTTATGAGATTTCTCCCAATACGAGGAGCAATATCTGAGGGTTGATTTTTCTGATCATTTTGACTTTCAGCTCAATCAGCATCCATGTGCATTTTACTTGTAAAAACAGAAAAGGATTCTAAAAGCAAATTACAGGATTGAGTTAACACAAATTATAGCTGTTGAGGAAATTAGAGAATCATGGATTGTGTGCTCTGCATCTACCCTGCGGGCATGGACCAGAATAAAGAACAAAAATGAAAATTTTATATTTATATAATCAGGGAAAGTGATGCTCAAGATATTCCTTGTTTTAAAGTTTAAGTTTCTCTAAATTTATAAAAAAAATTATATTTACTTGTAGTATGGCACAAGTCCACTTTATGTTTATCTGGACTCTTTCATTTAACAGATGTTGATCATGGGCTATACCATTTCAGTTGCAATGTATTATTAATGTCTTGTGCCTCTGATTTATAATGACTAGGACTTGCTTGAGGGACTAACAATTGCCCCGCATTAACAGTTTTTCGTAGTGCTCGTCCGCCTTATCCATAAATAGTAGTCTATCAAGATTTACGTTCTTAGATTTCGATCTGACGAATTTGAGTGCTTTCATTTGACAAATTTGAGTGCTTTCATTTGAGTTTACAATGCCCTCAATTATTCGATCTGACGTGATGAACTTGCTCGAGGAGCCTGTGGTCTACGATTGAGGATGGTGTACTTATCTTAGTGCATTCACGATGTGGTGTGTTTTGTTATTATTATGGCGGTCAAATACACATCTAATGCATGACCACAATCTATATCATACAACCAAAAAAGCAAGGCCCCAGCCTCCAAGGAGGCTTTTTTTTCCGTAGCGGCTTAAGAAGTCGGAGAAATCAGGACCATTCATCTAATTTTGGGAGAAACCAAGTACCTCTAAATGCCATGCACTTTAGCGTGTGGACCTCGGCTTTCCGTGTTGCCAATAGGTAGTGGACGCTAACAGATTTCTGCGCTCGGTCAGAATAACTTCACGCCTCCAAGAACATCCCAAAATACATGAAATGGTCCACCAAAATAACATTGTCATCTTCGAAGGTAAGGCTACACACCAGGTGCTGGTTAAGAATGGCATGGAACGGCATCTAAAAAGCTCAGAAGATTCTACATTATTAAAACTCTTAGGAAATGATTTTTTGATGTGAAAGGCTCTGTTTGGCACGGTGGTGGCGGTCGTGAACGTGATGATTATGAACGCACTAGCTCACGCAACTTCGTCAACTTTTATGTTCAAAATTAGTTTTATTTTCTTGACGATGGTTATAACCATGTCATGCAAAATATGCATTCTATGACATTGGTATTCACTATGCTGGAGCGCCGATCGGAGCCCTGGTTTTATGGTAAATTGTCTACCCTTTTGAGTCTGCCTAAATGATACTCCCACGTGCCGGCCACATGCTCGTCGATTCCGCTTCTTGTGTCTGGTGCCTTATCCCTAGTCCTTTTAAGCTCGCAGACCAGTAGTTCGACCCCCCTCTCCCTCTCTCTCTTCGTTCCTCTGTAGATCTGAGTCATACTTTGGAGGATGTCGACCGCGGTAACATCGGGAGGAAGCTCCTCCGTCCATAAGAAGCGCCGGAGTCGGAGTAGGCTCCGGATGCACGCGCCGGCATCGATTCAGGTGGGGCCGCCGCCATCCAGTTTCGCGGAGTGGAACGTCGCTATCCCACTTCTCTCGCCGCTCGATATCGTCTCCCTGCCGTCGATCGTGGAACTGCGGTCGACGGAGCTGTCGTCGGAGGAAGGGGAATCGCCAGCGGCGGATGGCTATACAGATCGGGAGTGGCGGCATCCAGCTGAACCGTTATTTTACGAGCCTCTGCCGGCGAACTCGCCGGCGTTCGCAGTGTCTCATTGCTCCCGAGGACTTCCATCGCATCTGGCTTGACATGGTTGTTCTTTTCTCTCTATATATGCTTTATGCGATCATCTGATTTGTAATTATTTGGTAAATTGATAAGGTAGATTCCGATTTTAGATGTGCGAATAATCTGATAAATTGATTAATTATGTTTCTTGTAACAATTAGGGTTAGTCTCCCCCGGGCAGTTCGATCGCTTGCATGCTTCATTTGATGCATTATTTTCATATTTCTAAAAATTTCTTGCCGGATTCCAGTTTATAATTAACTGAAACAATAAATTTGGATAAACCAGAACATCAAAAATTTAACTTCGACTGGAATGCAGTGAATGGTTTACCGGATATTTTTTATTTTATTTTTAAAAGAGTTAATATTATCTGAAATTGGTCCGTTTCATCGCCGTGAAAGATGACAAATTTTTCCATCCCTTTGACTGATGTCGGAATTAAAAACACCTCAAATATCTCCGCATGCATCACGCATTCTGCTAGGGTTTATCCCAAGGAGTAGGAGTTCCCAAGTGGAAACTAACTCTTCATGACATTAAATGACTCTTAAACAGCATGCTTAGAATATGAATGCTTTAAATATTTTTAAACGTCAACCTTAAATTTTCAACTGCTTCACAAATCACAGAGAGAGAGAGAGAGAGAGAGAGAGAGGCAACTGGTTTGCAAGCTTAAAAGGACACGGGGTAAAGCACCACATACAAGGAAACAATTTTTGCGCTACAGTGCCGTGCGCTGGAACATCGAGCCATGCACTTGCACATCAAAAATTGTGCGTCTGATTTGATGTGCAAGTGCTGATTTGATGTGCAAGTGCACAGCTGGATGTTCCCACGCACAACTATAGTGCCGTGCGCGTGGCGTTCCTAAAAATAATTCCCACGCAAAGCTATAGTGTCATGCCTTGAGATTGGGATTATACATTAACATTCTAAAATAATTCACAAACGATTCGGGTTTGGTCTACGGTTTAAGTGCTAAAATAATTCTCACGCACAGCTATTGCACCGATCACCCAAGCCCGCTTTTGGTGAGATTGGGATACACATTAAAATTCTAAAATAATTAGAAAAAGCACTTAAACCCCTCTTTACCAATGTGCTCGACCCCCGATCCAAGAGCTTTAATTGGGTCCGGATGCCGGCTGACGTCCGGGACCAATGGGTGCGCGCACACAATGCACTAGCTAGAGAAATGTTACTGTGCCTCTGACAGCTCTATTTTGCAGATCGTAAAATTACATCTGTAATTTTCAATTTGGATCCTTATTTTTTACGGTTGGTTTTGCTCTCGCACATATTTGTGTGTCGGCTGCACAAAAAAATTTCTCCCTTAGCTAGCACATGAGAATACTACAATTGTGATGATTTCCTTTTCTCATGAATCCTTCCAAAGATCCGTTCGGTTGAATGAAATTGAAAGAAGTGTAGATCACTTTCAATTGAATTTAACCTCAAATTTTAATTTGGAAGGCTCAATTCCTCCCAATCAAATGGAACCTAATTGTTCTAGCTATCGTCTCGCTCCACTAATCTCAATCTCGAGTGCCGCTCCCCTGTTGTCATGTTTGACTTCACTATAGAGGCAGTTCTATCATTTTAATGATTTTGGGTGGTATAGATTTATTAGATCAAAATCTCATGGAGTATTGCTTTCATTAGCATTTTAAGGGTCAATTATCACTCAGGCTACACAAATCTTTTCTAATACATATACAATCTTTTCTAATACGTATGACCAGCATAAAAACCAATCCAAATTTATGTATCAAGACGAATCAAATTTTTTTCGGGTCAACGAAAGAAATGATGACAAATTTAAGAGTTTTGAGTAATTTAATTTACACATTTTTTAGGGTAGCGAAGAGTAAGAACAAAGACCATAGTGTCATTCAACCTGGACAACAACCCCATAACAAGGTTGCAAAAACATAGGGAATAAGGGCAGTCCAAAACTGGCACCACCAAACTGAAAAATGTTTGGCAAGTGTCAAATAAAAGTTTTTAATCTTTTTTGCATTTATCCCCACAAACCCTCCCCCCCCCCCCCCCCCCCCCCCCCCCCCCCCCCCTAAAAGAACCTACCAGAACCTTCCTTGCCTTCACCTCTTGTGATGAAATCTCACCTTCAGCAAGAACTGCATCTTTATCTGCAAAATCCACAAAGTGGTAATACCTAAACAATTATTTCATTACAAAATACTCATTATTATTGACAGTAATGATAATTTTAAATCAAATAAAGCTCTACCTAGCCTAATTAAATAGGTTGGATCATTGAGATTAAATATTAATTAAACTTTATGAAGTGATTAATAAGAACTGCTACCATTAATTATCATATCCTTCCATTATCCCATACTTAATTATCAACTTAAACCCCCTCAATTATATCCACTACCTTAGTTCCTAATTAGTATTATCAATCTAATTAGCAATCAATCAAAATAATAAAAAACTTATAGGTGTTTCCATGATTCTAGAAACAACAAATTATGTTCCTGAAATCAAATGAGAAAACATGGCTATCAATCATATTGTTTTGATTCCCTATTTGTTTTTTAAACAGAAAATAAAAACTGGAGAAGGCATCAAATGCCTGCTAACCTGGGCGGTATTATAGACGATGTACTCATTGTACATGAGTTCGGATGCTCGAGCTGAAGAGGTAACCGGCTTCCCACAAGGGACGGTGACATCTCTCCACTTGACAAACTCAGTTTCCAGAGGAACAGTCTTGCCCAGTCCTTTGGTTGAGTGCTTCCCTTTTGGAGGCTTCTCCATGTACTGCAGTAAGAAGAACAGAAATATAAAAAAACTACTCGAAACACATGTGCAGAATCTCTCTCAAGGATATTATAATCACTTCTTTGTATAATGGAGGATCATTGCTTGTGAAGACAGAATTTAGAACACTAAACAGAATTTTAGGGATTTGTTAAATCGAGCACCGTGGCTTTCTTGAGTTCGCAGATCTCTCCCAAAGCAACCTCGCTGAGCAGCATTAGTCCTACTGGATCATCCTTCTTAACAAAACAATATTGTGCGCTCTTGCTCACGAGATCAGCAAAGTAAACTCCTTTACCAAACTGTAGAACAAAGGCCAAAAATATATGATCGCAATGCATTAATCTATAATCATTCAGAGAATAGCAAGTGCAAATGTGGGAAGATGATAACCATGTAGCCAGTTACTGGAGCTTCGGGTGGTGCTATTCTCAGACCTTGATTGAGAATGCCAACAAAATTTGTCAGCCGAGAACCTGTCCGGTCAAAAAATATTAGAAAAATATTTTCAGCTTCCTACTTAGATGCTACAGTAACTTCATATTGTAATTGGATATATTGTCAAATGTTATATGAACTCAGCACCCCAAAAAATTTAGAAGCAGTTTATGATTCCTCGAGAATTTCAGCGACAATCGCTTTGAGGATTCAACTGTGTATCCTCCTTACCATAACTCTCCTTATATCCTCTTATCTATTGGAATATTTCAATAAATCCACCACCCCGCTCACTTGATATAGGCTGTATAAGAGTATATGTATTGTTGTCATCTTATCAATTTATTGTACTTGCATACTTGTTACCTTTCACTTTGTTTTCTGCTTCACTGTTCATAATAATTACTGTGTTCTTCTATATTTCCTGATTTACCGCTATCATTTTTGTTGCCGGCCACCTGCGAGCCCTTCTCTACTCTCCTGCCTCCACAAAAATCTCCAGCGTACAACTTACGTAATCAAAATCCTAGCAATGCCACTCAACCATACTAATCCTCAAAAATACAACAACAACAACAACAGAACCCACATAGTCCCCAATCATTGGGGGTATGGGCAGGGGAAGATCGGAGACAGACCTAACCTTTGGCACAATGCACAAAGTGGCTTCTCTCAGAGGAGAAAGACCTAACCTTTGACAATAAATGCTAAATGCACCAAACTCAAATTGAATTGAATCTTACAACCATCACACCAATTACTAAATGCACCAAACTCACCAATTAATCCAAATCCAAGCCACCATAGTCAAACTCCAAAGTAACCAACTACCTCATCTAATCGTTTTTCTACCCTCAACTGATCAACAAACCTATCCGATTTTTGATTCAAAATTTAAACCAGAATCCCGGAGTCATGTAACTTAAAGACTTCATCCTAACCAATTCCCTCATATGAAAATAAAGTCCTAATCAAAGGCAATCTCTTTGTACACACATAGCGCACACCTCTTTTTTTACCCTAAGACTTCCTTTTCTACGTCATTTTGAATAATTAACTCAAGCAAACTGAGGATTTGCTCAATTATTCATGACCTATCATCCATCCATCATTATAAAAAAAACATATTACTTTTAAGTCAGGCTGAAATTGTAGCTTGGCCCAACCAATCTAAACCAAATATCAACCAAATCAAAATAAAAAATATATATTTCTTCCAGTTAGCACTACAAAAGAAAATGATTGATGTAAATAAGTATATCACCAAGCATGAAGAACTCAAGCTTTTAAAGACTATATTCCAATATTAGTAGCGTCAAGAGGATCTAACATGAGTCCATTGTTCATATTTTTACAGGTGGAGATTTCTGCCCCTTCGACTATCATTGGGGTTGGATATTTTCTTACCTTTGATGTAAAGTATTTCTATTCTTCTGTTGGATGAGTTTTTGCCCCATAGTGAATGCTAATGACCACATACTCTTTGCTTTCAAGGATTCAAACAACAAAGTGATGTTGGACGGATCTAGCAAAAGTATATGTCGACTACTAAATGAATGATAAATTTATCTGAAGGCTTAACTTGCAACAATATGCATTATAAATAATATAACATGATAATCGCAATTAGGCAAAATTTCTATAAAGTAAATAAGGTAGCAAGCATGATAGTGCTAGAAAACAAATACTTGAACGAACAAAATGTTATGGTCTCAATCCCATTATTGTATCGTTAGTATTCTTTATTATAGTGATGGTTATCTGCAGACCAAATTTGTCTATTCACAGACAAACTTGTTATTTGTAAACCAGTAAAAAAATAAAAATAAAAAGTATAGCCGCTCCACTTCAATCAACCTGCTTGGATTCTATGTATCACATCTTTATCAACACCTCCATCTTTTTGAACTATCGATCCAAGATATTTAAAACACTCATTGCGGAAAATATCTTGATCACCCAACTTAATAACGAAGTCATTCATCCCTCTTGCACTGCTAAATTTAAGCTCTATATACTCCGTCTTTGCCCTGCTCAACCTACCCTTCTTTTCTAAAATATCTCGCCAAGATTTAAGTTTCGTATTTACGCCCTCACGCGTCCCATCGACCAAAACAGTATCATCCGCAAACAATAAACACCAAGGTATTGCTTGTTGGATATGTCTGGTGAGCTCATCTAAGATAAGGGTAAAGAGATAAGGACTTAAAGTTGAACCTTGATGTAAGCCAAGGTGATAGGAAATTCCTGTGAATCCTCCAGATGACCTCACCCTCGTCGCTGAATTTGTATATATATCTTTGATTATGTCAATGTATGATACATTTACACCTTTCTTTTCTAAGACTATCCATAAGATCTCTCTTGGAACCCTATCATAAGCCTTCTCAAGATCCATAAACAGAATATGCAAATCATATTTTCTTTCTCGATAGTTGTCAATGAGTCTCCTCAAGAGATGTATAGCTTCCATGGTCGACCGCGCTGACATAAATTCAAATTAATAGTCTGAGATGTTAGTCTCTCGTCTTACTCTTCTTTCTATTACTCGTTCTCATAGTTTCATGGTATGACTCATTAATTTAATTCATCTGTGTAATTAACACAATTTTGTATATCTTCTTTGTTCTTATACAAAGGTACCAAAATACTTTCTCTCCATTGGTACGACATCCTCTTTGACTTCAGTATATTATTAAAGAAACATGTAAGCCACAAAATTCCTTCTTTCCATAGACATTTTCATACTTCGATGGGTATACCGTTTGGTCCAACCGCCTTTCCATTTTGCATCTTCTTTAGAGTATCATTTACCTCCGATACTTGAATTTTAGGATAAAACACTATGTTCCTATACTCTTCTGATTTACTTAACTTTTCAAAGTTCACTTCATTGTCTTTTGTTTCATTAAAGAGTTGATAAAAGTATATTTTTCATCTCTCTTTAATAGTCAGATCATTCGTCAAAATTATATTTGTTTAATCCTTTATGCATTTAACTTGGCTTAAATCTCGTCTTCTTCTCTCTAGCTCGAGCAATTTTATATGTCACGTCCATCTTTGATATCTAGTCGCTTATAAAATTCTTCATAAGTTTGACTTCTTGTTTTTTTACATGTTTAATTTCTTTCTTGACGACTTTATACCCTGCAAAGTTTTTATTATTCCTCCATGCGTAGAGTGTTTTATAGTTGGCCCTCTTTGCCCTCATTTTGTCTTGCACTTTTTCTTTCGACCGCCAAGATTCTTTATTTGGGGGCGCACGACCTTTTGATTCTCTAAGTACGTTCTTTCCACTTATTCTTAAATATGAAGACATAACTTCTCATGAGACACTAGGATCAACATAAGAGTCATCAACTAATAGTTCCATAACTGCTGTCTTGAAAGCAACTTATTTTTCCATCTTCAAGTTTCACCACCAAATTTTTGGCAACACTTGTGTCATTGTCTTAAATTTATTATATGTAATCTGCACGTCCAACACCACTAACCTATGTTGTGTTGTCAAACTTTCTCCTGGTATGACTTTGCAATCCTTACAAATTATTTTATTCATTTTGCGAGTCATAAAATAATCAATTTGTGACTTATTTGGTCCGCTTTTAAACATAATTAAATATTCTTCTCTTCATGAAAAGCGTATTTGTCACAATTAACTCATGTGATATGGTAAAGTCTAAAATGATTTTTCCTTCTTCATTTCTTTCTTCATACTCAAATCTTCTATGAACGGCTGTATAATCTGTATTTTCATTCCCTATATGTCCATTTAAGTCTCCTCCTATGAAAATCTTCCATCTTTGTGAGATTTTCCTTACTAAATCGTCTAAGTCTTCCAAAAATTGCACTTTAATAGCTACACTTAATCGTACTTGCATAAGCACTGATCACATTAATAATTTTCTTTCCTATGACCAATTTAAAAACTAAAATTTTATCATATTTTCTACTTACCCCAAAAACTACATGCCTCCAAGTAGTATCCACAATAATACCTACTCCATTGTTTGTTTTATTTTTTTTCTGTGTACCATAATTTAAAACATGAATTGTCTAAATATTTAGCTTTCTCACCCATCATCCAGTTTCTTGCAAGCATAAGATATTTATCTTTCTCCTAATCATCGTATCCAATACTTAAATCGTTTCTCCTGTTAGTGTACCTATATTCCAACTTCCAAATCTAAGTCGGTCACAAATCCCACGATATACTTTCCTAGTACGTCTAATATATGAGGACTTTTGCCTATTTAACACTACACTCAAGTCCTCTTGGAGGTGCAGCGGTCCATGTCAAGACGCCGCATTCGGACCATACGACGAGGACTCGTGCATATTTAACACCACACCCAAGTCCTGGATATGTAGCGGTTCGTGCCAAGATGACGCATTCGGACCATACGACGCGTTCCTTAGGGGGAACAACCTAGCTTTTGCACAATTTCTCAAATGATCCATATTCATAAGAGTGACTAAATTTTACGATGGTTGTCTACCTAACACAACCCTCACCATTTTTCATCAGGGCTTGGGACCAACATAGGCTGGTTTTCACTATATTCTATAAATGTACAAAAATCTTTGGCGAAACAAGCAACCAAATTACATTAAGGCCCTTTGTGTGCATTAAGATAATGATTCAGTTATACATCTAAAGAGAAAATATTGAAGAATCTAAAGATATCATGAGTTTTTGATACTACACTGCCAATTACATGCACCTCGCCCTCATACAAATAAGAACATGCCAGAGTAATCACATACTTATTCAAACTTATGATGACTATATACTCAATAAACTTTCCCTATTGACAAAGGTTACAATTTTGATTCCCAGCTTTTAAACCCCATAGCTAAACTCTATTGCATTAAGAAGACCAGAAAGTTATCAGTTCTCAGATTACAAACAAGGAGTAAAATAAAAGGGGTAAGTCAACAGAAAAAATAGAGAAGCTACATGACTTCCAAAGTTACAGCTGCAAATACTTAGGCTTTCGGATAGGCAGAAGAATGTTGCGTTTTGAAATCATTAATTCAGGCTTCGTTTGGCGCTGCGTTTGGAACGCTCCGTTTGGGGCAAACGCCGCCGTGCGGCGGGTAACCAAATGGCCGGCGGCGGCGTTTAGTCCGTTTGCGCCCGCCGCGCCATGGAAAACAGAGGAAAACGGCATTATTCGAACCGCTGCCTACCCCCGCCGGTTCCAACAGCCGGGCCATCTCCTCCCGCCGCCTTAGCTGAACGCCGAAACAAATAAAGCCTCAATGTATATTCAGGACTTAAAATTGAACGTACATGAATGAAACTTGGGGGAGGGGAAACTAAAATATTCTTTAGATAAACTAACACTCATGATAAGGAAAGGAATGTCATGTTTCAATAGCATGCAAGAATAAATAATCTGAGTTGATATTTATCAAGTTCAAATAGAAGTTATGTTAATTCACTATTATGGTTGACCATTAATTGCCATGAGAACTATCTTTAGGTATTGCGTAGTACCTTTATCTCGCCTAACCTTTGGAGAGAAAATTTGGCTTTTAAGATTCATGCTTTGCAAGTACACTCGAAATTTTGAAAAAAGATTCTTTCTACTAATAAGTTATGTTGTTAAAGGGGCGCCTCAGGCAGGGGCGGAACTGTTCACGGGCACACCCGGGCACGTGCCCGGGTCCAAAAATTCAGAAAAATAAATGATAGGTGTTGTTTTGGGTTCAACCAAATACATTTAGGTCCAATTTAGTCGCACCCAGACACTATTTGGAGTCTGATTTTGCGATTTATTTCGCCAGGTTTCCGCCTTCCGTGAGTTCCGTCCCGCTATACGCGATTCCACGGCACATTAACCCTAAACTCGTGAGTCGCGACAGATTCACAGAACTGCGAAACCTAAACTCCCGCAGCCCGCTCCCGAGTCCCGACGGCGCAGCTCTCGCCCGGTCGCCGTCCTCCTCCTCCCTCCGGCGCCGCAGGTCGCAGCTCTTACAAGCGGCATCATTCAGTGATTCAGCGACATCATTCAGTGATTCAGGGGTACTAAACCTAAACTCCCGCCGTCCTCCTCCTCCCTCCGGCTGAATAATCCCCTCTTGTCACTTGTCAGTTTGCACTTTTTTCTCCAGTGAACTTGTAGTCTTGTAGATACAAAATTTGGTTCTCTTCGAGTTCGAGGATGTTTGCATTTCTATTCCTGAATCTAATCTCCATGTTCATCTTTGCAGTGCAGGCCCTATTCCCTGGCATTTCTATTCCTGAATCTAATCTACAGTTACAGTAGATTCATACAAAGTAGTTGAATGAGGTAATTCTTCATACTTCGTTCAGATATTCCACTAAACTCTATTTCATTTGATGGTTTGGACTGGACTCTGTTAGACTGTTATTCTTCTTAAAAACTCCCCACTATAAATGGTTGGTATGCTTGAAAACTCTGTTAGTAGAATCACATTGGCAGCAAATGGATAATTTGTTCTTTTTGTATGTGTAGATTCTCCGTCTTCATTTCATAGAGTTCCGCCCCTGTGAATCAATAGTCAACGGCTAGCGGGTAATTGCATTTTTCACTTAGATTTCAGCACTTATATAGTGATATCTCTTGTTCAAGTTGTTGATATTTATTTTAATATCTTGTAGTTTTGAGTTGTGACTAAAATTCCAATATAATGGATAAATATTTCGCAAGAACAACATCAAAGAAGACATCAGATGAGTTAGAAGAACACAAGCGGCCTCGATTAGAGTTTAAATTAGAGGAATTACCCAATGATCCGGGTTTGAGGCAACCGATAATAAGTTATGAACTTCATTACCAAGATTCAATAAGAAGATATTACTTACAAAATGGTCCTTGTCAGCCACATTTACTTAATTTTCCGCAAACACTGATGGGTCAGAAGTCTCGAAGGTTCAGCAAGGAGTGGTATAGTGAATATAAAGGTTGGTTGGAGTATAGCCAACATAAGGATGCAGGTTTTTGCTTATACTGTTACATATTTCCTCAAGCAGGTTGTGATCAAACATTTGTTAGCCGGGGATTCAGATATTGAAAGGATAAAATGATTCTTGAAAAGCATGTGGGTAAACATAATAGTGCTCATAACGCTTCTAAAAAAATGTGTGAGAATTTGATGAACCAACAACAAAGTATTCCGACTATATTTGCAAGACGAGATGAAACACAAGTTATAGAATATAGAACACGTTTATGCGCATTCATTGATTGCACTCGTTTTCTTTTGTCCCAAGGATTGTCTTTTCGTGGACATGATGAGTCAAGGGAATCAGCCAATAGAGGAAATTTTCTTGCATTGTTAGAATTCCTTGCTTCGCACAATGATGATGTAAAGATAGTTGTGCTTGAAAATGCTCCAAGTAATTGCCAACTAACATCTCCAAAAATTCAAAAAGAAATTGTTTCCGCAATTGCAAGTGAGGCAACACACATAATTGTTACAGATATTGGAGAGGAGTGTTTTGCCATTCTAGTGGATGAATCTCGTGACATTTCAACAAAAGAACAGATGGCAGTTGTTTTACGATACATTGATATGAAGGGTTTTATCATTGAACGTCTTCTTGGTATTGTTCATGTATTAGATACTGCTGCATTATCACTTAAGGTTGCTATTGATAATCTTTTCATGAAATATGGACTGAATTTTTCAAAATTGCGCGGTCAGGGCTACGATGGAGCAAGCAACATGAAAGGGGAGTTTAATGGTCTTAAAGCTTTGATTATGAAAGAGAATTCTTCTGCTTATTATATTCATTGTTTTGCTCATCAATTACAATTGACATTAGTTGCTGTTGCTGAAGGTCATTTTGAAGTTGCAGGGATGTTCTCTTATATCAATATGGTATTGAATATTATAGGTGGATCTTCTAAGCGTCGTGACAATATCAGAGCATTAGAAGTTGATAGAGTTGCACACGAACTTGAATGTGGAGAGCTAGAGATTGGTCGGGGGTTAAATCAACTATTAGAAATCAAAAGAGCTGGAGAGACACGATGGAGCTCCCATTATAGTGCTGTTTTGAATTTCATACGTATGTTCTCATCTATTGTGGATGTTCTTGAAATAATTTCAGATGATGGACATGATGGAAATCAAAGAGGAACTGCTAGCAATCTGATCAAGAGTATATCAACGTTTGAATTCGTCTTTCTACTGCATTTGATGAAAATTATTTTGGCAAAGACACACGAGTTATCACAGGCATTACAAAGGAAAGATCAAGATATTATCAATGCAATGAATTTTGTGAAATTATCGAAACATTTGTTATTTAATTTAAGGAGCGTTGAGCTAGAATGGAAGTCATTTCTCAATGAAGTGGTCTCATTTTGTGGTAAGCAAATGATTGACGTTCCTAATATGGATAGTAAATTTGTTCAACCTGGAAGATCAAGGCGTAAAGCAAGAGATATCACAAATCAACATCATTTTCGAGTTGAGCTATTTAACACGGTGATTGATTGGGTGCTGAATGAGTTGAATGACCGTTTCAATGAAGTAAGCACTGAACTACTAATTTGTGTTTCATGTCTTGACCCAAGCGATCATTTTGCTTCTTTTAATAAGCAAAAATTGATTCGCCTTGCAGAATTCTATCCTTATGATTTCAGTCCATTAGATTTGCAGTTACTTGAAGGTCAATTGGATATGTACATTCTGGATATGCGATCAACTCGCGCATTTTCTCATTTAAAAGGAATTAGTGCACTCGTTCAGAAAATGGTGGAGACAAAAAAACATGATAATTTTCAGTTTGTTTATCGACTTTTGAAGTTAGCTTGTCTACTACCTGTTGCAACGGCTACTGTTGAAAGAATGTTCTCGGCAATGAAGATCATAAAGAGTCGTTTGCGAAATAAAATGGGAGATGAGTGGATGAACGACTGCTTAATTGCTTATATTGAGAAAGATATTGTGGAAACCATTACTAATGAGACAATCATTGAACGCTTCCAGAATATGTGTACCAGAAAAGTTGTTTGCTAGGCGGTATGTAATTTTACTATTATTTTGATTAACTTGTTTGTTTGTTAAATTTAATTATTAAATAAATATTTTTTTAATGGTGCCCGGGTGAGTGCTTTAATTATTATTTTGATTAACCTTTTTTTTTGAAAAAAAAAAGGTTGCAAGAAGGTCAGATGACTCCGTCATTAAATTGGGTGACCAAGATATTTCCCGCAGTGAGTGCTTTAAATATCTGGGATCGATAATTCAAAAAGATGGAGGTGTAGATAAAGATGTGATTCATAGAATCCAAGCAGGTTGGTTGAAGTGGAGAGGCGCGTCTGGGATCCTATGTGATCGTAAAGTACCACTAAAACTTAAAGGCAAGTTTTACCGTACTGCAATTAGGCCTGCAATGCTCTACGGTTCTGAGTGTTGGGCAGTGAATGGTGTACACGAGCAAAAAATGGGAGTCGCGGAGATGAGAATGCTTAGGTGGATGTGTGGTCACACGAGATTGGATAAAATTAGGAATGAATGTATCAGGGATAAGATAGGAGTGGCGCCAATTGTAGAGAAGATGCGAGAAGCTCGTTTAAGATGGTTTGGACATGTACATAGGAGACCATTAGAGGCACTTGTTAGGCGTTGTGAGAGTTTAGTCACTAGACATGTTAAACGGGGGAGGGGTAGACCAAAAAAGACTTGGAATGAAACTATAAAGAAAGACATGATGTACTTAGGCATTAATGAGACTATGCTTTAAGATAGGGCGCAATGGCGACAGAGGATCCATATAGCCGACCCCACTATGGTGGGATAAAGGCTTGAGTGTTGTTGTTGTTGTTGTGCCCGGGTCCACCAAAAATCCTAGTTCCGCCACTGGCCTCAGGAGCACCTAAGGCTCCAGGCTCAACAGCCTCAGAGGCTTGCACCTTTTTGCACCTTTGGAGCATAAAAGCCATGTTTGGGTGCGATTTCTGTTGCAACCTTTTTTTTTTCAAAAAAAAAAAGAAAGAAATAATGTAAGAACTCCATAATTTTTGCATGATTTAGTGTATGTGAAATATAAACGAGTTTAAGACTTAGATATGATGCAACTGACCACATTAATTCTATTTTTTAAGAGATATAAATGGTAGTAATGAATAATTAATTAGTAGAATAGATGAAAAATCTGATAAAGAAGATGAACTGATAATTGATGCTTATTTTTTAAAATGAATGTGATTGCGCCTTGTCTTTGTCAGGCGCGCATCTGCGCCTTGAGCCTCGTGCCTAGGCTCCAAGACCCCTTTGCGGCTTGGTGCGCCTTGCGCCTTTAATAATTAAGCTAATAAGCATGTCAATTGAATGCCTCGAAATGTTCTCTTAAACAACACTTCAACGGCGCCTGACAACTCAATGTTATGTAGTTGGTTCGGATCCGGTTTGTTTTTTCTTCTATTAGGTTCCCTGTGACCTAACCCCTCTCTCCCTGCGCGTGAAACGCCCCAACCCCGATAGAAGATGTTCGCATGTTGGGAGAGAACCGTTGTCTCCCTGTTTGCGAGGAGTCGTAAGCTTGTTCCTGTAGTGTAGCCGCCTCCTTGTTCGTGTGAGAAGAAGCAGGGGCGCGCCTATTGTTCGCGAGAGAAGCAGCAGAGTCTATCCGCCTGGAGGATCCCGATCTCGGGAGTGTCACCGCCGGCCCTTGGAGGAGGTGCAGAGGTGAGGGAGATCTGCTTGGCTTCGCAGCGACGACCTCCGGCAGCGGAGTTCAGAGGGCCGCGTGATCCTAGGCTCAACTAGGTTTGTGCTCGTGGAGGAGGAGAGGCGCGGGCTTGGTGTCGAAGGCGTGTGCACGTGCAGTTGGCCTCGACGGCGCTCTTTCCGGTGGTGGCAGCGGTTGGTCGTCGTCCGACGGCGAAGGTTCGTGTGTGAACCTTGTGCGTTTGTAGTCATGCGGATTGCAGTAAGTATTTTCTATTCCTCAACGGGCGGAGGTGTCCGATTCCACCAGTGGTGCCCTTTATCGGATCCTTGTATTTCTCCTACTGTGTGACGCAGGGCAGGCCGTGTAACTCGGGTGTGCTGACTCTAATGCAAACCTAAGTGAATGTGACGCGGATGGACTGAAATAAATGCGACCTGAATGAAATGCAAATGGATTTTAAAACTTTTATCCGGAAAGTAAATTTTGCAGTGTTGGTTTTACAAGCAAAACAAATTACCCAAGTTGAATAATAATTTTCCGACGCACAAGCTAATCATGTTGACATTCACACGAAATGTTTTTACGACAACTTCCACGATTAAGCTTTGTAGAAACAAAGAAAATAAGAAACAATTACGCTAATGAATCGAACAACCCAAACACATACAAAATGTTCTCTAATATTCAATAAAGAGAAAATAAGCACCGCACAATAATACTCACATAGCAAAAAGGATCCGGTAACGGCGGCGATTGTGGTTCCACGAGTTGATGGATACGGCTCTGTCGGATTCGAGAAATAGGGGGTATGGTTTGTTGTGTGGTGGCAGACAGGGTGTGAATGTCATATAGATGTTGACTGGTGGTTCCACGACAAGGATAAGGAGATTGGAAGGTTGGCAGAGGGTTGAGTGTGGACTGGAGGCGGGAGGTAGGGGCGCTGTGGAGGAAGGGGGTGGAACCGGCGGCCAGTGGTCCCACGACTGAGATGGTGGGAGGAAGAAGAACAGTGAAGGAGTGCGGTTATTGGAGGCAAGTGGTTCCACGACAGAGATGGTGGGCGGAAGAAGAACAATAGAGGCGGAGGGTCCCGCCTGATAGTGATAAGGGGAAGAAGATGAACAGGAGAGGTCGCTGGAAGGAGGTTCTGCGATGAGGGAGTGGGATCGAGCGGTTCTGGAGTCGCTGGAGGGGAACGACAATGGGCTGTGTCGTCGGTTGCGGCGGATATGAAGTTAGCGGCTGAGGGAAGAATTGCGTGAGGACATAGCGGCTCCACGGGAGGAAATAGGCGAGGGAGATGAACAGGAACAGTAATTTTGGCGTCGTTCTTCCGTCGAGATCGACAGTTCGCAACAGGGCTTTTAGCAGTTTTCGTTTACGGGAAGGAGATAACCGTGGGTTTAGTGGGTCGTGGGTGGGGGGGAAACAGCCGGAAATAGGATAAAAAATGAAATGAACCAAAAATTTCAGGAGAATAAACCAGGAGGTCGCACCCCGGGCTCGCGGCGTCGCACCGCGAATGATTGTCGGAATCTGGATTCTCTCACAAAACTAAGCAATCCCCTAAACTGCAGCATCTGCCCCTATTTATAACAAGGGGTGGTTGGGCACCGGGCGTGTACGGCTATGATTGACCGTTACGCCCGCGACCCTAAAATACTAAAAACAAATCCAAAAAAATAAAATAAAATGCATAAAAATAATAGTGCGACGAGCCGGACGCGCTCGCGGTCTCAGATCGCCGATCCGATCATCGTCTCCTGCGCGAATATACAAAAGTGGGCCCCGCCGGCTGGCGACCCGTAGTCTGATGACGATCCCCATCAACTCCCCCCGACTGAAAAGCATTCATCTCCGATGAATGGAGATGATCGTACTGACGTCGAAGATCGGGGGCAAGTCTATCAAGCTCCGCCGTGGACATCCAAGTATCATCACAAATGGGGCGTCCGCTCCAGTGTACCAGGTAGCGGCATGAAGGGCCATCCACGGTGGGAATACACTCATGCGCCGCAATATCAGTAATGCGCTCAACTCTCACCTCTCGTGCTGGTGGATCCATAAGAACCGGTGGAATCATAGGTGGTGCGGGCAAGTCCGTAGGTGTTTTTCCAAAGTGGTCAGGGGAAGAATCAGGCTGTGACGGGTAGGATGTAGGAAGTGGATCAAGGTATGGATCCATATGCTCGAGAGGCTCAAAGTACGGTGTCAAATCTTCAGTATTAAATACGGGATGAATATCCATATCTGCTGGGAGATCGACCTCATAGGCATTTGCTTCAATTTTCTTTATAATTCTATACGGGCCCATTCGCTTCGGTTGTAGCTTCTTAGCACCTCCTTTTGGGAGCCCCTCCATGCGAAGTCGGATCATGACTTGCTCGCCTACCCGAAAATGTTGTTCACGCTTGTGTTCATCTGCCTGTGCTTTATATAACTCATTATTGCTAGCAATTTATTTCCGGATTAATTCATGCAGTTCATGTATGTGATGAATGAAAGACTCGGCGGATTCACTAGGACGTGACTCTAAGGGAACAGGGGCAAGGTCAATAGGTTTACTAGGCTCATAACCTGATACTATATGAAATGGACTCATGCCAGTAGACCGATTAACCGAACTATTGTATGCGAACTCCACTACGGGTAACACAGAATCCCAAACCGACGGGTGATCACCAACTAGACACCGTAACAGATTTCCTAAACTCCTATTAACGACCTCAGTCTGGCCGTCAGTCTGTGGGTGATAGGCGGTAGAGAATTTCAGAATCGTTCCCGTCTTATGTCATAACGTTCTCCAAAAGTAGCTAAGAAATCGAACGTCACGGTCAGACACTATGGATTTGGGTAATCCATGTAATCAAAAAATGTCTCTCATAAAAAGGGCCGCTACGTGAGCCGCATCGGCGGTCTTGCGACAGACAATAAAATGAGCCATTTTCGAAAACCGATCTACCACTACGAAAATAAAATCATGCTTCCTCAGAGTACGAGGAAGACCCAATACAAAATCCATACTAATGTCGACCCATGGCTGATGTGGGACTGGAAGAGTATAAAGTCCAGTATTTTGTTTTGAACCCTTCGCAGTCTGACATGTGTCGCCGTGTCGTACAACACGTGCTACATCTCTTTTCATGGCGGGCCAATAGAACCGATCCTCAACTAACGCAACGGTCTTATCCCTGCCAAAATGGCCAGCTGCGTCGCCAGCGCGCATTTCCCAAATCAGGAAGTCCCTGAAAGACGTCATGGGGATGCAGAGACGAGATCCACGGTAAAAGTATCCCTCTACAATATCAAACTGTTATGCCCCCGGACGACATGCGCTTTCGAGGATTCAAGTACGCTAGAAGACCAAACGGAGCACCGGGAAAAGACCGGGCTGAACCATCCGGTTCAGCCCGCCATTAATTAAATAAGAGGAGGAGGGCTGAACCGCACCGGTTCAGCCCTCACATGGGGCCGGCCGGCCCTAGGGGGAAAGGGCTCACTTAAATACCCTTTCTCCCCTCTTTTGGAGTCATGCTTAATCATTTTCAGGTATTCCTTCTTTTTCTACAAACCCTAGCCGTCTTCTTCCTTTACTTTCCATTTTTCTAGCTTTTCCGTTGTAGTTTCGTATCATTTGGTATCAGAGCTTCCTTCCTGCGACCATGGTGACACGCATGGAGGCGGAGATGGCACGTTTGGCCGCGATCGAGGAAAATTACGTCGTGTTGGCGGATTCGGTGGCGGCGTCCGAAGAATCCATGAAAAACTCTCAAAAAATTTGGAAGAACGATTCGATTCGAGGATGGAGGAGTTAAAATCCCTCCTTGTGCAAAATCTGAAAGGGAAGGCGACTTCCGGCGATGGTTCCGACATCGACGCGTCAAACAACCCGCACGGAGAAGGAGTCGGAGGGGAAAACGGTGGAGGAGAGGAACCGGCGGACGAGATGACGGCCGGAACCCTAAATCAGGGGGGGGGGGGGGGGCAGGCGGCGGTCGGATGGAGGGCTGGGGACTCATCGGCTGGGGACCAGACGGCCAATCGGGGCCGCACGGCATCCACGCGGGCCCCAGCAGAGCGGCGGAGGGCTGGAACGGGCGCGTCGGCTCCTACTCAGCAACGGGACAGGCCGGCGGCCTCTATTCAGCGCCAGGAGGAGTTGCAAGGCCCTATGCGGTGGCCGGAGGGGCTACCGCCGGCGGCTGGAGTGATGATTCCTCCCTACCGGGTCCGGCGGGGCTGCTGCGGCCAAACGGGGGATCGACAGCCCCTTGGGGGCCCAGTCCGCATGTCCAGGGGGCGGCAGGGCTGCAGCGGCAAGGCGGAGGTGTCGGACAGGGAGGGGGAGCCCAGTGGGGACCCGACCAGCACCCAGGACAGCCTTGGAGGCCACAACATCAGGGTTTCGGGCTGTTTCGTCCTACCGGAGCAAATGCTGTCCCTCTCGGAGGCACGGCGGGAGTTGTTCCTCCCCTTCACGGGGGTAGTGCTGGAGTTCTACATCCTCAACCAGCGGCAACTCCCAATTTGGGGTACGGGAACGCATATATGGGTCCGGTGAGACCTCAGATGGCGAACCAGGGGGGACAAGGGAGACCCCCGGTGTGGAATCAAGGGGTGCAACAGGGAGGTCTGGAGCAACTGGGGCAGATGGCCCAAGAGGGAGGTGGATTTGGTGGTGCACATCAGCGTCCCTACATGCAGCCGAAGTTGACCCGGATGAACTTCCCTAAATTCAGGGGAGGCGACGCGCTCGAGTGGATTCAGAAGGCGGAACTGTTCTTCAAATACCAGGAGGTCCCCGAGGCTCAGTGGGTGCAGTTGGCGGCCTTCCATCTGGAGGAGGACGCGTATCAGTGGACGAAATGGTTCTTCAGGGGACGCGCCACGGCTCCTTGGGAGGAGTTCACGGAGGCTTTCTCGGCCAGATTTGGGCCACTGGAGTATGAGGATGTTGAGGCGACTCTGCAGAAGTTGCGGCAAAGGGGCACAGTTACGGAGTACCGGACAGAGTTCGAGAAGCTGGCAAACCGGGTGACCTGGGGTGAGCAGACACTGCTGAGCTGCTTCATTTCAGGATTGAAGGACCATTTGCGTGACGAGGTTCATACTTACCTGCCACGCAGTCTGAGCCATGCCATTAGCATTGCTCAGATACAGGAGGAGCACTTCAACAGACAGAAGAGTCGGCCGGCTACTAAGCCATTTGCGGCTCCAACAGGGAGACGGAGAGAGCCACCCACCGCCATACGGCCCACGGTGACGAAGCTGACATGGCCAGAGATGCAGACCCGGAGGGAGAAGGGACTGTGCTTTAATTGTGATGAGAAGTACACCCGAGGGCACGCTTGTCAGAAGGTCCAGGTGTTTATGCTGCGAGAGGAGGATGAAGAGGAGGACCCTCTTATGGACGTCGAGGTGGAGGATCAGGATTTAGCAGAGTTCGGGGTCTCCTTGCAGGCTATGGAGGGGTGTGCGGCCCCAGTGACACTCCGTTTTACAGGTCTGGTGGGCAAGGAGCGAGTGACCATTTTGGTGGACAGTGGGAGTACCCACAATTTCATCAACCCGGCCGTAGCTTCGAAGGTGGGGCAGGTGATTGATAGGGAGGCGGCGTTCCAGGTGATGGTAGCAGATGGCAGTAAGCTGAAGTGCAAGGGAGTGATGAAGGGGGTGGAAATCTGCGTGCAGAGCTACTTGTGCCACACGGACATGTATTTGCTTCCGATCAGAGGCTCAGACATGGTGTTGGGGGTACAGTGGCTGCGGCAGTTACAGCGGGTGTCCACCGACTGGGTGCGGCTGACGATGGAGTTCACCCAGCAGGGGAAGGACTACTGCCTGCAGGGCATTCGGTCCTCCCCTCTGAAGGAGATTTCTTTGAGGAGCTTACAGCTGTTGGAGGAGCAGGGCTCTCCAATGGCCATGGTGGTGGGGGTGGAGGCGTTGGGCCAAACCCCTCCAGACATTCCAGAGGAGATACAGACACTGTTGTCCCAATTCGAGGATGTGTTCCGGGAGCCTCGGGGTCTTCCTCCACCAAGGTTCAGGGATCATTGCATACAGTTGAAAGAGGGGGCTGCTCCCCCAAACGTCAGACCCTACCGATATTCGTACATCCAGAAGGCTGAGATCGAGAGGAGTGTGAAGGAAATGTTGGCGACCGGCATCATACGGCCGAGCACCAGCGCTTTCTCCTCCCCTATCATCTTGGTGAAGAAGAAGGACGGTTCATGGCGTTTTTGCGTGGATTACCGCAACTTGAATGATTCCACGATCAAGGATAAGTTTCCGATTCCGATGATAGAGGAGCTTTTGGACGAGTTACATGGGGCGAGCTTGTTTACCAAGCTGGACCTTCGGTCCGGCTATCACCAGATACGGATGAAGACGGAAGACATCCACAAGACCGTGTTTCGCACGCACGATGGGCATTATGAGTTCTTGGTGATGCCCTTTGGGCTCTCCAATGCCCCATCGACCTTCCAGGCAGTGATGAATGAGACCTTTCGGCCTCTTCTTCGGCGATCGGTGCTCATTTTTTTTGATGACATCCTGATCTACAGTCGGACGTGGGAGGAGCACATCGAGCACGTGGCACAGGTTCTTACCATCCTGCGGCAGCATCAGCTCTACGCTAAGCTGTCGAAGTGCTCGTTTGGGCAACCAGAGGTGGAGTACTTGGGTCATCTGGTTTCGGCCCAGGGGGTCAGGGCGGACCCAAGGAAGATCGAGAGCATGGTGGAGTGGCCGCGGCCCACTACAGTGCGGGCGCTACGTGGCTTTCTGGGCATGACGGGATACTACCGGAGGTTTGTGAAGGACTATGGTAAGCTGGCACGCCCTCTTACCCAGCTCCTCCACAAGGAGTCCTTTACCTGGCATGATGAAGCCGAGCGGGCCTTCTCCACTCTCAAAAAGGCTATGACGACCACGCCGGTGCTCGCCCTACCGGACTTCACCAAGGAGTTCGTCTTGGAGACGGACGCATCGGGAGTGGGCATTGGGTCGGTTTTGATGCAGGAGGGGCGGCCGTTGGCGTATTTCAGCAAGGCCTTGGCACCTCGGACCCTGGGCCTCTCCACGTACGAGAAAGAGATGCTGGCGATCTTACATGCCGTGACGCTGTGGCGCCCATACCTGCTGGGCCACCATTTTAAAGTTCGCACTGATCACCAGAGCCTGAAGCACTTCTTGGATCAGAGGCTGGCATCCCCTCTCCAACAGAAGTGGCTGACCAAGTTGTTGGGGTATGATTACGAGATCGTGTACAAGTAGGGCAAGGAGAACTTGGTGGCCGACGCCCTGTCCCGCCTACCAGAGAGCACCATCCTCCACCTTTCGGGGCCACTGATTGAGTCCCTAGATGACATTCAGAGGGAGATCGCCGCGGACCCAGAGCTCCAACTGATTGTGGAGGCCTTGTCCCAGGGCCAACCCACTCTTCCAGGTTACCAGCTGGTTGGAGGACACTTATACTACCACGGGAGGGTGGTCATTCCCGCTTCTTCTACCTGAAAGGAGATTATGCTACAGGAGTTCCACTCGTCCCCGACTGGAGGCCATGCTGGGGTGCTCCGTACCCTACAGCGGCTACGGGCCAATGTTTTTTGGAAAGGATTACGCCGGGATGCTCAGCGTTTCGTACAGCAGTGTGACGTGTGCCAGCGCCAAAAGTACGAGACGACCTCACCTGCAGGGCTGCTAACACCCTTGGAGATCCCTCAGCACATTTGGGAGACAGTCTCGATGGACTTCATCGACTGGTTGCCCCGGTCTCAGGGCAAGTCAGTGATCTTGGTCGTAGTGGACAAGCTGTCCAAATACGGCCACTTTCTCGCCCTCAGCCACCCGTATTCCGCGGAGACAGTTGCCGATCTTTTTGCCCGGGAGGTGGTGCGCTTACATGGCCTTCCTAGTTCGATCATCTACGACCGCGATCCGGTATTCATTAGCAATTTCTGGTAGGAACTGTTTCGGCTACAGGGTACCCGGTTGCGCATGAGCACGACGCACCATCCGCCGACAGATGGTCAGACCGAGGTCCTCAATAGGGGGGTAGAGACATACCTCCGCTGTTTCGTCATGGATGAGCCCCGTTCTTGGACACGATGGTTACATTGGGTGGAGTATTGCTATAATACTTCGTTTCACACTGCTAGCAGGATCACTCCGTTCGAGGTTGTCTACGGGCGACCACCACCTTCTCTTCGGTCCTACGAGCCGGGTAGCACAGCTCTTCCTGCAGTGGATCGAGCTCTACGGGACAGAGATCAGACCTTGGTCCTCCTGCGGGACAATCTCCGTGCCGCTCAAGACCGGATGAAGTTACAGGCTGACAAGCACCGGACGGAGCGGACGTTTCAGGTAGGGGACGAGGTCTTTCTCCGTCTCCAACCGTACAGACAGCTTTCGGTTGCTCGCCGGGCCAATCAGAAGTTAGCTCCCCGGTTATATGGCCCGTTCCGCATCACTCATCGGGTGGGTCCGGTTGCTTACACTCTTGCTCTTCCTGAGGGGTCCCGTATTCATCCCACGTTCCATGTGTCGCTGCTGAAGAAGAAACTGGGAGCAGCGGTCACTGTGACTCCCTTCCTCCCCGAGGCTACTACGACTGGTGTGCTACGCCCCAGTCCCGAAGATATATTGCTGTCCCGATGGAAGAAACATGGCACGGAATACCGTTCAGAGGTTCTGGTCAAGTGGAAGGATCTGTCCGAGGCCCACAACACATGGGTGGATTTACTGGAGTTCCGGGAATTCTTTCCCGACTTTCAGCTTGAGGACAAGCTGCCTCTTGATGGGGAGGAGAATGTTATGCCCCCGGACGACATGCGCTTTCGAGGATTCAAGTACGCTAGAAGACCAAACGGGGCGCCGGAAAAAGACCGGGCTGAACCATCCGGTTCAGCCCGCCATTAATTAAATAAGAGGAGGGCTGAACCGCACCGGTTCATCCCTCACATGGGGCCGGCCGGCCCTAGGGGGAAAGGGCTCACTTAAATACCCTTTCCCCCCCTCTTTTGGAGTCATGCTTAATCATTTTCAGGTATTCCTTCTTTTTCTACAAACCCTAGCCGTCTTCTTCCTTTACTTTCCGTTTTTCTAGCTTTTCCGTTGTAGTTTCGTATCACAAACCCATCAGTGGGCTCGAGAGGATCTCTCAAAAATCCCAAATAGATATCGCCAAAGTCAGGGCAGGTGGGGTAGTCACTAGATAAGCGATCATAACTAGTCGCGCTAGCGCTCAGTGTGCGGAGTAGGGCGATACGTCGACTAAGAGCGTCAGCAGGTTTGTTCTCAACACCCGCGCGGTGTTTGAGAACATAGTGAAAGTCCTGCAAATATTCAACCCACTTGGCATGCCTTTGCCCCAACTTCCGTTGTGAGTCAAGATAACGCAGGGCCCGGTGATCGGAATATAGGACAAACTCTCGTGGGAGGAGATAGTGTCTCCAATAACGAAGTGACTATACCACTGCATAAAACTCTCGATCATAATTTGAGTACTTCTGTCAGGCCTCATTCAGCTTCTCACTAAAGTAAGAAACTGGATGACCCTCCTGACTTAGTACTCCGCCAATCCCAACGCCAGATGCGTCGCAGGCGACCTCAAATACCTTAGAGAAATCGGGTAATCTCAGAACAGGTGTGGTCGTCAATTTTTCCTTGATTTCAGTAAAAGCTCGAGTGGCGGCTGCCATCCACTGAAAATCTCCCTTCCGAAGGCAGCTCGTGAAGGGGCCATAATGGTACTAAATCCTCGGACAAATCTCCTATAAAAGGTGGCTAATCCGTGAAAACTGCGGGCCTCAGTAATAGTGGAAGGGATAGGCCACTCACGAATAGATCGGACCTTGTCCGGGTCAACAGACACGTCAGACGATGATATGATGAACCCTAGAAAGTGCACAGAATCAGTCAGAAAGGAGCACTTCTTCAAGTTCACATACAGCTTCTCCTTCCGGAGAGTATCGAACACAAGCCGCAGATGGCTCAGGTGGTCATCAGATGAGTGGCTATAGATCAAAATATCGTCAAAGTAGACGACCAAGAATTTGCCCATGAAGGGCCGAAAGATCTGAGTCATGACTCGCATAAAGATACTGGGGGCGTTGGACAGCCCAAATGGCATGACCAACCACTCGTATAGACCGTCTTTCGTCTTGAAAGCCGTTTTCCACTCATCTCCCTCACGAACTTTAATCTGGTGATACCCGTTGCGAAGATCGATCTTTGAAAATACCTGGGCACCAGCCATCGTGTCTAGTAAGTCATCCAATCGGAGGATGGGAAAACGATACTTAATAGTAATCTTATTAATGGTCATACTGTCAATACACATTCGCCAACTCCCGTCCTTCTTCGGAGTGAGAAGGCCAGGGACTGCGTAAAGGGCTCAGACTCTCTCAAACGAATTGCTTCCTCAGCAATTCGTCAACCTGCCTCTTGAGCTCAGCATGCTCATCCGGATTCATCCGATAATGGGGTAAGTTCGGGAGTGAAGCTCCCAGTGTCAAATCTATGGCATGCTGAATGTCGCGTAACGGAGGTAACTCATCAGGTAGCTCATCTGGGATAAGATCATCATAGTCATCCAGGAGTCGCCGGACCGCAGGTGGTGGCTCAGGAATCTCCGCAGGGCTCTCAGGAGCCATAGTGGCTTCCACTACGTAAAAGATACCGGCGTTGACACTTTCTCTCATAAACTCGCTGCGACGCAGAATGTGCAGCAGCCTAGATGAGCTCGTACTAGTAGAGGGTATGACCTTACCCGAGGATTTCTCCTTCGGTTGGGTCGGTGTCAACGTGATCTTACGACCCTTGTCGTAGAATACATATGTGTTCGAGCAACCGAAACACGTGACATCACGCTCGAAAAGCCAGGGCCTCCCTAAGAGAATGTGGGCGACATCCATGGTGATGACATCACACCAAACACGGTCCTCAAACGTAGCGAGAGTGATCGGAACTAGGCACCTCTGGGTAACCTGTATAGTCGTCTTATCGACCCAAATGACTCGATAAGGATGTGGATGAGGCTCAGGGGTCACCTGCATCCGCTCTAATGCTCGCTGGGCTACAATGTTCACGCAACTCCCGCTATCAATGGCTAGCTTGCAGGGACCGCCTACGCATGCCAATCCTCATCAGCATGCGGGGTATAAAGGAGATGTCGTATAACACCTAACTCTAGGGAGCGCTCAGCATCGCTTTCCCAACCGTCCTCGACGGTGGCAACAACCTCCTCATCGGCGATCTCCTCAGCATCAGCATTGGGTTCGCCCTCTTCAACTAACAGATTCCTCGTAGGGCATTGGGCCGCCACATGGCATCTACCCGAGCAACGATAACACTGGATGTTTCCCAACCTGGAGGCCGTGGAAGGTCCGGTGGGGACAGTCTTGCCCTTCGTGTCGGTGGAGACACGAGAGGGTTCTGCAGGGGTGGTCGAGGCCGGTGGGGCCTTCTAAATGTGGACCCGTCTGTCCTGGTAGAAGTATGGAGGGTACTAGCGAGTCGCAAGTACTGCTCATACTCGAGGGTCATCTGATAAACTTGTTCTACCGACTCCAACCGGTGGGGAATAAGTTCCCTACATATCTCCGACCTCAATCCGGTACGAAACCGGGAAGCGGTGACACTAGTCTCCTCTCGTAGATCACTCACTCACTGCCAGCTCATCGAATCGAGACATGTACTCCGCTACGGATTGCATGCCCTGGCGCAACGCAAAAAGTTGATCTAGCAACTGATCTCGATAGGAGGCGGGAAGGTATTTTTCTTGCAATCTGCGTTTCATGTCTTCCCAACGGATAATAGGACGATATCCATCTCGCTGTAGAGACCTCTTTAGACTGACCCCAAAAATCTTGGTTGGGCCGACCAGCTTCATTTTTGCAAATCTAACACAACGCTCATAACTCATATCATACCACTCGAAGTAGTGGTCCATCTCCTGAAGTCAATCGCTAAAAGTCTTCGGGTCGAGTTGGCCATCGAAGGTGGGGGCATTAATGCGTATGCGACGGGTAATATCGTCATCAGCGCGTGCTGCCCGACGTGGCTCAGGATACTCGTCGAAATAATCATCACGACCGTAGTCAAAATGGTCCTAAGCTCTATCACGAGGAGCTGGACGTCGTAGTGGAGCAGGTGCAGGCTGACGGTCTCGAACGTGATCGAGGGGTCGCCTACGGTGTGGGGCAGACTCTCGAAGTGGAGCGGCCTCTCGTGGTGGTTGATCCCTAACACACACATCTTGTGGTGGGAGGGCAGCCCGTCCTTCCTCGAAGGGAATATCAGGCGGAGTGGGTGAGGTTTCCCTACTGTGGGAAGTGGAATGCTCTCGTAGTTCCTCAATGGCGGCAACGCGGGTGCGAAGATCGTCATATTGTGCATCCGATCAATCAACCGTTGGAATTCCGCAGGAGTCATTTCTAAATTTAAGTTGGTGGCCCTTGCAACGGTTAGGTTCGTGTCAGACATGGACTGACGGTAAAACCTACCACTACGTAACATGCATGTGGCCCAATCCTGGGCTCTGATACCAAATCTGACGCAGGGCAGACCGTGTAACTCGGGTGTGCTGACTCTAATGCAAACCTAAGTGAATGTGACGTGGATGGACTCAAATAAATGCGACCTGAATGAAATGCAAATGGATTTTAAAACTTTTATCCGGAAAGTAAATTTTGCACAAGCTAATCATGCTGACATTCACACGAAATGCTTTTACGACAACTTTCACGATTAAGCTTTGTAGAAACAAAGAAAATAAGAAACAATTACGCTAATGAATCGAACAACCCAAACACATACGAAATGTTCTCCAATATTCAATAAAGAGAAAATAAGCACCGCACAATAATACTCACGTAGCAAAAAGGATCCGGTAACGGCGGCGATTGTGGCTCCACGAGTTGATGGATACGGCTCTATCGGATTCGAGAAATAGGGGTATGGTTTGTTGTGTGGTGGCAGGCAGGGTGTGACTGTCATATAGCTGTTGACTGGTGGTTCCACGGCAAGGATAAGGAGATTGGAAGGTTGGCAGAGGGTTGACTGTGGACTGGAGGCGGGAGGTAGGGGAGCTGTGGAGGAAGGGGGTGGAACCGGCGGCCAGTGGTCCCACGACTGAGATGGTGGGAGGAAGAAGAACAGTGAAGGAGTGCGGTTACTGGAGGCAAGTGGTTCCACGACAGAGATGGTGGGCGGAAGAAGAACAGTAGAGGCGGAGGGTCCCGCCTGACAGTGATAAGGGGAAGAAGATGAACAGGAGGGGTCGCTGGAAGGCGGTTCTGCGATGAGGGAGTGGGATCGAGCGGTTCTGGAGTCGCTGGAGGGGAACGACAATGGGCTGTGTCGTCGGTTGCGGCGGATATGAAGTTAGCAGCGGAGGGAAGAATTGCGTGAGGACATAGCGGCTCCACGGGAGGAAATAGGCGAGGGAGATGAACAGAATCAGTAATTTTGGCGTCGTTCTTCCGTCGAGATCGACAGTTCGCAACAGGGCTTTTAGCGGTTTTCGTTTACGGGAAGGAGATAACCGTGGGTTTAGTGGGTCATGGGTGGGGGGAAACAACCGGAAATAGGATAAACAAAATGAAATGAACCGAAAATTTCAGGAGAATAAACCGGGACGTCGCACCCCCGGGCTCGCGGCGTCGCACCACGAATGATTGCCGGAATCTGGATTCTCTCACAAAACTCAGCAATCCCCTAAACTGCAGCACCCGCCCCTATTTATAACAAGAAGGGGCGGTTGGGCACCGGGCGTGTACGGCTATGATTGACCGTTACGCCCGCGACCCTAAAATACTAAAACAAATCCAAAAAATAAAATAAAATACATAAAAATAATAGCGCGACGAGTCGGTCGCGCTCGCGGTCTCGGATCGCCGATCCGATCATCGTCTCATGCACGAATATACAAAAGTGGGCCCCGCCGGCTGGCGACCCGTAGTCTGATGACGATCCCCATCACTATGGTATTGTTTTATATTATGATATATATATATGAACTGCGTGGTTGAGTTGATTATCGCCGTGTTTGCCAATTTATTTATATTGCATGTGTTCTTGTTTATCTGCGTTATTTGTAGCTGCGCATGTGGATATCGTACCACAACCCCTTACAAGTGGTATCAAATGGAGGTTCATAGGTGTCTGATTGGATGTTCCGGTTTAAGTTTGGGTCAACAGTAGGTGCCGACATTGGTCCGCTCCCTATCTTCCTAGATTTTATCCGTGAATTAATCGGATAGCCTAGAGGCGTTGAGGGTAGCTATGGAAGGGAAGAATACAGTGCTGGCCAGATATTCAGTGGAGAAATTTGAAGGTAGCGGGAACTTCGCTTATTTGGGTTAAGGACATGCTGGTTGAGCAGGGTATGATGTGAGTGTTGCGGGGGCGTGAGTCTTTGCCCGCTCCGGTGAAGGATTCTGAGTGGCTTGAGTTGGATGAGCGTGCCACCAGCGCTATTAAGATGTGCGTCGACGACAAAGTGGTGCTCAACATCGGTGTTGAAGAGTCCGCTGTCAAGTTGTGGGAGAAGCTTGAGGGACTGTATATGAGCAAGTCGTTGACCACGAGACTGTTGGTAAAGCAGCGACTGCACAGCCAGAAAATGCAGGAGGGTGGTAACCTGCAGGAACACTTCAACGTATTCAATGGCCTTCTCAACCAACTGCATGTGGTTGGTGTGAAGGTGGAGGAAGAAGACAAGGCCCTATTGCTTCTTACCTTGTTCATGTCGTTGAACAAGCATATGCAGACCACGCTACTGTGTGGGAAGGACACAATAAACCTGGAGCAGATCACATCTGCGTTACAGTCAAGGTTTTAAATGTCGGCCGACATGTCCGACATGTCGGCCGACATGTCCTGTTTGAGGACAAAACGACTTGCATAACAGAAATATATAAGTTCTGTCGTTTTTAAAAATGTCGGCCGTTATAACGGATTAAAACCGTTATAACGGCCGACAGCGCGTCATTAAAAAAAAACGCGACTTTTTATCATTAACTCATTATATATATGCGCGTATTTTTACAGCCGGCCGAGCGCGACCTAATTCTATTCTTCGTCTTCGACAACAGCCGCGACCTAGTCTTCGACAGCAGTCGCGACCAAATCTCCTCAAGCAGCCGCGACCGAATCTCCTCATCGTCGTCGTCGACTCTGCGACTGAAGCGTGACCGAAGCTCTCTCATCGTCGTCTACTCCTCGTCACTCCTCGTGAGTTCCTTTTACTCTCGTTACCACTCCAGTCCCTCTCCTTTGAGTTCTCTCTCGCCGTTTTCCTCTCCTCAGTCCTCTCATGGCGACTTGTTCTTCTCCAGAGAGGTTGGTTGTGATCTTAAGCTCCTTGGCCGGCTGCTGCTGTTGGAGGTCCTGGAGTTGGGCTTCCCTGGGTTTGGTTGGTTGTGTGGCTTTAAAGTTTGTTGCAGTTTGAATTTTTGGGGTACTTTGCTGCAAGGTAACATGATTTTACATTAGATGTTTTCAGATTTAGAGGGATTAAATAAATAACTAAGGGTTTAAAGGATCTTTGCATGAATTTTATTTTGATATATGACGCCGACATGCTATTTGATTACTGGAGGCCGGCTATAATTATACCATGAATATTTGTTGGTTTTGTTTTATGCTGATTAGCAGTTATTAAAGGATACCCGACTATAGGGGTATTAAGAGCCTGTTTTCTTTAATTGAGTTTGATTGGAATCTGTAACCATGCTGTTGATTTGTTAAAATAAAAGTTGGGATTTAGTTTTTATTATGCAGGCCATCTGCTGTATGTAATTGAAATTTGATTAATTGATTTATTAATTAATTTATTTGCAATTTTGCAGTAATTAAGATTCAATGTCTTCTCAAGGCTCGAGCAAAATTGTAAGTGGGCAGAGATCCATTTTGGGCACATGGGGAGAAAGTAGAAGAGAAAGATACCAATCGAATCCGATGTCGCTATTGTGCCCAAATTGTAAGTGGAGGCATTAGCAGGTTGAAACATCATCTAGCCGGACATAGAGGCAATGTTAGACCGTGCTCCAAAGTGCCGGAGGATGTGAAATCTCAAGCCACATCTTCTTTGAATTCAACAGTAGTCAGCAAACAAACTAAGATGGCGAGATTAGTAGCTGATCGGGAGGACATAACAGTTGGTTTTGAGATGGATGAGGGCGCAACCAGTTCACATCAAAATTTGTTCTCTCAAATGAGTAACAAAGGTCCAATGGATAAAATATTCGAACAACCATTGGAGGAATTATCACATTCACGTAAGGTAAAAGGAGGACAAACCACACTTGGAGATAAGTGGAAGAAGCAAGCTAGAGAAGACGCTAACACATACATTGCGAGATGGGTTTATGAGGCTGGTGTTCCATTTAATGTATGTGTCTTACCATCTTTTGATCATATGTTGCAAGCTGTTGGAAAGGTTGGCCCAGGGTTGAGAGGTCCCAGCATATACGATTTAAGAGAGAAACATCTCAAAAAAGAAGTGGAGCGTACGAAAGAGTCACTGAGCACGTTCACCGCTAGATGCAGAGTCAATGGTTGTAGCATACTTACTGATGCTTGGACGGATCGAAGGGGACGAAGCATTATGAATATTGTGGTGCATTGTGACACCGGTGTTGCCTTTTGGATGTCCAAGAATGTTTCGTCGGATGTACATGATGGAAAGTTTATTTTTGATTTTGTGGATGAGGCAATCGGATCGGAGTCGGGCCCAGGAGAGGAGAACGTAGTGCAGGTAGTTACTGACAATGCATCAAACAATATGTCGGCAGCAAAGATGCTAACAATGAAAAGACCTCATATATTTTGGACATCCTGCGCTGCACATACTATAAATTTATTACTTGCAGATATAACAAGGATTGAGCAAATTAAAAATTCCATCACCTTGGGACGGACACTCACCGTATTTATCTATGGGCATACATTTTCACTTGATCTTTTAAGACAATTTACTAAAGATTTGGATTCCCATGATATAATTCGTCCTGGAGTTACGAGGTTTGCTACAGCCTCTCTTTCCCTACAGAGCATACACGAGAAGAAGAAAGAGTTGAGGGCAATGTTTTCATCTCAACAGTGGGATGACGCCAAGTTATCACGGACTCCACTAGCAAAGAAGGTAAAAGTATTTAGATTAGAATTTGTTATTTTCTAATTTACTTGGGTAATTGACTTATTGCATTAATCGAAATCATTTTTTAAATTGCAGGTGTATGTCATAATATTTAATGCTAAATTCTGGGCGGATGTTGAATTAGCTATTAGCATATTTGCTCCATTGGTGAAGGTGTTAAGAAGAGCCGATGGCGATGAGCCTTCGATGGGATGTTTATATGGAGATTTTCTAAAAGCTAAGGAGGAGATTGCTCTTGCTCTTGAGAATAAGGAGGCCAGATATCTTCCCATATGGAAGATTATTGATGCAAGATGGCAGAGCAAGTTAAGTACTCCATTACATCTCATCGAATATTTTTTAAATCCTTTTTTTTACTACTCTGCTTGGGAAAGTATTGAAAGAGATGGGAAATTCATGGATAGTGTTATTGATTGCATGTCAAAAATGTATACAAGAGATACATCAATCCAAGATCGCATCTCAGATCAAATTTGCTTTTACCGAAATCAAGAAGGAACTTTTGGTAGAGATGCAGCTAAAAGGCAAAGAAGTACCCCTTCCCTCATTCTTGGTATGACCATATAAAACAATTTTGTTTATTTGTGTGATTTTATTTATTTGGGCTCCAAATTATCATTTTCACGACTCTTTACTTTTGTAGTTAATTGGTGGAAACTTCATGGCAACAGTGCACCTGAATTAAGGGACATGGCCATAAGGGTACTTAGCTTAACTACTAGTTCATCAGGGTGTGAAAGGAATTGGAGCACTTTTGAGATGGTAAATTGTTTTACTTTTTTAATGTTTGCAATGTTTATATGTTTATAGGGTCTAACTATATTAAGAATTTTGGATTTTCATATTTTGTAGCTTCATTCAAAGAAACGAAATAGATTAGATCATAAGAGATTAAATGATCTAGTATTCGTGAAGTTCAATGCAAAGTTAAAAACAAAATTTGCTAGAACAAAAAGAGATCCTATTGCATCAGCAAACTTTGAAGAAGGACAAGTCACAGAGTGGATGGTAAATGGCAACTCCGCTGAAATTTTAGAAGATGAAGATGAGGAGGTTTTTCCGGGAGAAGGTTTAACTTGGCAACAAGTGACTAATTGTATGGATACAAATTTAGAGCCAAGAAAGAGTTCTCGACAGCCTGCATCCAAGAAAGCTGAAGCGACAAAAGGAAAAAAGAAACATAGTGGAAATTGAGGAAGCCGAGGACGACCTAAACATTGACACACCATCTTCATCAATGGAGAAAGATGAGGAAGACAATATGTTACAAGAAGATTTTGCAACTGACAAGAGCGAATAGGATGTATGATTTTGTCTCACATCAGTACATCACATGTAAGTATGTAACATGCTAATGTTATACATAAAATATTCAAATTCAATTAAAATTTTTTCTTTCATTTTTGCTTCAGGCCTCCCGAATACATGAGCTGTTGGTGACATGATAGCTTTTAGATATAATTTTGACATCAGGACTACATGGCGGTTATTACTGATATCAACTTACTTATAACTTTGCATTTGCTTATCTATTTTGGCGTTTGTTCATGTGATCTGTTGGATATTGTTATTGCTATAGCTTGTTGTAATTGCTGAGATGGCGGTTATAATTACTTATCTCACTAGTTTTTTCTTCCGTTATTTACACTTTTGCATGATAGGGGCATGTGAGAATTAAGATGTACATGATTCTACTTTTCTATTAGTCGAATTAATTTTGCAGGAATTAACATGATGCTGATTGTTGAAATGGTTGGTCAAATGAAATTCCTCGAAAGGTAACATTCCCTTCTTCTTCATTTGTATTCCAAATTAAATGGGTTCTTTGCTTTTTAAGGATAATAACCGAAAATGCTTCACTTGATGTTGCTCTTCAAAGGTCAAATACAGTGGAGCCTGATCTCAGACCTTATTGGATGGAGTGCTTGAGTTTATCCTTATTCCTTCATATTCAACATGTAAGATAACTTGTCATATATTTTCATATTTTTGTTTGTACATATTGTCTAGGGGTATGTTTGAAATTGGAACTTGGAAACATTTTTTAATAGGTGGAAAGATTCACAACATCTTCATTGACAAGATGATCTATCCCGATTGGAAGGTATTCATTGCACTTAAGTTTCTTATTAGTTACTTAGTTTGCTCATTGTCAACATCATATTTGAAAATGCACATAAAATCCCTGCAAAAAAACAAAAACAAAATTAAATGGAGATATACATTATTACATATAATGCAAAATGAAAATAGATGAATGGCTAATGTAGCTGATAGAGCTAACCTAAGATAATATGTTATAATTTATAATATAAGTAGGATTCCGACATTTTAAAATGTCTCCGACATGTCTCCGACATCCGACATCTAAAAACCCAATCCGACATGTCCTCGACATCCGACATTTAAAACCTTGGTTACAGTCCAGTCAAATGTTGTCGGACCCCTCTCCTGGGGTGAGCATGCGTTGGCAGTAGGAGGACGAGGGAGGCAGTTCGGTAAGATATATGGTAATGCACGAACAAGATCTGCATCGAGGAAAATGACAGTGACATGCTACCACTGCAGGCAGAGCGGTCATATCAGGAGGAACTGTCCGCAGCATGCACAGAGTTCTGGGGACGCCCAGAGTGCGGGCAAGACGGTGTTAGACATGGCAGAGGAGAGTGATGATGCTCTTACCATCACTAAGAGTCTGAGTGACTCTGATAGCTGGATATGGGATTCTGGTGCTTCGCAGCACATTTGCTCAGATGTGGCGATGTTCAATTCACTGGAGGTGACGATGGGTCAGTCTTTCTGGGTGACGACTCAACATGTTAGGTCACGGGGACAGGGATAGTGGACATCCAGACGCATGACGGAGCATTGCTTAGGCTTGAGCGGATACACCTGGTACCTTGCTGCACAGAAATTTGATATCGCTGGGCAGATTTGACTCCAGAGGATGAGAGGTGAAGTTCTGAAGGTGACGCGAGGGCGCAATGTGCTTATGCGAGCTGAGCAGTGCGGTAGTCTGTATCGGTTGATGGTGATCATGATGCGAGGTGGTGCACCCATGATTTTTGTGGCTGACAGATTGGATTGTCGTGGTGGTGCAGGGGATCGCCCTTTCGGGACTTTGACTAGGCAAGTCAGATTCAGCAATCCAGTTGCGTGAAGTTGCGTCGACATTCAAAGGTTAAGCTCGAGCAGGGATGAGTCGACTGGAAAAGGTCGGCTGACGCCTCAGGTCTTTGAGGTGGTGCAACGTGCAGTGTTGCTTCGCGCAGTTGTTTCCACATGCAGATAGTGCCTAGTGCAGTTGGTGCTTTGTGCAGGGAGTGCTTTGTGCAGGTGGTGGCTCCGGATCACGAACCAAGGTGGTGGTTTGTTATGTAGTTGGTTCGAATCTGGATCCGGTTTGTTTTCTCTTATATTAGGTTCCCCGTGACCTAACCCTTCTCTGCATGCGCGTGAAAAGCCCCAAAACCGTGATAGAATACGTGCGCCTGATCGGGAGAGAACCGCCGCCTCCCTGTTTGCGCGGAGCCACAAGTCTGTTCATGGAGTGTGGTCGCCTCCTTGTTCGTGTGAGAAGAAGCAGGGTCGCGTCTATTGTTCGTGAGAGAAGGAGCCGAGTCTTTCTTCCTGGAGGATCCGGATCTCGGAAGTGTGCCTCCGCCGACCCTTGGAGGAGGTGCAGAGGTGATGGAGATCTGCTTGGCTTCACAGCGGCGACCTCCGGCAGCGGAGTTCAGAGGGTCGCGTGATCCTAGGCTCAGCTAGGTTTGTGCTTGTGGAGGAGGAGAGGCGTGGGCTTGGTGTTGAAGGCGTGCGCACGTGCAGTTGGCCTCGACGGCGCTTTCTCTCAAGTGGTGGCAGTGCTTGGTCGTCGTCCGACAGGGAGGTGTCCTACGGGTTGCAGTAATTATTTTCTATTCCTCAGCGGGTGGTGTCGGATTCCACCTGTGGTGCCCTTTATTGGATCCTTGTATTTCTCCTACTGTGGTTATTGGTTTATATTGTGATATATATATATATGTATACGAGTGACAGGGCAAGGGGGCCCCCCGTGCGGGCAGCGACATTCAGCAGGGGTGGCGACATTAGGCAGAGGTGACATTCGGCAGGGGCGGCGACTTTCTGCGGGGGCGATCTATATTTATATCAGTATATAAATATACTTAATTTAATTTTGTTCAACAAAACCCATATGGTGTGATGATTGTCATCTTTGGTTGACAGATATATACATATACATACATATATATATCTGTATATATATATCTCTATATATATATATGTATATATATACATATAAACTGTGTGGTTGAGTTGATTATCGGCATGTTTGCCGATTTATTTATATTGCCCGTGTTCTTGTTTATTTGCGTTATTTGTAGTTGCTCTTGTGGGTGTCGTACCCCGGCCCGTTACACTCAACTCATAGGATCATGACGTCTGGCGAAAGGCACTAAATGGAGCATTTCGAGAAGGCGCAACACCCAGAAGACACCTCTATGGGGAAGAATCCAGCCAAGAGGTCCCAGCAATGCTCTCCCAGAAGAGCAGTTACTCTGAAGGACCTATGTTGTGTAAAAGAAAAATTGTGAGTACTAAGGACAGAAAAGAAAAGGGATGATACACAGAGATTCCACAAAGAAGATGAAAGGGACATAACTGGCGGGTGGGTGGGTGACTCTGGAGAGTCGCACTAAAACTAGAGATCCAAAGATCCTTCCCTCATACAAACTTTCCCCTCTATATAGGGTCAGATGCACGCTAATTAAGAAAGTCTCTTTCCTTAATTAATTATTAATTCATTAACACTTGATTAATAACATTATTATTCGATTACTCATGAGCGCTTCCGACTATAATCATCTTTCTTTTCGAGTATAGACCTCGCGCTACGCATCTCATCATACAAGGCCCAACGTTGGACGGTGGGTCGCATCAGGTTTGGTTGGTGAATCCCTAACACTTCATACCATTGAAAAGCATGACGCGTCCTCGAGGCAGTTTATGGAAAACAATGGTACCTGTCCGCTCGAGCTATATGTATTGTTGTTGCGCTTCTAGTTAGTTTGTCCAGCTCTTCACAATTTTGGTGGCGAGAGTAATCTGGACAACCATCCATTATCGATGATGTGGTGGACTGTAGGGTGAAATGGAATTGGTTGTGGTGGTTGGCGGTGGGTAGTATGAGGGGTAGTAGATGTGTGTAGTGGTGTCCTATGGGTGAAGTAGTGGGGGTCCTGAAAATATGGAGCGAAGTTGTTAAGTAGGAACTTGAATTTTGAAACCGGAGTGACCAGTTTTAGGAAGTGTGAGGGTTGGAGTGATTAATAGGAGATGTGGATAAGCTTTTAAATGTGGCTGCTTGGGCGGTGGACATAAAGGAGGGGCATGAGGGGGGCAAGGTGATTGGTGATAATGAGTAGTGACTGTTGGGTGGGGTGCGGATGGAGACCGGTGGGGTTAATATGGGTACACAAAATTATTGGGAAGTGGGGGATTTTAGGAAGTTGAGCTTGAGATGTGACTGGCGGGTGGGTGGGTGACTCTTGGGGCATCGATGGCAGGGAGATGGCAGGGAAACAGAGAGCTGGTCTGAAGCAGGGGATACGAGGGAAAAACAGGATCTGCGCGTCAAGCTTTTGGGGGGTGCGAGGGAAGACGTCAGGGTGTCGTTCACAAACCCTGGAGGTGGAAACGATAGTAATCGCCGCCTGTGTTTGGGTACAGAGGGACTGCCACCAAAATGGGCAATTTGGTTATGGTGGCAACGATGTAGGAAGTCATTAACGTGGTAAAAGAAGGAAGCGACGGAAGTAAAGCTATCATAATGATAGGTGAATTTTGGGTATCAGTGGATTCATTTCAACATCCATCACATTGGCTTGAGATCTCTCGCGAGGGTTAAGTTCAAGAATCATCTTAGTCTATTAAGAACTTGAGATGGGACGGTGTCAACCTTCGAAGCTTGAGGAGTTTAGTTTGGAGAGGACTTGATCAAAGAGACCCAAGTTTGATTATCATAATATTAAGTTAGTCAAGGAGATTTATTGAATATTTGACAAAATATTTAAATCAAGTACTTTATTAGGATAAATATTGCATAGTATTTTTTTCAGATATATTCAAATTTCAATTTATTATATTTAGATAATTTTAGTCAAAATCAAAATTGAATTGAAATTAAGATAATCTATTTAATTCTTAAAATAAGCATGAGCAATTAGTTAAGGATTTTTCAGTTGGAAATATATAAAGTGGGCACACATGTATATCAATAATTCTTATAATACACAAATAATTAAAACTGCATAGCTCATATGAGGACTCATTGTTTTCTATTTCTTATTCTTAGATCATATGCCTATCGTGTGAAGAAAATTGAACAAGAAAAAGGGGAAATCATGAACTGTGGAAAAAGAAGAGAGAGAGAAGATCACAGAAAGAAACAAATCAGATATCATTTATTTTTGGATTTCCGGGTCTGTCCTTATGTACGGAAGATGTCGTTGTACAAAAAATCAAAGATGATCCTTCAAAGACGTATAATGATATTATTTTAATGTACTGTTGAAATGGCCAATTTCATGTGCTTGTTGAATTCACATTTTGTATCATCTCTTGTGAGTTAATCTCTCTTGTAATCCTCTAGAAGGATTTCAGTTTATATATTTATTGATATCTGGGTGTAATTTGGGCTCTAGGAAGCATGGGGGAGTGCTCGTTATTTGTATAGTGGATGTGGCGGCTTCCATATTTTAGTGGATCGAATTGTCTCTCCTCTCATGTGGGCATAGATCTCTTTCGAGGTCAAGACCTGTAAACTTTGTGTTCTTTCGTATACTTGATCCCTTCTAATTTTTTACTTTTGTCAACATATTTTGTTCCCAGAGTCACTTCAACATTTGGATAACAATTAGTGTAACAAATTTCTTTCTGGAGAATAAAAGAACAACATAATCATAGTTGCATCAAATAAAAGCTTTAAGAGATCAGCGAAAAAGGAAAAAAATAACCAACCATGCCATAAGAGCATTTTATTCTTCAGTTTATCTCTATATGGAGCATATTTGTCAAATTCTCCCTTCCTATCGAGAGTAAAAACATCTTCCAGTTCAAGTCTCCAGTCCTGACATCAGAAAAGCAGAAAAAATAGATTACAAATCTCCAAACTCAAGTGAAGAGCTGTGCATCGAAGAAAATTGTGTTTTACCTTATGTGTAGGAGCATGAGTATTAAGAAGATAATTCTTGACCATCTGAAAATCTTCGCTATCATGAGGTAATGGAGTAATTTCACATTGGAGCTTCAAGTATTTCTCATCCAGTGTATCATCATTTTCTCCATCAAAACCAACCAAACTGGAAGCTATTTCAATGTCTTGAAGAGCATCTAGCATTTTTACCTGACATTCATGGAAAACTCTGACAATAAGGTCAAAAGATCAGGAGAAGATTTACAAGAAGATATCAGAATATACAATTAAAGTTTAGATATAGGGAATACCATACAGTAGTACAATATTTGCAGGACATGCCATAGCTTAAAAGTTAACAGCTCAAAATATATAGAAATTAGCAGTTAGGCAAATCATACTTTTGTATTGAAATCGTCTTCACTTTTTATGACGTGTGGATGGATGGAGGGAATAAGGGTGAAGAAACGATTGCTGGCATCAACAATCAAGCTTTCCCTTATAGTTGGTTCATGGCCATTGTTATTTTTTAATAAATTCTGTATCTCTGTTAAAGCTTCAAAACCTGCAAACAAAAAAAGTATTTTCTAATTTCCTAACTTTGCAATTAAAAAATATAATTTGTGTTTGGTCATAAAGCTCGTGGATGTCTACTTTATAGGCAAGAAAGCATAGATTGAATTGTGTAGGCGTACCCTTCTGGATGTTCTTCTTACTTAGCTTTCCAAGAGGCATTTCATTCATGTCAATTTGAAACTCCAGCATAGCAGCCCTGGAAGAGTGTCGAGCCTATTAGGAGTTTACAATGGAAGTAACCAAAAAGCAAATAAAAAAGAGCGAGAATAACCTGTATGTCTCGACATTGAAAAGCATTTTCATCACGCCTTCTACTTGTGGAGCGAGTTTGCTCTTAATATTTTCGAGGTCATTCTTTTTTGGCTTTTCTTCAACTCCATAATCCTACAAAAGTAATCAAAGTATTTTTTTTAACTATGAGAAACCAAGACTTATGCTAAAGATCATTTAAATTTAAGTTAATCAGAACTAACAATGTCAAGAGGACAAAATTTTCCAGGTTGCTTCTCAAAATTCCCTTGTTCCCATGCCTCCCAAGAGTTCCCAGTCTTCTCAAGAAAGAGACGTTTAAATGCCAGAATGCTCTCGGATTTTGGCATTCCTTCCAATTTATTGCCACCAATTTTATCATTTCCAACCCTTCCCCATTTACGGAATACATAACAATCAGACCCTCTGTCCTCTTGAATGACCTGAAGTATGTAATAGCTTGAAGTAATAAAAGAAGTCAGAATCACTTTGAATTACATAAACAATAATCAGTAACCGGAAGCTGAAACACGCAACTGGAAGCTAAAATATTCGGCGGGAAGGATACATGGTGCTTACCAAGCTGATCGTGGATACAAAACATGTTTCAAAAATGATATTAGCACATTTGTTTTGTAGAATACAAAGCGGACAGCGGGGGGCATGCATGACTGCACGTGTATGTATAATAATTATTCAAAATCGAGTGGCCGAGCCAATCAGTTTTTTGGGCAGTAGTTATGATGATATAATAATTAATTAAAATAATGTATAAATACTCTAAATATTCTTAATATTTATTTCCAAGAAAATGAGATTCTACCTTTAAAATGAGAAAAAAAAAGTAGTATTCTATATTTGTGAATAGGGGTAAAATAGTAATTCTAGGTTATGCACACAAATTTGGGTGTATAGATATTACTAGCCTCAAGCTAGTATGCTGCCTCATAGGATACAACTTGATAACACAGCCAATTAATAACAAATAAAATTTCAAAACAAACAAGAAAAACAAGCTGCGCAGATACCTTTTAGCATGATTGATCTGAAAATAGTTCCATCACAATTCGGTTGAAGAAATAATGGCTTCCCAATCAATAACATTAAACACAAGTTTAGGAAAACATAAAAAAGAGTTGAAGGTTTACTGAGCATCGCATAGCTCGTCCTCCTACTCTACATAGAAAGCAACCAACCAACCGTCGCTCAATCCAAACTTTCAGATACATGGTGATGGGGACCACGACACACAGACTTACATGACGATTGGAGCCGTCATTTTGTGTGGAACGACGATTCATGATTTTTTAGTTTATTTATTTATTTTATTTTTCATGTATTTTGAGAGTGGTCATGATCGAAGAATCATGACCTTTTATGATGGCCCTTAGTTTATAAATAAGGATAGAAGGTTCATTTAGAGGGTATTGAAAGTGAAGTGCAAGAAGACACCTTTTGATCACCGGTGCGAAGCCGGACTCCAAGTAAGAAGCTTGGAAGTTACCCCCTCCCCTCTACATCTAGGTGGCCACCCTCCATACCTCTACCTCCATCCGGCCTCCCCTCAAGCTCCACCTCTCCCGCTCCCCATTTCCCTAGTCGACCTCCCACCCAAGCCCGTCCACATTCACCTCCAACCGGACACCTCCCTCAAGCCCCTCCAGACACCAACCGCACAAAATTCCCCCTCCACTACCACTTAAATTTCCCTTCATTTTCAGTTACAGGTGTTCGTCGATTTCCACTTTAGATATATAAGAGGGCGATGAAGCTCGTCATCAGAATCTGAGTCAGAAGAGCATACCTGCAGTGATGGAATGACCGAGGGTTGTGACACCGCAACACCAGTGTTGCATTTGTGATAGACCAGGGGAAGTGGAGGAATAAGGGTCTCAGGAGTAGGAGATAGTGGAACGAACACGGTAGGTGGATTCGCGAGAGGAGGTATGTCAGAGGCAATCATGGGAGGTGGTTGTGAGGCCACAATAGGAAGAGGAAGATTGGGAGCGTCGACAATAGTGTCCCTCTCCCCCTGACGAAAACCGAAATATTGTTCCTCCTCACAAAACATCACGTCCATGGTGCAGTAGAACCGTCGAGAGGGAGGATGATAATAACGATACTCTTTCGTAGTATCAGAGTCATCAACAAAGACGCATTAGAAAAAATGTGCATCCAATTTATCATGATGGTTCTAATGAAAATGAACGAAGCAGACACACCCAAACACATGTGGAGGTAGATGAGATATGTGAACAGTGCATTTAGTGGACAAATGAGAAAGAGGATAGGCATATTGTAAGGTACTGGAGGGTAGACGATTGATGAGGTAAGTGGCGGTGAGAACCGCATCACCCCAATAGGACGTGGGAAGATTCATTGTAAGAAGGCATTCGGTGACCTCAAGGAGATGCTTGTTCTTACATTCCGCCACGCAAATTTGAGTGGAGGTGTTGGCACATGTTTGATGAAGAATCTCATGATCAACAAGATAAGTGTCGAAAGCACCACGATCATCGTACTCACCCCCGTTCACTACGGAGCATGTGAATGGTACTACCAAATTGAATGGACACCATTTGTGAAAAATACAAAAGCAATCGAATACCTCACTTTTTTCGTTAAAATACATTCAAGTAGAGCGAGAGAAGCAATCAATAAAGGTCACAAAACATCTGTAACCAGAGAGAGAAACAATAGGGCATGATCCCCAAACATCAGTATGAAAACATCAAAAGGAACCATACTAGGAGAAGAAAAATGATTTGAACTATGTCATACATGTTTAGAAAGTTCACATGTATTGCAGGCAAATCAGCTCAGAGAGCTAAAAAATATAGGAAATAACTTGAGAAGATAGTTGGCGGAGGGGTGTCCAAGAAGTTGATGCCATCGAAGCACATGCATAGGAGAGGGACGAGGACGACTAAAGAGAGCTTGAGCTGGTGGATGGTCCAAGATGTAAAAACCACGCAGTTCTTACCACTGCCAATACACTACTTCGTTGCCAGATCTTGAAAAACACAACCATACAAAACAGTTTAAGGATGCAGTCAGACGACTAATAAACAATAAATTGAGAGGAAAGGCGGGAACACGCACACCAATGTGAGGGCCATGGCACATGAACAAATGATGGTCCCCTTTCCAGCAACCGATGAGAGTGAGTCATTGGCGGTGACAACCGTATCACACCCTGAGAGGGGGTGTAAGAGGTAAAACCTGACGATGTTCATGTCATGTGACTCGTCTCCCCGAAGTCAAAAATCCACTCAGAGGAATTAGTGGAGGAAGAATGGGCGAGGGGCGGACCAACGATTGTGAATGCAGTAGTAGTGGAAGAAACCTGAGTGCGCATAAGAAGGCGCAAAACATTCAGTTCCTCCGAGGAAAGACTGTCAGATGGAAGCCGACCAAGAGCAGTTTCAGTAGTATGAGCAGCAAATGAAGGATTGGGCTAGCGAGAGCCGCCACGACCACGAGAGCCTTTATGCGAGGGTTTGTAATCAGGAGTAAGATGAGGATGGAGACGAAAACAGGAGTCTCGGGCATGGCCTTATTTTGCCACAACAATCGCACATCTTGATAGATGAAGAGGAAGGAGGAGCTCAAAAAATGCATCTTGATAGACGAAGGGGAAGGAGGAGCTCGAAGAATGACAGCAAGGCGGAGCGATCAGAGCCGCGATCAGAGGTGAGAGAACGATAGCGATCACCATCCCCTAAGGCTATACTGAAGGCTTCTCGAAGAGATGGAAGGGGTTGCGGTTCAAAACATGAGTTCACAACATGTCGAACCCCATATTAAGGCCCATGAGGAAGACGTAGAGCTGATAACAATCTTCCTTGTTTTTGAAAGCCCAGGTATCAACAGTGCAAGCGGGAGTGAAGCCTTCAAAGTAGTCCAACTCTTGGTAGAGGCGTTCAAAATCTGAGAAGTAAGTTGTTACGAAAGAAGTGTCTAGCTTGGGTTCAAGGAGACGTTGAGTGAGCTCGTATAACTGAGTAGAACTACCAAGTTGGGAATGAATTTCATGAGCCCGAGTCCAGATCTCAAAGTCTGAGTCCATCAACATATAGCTACGGTAGACCGAGGAGGACATGGAGTGAAGAAGCCACGAGACGACAAGAGAATTGTCGGCGCCCCACTTTCTCCAACTCGGATCAGTACTGAGAGGCTGAACAATCATCCCGTCGATGTACCCATAGAGCTGGTGGTTGTGGATAACATATTGTGCCGCGCGAGACCACTCGAGATAATTGATTCCATACAAAGGAACAGTGGTAATCCGGAAGGAACCGGAGGAACCATGAAACCGTGAGAAATCACTTCCCGAAGGAGGGATAATCGAGGAAGGAGTCTGAACACTTGAGTTCGAAGAGTTAACCATGATGATGAAAGCCGCAAAAAAAAGGAATAGCGGATACCGCAGAGCTTGTGGAAGGGGCGGACAGCCTGGAGAGACCGCACGGCAAGAAAGCGAAGTCTGCACAAACTAGAGAGTCCGCACGGCTGGGAAGACCGCAAGAAGAATCTGCAATGCTGGAGAGTCTGCACGAAAGACTGGCCGAACTTGCTGGAGAGTCCGCACGAAAGATTGTGGCGGAGAGTCCCCCACTGAGTTGGAGAGTCTGCACGAAAGTGTGCTGGAGAGTCTGCACGAATGTGTGCTGGAGAGTCTGCACGAAAGTGTGCTGGAGAGTCTGCACGAAAGGGTGCGGCAGACTTTCCTGGAGAGTCTGCACGAAAGGTTGGGCGGACTTGCTGGAGAGTGTCCTAGCAATGGGGAAGCAGTGGTTGCTGGAGAGTCACACGAAAGGGTGCGGCGAAGAGTCTCCCACTGAGCTAGAGAGTCCGCAGGAAAGGAAATTGGAGAGTCCGCACGAAAGGGTGCGGCGGACTTGCTGGAGAGTGCCCCCAGCAAGGGGAAGCAACGGTTGCTGGAGAGTCCGCACAAAAGGATGCGTCGGAGAGTCCCCCACCGAGCTGGAGAGTCCGCGCGAAAGGGTGCGGTGGTTTGTCAGCGGGAAATCGCCCGAGCTGCAAGGGGAAGCAGCGAGACCACGCGGTTCACGCAAGGAGTCCGCACAAGCAAAGGGGCGGACGCGTACGAGGAGACCACCGAGACCGCAGCTCTAATACCAAGTCAGGCGGAAAATGAGAGAATGAGATAATAGCATTACAAGGAACTGCCCAACCCCCTATATATACACAAAGGGAGTAGACCCAAACAAAAATGGAAATAAATGAGCTTTTATAGTGAGCAATTTACAATATGTTACAAATAGTTTAATTCAACTCCTGCGTCACATGGACCCATTACCAATTATGCACTCCCCACTACTATTTTATTTTATGATGAGAATATGAATTATGAAACAGAACATTGGCTATAATGAATCTGGCACTCAGAAATTCTTGATCAGTTTAGGAGACGTTAAGTAAATAAATCAATCTCTTAACGATCCTTATGCAATATGATCAATTTTGCATCTACCGTCCTTAATTGGGTATAATTAATTATATTTCTCTTATATTCAAATTTATTAAGGCATACACCATTTATCCCCAGACCCTCGCTGCGTGGGATGCTTTGTGCACCGGGCTGCCCTTATACACAATTTATCAATTTTACAGTATAAAGCGAGTCCAGTATGGACTTCCCTTAAGCCTCTAACTGAGCTTTTATCAGACAAATTGGTAAAATTGGTTAGAAATAACAAGATGCCTGTCCATAATAGAACTAGGGATCAAAAATATTCCAATGTAAGAATTGAAGATGGACGAATAGATGGGAAGCATGTCTTCAAATTAATGATTTTCTGTTTTAATATCTGTGTGGTATGAAGCCTTGCTGCTCTTGTATCCTCTTCATGCTGGCTTCGTCCTGCTCATCGTGAATCTCAAGTGTTGAGAAAAACCCCAAAACTTATATATATTTCTTGTGTGTAAATTACAAAGGAAGAATACATATATATAGGAGAGAGAGTGAGACAGAAAAACCTATACATGGTGTGGGACTAAAGAGAAGATCTAAATGGGCCTGTACATGGGCCTATTACATGGATTTCGCTAACACTCCCCCGCAAGCTGGAGCGTACAAATCGTAGGCACCCAGCTTGGATAAGAACTGGAGATATAGTAGCTGAGGAAGAGCTTTTGTTAGGATGTCAGCAATTTATCTTGCAGCAGGAACATGCTTCATTTCTACCTTCTTTGCTTGAACCTTTTCTCTGATGAAGTGACAGTCAACCTCAATATGTTTTGTTCGCTCATGGAACACTGGATTGTTGGCTATATGAATTGCAGCCTGATTGTCGCACCGAAGTATTGTCGGAGAAGGAAGAGTGACACCCAAGTCACCAAGAAGTCTCTCAAGCCATGTTAATTCTGACACAACAGCAGTCATAACCCTGTATTCAGACTCAGCCGAGGAGCGGGCGACCACAGTCTGTTTCTTGCTCCGCCATGTTATGAGGTGTCCACCAAAGTAAGTGCAAAAGCCAGTCGTGGAACGCCTATCATCAGGGGACCCGGCATAGTCAGCATCCGAATACGCAAGAAGAGATGGTGAGTTGGATGGTTTGTAGACAAGGCCTTGTCCCGGAGCGGTCTTTAGATACCTGAGAATACGCTCAACAACTTGAAGGTGAGAGGTGCGTGGAGTATGCATGAAGCGACTCACAACACCAACAGCAAACGAGATATCCGGTCGAGTAACCGTTAGGTAGATCAGTTTCCCAACCAATCGTCGGTAGTATTCTGAATTCTCAAGAAGCTGGTCAGAATCAGACCCAGCAGCACACATTTTTTTATTAGCATCCATAGGAGTATCCACACGTTTGCACCCAGAGTATCCTGCTTCATGAAGTAAGTCGATGCAGTACTTTCGTTGGGACATAACCAACCCATCGGGTCGTCGGGCGACTTCAATCCCAAGGAAGTATCTAAGATTTCCAAGATCCTTGGTCTGGAAGGCCGAGTTCAGATGTTCTTTGAGTTGTTGTATCCCAGAGAGGTCATCGCCAGTAATCAGGATATCATCAACGTAGACAAGAAGGATTACAGTGCCAGTTGGTCCATGCTTGGTGAATAGAGAGAAGTCGGCGGAGCTCCGAGTGAACCCAAGTGCTAAGAGAACCTTGCAGAACTTATCAAACCAAGCTCGTGGTGACTGTTTGAGACCATAAAGAGCCTTTAGAAGGCGACAAACGCGAACTGTACGAGACTCCCTCGTGGTCTCAAACCCGGGAGGTTGGCACATAAACACAATTTCCTTCAGATCGTCGTTAAGGAATGCATTCTTAATATCGAGCTGAAGAAGGGGCCAACGTCGGTGCACAGCCACGGAGATAAGAACACGAACAGTGTTGAGTTTTGCTACTGGAGAAAACGTTTTCTCATATTCTAAGCCTTGTTGCTGAGTGAAGCCCCGGGCCACGAGACGGGCTTTTAAACGATCAACAGTCCCATCCGCATTTTGTTTGACCGCAAAGACCCATTTGCAACTAACACAACGTTGACCTGGAGGAAGGGGAACCAGTTCCCAGGTGTGATTAGCCCAGAGGGCATTCATCTCCTCTTCCATAGCTGCCCCCCACCTCGGATGATGAAGCGCCTCCTGCACAGAGTTAGGAATAGAGATGGAGGAAAGAGAGGTAGCAAACTGGTGGAGGGGTGGAGAGAGCCGGTGTAGAGACACATAGCTAGCCATTGGATGGGTCGTAGAGGAAGATGCTGGATCAACCGCAGGCGGTGTGTCATTTGTAGCAGACGGCTCCAGTAGGGAAATATCCTTGGATTTACGGCGAGAATAGACGTAGCGAATGGGAGGATGAATCATAGGCGGGGATGGATGCGACAGTGGAGAGGAAGGCGTGACTGGAACGATAGGACGAGTAATAGTAGAAGGTATGGATTGGGGAGAGAAGGATAGGTGGAACGGTTGATCTTCACAAAAAGTGACATCGGCCGAGACAGTCACTTTTCCTGTTGTAGGAGAGTAGCACACATAGCCCTTCTGAGTTCGAGAGTAGCCAACAAACATCTGTCTGGTAGCACGAGCCGCACGTTTGTCTGCTGGCGGACCGAGGTTGTGAACATAACACACACCCAAAAACTCGGGGTGTGAGAGGGAAAGGAGGAGTGGATGGAAGAAGAAGGCTTAGTGGAGTGGCAGAGCTGAGAACGGATGAGGGCATGCGATTGATGAGGTGACACGCAGTTGCAATAGCAAAGTGCCAAAATTCTGTGGGGACCTGCATTTGGAACATGAGGGACCGAGAGGTATCGAGAAGATGACGATTTTTCCGTTCGGCCACGCCATTTTGTTGAGGTGTGTAGGCACAGGAGGTTTGGTGAATAACACCAAACTCATAGCACAGAGAAGAGAAAGACCGACTTGTGTACTCGCGGGCATTATCGGTGCGAAGAATTTTAAGAGACGTCGAGAACTGCGTACGTGTTTCAGATAGAAAAGTGCGAAACACAGAAGTTATCTCAGTGCGATCATGAAGAAAATAAAGTCAAGTAACACGCGAATAGTCATCAATAAAAGTGATAAAGTAGCGATGTCCAAATACACTGGGGATCCTATATGGACCCCATACATCAGAATGAACTAAAGATAACGGAGTATCACTCCGGGTACAAGAAGGAGAGAAAGAAACACGATGTTGTTTGTCGTAGATACATGATTCACAAGTGAACTCTTGGAGTAAAACACCAGAAAGAGCTTTCTTGAGAACCGGAAGGGGAGAATGCCCGAGGCGACGATGCCAGTCAGAAGTGGAGATGGAAGAAAGACTGATAGGTGGGAGATCCAAGAGATATAGCACATTCGTCAGCCGACCGCTACCAATGGTACTCCGTGTACGGCGATCCTGCAAAACAAAAGATGAAGGAGAGAAAGTTATGCAACAGTCAAGATCCCGTGTTAACTGGCTAACAGAAAGCAAGTTAAACGGGGAGCCCGGAACATGAAGAACTGAGGAGAGTAGCAAGGTGGGAGTGAGGCGGAGATCAGCAGCATCAGAGACCGGGGTAGTGTCGCCATTAGCAACAATAATAGATGGCGGGTGAGAGGTTGTCGAATACCGAGGCGGTTTCTGAGATGTTATATGATGAGTTGCTCCAGAGTCAACGATCCAGTGAGAGCTGTAAGAAAGACAGGATATACCTTGAGTAGAGAAAGAGGCAACCGAGCCAGATGGCCTATCAATACTGCCTTGGAGCTGCTGGAACTGAGTGCGAAGGTCTTCATATTCCTGGCGAGTAGGTGCACCAAGGTTGGAAGCGGCAGGGGCATCAGAAGGAGTTGGAGTAGCGGAGGCGGCCAGATGTGGAGGTAGGCCATGTTTACGGTAGCATGTAGCTTCTAGATGACCCTCACGAGAACAGTAGGTACACTTCAAAGAAGAGCGGCCATCACGTCCTCGTCCCCGAGACGGGTGGCGTCCTCCCCTGGTGGAAGAGCCACGACCAGGAGGAGTTGGCAGGAGAGGTCGCTGAAGAAGAACTGGAGAAAAACCTGTGGGAGTCTCAGATGGAGGAGTTACCCTGAGTAACATAGAGCAAACATGATGGAGGGAGGGTGTTGTAGTGGAGGAGAGTATCTGAGCTCGAACACTGTGCAGATGTGGAGGAACACGGGCCATCATCATAGCAATACATACGGCTTCCTTCTGAGTCCTTTGAGTCACGAGATCAGTGGTAGATGGCTGATGCTGGATCCATGCTTCAGTAAGACCCTTGGCTCGAGCAACAAAGGAGGTCATGTCCGCAGCCCCGCTTGTATCCAGGGCCTGGAGATCAGTAATAATGTCATAGAGGTGCTGGAGGCTGTCCTTGCCCTTAGCGGTCTCGTGATACATGGCCATTTGGTAAGGTTCGCCATCCATAGAGTTGAGAAGTCATGTCTGAACTCTACTGTCATTCTGCATCGAATCATCGGTGGAAGGGGAGGGAGGTGCCTGCGTGAGATGAGGCAAGAGTCCATTGGCCTGAAGGACCCGGCGAACAGAGTGCACCCAAGGCACAAAGTTTTTCTTGCCGGACAGGGAAATCGTGGTGATCCGCAGCTCATCACGGAGTTCGGGAGAAGGAGCTACGCGAGCAGCAGGTACAGCAGGCAAGTCAGGAGAGTCGACCGAGGAACCCATGAGACCGAACAGTGAACGGAGCAGCCAGGAACAGAAGCAGGCGGTCTGAGTAGAGGAGACCAGCGGTCTGAGAAGCAGCGGGCTGGGGAGACCGCAAGAGCAGCGGTATGGAGCGGTTGCGGGTCTGGAGCGGCGATCTGGAGCAGCAGCGGGCAGAGCAGCAACAGCAGTCTAAGGAGCGGCGGTCTGGGGAGACCGCACGAGTAGCGGACAGCGGGCAGAGCAGCGGTCAGAGAGAGATCGCAGAGCAAAGCAGTGCAAGACCGCTTGACGAGGCCAGCAGATCGCAAATCGGGCAGACCGCTGCTGCGAGCCGGAGGAGATCGGCAGGGTAAAGCCGCAGCGAGCAGGAGATGAGACCGCACGGCCTGAGAGACCGCTGCGGAGAGATCGTCTGTTGTTGAGGAGCAGAGGATGCGGCGGTCTGTGAGAGGAGAGCAGAGTAGCGAGCAGGAGGAGCAAGGGCTGCGGATAGAGAAAGAGACCGCTCGAGCTGCGAGAAGGAGGAGGAGACCGCTCGAGCTGCTGCGGGCAGAGCAGAGTAGCGAGAAGGAGGAGGAGAGAGTGGGTCCCACGCGCCAGAGGAAGCAGGCTATAAAAGCCGAGGAGAGGAGAGGAGGCGCGGGGGGGGGGGGGGAGCAATATCTGAGATCGCTAGGAGGGAGCGGTTAGAGAAAGATAAGACCGCAAGAGGTGCGGGTTAAAAAAAGGAGGGGGGACGCGGTTTCAGAATGGAACCTGGCTCTGATACCATATTGAGAAAAATCCCAAAACTTATATATATTTCTTGTGTGTAAATACAAAGGAAGAATACATATATATAGGAGAGAGAGTGAGACAGAAAAACCTATACATGGTGTGAGACTAAAAAAAAGAAGATCTAAATGGGCCTATACATGGGCCTATTACATGGATTTCGCTAACATCAAGGTTGTCTTCCTGTAACCTAATATGGTATCAGAATGGGTTTCCTGACCTAGTCATCTTGTACAACCAAGTTTTTCTGGATCGCAATTGATTGCACCATCCTTTAGTCGAAGCAGCAAAAGTTCAATGCGGAGGCGTGATGTAGGACTTGAGGAAGTGCATGAAATAGCTTAAATAGTGAGTGGTTGCGAGGTCGGACGCATGATTGGCGATCTCCAAAATATCGTCGATGTTGGAATTAATGGAGTTGGCTTATTACAAGATGCAAAGGCATTCGAAGGCATCGACGGCTTGATGTGTGTTGTAGAGCATGACTAATTAGTATTTCAAAGATGCCCAAGTCAAAGTCGGGTTCTCCTGATGGATCCATTGCACCCAATGAAGAGTTGATCCCTCCATGCAAATCATTGCTAGGGTCCTTTTTAACATCATAAGATGGTAGAAAAAATATTTCTAAATGTAAAGCATCGTAAATATAAAAAAAAATCACATATATTTTGTATGCTAGCGAGATTAATTGAGTTTATATGTTTTGATACAACAAGGCTTTCTTTTTTGTCAAGTAGGTCTTTCTCCTCTGAGAGAAGCCACTTTGTGCATAGTGCCAAAGGTTAGGTCTGTTTCCAATCTTCCCCCGCCCATACCCCCAATGATTGGGGACTATATGGGTTATGTTGTTGTTGTTGTTGTTGTTGTAGTTATATTGGTGGAACAGCTGGTCATATTCTATTCATGAAATGGGATGGTACTATCCTGGATGTAGTTATATCATTGCGTTCAATATCATAATTACAATAACAACAACACTCAAGCCTTTATCCCACTATAGTGGGGTCGGCTATATGGATGCTTTGTCGCCATTGTGCCCTATTGTGCCCTATCGTTAGTCATAATCTCACTAATGCCTAAGTAAAATTTGAGAAAATCTAATGGGGCAAGTTAATCCTTGACAACACAGAAATAATCAAAGTGACTTCAGGAAAAATGTATTAACAACATGCACTTACAAAGAAACTTACCTATTGATGCCAGTTGACAGGTCTGACATATTCAAAGTTGTGTTATAGATGCTTTTTCCATCATCAAGAATATGACCTAAATCTTGCAGGCCAGAGGCGTCATGTACAGCACTTCGCCCTTTTACTTTCACAGTGACTACGCCACTCGACATTTTCTCATTGGCCATTTCAACTTTGTACAATCCAAAAGGAAGCTTCTTCTGTTTCTCAATACACTCACCAAGGTAGTTCTCCCTCACAATTGGTAGTTTCATCTTCCTGCCAAATTAGAGACCGAAAATTATACAGAATTACAATTAAAAATATAAGGAAAACAACAACAATTCAATCTGACACAAAACAAAATGAATCAGAAAATTTAAATCTTACCTGGCTTTTTTAATTTCAGGATCCAAAACTTGCACATCTCCACATGCAATCAAGCAGCTAGTATCTGAGGTTCAAAAAAAGGTAAAGCATTCAAGCTCTATAGATGCAAGAAAGTTCAGAAATGCACTAAGGGTCCATTTGGCGTGGCGTTTCTGCTCTCGAGAGTTTGGACAAAAATGCCAGTCATAAAATGTGTTTGGCGTGTCAACGGTTTTGACCGTCACCAAGAAAAAAATAATAACTTTGAACAACAAAGTAGATGAAGTTCCTTAGGTGAGGTCAAGCGTTCATGAACCGTCGTTCATAACCACCGCGTTCACGACCGCCACCGCCGTGTCAAACGGACCATAAGTATGCTACTTCAAATCGACCTCTAAGTAGAAAAGTGCATACCTTTGTTAATCTTGGTATGAACCTTTCCTCCATGCTCTTCAAGCTTCTGTTTCAAATCCTCCTGCAGATTATCAGTTACATAAATAGATCAAAGATTCTAATAATACAAGCCCTAAATTCGGTAATGTACACAGTGCCTCAAGTTACATTATGATGCATTCTATCAAGCAAATATATCTTTCAAGAAAGTAAGATTCAACAGCTGTATACACAAAACCAAGAACAAGAAAAACAAAACAAAACCCATTCACTACCAGTCAAGTGATCAAGTCGAATTCATTACTCACAAACATAGAAGTACAAGACAACTTCCACTAATATAGATGCCAGACCTTCTAAGTTTGTAAAAAAAACATAAGTAGCAAGCGACATATCTAAAGGAATCTTATTCATCTATTTTTGCAATATTTAAGTTTTCTTTATATACAATGATGCAACATGCATATAAGTATCATGTTACCAAGCTATTATGGAAGGAAGAAATATACCGTGGCCCTCCCATATTCTCCAGTTAGAGCAACTTTCAAATCCTCCAACCGTTCACTGGTAGATGGCTGAGACTGCTTGTTGCTTTGATAATTTGATGATGACTGAGGGAGTACTCTGCTGGGTTTTTTTGCCCTTTGTGACTTGAACCACTGTCGATTGGTATTCCACAAGAGTACACATTAATATCAGAACATCAAAGTGTGAATTTGAATTTGCAAGCATAACCTAGACTTACCTTTAAAAGGTATTGATTACTTGTGCCTTCTGGAATCTTCCACTTCACTTTCAGGCGCACAGGTTCAGAACTTGAGTACGAACACTTGCTCCATGCTGACACATAGCCATGGCAGCGATACTGGCCTCCAAAGTAATGCAGAGAACCAGAACAGACGGGGCATTTCGCAAGCACTCCAAACAGCATTCCGTCAGCACTTTACAAGCACCAAAAATATCAATGTATTAGTACTATAAGCATAATCATCAATAGCCTTATACCAACTATTTGGGTCAGTTTTATGAATCCTCATTTTCTATGTATTCATGTTGAGTGATGTGTGATTTGTTAAACCTACACTATGCATATCGCCTTGAAGAACTTCATACACATTACTTTAGGCATGCCTCTTATCCTACCTAATCATTCTGACACTATCTATCTACTCAACTAGCTGTTGATTTTCTAATCCCCAATCAACCTCACCATGCAATCATTATAAATTTACCTTGGGGCCCGTTCGGTTTGACATAATTAGGAATTCAGAATTGAAATTATAGGTCAAATTCCAATAAAAATAGGGCCCCCAATTCCATTCAAATGAATGAACCCTTAGGCTGCGTTCGTTTGGTAGGTTTTGTTTGGAAGGATTTGTTTTTGGTCTAAAACCAAAAAATCATAGGTTTTAGTTTTGGTCGAAAACTCAATTCTGTTGTTCGTTTGCCTGATGGTTTTCAGTGACAGGAATTAAATCTATCAATTCTGCTGTTCAGTAACAGGATAGAATTCAAACGCAGAAATTGATATGTAAGTAACGAAAATTCACAATATACACAAACATACACACATTTACACACATTTCAACACATACACAAACATACACACACACACATTTCAACACATACACACATTCATGTAAACACGCAATATTTACACATTCATACAAACATTACATCATGCACACACACACATACAACATTCACACACAAATACACACACACATACACACACACACACACAAGCAAATTAGACCATAACACACAATCATGCACAAAATTTGAATACACTCTTGGTATAACACATCACATACATACATTATTATTCCTAAAACAACCTACATTGCTAACATAAGCACACATACATTGAATGCCCTAACAAAGTACACCCAAAAAATTTAGATTTTTAGGGTTTATGAGTACCTACTCCAAGGTTGTTGGTGCAATAGAGGAGGTGCGGGAGAGAGCAGAGAGGAGGTTCTCTTTGAGCAGAGAGGAGGTTCTCTGGGAGAGAGCAGCTGCAGTTGAAGATTTGCGCCGCCAGAGAAGAGACACCGACCCTCCTTGCCCGCCTGAGCAGTTGCTTAGTTGAAGATTACTTGCGGCCTACTTGCACCGAGCCTCCTTGCGCTGCCTCCTTGCGTCGCCAGGGGAGAAGAATCGCCGGAGCGCACGCGGGAGGAGGAAACAGGGGAGGGGGCGAATCACGAAATGGCGCAGGGAAGGATTCGGGAGCCAGGCGAGAGAGAGCGACGAAAAACACGAAAAAAGGAGGGTTTTCATTTGGCATGCGCTGTTAACGGGTCCGACCCGATAGGAATTGCAGGAAAACAAATTCCGCCCAATAAAATGCTAAACGAACAGCAACATTTGGAATTAAAAACTCAAAACCAACATATTGGCTGAAAACCCGTCAAACGAACGCCATATTGGCTGAAAACCCGTCAAACGAACGTGGCCTTACAGATTTCCCACATCCATCACATGATATAAATAGTGCCTAAAAGGCCTCTTGTTTAACTTGGATAGTCCAAAAAGTGAAAAAAAAAATCAGATAACATACATTAAAAGGTAAAATATTTGTGGAGTATTATGCAGTAGAAAGTTATTACATACACGCCAAATAAACTAATTCCAACTCAAAATAAGCTAATGCGGACTAGCTACGCCATATCGAGAACAAGCACATGAACAATAACTTGCATTGCATGAAATTAAAGAGATACAACTCGGGAGACGAGCTCCCGCCGAGCCCCCAGAGGCAGGGTCCTCCAAAACACTCAATTGGTCCGACCTGCTGCTCATTTAGGGTTTCGGTCGGAATCATAATTGGATCAACATCATCTTCCAGCCGCACCGACCGGATCCCGCTCCTCCTCACGTACAACCTTCCGCCGCTCAGTAGAACCCGCTCCAACGCCGCTCCCCTCGCAAACAACGCGGCGTCGATTCCACTCAAAAACACCTCTGCCAACCACGCCCCCGTGCGCTCGACCCTCCCCGTGCGTCTGCCGTTGTCGTCTTCCCTCCTGCCGCTATCGACCACGCATGCCAACATCGTTTGCAGTTGCATTTATTCTGATCATCTGCGGCTGGCATCCCGGCTGTCGTTCGTCCGCCATCAGTTATCCCCTTCCAAATTGACGCAAACTGTGCCGCTCCAACAGTCTTCTGCCATTGCCGTGTCCGGACGCATCTACAGCGGCTCCTACAGCCTCCCGGTGGCCTCCAGCATATCTTTCAGCATCACGTCGGTCGTCTGGACATCCCTTGGCTTCCCAACAGCCCTCCAGTACCTCCTACCGCATTCCAGCAGCCTTCCGTCGGCTCCTGCAGCATTCTGGCGTCCCTCCAAAGCCTCCTGCGATATTTCGTCGGCCCTAACCCCACCCCCCCCCCCCCCCCTTTCCTCCATGGACATCCTTCCGGACTTAGTGCATGCTCGATATGATACGATTGAACCGAAGTTGTCATGGATAACCTCCTTGCCATGGCGCTTGCGCTTCGTCGTTGACTTCTTCCACACGCCCCATTACAGCCTATGCCCGCCTCTCTGCTTCCCGACGAGCCTCCTCCCTCCATCCCACCGCCACCCCCAGTGGGTCTTCGACCATCGAAAACGTTGTTGCTTCCTCCTTTCCCAACACCCCCTTTGTTTTCCCACTGTCGACTATGATACACACTCCCCCAATACCCCCCTCCCCCATCTTCCGATTTGCACCGGCTGCCCTCCAATCCGCTCGCTTTCCGAAAAATCAGTGACAAAGACTCCACTTGGCGGTTCGCTAGCTTTTTACACGGCGTCACATGCTTTTTCCTACTCCCCACCATTTCCTGGAGACCCTCGCCCGCTTGTCAGCTCACTTATCTCCCAACTTCTCTTTTTCAACATGTCTTCAACCCACTATTACCCTACCCTTACATCTTGTCACTCTCCCACTTTGACCCGACTTTCCGCCTGGTTTCATTCCAAACCAACATTACCTACTCCTCATTGTCCTAATGTCTGGCCCCACAACACTATTTCAAGATCTGGATGGGTTTCCACCATCAGTTTTCATAGCATCCGGCCTCCGATCGAGGCACTGGCCCAACTGACGTGCACCTCGCTCGACCTTAAGGATAAGACATTTTATGGGCATGACATTACTTCACCTATCGGGAAGTCCCATGTCGAGTTGTACACCCGTTTCGGTCACCTGTACCACAGATCTACAGCAACCAGTCCGACATGACGCCTCTAAGCTTCTGATGTTTCACCTGAACCGTCCACCAGAAGAGCCGCCCGAGTCTCGCCAACAGGCCCATGAGACCCTTCCCGGCTCAACCTTGGAGAAAAGGTCTCTTTTCAGGACGGGTGTGGTGATATGTATATGCCTTGCGAGCAGGGATGCAAAGGCCGTCATGATTATCTTGTATTCACAGTTTATTATGCATTTTTATGTATTTTGTCCAGTAGAGGGGTTCCATCTATATAAGGAGCCCTTAGATTGTGAGTGAGGTATCTTTGAAATGTTGTATTTTGGGCTCTCATAAGGAGAGATGAGTGCTTTGGATGGCCCAGCCTCCGGGTGCTTGGCGAGAGCGTCTCTCGAGTTGTATCTTTTTATTTTCATGCAATGCAAGCTATCGTTTGTGTTCTTCGTTCTTGATATGGTTACTGTGTATCATAAGTAGAGGTAACAAAATGAGCATTTCCACACAGCAAAAGCCAAAATACTAATGCAATGACTAAGCATTTATCAAGAAGTGTTTTGGGAATACTATACGATAAGAAAATATTTTGATGCTTGAAGGTAAATGCATATAAAATTGCTATTAGGGCAATGATGTTGCATAGATCAGAATGTTGTGCAGTAAAAAGTCGTTGATATCTAAGTTGAGAGTGGTAGAAATGAGAATGTTAAAATGAATGTATAAAGTTTTAGAAAATTTAGATCAAGAAATGATTATATTAGAGAAATATTTTATCTATCGAAGATAAGACAATAGAAAATATATTTATGTGATTTGGGCATGTACAGCGAAGGTTAGAAAAATGTTCTAGTTAAACAAGTTGAAAGATTTAGTTTGAAGGATTAAGTAGGAGAAGGCCTAAAGTAACATGGTTGAAAGTTATTTACGGAAATTTAATACTCTAGGTTTAACTACTTTGGCAGTTCCAGAAGAGGAGGATTCACAATGCTGGCTCCAAATAATTGGAATAAGTTATTGATGATGATGATGAATGGATAAGCTTCCTTAAGGAAGTCTGAGTACTTCGTACAGTAGTAATGAAGGCATGCAAAAATACAGCTACTAGATCAAGCACTCCAAAAGGATCTGAAATTCTGAATGAGGGAGTTGAAAAAATGTGTTTATGCCCAAGGATTTAGTCCAAGTAAAATACAAAATTAAGGAAAAATACAAGAAAAGGCTACAAAAGTAACTAAAAATATAAAATGGGAGTGAAGCTTATCATACTAAAAAAAATATGGTAGACCAAACCACATTTTAGGAATTCATTAAGGTTCTATTTGGTAACACTCTTGGCAATGTGCAACATGCAAACACTATTACAATGCCCATATGTGCAAGCTGAACTATTATAAGTCGAAAGATCCACACGTTTCTGCATTTCAAGGAGTTACGAGACCCCGGAATTTGTGAGGGTTGGTCGCAGATGTTCTCCTGTGCTTTTTAAACAATCCAACATACAGGTAACCAACAAAGCATAGAGCCCATAGTGCCCCCTACCAATATCTTCTTACACTCTTCCTCAAGTTGGGTATGAGATCTGAATGTACTCCAATTGCTAAGATAATCCATATATGAATATGATGTTCACTTAACCCCTTTATGAACACATCTGCTAGCTAGTATTTTGACTAATGAAAAATGTGTCGATGATCTTATCTTTTATCTTCTCCTTCGAGATTTGTCCGTCAAATTCAATGTGTTTAGTTATGTTGTGTTGGATTGGGTTATGCGCAATATTAGTAGGTGTCTAGTTCTCACAATAAACGTAAGAATTTTTCTTCCAAAAGGCTCAAATCTTTCATAAGATCCTAAGTCATAGGTCTTCACAAACACCAAGGGCCATTAATCAGTATTATGCCTTTATAGTAGATTTGATCATTGCATTTTTTCTTCTTCAGGTTAATGTGTAACAAGATTCTCACCTACGAATACGAATGAACAATAACCTGGGTCGAGCGATTGTCTGAAGTTGATCATACCCAATCAACATTTGTATATAACTCAACTACAAGTATATTATAAGTGATACAATCAATGTGAATGCTTGATAAGTCTTTAATCGGTTTACCATACTCACGACAACTTAATCATTGGCCTCCATGGGTTATTAAAGAGTTTACACCATGGCATTTTTGTCTCCTCGAGCAAGTGAGGATGTCTTTCCCTTGGAAAATGAAGATTACCCTATCAAATTTGAAACCTCAATTCCTGAGAAGTGTCTTATAGCAGGTCAAACAAATTTTAAGAAATTTATCACTACAATAGCGTCTCATGTGATCACCATTGCAGACGATTATGGTTGCCACATTAATTCCCTTTTCTTTTAATGAAGTGATTCCACAAAGCCACAAGAGTACCCAAAGGACTTTGTGATTTTAGTGGGACTTTGTGATTTTTAGAATCATTTAAACCATGCTCGAAAGGATTGTTTCTATCAGTATAATATCTTCTTTCGGAGAAGCCGAGAGGAATACTGATAAAGAATTTATCATTCAACCGGTCGTGGAGAAATATTTTCACATCTAGTTGTTGAAGCCGCAACCCTTATTCACAAGGCAGGATAGAAGAAGTTTGATAGTGCTTAATATGTGTAGAGCCTTGTACAAAGTGATATTAATACTCATATGCAACTCACAATTTTCTTCTCATTTGAAAGCCTGCCGTTTATTAAGTTTGGTATTTCTAGAAAGCATTCATTTCTTCGACCATGGCTTGTTTCCATTTGGAAATTTTAAAATTCCCTAAAATGGTTAGAGATATGAACCAAGATCAAATAAGTAATAAAGGTCTGGCGTGAGTTAAAAACAGATTCATTAGATGTCAAACTTAGAGATAGGGTGTTGGGTATAAGAGTGTGTACCTTTGCGAAGGGCAATGAAAACATCATAAGAATCTGAGCTTAAAATAGGTGTTGGGATCTTTAGTGGAGTTTGGTTTTTAGCCCTCATGGAGTGAATAAATGATTCTTATGTACATACTTTTTCTGAATGATTTATCAATGTAGAATAACCTGCATCTGTAGACAAGACATAAGCTAGAATGAGATTAGGAAGAAACCTCACTTCACTATGTCTCTGCCAATGTAATGACTAATGAGAGAGGGAAGGAAGCTCGAAATCCATACAAATAACACCCATAGGCACATAGGTACGACAAGAAGGTGGGTGAAATTTTGTATCCCTTTGCATCATTATAGCAAATAAAGATAGATTTAAGAGCTTTAGAATCACGTTTATTACGAGAAGTTTAATGGATATGTTAGGGGCTTTCTTTGGGGCTTCGCCGGAGGTAGCGGTGGAGATACAAGAGGGAGCCGAGCTCGACCCGCGGAGAATGCAATGGGAAGAGGAAGAAGGGGAGACGTCCTCAACCCTAACCCTAGAACTTGAGGAAGAGGAGAACTAGAGAGAGGGGGACTTAGAGAGATCAAAGAAAAATAAAATCCATTCATCCTTCACCCCATACAATGACCCAAGGATCTATTTAAAGACTTACAAAGTGGCATGGGTGTAAATACCCAAAAATAAAGAGAACTTGAAACGATAAAACATAACGGACTCGTGCATCGACTCGATTAATAAAAGACACCTAACATGAATACATGACGACACTAATTAAAGACATAGATATTGGTGGTGTATAAAAGAGAAATAAAATTCATTCATCCTTCACCTCATACAATGACCCAAGAGGTCTATTTAAAGACTTACAAAGTTGCATCAGTGTAAATACCCAAAAATAAAGAGAACAACTTGAAACGATAAAACATAACAGACTCGTACATCGACTCAATTAATAAAAGACGTCTAACCTGGATACATGACGACACTAATTAAGGACATAGATATTGGTGGTGTGGGACCCTAACATCTCATCTGCCCTTCAAATCGAGCTTGTCCTCAAGCTCGAATGAAGATCAAATGATTTGACCGTCTGGCTCCTTAATTTCGCGCCAGAACAGCTCCCAATAGTGCGTTGTTATGAAGGCGGCCGCATCGAGTGGCGGGTCGTCGGAATGAATGGATCAAGAGGGATAGCCAGAACAGATGACTGGAGCGGAGACTGTGGACTGGAGACCATGGGAATAGATGGCAGCGCAAAATGTGGCAGCACCACCATGGGGCTTGGCGACGATGATGAGCGGCGGCAACGACTTGGGAATGGTCGGCGAAAGAAATAGATCGAAAGAGGCGGCAGAGTAGGTGGCTGGAGTAGAGGCTGAGAGATGGCGACCGCGGGGACTGGTGGAGGCGACACAAACTGGGACGACGCCACCACGGGGCTCGGAGGCGATGATGTCAGTGGTGTAAACTGTGGAGTGGAAACTGCTGGCGGAGATGATGGGACGACAAGAGCAGCGGAGAGCAGTGGAGCTTATGTGGCCATTGGTACAAGCGGCGATTGCTCTAGTAGAATCGACGGCGGAGAAGGTGGAAGTTGCGTCTTGAGGCGGCCGGCAGGGTCTGGTAGAGGCAGTGGTTGTCGCAGCGTAATCGACGGTCTCGAAAAAGCAGTTGCGGGCATCGACCCATTGGTGATGTCGGCGATCAGTTGTGTCATGGAGGCCTGATATGAAGCCATCAGGGAATGGAGGATAGCCGAATTGGCGGATCGGGAAGGGTGATGTCGGGTCGGGGAAGCTCAGGAAAGTGACCAGAAGTGAAGGTGGAAGATGGCGGCTGATGGAGCGGAAAAACTCTGTTGTTGGAAGGAGTAAGCAAGGTGACCGAAAGGAGGCCTGCAGGAGATCAACGACGGTTGAGTTGCGTCAATCAACGACGGATCAGTTGTGGTTGTCGGATAGGGAAGCTGTGGACGGGTGGGATGATGTAATCGATCAACGACGACTCAGTTGTGACGACCGGGTCTGCTACGGGGACGCTGTCGTCGATCGCAGAGAGACGTCGATCGGGTCTGCTACACGGACGCTATCGGCGATCGTAGAGCTTGGGGGATACGTCGATCGGGTCTGTTGCACGGACGTTGGTAGGGCTCGGGAGAGGATACAACGGGGCGTGGAAGTGCGGCGTGGAGCTGCGTCTCTTCTGTTTGGAGGCGCCAATGATACATAAGTGGGTTGGAGTCGGGTGATGTGGAGGTTGTCGATGATTGCGGTGGAAACACAGGAAATGGAGGAAGGAGTGGCTCTGATACCAAGATATTCGGGGTTTTCTTCGGGGCTTCGTCGGAGGTGACGGTGGAGGCGGAGATACAAGAGGGAGTCGAGCTCGGCCAGTGGAGAATGCGAGGGGAAGAGGAAGAAGGGGAGTCGTGCTCAACCCTAACCCTAGAACTTGAGTAACGCCCGATCGCGTCCCCTGCCAAATGACGTCTGAGTAATGGCAGTGTTCGCCGGACCGCGACACAGCAAATCTGCCCACCCAAACTAACCCTTTTATCGTTAGGGTTCTTCTAGATAAGAAATCAAGACCGTTGGATGACAGTTATTTATGAGATAGGCCATAATGAGGATTTGTCACCCTAATATCAGTCAAGCAAGTTCATAATGAAGAAATGGCCCCCAATCAACCTCTAATACGTGACCGTTTTTCCTTTGACAACATTTATGTTGGGATCAAAACACAATTGATTGAGAATTATGCCATTTTGGCAGTATGCATTGTAGAGGCCCTAAGTGTATCTATATCATTCTCACTCCTAAGAATTTTGGTTTTGGCATTTAATTGGGTTGTGATTATTTGTGGAATTATTAAAAATAGAAAGAAAAAAACTACAATTTTATTATGCATAAGATAAACACAGAAAGTGCGGGAAAACAATCAATAGAAGTGACAAATCATCTTTGGTTATATGATGAGAGAGTAGACGAAGTCCATGAACATTAGTGTGAATAAGAGTAGGAGAGGAATGTGGATATATATATACATATAATTAAAAAAAACAATATGTTTTGCATATTCTCACAATGAAAGTTTCTGAAGATATTACAAAGGCAACTACGGAGTGGTCTAAACATCATTATGAGCAAACGACAATTAGTGAAAAGAGGTGATAGAGGGACTAGAGGCAGAACGGTCAAAGACGTATAACCCATCATCTGCTCTACCAAAATCCAGGACTTGCTTCATACCAGATCCTAAAATACAATATGGGAAGGGTGAAACATAGTAGTACATTTGAACGATTTAGCAATATGGATGATAGAACAAGAAGGTATCGAGGAAAACATACAATGCAGAGGATAAAGTGTAAGATTGTGCGCGTGGAGTGAAGTTTTTCCCAAAAAATTGTTGTGTGGGAGCCACCTGCCAAGCTTATTTTCTCCTTTCCTGATAATGGAATAAAATAAATGAAATATTTTGAAGAAGCATCATATGGTTAAATGCGCCAGAATCTGTAATCCATTTTGTGGATGTAGCAGTATGACCCAAGAGAGAAGTTAACAACCAAGTGGAAGCAAAGAAAGTTGAAGCTGAATTGAATCGGTCTTGAAAGTCATGCCTTATATGAATTGGTGAAACCCAAGAAACTCCTTTGAACATAAACTATCTAGATATGGATCAATGACAGGATCATCAAATGTTGCCTCTGGATAGTGAACAATATGAGGGGGATTGAAACCCAAGTGATACCCTTGTGGGCGGCACACGACCTCCGGTAATGCCTACTCCTTGCACAGTAGAACGACAATGTAATTTGCAAAATTGCAGATGGCGGACGTCGGGAACATGTCGGTTTAAGTTTTTCATGTAGGTTTTAATATGTCGGAAAATATATCGGAGATATTTCGGGTTTCAATATTTAATTATTTCTATACACAATTATATATAAATCTAATCATTTTAAATTTTATATACATTAATATATTAATAATTTAACACTCATTGAACTTCTAAATCTACCAAACAAGTATAAACATTCTACGTTACACAAGTAATAATGGTATAATGCTGGAAAGAAAGCTATACGAAGTAGGAAATCAGGAAATCATTGACGACGATAAAAGATAAGAAACCTTAAGTTCAAAATCCAAAGGCAAGACAAAATTAAAGTCAATGATGGGCGTGCACATGGAAGAAAGCCAGAGGAAGCAGGACAATAGTAGAGGGCCGGGGCACAAAACAACTTATACAACGAAACGATTTTATTTTGTTGTCTATTAATCCATAGAAAAGGATATAACGCCACTCTAGTATAGGCTCTGTTTGGGAGAGCTCTGGCGGCTGGAAAAGCTATTTTCCAGCCGCCATAGTTGATTTAAGGCTACTTGTTTCTGCAGCTTTTTCAAAATCCCTGATTAAGAACCGCCGTTTCCTCCTCTATTCCGGAATCGGTCCCGATGTCATGTTCAGCGCTCTCAAAATCGCGCTCCTCATCTCCTGATTTCTCAGCAACAGCGCGAGAACTCCCGATCCAGCCTCCATACCCTATAACCATTTCTTTTGCAGTTTATCCTTCCTAGTTTTTTAACTTCTTATCATTTTCATTTCCTCCATTCTCAAATTATTAATCAGCTACTATTTAATTACCTAACACTTGAATCCATACATTACAGCTAGCCTAATTACTTTTATTCATAATATTTAAGTCTATGGGACACTTTGTTATCATAATTTATACCCACTTTGTTTTACATAACATAACTAAGATACGAAGAATCACTTTATCTTCTATATTGGAAAATAATCACTAATATCTCACATACTAAAATTGTGTCATATATCCAACATTTGTTCTATGGATAATAAATCCTTTAACGTCAAGCATTTTCCCCATTATTATAACTTTCCTTCAATTAAATAAATGTCTTACCGATTAAATATCAACACCGGAAAAATATACAACAAGACATCTCACTTTGAATATCCTTTATAAGCATCTCAATAATCAATAGAAAAGGATATGAACTCAAAGGTGATCACTGATGTAATACGATAATAATTGAAAATTCTTCGAGTCGCACCTAATTACAATACTATTAAACGTTGACTTGAACATTGTGCGCTTGCCAAAGATACTTTTCTGCAAGCTTCTGAACAAGGATATAAAAGGAGGTAAAAAGTGACCTTTTAAAAAGCCACCGCCAGGTTAAACAAAATTATACAATAACGGCTAGTTTGTAACTTGGTACTAATGATGAATTCATTTTAACAGCATTATTTATAAAGAAGCTAATAAATTACTAACCAACGTTCTCTTAAATCATTTTCTGACCCTGCTGGATCTAGATCATTAGCTTCGAGCATTTCACGTAGCTCTGCAATGGTAACCTGCTGCTTAAGCTCATCCTTAATAAACCATAAAGCCTTGCTCTGCTCTTCCAGCTTTCTTTCCAGATCAGAATTAGCACCACTTGAACCATTTCCATCAGATTTAGGATCTTTTGAGACCTGACCACTCCCGACTTTCCTGCGCTTAGTTTCTCTTGAAGTTGCTGGTTGCAAGACCACCTCTTTAGTACCTTGATAGAAGAAAAAACTGAAGAGAAATGCCACAGTCAACAATCTACAAGAAAATTCCATCGCACAATTACCTTTTTTAGTAGTGGTTGTGCCCTTCTTAAACATGGATGAGACAGTTTCTTTATCTTGCAAAGGTAAGTTGTCCCAACCGAACACTTTCTCTACATCCAGTGATGGAGAGATTTCTCTGAAGCAGTTAGCATGATGCCAAGCTATGCTTCTGGAACCCTGTCCCTCCGGCTTCATTGAAATGCGAACCTACAGCACAAAAATAGATTTAGATAAAACTCATTTCCCTCCATCCATAATCACATTGAGCCAAATACAATTAAATCAACCACATGTCCACTTTCTAGCCACCACAATGAATGCATAATAAAAATATTCGTCGAAAAATCGAAAAACTCATAAATTCCACGATAGCATACGACACCGAATATAATTGTTCATCGTCGGGGATTAATTTTAGCTATGTGAACAAAATTGTTTGGAGGTGTTACAATGACTCTTATATAACGTTGACAAATACCTAATACACAATCTCCGCTTCATCTCCACCCAACTAGTGATGGGGCGAAGACAATCTCGCTCAATATTCCACTCAATGCTATCCCAGTATTGTCTCGCCTGACCTAGCAACCTAAGTTTGGCAAATCTGATGCGACACACACTGAATAACTATAAGTGATCGAGATAATGGCCTATGTCCATGAGCCAGTAGCTAAAGGCCTCGAGACTTGACAAACCATCAAACGGTGGGGCGGCTCTACAGAACCTATACTCGAGACTCTCCTCAAAAATATGTTCATCATAGTAACTTCTCCTAGGGGTCTGCCCTCTCTGATGTCTTTGGCTTTGATTTGAGGGCATGATTCCGCAGCAAACGCGACGGTATATGGGGCCACTATTTCAGTGGTACTCTGTGAGCAGACACTTTGTGCATTTATTGTCAAAGGTTAGGTCTTTCTCCTGTGAGAGAAGCCACTTTGTGCATAGTACCAAAGGTTAGGTCTGTTTCCAATCTTCCCCCGCCCATACCCCCAATGATTGGGGACTATATGGGTTTGGTTGTTGTTGTATAGTAACTTCTCCTAGGATAGTCAGGTTGTGTCAAAGGGTCAACACAACTTCTGAGTGACGGGTTGGGGACGAGGATAATCAAAATAGTATGAAGATCTTCCCGAAGGAACTATGTGGGCTTGAATATAGCTAGACTCTGGTTCCTAAAATAAAGGATTAAAGTAGCAACGAGTACTATAATATGAAATGGGGTGACATATAGACTCTAGTCCTGCGTATTCTAAACTAAGTCCGAACCTGACTCTGATACCAATCTAACGCAGGACGGTCCTAACCGTCGCTAATGGGTGAACTCCAAATGCAACAATATGAGCACGACGATTTTAACTTGCAATAAAAATCTTTTATATAAATCAAAATATAGGATATAACATAGTAGATAAAGCGCACAAGTAAGTCAATACGAGAGTGGTATAAATGAAAGAGATCTCGAAATCAAATAGCTAAGTAAAAAAAGGAATGCACAACGTCTCAAAACTTGAAAACAACGATTACAAACAAATATTCTTCAAATAGAGGATTAACAAACAATTCAACATAAAATAAGTGGCTTCAAAATAGAAAACTCACAACTTAGTAGTTGAGGCCTTGGAGGGATTTCCCAGGGTCGGGAAGCTACAGATTGCTGGACAGCAAGAGCCCGGGTGGTAAATGTATCTCCCAATGGCTGTAATCAGTTGACTGCGGCTACGGAAAATAGTAGGTTGTATAGGGCAAGGGCAGAGATCGGTAAGTGTAAATGGAGCCCATGGCAGCACAAAATATGTTATTGCTGCTCTGGATAGGGAAGTTGGTCGGCAGTTGGTCACCAACAGAAGTAAGAAAGAAGTTCCAGCAGAGAATTGGTGCGGATGTGAATTAAACCTGCTCCTTCCTGGACTATTTCAGGCAGCAAACAAGAGATGGCTGAGAACCGTAAGTTGGGGGTGATGGAAATAAATCTGGAATGCTTGGGGGTGTAGGGGGGAAACTGGGTGGCTGGGTGATGTTTCCAGGGATCTGCCATCTGTTAGTGCCTTTCAGGACAGAGCTGAAGCAAAGAGAAGGGCATGTAGGGGTGGAGACTCACGGACTGGCTGTGGGAGAGAGAGGGGAGGCTTGGTTAGGGCTGAGGAGGTGGTTCCACGTGAGGGAAGGGGGTCTGCTGCTGAATGGCAGTAGAGGGCTCAGTTTGGAGAGGGGAAAATGTGGTAAGGTGGTTCTATGTGGGTTGCTGAGGGAGAGGGGGACCGGCTGAGGTAGAGGAGATGGGAAGTGGAGGTAGTGGAGAAAATTTAGGTGATCTTAAATTTTAGGAGATCTTAAATTTTAGGAGGGGTGGAGTTAGTGGGGTAGTGGGAGAGATAGTTATTGTGGTTATGTGGTAATGGGGTGGTGGTTGGCCGGAGGTGGTGGAGGTGGTGGAGGTGGTCGAAGGTGGTTCCGACGATCACCGAAAAATGGAAAATGTAAGGAAATTTGTGGAGGTGACAGACGTAGAAGGTTGGAAATGTTTTCCGGCAATCGCCGGAAAACTGATGATGGATGGAATTTGGTGGGAGAGGTGGTGGGAAATTTTGGAGAGGGGTTTTGGTATTTGGGAGAGGGGAGGGGGGATGGTGAATGAGTGGATGGCTTTGGGATGAAGAACAAATGGGGATGTGGTCGGCAAGTGGAGGGAGAGATGAGGGTCGTCGGTTTATGGAAGTGGATGGGTGGACGGCTAGGAGATGAAGAGGGTGGTGGGAGGTGTCCGACCTATAGGTGTGGGGAGGAAAAGGGGGGTTGGCTAGTGGTGAATGGGGAGAGAGGAGGGGATAACTTTCAAGCTTCGACACTTGGATTTTTCGGCTTCGGCACCGGGTGATTGAAAGGAGGATTCTCTTCTTCACTTAATCTTTCGATGCATACTAAATGAGTCCTCTATAACGATTTATAGACTAAGAGTTCACCATGGACGGTCATGATTCTCCGATCATGATGACCCTCAAATACATGAAAATAAAAAATAGAACAACAACAACACTCAAGCCTTTATCCCACTATAGTGGGGTCGGCTATATGGATCCTTTGTCGCCATTGTGCCCTATCTTTATTCATAATCTCACTAAGCCTAAGTACATCATGTATTTCCTTATAGTTTCATTCCAAGTCTTTATTGGTCTACCCCTCCACCGTTTAACATGCCTAGTGACTAAACTCTCACAACGCCTAACAGGTTTCTCTAATGGTCTCATTTTTATGTGCTCAAACAATCTTAGTCAAGCTTCTCGCATCGTTTTGCAATTGGTGTCACTCCTGTCTTATCCCTGATACATTCATTCTAAATTTTATCCAGTCTCGTGTCCACACATCCACCTAAGCATTCTCATCTCCGCAACTTCCATTTTTTGCTCATGTACACAATTCACTGTACAAAACTCATAACCATAGAGCATCGCTGGTCTAATTGCAGTACAGTAAAACTTGCCTTCAAGTTTTAATGATACTTTATGATCACATAAGATTCCTGACGCGCCCCTCCACTTCAACCAACCTGCTTGGATTCTATGTATCACATCTTTATCAACATCTCCATCTTTTTGAACTATAGATCCAAGATATTTAAAGCACTCACTGCGGGAAATATCTTGATCACCTAAGTTAATAACGAAGTCATTTGTCCTTCTTGCACTGCTGAATTTAAGCTCCATATACTCCATCTTTGCCCTGCTCAACCTAAAACCCATCTTTTCTAAAGTGTCTCGCCAAAATTCAAGTTTCGTGTTTACACCCCCGCGCGTCTCATTGACCAAAACGATATTATCTGCAAACTATAAACACTAAGGTATTGCTTGTTGGATATGTCGGGTGAGCTCATCTAAGATAAGGGTAAAGAGATATGGGTATAAAGTTGAACCTTGATGTAAGCCAACAGTGATAGGAAATTCTTGTGTTAATCCTCCAGATGTCCTCGCCCACGTCACTGAAATTGTATACATATCTTTGATAATGTCAATGTATACATTTACACCTTTCTTTTCTAAGGCTATCCATAAGATCTCTCTTGGAACCCTATCATAAGCCTTCTCAAGATCCATAAACAGCATATGCAAATCTTGTTTTCTTTCTCGATAGTTGTCAATGAGTCTCCTCAAGAGATGTACAGCTTCCATGGTCGACCGCTCTGGCATGAATCCAAATTGATTCTGTGAGATGTTAGTCTCTCGTCTTACTCTTCTTTCTATTACTCGTTCTCATAGTTTCATGGTATGACTCATTAATTTAATTCATCTGTAATTAACACAATTTTGTATATCTCCTATGTTCTTATACAAAGGTATCAAGATACTCTCTCCATTGGTCCGACATTCTCTTTGACTTTAGTATCTCATTGAAGAAACATGTAAGCCACAAAATTCCTTCTTTCCTTTCCCTAGACATTTCCATACTTCGATAGGTATATCGTCTGGCCCAACCGTATTTCCATTTTTCATCTTCTTTTGAGCATCATTTACCTCTGATACTTAAATTTTACGATAAAACGTTATGTTCTTATACTCCTCCGATTTACTTAACTCTTCCTAGTTCAGTTCATTGTCTTGAAACTATAGAGTTGATAAATTATTTTTTCCACCGCTCTTTAATAGCCACATCATCCATCAAAATTGTATTTGTTTCATCATTTATGCATTTAACTTGGCTTAAATCTTTTGTCTTCCTCTATCTACCTCGAGCAATTTTATATATGTTACGCTATCCATCTTTGGTATCTATTCGCTTATAAAATTCTTCATAAGTTTGACTTCTTGTTTTACTTACTGCATGTTTTCTTGACGACTTTATACCTTGCCAAGTTTTCATCATTCCTACAAGCGTAGAGTGTTTTATAGTTGGCTATTTTTGCCCTCACTTTGTCTTGCACTTCCTCTTTGTGGGATTTTTCTTATTAAATCATCTAAGTCTTCCTAAAATTGCACGTTAATAGCTACACTTAATCTTACTTACGATGCATAAGCATTTATCACATTAATAGTTTCTTTTTCAATGACCAATTTAAGAGCTAAGATTATATTACATTTTCTACTTACTCCAACAACTTCATCCCTCCAAGTAGTATCCACAATAATAACTACTACATTGCTTGTTTTTTTAACATAATTTAAAACCTGAATTATCTAAAAATTTAGCTTTCTCACTCACTCATCAAGTCTCTTGCAGGCATAATATATTTATTTTTCCCCTAATCAACGTATCCACTAAATCTATCGTTTTTTCCCGTTAGCGTACCTATATTCCAACTTCCAAACTTAAATCGGTCATAAATCCTACGATATACTTTCCTAGGACGTCTAATATGTGAGAACTTTTGACTATTTAACACTACACACAAGTCCTCTTGGAGGTGCAACGTCTTTGCCAAGACGCTGTATTCGAACCATACGACGAGAACTCTTGCATATTTAACACTACACCCAAGTCCTGGAGTTGTAGCGGTCCTTGCCAAGCCGACGCATCCGGACCATACACGCGTTCCTTAGGGGGAACAACCTAGCACTTGCACAATTTCTCAAATAATTCATATTCATAAGGGTGACTAAATTTAACGTTGGTCGTCTACCTAACACAACCCTCACCATTTTTCATCCAGGCTTGGGACCCTAAACCCTAAAATAAAAAATAGATAATACAAAAATAACTAAAATTTGTGAATCGTCGATCCGCACGAAATGGACGGCTCTCATCGTCATGTAGGTTTGTGTGTCGTGATCCTTATCTGTCTAGGGATTGAGATGGTGTATACAAAAACAGCTAAAAAAGTTCTACAACATTCATTTGAAATTGAATAACTGTGAGATAACAAAAACTAATGTAGTATCATAAGAGAGGCGCCATAATAGGACAAAAATCTTGGGGTGAAATTATATTTAGGTAGCCCGGAAGAAATTTAAAAGATTCGACAGAAATATGGTGATCAAAAAGCAATAAGAATACTAACCATTCCTTTCAAAATCTTCTTACTGCAGTGCTTACATGTAGCACGAGAAGTTTGAGAAACCTCAATGGAGCTGTCAACATCACTAGAAGTGGGCGTAGATGTGGTTCCACCTTCCACGTATTTTTGGATTTCCTGTTGATCTTGCCACCGAAGCAAGTCCAGACCCTCGACATCATCAACTCTAATAATTACAGTAGCAGCAGAAAAATCAATTTATTTGTGAAGGAAAAAACGCATAATCCACTTGCTTTTACATCATTATCGTTAGTCATGATGCTAGTATTTGAGGTTTGCAATGAATTTGATATCATATCATTATAACCCGCTTGCTTTGAAATCATGAAAATAAGTGCTTAGGGAATCAGCTGGAGGGATCCTACTGCACAAAAATCAACAAATTCAATTTGAATAACCAACTTCAAAAGTACATACGCTTTGATTTGATTTGCTTTCTTCAATATGCAACCAGCATGATTCCACATCTGGTCAAAAATAATAGCAAAATAAATATTAAGAAATAGAAAAAAGATGACTGAATCACTAGAAAGAAGCATATAAAGTGATACAAAAAATGTCAAATTGTCAATTATAAAAAATATAACAGACAAAATAATAGCTAAAAACAAATAATTCCAGAATTATAAAGTAATATTTCACTTGGTGCTTAACATATCTAATGAAGCATACAAGTAAAATATGGATATAAATAAGAACGAGGGAAATATTTATGCATTTCAAGGTTGAAAAACCTCGGGGAGGAAAAGGCTGATTGTTAAATGTACTTCAGAAAATTAAATATATTATAATCATTAAAACCAGGGAATATTAAAAATATATATCAACCAAAAACATGATGCAATGATATTTGGATCTAGCAAGATAAACCCTACAGTATGCTAATCAAAACTCAAAAATATTTTGGGCCTCCAAAACCCATGTCATTTGTCAATCAGATGGAACTAGCCTAAACTAATTGGTTGGCTATGGATGGTGGAAGATAAGGGCAACCGTAAAATAACTTAAGGGCATTTAAAACTATGTTTGCATGGCATGTGAGATCACAATTAAACAGGAAAGGATCTATATCAAAACCATCTTAGGAGACAACCACTAATAGCCTGGAGGGCCACCTAGAGCCCCGACATTGACGCCAATATCTTGTGCCACTGCCTCAAGTCAAAAATATTGTCTTCCACCCCAAGCCGTTGAGAGAGTGTCTTCCAACTCAGAGGGCCTATCTAATAAGAACTAGAAATACTTTTCAATATCGACTTAATTTGGGAATTCAGCACCCCAATTAAGTGTCAAACGCCATGATAGTCAAGTCCAACAATAAATGAAGAATGTGTGTCGACTTCTCGAACCTTAACAAGGCATGTCCAATATTGTTAATCATTACTCAGAACCGAAGCCCTCATCGGCTGTGTTGTTAGACATACAATCATGAGTTTATTGGATGCTTTCATTGGCTACCTTTGGATCTGTATGCACCAAAATAACTAATGTTCATTAGTGGCGATGGGTGATATTGATATAATGTGATATCCTTCGGGCTGAAGAACAACTTCTCAAAAATGATGGATATGGTATTAAAAACCCAAAAACAAAAGAAACATTGAAGTGTACATCACCGAGTTCCTGCAAAAGAGCAAGATCATGGCTCAACATCTCACAAATCTAGTTGAACCTTTGCAACTTTGAGAAGTACAAGATGAAGTTAAATCTAGATAAGTGTGTCTTTGGCGCCGATCGGGGGAAGTTTATTGATCACCTGCTCACACTCCTAGAAAGTCGAATTTGTTGGAGTTAATAGTTTTATATTAATATTTAGGTCTATTAGTCTCTATGGTTTTAGTCCCACATCATGAGTCCGAGTTCATGTGTCCATGTAACTCCTATAAATTACCCTGTTGTGGAAGAATAAAATTTACAAGAAGTATTTCTTTTCTTCTATTTCAACATGGTATCAGAGGAGAAATTGACTTCTCCCTAAAATTTTTCATCGCCGAAAATTATTGGTGACCTAAATTTCTCGGTGGCTTCCTCTCTAGACCTGGTCTCTTTCTCTCGCTAGTGTTCTCGTCGATGAGTCTTGTTTCCGCTCCCGTCGACGAGACCGACCTCTGGTTCCGTCGACGGGAGCGGCTTTTGATCCCCACGACGACAGTGCCGGAGGGGGCTCCCGTCTGCGCTATCATCGACGGTCCTGTCGTTTGTGGCTCTCGCCTCTGCTGTCTCCCTACTTCTTCGAGAGATCGAGCAGCCTCTTCTTCTTTTGTTGGCTCCATCTATCTCCCGCAACAGTCTCGCCATCGACGATGACTTCTGATCCCATCGAGCTCGTCGCTGGTTGAACCTGTCGTTCATGACGCCGCTCGTGGCCGCTGATCCCATCGAGCTTCTCCTTCGTTGATCCCATCGACGAATCTCTCTGCAGATCCCGTCGGCCGCTTTCTTCGTCGTTCCTGTCTGCATTCCTATCGCAGATCGTTGTCGCCTTCCCGTACAAGTTGCTTCTCCCGTCATTGGCCCTGGTTGCTGCTCTGGATGGGTTTCTCCCGCATGTGTAGTTCTCTGCTTAGTTGTTACTTTGTCGTGGATGGTTGCGCTCCCAATTGATGTTCTCTTCCGACTGGAGATGGTTTTGGCTTCCTATCCCGATGGCTTTCCGGATGTTCCGATCCTGTCCAATTCCAGCCGGAACTCTTCAATTTCATCCACAGCACCGTTCTGGGGTGTTATTCTCTCGTCGATGATGGAGTTTCTTGATATTTTTTTAGTTTTTTTTGTGTCTTTGCTTGGTTGTTAATGTTTATTTTGTGTCTTGCCTTCAAGTCGTCATGCACGCGTGTTCCATGTGAGAGGGAGTGTTTGAGACGAAGGTGGCTCGGATGATATTTCCCGACTCTCGCCTTAGTCCCACATGGCCTCCAGACTTATTTGTTGTGCTGTTTGTATCTCCCCAATTTTTCTTCGTTGTTGGGTAGGTCTGGTATGGTCTTTGTTGATTGACCTTCCTATCCAACGGGTTGTATCGTGTGGGAGTATCCCTGGTCACCCGCCTGTTAATTTCTTTCCAGCGAGTCCACGTCGTGTGTGGGTCCTGCTTCGTGTGTGGGTCTGCATCGTGTGAGGCTATCTCCCTGATTTGATTCCCCGGTTTGGAATTTCTCTCGGTGGTTCGTCTGATGTTTTGTCCCCGATTTGATTCCCCAGTTTTGGAATTTCTCCTGGTGGCACATCTGATGTTTTGTCCCACATCGCCTGCCACCGTTACCTTTCTTTTTTTATGTTTTCAAGTTGGAGGTTTCCCCTCTAGCTTGAGGGGAGTGTTGGAGTTAATAGTTTTATATTAATATTTAGGTCTTTTAGTCTCTATGGTTTTAGTCTCACATCATGAGTCCGAGTTTGTGTGTCCATGTAACTCCTATAAATTATCCCGTTGTGGAAAAATAAAATTTGCACCAAGTATTTCTTTTCTTCTATTTCAACCAAATCTAATATGGATTATGTGGCGCACACCAACATCAAGGAATTTCAAAGTCTCATTGGGCATGTGACGAGGCCGAGTATTTTTCATCTCTAAAGCTGGTAAAAGTGTTCGCCTATAAGAGTGACAAATAGCATTGGGTGGAATGAAAAATGCAAGAAAGCATTCTATAAACTATAACAGCATTTGATCTCGCCTCCCCTGATCCAGAGTCCAATGTCAGGCTACAAAATATTAATTTACCTAGGTGTGGTCAAAAAGTAATAAGTTTGGTACATGTGAATGAAGACAAGAAAGAGGCAAATATCAGTTTACTATGTGATGGGGAGCAGCCCGCCCGGCCCATTCAGGTCTACTCGCGCAAACCTCGGGCACAGTGACGATCGGGACCGCTCATCATGAGCGGATCGTTGATCTTAGCATTAGTTGTTCTTTGTGTTTTTTATTTCGAAATGTATTTTGTTTTATTTTGGGGATCGCAACGAACGACGAATCACGGTCATTCGTTGCCCCCTAGTGTTTATACATAGAGGGTGAGGGCTCTCATTTAGGGGTATTGAAAATTTGTGTAAAGAAGCCTTCCTTTCAATCATTCTGGTGCCGAAGCCGGAACCTCCGGGCACGAAGCTTGGTCCCTCCCTCCTATTCTACAGCAGTCGGCCACCTCCTAGCCCCCCCCCCCCCCCCCCCCACCCACCCACCGTCGTGGATCCACCTCTCCCGTAACCCCTCCTCATTTATCCGACAGCAGCCCCCTCCCTCTCCTTGCTGTGAAACCCCACTCTTCCTTCCCCCAGACGGCCTCCATCCTCCTAAATCATCCCCTTTACAACTCCAGCCCAACATCCCCCCTTCACGTCCCCGTTTTCTGATAGCTAAAAGACATTGTGAGACGAAAGTTAAAATGAAGAAGAAGGCAAAGACTCAAAATACTATTCTTTCATTCATCAGAAAAGGATTACAATTCACAGAAAAAGGGGGGCTCTATATATAGCCGATTACAATTAATTTTGAGTCATTTATTTTAAATTGTTGTTTGATCTCTTAGTCTTCGGGATGATGCTTCGGCTTCTTCACTTTTACAGGTAGCTGCTTCGAATCCAGCGGACATTTAGTTTCTTCATTAGTTGCGGCTGGAAGATGCTTGGGCTTCTGTTCCTGAATGTATTCAGTCTTTGATTCTTCAATACTCCCCCTCAAAGCTGAATCATAGTTCGACACAAGTCTTGCTCTTAGAAGTGAGAAATTGTTGATCCCAAGTGGTTTTGTCATAATGTATGCAAGCTGTTTGTTGGATGGACAGTGAGGCATCACAATCTGATTTGATTCCACAAGCCCTTTTAGGAAGTGAAACTTAAGCTCAATATGTTTGATTCGATTGTGAAAAATTGGATTCTTTGCTATCCCAATAGTTGCTGCATTGTCACACCATATTGGAATTGGGAGGTTTGCTTCCATCAGTAAAACTTTGAGTAATCTATGCAGCCATATAGCTTCACAGACGGCATTGCACGCAGCAACATACACCGCTTCGGCAGAAAAAAGGGCAACAATTTTCTGTTTTCGAGATGACCGGGAAATAACATTGCTTCCCAACATGAAGACGTATCCTCCTGTGCTTCTTCTATCATCTGGAGACCCTCCCCAGCCGCTATCAGAAAATCCTGAGAGCAGAGCATTTTCTTCCTTCTTATAAAACAGTCCCAGATCCTTTGTACCTCTTAGATACCTAAGAACTCGCTTAGCAATGATGTAATGTTATGAGCTGGCTTGAGTCATAAACCTGGAAATGAGGCTCACGACATTCTCTATATATGGCTTCGTGTTGGTGAGGTATATCAATGATCCAACCAAGCTCATGTATTCAGCTTCTGGAGCAATCCCGGATTGATCTTTCCGTGTCATTTTTGTGTTGACTGACATGGGAGTAGCAACAGGGTTGCAGGTGGTCATGTTGAGTTTCTCAAGAAGGTTGTTGACATATTGTTCATGACTTATGAAAATACTTCCTGGTGATTGTTTTATCTGGAATCTTAGGAAGTATTTCATAAGTCCAAGATCACTCATTTCATACTCCTTTTTCATGATTAATTTGAAATCTTCAACAATATTTTGTGTAGACGCAACAAAAATTAAATCATTTGCATATAAGCATAGGAGAAGGAATTGATTGTTGGGATGCCTCTTTGTGTAGAGAGCTGGTTCGTTGAGACTCCTCTTAAACTGATTGGAAAGAAGGTAGGAATCAATTTTTTGATTCCATGCCCTGGGGCCTGCTTAAGTCCATATAGGGATTTTCTTAGTCTGAGAACTTTTTCTCCCTCTCCATCTCCTTTCTCAAAGCCTTCAGGTTGATTGACATAGATCTCTTCTTCTATCTCACCATTTAGAAAGGCTGAGCGTGCATCAAACTGATGAAATTGCAATTCTCTTTGTACAGCAACAGCAAGAAGGGCTCTAACACTTTCCATGCGCACAACAGGAGCAAATGTCTCATTATAGTCTATCTCGTGCATCTGTGAGAAACCTTCTGCCACAATTCTGGCTTTGTACTTGACTATATTGTCAGCTTCATCTCGTTTAATCTTGTAGACCCATTTGAGGTTAGGGATTTTTTTTTTTTGGTTTCGGAGTAAGTTCCCAGGTGTTGTTTTTCTCGATCATTTGCATTTCTTCCTCCATTGCTTTTTACCCAATTTGGATCCTCTGCAGCAGCTTTGTATGAATATGGTTCATCTTTGGTGAGCAAGGCTAGTTCACTTTGCTGGTAAATTTCTGCTAACGATCGATAACGAATGGGAGATGATGACTCCTCAGCAGATTCTGAATCATAGATGAGAGTATCAACATGTTCCTCCCCATCTTCTTCTTCTGATGGAATGGATGGCCCAATTTTTTGCAAGGCAACCCCAATTTCAGAAGATGGAGTCTGATCCCAGGTTCAAGATGCTTCCTCATCAAAGGTGACATCTCTGGTTATATAAAGTTGTTGTGAGACAGGATCAAATATTCGATATGCTTTTGATTGCAAGCTGTAGCCGATGAAAACTCCTTTTTCAGCTCTCATTTTCAACTTCTTTCTATTTTCTTTTGGGATATGTCTGAAGGCAAGACATCCAAAAGTTTTAAGGTGATGAACCTTGGGTTTCCTGTTAAACCAAAGTTCATATAGAGAAGAGTTGCCAAGACTTCTGCTAGGAGATCTATTCAAGACATCGACAGCAGTGTGAGCTGCTTCTGCCCAGAACTGCTGAAGAACTTTGTGATGCTGGAGCATTGCCCTTACCCTTTCAAGTATTGTCTTGTTCTTCCTTTTAGCTACTCCGTTTTGTTCAGGAGTTCTGGGAGTTGTTAAATCTGTGTATCCCATGAGAGCAGCAGAAAGTGGAGAATTCAGAACTTGTGAACTCTCCCCCTCTGTTCGTTCTTAGTTTCTTAATTGTGAGAGAGCTTTCATTCTCCACCAAGGCCTTGAACTCCTTGAATTTGATGAATGCCTCTGATTTATTGTGAAGGAAGTAGATCCAAGAGCACCTGCTAAAATCATCACTAAAACATATATAGTACCTTAACCCAGAGAGGGTTGGAGTGGCAGATGGCCCCCACAAGTCTGCATGGATAAGTTCCAGCGGCTGTCGGGCTCTCCAAGAAGCAGTGGGGAATGGAAGCCGATGACTTTTTCCCATGATGTAGTCTTCACACTTGAATTCTTCTTCTCTCAGTTCTGGAAGTCCCAGAACCATTTCATTTTGATGTAATTTCTTCAGATCTTTAAGATTCAGGTGACCGAATCTGTTATGCCACAAACTTAGGGGTGACATGCAAATGAGGGCATGATCAAATGGTGGGGTGTTTATTACAAGTGGGAACTTTTTGTTTGTTGTCATTTGGATGGAGGCAATGCACACACTTGTTTCTTTATGTTTGATGTGACAAAAATTGCCATCAAAGAGGATTGTGTATCCATTCTTCATAAATTGCCCTACACTTAGTAGGCTTTGAGCAAGTGATGGGACAAACTGAACTTGCTCTATGATTCTTGTGGTACCATTTTTTGATAACAGCTACATTCTCAGTTCCCTCTATTTTGAGCTCCTTCCCATCTCCAAGTAAGACACTGGATTTGTTGGACTCATCAATCTTAGCAAAAGATTGTTTGTGGGGAGACATGTGATTTGAACAACCACTATCAATAAACCATGTTTCACCCACTGATTCACAGGAGTTTGATTTGGTCATAAAAAGTTTTTCTGTTGAATCTGAAAACTTAGCTTCTTCCTTCTTCTTAACTTCTTCCTTCTTCTTAACTTCTTCCTTATTCTTAATTTCTTCCTTATTCTTAAACCAGCAATCCTTCTCCATATGAGTAGGCCTTTTGCATCTTTTACATTTATAAAAACAATCTGATGCAACATGGTTTGTTCTTTTACACAGATTGTAGGAAGACAGATTCAGATTTCCTGATTCCGTACTTATGGTCTCAGTTTGTCTTCCTCTCCCCCTTCCTCTCAAGGCTAATTTTGGGGTTCTGGAGGAAGATTTTTCTGAGAAAATTTTGGCCTTTGTTTGAAAAGCTTGTTCCAATGGCTCATTGGATCTCTTTAACCTCTCTTCATGGGCTTGAAGAGACCCCATGAGTTCAGTAATAGAAAGAGTTTTCAGGTTTTTAGTTTCCTCTATAGTTGTTACTATGGGATCAAATTTGGGAGGAAGGCACCGCAAAATTTTGGGAGCTATTTTCTTGTCTTTGAGTTTATCACCAAGACTCCTTATTTGATTAACTATACCCATAATTCTGGATACAAAATCCTTTACTGATTCTGATTCTTTCATGGAGATATTTTCCCACAACTTCCATTGGCGTTGGAGTTTGATATAAATTACCTTTTCCGAGCCTTGAAACTCATTGAAGAGAATGTCCCATGCTTCTTTTGAAGTGGCAGCTCCCATTATTCTTGGGTGGATTTCCTTGCTCACTCCTTGATGAAGCAGTAGAAGTGACTTGGCATCTTGCTTGGTTTCTTCAGTTGTTTTGCTGCGGCTGGATTCAGTAACCCCCTTCTCCTTGCCTTGGGATGATCCTCCAGTAGCACCCTTCTCCTTGCTTTGGGTTGAAACTTCCTCTCTTCCATTTTTTGACAAGGTCCCATAGACCTTGGGATTGGGCATATGGGTGTTCCAAAAATCATAGTATTCACCATCAAAGATAGGAACACCATTTTGTGAGAATTGGAACATATGAGAGGAATTTGTGGCTGCCATATGATGAGAAGGGAGGTGGGAGAGGTTTGTGATGTATTGATGAACAAATGTCCCCCTCCTCTGATGGCACCGCAACAGGTAGAATCTACTCCCTCTGATACCACTGATAGCTAAAAGACATTGTGAGACGAAAGTTAAAATGAAGAATAAGGCAAATACTCAAAATACTATACTTTCATTCATCAGAAAAGGATTACAATTCTCAGAAAAAAGGGGGATCTATATATAGCAGATTACAATTAATTTTGAGTCATTTATTTTAAATTGCTGCTTGGTCTCTTAGTCTTCAGGATGATGCTTTAGCTTCTTCACTTTTACAGGTAGCTGCTTCGAATCCTGCGGACATTTAGTTTCTTCATTAACTGTGGCTGGAAGATGCTTGGGCTTCTGTTCCTGAATGTATTCAGTCTTTGATTCTTCAATATTTTCTCCTGCCGACAACTCCTTTCCACCACCCTCAAGATCCAGCCAGCCACCCCCAAAACAACCCCCATATCCTCCATCAAAATACTCCCGTTTTCATCTCCTAAATCTCATATTTCCCCTACATTACCTCTATTTTCAGTTTTCAACCGATCGCCGAAAAACAACTCCGGCGGCCACCTCCGGCCAGCCATCTCCAACACCACTCCATAACAACCTCCCAACTTCCTTCACTACCCCACTTCTTCTAAATTTTAGGCCTAAGTCCTAAAATTGCTCTTATCCCACCATTCTCCACTACACACAAATCCCTCTCCCTAAAAGTCCCCACTCCCGCTATAACAGCCGACCCCCCCCCTCCCCTTTATTCCCATCCCTACCTTCACGTGGAGCCACAAACCTCCACCTCCCCTAAGCCGACCTCCCACCTCCCTGCATTCCAGTCGCCTCTCCTCCATTCTCCTCCCAGCCGGCACCACCACCAGCAGAATTCCTGGACAACAGTTTACATCCTCCAACCTCCTTTCAGCTTCTGTCCAGGTCCCGTACTCAATTACCAGCAAGCCCCCATGCATCCTGAAAGCCTCCCCGAGCCTGCCAGCTCCCTGTCGATCCCCTCCCAGCAGCTGGTTCCTGAATACCAGTCGCAGACAGTCGTTTGCAGCACTATTGGAACGTGAAGTCCAGCCCCGGGTGGCTCTCCCGGCTACTCCACAGCCCTCCAAATAGATCTCCAGACCTCCCTTTTCAATATTGTGCGAGTCCAATATGTGTTTGTTATTTCATTACAGTTGAATCTTGTGTTTAATCTCTACTTGAAGAGATATTAGATTGTAAGCTTTGATTTCAGTTATTTAAGTCTTTGTATATTCTCATTTAATTAGTCGATTGATTTCGCGCACTCTCGCGTTTGTACTCCTCTCTTGTTTCCTTAATCTAAATGCTTTATTTTTCGGTGGTAAATCAAAGAAGGTGGTTTTAAAAGTACTTTATTGCAAGTTAACTTTTGTTGAAAATTGTGTATGCATTTATCATTAGTTCCCTTAGAACCATACCTTGCGTCATTATGTAAGAAATAGAAAAGTACTTCGCAAGCCTAGACTTAAATATCCCATCATGGGGAAGTTGACATCTGCCATGCTTGTCTCAGCTCGTAGACTATAACCATATTGTCGGGCCCATTCTGTGAAGGAAGGAATTGATTCCCTTCTGAAGTTTGTTCTCACAAAATTTGAGCATTCAAGTAAGCTAATCAATTAGGGTCATAGAGCTGAGCGAACTTGATCTCTCATACATTGTGCGAGTCGTGGTCAAAACACATGTGATCGTTGACTTCACCGATGAATTTAGGAAGAAACATCATGTGATGTCTTATAAAGCTTGCACGACGGCGCCTCCAACAACCAAGAAGCTTACTATGTATTACATTGCATAGCTCGTCAACTATTGTTTTTAAACAGACAATAAAACTTAGTTTCTTTGATATTAACAATCAAGCAAAGTACGAAGATCTTGCTCATTAGCTTTGTCCGTCTCGGAACCTCGGGATTGTAAATTTGCATGTGATCACCGACTCGCATGTGATTTTCTCGTAAGTCCAATGGAATACTAGGCCAAGGACTCCCTTTTTGTACAATATCTTTTCAAATTGAAGGTATAAATCAATATTTTAGTACTTTTGCATCAAGTCAACCCCTCGAGAGGAGATCATCTACGTCGACTTAGTTGAAAAAATAGTGTGTCAATTGATAAGGAGGCAGTTATGCTCTAAGAACACATAATACACAAAGCTGGCGTGATGGAGATCATATCAGCAAAGCATGGGTCAACGACATCACCTCCTTTCTCCCCACGAGTATTATCCCAGAACAGAGTAAAAGATAAAAATCAGTTTCGATTCAAAGTTGCTCATTACCTCCTTATTAAGGACGAAGTATATGGAAGGTTCGTGAGCACGAAATAAGAAAATGCCTGAGTGAGGTAGATGTTCCTACAGTCCTTCAAGGAATATATTCAGAGTGGTTGCCACTCGGGAAGCAGAACCTTGCTCCAAAGAATTTTGCAACAAGGATATTTTTAGCACATGACAAGGAAAGATGATGACCTCTACGTAAGAAGGCAACGATAATGCCAGAAGTCTACTCTATATTAACATACCTAACCCAAAAAAGAATATCATCATCCCTTGATCGTTTTTCATTTGGGAAACTGGCCTTCTCAGTCCTATTCTCCATGACTAGCAGGAATGAAAGCCCGTGCTAGTCCTCAAGGAATATTTCTTAAAATGTATTAAAAGGGGCAGCCCGATGCACAAAGCATCCCCACGCGGCGAGCAGGGAAGGGTCCCACCACAAGGGTGAATTGTAATCAAACCTTACCCTACATTTTTGCAAGAGGTTGCTTCTAGGAATCGAACCCATGACCTCAAGGCCACACGGCAACACCTCAACCGATGTGTCGAGGCTCCCCTTCCTATCCCAGAATAGAGTAAGAGATAAAAATCAGTTTCGATTCAAAGTTGCTCATTACCTCCTTATTAAGGACGAAGTATATGGAAGGTTCATGAGCACGAAATAAGAAAATGCCTGAGTGAGGTAGATGTTCCTACAGTCCTTCAAGGAATATATTCATAGTGGTTGCCACTCGGGAAGCAGAACCTTGCTCCAAAGAATTTTGCAACGAGGATATTTCTAGCACATGACGAGGAAAAATGATGACCTCTACGTAAGACGGTAAGAAAGCAACGACAATGCCAGAAGTCTGCTCTATACTAACATACCTAACCCAAAAAAGAATATCATCATCCCTTGATCGCACTTCATTTGGGAAACTGGCCTTCTCAGCTATTCTCCATGACTAGCAGGAAATGAAAGCACGTGCTAGTCCTCCACGACTATTTCTTAAAATGTATTAAAAAGGGCAGCCCGGTGCACAAAGCATCCCCACGCGGCGAGGTTACGGGGAAGGGTCCCACCACAAGGGTGAATTGTAGGCAAACCTTACCCTGCATTTTTGCAAGAGGCTGCTTCTAGGAATCGAACTCATGACCTCAATGCCACACGGCAACACCTCAACTGGTGTGCCGAGGCTCCCCTTCTATTTCTTAAAATGTATAAGGCAAAAAAAACACTCGGCAAACCACCGGTCAGGTGATACAAAATATTTTAAGGAGTAACATCATTTGCATACACGGGTCGTCATGATCATCACCAACAATGGATCACAATTTAAAGATAACGACATAGGCGAGTTCAATTCAGGGAAAGGGATCGACCTTAAATTTTAGTATGTTCAGCATCCCAAGGGCAATGGTTGGGTCGAAGAGGCGGCCAAGTTGATATTGAAACTTTTAAAGAAAAATGTGAAAGGGCAAAAGGATGTTGGGCTGACTAGTTGTTTTCAATACTTTAGGCACTCCCTACAAAAGCCTACATATTGAGTGCCATAGCCTGAAGCTGTGATGACCTAAAGAAATATAATTTGTATGGACGTGCAACCACAAAAGCATTGCGCATTTGTTATCTTCCTTTCCAACTAATCTATTCACAAACTAATTTTATGTTGACTTTCTGCATCATGAGCAAGTAGAAAATAGATCTTTTTGCAGTTAAATTAAATAACAACCTAGAACCACTCAAGAACGAGTTGTCACACATTTAAATTTATTATAACCCCAAAGGCGTTCCATAGAGGAAACCTCCTAATTAGCATGGAAAAATGGGCCTCCTTCCCTCACGAGTCATGAGGAAAAAGACAAAAACAATCACACTGGCAAGCGTGTTGCAATAGGAACAGTTCTCACTCATTATACATAACCTTGCTCCACCCAAAATGTCTGAAAACAAGGTAGGACTTGGAACTTCTCCATGATAGTCCCACAGCTAATCTTGATTCCTCGCGAGGAGCAAGTCAAACTGTTCTCAATTATCACAAATGAATAAGGATCTCTCCCTCCATCCAAAAGATACCAGTGGGAGAAATCACCAAAATTAGCACGGCACAATCGATCTCTTTCCCTTGCGAGAGGGGGTAAGCTGAACAGAACTGCCTTAGGCTCTATTTGTTTTGGCATTTTAGCTCCATCTCGGGCGGGAGAAGAATATCACGGGAACTAACATGTGTTTGGTAAATCTCCATTCCAACCGCAGGGGTGGTGGGAAGGTCAAAAACTCCATTTTTGGCCTTCATTCCCACTGCAGGGTGAGAGCTCTCACTCTCTCCGCTCCCTTCATCTCAGCGCTCTGTTTATCCCCACCGCACCATTCTCATCGCTCAAAAGAGCAGCTAATGCTAGGGTAAACCCCTGGAAAAAGTAAGACCATGTGTAGAAATATTGTCCTCGAAAAGCCAAAGTCAACTCACATGGGCTCGAAAAGGAAGAAATGGATAGGATAAATCACATACGCATTTTTATCACGATCGCGGTAAAGGGGTAGCAGAAAGAGTGGGGTGAAAGAACGTTACATACGAAGGTAGTTCGATTACGCAAACCTCAGTGCAAAATAAAATGGAGAAATAAAAGAAAAACTACCCTAATGTACGGAGATGGACGACATTCAACCAGAAAGAAGGGAATGAAAGAGCTAAGTAAGAAAAAACAAATTTACGGGCATGAAGCCATCGAACTGAGTGGCGACGATCATCTTGCCAAGACGAAGTTTGTCCTTGTCGATGGGACTCTTGCAAGTTTTGCAGGAGGATCTTCCAGACTTGGCGTACTCCGCCTTCCACGGCTTCGGAGGAGGAGCGGTTGCCATTGATGGACTTTCAGAGGAAGTCTGGAGAGAAAAAGATGGAGGGAAAGGTTTTATATCGTTCTCATCTGTGACCGAGCAGCCATAGGAGATGCCGACGCCAACAGCCCTCTTAGCTCTTCAGAATCTTGATAACAGCACTTCGCCTTTCTTTTTTTTTCTTACATTTACTTTTTTTTCAAAAAGTTCAAAAAGAGCGAGTGCAAGAGCAAAATTTTGGTCCGCGGTCGGGCCGGGCGTACAATAAGGTCCGAGGCCAATGAAATACAAATATAGGAGATGCCCTCTATATTGAGGGGCCGCTGTGTTTGCACGGTGGACCCTACTATTTCCCATGATTTCATTGGTATCCCGTACATTTCTTTTCGTCCGAGTCGCGAGGGAAAAAATTAGTCGAGAGTGCAAAGGCGCTCGTGTGTGGACAACCGGTGGGGAGTACTTTACTCCCCCCGGGTCCATGGCCAACGACAGTATCACAGCCGTGATAATGTCCCAATGCGATGATACTTCTGTCACTCGTAGTACTCGAGTGCGTGATTGTAATCTCAAGAGCATTGTGATTGAGAGATTTTTATTTATTAAATAAAAAAAGAAAGAAATAATCAAATAATTGATTGTTTATATAGATGCAATATTTAATAAGTATAGAAGCTTATAGAAGAAGCCATTCAAGTACTTCAGAATAAAACTCTTTAAATTTAAAATTGTTAACCACAAATCCTATTTAGCTATTCTCATTAAAAAAATTATTATTTACATTTACAAGAAAAGATATTATTTACATTTACAAAAAAATCTGTTTTGCACTGCCCGCACAGCTCTTAGGGTTCGTTTGGCACGGTGCTTTTGATTTCGTGAGTTTAGATAAAAATGTTATCGTCATAAAATATGTGTGACATGGCAACTTTATGATCGCCACCAAGGAAAAAAATTAATATAAGAGCGGATGGAGCTTCTCAGGTGAGGTCGTGCGTTCACAAGCGACGGTTCATAATCACCACGTTCACGATCGCCGCCGCCGTGCCAAACAGTAAATTAGTTTGCTCAGGCAACCCAAGCCCCCACAGCCTCTTCTCAACTTACAGGTTTGCACCTGAGTTAAAGTCCGTCGAAGGGCATGTCATACATTCTCTCGACTGACGAGCGTAAGATCGATTTCATTGCGCTTTAATCTCATGGGGTGTGCGCCTATGCTAGTTTTGATGGGTTTTCCCAAAAAATAAAACAAGGTTATGACTGCGACCGGCTCAGTAGGCCGGTTCCAACGAACCAAATTTTGTGCAAATCTGAGGACGGTTGGCCCCCTAAACAGGCCCTGAAAGTTTCCACGGGTCTCTCCGCCCGAACCGGACCGACTCGGGCTGGTCACCCCTACCGAGCGCTAGGGCACGTGCCCTAGCGCTTGGTCATGAAAGGGGCGGCAGGCTCCACCGCCGCCTCTCATTCTGGCGGTCGTTTGTCCGCCAGAAAGTCTCGACAGGAGCGCCCCTGGTTGTTGGTGTCCGCAGGCGCCCCCTTTTTTCCTTCCTCCTCCAAATCGTCATTAATGGCGGGGTGGGTTTGAAACTTTGGGAGCTCATATTTCTCAAACCGCTCAATGAATTTTGATCCGAAAGTGGCACTGAATTGCTCTCAGAAAATGCTACGAAATGGAATATTCAATCAAAGATTTTTGTGGACTTTTAGTATTGTGGTCATTCCACCAAAATGTCACTTTCATCGGCGATTGCCGGAGCTACGAACCTCTGATCGAGAATCTCTCAATACTAGTAGACTCATGGCGATGAGGCAAAGTCTTCGTGAAATTTTCGTCAAGTTCCGAGCTTTTAATTTTTCCGGTGAGGCCCGTAGTTCCCCCGATTGCGCTCGTGCGCGTAGTTCCCCAAAGCACGCGCGTGTGCTTATTTTCCCGGAGCACGCTCGTGCACGTAATTTCTCAGAGCGGGATCTCCCATGCTGAAGAAATACATCAACAAGTGGTGACATGTCGCCGTCAAATAAAACAACTTTGTATTAAAACTTGGTTTAGTGGATTGTCTGAACTGGGTCAGGCCCGTGGTAATTTTTCTTTACGGGTTTTCCACATAAAAATTTTGCTATCAACTTTCTTTAACTGTTTGTGCGTTCGACACACTCTTGGGCTAAAACGATCTGATTCAACCGATCTGTATGAATGTTTGAGTGATCCACAACAAGTTCTGTTGCGGCCAACTCGAGGCTCCTGCAAACCGGTCTAGATTACATCGTCTTAGCCCGGGAGCAGTCGAGCGCGCAAACAGTCAATGAAAATGAGACAACTGGCAAGAAGTTTTTTTTACGTGGAAAACCCCGAAAATGGGTGAAAAATCACGTGGTCGGAGTTGTGTCGACCAAACATCACTATTTGTTTGTGTTGTACATAGCTTTTTAAGAGAAGGCGAGGGCGGCAGGCCGCTCCTCGTTACAATTGTTGGGAGAGAGAGAGTTGCTCAGAGGGTGACAGGTCACCGCTCACGGAGCTAAGTCTTTGTTCTGCTGCAGACGAGATGCTGCGCTCTGAGCGCTCTGGAATCGTCTACTGTTGCTTGAAGGTTGGATCGGTGTGCTCTGCACGCCTTTGTGTCTACGACTTGTATCCTGCTATGTGAGAGGAGTCTGGAGTATTGGTCTTGTTGGTGGCTAGAACGCTTGTTCTTGTTATGAAAACCGGATCCGGGTGCAGATGAAAAATTCTGTTCCAAAATATTTTTCTAACGACCAAAATTACGAAGAGCGATACGCACAAAAAATTAGAGAAAAAAAATAAAGGCAAGAACCGCAATCAAGAACACCAGATGTAAAGTGGTTCCCCAAAATTGGGTACGTCCACTGTGCAGGCAGAGATAAATTTACTATTTATTTCTCAAACATACAATACGACTAAAAATGGAGGAGAAGAATAGACCGAGAAAAATGATGGAAATCTCGAATCCTCCAAGGTCCGGTCGTACACGTTGCGACGAGAAAATAGTTTCGACGGCGAGAGAAGAAGCCGACTGGAAGAAGAACTCCAAAGAGGAAGCCAGCTAGGCGATGGTCGAATGTCTGCCGAAATTCGCAGAACCACCAAAGAAAATCTGTTGCTCTGCACTCTCTCTTAAGGGTGGCTGGCCACACCTATTTAAGGAGGAGGAAACCTAAGAGGGTAAGGAGGATGGGTCGGCTCAATAATGGAAGGAGATCAATCCCTTCCTAAAAAATAAATCCTCCATCAATATCGGAATAATGGGGATGCCAAATTTGGAGTCATCTCCAAAATGGGCTGGCAGCAACAATGGAATGAGATCAAAGATCCCTTCCAAGAAATCCTCCTCCATCAGCGGGGAAGGAAAAATATTCTGCCACTGTTGACGCCAGGAAAATCCTGACCTCAAGATTCGGATCAATGCAGCCCGAGGTTACTGATCCTGCGGTCCAACTCCACGGCTCGGATAGTTAGAATAGGAGAGAGAAAATGACTAAGCACACCCCAGGTGCTCCAGCAGGGAGGTCCCACCACGTACCCGGAAGTTGGCGAGCATCCAACTTGGGGGGACCTCGACCACTTCCAAAAGTTCCATTTCTAGTACCCCTGGGGGGCTATTTATAGAGAAATCCTAAGGGGGGTCCAAGCGAGGATACTGTCTCTGCTCGCGAGTTACAAGGGCTACTCGCCCATACTCGCGAGATACTCGCCCATACTCGCGAGATACTCGCCCAAGCTCGCCTCTGCTCGCCCCTTGCTCGCCATACTCGCCCCTTGCTCGCCATACTCGCCCCTTGCTCGCCATACTCGCCCCTTGCTCGCCATACTCGCCCCTTGCTCGCCATACTCGCCCCTTGCTCGCCATACTCGCCCCTTGCTCGCCCAGCTCGCGCCTTGCTCCTGCTGGCTGAGTTGCCTTGTGTCTTGGACTGCCGGCTTCTGTGCTGACCTTTTGACCTTGGCTTCAGCCTACGTGGCTTTGAATGGGCCTACCCTCAGAGAATGAGGGTTGTACAGCCACCAATGCTGGAATTTGGGGAATTCCAAAAGAATGAGCCACGAATTGAGCAGTCTCCAAAAAAGGACGTCAGCCAAGAAAGGGAAGATGCGTCATTATCGCAATAATCTCCACCTTGACGCCTCTTCCATGACATGCTCCACCTGGCTGAGATAACTCCTAGATGCCATAACGGTCACCAAGATCCAAAAAAAAGCCAAACAGAATGACTGAATGAACTTCGGCCGAGAACGGATCATAAGAAAAAGAAACTCCTCTGATTCTGAGTAGCACACCAACTGGATTGACGTGGCTGACCCAAAAAATGCTCCACCTAGAGCTAATAAACAACTGCTCCACCTCCAGCGATGGTCTCCCATAGCAAAACTGAACCTGTCAAGACTTCTGGCCTTTGATGTGCGCGCGGGAGAGAAATTAATAAATGCAGACACACCAACAAAGAATGCAAAACAAACTGACATCATCATAGAAATAATTAAGGCAATTGTTAACCGCACCCCTGTTTTGGCTATCCGCAACCATTTTATATGAAGTATTACGCATTTTTTGGGAAATACGCATTGTGCATGCATTTTTAGGAAAAGTGTTCAACACGAAAGTTGTAGATATCGTCGAGATCTACAACTTTCGTGTTGAACATTTTTCCTAAAAATGCATGCACAATGCGTATTTCCAAAAATTCGTTATAGTTACGCCCATGTTTCAATTCGAACGGCAATACGTCTTGTGCGTGCATTTTTAGCAAAAGTGTTCAACACGAAAGTTGTAGATATCGATGATATCTACAACTTTCGTGTTGAACACTTTTCCTAAAAATGCATGTACAAGGCGTATTTCCAAAAAAAAACGTAATACTTCATATAAATGGGTTGCGGATAGCCAAAACTGGGGTGCAGTTAACAATTGCCATAATTAACCCCTATGAGAACTAATCAAAAAAGATTGATTAGACACACTCTAAGCTCATGAATGAGGAGTAACACTGAAAGAGCTTAGGTAATAGAGGGTGACCAAACTGCATTCACAAATGAAGTTCTTGACCAGGAAAGATAACTCAAAAATAAAAGTTATACGAAAACAAGCATAGAAATAGCATGACCCAAAAAAGGGAAACATTGGGTGTAGAAAATGTCATAGAAAATCAAACAGAGGAAGTCTGCACTGAGACCGAGGCGACCAGATAAATTCACGGATCAAGATCGGGAAGACATGGAGCGGACCGATGTCGTCACCTATCGTTGACCCAACTAGAAACGGAACGTCCAAATGGTCGCCGATCGAACCTGGCTCTGATACCACTTGTTATGAAAACTGGATCCGAGTGCAGATGAAAAATTCTGTTCCAAAATATTTTTCTAACGACCAAAATTGCGAAGAGCGATACGCACAAAAAATTAGAGAAAAAAATAAAAGGCAAGCACCGCAATCAAGAACACCAGATGTAAAGTGGTTCCCCGAAATTGGGTACGTCCTGTGCAGGCAGAGATAAATTTACTATTTATTTCTCAAACATACAATACGACTAAAAATGGAGGAGAATAATAGACCGAGAAAAATGATGGAAATCTCGAATCCTCCAAGGTCCGGTCGTACACGTTGCGACGAGAAAATAGTTTCGACGGCGAAAGAAGAAGCCGACTGAAAGAAGAACTCCAAAGAGGAAGCCGGCTAGGCGATGGTCGAATGTCTGCCAAAATCCGCTGAACCACCGAAGAAAATCTGTTGATCTGCACTCTCTCCTAAGGGTGGCTGGCCACACCTATTTAAGGAGGAGGAAACCCAAGAGAGTAAGGAGGATGGGTCGGCTCAATAATGGAATGAGATCAATCCCTTCCCAAAAAATAAATCCTCCATCAATACCGGAATAATGGGGATGCCAAATTTGGAGTCATCTCCAAAATGGGCTGGCAGCAACAATGGAATGAGATCAAAGATCCCTTCCAAGAAATCCTCCTCCATCAGCGGGGAAGAAAAAATATTCTGTCACCAATGCTCCTCCATAATTGCTAGAATTTGGGGAATTCCAAAAGAATGAGCCACGAATTGAGCAGTCTCCAAAAAAGGACGCCAGCCAAGAAAGGGAAGATGCATCATTATCGCAACATGTTCTTGAGTGCGTGGAGCGCCTGTTGCTGAGGACGCGGGGGGCGCTTGGAGCGGTCTTGAGGGCGGAGCGCACGGAGGCGCGCTTGGAGCGGTCTTGAGGGCGGAGCGCACGGAGACGCGCTTGGAGCGGTCTTGAGGGCGGAGCGCACGGAGGCGCGCTTGGAGCGGTCTTGAGGGCGGAGCGCACGGAGGCGCGCTTGGAGCGGTCTTGGGGGCGGAGCGCATGGAGGCGTGCTTGGAGCGGTCTTGAGGGCGCAACGCACGAAGGCGCGCTTGGAGCGGTCTGGAGAGCAGAGCGCACGGAGGCGCGCTTGGAGCGGTCTGGAGAGCGGAGCGCACGGGGGCGCGCTTGGAGCGGTCTGGAGAGCGAAGTGCACGGGGGCGCGCTTGGAGCGGTCTTGAGAGCGGAGCGCACTGAGGCGCGCTTGAAGCGGTATTGAGAGTGGAGCGCACAGAAGTGTGCTTGGAGCGGAACACTTGCTTGAAGGAGGATGAACGCCTTCGAAGGATCTTCAAGGCGCTCAAAGATCTTCAAATAATGCAAAGAAGATCTTCGAAGGAATTCTCGAGGATTTCCCTTGCACGTAGGAGGAAACGAGGGATGAGAGAAAAGATGGAAATGAAGGAGGCTCCTGGGTCCTATTTATAGGCCTTAGGGTGGTTATGGTGGTTACACGGTTATCCGCAGGCCATAACCACCCATTTTACTATTTACAGACCGATATAATTTCGGATATCTACATCCACCCAGAATGGATGGTTACGGTGGTTATGGTGGCTATGCGGCTACCCACACACCATAACCAATTTATGTGTTATACGCACACTTGTTTGTATAGTATTGTGGTGATACGTACTCATATGATGGATATGGTTAAGCGCACACCATAACTATATTATTTACTATATGCAGACCGTATTGGAGGATTTCAATATTTGCATCCCACGATATGGGATTTTATTATTTGCATCCCACGATATGAGATTTTACTATTTGCACCCCATGTTGGAGGATTTTACTATTTACACCCCACATGTTGGAGGATTTTACTATTTACACCCCACATGTTGGAGAATTTTACTATTTGGACTCAATGATGGGGGGATTTTACTATTTGCACCCCATGATTGGGGATTTTACTACTTGCACCCCACGATGGGGGATTTTACTATTTACACCCCACGATGAGGATTTTACTATTTGCACATCATGATGAGGGATTTTACTATTTGCACCCCTTATATTGGGTGGTTACGGGGCTAGTGGGGTTTACTTTGATCAACCACATTTCCTCCACCAAATGAGGCGGGTGTTTTGGCTATTCGCAACCTGGATTGGGGGGGTGCCTATCAAGTTCCTTTTTTAAATTGCATTTCTTTGGCTCTGGTTTCGATCATTTTCTACATGGGATGCATGTTTTATTTGGTTTAGAGCATTATTGACTGAGGGTTCAGCTTAATTGTTGTCGAGAATGTTTTTGGTATGTGCTATCCGGAGTAGTGGTCGAAGATGGAGGGGATAATGTGGAGCCGAAACCGCGGCTACCTAGGCGGGGTGTGATCGGGAGGAGAGGGTTACCAAATCTCATACTCAAGATAAATGAAATAGAAAATAATTCTTGGATGCTACGTACAAACTCAAACCTACCTTTAAATAGGCTAAAAGACTCTCTTAATAAAAAGCTAAACATCTGAAACGAAAACAATTTATAATAACGGAGACACTAAATAGATAAGAATAGCTAGACGCATGACCCATAACGAATATCCCGTCGTGCAAAAAGAGTTTGACATCAAGCTCAAGGGAGGTCGACAACGGTGCCCACTTCACCCAACCCCTTCGTCATCAGAGCCCTACACGTGCAGATAAAAAAGTCCTTTGCACCGATGGATGCGAGCATATTGCTCATCGCATCTAAAACTCAACCCCTGTGCGCGCCAGTCAGACATTTCTGTACGAGACAATCGACAGATCTACGAGGTTTGTGTGCCCTCGGCACGTCCCTACGGAGTCCCCGTGCTGGTGGGGATGTAAAACTCATGCGCCAACTCAAGTCGGCGGTCACACAATCTTGCTAAGCTCATAGCAGTCACCAAGTCCCCGGGGGCCTAAACTCAATGTCCAAACGTGGTTGATCGCGAATCCCGACTGTAAAGATGGTGACCTGCTTATCAGGGGGTATCATGACGTGTGCTAGAATTATTTGAAATTGTTCTGGATAGCCATCAATCTGCCATGTCTGACGTAACATCGTGAGGGCCCTAGGGGGTTGTTGTGAATCAGGGGGCCAAAGCGCATGTTACAGGCACGCTTGAAGTCGCGCCAGATCAGTCCAGGATTGTCCGCCTGCAAACGAGCAAACCATAACTGCGCGATATCAAGCATGTAGAAAGAGACCAAACTTATCCATTCTATCATCGATGTCTGTTGATGACTAAAAAAATTCGCATATGGTGAGCTAGCCCAGGGGATCATCTTTGTCATCATAAGTTGGAAATGTCAATTTGGTGCGATGAGGCATGATGCTACCCTCATGTGGTATCATGGTTGAGAGATCAAGTCGAAGAAGCAGCGGTAGAGGCGCCTGGATGCTGCAAGAGTGATCAGTAAATAGGATAGTAACGATCAGAATGGCGGCGGTCAACTCATTAAGCTTGTTGGTGAGTGTGGTCATGTCTTCCCGCCGATGTGCTTCAGTCTCACGAAGACGTTCCTTTATAGATGTCATGAATGTTTGCATAAAGTCCCTGACAATATCCATTAATATTGGCGAGTCTCCCATAGTGTGGAGTACAGCCGACGATAAATCAGAAGTAGCACGGGCTAGAGAGCGGTTCCTCGGAGATGGTTGATGTTGAGTTGTCGCGAGAGTCGCGACGCTTCCCTATGATGGGGCACAAAAAGAGTACTCTTTTTTTGTTTGCGGGGGCTCGAGAAAAAGGGGTTGTGCTATTAGGGACTCGAGAAAAAGGGCGTTGCACCATTGGTGGCTCGAGAAAGTAGCACAGGCGCGAACAGAGGAGTCGTCAGTTCTGTGGGCTCAAAACAGAGAGGACGACTTGTTGAGTAGAGTGTCGGTTACGGTGTGGGCTCGAAAGAAAATACGTGTGCAGGAAGCGGCGCTGTCCTGGGATGTCAAAGCCGTATGCGAGACCGACTGAACGTCACTGAATAGGGACGAGCTTGCTAGAGAGAGTCGATCGCGCGAAGCGACGTCGGTGCTGAAAGAACTCATCGGATAGATGCGCATTGGGTTCACGTGGATCACACCCAAATGCGCTGGGCTCGACAGATGGGGCGCTGGGCTCGACAAATGGGGCGCTGGGCTCAACAAAGATGGGGGTCGATTCGGCCGGAAGAGACGGGCGACTAGTCTGAAGGTCGGGTCGTCTCTAGTGAGGGAGGCGTCAGTGACGTTGACGAAGCCGAGGCTGGAGATGGCGAGGCGCTAGCAGAGGAGACAGGTTCGTGCTTTTTGGAATCAGAAGTGGACAACCGATCGAGGGCAGGAAACGGGCCTACGTTTTGCAGGTGGAGCACGGTGAAGATGAAGGAGGAAGGAACAGCTCGGAAACCAAGTTGTTATGTGCTAGCCGGAGTAGTGGCCGAAGGCGGAGGGGATAATGTAGATCCAGAACCGCGGTTGCCTAGGAGAGGTTTGATCGGGAGGAAAGAGCTACCAAAATCTCATACTCAAGATAAAAGAAATATAAAATATTTCCTGAATGCTTCGTACAAATTCAAACTTACCTTTAAATAGGCTGCACGACCCTCTTAATGAAAGCCTAAACATCTAACTACTAGAACAATTAATAATAATAAAGACACAAAATAGATAACAATAACCATTGTTTTTTCGTATTTTGTATCAGGATGTGGTTTTTGTTGCAGGATTCTGGTTTTTTACTTTTGGGATTCCACTAGAGTTCATACTAAAGTCAATTCCTTGTCCGAAGGATTCATATCCTCTGAATTGTCTGAAGAACTCTAGCTCATGGGTTTTAAGGAAATCATTATTGTGCTGAGCTATGGGAACTAATATGACATGCCTGCTTTGATTATTTTCTATAGGTTTATTTTCATCTTCCCCTTGTTTTGAATAAATTGGGCTCTTCATAGTTTACTCTACATGTTGTTTTTATGTCAATCTTTTTTTAGAAATGTACAGTTGGTAAGGAAAACATTGAATCTGCCTTGAACTCTGCTTTTCTCATTTCGGTCCAACAATTTTGATTTCAGATAAAATTTTCAAAATAGATGATTTGTGATTAACAAAAATGACAGATGGCCAAGATGGATTTGCTGTTAACTATTCTCTATTTTTTTTATAATTTGATGAGAAGGCTAGGGATTAAGCACCAAAGGAGTTTTTAGATAATTTTTCCAAGGATGCCCGATGCCTCCATTTCCAGTGGCGCATCTGAGCTCATGTGCCCTTTCCCACGAGTTAGCCGGAGATCTGCTGCTTGCCGTGTTTACCCCTTCGCGGTAAGAATCCCTCATCACAAATCCTCCCATCTGTCCTCTTTTATGAGTCTCGCCGATGATTTGTGCGATTTTTCTGCAATTTGTGCGATTCATACACTTTCTGCTATTTGTCTTTTTTTTGGTGTTCCTTTTGTGTTGTGTTAGTATTGATTTCATGTTGTTGTTACTGCTAGAAAAGATTTCATTATATTGTTAGTGTTGTTAAAATGGAATATGTTGTTGGTGTTAATTGTCACTTGATTTTGATTGCATGGTCTCATTTTATTGATTTCCTTTTTATATAGGTTAACTTCACTGTCTTTAGGAGATGGAGAAACCAAAGGAAGGAGTAATCTCGCCGGTGCGGGAATCGAATAATGTTTTGATTTTTTATGAACTGTGTTACAGAGGTTGGATAAGGGGTTAAACTTACCACTGAACAATAGGTTGTCTATCTATTTATATATCTTTACAATATTAAAAGGGAAAAGTTGTTTTTCGTGAAACATTCAAAATTATCAAATATATCATTAATCTAATGACTTAACATATATTATAATCCATTTCAAAGAAAATTAAAATTCAATGTTCATTCAAGTAATTACACCATATCACCCAATTAAAAGTAATGATAGAAATCCATAAAATCAAAAAAGTTTTTAGTAGAGCTCTTATACCTACTATGGTAGGCTGTCATAGACATGTGAGCGGTCTTTTCGAAGAAAACTGTCATTAGTCATGTCAGAAGTAATTTCGACGAGCTACAATTAAACTCAATTTTATTAAAGTTGATTTGGCATGATATATGCATAAGGACGAGGTTTTTTTAACAAAAACTGAAAAGTAATGTATAACCACTTTCCCGATTAATTAATTAATAGTGTGTTTATTTTAAACCGCATTAATTAATTGATAGAGGCAAAGCTCTGTGCCTATCGCGGTCGGGGTACTGTCACGATTGGGCGTAGGGTCGGAGCCATGCGCCTGTTACTAGATATGTACGAGTGACCGTGCACAGGGGGCACCCCAGTGCCCCGCGCGACAGTGCCCCAGTCGCAACAGTACCCTAGCCCCGATAGTCGCTCCGTCCGCACTATCCTTCTCTCGAGCTCACAGAATTCGCACGACGGTTGTCCCTCCGCTCGCCACCCGCAAGTACATCGTACAGAAAGGATTGGAAAGTGTTTGCAATGTCCCTCATCACCACCGCCACCACATATTAATTTCAATCATTAATCTATGAGTTGAACAACAATAGTATCACCAAACCAGCATCATTATATGCATGCGTATCCTGATATATAATGTAGAAATTGCCGCATAGTTATTGATAAGCAAATCAACATCATTGTTTTGAACTCATCTTCAACATCATTGTGTAGGGAAATTGGCATTGCCCTACACATGTTTGCATGATTTTTTTAATCTATAAAATGCTACAAAAATTTATAATAAAAGAAGTCAAACAAACACATAAATTAGTAGAGGCATACCTAGGTCACATTCATGTGAAAAAGACAATGCATCTTCTTTGTCAAAGTAACAGACTAGAGCTTTGAAGAACATGATAGTTGTCACTTTCCATAGCCCAAGACAACTTGTAATACATTTTATTCACCTTGTAATACATTTTCTGGAACGCCGCCATTTCCGGCCCTCTTAAAGGTGATGGAGTCCACATGAATAGTTCTTTCAGTTCCGATTTCCTCTTCAGACGCCCAAAAAGAAAATAACAAACACGCAAAAATAACACGCTGCATTGAAGGCCCACTCACGATTGGAGTTTCCCCATGCTGAATTCGGCTTGGCATTTCCACGAACACCAGAGGTGCAGAATTCTTGGTTACAGGTTTCAGCATGTGTGGGCTTGGAAGAATGGCCCCCATCCCCATTGACAACAAATTCCTTCACGTTCAGCGCAACCACATCAACATCATTCCGCCTGAGAATAGGGTTACCTGCAGCTTAATGTTCCCCTTCATCTTCAACCATGTCCGCCCAGGTCACACCATGCCGCGGCGGGCTTGACGCACCAAGTTGTTTTGGACTGGATGCTGTCTCCGGTCGCATGGAAGAATGACGTCTGGGCGGACCCAATATAGGGCGAGTGTGGGCGGCCGCCCACACTGGAAAAACAAAAAAAATCGTGAGGGAAGTGGGAGCGAATCGAGCGGCCGTGAAAACCTCCTCGTCCGACGGCGTAAAACAACTCCCTCTCCTCGTCGGCCTCCCGTTAGAAGGCGGAAATATCCTTTGCAGCTCGTCGGCTCTCGCAAAAGTCTCTCCTCGCGATCCTTTGCAGATCCGAGCTTTCTCCTTCCAAAACCTACAGATTCGGGCTTTCTGAGTCCAGGTTTGTACGGATCCTTCGAAGAAAGCTCGTTCTCTCTCGCAAAAGTCTTTTGAGTCGGGGCCTGTTTGGGAGGGCTTTTCAGAAAGGAGAAGAGGAGGTGGCAAACGAATGGTAGGAAAATGTGATTTTCAAAAATGTCTATTACAAAATGAGATCTGTTTGGGTACACTTCTTTTGCAGAGATTTTCAAAAATGAGAAACACTTTATAAACTGCTTGGCAAATCTCCGTTGCGGTGACTTTTTTTTTATTAAAAATGCAAGCCCGGGCAGAAAAATGCGCGCCCGGGGGGAAAGAAGGGCCAGAGCGCGAATTTTTTACTCGGACGTGCAATTTTCGCCCAGGCGAGCATATTACGCCCGGGCGCGCATATTTCGCCCGGGCGAGCATTTTTCGCCCGAGCGAGCATTTTTCGCCCGGGCGCGCATTTTTCTCCGGGGTACGCAATTTTCACCCCGGGCGCGCATTTTCGCCCCGGGCGCGCATTTTTTGCCCGTGCTCTCATATTCCGCCGGTATGCGTATTTTTCGTCCGGGCGCGCATTTTTTGCACGGGCGAGCATTTTTTCGTCCGGGCGCGCATTTTTCGCCCGGACGCGCATTTTTCGCCTGGGAGAAAAATGCGCGTCCGTGAGAAAAATGAGCGCCCGGACGAAAACTTCTCGCCCGGACGAAAACTTCTCGCCCGGACGAAAAATGCGCGCCCGGACGAAAAAATACGCGCCCGGGCGAAAAACGCCCGTGCGAAAAAATGCGAGCTCGCGAAAAATGGGCTTTCGGGCGAAAAATGTGCGTACGGACGAAAAATGCACGCCCGAGCTAAAAATGCGTGCACCAACGAAAAATGAGAGCACGGCCGAAAAATACGCGTCCGGGGCAAAAAAATGGGCACCCGGGGCGAAAAATGCACGTCGGGCAAAAAATACGCGCCCGCGCGAAAAAATGTGCACCTACTCGAAAAATTCGCGCCCTGACGAAAAATGCGTGTCCAAGCGAAAAAATGCGAGTCCGGGCGAAAAATGCGCGCCAGGGCGAAAAAAGTGCGCACGAGCGAAAAATGTGTGCTCACGCGAAAATTGTGCGCTCGCGCGAAAAATGCTCGCCCGGGCGAAAAATGCGCCCGGGCAAAAAATGCGCGCACGGGCTTAGAATTTTCGACCGGGAAAAAAATTCGCGACCGAGTGAAAAATTCGCGTCCGGGCCTAAAACCCGTGGGCGAAGAAATACTTGCCCGAGCAGTAAAATGTTCGCACAGGAGAAAAATTTGCGCTCTGACGAAAAATGCACTAACCTTGTATCGGGATGAGGAAGTGTTTTTCGAAAAGGATGAAAAGTAGGGGCCAAGTGACTTTTCAAAAAGAGGAGAAAAGGAGTTTTTCGCGGTAGCTTTTCCCACCGGTAGACAATCCAAACAGTTTTGCAGGTGCGGTGGCGTTTTTCAGAAGACGGAAAGGAGCTAAAAAGTCTTCCCAAACAGGCCCTAAGTTTGAACCGCTCCATGCCTCCCTTTCTCTCTTTCCCTTTCCCCTAGCATATCTTCTGATCTTCATTTGGGTTTATTTCAGGTTTGAACCGCCCCTTTTTCTGATTCCATATTTTGCTGCTTGCATCGAGTGATCCTGGTAAGCCCATGCTCTACATAGCTCCATTCTTTATCCTTCTCTCTTCCTTTCTCTGTTTTTCTGTTAAGGGTCTGTTCATTTCGAAGGAATTCAGAGGTGGAAATTGAAATTGAAGTCAATTCTAATTCTGTTGTTCGGCTTAATGTTGAAATTATGTCACAAGAATTGGAATCAATTTTTCCGTTGTTCGGTTGTATATAAAAATTAAGTGGCAGGAATTGAAATATAAATTTTAAACGAGTTATCAGAATAAGTACGCATTCAATATTAGATAATCCGCACATAATAAATTCTAGATACATAAATATAGAATATAAAAAGGTTCACACATATAAAGTCCATATATATATTAAAACAAAAAACTAATGACGTTGATCGTTAATGATGTCAATCTTCGAGATGTAATCGAAGCCATGTCTTCCTGATCAACATCGGTAGAGCCATGAACACGTCGCTCTTTGCTTCGTCAGCGTTCAAGATATTGATGGCTTTGATGGTCTCATGCTTAGTCAGATCTAGAATAACTGCAATGACCGCACATATCCTGTCGACTCTCGAAAGTTGTGGTGGAGGCTGAGCAGACACACTACTTTCCTTCTTCAAGTTCTTTGCGGTTGAAGTAACACCATCCACAATAATATCAACTGCAGTAGCACGCTTCTTCTTCTTCGGTCGTGGCTCCACCTCCTCAGCAATATCAGTTATTGTGTGTTCATCTGTGGATTCTTCAATGTTGATCTCATTCATGGATTCAAATGCAGTCGCCGCATGAGCTCCAATAGCTCTATCTACCCCACACAACATTGTCAAATCGTCCCAATTTACGATCACCTTACTTCGATAATGTTTTACATATGGATGTGCCTACAAATTTAAAAGAGATTAGAATATTATACCAATCAAGGATACCAAAAACAGAACAAAGACAGCTGTAATATATACTTGGCAACAAGATTACAACAGAATACGGCTGTATTGGTAATATATTTTTAGCATATAATAAAATGTTACCTTAACATAGTTTGCCCAAACATTCTCGCTGTCTATTTTCACCACATTCCGCTCCCAATTCCACACAAAGCCACTAGTATCCAACATCGCAAATATTTTCTGATAATACTTATTCCAAGTTTTCAATCATGCCATAATCTTTTCCTTATTTATCACAACATTACATTCTTCCTTCACTGCTTGGATCGCATCTGTGAATGCAACGCCTTTCCAACCATTTGCCGCCTTGTTGCCCATACCCCGCTGCTCGAGGAGAGCTGTGGATAAGGCGCAATCCAGCTGCGATGTCCAGTGAACATACGACCACTCACTTTCTTTCGTGGCTTTAGTTTTCTTCTTATCCGTTGATTAGTTGTATAACAATCATATGTATAAATTAAGTAAACATGTTATTAGCAATAAAAAAATATGTCAGCATATTATATAATAGATGACCACCAAAACATATACACATAGCATATTATAAACTAAAATTTTATGCCCCGAGACGTGACTGATACTCATTAAACATGTTCATCGCCAAGGTATCTCTAAATTGAGTCCACTCAGGTGTTGCTTGAACTGGGCCCACGACATATGTGTACTCATAGCTCTCGCCACCTAAATTTCATTGTAATATTTCTGCGTTTCAGCAAGTAATCTGACATCATTATCTAATCTCCTCTCCAATAAGAAATTATGCAGGATGCAACAAACATTTATAATTTGGAAGTTAAACAAGAAAAGAATTGATTGAACATGTCTTTACAAACTCACACTTATTTGCACTTTAATATCATAGAAGGATGGACCTCATAAAATTGCCCACTGTTTCTTAAGTAGGTCAAAGGTCCTCCTCAATAACATTTATAGCTTTTGAATGACGTAGATTAAACAAATCTTTGTAGTTGGTTGGATTGTTGCCCATGTGCAGCCCACTCTTTTAAGATGGTACCTGGTCGACATATATGGAGCAAGGTACCTTGGACCATTTGTGTATCTCGCATCCACAAGGTAGTATTTACCAACTGGCAGTACGAAGTGATCAACTCTTTCAAGTGCATTACGTAACACTCTGAAGTCCGATGATGACCTCTCCCATCCAGGCAATACATAAACAAACTTCATGTTCGAATCACATACTCCCATGACATTTGTTGTTATGGATTTTCTATTACGATATCTGTCTTGATCTTTAATGAGAACAGTTACTTCGATATGAGTTCCATCTATGACGCCAACACAATCCTACAAAACTAAAAATATATATGAAGTAAATGATAAACAACATTTTATATGAATGTAAGACGCAAACAACCAGCTCACCGGAAAATGACATCTTTGTGTTGTTGTTATATCAGGAAGTTTGGTAAATTCGGGGGATAACTTCAGAATAGCCCCGAACACATTGTTGAAATGTCTACTTATTATATCAATAGATCGAAGATACGTTCCTTCAACATCTCGAAATTTCTTATTATGTGCTAACACATTTAGGAATACACTAACAGATTCTTTCACCGAAACATTTTGTGTGTCATTCAGTAAGTTGCGACGCACAAGAATGTCGCATAGGGCTTCAAATGAGCTTCAATTCATACGCAACTAGTTGAAACAATTTATATCTGATCCATTGCACAATCGATTGAACAATGACTTGCGCAAGATATTTTTAGCATCAGATTCCATACGATCTCTGCATAGCAGGTTCCAAAACTATGATCAACGCAGCAAGAGCCGCTGCAATTGCTACCATCCTACGTCTACAACGCCTTTTAATTCCATCCATCTACCACACTTAAAAATAAAAACATAAACATATATAGCAGTTTTCAAACAATTTAGAAAAACAACTATATTCAACAAATGAAAGGATGACTTTAACAACTATGTCATTCTATGCAATAATATCACAATCAAACATCACTTGTCTTCAGCTTTACAAACACAAACTGATTTTCAAATAGTTTACAAACAAAAAATTGATGCAATACATCACTTGGCTCTAGCTTCAAACAATTTACTGGTTTTCAAACCGTTTTCAAACAAAAAACTGAAGCACGAGTGCTCATCTCAGTAAACTCATGTTTTAACCGTTTCATAGAAGTGTCGAAGCGCTGCTCGTGATGATCAAGTAGACTGTAAAAATGATGTTGCATCTGGAAATGATGATGATCAATCTGATCAAATCGACAGTCAATTTGATCACAATGACGACCCAGATACTCTATAGGTTTGGGTGTGGCTTTCCCTATGGTTGCAGCAGAAATGGAAACTCATGAGATGCCTGTGGAATAGCCTCAATCCCTCATCTAAATCGATGGGAGGTTAACCAACCTCCAGTGGGATGATCTCATACTGACCCAGACGACGTTATACAAGACCTAGTGACCTAAGGCTGTTCTCAAACCCACATTTAGTGGGGGGCACATTCTCACATACTATATCTGATCCTAATAATCCAAATGCTTGAACCTCCAAACATCCAACAAAAAATCTGATGCAATACAACAACAAAAAACATGGTGCAGGAAGGAACATCCAAATGCTGTAAAACAACCATAAAACAAAAAAATATCTACTGCAAGACAACAAAAAAACCCTGATGCAAGAAGGAAACATCAATATGCTGCAAGAACAAAAAAAATATTGGGATCCAAATGCTAGAACCCTAACCACAAATCAAAACTCCTAACAATGCAAGCAACATACATCTTGGCTTCCTAAAACCGTAAAACTAGGAAAACAAAACCAAAAAATGATGCTCGGCAGATCGAAGATGCAGGGAAAAAATGCACCGTAGCAGGAACTTCCGATGTCGTCGCCAAAGGAGTGGAAGAAAGCTTGTTGGCGTCGTCGGAGGAGGATTCAAAACGCTGGCGACCAGAGCGACATCGTCACGCGCGAGAGAAGGGGAGGATTCGGGGTCGCTCGCGGAATCGCCAAGTCCGACCTGTCGAGGTCGGAAACAGGGAGAATAGGAAATGACCTATTTTCGATTCTAAAAGGAATTGAATGGAATTCTGATTCCCATTTATTATTAGGGCAACCAAACAACGGAATTAGAATTGGGAGCCCAATTCCAATTCCATTCGACCAATTCTGGCCAAACGAACAGAGCCTAAAGGAATCTGCTACAGTTTTGATGTTTATCCTTTATTTATAGTCAAATTTTTGTTTCATGGGTGAAGGAATTCATTTCTGTTTTGATTAAACAAAAAAGGAATTCATTTCTGTTTTGATTAAACAAAAAAAGGAATTCATTTTTGTAATGAAATTTTTGTTTCATTTTGGTTTTCATTGCAGCAAAGCCAGACCTTGGTTCAATACAGTCAACAAATTGCCACTCTAATGTGAAACAAACCACAACTAAAACAAAACATCAAAACATAAATGAATCAGGAACTTAATTAGGTTTTCTGATTAATGATTAATGATATTTTCTGTGTGATTGAGATTCATAAAATATTTCTCATTGAAATTTAATCCTTTTTTCAGCCATATAGGATTTGAGCCATCAACTGTCGCTATAAATCTTTAATAAAGGATTGAGCCATCCTGTAAAGTTTCACTGAAATTCAAAAGGCGGTATACGATTTGCAGTAGAAGAGAACTAAAACCAGCTTATAGACTATTATTTAACTACTATGGATGGCTGAGAATGTTGACCACGGATTTTGGAAAGGAAGTCATTTCCTCTCCCTTTTGTTCTCCAAGGTTAATTTTAATGTTTTCTATGTTATAACACAACAATAAAGGTAGAACTTTCAGAAAAAAGAACATTTCAAAACAAATCAAGGATAATTTATAAGCAATATTAACATGAGTTTTATATAAGCTTCTGAGCTAAAATGAGCAAAAGGGTATTGCTTCTTGGATGTAATATTTGAAGTAATTTGTTTATTAAAAAGTTGTTGCTCTGCTCATTCCCTTTGAAAAAATTCTCATCGAGTTGAACTCTAAAGAGGTGAAAAGAATAACTCAAAATTTATATGAAAACATGTGGTAATCATCCTTCCAAGTTTATTTCAAAATATTTGGCAACATATGTGGAAGCAAACATAAAAGGACGAAAATTTATACAAAACCCAATTCTCCAAATTGCATGTTGAGGTGCATTGACACCAAATTAATCATTGGAAAAAAAACAAGTAGCAGCCTTTATAACCATATAAAGCTTGTTGGAGCAATTTACTTGTTGAATTTAGTTTGTCAATTGTTCTAATTTCTAAACTGCATCTTGACAATAATTTGTTGTTTATAAGCAGGTTAGCAAATAACAACTTATAAGTGAAGGCAAACAGTTCGCTCTATTCGGGTAAATACTACAATCATTAATTGCTTTTAGGTGTCATCTAGTAATTATGAAAAAGTATTTTAAAAGAAAAATAAGCGAAGAATCATCTAGTTCTTTTATTGTGCGTCCACGATTAGAATTCAATGTAGATGATCTTCCCGCGGACTCAGGATTACCGAAGAATATTTATAATTATTAGCCTAATGATAGAGAAAAGGTTTGAAGATGATATTTGCAATTTTTAAGCCCGCCCACACGGAAAGAAATTCATGCGTCCGCCACTACGTCCCCCGGCATCGCCATTAAGGGCGGGTCAACACCTTGCCCTAATGGCGCCAACCTACACCATTGTTAGGAGCCAGCGATCCATGGGGACGCGAAGGAGTAGGAGGTGAAGCTCCTCGCTTAGCACAGGGAGAAATGCGTTGTCGCGGAGAGCCGTCGAGGAGAATGCGGGTCGAACGAAATGAGGGATTGCCGATTAGGGCAGCAACGAGATGTTTTGAAGAGGAACAGATTGTCCCTATTAATCACGTCATAATTGTCGGTTTAGATCTTTGCAATGAATTTTTAATTTCATGTTATTCGCAAACTACAATATTTTTTTTTAAATAGTATATATATATATTAAAAAGAAATATGAATACCTCGCAATAATGACTAGCTAAATGAGACATTGGACTAACCTCAACCATTCGATCAAACCCCTATCTGTTGGATAAACACACCGCTCGACTCTAAACCCCGATTTTACATATTCCTCATGTAACACCCTCTCTGTTACATAGCATATAACAGTAGGTCCGGCTGGGACCCCACGCCATATGAAACGAACAGAAGAGCGCGTTACGAGAATTAGTGTCTAAACAGTTACAAATATAACTATCTCAGCATCAGAGTCGCATAACGGAAGCATATTTATTTTTATTTAAAACCAGTTTATAACAAGTCCACTTTACAACTAGGAATGAAATAAAACAAGAGTTATTTACATTGTTTGTTTACATCAAAAAGGTGGCTTCCAGACATCGGCACGCAGGCCGGCCACACATGAACAAAAGTAAACAAAAGCTTTGGCCTTCAAGGGCCAGCACAACACAGCAGCAGGGGCTTCAGCCCGCTATCTCCCGCTAGTCTCACCGGGACCTGTATAAGCAAATCCACCAATTGGTGGGAAAACAGGCAACCGGTCAGCTTTAGCTGACCAAGATTTATAACGACCCCGCCCCACATTCGGGGCGGCGGTGCTCCTTCCCTGCAAGTAAGAGTCAGCATATATATATATATATATATATATATATATATATCCGCAAACAACACCAACGGAGGCAAACCAAGCCACCCGCTTCGTGCTCTCAAGGCACACTTTGACATACTCCCTGAGTTACGCCCTTACGCTAAGTCTTATTTCAACTTAGACAAACAAATTGAGCTAGGTCGTACACACGAAGTTCCGACACTCTTCCATAGTCCGGTGCACCGAGGGGCGACCTCCTCACCACTACTATGGGCGGGTTCGGATCAGCTAGGCCCGTGCTCAATTATCGCGATTCAACTCTGCACGATACGGGTAAGCGTCACCTTGTGCCCGACACTTAAAGCTGGGCTTGCAAATTCCACAGCTTTATCTACTATATATCCAGTCCCCAGGACATTGGGTAACACTGAATCACACAAATTGCGTGCTGGGCGCTACCGCCGGCGCTAGCACTAGCGCCCGGCGCTAGCAACAGAACTTAGTTCTGCCCGACACTGGTAACAGAAATCTGTACTGCCACCTCTGGGAAACCACCTCCAGACATCAACACTGGTAGCTCACCTGGAGCTACCGCCGGCGCTAACGCTAGCGCCCGACGCTAGTGACAGAACTCAGTTCTGCCACCAAATTTCGGGTACAGCCTGGGAAACACCTCCTGGTCCTATTTTTGTACAAAACAGTACTCATGACCCGCATCACAGCACGTACACGGAATTATTTCCGGCACTTTACACGCACTAAGCATCACCAATCCGGCTCGAACTGTCCGGATGGGCTTCACACAGCATGCCTATGTCCGTAATACCGTTTCGGACTCTATATGCAATTTGTGGGGAAATCACTTCAACCCACCGGAATAGCCGATCTACTAATTGGTAGAAGTATTCCAAAACGCATGCAAATCAAAGGACGTACATGTCCAAGGATTAGGGAGGAGATTCGTTACCCTTGTAGGCCGTTTCGGTGCCATAGAAGTGAGAGGGAGATGGCTGGAATCCGCGGTGGCACACGCACGCAGACGCTTCTTCACAACTCCCTCCTGGCACGACGAAAGCTCAACTCCAATGGATCTCCCTCCTTGCTCCCAAACCTCTGCCCTCAGCTCTCCTCTCAGCTCTCAGACCAGGAAAAGGCAGAGAAATGGGAAAAGAGTCGGCTTTTGGAGAATATATGATTTTCCAGCTACCGCCGACGCTAGTGGCTAGCGCCTGGCGCTAGCCTGAGTCGGTACCGCTAAGAGACGCTACCGCCGGCGCTAGCGCTAGCGCATGGCGTTAGCTCATCTGTTTCAGCCTGCTCCATTTCTCGGGAGTTCTCGGAACCATTTCTCGGGATTTCTCGGGACCATTTCTCGGGAGTTCTCGAAACGCTACCGCCGGCGCTATCGCTAGCGCCTGGCGCTAGCTCCCTGATTTCAGTTCATGCTCATTTTTGGTATTTTGGGTGCACATGCCATTTGGGGTCTTACACCTCACCCGATCGAAAACCTAATCCCTCTCTCCCGCGAAGAACCCTCACTCCAGCTGCGAAGACCCTCTCTCCCACGAAGATCCCTCTCTCCCACATCGATCTTTCTCCCTTCCTCCGCTGGAACTCATCCACACAAACACCGCACTTCTCTCCAATGACCAAGCTCCAGCAATGGCCATCTCATCACTCAACCACAGTATGTCCTCCTCACCCCTTAATCCCCTCCCTCTTTATAACCGTGTGCGCTCAATCTACTGCTTCCAGGCGATACAACTCTGGCATTCTAACTCCATCGAATGCTCCTACAATGCCAACATCTCTGTCATCCTTGGAACAACACCAAGCGGCACCTCTCCGCCATTTTTGCACCCAACTGTGCCAACACATGTGAGCTTCTCCCGTGATTTCAAATTCCTTCACTGCTTTGGATGTTTCTACTTCCTCCCATCTCCGTCGCATGATATTTTACTTAACACTGGAATCAGATCAAGAGGTATTTCCTTTGATTGTTTCCATAGTTTTTCTTTTTATACCAAAGTTTTTTTGGAAAGCTTCTTTATACCAAAGTTATATATTAGTAAGCATCAGAAGGTTATGATGATGTATTAATAATTTCGATTCAACTTTCACAATTTACAGATCTCAAAAGCTAAATCAAAACTCACATCTCTTCTTTAGAGGTTTTTCAGATCTCAAAAGCTAAATCAAAACTCTCAAACTTTCAGCTCAACTTAACACTAAAATCAAGAGGTATTTCCTTTTATTGTTGCCATAGCTTTTCATTTTATGCCAGAGTTTTTTTTAAAGCTTCTTCTAAAGTTTCATAATGAAGATTCTTTTTCATTACAAAGCACACATTGAAGAAGAGTTTCATTTTTGTATTGCTAAAAAGTAAAAGTTCATTATGAATTGAAATATTAGTAAGCATCAAAATGTAACGATGATCTACTAACAGTTTATTGCTTTGATTCAACTTTCACAATTTTCTCTTTTACTTTTCTCTAATCTTTGCCAGCGACTTGGTGATGGGTTCTTCGACCATTTTTCCAAGTAAATGGCATGCCCCTTTGCTTCATCTTTCACTTTGCTTTTGGAATTCTAGAAACTTTGGCTTCATGCCATCTATGATTTGGGTTGTATGTGTATTAAATTACTTTATTTGGTTTTAGGATACAATACAGTTTAGACCGTTGGTGAAGATGTTAGGATTGGTTATGATACAAAATCCTCAGATCTTGCCACCTATATTCAAACATGTGAGTTCCTCATTTATTAAAAGAGAGATCATGGTGTTTTTTTGTACTAATATTCATGTTGCTATGAAGCAGACATAGAAGGTTCTATTTATTATTTTTAATCTGAGATCGATTTACATTTGTCGATTTAAAATTTCAAGCATTTGGGTTTTGCAAATTTTGGTGTGTTCGTGTACCAAATTAATGCGGTCACTCCCGCCGAATGCCGCCGTCCATGCCGAATGACGCCGCCCACGCCGAATGTCTCATCCACGTCGAATTTCCGGACCCCGCCGAATGTCTCCACCACCGCCGAATGTCATCGCCACCGCCGAATGTCATCGCCACCGCCGAATGTCATCGCCCCCGCCGAATGTCATCGCTCCCGCCGAATGTTCCCTCCCCCGCCGAATGTCCTCTGGGATATGGGCGGAGCCCTGTGTGCACTGGCTCGTGTGTGTGTGTGTTAGATTTCCCTTTAAATAACTATAAAAACTAAAAAGTATATAAAAAAGCAATGACTGAGATTGTTGCAAGAGTTGGTATATAAGCATAGGGCTAAATAAAATATTGATAAAAAAGGAAGCCAAGAATGTAGTGGTTGCAACTAAAAGGGCAAATAGTAAAAAATAATGCCATAGCCAACTTCCTCAACTCACCTCCATCATCTTGTTATCCACTCCCTTAAATTTTAGGATTAGGTGATAGCAAATCAGACGTTTCATTTGCACCCCAACTTCTCCGGTTTATTTGCACAAAACACCCAATGTTTTTTTTTTGAATTTGATCGTAAAGAAGTTCAAAAACCCGCAAACATACCTTAATAATGCCGCTCCGATTTGTGCAGAATTAGGCCCTGTTTGAGAACCTGATGACGCTCGGGCTCCGTATAGCAGGAATGAAGCTTCGAGTTTTGGTTACAAAAAGACTGAAATTCAAGTGATAAATGAAATGTTGTCGCACCGGAGTTTGAATGGCTTCTCAAACAACACCTTAATCCAAATGAACAAATTCTAGGTAAAATTCAGTTAATAATGATCTCAAATTTCATCCAAACGAAAGAATCCTACATATTTTATAATAATATCAGTCGTCTACGCAATTAGAACAAACTATAAGGCTCCGTTTGTCGCGACTTTTTTTCTCCGGTGAGTTTAGACAAAAACACAAGTATAAAATAACCACATAAAATAAATATAGTTTTGAACCTAAAAACGAATTACAAATAATAATCACTATGTAATAATAATGACATTTCAAAATTAACTGATATAAAAGGTAAGTAAATTTAAAATTTGAAAAAGGGGAAAAAGAACCACATAAATCCCCGGCGTCCTCCCACCAGTCTCTGCAACCTCTGAATATAAAACTTTTATATTCCAGAAGGGCCAGAATTAAAACCGGAAACATCAAAATAGGTTCTCGTCGCTGGCGCCATCCTTCTTCTTGTCTCTTCTCTTCGATTCTTACTACTTTGGCCGTCCGAGCTTATATTTTGGAAGCGGCGGAAGAGAGTGGAGGTCCATTCCGACGATGCGTTCTAGGCCGGCGCCAACAGGAGGAGAACAAGGAAGGAGGACAAGTGGCCATTCTTTTTCTCGATTTCTCTGCTCTCAGCGCCGGAGAGCGCGATCTGTTCATCTAGCTCTTGTCTTGAGCATATCTACTACTTGAGGTGGATTATTTTTTTTAGAATTATTGATGTTTCGTGTTGCGGCATTCGAAATTTTAGCTGAAAAGGGTTTTCGGGAAGGGTATAATTCAATTTTAGGGACCAGATTTGTTTCTCTTTTTCACGGTTTTCCGTCTAAGGATTCTTACTGGAGTTGTCTTCTTTGTGTTTTAACCCGTGCATTCTCTTCTTTCATTCTCTAAAATGTTGAGAAAATCTACTTCTGCGCGCAGACGAGTGGAGGACATCCTGCCGAAGCCTGGCCTTGGGAGGTTAACCATGGTGGCGGAGCCGTGGCTACAGAAGATGCGTAAGAAGAAAGGAGGAAGGAATCCTCCCACTGACCGCGATGGATCCGCCCCTGCCGTTGGCATTCTCTCCTTCGAGGTCGCCAACGCGATGTCACGCGCCGTTCAACTCCACCGTTCTCTCTCCGACGGGGAAATTTCCCGCCTCCGCAACCAGATCCTCTCCTCCCCCGCCCTTCGCTCTCTCGTCTCGCCACGTGAGTCTCACCTCCTCGCTCTTGCCGTCTCCGAAAAACTCGATGACCTAAATCGCGTCGCCGCCGTCGCCTCCCGCCTTGGTCGCCGTTGCTCGCTCCCCGCTCTCCAAGGTTTTGAGCACGTATACTCTGACTTGCTCGCCGGGCGGTTCGACCCCGCCACTATCGGTTTTCTCTCCCGCGACATGGATGGCACTGTTCGCAAGATGGAGCGCTTAGCTTCCTCCACCGCAGTCCTCTACACTGAACTCGAGACCCTCACCGAGCTCGAGCTTTCCGCCAAGAAATTTCTTCCCACCCTCCCTAACGAAGAGACCCGCAAGATGTTCGATCAAAGGATTCAGTGGCAGAAACACGATGTCAAGCATCTTCGAGCCTCGTCTCTCTGGAATCAGAGCTACGACAAAGTCGTCTTCCTCCTTGCTCGAGCAGTCTGCACAATTCATTCTCAGATCTGCCAGGTATTTGGGGATTCCAGTTTGGAGTTGGAGAACCTATCAACCAAAGAAACCCCACAACATTCTGGCCAAATTGTTGTCTTCCGCCATCTCCCTTTGAATTCTCGTCTGCTTAGTTCAGATGCAAGCAATGAAAAGTCAAACTCGATTCATAAATCCAGCCCCGCTGTTGGTGTAAATTTCCACCATGAAAGCTTCCGGTTCAACTGCAGTGCTAATCCAGGGAAGCTTTTCATGGATTGTCTCAGCTTGGGCAGCCCGGCTACATGGAAAGATGGCGATGAATATTTCGAGGATCAGAGCTGTGTTAGTAAGACTGGTTCACTCCTTCCCTTCAACCATGAGCTCCGCAGCAGAAGGGGAAGAATCTGTAAACTCCGCTTCGGTCCCAAGAGTCGATTAACAATGCTCGCTCCTCCTTCCACTATCGGTGGTTCTGCTCTCGCTCTTCATTATGCCAACATCATAATCATCATAGAGAAGCTTCTTAGTTATCCCCATCTAATCGGGGAAGAAGCAAAGGACGATCTCTACCAAATGCTGCCCGGGAGCTTGAGGGAAGCTCTAAGGAAGAGCCTCAAATCATTTGCGAAGAACCTGTCCATATACGACGCTTCCCTTGCTCATGACTGGAAAGATACAATCGATAAGATTTTGAGCTGGCTCTCCCCGCTCGCTCATAGAATGATTCGGTGGCAGGCCGAGCGAAATTTTGAACAGCAGCAGATTGTTCTAAAAGGGAGTGTTTTACTTCTTCAGACTTTATATTTTGCTGATAGGGAGAAGACGGAGGCCGCTATATGTGAACTTTTAGTTGGTTTAAATTTTATATGCCGCTACGAGCAACAACATAATGCTTTGTTGGATTGCACAAGCAGTGTGGATTTCGATGATGGCCTAGATTGTCAGGTGCAGTATTGAATCTAACGATGCTGATAACCGCTAGGATTACAGGGAGTTTGCCCTGAGATTTGATTTATTTTTCTTTATCCTCATCAAATATCCGAGTACGAGGTATACAATAGATACCAGTGTTCCAATGAGGTATAAAACTATAGCTTTCTGTATATAGTTGTGACAGATCACAGGTGAAGCTGGACAAACTCACATGTCAATCTCTCACAGGTTGTAATCACCCTTATGGCTATTATGAGACATCAGGTGTGAGTTTGACCAGCTTTATTTGTCAAAATAGACTATCTTGTACTGTGTGTGTGTGTGTGCAGATAGAAATGGTAGAGGTTTTTGGTTCATGAAGATTGATGTTCAGTGAATGGAGTTTACTTGGTATTTTCTTTTGGTTTCTGCTCATCTTTACTAGATATTTGAGTGGAAGAAATTTAAGAACCGAAGGGTCTCAGATCTATCACCACAATCTTTTTCTTTTTGATATTAAAATGCTACTTGGGAACGGTTACTGTGACTTTGCCAAGTATGTAGCCCTTTTTTTTTTTTTCACTTTTCACTCTTCTTTATGTTTGTATTATTTTGATCCTTAGAACTAAAATGTTAGAATTGATGGTCTCATATCAGTTTTGCCAGATTCGGATAAAGCCATAAGCTTCCTAATTTTCATTTTCAATCATTCTAAGCATACCTAGGCCCAGTTTGGCGTATTTCTCGTGGAAGCAATCCGTGGATAATTTAGGGACGGGGTGGATCCCGCCGCCCCATCCCGCGCGACCGCGTGGGATCCGCCCCGCCAAACAAGGCCCTAAAGTCGTGATGGCTTATTTAATGAGAAACAATGGTGATAATATGTGCAGAAAGGCGAAGTCCAATGCAGTTTTAAATTTTTTTAATGTTTTAATTGTGCAAGACCAATGCTCTGGATGCTGAATGAAGGAAGCATGGTTATGTGCACATAAATCAAAATGGATTCTTGAGTCTGCCCTCTCTGATGTCTTTGGCTTTGATTTGAGGGCATGATTCCGCAGCAAACGTGACGGTATAGGGGGCCACTATTTCAGTGGTAATCTGTGAGCAGCCACTTTGTGCATCTATTGTCAAAGGTTCGGTCTTTCTCCTCTGAGAGAAGCCACTTTGGGCATAGGGCCAAAGGTTAGGTCTGTTTTCAATCTTCCCCCGCCCATACCCCCAATGATTGGGGACTATATGGGTTCTGTTGTTGTTGTTGTTAATGAATGAAAAATCTAAAGCACATGATGCTTATGGTTTAATGTGTTGTAGCTTCCTGCATTCTTACATCGAATATCTTGAATATCATCATGCATATTGAATTTGTGTATGTTCTTAGCGTGAAATCCATATTCTTGTAAATGTCATAATAGCTTTACCTCACCCCTCGAAGTGCAGTGGTGGAACTTTTGGTTTTGTTGAGGAGATTTTAGTTCGCATAAGTTTTAACAACTGGTGTTTTGATGCTTAATATTCTATCTCCCGTCTTCATATATTTTTATTGGACATGTATCTTCTACACTTAGGCTCCGTGTTTGGTACAGTGGTGGCGGTCATGAACGCGGTGGTAAAACTGTCATTCATGAACGCCCACCTAAAGAACTTCATCTACTTGAACATAAAAGTGGATGAAGTTTCTTAGGTGCCCATTGACAAATGACGGTTTTACCACCTCATTCACGACCGCCGCCGTCGTGCCAAACGGAGCCTTATTCTGCTCATTAATTCAGCTGCTGGTGGACCTAAATGTCAGCATTTGTTGATTATAAAAGAATATGCTCATCCTGTTTATTCTCTTTATTTGAATGGACTGATAGTACTTAGTACTTTATGAAAATGAAATTATAGCAGAAACAAGATAAACAGGGAAGAGGATAGAAATAGCAGATAGCAGCCTACTGGAGGAAATATTTGTTAGAAAAAAAATACTTGGTCTTATTACAATATGAAGAGCAATCGACTGAATTGAAATAAAAACTAAACTTTTAGTTTTAAGAAACTAAACATTAACCCTAAACTTTTAGTTTTAAGAAACTAAACATTAACCACTTCAAGATGTTTAGTTTCATATGTTTAGTGAGGATGTCAACCATTTGATTTTCAGATTTGTTCTACAACTCGATCTCTTTGTTGATTCTAAGGAATATTAGTGTGTCAGTGTGTTTACTTCTGTGTAAATAAATTATTTGCCAAATTAATCGTAGAAATATTGTTTAACATAGTTCATAGTGTCAGTGTATATTTGGATTAATATCGGGTTCGGAGGCTTAACGGGTCTAGTACGGATACCGGGATATCTGTTACCAGCGCAAATCCTATGGTTTTCCTATTTATACCTAGCTAGGGGCAACATGTAGTTCATTCCACCTTGATGTGCACCCGGATGCTTCGAGCAACCACAAACACATCGTAGGACCTTCCTTTTGAACGTAGATTTGTCTCGTCAAATTGCCTAACCAAATCATTTGATATGCATTCAAAGATGTCGTTTCATACTTAGCTTCCTAAGTTGAAAATGTTACAGCGAGTTACTTTTTAAATGACCATGTAAAAGTACTAGCATCGACACAAAATCAACTTGTTTACTATTTCTACTTGGCGATGTACCCGAGGTTGTAGATGTCGGATGTCGGGAATATGTCGGTTTAGGTTTTTCGTGTCGGCTATAATATGTAGCGGGATATATCAGAGATATTTCTTATATCAGATTTTAATATATAATTATTCATATACGTAATTATATATAAATATAATCATTTTTTAAATTTTTATATATTAATAATTTAAAATTTATCGGATTCTAAATCTATCATACTAGTATAAATATTTTATGTTACTTAAGTAATAACGGTATAACCATGGTTGCAGATGTCAGATGGTTCATGTCGGTTTGAGTTTGAAATGTTGGATTGCGGGAGATATATTGGAGATATTCTACAATGTCGGATTCGAATACAACATCACTCAAGCATTTATCCCATCATTCTCAAGCGACCCATGTTCATAAGAGTGACTAAATTTTACGCTGACTGTTTACCTAACCCAACTCTCATCATTTTTCATCCGGGCTTGGGACCAACAAAGATTGGTTTTAATGTCAGATTCTAATAAGAGTGCGGGCGGCGACATTCGGCAGGGGTGACGACATTCGGCGTGGGTGATATTCGGCAGGGGCGACGACATTCGGCGGGGCTGACAATCGGCAGGGGCGGCGACTTTCTGCGGGGGCGATCTATATTCGGCAGGCACATATAATACATGTTCAGAAGGTGCTTATGAGCCCCATTCTCAATAAACAATGAGATGATGTGTTCGTCCCATGCTCCCCGCGCTTGTTGTAGGCATAAGATGTTTTGTTCAATTTATACGCCTTCTCTTCACCCTACTTCATGCATTTCTACATCCCATTTCCAATCATCATCTTTCCAAAGTATCATAGCCTTACTTACAATAACCTCCTTTGTCATAGGGCTGGGCAACTTGTACCCACCACACCTATTTCTGTTGGAGAATGAGCATAAGCAATGGAGTCGATCGTCGAACACCTTTATATGTTGAACATTTCCTTTGAAACCACCCCACGCTTTCGTGGGAATAGGTTCCTAACACTTATTGTTGAAGATCTATTTAAAAAATAAACAAAGCATGAGAAAACTTCACTCTAGAAAGAATTAGGCATACATTTGACCTCCAGCATTCTTCCAGTCATGTCTATGCATGCTGGTCATTCTTCTTCTTTTGGCTCCTCCATTGTATTATGAAGTGTAAGAAACTGTAACTTCATGTTTTATGCCCCGTTCAGTACAATACTCGTTGAAATTCAATAATACGGAGCTGTATTATCATGTGGTTATGCCAGTCATTTTCAACTTTGGAGCTCAATCAGCTTCTCCATCCTTTCATCTCATTGAGGTGATACTTATGGGCTTGCAATGTAGTAGATAATTCTGTAACAATCGTCTTAGATAGACCAGAGAAGCAAGCCACTTCGATCGCCACCGCAATATTTGCATTCCATTCTTTTCCATTGAATTCGACTGACAGAGATAGTCTTTGACCATTGTATTGGAGTGCTGACTACTATAACTATCTCTTCCTGGTTGAAAATCTTCACGGTTCTCCAAGAAGAGTACATCTACATCAAGTATTAATTAGAGTTTCAAGCAGACTTATTAACTTCTTCAGCACCAAAACTGCTGGTTGATGTGGTTGTTGAACTGGGAGGACAGAAAAAGAGAGAGAGAGAGAGAGAGAGAGAGAGAGAGAGAGAGAGAGACGATCACATCAGGGGAAATATACATTAATATCATCATTAAAAATATTTCCTTGAAACAGAAATTTCCATCCAAAGTTGCAATTCCTTTTCCAGGCCGTAGTACATGACATTTACTTGCAGACCCTGCCATTGTCCGGCACAGGCCCTCTTGGTTGTGGGGTGGAGAGCAGCAGTTATACCTTCTAAACCATCGAATCCCCTACGAACGGCTGTGATTGACTCCAAGGAACATCAAATGATGCAGATTCTGGTGGTTGACTATTGGGAGTGGCGCATTTAATGAATATGGACCTTTATGAGTTACTGGTGGTGGGAGGGGGAGGGTAAAGAGATGGATGGGAGGGAGAGCACAGTTGCGAGATAAATGCTGTCATTGAAGTCTCCTGCCAATGCGTAAATCATTTGTCTCTTGGTGTTTTATTGCAGGATTCATATTCAAATTTCGTGCAGTTTTATCAGAGCAGTTAACGCACTCTTTTGGAGCTGGCTTTTCAGCCGCTACAGCTTACTATCCGCTGCCTGAGAAAGCTTCCTGGGAAATTTTGAGCCTGAAATTTAAGGTTGTGATGAATTTTTTCATGATGTGTGGGTTTCCCCTGGGCTCTGTGGAGTTTTATGGCTAAAGTTCGTGCAAGCCGGCTAAGTTTTTTCAGCTGTTTCATAGATTGTTATGGCTTATGAGGGTATTGGTGTAGTCCTATGTTACGGACGCGGAGGAGGGAGAGGGATGCCCACCGGTTTGGCGGGGTATACCAGCACCGCGAAAAGGCACTCAAGTGACACGCCGACAGAAGGTCATTAAGGCGCACAAATATTTTGGGAAACGAAATGTATCTTTCTTTTATTGCAGTTGGGCGCGCGAATATTTTGGGAAACGAAATGTATCTTTCTTTTATTGCAGTTGGACCGATGGTGTTATATAAACCCTCTTGTATTTTGATTTTATGCTTGGTGGTATTTTGAAATTGAGAACACCAGGTGTTATCTATCTCTTCCTTTCTTTCTAATCCTACATCCGATGTGGTCGGCTGGCTTTCGCTAACGGGCTTAAGTTTTTGAGTTGAACATAGGTTTGAACAAGTGTGTGTTGGGCTTAAATTTGTTCCTCCATTGATTTCTGCTCTCTAACAAGTGATAACGGAGTTGATAGTTCGATTGTTGTCATGTTTGTGTGGTTTGCGGCTCTCATTGTCTTGGCGCTTTTAACCGTGGTTGAGCAAGATTCAAGGATGGTTAACTTTTATTGCTGCTGGATATGGTTGAGTGTGCTCTTGTGGCGAGGGAGGATTGTCGAAGCGCAGGCGAGTTTTGATTTAATTTCACATCCGATACGTGACAAGTGCGTCTACCTTGTGATTCACGCTAATCATTGGTCTTAGCTCCTTAATAAATGATATAAGAGCTGACTTCCGCGCAACTCCAATCCGCAGCGCCGACTCCCCCCTCCGCTCCGAAAACGAATCCACAACAGCGGCCATCGGAGTCGTGCCAAAATAGAGATCCAGGTTGATCAGAGTGAAGATGAAGTCGATTTTGCGGTTGGTTTTGAGAAGTTCGCGAGTAGGGTGATGTCGGCATTGAGGAGGGCTGCATCGCTGTCGATGGGGAGACATATCAGAATGGGGAAATGGCCGTCGGAAAGCCAAAAATTCGCCAGCAGCGGGATCAGGGGATGGACGGGATAACCAAAATGCGAGTTTTGAGCGCAGAAAGCTAGTGGCCGAGAGATCTTTGATGACCCAAAAAAGCAACTATTGAAAATGCGCTGATCGAGAAGCAAAGCATACACACAACTAATCTATCAGCTCTCGCAGCTGGAATATAGCTTTTCAGCCGCAGAGCTGTCCCAAACAGAGTCATATATCTACGACTCTTGTGCGCTAAATGCTTTAACTATGGTTATGCAAATATTGTTGTGTATATCAATCTAGCATAAAATTAATAGGAAAAATACAAAATGATTGTGTGTGTATATATATGTGGGGACGGGCAAATAAGAAATAACGCTGCGAATAATGACTTAAGTTATTGATATTAATAGTAAGCCATTCTTTGCATGCCTGGGAATGAATTTCTGCTGGGATTATCCCACACGGTATGCAATTAGGCAGGCTTGAAAAAAAGGGTATTTCTTTATGGTGATGTAATATTTTTTAGGTTTACATAAATCTACTAGGGCAATGTATTTGTAGGGTTAAGAGTTATATGTTATGCATCTTTTTTTTGGCGATTGTTATGTGCAAATTAAATTTGGATACGTGCAGATTGTTACGTGCAAAACAAAATTTAAAATTAATAGTTTTTTTATGAAAGTAATGCAAAAATTGTAGTTTAAATCTTATATTTTTCATACTCATTTCATCTATACAAATAATTTATTAAACATCTTAATTTTCACAAATTTAATTCAACATCAACAGAAAATGAAAATAAAAAAAATGTAAAAAATGTTGGTTTATACCCGTAGGAGTATAAATAACTTAAAAGTACTAGCATCCTCTTCTAAAATCATAATACTTCTGGTTAGCAGACGATGGAAGTTTACTATTCAATCTTTTGTTAGGTATAATTTATTAATATGTCCGCGCGCGTGTCAGATACTTCTGGTTAGCCTTTGAAGAAGAGATCGTCTGAATCAGTTCTTCCTTGTCGCAGTTTTTCTGCAGTCATCGCAGTTTACTGCCGCTAATCGCAAGGAAGAAGAAGAGATTGTCTTCTCCTTTTTCCAGATCCGACTGTCCCGGTACAGATCCGGTTCAAAAGATCTGGGAGGGCACTGTTCTTCCCATTCGGCCGTCCAAGTAGACAGAACTCTGGTTGTCTTCCGCCACAGACCTAGCCATCTGGGAGATCCGTCAAATTCAGATCCATAATTTTTTCACCAAGGATCTGTGTTCGGTTGCTGTGTTCAGCAGGAGCGGAGGAGCACACAATTACTGGATTGGATCCGAAGTTTCCCGGTCGTCATTCGCCCGCATCAGATGATTTGTTTCAGTTTTCTGTTTTAAAATTCTACTACGATGTCGAAGAAAAGTGCTCTCGACGTTACCAAGCTGTAGTCCTTCGACGCGTCCGATTTCCTCAGTTGGAAAATACAAGTCCAGATAGGAATGAAGGAACGCGACATCTTCTACACTGTCCAGAGCGACTTTGCGTCTTCTGGCGAGGGCGTAGACGAATATCAGTGGAACAAGGATGAGGATTTCTGCAGGGACTACCTGTTGAATTCCCTCAATCCTCGTCTCGCACTGACCTACCGCGCCTACAAGACCGCAAAGGAGATCTGGGATCGTCTCAACGCACATTTCCAGAAGGAGGATGTGTTGTCCAAATCGCTCATTGGGGAGAAGTTCTTCAACTTCCGCCTCAAGGCGAATCTGTCGATCACCTCCCAGATCATAGAGCTGGAGAACCTGTGCAACAAGCTGGAGGACGATCAGTCGAAGATGGACGATAATCTGTTCGTGTACTTGATTCTGAGCAAGCTACCTGCGGAGTGGCTGACTTTCAAGACAGAGATGCACAGATGGAAGGAGAAGATTACTCTGGATGAACTCAAAAGGTTCATTCACATCGAGGACCAGAACATCGCTGGAAAGAGCGCAGAGCAGGTTGCTCAGCCCCCACAGGTTGTCAACTTCGTTTCTCGACCTAATAAGCCTCCTCGGAAGCCTCCGGTACCTAAGGGTGACACCCCTACCCAGTTGGCGGTCAAGAAGCCTTCTCTCAAAAGGAAGAAGGGTAAATGCAACAACTGCGGTAAGTGGGGTCACTGGGCCGCTGACTGTAGGGGTCCGAAGAAGCAGAAGGATGAAGCTCCACAATAGGCGGCAAACATGGTGGTCGATACTTATGATCCCAAGTCCTTTGTGGCTATGATCGGGAGCAATCACCGCAGTGCGTCTTCTGAGTGGTGGCTGGACAGCGGTGCCACATGTCATGTCACAAATGACAGAGGTCTTCTCTCAGACGTCAGAGCAGTCCGAGACAGAGTAGAGAATTGCAATGGAGGAAAGACAGTCGTCACTCATGCTGGGACGGCAAAGCTCGTCCTCTCTTCAGGTAAAATTTTATTTTTGCAAAATGTTAAATTAGTTCCTAATTTAACCAAAAAATTAATTTCTATGAGTTTGTTAGATAAGTCCGGAATGTCTTTCACAACCATTAGCGGTTGAATAACACTAACTGTTAATTCACATTATTTTGGTTGCGCTTACTTAATCAATGAGATGTATAGACTTAGTCTAGAAAACGAGTGCATAAATTAAGTGAGTTCGTCTCTGTTAGATCCAAAGCTACTTCACAATAGACTTGGACATGTTCACTATAAAAAGATGTGCGATCTAGCTAAGAGTCACAACATTCCGTTAGATTTCTCTATTCGATTTGATAGGTGCGAGGTTTGTGCCCAAACCAAAATAACTAGAAACCCTTATAAGACCGTTTCTAGGAGCACACAACTTTTGGAATTGATTCATTCCGACCTCTGTGACTTTCAGAGTCATGCCACTAGAGGGGGAAGGAAGTATCTAATTACCTTCATTGACGATTTCTCCAGATTTTGTCATGTCTACCTATTGAAATCGAAAGACGAGACATTCGAGACCTTCAAAATCTTCAAATCTCGGGTAGAAAACCAGTTAAATCTGAAGATTAAGAGACTTAGAAGTGATCAAGGAGGAGAATACACTACAACTGGGTTTAGGGAGTTTTGTGCCACTGAGGTCATAATCCTTGAAACTACAGTTCCTTACTCACCCCAATCAAATGGCGTTGCTGAGCGTAAGAATAGAACATTGACAGAGATGTTAAATTCTATGCCCCTGACCGCTGGCATGCCCAATTCCTTTTGGGGGGAAGCAGTCCTTACTGCAAATCACATTCTAAATAGAGTGCCTCACTCAAAGCTCAGTTCTACTCCTTATGAGCTGTGACACGGTCATCCTTGTAGATATGACACTCTTAAGACTTGGGGCTGTATCGCCTATATGCGTATACAAGACCTTAAAAGATCTAAGGTGGGACCTAAAACGACAACCTGTGTCTATCTAGGCAGTGCAGAAGACAGTGCAGCTGACCGATTTCTGGATCTATCCACTAATTCAGTGATTGAGTCCAGAGATGCTATCTTCTTTGAGCATAAATTTATCAAAGATCATGGCCTGACCGTTCCTGGATCTACTGGCATGATCTCAGAGTCTACGGTAGAACCCGAAGCTGGCCCCTCTGGCACTGCTCCCCAACCTCTAGAGGTCGAACCTGTTCCTCTTAGAGTATCTACAAGAGATAGAATCCCTAAGGATTTTGGTGAGAACTTCGTCACCTACCACTTAGAGAATGATCCATTTTCCTATCAGGAAGCGATGAGATCGAGAGATGCATTAATGTGGGCAGAAGCCATCGACGATGAGATGAACTCGCTGCTACAAAATAATACCTAACATCTAGTGGACCTACCGAAAGGAGCTAAAGTCCTGAGATGCAAATGGGTACTGAAGAAGAAGTTACATAGTGATGGGTCTATAGCCAGATACAAAGCACGTCTAGTCGCTAAGGGTTATAAACAACAGGGGGATTGACTATTTTGATGTCTATTCACCTGTCTGTCACCTATCTACTATTAGAATTCTTCTAGCCTTAGCCTCTATCGAGAATTTCATCGTCCATCAGATGGACGTGAAAACAGTTTTTTTGAATGAAGAGCTAAATGAAGAGATCTACATGGCACAACCTGAAGGTTATGTCCATACAGATCTAAAGGATAAAGTGTGCAAACTTGATAAATTTATCTATGGGCTTAAACAAGCACCTAAGATGTGGCACATGAAGTTTGATCAAGTGGTAAAGAGCTTTGGATTTCAGTCCAGTCTCTCAGACAAGTGTCTCTATTACCGCTCGATGTCAAACCAAACAGTCATCATATGCCTATATGTGGATGACATGTTGATCCTGGGGTCAGACCTAGCTGTCGTGAGGGATATTAAATCCGCTCTCGCCAAAGCGTTTGATATGAAGGACCTTGGTCCTGTCGATACCCTACTAGGTATGAAAGTAAGAGTAGACAAGGGACGTGTCACTCTGAGTCAAGCTCACTACATAGAGCAGATTCTTAATACCTGAGGTTATAAAGATTGTAGGCCCGTTGAAACACCAACTGATCCGAACGTCAAGTTGAGTCCGAATGAAGGGACAAGCGTTGATCAAGTCAAGTACTCAAAGATCATTGGAAGTCTCATGTACGCCACAAGTTGCACTAGACCAGACATTGCTTTCTCCGTAAGCATGCTAAGTCGCTTTACCAGTAGTCCAGGCAAAGAGCATTGGGATGCCCTAGATAGGCTGATGAAGTATCTCAAAGGTACTAAAGACCACACTCTGTGCTACACTGGTCACCCTCCTACTTTGGAAGGATACTCTGATGTCTCCTGGTGTTCAGAAGTTGCAAACAGCAAGTCCACAAGTGGATTTATATTCACATTGGGTGGCGCTGCAGCTACTTGGAAGTCCAAGAGACAGACTTGCATAGCCTTGTCGTCTATGGAAGCCGAGTTATTTGCTTTAGCTTCAGCTGGTGAAGAGGCAGACTGGATCAGGAATTTGATCTTAGACATTCCCTTGTCTAGACTTCAAATCAACTCTTTAAGTCTGTACTGTGATAATCAAGCAGCAGTCCAAGTTGTTAAGAATATCCTCTTTAACACTAAGAGACGACATGTACGACTGAGACACGCCCTTTTGAATTATCTTAAAGAACAAGACATTATTACTTTGGTCGATGTGCGATCGAAGGATAATCTAGCTGATCCATTGACGAAAGGAATGCCCCGTGATCGTTCAATCAAAACAGTGGGGGAAATGGGACTCAAAGCGGTTTGACACCAGTTTTAGTCTGAATGTTTTGATTCCTTCATTTGTCAAATCTAGCATGTTGTGCTCCGTTGGTGTTTTGGTTGCTGAGTACGAATCTCTGGTTGGTTGTTTCATTCCACATTTGATGATAACAACCTTATCCAGATTCGTATTCCTTAACTTGGAGGAGAGTGTTATTCCACATTTGATAACACGATCTGACTTGTTTTGGACCTTCTCCTGTTGATTGGTTCCATTCCACATTTGATGAGTTCCAATCAACCCTAGAAGAACAGTAACCAGGATATCACACATTGGAACACATATATAGTAGCGTTGACCAGAAGTCTGAAATCGTTTCGTTTGGAAACAGTTAATAGATTCTGCGGTTAAACCTGAAATACTCTACCTATATCCTCTAAGCATAATTAAAGTACTACGTTCTTATATACAGAACTAGATACATGTACATTTTCCATAGTTGAATTCATTCTGAATGAAGTTCTCTGTTGGAAATTACAGGAAATATTGCTACAGGAGGAACACATGCAGACTGGGATCCTGAAAAGGATGATCTACTGGATGATGGTTACTAGAGTATCTGTTTGGTTTTTCTTTCTCTGACTTAGAGCACTGTTTAACTCTCTTTACCTGTTTTGTTTGGACTATTTTCTATTCTCTGTTAGTCATGAGACATTAGGTCTTTTGGTACCTATCTCTTTGATTGTACTTTGATTCTGATGTGATGCTGCTTAGTTTATATTTTATGCTTATGCGTGCATACATACTCCTGTTTCTTTCAGTCCAATATATTATAACAGGTACTTGCGGACACGGTTGTGTAATGAGTCGAACTGGTTGAACACTACACACACCAACCATTTTCCAACGTCGGTATACCGCGAACATAGGAGGAGATTGTTAGGTATAATTTATTAATATGTCCGCGCGTGTCAGTACCGACTCGGAATGACCCGACGGGTTCCGTGTCACTAGGGTTAATGGCTCTACGTTGGAGATACTATATAAGTCCATTCCACATGTTGATGAGGCTTAATAGAATATCTTGAGCGGAGCCTCAACATCTTTGGTTTATCCATGTGAATGAAACTCATAAGGGAAGTGCTGAATATATTTGTAACCAATGATCTGATAAAAGCAAAAAAGGAGTTAAAGAAACTAGAGGAAATCGGTATGAATAAGAGATCTACATGAAGAAAATCTTCATACAATGGCAACAACATCAAATGATTTCAAAACAGGGGAACACCTGATAGCCTGGATCGTTCAGCCTGAAAAAAGAGGGGAGGAACACTACAGGTACAAATTGAGAAAGAAATCAGTAAGAAGAACTATACTGGAAAAAGAGGGGAGGAAGAAGAAGGCCGAAAAATGGGAGGAAGGAGATACCTGGATCATTCGCCCTGAAAAAAAACGGGAGGAAGGAGAAGGCCAAAGCCCGAAGGCTACCAACGGAGAGGGCGCCGACGACAACCAGTGGAGAGAGCGCCCGGCGGAGAGAGCGTTAAACTACAACCAGCAGAGAGAGAGAGAGAGAGAGGAGGCAATCAGAGGAGAGAGCGCAACGGAGAGAGCCCGACGATTCGCGAGTTGCGAGAAAGAGGAGGCGAAACTTTGGTTTGCACGTATCTCATTTTAGGGTCTTTATTTTTGAAATTTTTAATATTTTTTATTTAAAAATTGGGCTGCACATATCCTAAATAGGTTTGCACATAACATTTGCCTTTTTAATAGGGTCATTTATCTGGACCTCCCCTCTTAGTTTGTTAAAGTATAGGTTGCACCTATCGTACTTTTGAAATTACAAAAATCTCCCCTCTTACTTTTAAAATTACAAAAAACTAGTGTGTAATAATACATTTCATAATATCCATGCACAAAAAGACCGCCTTCAAAATTTACTCAGAGAAGGTATATTTATGCATGGATGTTATGAAATGTAAACTTCAAAGAAGATATTTGTAATTTAAAAAAAAAGAGGGATGCAACCTGCAATTATGCTAACTTTTCAGAAAGTTTTGATAATGATTCCTTTTTAATATTATAAAAAGAGAGTTTTTAATGGTATAATAATGCAAGATTGTCTTGTAAGCATGATATTCTCTTGTTCATCAAGCAAAAATGAGGGGAATTTGTTGGATCGGTCGGCGCCCTTAGAGGGAGGGGGGTGAATAAGGGTTTTCAAAAACTTTAGATTTTATTTAGAAAAACTTCGGAATATTGCAAGATTAATAAAGAGACATCAAGTAAAACAATAATAAAGAGATATGCTTTATTAATATCAAAGAATGTTTTACAAAACTTGATTTCTATGACGCTAGAAATCGGAGGCGACTAATAAAAATTCTTTTTCGTTTTCTATACCGACTCGTATCCCCACGAACCGGTTGGCTTTAGCCGATCTCTCCCCAGATACGGCCTCAAGCCGCTCTAGCCGATCTATCCCCAGAAAGGCCTCGAGCACCCCCTAGACCTAACCTAGATCTAGTCGCCAACACGAGGTGAATTTCAGCCCTAAGTCCTACCCAGACCTAGTCGCCAACACGGGGCGATTTCACTACCGTTTACAGAAAAGATATGAAATGAAAAGACAATAATATAAAAACTCCCTCTATGTGGATCTCTTGGAGAAGTGGACGAACGCCCGCAGAGTATGATCGTAGTCGATGCGGCCTTTCGTCACGATGATGACGCGTGTTGAAATCTTCTCCACGGATCTCCTTAAGGCTTTATGGAATTGTGGGAGTATCGCTTTGAATCTTCCTCTCTCTGCTGTGGCACGAAGCTCTGGAGTTTGGGATTGGAGGAGGATGAAGAATTCGGAGCCAAAGCATCCAATTTATAGCCTTCACGCTACCGCCGGCGCTAGCGCTACCGCCGGCGCTAGCCCGGATTAGGAATGATCTTGCGCGGCCGAATCTCCCATCCGTGACAACAATTTGCTCTATGCCTCTTGTGCGCCATGCTACCGCCAGCGCTAGTAGCTACCGCTGGGCGCTAGCTCCTTCTAAAAATGCCGCCGGAATCGAGCTAATCAATGCTAGCGCCGGACGCTATCGCTACCGCCGGCTCTAGTGAGCTTGTTCGAATTTTGGCCTCAATTTTGGGGGCAGACATCATAAGTACTCCTTGAGTCATGTGGACTATGTTAACCTGCACACTTGAACACACAAGATCAAATACACATAGGATTTGTTATTCTCAAACCTAGGAGATGCGGCAGACCGTGTTCCAACAAACTCCCCCTTTTGATAATAACAAATCCATTAATGATAAATCAAAGCATTAATAAATAAGCATGATGAGACTATACTTGTGTGTGTGTGTGAGTGATGACTTTAGGATGATTATTGATTTTAGCATTTAGAATTGCTCCCCCTATGTGAATGCTCCCTTAATATGTATGCTATCAACTGAATTTGTCATGTTGGGTTTATGATAGCGGGTTACATTTATCATTGTTAGTTCTTCCCCTTTTGCATTTTATCATGTTAGTTCTCCCCCTTTGTTATTAGCAAAAGTGGGTAGGGAAACAAAGCACTAAAAATGTGTAAATAAAAGAGAAGGCATGATCGAGCTTTTTAAGTAAATGATAAGGAGTTTTAGACTTGTCTTTCATTGAAAATGATCAGAGTTATGACTTATTTTATCCCTTTTGTTTGTAGTTCTCCCCCTTTTATAAATCAGAGTTTAGCAAAAAATAATGATTTTCCCTTTAAATAAGAGTTTTAAGCCTAAAAAAATCATGATTTCCAAGTAACCAATCTACCCAGACAATATGTCAACACCCTAGCCCCGTACTAAGTGACGGATGGGCATGAGGAGCTGCAAACATGCTGTAGGTTGGGGTGTTAATCCCATATGCAAACACTAGACAAAAACTTAACCTAGCACTCTTTTCCCCCAGTGCCTCGCAAGGCCCCACTGGAACCCTCCCCGGTTAAGGACAAGACATGACTAGAGATAAGGTTATCTAATGTCTACAACCCTACGCCCCCGCTATGGTGAGAAATGAAGTCATGGATAACAATTATTGGAAACATTAAGCATTTAAATCTAATGGGAAATATCATAGCATATGAGTTTATATTTTTATTTGAATTTTTGAAATAAAACTCACATAGCTATATTGAAATTCATGAATGAATCAGAGTTTGAGTATTGCGGAAGATTTCGAAAAAGAAACATCATAATACTAAATAAGAGTTTAAGTTAAAAAGAGATGTTTTATAAGCAATATTTCACTTGTTGGAGGAGTGTTTAGAATAGAAATAGATCAGAGTTATAAGCAAAAAAAAATTCAACCAATATAAAGTTTACCAAGCAAGTCTACCACTTGTTGCAAGAAAGAAATTTGAAGATTCAAGTGATGATGCACACAAGATGAAAGATTTTAAATAAGTATTAAAGTGCAAGGTAAAACAATTATATGGTTATGATGCGGAAGACATATAGAAGTACAAAAAACATCTTATGGTAATCAATGATGGTTCATAAAAAGATATATGAGTTCAATTTCAAAAAGAAGATATTTTTGTAAATCATTTTGCATTTAAAATTTTTGTTTTGACAATACAGTAACCAAGCATGAAATAATCTTATCAAAAAGAGATTACTACAATGTTACTTTAATTCACAATTTCAAAACATACCAAACATTGTAGAAAGCATGCTAGGTTATCTAGTGCATTTCATAAATAAAGAGTAGTATAGAATTAGCATTAGGATCCAATACTCATGAGAAGAAGTGTTATGGAAGATAATGATGTGCATAAAAGTGTATTTTGAATAGAGTAAACACATGTTTTAATCAAAAATACAAGTAATATGTAAAGTAAAGAGCACAATAAAACACAAATAATTTTACTTCTACTCACTTCAATGCACAAAGAAAAATGTATAACTACCAATGTGCTCTACACACACAATGCTCATCAAGACTTATCAGGGTGCAAAGTAGTGCTTGGGGGATCACATAGTTTTATTCTTCAAGATTGATTTTTATTGTGATCCGGTGTACTTAAGAATAAGTGGTTTTTATTTTGAAAGAAAGTTATGGTTTGCACAAGATACTTTATTATTCTTTCCAAGGTGCTCAACCTCACAACGCTTATTAAGACTTATCAGGAGGTTCAAGTAGTGCTTGGTGGAGTTATCTTTGTCACTTTATTTTATGATTTTGTTTTGTACAAAGTTCTCCGAATACACTTGTTTTGCAAACCAATATAATTTATGAAAAAGATAACCACTTTTCTTAACTTTTAAAAGTGCAAATAAAGGTTGTGTAGGTAAGATACTTGTGCAATTTTAATTCATTGTACTATTACAAAACATACACAAACATTCTTAGATTAAACACATAAGTAGACAATGCCAAAATAAGTGAGTGAATTGCGATCATTATCAAACATAAAACATTACTCATACTTAGAGGCATGCTACGCATAGTTCTACACAACTTTTTCAATATAATTTATGCACATATTAATAGACATATCTAAGCATGATGAAAACAATGTTCAAAGTAGTTTGAAAAGATAAATTGCAACATTATAGAAGTTTTGAATAATAGATTAACTCATGCTTGATTTTTACAATAAAGTCCATACAGATATTTTTGAAAAATAATTTTTATTTAAAGTTTGAACTTATATAAAATTGATCTTGGACTTCCCGAGGGCTACCTTGTGAGAGGTTCGCCCGGTACTAGGTGATATGATGGGATGATAGCCCAAATCACCCTTTCGCAAGATACATAGAAAAGTTAAGTTCTGAAGAATAATTTTGATACTTGTTTTTGTTTTGTTTTATATTTTTGTAGTTGATTTTTACAAATAAAAGCATATTTTTGTAATTTTTGCTTTTGTAATTTTTATATTTGATTTTTGCATAAAGATGAATTTTAAATAAAGGAAACAACACAAGCGAAAAAACAAAACATATTTTTTGTAATTTGGTTTTTGTAGTTTTGTATTTGATTTTTCAAAAAATAAAGAAACACAGAAGTGCAAAACTAAGTAGAAAATATAGATTTATATATTTTAAGGGATTTTTAGAAATTTAAAAAATACAGAAAAATGAACATGGACGCTAGCGCCTGCGGTAGCGCTAGCGCGGGAGATAGTGAACGATTTTTTAGGATTTTAGAAATTTTGATTGGTGGTCTTGATTAGGTGTCCCAATAGTAGTTCCATGCTGAAGTTGCAGATTTTTAGGAGATGTTTTGGATGGTCCAAATTGCATGAAACGTAAGCGATTTCTTATATGACTTGACAAAATAATCATTGCATGAGATATATTTACTTATGTTTTCATTTTGACTTTTCTAAAGACTTGTGCTTATAACTTAAAAAATAGGAAATGAAAACCCAAGATATCATGTTTGAACAAATCAAATATGCATGATTTTAGAGATTAACAATAATGTTCATGCACAATCATACTATGGATAAGCCCTAGATGAGAATACCCAGCCTGTATATCTTGGTAAACAAATAAAGCCTAACATAGACACAAATATTCTTTAGGTGGCAATGTTAGAATGATAAATTTGAGATTAATGTTATACCAAGTTTTGATTGTGTTTCAACTTAGAGACCTAGAATGGAGTGACAATTCTATTTGATTTGATATCAAAATGATTCAAAGGTCTAAACTAGAAATAAATCACAATACACACATAATATACCAACCATAGTAAGCAATTATAATACCAATTGTCATTATATAAAATGTGATAGATGATTCTTGATATGAATTATGATTTTAAAAAGTTTTAGCAAAAGATATCAATAGATCATGGTGGTGCGTATGACATCAATATTTATGACAATTAATCTTTCAATATGTCTTATGTGTTTTTCTTTTTAATTTAGATAAATATCTCATAGCAAATTCAGAATTTTATCCACTTGTTGGTGAAGGCTAAAAATCTAGTAACCGGATTTAATTTGAAATATCTTATAGCAAATTTAGAGTTTGATTCATATGGATAATATAAGATATTTAGAAGCAATGAATATAATAATAAAAGATAGGTCATCAAAATATGATTTTGAATTTTGATCAATTTGTTTTATAAAACCATATTAAGCTTTTAAGAGATAAAATCATATTTTCAATATTGTATAGGATGACCATGACATGATAGTTTAAAAGAAAACAAAAAGAAAAAGATAGAAAAGACATTAAAGCACATCATGAAGTAGAAATTTGTGTATTTCATTTTAATTGATTTCTACTTCATGCAAATGATGGGATACTAATGAATAAGAGATTTAGGTATCCAAAGAGGACCGGGAGTGACGGTTCCTTTGGGTACCCAAATACATCGTGTTTTTTTTTGGGGAGATATGTTTGAATGGGCCCTTTCGTTTGACATTAATGTGTCATTCTTAAGTATGGGTTTCCATTCGTACCATGAAAAAAATGTAATTTTTGTTTTTCAAATTTTCATAATCATTACTCTTGAATTTATTATATAATGGAAATTTGTTTTCATTTGAATTTAAGTTGGGAAAAGAATGTGATGAATGGATCCTTGCATTTAAGTTTTCATTTTTGCTTTTTGGTCTCCATTCAAGACTTGGTTTATGATTTCCAAAAGCTTTTTGTTTCTTATTCCCAATATTAGGTTTAAGTAAGATATTCATATTTGTATTCATCTTGCTTTTGGATATTGTTTGATTTTGTGAATTTGTATTTACAATTTTCATAAGTAAGTTGATTTTTTATTTTAATTCATCATTTTTAATTCTTAAATTATGTCTAGCTTTATTATAAGCGATTGTGCTATTTTTAAGAATGGAAACAATTGAATCAATATGATCTTGATAGTTGTTTATATATTCATCAAATGTTTCATCCATCTCTTTAATTTCAATTTTATATTCTTTACACTTAGCACAATCATTTATCAAAGATGAATTTTCTAAATGTAAATTTTCATTTTGTTCTTTCATAAAAATAATTTCTTTTTCAAGTTCCTTAAATTTTTCTTTAATATTATTGCAATCAAGACAAGGTTTTGTATTTTCAATTGAAGTGACATGAGTAAAGCTAGATTAATCAGATTTTGATACTACTTTAACTTTTGCTTTTAAATTTTTATTTTCTAAGCGCAATTTGCAATTTGCATTTTTTAGTTTCTTAAGTTTGCGCTTTGTAATTTATAGCAATTGTAAAGTAGAAATGGAAGTACAAGCGATGAAGTTTGATTTCCTTAAATTGCTTTTGGATGAGGGAGGATTTGAACATAATGTTCCTTTGTCTTCTTCTTGGCACTCCTCTTCCAAAAGTAAGATTGCTTCATCTCTTTCCTTTGAAGTGTGCTCCATCGATTCGTCATGAGGAGGGCATTCTTGATGATTTGTGCACGCTTGCATATTCTCCGGTTCTTGCGATTGTTCCATACCTGTAGATGGAGAATCATACATTTCTTCAAGAAATTGCCATACTTTATATGCACTTGAAAAGCAATATATCAATTTGAAAATTTCATTAGATAGACCGCAAAACAAATAGTGTTTAGCTTTTGCATTTAATTGAAGTTCTTTTTTATTTGATTCATTTGCGGGTCTTGCTATTGCTAAATTCCAAACTTCGATGTCTAAAGTTTTAATAATTTTTTCAATTAAGATTTTCCATCCTTTATAATTTGTCCCTTCAAATAAAGGTGGTACAAGTGATTTTTCCTCTTCACAAAAATCTCCCCCACTAGTAGAAGCGAGATCATGAGACGCCATTATTCCCGGTTGTTAAGCCGATTGGAATAACCTGGCTCTGATACCACTTGTTGGATCGGTCGGCGCCCTTAGAGGGGGGGGGGGGGTGAATAAGGGTTTTCAAAAACTTTAGATTATATTTAGAAAAACTTCGGAATATTGCAAGATTAATAAAGAGACATCAAGTAAAACAATAATAAAGAGATATGCTTTATTAATATCAAATAATGTTTTACAAAACTTGATTTCTATGACGCTAGAAATCGGAGGCGACTAATAAAAATTCTTTTTCGTTTTCTATACCGACTCGTATCCCCACGAACCGGTTGACTTTAGCCGATCTCTCCCCAGATACGGCCTCAAGCCGCTCTAGCCGATCTATCCCCAGAAAGGCCTCGAGCACCCCCTAGACCTAACCTAGATCTAGTCGCAAACACGAGGCGAATTTCAGCCCTAAGTCCTACCCCAGACCTAGTCGCCAACACGAGGCGATTTCACTACCGTTTACAGAAAAGATATGAAATGAAAAGACAATAATATAAAAACTCCCTCTATGTGGATCTCTTGGAGAAGTGGATGAAGGCCCGCAGAGTATGATCGTAGTCGATGCGGCCTTTCGTCACGATGATGACGCGTGTTGAAATCTTCTCCACGGATCTCCTTAAGGCTTTATGGAATTGTGGGAGTATCGCTCTGAATCTTCCTCTCTCTGCTGTGGCACGAAGCTCTGGAGTTTGGGATTGGAGGAGGATGAAGAATTCGGAGCCAAAGCATCCAATTTATAGCCTTCACGCTACCGTCGGCGCTAGCGCTACCGCCGGCGCTAGCCCGGATTAGGAATGATCTTGCGCGGCCGAATCTCCCATCCGTGGCAACAATTTGCTCTATGCCTCTTGTGCGCCATGCTACCGCCAGCGCTAGTAGCTACCGCCGGGCGCTAGCTCCTTCTAAAAATGCCGCCGGAATCGAGCTAATCAATGTTAGCGCCGGGCGCTATCGCTACCGCCGGCGCTAGTGAGCTTGTTCGAATTTTGGCCTCAATTTTGGGGGCAGATGTAACATCCCAATTTTGAAATTCTAGACCCCATCGTGATTTTGTGAACTGCTAGGGTTTTGTTGGCTTGGATGGCACCCAAATGGTCATTTGTTCCCTAATGGGTGTGAAAGTACCTAGTTGCGGCCAACCCTAAATTTCAAAAATGAAACATAAATTTGAAATCCGTATGTCCGTCATTCGTCGAGACTTCTCGTGAACATTCGACGAATTTACTTAGCCACTGAAAAATACTGATCAAAACTTAAAAAAAAACTGTCTTCTGTTTTCATTCGTCGGAATTCGTCGGGAGCTCTCGTGAACATTCGACGAATTCGTCGGGAGCTCTCGTGAACATTCGACGAATTTACTTAGCCACTGAAAAATACTGATCAAAGCTTAAAAACTGTCTTCTGTTTTCATTCGTCGGAATTCGTCGGGAGCTCTCGTGAACAGTCGACGAATTCGTCGGGAGCTCTCGTGAACATTCGATGAATTTACTTAGCCACTGAAAAATACTGATCAAAGCTTAAAAACTGTCTTCTGTTTTCATTCGTCGGAATTCGTCGGGAGTTCTCGTGAACACTCGACGAATTGACTTAATAAAAAAATTTTCTTTTCTTCTGAAAAACCAGCTCCACTCCTCAAACTTGAAAACCTTCAACTACGAGTATATAAAGTACACCCCAATCAACTCCAAGATTTTATCGCAACATTTTAATAATATTTTGAATAGGATGACCAATTAAAAATGGGAATAAATACATTTAAATGAGTTATGAAAATATGTTTTATAGAGCAATTAATTATTTAAATAATAAGGAGGTTTTGAGAAAAATAGATAATGATATTATTTTTCTCCCAAAATTTTATCATAGGGTCCCATAAATATATAAAAGAATAATATTAATTAAAATCTATTAATTAATGTAAAATTTATTTATTTTGATTTAACTCTATTTAAACACCAAATAAATAAAAATAAATAGAAAACGTTATTAAAAAATTATAAAAATCATAAATGACCTAGGGAGGCTGCCATAAAAATTTGAATTAAAAATAAAATATATTTAATGAAAAATTCGTTTTTTTTTAAGTCGTATTAATTACATTTAAACCTCCCCTCATCAATACCATTAATATTCAGCCATGGGAATTGAATTCCTCCCTTTCCCAACGCCTTGGGAAGAGCTTGGCCGGCTGGGAGCTGATGGGGAGGGCGGATTCATTAAGGGAGAGGAGTTACTCCTCATTAAAACCTCTCACAACACCCCAAAGACCACCACCTCCTATATAAAACCCCCCTCCACTTAGGATTTCGTTTTTCCCACCTCCACAGCCACCATCCAGCCATAGAAGAGCTCCGGTGACCTTCCGACGAGCCTCCCCCACGAATTTCGGCGAACTCCACCGCTAGCAATGGCCGCGCGACGATCCCCTCGCCTAAACGGCACACATGTAAGTTCTTATGACTCCTTCCTGCCCTTAGATCTCTTCTCGTTGACCACCGCCGTCTCCGACCACCGGAGCCGGCGATCCCGGCCTTGGAAGCTTCAGACCACCCACTTCAATCTCCGCCACCGATGCGGGTTTCGGCCTCGCATGGGACGTGTGAAGGGGAGGGAGGGCCTCCACGGCTCACTCTCACGGCCCTTGAGGCGGAGGGAGCAGTTGGAATCCGCTCCGACGACCCTCTCCATCCAAAATAATAATAATAATAATAATAATAATAATAATAATATAAGAGCTTTCCGGCTACCGCCGGCGGCGGCCGGCCGCCGGCAAGTGCCCACCGGAGCGTCCACCCTGGGCGCACCCACCGGTGGTGGTGGTCGGATGAGATCTCCCCACCGGAGGTGGCGGGGAGAGTCTGTAAGAGGAGGCCGGCGGTTTTGATTTATATATATATATATAAGTAAAAATGTATATATATATATATAATGAAAATATTTATGTATATACATATATGTATAAATGTATAAATATTTTATACATGTATACATAACTATACATATTATATATATACATATTTATACAGAAATATAATCCGGTGCACTCCCCACTGCACGGATTTATTGTTCGATTCGCATGCAGCCACCGGTCTGTGCCAAGAATCGCGCGCCGGCCTTATTTCCTTTGACATAAAATCTGCCAGTTTTCGGAAAATTATCTCGTTTCTAAAATGAATTTTTAATGGCCTTAGAGGCCGACCTGGAAAACATTTATGAGACATGATATGATAGATAAACATTTGTGCTACAACTTTCATGTTTTATACATTCTGATTTACAACATCTAAGTAATTTAAATTTAGCCCTAAAGTGCAATCTACGTTCAGAATTTTGCCTTGTCCAGAAAACAGTTATTTTATACAAACTTCAACCCTCCTTTTGGTGAACTTAAAGTCTGTTTTAGGCAAAGCATGTGAGAGATGATATTGTAGATAAATATAATTACTACCACTGTTATGTTTTGTACTTTCTGATCCGAACCCTCTGAGTAATATAAATATAGCCCTCCACAATGTTATTTGAATTTGCTTGTTTACCTCCATGATGATTGCGGATTATGATGTGCAGCATAAGTAATTGCTCAAATTTGAAGATTAATATATAAAATTGTTTCATTCATCACCTTGTGCATGAGGGCATGGGAGGGTGCATGGTTACCGATGTGGCGGGTTCGTCGGCTTCCCCATAATATACACTATGGGAGAAGTTGTGACGATGAACTCTTTTGTTTTGGTGGTGAAGAGGACCGGGGGCTAGCTACCCCTTCCACACAGGTCCGTCTCACACCTTTTTGGTTATGTGCCGAGAGGATCTCCGCACGAGGTGAGGATGTGTTCCCACCGAGAGTACCTATTCTTCATAGAGGTACGAAGGCCTAGGAAGTTTTGGGGTGTATCCATAACCTAGAAGTGGGAACGACCGACCCACTGTCACCGTCTGGCCACGGCGGTGAGGCCTGGGAAGTGAGCTCCTTCTCTTAACAGGTCACTATGTCGACATAGGGGAAAGTGATTGAGACACGTCATTCGAGTGACAGAGAGGATAATCATACATGCACACCATATCATATGTTACATTACTTATACTCTCACCTCGGTCCGACATCGTATAACCACCGTTGGGAAGGTTATTCGACGGCGGGTGAATTTTCTACTTAGGTTGATTTTCCCTCTTTTTGAATTATTACGGATTACTGCTTCATTTATATAACCCCGATAGATATATATTTGCTTCGGCTATTGTGCTAACTTTCCTTGCAGGTGTTCTCCTTGGTGCCCATTAGGGGGCTGGGGAGGAGCGTGAGATTTACTTGGTCCGTCGTGGCTAACGTACTTTGTACGTTATCATTTTAGGAACCGATGCGCCCGCCGACGGAGCAGGAGCGGATGGACGAGCGTAGACATACCCATGAAGACGAGGAGTTCCATGAGCCAGCCAGGACGATTTATGCGGATGTGAGGGTACTATTTTGGGAGAGGAGAGGATGAGAGATCACCTTTGAGTAGACCGTTTGACGTCTGTTGACTACATGTTTTGTCGTCGTATGATTAGTAGAATCATTTCTGTGAGACTCTATATACCCCGTCGTGGGCAGTATCCATGTTTTATTATTTATCATGCTGGGATATTCTGTGATGTTTTGCTTCCGCGCAAATTTAATTTTATACCCTGCGATTGTCTTTCTGTAATGATGCATTAGCCTCACAGGGCGAATGTTCCGCCAATTGGGTCGTGGGTCAGGTAAGAGGGTGAGACCTCTTCGGACACGCGAACCTTTTGGGGGGACGCTCGCCCTGGGCATAAGGATTCCCTTCGCTGAGAAAGGGGGGTCCTTACAGCAGACATCATGAGTACTCCTTGAGTCATGTGGACTATGTTAACCTGCACACTTGAACACACAAGATCAAATACACATAGGATTTGTTATTCTCAAACCTAGGAGATGCGGAAGACCGTGTTCCAACAGAATTGAGAAGGAAACATTGGTGATGGGAATCTGAATTAAGGGTCCATTCATAATTTGGAAGAAATTGTGGCATTGGAATTGAAATTAGAGGTCCATTTTATTAGATTTGGATCTCTAATTCCAACTACGAAACCGAAATTCCGTGAAAGATCCATAAAACGTGTCATACAATTGAGCATACACCAAATAGTATATAAGATAAATTACCATTCGTGCCAATTGTGAGTGGTATTGCTCGAAGCATCCAGAGGCACATCAAGGTGAAATGAACTCTCCGTTGCCCCTAGGCGGTATAAATAGGCAAACCCTAGGAGTGTCTATGGGTATCGGGTATTCGTGTACTAAATCGACTCGTTAAGCCTCCGAACACGTTATATGTCCAAATATACATTAACAATCTCCTCCTATATTTGTGATAAATAACGTATACGTTTCGAAGTGCAGAAAGTAGTGAGTAGCATACAAAGATTTTTCGACTTAACGCAATATCATAAGAGTTAGCACATTAAACAATAATAGGAGTTTACACATAGTAAAATAAAACATCCAGAAATAAAATGCTACTCATCAATATAAGTCTGAAAAACATAAAGACAATTCTACTCGTCTAGTAGATCATCATCATCCATGTCAAAAAAGTATTTTCTCTCCTCCATCTCCACCAGTGCCTGCAAGAAATTTCATGAGTTAGACTCTATGAATTCATAAAACATATGCAGTGACGTTTTAAAGAAAACTAGCTCTACTTGAGTGAGCTTAGTACTTGTAGCAGTAGTGGAGTAACACTGTCAGCATCTCTATCTGGTCTAGCAAGAACTAGTCTAGTGTTGATTTTGTAAATCAACCGGTGTTATCTTACTCATTAGTGATCATTATGTACCTCATCATCAAATGTGGAATGATGTGACACAACAACGTTTGCAACATTATCATTTGTGGAATAATGTGCTATGATCATTAATGTTAGATTAACCGACTACAACGACTTTCTATTCTCAGTTGAATAATTTTCGAATCAACTTACAATGAGAAAGATGCTTAGTTATCAAATGTGGAATAACAGACATCTAACCATCTTGGATTTTCATCAAGAAATTATTTGGGGTTTTCAGTCTGTTATTAGATGCTTGAATATTGCGACTATATAGGTTCTCACTATCAAACATAAGCAACAGAGGAAAGTTTCATATTTCTATGAACTTTAGTCTCATCTCCCCCGATGTTTTTATTGTGAGAGCTCTATTCAGGCCTTTGGTCAAGGCGTCTGCAACATTGTCTTTTGATCTCACATCAATCAGGGTCATAATCTCTTGACTTGTGAGTGAGGTCAACCAGGATTGTTGTAGCCTTAGTTGCCTTCTTTTGCCATTGAACAAAGTGTTCGTAGCAATCATTTTAGTGGCCTGATTGTCACAGTAAACTGCAACGAAACTCATTTTCAGGCTCGTCAGGGGAATGTCCATCTCCAAATCTCTTAACCACTCTGCTTATTCTCCTGCTGATGCTAGAGCGTAGAGTTCGGATTCCATAGAAGAGAGAGCAATACAGGATTGCCTCTTGGACTTACAGGCTACAACTGCTCCTCCTAGTGTGAATACGAACCCACTAGTGGACTTGTCGTCGTTTAATTCCGAGCACCATGATGCGTCAGAATATCCTTCAAGAACTGAAGGATGATCAGTGTAACTTAAAACATACTTTTGGGTGTGCTTTAAGTACCTCATTAGCCTATCTAAGGCGTTCCAATGTTCTTGGCCAGGATTACTAGTAAATCTGCATAACATGCCGACCGTAAAGTCTATGTCAGGTCTAGTGCAGACCATAACATACATGAGACTACCAAGCAGTTTAGAGTAATCTAACTGTCTAACCATATCTCCTTCATTGAGCTTTAGATGGTTAGTGTAGTCGTATGAAGTCTCAAATGCTCTACTGTCACTGTATCCTCACGTGTCCAACATGGACTTTATGTAGTGGCTTTGACTTAGGGAGATGTCATTCTTCCCAAAGCTCACTTGCATGCCTAGTATAGTGTTAGCTACACCTAGGTCTTTAATGCTAAATTCTTTTATTAAGGCCGACTTGACGTTATCGACTTCATATTGATCAGACCCTAGAATGAGCATATCATTTACATACAAGCAAATTATGGCGAGTTTATCTGATCTATTGTGTTTGTAAAGACATTTATCCGAGAGACTCGACATGAATCCCATGTTCTTTACATTATAGTCAAACTTCTCATGCCATAGTTTATGTGCTTGTTTTAGTCCGTATAAAGATTTAAGTAATTTACATACCTTTGTTTCGTGACCTTCTACAATGAAACCTTCAGGTTGATTCATGTAGATCTCATCGGTCAGATCTCCGTTCAAGAATGCAGTCTTAACATCCATTTGATGAACAATAAAGTTCTCAATAGATGCAATGGCAAGGAGGACCCTAATTGTTGCTAAGTGACACACGGGTGGGTCGACATCAAAGTAATCTACTCCGCTTACTTGTGTGAAACCTTTAGCCACTAGGCATGCTTTATACTTAGCTATACTACCATGAGGATTCGGTTTCTTCTTCAGAATCCACTTACACCCTACCGTTTTAGCCCTTTTTGGCTTATCAACCAACGTCCAGGTGTTATTCTGAAGTAGAGAATTCATCTCTTCATCAATTGCTTCTTTCCGGAGTAGGGAATCCCTGGATCTTATCACTTCCTTATAGGTGGATGGATCAGCCTCAACGTGGGAAATGACAAAGTCACTACCGAAGGTTCTGGGAGTTCGCTCTCTAACAGAAGTTCTCTTAGACTCTAGGCCAGAGTTGTCTACAGGAACTGAATAGGAAGTGCTCGGTACTGATTCAAGAACTGCTTCAGTAATAGTTACTTGCATACCTGGGAGCGATATGTTCTTATCCTTGAGGAACTTATCTTCAAAGAACACTGCATCCCTAGATTCTATAATAATATTATTAGAAATATCTAAAAATCTATCTGCAGCATTATTTTCAGCACAACCTAGGTAGACACATGTATTGGTTCTAGGTCCAATCTTAGATCGTCTAGGGTCTGGAACCCTGGCATAGGCTATTCAGCCCCAGGTCTTAAGCCTAGTAAAAGACGGGGGTCTCTTAAACCAAAGCACATAGAGTGTAACCTCTAACTTAGCATGAAGAACATTATTTAAAATGTGATTTGCAGTTAAGACTGCTTCTCCTCAATAAGCGGAAGGCATGCCTGCAGTCAAGAACATAGAGTTTAACATTTCTGTTAACGTCCGATTTTTACGCTCAGCTATGCCGTTAGACTGGGGTGAGTAAGGAGCAGTAGTTTCTGCAATGATTCTATGTTGGGCAATGAAACATTTGAACTCACTGGATATATATTCTCCTTCTCTATCACTTCTAAACCTCTTGATTTTCATGTCTAATTGGTTTTCTACCCTGGTTTTGAAAATACAGAATTTTTCAAATGCTTCGTCTTTAATTTTAAGGAGATATATGTGACAAAACCTAGAACAGTCATCTATAAAGGTGATCAAATACTTCATGCCTCCTCTAGTGACAAAACTTTTGAAGTCACAGATGTCGGAATGTATTAGTTCTAAGGGTGTTTTTTTCCTAGTAACCGCACTAAAAGGTTTCATAGTGATCTTAGTATGAGCACACACTTCACATTTATCTGATTTTTCTGTAGTGTCTAATGCAATCTGGTGAGTTCTAGCAATTTGGAATATTTTCCTATATTTTACGTGTCCTAGTCTCTCATGTAGAGTCTTAGGGTTAACTAAGTTTGTTTGAACTTGTTGAACTATTTCGTTTGCTAGACTTAGTTTGTACATCCTATTTTGGACGTAAACACATCCAAAATAGTGTGAGTTAACTGACAGTGTTACTCTACCGCTACAGAAATTGAAAGACATACCATCATCACAAAGTAAGCTAATAGACATCAAGTTAACAGCTAGTGAAGGAATAAACTTAACATTCTTTAAAGTTAAAGTTTTACCTAAGGAGAACAGTAGCGTCGCATTCCCCACCTTCAGAACGTCGGCTGTCTCACCGTTTGGAACGGTCACTGATTCTCTCGCTTCAGTGAGTCCTGTCATCAGAGTAGAGTTGTTGCAAACGTGACACGTTGCCCCCGAGTCAAGGTACCATTATGTACTAGCCTTCTCGTTTCCAACCATGGCGACAAAGTTGGATGGATCAGTGAGGATAACCATATTAGCATGGTTGCCTTCTTGTGGTGCTTTGCCCCTTTCCTTGCGAGGAAGCCTACAATCAGATGCACCGTGTCCCCACTTGTTGCAGTTAAAGCACTTGCCCTTAAACTTTTTGATGTGTTTACTAGGGCCTGCAACCTGGGAGCTACTAGGGTTGGGTTTGGACTTCCTAGGGTTCGGCACGCGTTTAGAGTTGGAAATCATGTTAGCAGCAGCCTTCTGCTTGCTAACAACTTCTAAAGCGTGTCGAATCTTGTTTTCGTCCTCAATGCGTATAAAACGCTTGAGTTCGTTTAGACCCACCCACATCTTCTTGCGGAACATTTCAGTTTTGAAATTATACCACGTGGAAGGCAACTTATACATAATTGTGCCAGCAACAAAACTATATGACAATGATATATTCTCACTATGCAAAGAATCTACTAAATTTTCAAATTCAGTTACCCGAGGGAGAATGACTTTCTCCTCGTCGGAGGTGAAGGAGTGGAACTTGTCCACCAGGTGCGCCTTGGACAGATCCTCCTCTTGTCTGAAATGCTCCTGCAATGCGTCCCAGATCTCCTTAGCTGACTTCATCTTCATGTACGTCTTTGCCAGACTAGAGGACAGACAGTTCAGCAGGTAGTCGCGGCAGAAGTCTTCATCAAAAACCCATTGAGCTTCTTCATCAGTCCCTACGACCCCAGCATGATCAGTGTGAACTGTGTAAAACACGTTCAGGTACTTCATCCCGAACTGAGTATTCAACTTCCAGTCGTTGAACTCAGTCGCCGTGAACTTCTCCATCTTGATCATCGGAACGGGGGACGAAAAGTTCTTCCCCTTCATCATTGTACGCCCGACAGACGAGAACAAGCCACCAAACAGAGGAATAGAAGCTCTGTCGCTAGCACCGGCGGTAGCCGGGGCGGTAGCCTAGGCAGTAGACCAGGCGATAGCAAGTTTAGCTGCTAGCGCCAGGCGCTAACTAATAGCGTCGGCGGTAGCGCTTAGGGCTGCACTCCGTGATCTGAGAAGACGACGGCGGTGGCGGGGGACTGATCTGGACTGGGAGGGATCTGGACTTGGAGCAGCGATGGCGGCGACGCGTCTCTGGATCACGATCCGAGCGGGAACTCGCTGCGGCTTCAAATCCAGAAGGATCAAGATCCTGGCGACTCCTCCCTTCCTCTAGGGTTCAGGACCTCTGGCAGCAGCAGCAGCGACGACTTTCGGCTGGCGACGCGACTGGGAGGAGATCTCTGATCAGCAACAGGAACAACGCGGGACGAGATCTCTGCGGCAAAGAGCAACGTCGCACACGATCGGGATCAACCGAGAGACGCACTGGAAGGAGGCGAGCGAGGGCCCTCCCGATCGATCAGCGAAGGAAATTCGCGAACGGCGACAGGGACGAAAGCGGAAGCTCTCGATCTTTCCCAGATGAGCGACTGGTTCCTCTACAGCAACGGCGGAGTGTGACCTCTTCCAGACGAGCGGCGGGAACTCCACTACAGCAACGGCGACCGAGCATCTTCTCACGGACGGGCGAACGAGATCGAAACGAGCAAACCCTAAGGGGGCTACTTCGAGATTGTGAGTGGTATTGCTCGAAGCATCCGGAGGCACATCAAGGTAGAATGAACTTTCTGTTGCCCCTAGGCAGGTATAAATAGGTAAACCCTAGGAGTGTCTACGGGTATCGGGTATCCGTATACTCAATCGACCCGTTAAGCCTCCGAACACGTTATATGCCCAAATATACATTAACACCAATTAAATCACAAACTATTATTCATTTTTGCTCAACACATAATTGATATTAATGTAAAGCATACAAATTCTTCATAGGCGGGCACCATATTCTGAAATTACTCTCGCTCGAGCATACAAGTATATTGTAATTGATATTATTATTATTCTTTTAGCATTTTGAACCGCAACAATTATATTGTAATTTTGGCGGCCATTTGGCATTTGGGCATTGTTTTGAACCGCAGCTCCAAACAGAGCACGACTCCATACAAATAAGCATACGGCTACATAAAATCATAAAATCGTTCACTAGCTGGAGTTAAATTAATATTTTTTAAATATTTTAATAAATTATGGAATTATATTTCAGTTTATAAAAAGTCTTTTAAAATATGAGAACACACACACAAAATTTGTCAGTCTCCTTAAGCTCTCAAATGTTTAACTCTACTTTTTTGATATTTTACATTTGCTTTATCAAATGAAAGTTCAGATGTTTTGTGTTTTGTTGGTGTCCGCACATATTTGAGTTTCAATATCTAGCTGTGTGCTATACCTTGAAGAATTGAGCATCAGTTGAAAGTTCTGTCGAAGGGTGATGCAAATTTCTTTAGGATAATGATCACACACATTAGCGAGACCGAATTTCTCACTTTAATATTTTACAATAAAATATTTCATGTCATTTTAAATACTCATTTTATATTGCAAAAAATTCTATAAAAAAATACAATTTCATTATTTATTACAAAAAAGCTAAAAAATATTTTATGATACAGCAATTTTTCTAACATTAACTACAAATCATATGATAAACATAAAATAAACAAATAGCTACATGCAGTAATAAATAAGCTATAATAATTAACATTGTTAGGATATTGAGTTAATATGACCGACTCGGAACGATCCAATGAGTTTCGTGTCACTAGTGTTAAGGGCTCTACGCTGGAGATACTATATAAAGTCATTCCACATTTGATGAGTCTTAGTGGACTATCTTGAGCGGAGCCTTCAACATTCTCAAGATACGGAATTAGGTTTTCCGCTCCCGGCCGTTTCTTCCGCTCCTGTTTTTCCTTTTGGTCGATGTTCTTCCTTGCGAGTGAAGGAACCGATCAGTGATTTTCGATCTTGTTGTTCTCGCAAGCTCTCGTCGCTGCCGCGTGAGATCTGAAGGAGAAAGGAGTTCCCGTCTCTCTCTCGATGGAAGATCCGCGTCGGTGTTCAGGTGCAGACAAGCTTTTCCTTCTTACGACCTTGTTCCCATCGGAGATCTTGGGCAAATCGAAGGATCGGTGTTCTCCCGGTGTTCGTTGTTCCCAAAAGTTTGTTGATCACGAAGAAGGAGACTCTCTGTGTTTCGTTCTCGTCGTCGCCGCTGCAAGGAGATCTCGCTCCAGCCGTTGCAAACCTACCTCCGTCTAGGTCAAATCTAGGTGATCTCGACGATATCGACGTGTGATCACGACGACAAGCCAGTGGTCTCGATGTTTTTTGCATGGAGCCAACCACTCAATGATATCGTGGAGTGATCTCGACGATACAGCTAGTCCTCTCGACGACACTGCTAGTCCTCTCGATGACAGGAATGGGTCTCGACGATATCGCCAGGATTACTTGACGTGACACAGCTAGTCCTCTCGACGACAGGAACGAGTCTCGACGATATCGGCAGGATTACTTGACGACACAGCTAGTCCTCTCGACGACAGGAACGGGTCTCGACGATATCAGCAGGATTACTCGACGACACAGCAAGCCCTCTCGACGAAAGGAACTGGTCTCGACAATATCGACAGGATTTCTCGACGACACAGCAAGCCCTCTCGATGACTTTTGACAGATTCCTTTCTGGATTGGATCTGAAGTTCACCGATCGTCCTCGCACGTATCAGGTGACCTCGTTCTAGAAGTACTTTTAATTATTATTTAAATCTAGTACGATGTCGAAGAAAAGTGTGCTCGACGTAGCTAAGTTGCAGTCATTTGACGCCTCCGAGTTCCTCAGTTGGAAAATTCAAGTCCAACTAGGAATGAAGGAACGTGATATTTTCTATGCGGTTCAGAGCGATTTCGCCTCTACCGGCGAGGGCGTGGACGAATACCAGTAGAACAAGGATGATGATTTCTGCAGGGATTACCTGCTGAATTCCCTTAATCCCCATCTCGCACTCACCTATCATGCCTACAAGACTGCAAATGAGATTTGAGATCGTCTCAACACACATTTCCAGAAGGAGGAAGTATTGTCAAAGTCGCTCATTTGGGGAGAAGTTTTTCAACTTCAGACTCAAAGCAAATTTGGCAATCACTTCACAAATCATAGAGCTGGAGAACCTGCGTAACAAGCTGGAGGACGATCAGTCGAAGATGGACGACAATCTCTTTGTATATCTGATTCTGAGCAAGCTGCCTCCTGAGTGGATCACCTTGAAGACTGAAATGCATAGACGGAATGAGAAGATCACTCTGGATGAACTCAAAAGATTCATCCACACTAAGAACCAAAATATTGCTGGGAAAAGCACGGAGCAAGTTGCTCAGCCCTCACAGGCTGTCCACTTCGTTTCTCGGCCTAGCAAGCCTTCTCGGAAGCCCCCGACACCTAAGGGTGACACTCATGCACAGTTGGCGGTCAAAAAACCTTCTCTCAAAAGGAAGAAGGGCAAATGCCACAACTGCGGCAACTAGGGTCACTGGGCCCCTGAATGTAAGGGTCCGAAGAAGCAAAAGGAGGAAGCCCCATAAAATGTGGCGAACATGGTGGTCGATAACTCTGATCCCAAGTCCTTCGTGGCTATGACTGAGAGTAGTCACCACGGTGCGTCTTCTGAGTGGTGTCTGGACAGCGGTGCTACCAGTCACGTCACAAATGACATAGGTCTTCTTTCAGAGGTCAGAGCAGTCAGAGATAGAGTTGAAAACTACAATGGAGGAGAGACAGATGTTACTCATGCTGGGACAACAGAGCTAGTCCTCTCTTCAGGCAAAACTTTAATTTTGCAAAATGTTAAAGTAGTTCCTAATTTAACGAAAAATTTAATTTCTATGAGTTTGTTTGATAATGATAGAATGTCTTTCACAACCACAAACGGTGGAATAACGTTAACTGTTAATTCTCACTACTTTGTTTGCGCTTACCTGATCAATGGAATGTATAGACTTAGCCTAGAAAATGAGTGCATAAATCAAGTGAGTTCGACACTGATAGATCCAAAGCTATTACATAATAGACTTAGACACGTTCACTATAAAAAAATTAGCGATCTGCTAAGAGTCACAACATCCCGTTAGATCTTTCTATTCGATTTGATAGGTGTGAAGTTTATGCCCAGACTAAAATCACTAGAAACCCTTACAAGACAGTTTCTAGAAGTACACAACTTCTGGAGTTGATTTATTCCGACCTCGGTGACTTTCGTAGTCATGCCACTAGAGGGGGAAGGAAGTATCTAATTACCTTCATCGACGATTTTTCCAGATATTGTCATGTTTACCCATTGAAATCAAAAAATGAGACATTCGAGACCTTTAAGATCTTCAAATCTCGAGTAGAAAATCAGTTAAATCTAAAGATTAAGAGACTTAGAAGTGATCGAGGAGGAGAATACACTGCAACTGGGTTTAAGGAGTTTTGTGTCACTAAGGGCATAATCCTTGAAACTACAGCTCCTTACTCACCTCAATCGAATGGTGTTGCTGAGCGTAAGAACAGAACTTTGACAGAGATGTTAAATTTTATGCTTCTCAACGCTGGCATGCCTAATACCTTTTGGGCGGAAGCAGTCCTAACTGCGAATCACATTCTGAATAGAGTGCCTCACTCAAAGCTCAGTTCTACTTCGTATGAGTTGTGTCACGACCATCCTTGTAGATATGACACTCTTAAGACTTGAGGTTGTATTGCTTATGATGCAGGATATGAATCCACCTGCCTGCCGGCCCAGGAGGTCAGCACACCTGACACTGGCCGACCCACCTGGAATCCACCAGATGGGCTTTAATCAGGGCTGCAGCCCATACACCCCAACCCCTCTCCCGAAGGCGGGTTGTTAACAACAGGCAGCTCAGTTGGTGATGAGGACTTCCCTCATCAAGGAGATCAGGGGTTCGAAACCCTCCGTGGGGAGGATTATTTCGGATGCCGCTGGTTGTCAACAACCCGCCTTCGGGAGAGGGGTTGGGGTGTATGGGCTGCAACCCTGATTAAAGCCCATCTGGTGGATTCCTGTCCTGTGTCAACTGATGCAGGACAGGAATCCACCTGCCTGCCGGCCCAGGAGGCCAGGCACACCTGACACTGGCCGACCCACCTGGAATCCACCCATCATAAAAGTGCATCATAAAAGTGCACTTTTATGATGCAGGACAGGAATCCACCTGCCTGCCGGCCCAGGAGGTCAGGCACACCTGACACTGGCCGGCCCACCTGGAATCCACCAGATGGGCTTTAATCAGGGCTGCAGCCCATAGCTCAGTTGGTGATGAGGACTTCCCTCGTCAAGGAGATCAGGGGTTCGAAACCCTCAGTGAGGAGGATTATTTTGGATGCTGTTGGTTGTCAACAACCCGCCTTCGGGAGAGGGGTTGGGGTGTATGGGCTGCAACCCTGATTAAAGCCCATCTGGTGGATTCCAGGTGGGCCGGCCAGTGTCAGGTGTGCATGACCTCCTGGGCCGGCAGGCAGGTGGATTCATGTCCTGCATCATAAAAGTGCAGCTCAGTTGGTGATGAGGACTTCCCTCGTCAAGGAGATCAGGGGTTCGAAACCCTCCGTGGGGATGATTATTTCGGATGCCGCTGGTTGTCAACAACCCTCCTTCGGGAGAGGGGTTGGGGTGTATGTGCTACAGCCCTGATTAAAGCTCATCTGGTGGATTCCAGGTGGGCCGGCCAGTGTCAGGTGTGCCTGACCTCCTGGGCCGGCAGGCAGGTGGATTCCTGTCCTGCATCAGCTTATGTGCGAATAAAAGACCTTAAAAGACCTAAGGTGGGACCTAGAATGACAACCTGTGTCTATCTAGGAAGTGCAGAAGACAGTGCAGCTGACCGGTTTTTGGATCTATCCACTAATACAGTGAAAGAGTCTAGAGATGCTATTTTCTTTGAACATAAATTTATCAAAGATCATGACTTAACCGTCTTCGGGTCTACTCACATGATCTCAGAATTTACTATAGAACCTGAAGCTGGCCCCTCTGGCACTGCTCCCTAACCTATAGAGGTGGAACCTGTTCCTCTTAGAGTATCTACAAGAGATAGAATCCTTAAGGATTTTGGTGAGAATTTCGCCACCTACCACTTAGAGGATGATCCATTCTCCTATCAGGAAGCAATAAGATCTAGAGATGCGTTAATGTGGGCAGAAGCCATCGATGATGAGATGAACTCGCTGCTACAAAATAACACTTGTCCTTTAGTGGGCCTACCGAAATAAGCTAAAGTCCTGGGATGCAAGTGAGTATTAAAGAATAAATTGCACGGTGATGAGTCTATAGCCAGATACAAATCACGTCTAGTAGCTAAGGGTTATAAACAACAGGGGGAAATTGACTATTTTGACGTTTATTCACCTGTATGTCACCTATCCACTATTAGGATTCTTCTAGCCTTAGCTTATATCGAGAAGTTTATAGTTCATCAGATGAATGTAAAGACGGCTTTCTTAAATGGAAAGCTTGATGAATAGATCTATATGACACAACCTGGAGGTTATGTCCATAGAGATCTAAAAGATAAAGTGTGCAAGCTAGACAAATCCATATATGGGCTTAAACAAACGCCTAAGATGTAGCACATGAAGTTTGATCAAGTGGTAAAGAGCATTGAATTTCAGTCCAGTCTCTCAGACAAGTGTCTCTATTACCTCCTGATGTCAAACAAAACAGTCATCATATGCCTATATGTGGATGACATGTTGATTTTGGGGTCAGACCTTGCTGTCGTAAGGGATATTAAATCCACTCTCGTAAAAACGTTTGACATGAAGGACCTTGGTCCTGAGAATACCCTACTAGGTATGAAAGTTAGAGTAGACAAGGGATATGTCACTCTAAGTCAAGCTCATTGCATAAAGCATATTCTCTCTACCTGGAGTTATCGATATTGTAGGTCTGTTGAAACACCAATTGATCGGAATGTCAAGCTGATTCTGAATGAAGGGACAAGCGTTGATCAAGTAAAGTAATCGAAAATCATTGGAAGTCTTATGTACGCCACAAGTTGCACTAGACCAGACATTGCCTTCTATGTAGGCATGCTGAGCTGTTTTACCAGTAGTCCAGACAAAGAGCATTGGGATGTCTTAGATCGGCTGATGAGGTACCTCAAAGGTACTAAAGATCACGCTATGTGCTATACTGGTCACCCTCCTACTTTGGAAGGATACTCTGATGCCTCATGGTGTTCAGAAGTTGGAAACAACAAGTCCATCAGTGGATTTATATTCACTTTGAGTGGCGTTGCTGTTACTTGAAAATACAAAAGACAGACTTGTATAGCCCTGTCATCTATGGAAGCCGAGTTGTTTGCCTTAGCTTCAGCTGGTGAAGAAGCAGACTGGATCAAAAATTTGATTCTAGACATTCCCTTGTCTAGACTACAAGTCAATTCATTAAGCATGTACTGCGATAATCAGGCAGCAGTCCAAGTTGTTAAGAATGTCATCTTTAATACTAAGAGACGACATGTACGATTGAGACACGCTATGTTGAATTATTTGAAAGAACGGTGCATTATCACTTTGTTCGATGTGCGATCGAAGAATAATCTAGCTGATCCATTGACGAAAGGAATGCCCAAAGACCGATCAATCAAAACAGTGGGGGAAATGAGACTTAAGACGTTTTCAGATCTGCCTTAGTCCAAGGTTAGGCGATTCAGTTCCGCCTTAGTCCAAATATTTTTTATTTCTTCATTTTCCTTTGTCAAAGCAAGTTGCGCTCTGTTGATGTTCTTGGTTGCTGAGTACGAATCTAGTGAGTTGTTTCATTTGACGTTAACAACTTCATCGGGATTTGTCTTCCTTAACTTGGAGAAAAGTGTTATTCCACATTTGATGACATGATCTAACTTATTTTGAACATTCTCGCGTTGATTGGTTTCATTTCACATTTGATGAGTTCCAATTAACTTTAGAAGAACAGTAACCGTGACATTCCATATAAGAACACATGTATAGCTGCGGTGTCCAGAAGTCCATAAATCATTTCATTGGAAACCGATAATAGATTCTGCGGTTTGAACCTATAATACTCTAAGTAGATCTCCCCCTGGCTTAATTATAAAGTACTACGTTCTTTTGTAGAACTAGATACATGTACATTTTCAAAGTATGAATTCATTTATAATGACATTCTAGGTTGAAAATTACAGGAGTTGTTGTTGCTGGAGGAGCGCTTGTGTACAACCCGTATTCGCCGAGTGGGCCCCTCAAGCCAAGTGGCGAGACCTGGGTCAGCCCGATCATTCGCCCCGGCTAGGAGGTAGAAGTACCCCCGGTTTGGTGGGGGTAAGGTGCAGAAGAGAAGGAGCTAGGCGAGTGGTGCTCTCACGGACCATTCGCCCGAAAGCGTGGGCACTCGCCCAGCTAGGCGGGTGCCCAGCGAGTGGTGCCCTCACGGACCACTCGCCCAGGATGATTTGAGGGGAAAATGACCCTAATACCCCTGGTGGGCTGCAAATAGCCCTTCGGAACAGCGGAGTTAGGCTGTTAGCAGACCAATTTGGGGTGCTGTTAGTAAAACTAAAAGGCGGATTCATGTTATTTGCAGACCAGCCTAGAAAAATCTATAAATAGACCCTTAAGGGCACCTTGGAGGAGATCCGATTTTAGAGAATCCTCTCCTCCAGGCTAGTTTTTGGTCGGCTGCTAGTGCCCTCCAAGGTGCCCGGTTGAGCTCTAGTCTGGGAGGGGAAGCTCTCTAAGATCTTCCGGGTGTGTGGCGGGACCTCCTCGCTTCAGCCTTGGGTCTATTCACATTCTCACATCCACCGCTAAGAGAGTCTAGTGAGGGAGAAGTAAGCATTGGCTACACCCCCAGTGGGTCCGAACTCAAGAGACCTGTTGAAGGTTTCAACATTTTTGGTGCGGTGAGCGTGGACCGTAGCCGGTGAAGGAAAATCTCGAATTAGGTTCGATGACAGGAGATGGGGGGAATGGTTCTGACTCAGGCCACTCGCAGCCACCCGCGACAGGAGAGTGGCTGGAGATGTTTGAGAAGTTCAAGCGAGAAGTTCTGCAGACAGTTCTCGCAGCAAGGAGCGAGTGCGAGACCCCGGCAGTCCCCGTGGTTCCACCCCTGCAGATCGGCGAGAACGCACCAGGGCAGCGGCCGGGGAAGGAGGTGCCAGCAGAAGGAAGTGCGCGAGATCTCCCGGGGCGGCAGCTGTTCAGCAGTCCGGCGAGTGCTGAGGTGTGGGAGCTGGGTCCGCGCGAGAAGACCATTCGCCGAACAGGGAAAGGGAGCCCCTTTTGCGAGATGATCCTCTCGGCCCCAGTGCCAGAGGGGTTTCGTGGGCCGGAGATGTCCTACTACACCGGCAAGGAGGATCCAGTCGTGCACCTGCAGTGGTTTGAGGACATGACCTCAATCCTTCCCATGTCGGATGCTTTTCAATGCCGACTCTTCGCAACCACCCTGAAGGAGAAAGCAAGGGACTGGTTCCACCAGCTTTCCGCGGGTTCCATCTACACGTTTGATGATCTGCGCCGAGGCTTTCGGCTATGCTTCTCGACGTCAAAAAAGAGGAAGAAGGATGCGGAGGCTCTCTTCAAGATCAGGCAGAGGGAGGGAGAGTCCCTGTCACATTACGTGGATAGGTTCCAGGAGGAGATACACCTCGTGCAGGAGGTGCCGGGATTCGCCTTCCAGATGGCGTTCATCGTAGGGTTGCGAGACGGGTTCTTCAAGATGGTCCTAAAAAGAAGACCTCCCTCATCCTTTGAAGAATTGATGGAGCGAGCAGCAGAAGAGATTGAAGGGGAGGCGGCCAACCTGGAGTTCTACAGGAGGTTGGCAAAGATGAGCGAGCCTGAGGTGAGGCAGCAAGAAGGAAGAAGGCGAGATGAACCCATGGGTCAGGGGTTCGAAAGACCGCCTCGGAATTGGAGGAATCAAGAGCCCAACAACAGGTTGGGCTGGAGGCACCAGGAAGGACCGGCGAGAGGTCAGGAAGAAGGATACCAAGGAAGAGAAGTGGGATGAATGAATCCGGGGTGGAGGCAGGGTCCCAGACCCCCTCACCCCCCAAGGGAGCAAGCTATGGCAGTAGGCCGGGGAAGAGGGGCAGAGGAGCAAGAGGAGGAAGAGGAAGAGCAGGGAGAGGGGGCAGGGTGGCGTTTCTTTATTGTGACTTTCATCAGGAAGAAGGTCACGCGACCGCCACCTGCCCAGAGTTCTTGGAGATGAGAGAGAGAGGTCAGCCACGACGGCAGCAGGCCAGGATCGAGGAAATGCTCCCGGAGGCGGAAGAAGACCGATGCGAGGACAGGGCGGATACATGGGGAATTGGGGTGATTCATGGAGGGGTTGGGATAGAGGCCTCTCGCAAGAGGAGCTTCCAGGCGATGTTCCGAAGGGACGTCGCGTCGACTTCCCAGACCCCACCCCTCTCGGAGAAGCTCACCTTCTCCTCGGAAGACATGCCAGATTATGAGGATCCATTCTGCGACGCCCTGGTGATTCAGACAGCAATTGAAAATTTCACGGTCTCCCGGATCCTGGTAGATAACGGGAGCTCAGTGAACGTGATCTTCAAGAAGGCCTTCGACGCAATGGAGGTAGAAAAGAAGAGGGTGCAGGCCTCCGACGGACCACTGTTTGGTTTCTCAGGAGAGCGGAAGGAAGTCGAGGGAGGTGTTGGTCTCCAGGTGACGCTAGGAGGAGTCCCAAGAAACTGCCGGTTCGTCATTGTGGATGCTCCGAGCAGCTATAACGCCATTTTCGGACGACCCCTCATCAGCGCCTTCCAGTGCGTGCCCTCATTGTACCATCACTGCTTAAAGCTCCATAGTGGAGGAGTCCAGGTCCGCGTCCGAGGGGATGCTAAGGTGGCGAGGCAGTGCTATGTGACTGCCGTCAACACCATTTCTTGGATGGCGGATGTCGAGAAGATGGATGAAGAGATGGCGAAGCCGGAGGGGCCAGGAGAAGAAGTGGAGAAGAGAGAAGTAGGGGAGAGGGCGATGCCCGAGAGGAGTTGATGGAGGTCGCTCGTGAGGAGCTGGCAGGTCCGAAGGCTCACTCGGAGGCAGGTTCTATGTGAAAGAAAAGAAGGCCCCGAGCAGACCCGCTGTCCAGGCTCTCATCTAGCTGGCAGGTCCGAAGGCTCACTCGGAGGCAGGTTCTATGTGAAAGAAAAGAAGGCCCCGAGCAGACCCGCTGTCCAGGCTCTCATCTAGCTGGCAGGTCCGAAGGCTCACTCGGAGGCAGGTTCTATGCGAAAGAAAAGAAGGCCCCAAGCAGACCCGCTGTCCAGGCTCTCATCTAGCTGACAGGTCCGAAGGCTCACTCGGAGGCAGGTTCTATGTGAAAGAAATGAAGGCCCCGAGCATACCCGCTGTCCAGGCTCTCATCTAGCTGGCAGGTCCGAATGCTCACTCGGAGGCAGGTTCTATGTGAAAGAAATGAAGGCCCCGAGCAGACCCGCTGTCCAGGCTCTCATCTAGCTGGCAGGTCTGAAGGCTCACTCGGAGGCAGGTTCTATGCGAAAGAAAAGAAGGCCCCGAGCAGACCCGCTGTCCAGGCTCTCATCTAGCTGGAAGGTCCGAAGGCTCACTCGGAGGCAGGTTCTATGTGAAAGAAATGAAGGCCCCGAGCAGACCCGCTGTCCAGGCTCTCATCTAGCTGGCAGGTCCGAAGGCTCACTCGGAGGCAGGTTCTACGCGAAAGAAAAGAAGGCCCCGAGCAGACCCGCTGTCCAGACTCTTATCTAGCTGACAGATCCGAAGGCTCACTCGGAGGCAGGTTCTATGTGAAAGAAATGAAGGCCCCGAGCAGACCCGCTGTCCAGGCTCTCATCTAGCTGGCAGGTCCGAAGGCTCACTCGGAGGCAGGTTCTATGCGAAAGAAAAGAAGGCCCCGAGCAGACCCGCTGTCCAGGCTCTCATCTAGCTGACAGGTCCGAAGGCTCACTCGGAGGCAGGTTCTATGTGAAAGAAATGAAGGCCCCGAGCAGACCCGCTGTCCAGGCTCTCATCTAGCTGGCAGGTCCGAAGGCTCACTCGGAGGCAGGTTCTATGTGAAAGAAATGAAGGCCCCGAGCAGACCCGCTGTCCAGGCTCTCATCTAGCTGGCAGGTCCGAAGGCTCACTCGGAGGCAGGTTCTATGTGAAAGAAAAGAAGGCCCCGAGCAGACCCGCTGTCCAGGCTCTCATCTAGCTGGCAGGTCCGAAGGCTCACTCGATGGCAGGTTCAAAATTCTCAAAGGGTGACCTCAAGAGCACTCGCATTGACCACGCGCGGGAGAAACGACCTCACTTCACTTTCATGATTACCTAAGCAAAACCCCAGTTTGGGCGAATGGTAAGGAAGTGCGAGTGGGGGAGGCAGCGGGAAGCGAAGAGGAGAGACACGCCCAGGTCACCCTCGAGCATTCGCTAGGTGGCCGGGACAGTTGCACTACAGTTTAAACGTCCTAATGAGCCTAGCGAGATATAGCGGCGAATGAGAAAGAATTAACGTCCTAGCGAGCCTAGCGAGACATAACAACAAATGAGAAAAAAGTGGAGATAACACAAAAATGGAGAGCACAAAAATCGTGATCAATATACATATATTTCAAGGGCACTCGCCCCGTTCATGATTACATTCAAAAGATTTTAAGTAAAAGACGGCAAAAAACACGGTCCATCTCAGGGGTCGGCAGGCTTCTCGCCAGAAGATCTATCGCTCTCGCCTGAATCCGGTAGGAGGGCGTCTTCTCGCGGCTCGCCATCCTCATCTTCCGGGAAGGGGATAGGGATGAAGAGCTCGGGGACGACCTGTCGAGCAGAGAGGCATTCGGCCTCTTCCTTCAGGTACCCAGCCTGCCGCAACACCTGCATCGCATGCTTCACGGCGCTCTGGGCGTTCTCCTGCATCAATTGCTCCAGCTCGTGGTGGGGGTAGAAGTGCCCCCCGCTCCCCAAGGCGAGTGCCGAGACCTCGGCTTCTCGCGACCGCTGGGCCTCGGCCTTGGCCAGCCGGACTTCGTCTTCAAGGCCAGCCACCCGAGCACGAAGCATCTCGGCAACCGTGGTGTTCTAAGAATAATGATAAAGGTGGTAAGAAGAAAGTACATCAATCGGCAACAGGCCACTCGCGGGGAGGGAGAAAATATATACCTCCGCAATGGGGCGGTTGGCGAGAAGGGTTTCCGCAGCTGCCAACTTCGTCCTGAGTTCCAGCGCCTCGGCAGAAACGACGGTCCTGGACTCCTCAACCTCCGCCAAGCTCCGCGCCAGTTTGATGCTCCGGCGCGAAGACATATGCGCGAGCTCGAGCGCCCGCAGCATGGCCCTGGCGGTCTCATGGGCGAGGACCTGAGTCGTCTCGGCATCATAGACTTCAGCATCCTCCCGACCGTAGAGGGCATACGCGATGGCGTAGGCCTCACCACTCGCGAGGTCGCTCTCTATCCACGATGGATGAAGGGTGGAGAGCGAGACCCTGTTGGCGTTCCTGTCCCACTTTACCTGGGGAGCCCCTGAGGGGTGCACGTACTTCTCGCCGCTGGGGAAGTTCCGGTGGTCCCTGGGCAATGGAGGCGGCGGCAACGACGATCCCGCGCGAAGGGTGGTCTCGCCTGGCGCACCCACCCCCGGGGTTTGAGTCTGAGCACTCGCCCCCAGGGTCTCGTCCAAGACCCCCTTCCCCTTGGCGGAGGGGGGATTCTTTGAATTCTTGGAAGAAGAGGAGGTCAGCGCCCCAGGTTTCCGCTTCTTTCCGCTAGGCTTGGAGGAGGAGGGTTCCTCCCGACAGGCATCCGCTGCAGCCTGTGCGAAGGACACGGAAGCCCCAGCGGGGCGCGGCGGATGCAGGGGGAAGCTACGCACGCCTGCATAATATTGCGAATGATTTAGCGAATGGTATAAGAGTCACAAGATCGAAACAAACAAAGTCCCAAAAACTTACCCTCGCCCTGCGGAATGCGCAGGAGCGAGTTGACGTTTCGCCGGAGATAGACGAGGTCCATCCCGTGCTCCAAGATGTATTGGTGGAGTTTGGCCTCGTGCCCCCTAGGGTCGGGGGGCGGAAGGTTGACTCCTCCTCCTGCACTGGGGCGAGAAGTGTATTTCCCAGGTTCCCGCTGACGAAGAGGAAGCGCCGAACCCAGTCGTGGTTCTTATTCGGGAGCCCATAATGCTTGAGCGGGTTCAGACCCGAGAAGAATGAGATGCCGTTGGTGCAGCGAAAGGTGTAGAGCTTGCGGAAGACGGGGAGCGAGAACTCGATCCCCTCTTCTCGCAGATAGCTCGCGTACCCGACCAGCATGACGATGGAGTTGGGGTTGAGCTGGCCGGGCACGACTCCATAATATCTGAAGGTCTGGCGGAGTTCTGGCCAGATGGGAAGGCGAAACCCCACCTCGAAGTGCTCTAGCGGGATCGCGAGAGCATAGGGCGAGATGGAGTTTAGGCGCTCGTCCGGCCTGGGCTTTCGTGCCTCGAACCCAGGCGGGATGTAATCCGCGACCGCAGTCAGGTAAGCCTCGTCGGAGAGGTCGCATGAATCGAAGGTGTGGTTGACGAACGCGCTGGCGCACCTGGCTCTGCCTTCCGCATCACCACCCATGACGCGAATGACGAAGGATAAGAGAGCAGCAGAGAAGAGAGAAGCGCGAGTGCTAGCGCGAGGAAAGAGAAGGAGCGGATGGTAAAGTATTTAATACGGTGGTTGAAAGGCCTATTTATAGAAGGGCTAAACGACGTTTGGGCTTTCGAGGTAACGGGTGTGCAGATAGCAGTCGCGCCTTCCCGACGCCTCGGAACCCGGGCCGACCCCTCTCGCTCAGTAATGACAAGTGCCCTGTGGCCACCCGCTCATCGACTACGCGAAAGAGGTTAAGAAAGCATTCGGCAATAATAAAACATTCGGCAATACCCAAGCAAGATATAGGAAATAAAAGACAAAGGATAGAGCATTCGCAAAACACAGAACATAAGATTATTACAAGCAGAAATAAAAGTTCAGCATCCGCGCTACAGAAAGCAGAAAAATTACAAGAAGGGCGAATGAAGACTGGCTCAATACACCTCCCAGACCCACCGACCTCGCTTTCGCGACCCAGCTTCCAGGGGCATTCGCGGGCGGTAATATGCGAGTATGTTGGTGATCTCATGGGAAACCAGCTGGAGTTGGTCCCGGGCTCGCGCGGCGTGTCTTTCGGGAGATAACTCCCCTCCTTCACCCCCCAGGCGCTCCACCGTCGCGAGAATGCGCGAGTAGTCCCGCTGGAGGTCCTTTAATTCACGCGCGACTCTCAGCCGCACGTCGTCCACCTGTCCGGCAACATTTCGCTGGATGTGGATGAGCTTCCCCAAGACCTCCGAGATCCGATCCTTCAGGGTCGCGTGATCCGAGGAGTCGCCCAAAAAGTCAGCGAGATCCCCAGGGGAAGGGAGAGGCGAGAGCATCCCCTCTCCCCCCTCGTAGTAGGAGTCAAAGGGGGAGGCTTCCCTATAGCCTGCGGAATCACAACTAGGTCAGTAGTGATAAAATATGCGAGTACGATAGGGGCGGGTGAGTGAACTGACCTGGGGTGGGGTCCTGGTGACCTGAAGGACGAGACGAATGGGGGTGCGTTCCAAACAGCCAGGCGGGAGGTAAGACCTTTCCCTTTCCAGGACGGTAAGGCTGTGAGGTAGGAGCTGGAGCATCTGCAGGATCATCCGCGCGGCCCTGCTGACCGGATCCCTTCTGGGGGGACACCCTCGGCTCATCCGCAAGCACGGAGGGGTTCGGTCGAACAGGGGAACTAGGAGGAATAGAGTTCCGCAGTGAAAGGTTGGGGTCGAGGGCTACAAAAAACAGTGGTCAGCAGCGAGCAGCATGAAGGATGAATCTAAAAAGGGGTTACAACTTACCGGACTGCAACGATGTCTCGCCCGGAGGAGGTGGAGGAGCAAGGTCCCGATCCGAAGGCCTCTCGTCCCGGGGAGGTGGCACCACGACACTGCTCGAGACGGCCCCGTGGCCGGTCTTGGGCATCGAGATCCCCTGCGAATGGTCAGAGCAGAGGCAAGGTAAGGGAAAGAACTAAACAGAGGGACGGGAGGAATCCTCATACCTGCGTCCCGGGGTCCGGAGGATTCCTCGCCAGAAGAGTATCCGCCGGCGGAGTGTTCGCCGGTGGAGTACCCGCAGGAGAAGACATTGATCTCGGTGAAGGGCTACGAGAGGGAAGAAGCTCCGAATCGAGGGTTGTCAACGCTCCAGGAAGTTCTGACATGAAGAGATATATATAGGACAACGGTGGGACCCACAGAATCTTGTGAGTCCAGTCAGCAAGCACTCACCGAATACAGGGTTGGACTGTTCTTTCCGAGCGTAGTAACCACTCGCAAAGAGCGGGGATTGTGTACAACCCGTATTCGCCGAGTGGGCCCCTCAAGCCAAGTGGCGAGACCTGGGTCAGCCCGATCATTCGCCCCAGCTAGGAGGTGGAAGTACCCCCGGTTTGGTGGGGGTAAGGTGCAGAAGAGAAGGAGCTAGGCGAGTGGTGCTCTCACGGACCATTCGCCCGGAAGCGTGGGCACTCGCCCAGCTAGGCGGGTGCCCAGCGAGTGGTGCCCTCACGGACCACTCGCCCAGGATGATTTGAGGGGAAAATGACCCTAATACCCCTGGTGGGCTGCAAATAGCCCTTCGGAACAGCGGAGTTAGGCTGTTAGCAGACCCATGTTAGTAAAACTAAAAGGCGGATTCATGTTATTTGCAGACCAGCCTAGAAAAATCTATAAATAGACCCTTAAGGGCACCTTGGAGGAGATCCGATTTTAGAGAATCCTCTCCTCCAGGCTAGTTTTTGGTCGGCTGCTAGTGCCCTCCAAGGTGTCCGGTTGAGCTCTGGTCTGGGAGGGGAAGCTCTCTAAGATCTTCCGGGTGTGTGGCGGGACCTCCTCGCTTCAGCCTTGGGTCTATTCACATTCTCACATCCACCGCTAAGAGAGTCTAGTGAGGGAGAAGTAAGCATTGGCTACACCCCCAGTGGGTCCGAACTCAAGAGACCTGTTGAAGGTTTCAACAGCTTGCAGGATGGGATCCTGAACAGGATGATTTGCTGGACGTCTGAGGCTGACGACAGCTAGAGTGTTATCTGTTTTCTTTGCTTTATCTTTTCTTAGAGCACTGTTTAGCTCTCTTATTTCATCTGTCTGTTTAAACTATTATATTTGCTCTTCGGTTGGTCATGAGACAATAGGTGTACTGGTACATGTTTCTCTGATTGTACCTTTGACTATGTTGAGATGTTGCCGAGTTTATGCTTTATTCTTATGCGTGCATACATACTTCTGTTTTCCTTTAAGTCCAATATGTTATGACAGGTGTTGTGGACACGGTTGTGCATGTATTGAGTCGAATTTGGTTAAACACTACACACACCAACCCCTTTTCAATGTCGGGTTTACCGCAGACATAAGAGGAGATTGTTAGGATATTTAGTTAATATGTCCGCGTGTATCAAGACCGACTCGGAACGACCCAATGAGTTTCGTGTCACTAGGGTTAAGAGCTCTATGTTGGAGATACTATATAAGGTGATTCTATATTTGATAAGCCTTAGTGGACTATCTTGAGCGGAGCCTTCAACAAACATTACTTTAAAATTTTGGTTTGACGCATTCTTCGTGAAATAACTGTTAAAATAGTCGGACCGAGCGTTCGACGAACGGCTAAGTGACGTTCGTCGAACGGCAAGAGCGTTCGACGAACGCCATTTCGTTCGTCGAACGGCCGAATGGCCAGCCCGTTCGATGAATCTCACGGCAAAGAGTGAGGTAAATCGTAGGCTGATTTACCACCAGGCTACGATTCTTGTGGTTCTTATCGACAACCAGTGTGTCGTCTTAACAAATCGTTATATGGCCTTAAACAAGCCTCACGACAATGGTATGAAAAATTTTCCTCCACTATAGCAGAGCTTGGATATGTTCAGTCAAAGAGTGATCATTCTCTTTTCATTAAACGGGCTAATGAAGAATATACAACATTATTGGTTTACGTCGATGACATTATTATCACAGTCACCGATTCAAAAGAAATTAACAATTTCAAAGAATTTTTGCACACCAAATTTCGAATTAAAGATCTCGGTCCGACTATTTTAACAATAACAAGTAGGTTCGATTCGTTTCTGTCGGTTTTCAGCATTGAGTAACCGAGTCAATCTTATAGGCCCCTGGTTTATATAGGACTGCCAGGCCCGATTAATTCAGTGTAGGAACTGGTTCGGTTCAATTAACATAAAAAGCCACCACGGTTCAAACTCAACTCATCAAGGCTAGATCATATTGGGGGCAATTTCGTGAGATCTATGCGAAGACATGAAATAGTCTTAACCGCAACATCGAGATAAGGAAGTGAAGCGGAATCTTAAAACCTAAATTCATGGAAAGAGATGAATGCCGCTAAGAAGACGGCTAGCTACTTGCTCTCACCGATGATGAGATGTTATAATTGTAGGAGAATGAAAAGCCTCTGCCCAATCACTCAGAGGACAAAAAACAATCTTTACCAAACTCTAAGGAAAGTATACATTGACATTTAAACTCGTCGTATAAATATAAAATTTCGTCCGATATCAATACATATTATGAAATGCACTTACGATACGAACAATATAAAACCGGTAAATTATACCATTTAAATTGGATAAATAGAAATGACATCCTCATGATAATTAAAGCCTACTTAAGCAATAATGACATCAATTAGAGCCAGTAGCTTTCCTCATAATATATAAAATCCTCTTATTTGACCAACTTTGTATTCAACAAGATTTTTGGCTTACAATTCTCCGGTCTCATTTTTTTGAGGTAAAAGATAAAATATTCCGTTCAAGGAGAAAGCTCCAGAGAGACCAAATAAAGTACATGAGAAAGAGAAGAAGGCCTGCAAAAAGATACGACGGCAATAGCATGTGCCACCCGATTAGAACCCAGTGGACTCCACACCCACAACAAGGATATCAACAGGTTGACACAGTCACCCTCGAAAATAATCACATTCCATCCCCGCGAGATAGACAGATCAACTGTGAGACAAGCCGCAAGAGCCTCCTCCCCGATCGGGCACGCCACATGCGCGAGACAATCTATTCCCCAATCCAACAAGCAACCCCTCAGAGTCCCGTGCCACAACCCCCACACCAATTCTGCTCACAATCCGCGACCAATAGAAATGCGACATTTATGATGTCAGACCATACAACCAAAAGCTTCATCTCACTTAACGGCTCCTTATTGATCCCCCGGACACAATAATACCTCATTTTTGGCCGGCTTGCACTGCCCCAAATTCATCTTCTAGCTAGTAATCATCGAACAAAAAAGAGTTGATAGAGAAAGAAAGAGATGGCCGGCTGTTCATAAATTATTTTATTCCAATTTCTTATTCGTATCATACATATTTTTGACCCTTTCTACTCCCCATCACCAATCTTTGGAAGCCATAAAATCATATAATAAAAGTATATATATATATATGTGTGTATATATATAGGGTTAATTACTGGGACCTTCCCTGCGAGTTTGCATAATTATAGGTACCTCCCCTCCATGTTTTGGTATTACAGGGACCTCCCTTGCAAGTTTCAGAAGTTTACAAACTCCCCCTCCGTTTAATATACTAAACGCTTCCGAGTAAAAGGTCCAAAATACCCTCTTTGAAAAAATAAAACAAACAGTGCCCCGCGTTTATTTCCTTTTCATATCCCGATCATCGTTAGATTACGCCCTCCCCTGCACGGCGAGTTCGACAGCCGACTTCAACGGCGACTTTGACAGCCGACTTCGACGACAACTTCCAATGGTGACTTCGACACGCAGCTGCACCTCACTGGCTTAGAGTCAGTCATTGTTGGTAAGTGATTCCATGGCCGTTTAGGGTTTTATTTCCTCCTAATCCCAGATTAGGTTAGTGACTCCAGGCCCGATAAGCTACTCCGGTTCCAGGTTAGCTTAGTGATTTCCTCCTTATCATCTCCAGTCCGAAAATCTATGTTTAAGAATCGGTATTTGATTTTTTGATCTCTATTTCCAGGGCCGATAAACTCCTCACTGGTATGGAATATTTCATCTTTCAGGATTAACTAGTTTTTTAAAAATATTCATGAATGGATCATAGTTTGGAATAACTGTTTTTTTTTTAAATCTGTTTTTTTAGTAACTTGTTTCGAGGGTCATCTGCAGGAATGAAATCAGAAAATGAGAGTGAAGGTGGTGATCTTTTTTACTAACTAATAATATCACATTCCGGTGGATTGCAACAATTTGGTTGAATTTAACATGCCAAAAAATTCAAATGAAACTATTGATAGAGCGAGTGCTCGAAGCATCCGAGTGAACATCAAGTTTGGAATGAACTACCCGTTGCTCCCAGCGGGGGTATTTATAGGCGTAACCCTAAATCCCCGACGACCCGTTAACGGACCCGTTATAAATACCCGACACAACGCTAAATATACCTTAACATTCTCCTCATATATTGTAGCAATTGTATCACATAACGGGTTAAACAAAGCATATAAGTTAGATAACGACAGAATGAGTTTCAGATTAAAAATAACAAGAGTTTTAGATCAAACATCTAAACTCAAACAGGTTCCAAACATGCAAAAGCAAAAGCAGAAGCAAGAACAATAATCTGATAACAAAACTCAAACAGGTGACGAGTCGGTCTACTCAAACAGCAGATCATCTCCATCCATGTCGAAATCCACTCTCTCCTCCAGACTCCAAATGATCTGCATTTAAACATTTAAATGTCATGAGAACAAACTCAATGAATCCATACATATGCATATCAAAAGTAAAGTGATTAGTTCTTACAATTTTTGAACATAATACTCTAACTAGGAAGAGAGACTCACAGGTCCGCATCTCTTATCTAATTTACACAAAATTAGAAATTTGGTTTCATAGAACCAAACTATGTTCCTTCGATTATTAAGATTATTACCAAACGTTTCACAATTGTATTATATCATCAAGTTTGGAATGATACAACAAGCTGTGACCAATAATCATCAAGTTTGGAATGATATAAGTAATGATCATAATATCAGGACGCATATCAGTAACTTTAGTACTCGTTTTTGGAATGATACCCAATTCAGCCTTTGAAAAGAAGTAGTTGTGTGAGTCATCAAGTTTGGAATGACTAGCAACTAAACAATCTCAGGCTTCATCAAGTAACATCTGGAATACTTCAGTGTACTCAGTCTAGATGCGTGAATGTAGGCAGACTCGGTTCTAAAATCTTAAACAAACATAAGTATTAAGTCCCACTAAATAGACTTTAATCTCATATCCCCCGATGTTTTAGATGTAAGAACCTTGCATAAGCCCTTGGTAAAGACATCTGCTACATTATCTTTTGATCTCACGTCCAAGAGGGAAATGATCCCTTGACTGGTGAGATAGGTCAACCAGGCCTGTTTCATCCGTAGTTGCCTTCGCTTACCATTGAACAGGGAATTAGTTGCAATGATTTTTGTGGCTTGATTGTCACAAAGTATCGAGATAGAGTTCATTTTTAGACTCGTCATTAGAATATCCATAACCAAATCTCTGACCCACTCTGCTTATTCGGCAGCTGAAGCAAGAGCATAGAGTTCGGATTCCATAGAGGATAGTGCTATACACGTTTGCCTCTTAGATTTCCAAGCTACTGCGGATCCTCCTAGGGTAAACACATAACCACTAGTGAACCTACTATCACCAACGTCTGAGCACCAGGAGGCGTCAGAGTACTCTTCAAGCACAGGAGGGTGTCCACTGTAACATAAAGCATACTGCTCAGTATACTTTAAGTATCGCATTAGCCTTTCCAAGGCGTCCCAGTGGTCCTTTCCAGGGTTACTAGTGAATCTACTCAACATGCCGACCGTAAAGGCTATGTCGGGTCTAGTGCAGGTAGTAGCATACATGAGACTGCCAATGAGTTTGGAGTAATCCAACTGTCTAATAGGTGAACCGTCATGAGGTTTCAGTCTATTATTATAGTCGTATGAAGTCTCAATGTGTCTGCACTTATCATAACCTCACTTCTCTAGTAGAGTTCTGATGTAGTGACTCTGGCTGAGGGTGATACCCTTATCCGTAAAGTTCACTTCCATGCCTAGGATGGTCTTCACCACACCTAAGTCAGTCATGTTAAATTTTGACTTCAAGGTAATCTTAACGTCTTCCACCTCAGACTGATCGGTATCCAGAATTAGCATGGCATCAACATACAAGCAAATTATAGCGACGGAGTGAGGACTTGTCCGTATGTACAGACATTTATCTGAAAGGCTGGATTTAAAATTCAGGCCTTTTACGCAAGTGTCAAACTTCTCGTGCCATAGCTTTGGTGCTTGCTTCAATCCGTAGAGTGACTTAATCAACTTACAGACCTTGGTGTCGAGACCTTGTACGACAAACCCTTCAGGTTGACGCATGTAGATCTCTTCAGTTAGATCTCCATTTAAAAATGCAGTCTTAACGTTCATCTGATGAACGACGAAACGTTCAATAGATGCGATAGCGAGAAGAACCCTGATCGTTGCAATGTGACAAACAGGTGAGTATGTATCAAAGTAGTCAACTCCACTCACTTGAGTGAAGCCTTTGGCAACTAGACGTGCTTTGTACTTAGCGATACTCCCATCTGGATTCAGTTTCTTCTTAAGAACTCACTTGCTCCCAATGATTTTAGCTCCTTTGGGTAGGTCAACTAATGTCGAAGTGTGGTTCTCCATGAGAGAGTGCATCTCATCATCAATGGCTTCTTTCCATAACAGGGAATCCCTGGATCGCATCGCTTCCATATAGGTGGATGGATCAGCTTCAACGTGGTAAGTCACAAAGTCTGTACCGAAGCTTTTAGGAACACGCTCCCTATTAGATAGCCTAGTGGACTCTAGGGCACTAGTGTGAACTGGCTCAGTGTCAGGGAGTCGTAGTTCCGTCCCAACGAGGGTATCAGAACTGGTGTCTGGCAGACCGGGAAGAGTCAAGTTCTTATCTCTAAGAAACTTATCCTCAAAGAACACAACATCTCTAGACTCAATAACCGAGTTGGTAGAGAGATCTAGAAATCGGTCTGCAGCACTATCCACCGCACATCCTAAGTAGACACAAGTGTTCGTCTTAGGTCCTAACTTAGATCTCATGATGTCAGGTATCCTAACATAGGCGATACAACCCCAGGTTTTGAGGTGATCAAATCTGGGCTGTCTCTTAAACCAAAGCTCATACGGGGTTTGCTTCAATTTAGCATGAGGAACCATATTTAGGATGTGATTCGACGTGAGGGTTGCTTCTCCCCAATAAGCGGCAGGCATACCGACAGTCAACAACATAGAATTCAACATTTCTGTTAAAGTTCTATTTTTCCGCTCGGCAATACCGTTTGACTGGGGCGAATAAGGGGCAGTGGTTCCTCGATCACTCCTAAGTCGCTTAATTTTCAAATCCAATTGGTTCTCAACCCTATTTTTGAAAATTTGAAATTTCTCAAAAGCTTCATCTTTGGATTTTAAGAGATAAATGTGAGTATATCTAGAGAAGTCGTCGATAAAAGTTATCAGGTACTTCCGACCACCACGTGTGACAAAACTCTTATAGTCACAAATGTCGGAGTGTATCAACTCTAGTAAACGTGTGCTCCTAGACACCTGACTGAATTATGTTCTAGTTATCTTAGTTTGAGCACATATCTCACATTTGTCAAATTTGGTTTTAGTGTCTAAGGGGATGTTATGAGTTCTAGCTAGCAGGAGTAGTTTTCTATAATTGATATGTCCTAGTCTTGCGTGTAAAGTCTTAGGATCTATCAAAGTAGAACTAACTTGATTGACTACTTCGTTTGCTAGACTCAACCGATACATTTCGTTGACTACGTACGCACAACCAAAATAATGTGAGTTAACCATTAAGGTCACCCTACCACCACTAATGTTAAAGGACATACCCGCATCGCTTAACAGACTAATAGAGATTAAATTAGCAGCTAATGTAGGAATGTATTTAACATCTTTCAAAATTAAATGCGTACCTGACGAGAGTAGTAGATCCACGGTCCCTGTCTGGAGTACCTCAGCAGTGGCTCCATTTGCCACTATAACTGTCTCAGAGGCTGGAGTGACATCCTTTAGCAGAGCGGAGTTGTTGCAGCCGTGGCAGGTCGCCCCCGAATCCAACCACCAGTCAGTACTGGCCTGAACGTTCCCAACCTTGGCAATAAAGTGGGAGGGTGCAGTCTGATTGAGCATATGAGCTCTGTTATCAGGCTTTGGTGGGTTATCATCGGGCTTCTTGGGTTGCCTGCAGTCAGAAGCGCAGTGACCCCACTTGTTGCAGATGTAGCACTTGCCTTTGAACTTCTTGATCTTCTTGCTGGTGTCTACTACTGCGGGTGCACTGGAGGGAGGTCGAGTCCGATCAGATCTAGGCTTCCTCTTCGGGTGTGTGATCATATTAGCAGCAGATTGCTGCTTGCTCACCACCTCCTTTACATGCCTTGTCTGATTCTCATCCTCAATACAGATAAACCGCTTGAGTTCTTTCAGACTGACCTGAGTCTTCTTGCGATACATCTCCGTCTTGAAAGAGTACCACGCTGAGGGGAGCTTATAGATAATGGCACCAGCAACAAACCCATCTAGCAGAGGGACACTTTCAATGTTGAGCTTGACCACCAAATTTTCCAGGTCTGCAATCTGGGGAAGGATATCCCTGTCCTCAGAGAATGTGAATCCCATGAACTTGTCCACCAGATGCGTCTTGGACATGTTCTCCTCCTCTTTAAACTGATCTTACAGCGCATTCCAGATCTCCTTTACTGTCTTCAATTTCCCAAACGTCTCGGCCAGTGAATTGGAGAGGATAATCACGACAAAAATCTTCATCGTTGGTCCACTGATCCTCATCGTCTCCTCCCTTGAAATCTGCGAAATCAGTCTGCAGTGTATAAAAGATATTCAGATATTTCATACCGAACTGCGTGTTTCGCTTCCAAGTGCTGAATTCGGAATGGGAAAACTTCTCCAGTTTGATCATCGGCACAGGAGAGGAGAGGCTGTTGCCCTTTGAAAATGAGGCCATCTGGGGCACAGGAGCACTGGTACTGAAGAAGCACTGCACACTGCACTAAAGCAGCAATAAGGATCGGCTTCACTGTTGAAAACTGCGTTCGACGAAAACTTGGAGTTCGTCGAACCGCGGTCGAAGAGAGCTGAGAGCTCGACGAACTGATCTGGGCGGCCTCCGTTCGACGAAAAACTGGGAGGTCGTCGAACCGGGTTCGACGAAAAACTGGGAGCTCGACGAACTGAACCTGGGCGGCCGCCGATCGACGAATCAGTGAGAGCTCGACGAAAGAGCGGTCAACGAATGGCGGGGCGTTCGACGAATTGTCTCTGGGCGGCCTCCGATCGACGAACTGGCGGGAAAACTTCTTTCTCCTTCGTCGATGGGGGCAAAGCTGCGGCGGGGCGGCGGTGCTGCACTGTCCTGGCGCGACTGGATCGGCAGAGACGACAGAGAGGAGCGGCGACTCCTCCCACGGTCGATCTCCTAACGGTACTGCACTGTCCTGGCGCGACTGGATCGGCAGAGACGACAGAGAGGAGCAGCGACTGGCTAGTGGCGCACGCACGGGAGCGGTGACGGCTAGGGTTCGGCGAAGAGATCTGGTGAAGAGGAAAGACCGATCTCCTAACGACGGCGGCTGCGATCTTCCAATCGATGACGGAAAAACAGCAAGAGAGGACGGCGCGAACTCCTCCTTCGATCGGGAAGAACGAGGGCTCGTCGGCGACGCTGCAAGCAAGAGGGAGAGCGGCGACGCTGCACTCCTCCTTCGGTCGCACGAAGCAGAGAACGGCGAGGATCTACTTCGTCGGAGGGGAACGCGCAGGAGGGCAGGCCGGCGGCTCCTTCGGACGAGCGAGCGAGAGAGGGGCGACGGCGCTGTACGCGATTTCCTTCACGCGCGGTTACACTTCGAGAATGATAGAGCGAGTGCTCGAAGCATCCGAGTGAACATCAAGTTTGGAATGAACTACCCGTTGCCCCCAGCGGGGGTATTTATAGGCGTAACCCTAAATCCCCGACGACCCGTTAACGGACCTGTTAGGGTTCCGTTAAATACCCAATACAACGCTAAATATACTTTAACAACTATAAGGCTTCAAAAAGGCATGACATTTGCAAATGTGGATGTATTTAGGAAAACAATTACAGACTATGCTATCAAAGAAGGTTGCAAGGTTCATAGGATTAAAAATGAGAAATCCAAGGTAACAGTTCGATGTGTTGCGACAGGTTACAAGTGGAGAGTGCATGCTACTGCAATGCCAGATGAAATTACATATCAAATCAAGTCCTACTTTTCAAGTCATGGTTGTGTTAGGGTCGATAAAACCAAAGAGGCAAGTTCGGAGTGGATGGCCGATAAGTTGCCCAACTATGTAAAGGACAATCCTAAAATAAACTTAAAAGGAATGAGGCATGTTCTCCAACAACATGGTGTTGCTTCAGAGTAATGCAATTGCATAGAGCGAAGAAGAAGACTTTAGAGTTGATTGAAGGTAATCATGGTGAAGCTTTTGCGAAACTTTATGCTTATGCCGAAATGATTTTTAGAACAAATCTCACGAGTATAGTTAAATTTCAATATCAACATGATGGTGATAGTATCCTCACAGTGCCTACATTCAAAAGGGTTTTCATGAGATTAAATGGTTTGCAGAATCGTTTTCTGAAAGAGTATCAAATGTTTGTATGGTTTGATGGATGTCACTTGAAAGGACCTTACGGTGGAGTATTACTAGCAATTGTTAGCTTGGGAGGGAATATGGGTTTTTACCCACTTGCGTTAAGTTTGCAGTCGTAAAAGTTAAAAATAAAGAGATTTGGAGATTTTTCTTCCATTGTCTTAGTGAAATGTACGGAGGTTTTGACGAGAGCAAGACTTGGACATTTATGACTGCTCGTCAAAAGGTATTATTAATGATTACGTATCCTGATAAATTTGCTTGATATTTAGATTACTCTCTTACTTCTTGTATGGGCTAATTGAAGCAGAAATCGTTCCTCATGCAAACAATAGAAAGTGTTGCAGACATATATATGCTAATATAAGGTTGTCCTACCCTGGTTTGTTGGTGAAGAAATTATTTTGGACTACAGCTAGGGCGTACTTTGAAGCTGTATTTACACGAGTTGTATCAAATTTGAAGGAAGTGTAGGTGCATACAATTGGTTAGTGAAGATTGATGTTCAAATATGGGCTATACATTCATTTTCGTTGTATTTATCAACAATTATGTTAAAATTTTAATTAAGAATGTATAAAAACATTACAAATAAAATCCCCCAATAGTTTAAAAGATTACAAATTCATCCCTCTAATTTTTAGAACATTACAAGTGAGACCCCTTACACTTGAAAGTCATTACAAAAGGTATAATAGGAATATAATATATTTTATTTACTGAAACACTTTTCATTCAATTTTTAATGAAAGGGGGAGTTTGTAGACATACTGTAGGCTATATATCATTAAGAGGTATAGACATATGATAATGACCCGTTATTAATTTTCACTTATATAATAATATGTCATATAACGAAAGGAGGAGTTTGTAGACACACACACACTGTAGGCTATACATCATTAAGAGGTACAGACATATGATAATGACCCATTATTAATTTTCACTTATATAATAATATGTCTGTACAACCCTCATATTTTCCGAGTCGGTGTGACCCGACGCGGATGAGGTCGAGATAGTAAAGGTGGCCGAGGCAAGTAGAGCGACCGCTCAAAGGCGATCAAAACCAGTCAAGGCAAAAAGAGGCGGCGGGGCAAGTGGAGGGAGCACCCACTCGCCCGGCCCCCTTTGGGCGAGTGGGAGGAACCCTCCCACTCGCCCGGACCCTTTGGGCGAGTGGGAGGAACCCTCCCACTCGCCCGGACCCTTTGGGCGAGTGGGAGGAACCCACCAACTCACCCTTTGGGCGAGTGGGAGGAGCCCTCCCACTTCCTCAAAGGCGAGGAGGTGGGTGTATTTTGATCCGCCCTCCCGACGCCAAGGGGGCGAGTGGACCGATGTCCACTCGCCCAGGTAGGGTTACTTCGGTTCGTTGGGGCAAGAGGGCCTCGGGTCGTCCGTCCAGAGCAAAGTCAAGTTCAAATTGGGGTGTAGGTAGCATTTTCAAATGACGGAACTAGGCTATTGGCAGACCATTTTGGCTATCCGCAGACCATTTTTTGGGAAGTCTATAAATAGACCCCCATGGGCACCTTGGAAAGGGATGTTGGTACCCCCCCTCCCACGCGTGTGAGCAAGCACTACCCCTCCCCTCCCCCTGTCATTGAAGGTGGACGGTGAGGTGATCCTTAGTGCCCTCCAAGGTGCTCCAAGGTGCCCAGGCTCAACATTGGCTTGAGAGGGAAAGTTCTATGTGAGCTTCCGGGTATGTGGTGGGACCTCCACGCTGCAGCTTAAGGGGTCCGTTTGTGGACTTAGGTATTATTCAAGGGCAAGGTTCTTCGGTTCTTAGTGACTGGTCAAGGGTTTCGCTCAGGTCAAGTAAGGGTTAGCTGCATTCCCCTTGCGAACGTCAAGACCAGTTCTCTGGTTTCAACAATGTCATATAATGAAAGGGGGAGTTTGTAGACACACACATTGTAGGCTATATATCATTAAGAGGTACAAACATATGATAATGACCCGATATTAATTTTCACTTATATAATAATATGTCATATAACTATATAAGCGTATTATAAACTTATGGGCATTTAAGCATATTCATAGTTGACTAACTGAAAAGATGAGATACTACTTAAATTATAAACTATAATATTGTTTACTCTATAAGTGTATATATCTTAGAATCACATGCATATATGCTGGTGTATGCTCCGTTGCCATTATGCAAAATAATTGAGAAATGACAATATTTAATGCTAGAAAAAAAATACAAAATAGAGGGAACATAAATAAATACAAGTTGAGATAATTGGGGGGCCGATGTTGGTGATCTTACCGTTATATCATTATTTCACTAATATATATATATATATATAACATTTATTGAGTAATGACATATAGGAACTTATAAGATAATAATTAAAATAATTTATGCCCTCATCTCATAGTTTATAAAGCCAGAAGAAAAAGCATAGAAGGCCTCCACTTACCATCATTCATAACCACCGCTGGGCGCTACCCTGCAGCGAGCCGATACTTGGAACGCAAAGAAAAGAAAGCTGGCGAACCGGTGGTGGGCCGGCCCTCTCGGCCTGTCCGGTTTGGAACCTGAAGAGGCGGCCTCCTCCGTTCCCCTCAAACTCCCAGACCGACCCACCACCTTCTCCAACGACCAAGATGACGGCGACGGCGACGGCGCCGACGAGCCGAAGGAAGGCGCAGGGGACCTCATCTGTTCCCGGGCCCGTGGCCGCCCCCAAGGCTCGAAGAACAAGCCGAAGCCCCCCATCTTCGTCACCCGCGACAGCCCCAACGCCCTGCGCAGCCACGTCATGGAGATCGCCGGAGGCGCCGACGTAGCTGAGTCCATCGCTCACTTCGCCCGCCGCCGACAACGAGGTGTCTCCGTCCTCAGCGGTGCTGGCACCGTCGCGAACGTCACGCTTCGCCAGCCCTCCGCCCCCGGGGCCATCGTCGCCCTCAACGGCCGGTTTGAGATCATCGCGCTCACCGGAACCTTTCTTCCGGGTCCATCTCCTCCGGGATCCACAGGGCTGACTGTGTACCTCGCCGGTGGGCAGGGGCAGGTGGTAGGAGGGAGCGTGGTGGGGTCGCTGGTGGCAGCAGGGCCGGTCATGGTGGTGGCGGCGACGTTCACGAACTCGACCTATGAGAGGCTTCCCGAGGAGGAGGATGGAGACGAGACAGAAACAGGCTTGAATTGCTGCGGCGAGCCGGGAATGGCTGAGACGATGCCGGGGATGATTCCGTCGTCAGCTAATATGTTTAGCATGCCGTCGAATTTGTTCACCGGCGGCGGCCAGGCGGACAGTGCCGCCTTCGGTCTGGCGGCTTATGGCCGGCCCTCTTACTAGAGATTAGTCGAGGAGGTACTACTTGTTCTTGAACACGTAGGATTCAGCAGCATACACATACAAATAGTGAGATCACGAGGACAGTTTTTACGAGGAATGAATCGTGACCATTAATTCAGTCATCAGTAGTTGCCCCCTCAATCTTCTATTATATTCAAATAATTATCATGCGTGAATTATGGAGTTCATTGATTATAAGCTTCAGGTATTGTTTTTTTTAGATAATTTAAATATATTTATAGCTTATTAGAAATCCTATAAACAACACGTACATCTACTTCTATTTAGGACGAGTGAACTTTTACTCCAATCACTAAAGATGTGTCTACTGTGATGAAATTTTTTTGGGCCACTGAAACAATTTTTCTAAAGGATTAATAGCGGCAAATTAGAATTTTTAATTATGAAAATATTATAATCAGTGGCCAAAAGAATTGTTCACATAGGAGGTGCTCACGAACCAAATCAAATAGTTTTTCAATGGAATTCGAATTTGGCATAGAATACAGAGATTCAGATTCGAATTCTTTCAAATATTCAGAGTCGGATGCAGATTCATCATGAAATGTATTCAAATTTAAGTTAAAATTCAGATTTTATAATGTTTAATTATATATAATGTTCAAATATAAATAATTATATTTAATAACATATATATAATTTATCTAATTATATATTTTACTATTCGCGAATCCTTCGAACAAGAATAAAATTATTCGGATTCGTATTCAAAAATTATTCGAATTCGAATCCATATTTGAATTCGAAAAATACAAATTTTAATTGAATCTTCACAAATTGAATTCCGAACTATACTATTTGTGCACAATCCTAATCACACAACAAATTAATAGTGGCCAAAAAATATTAATGTTTCTACGTAATTTAATTAGGGATCAAAATAGTTATAGTTATTATATATGCCTTCAAAATTGGACCTTTCATACTAAATGAAAATAATCTCCCACCTTCTACTTTTACATATTATGCTAAGCCAAGCCTCATTGGTTCCCTCGTTATAATCAGATTTAAACTTCTCAATCATAATTATACTTGCTCGCGCGCGCACACACACACACTTGCACTTGCACGAACACACTGAGCCCAAAAGTCATTAATTAATATATTATGCACAATAATAACAAAAATAGTTAAAAAAATGTAATGTTATACCTCCACGCGAGTAATGACATTTTTATGAACATCTTATAAACTTGAGATTTCACCTATCGGAATGAGAAACCTTAATAGCTACAATAAGTAGTTACTGTGTATGACTAATCATAAGAAAATAAGCATATGTCACGAGATCTCCCAAATTATTTATTTCTTTCTCTTGTTCATTGGCATTGACAACTCTAACTCTTAAGATGTAAGTCAAGTCTCACTCTTCTCTTCTGCAACTGAAGCATGATAAATAGAGATCATTGACGATAGTGAGCAATTGTCGCGCATCAACAAGTGAATGAGGTGGTTATTGTTTAGAAATCCAATAAAGATAGTCTTCCGACTTGCCCGAGGGCGAGTGCAAAGGTAGGAATGTAAAAAAAATGAAACTTTGGGTAATGAACTATTGCCACATTATAACATGATGTGACCACTAATCTCATGTCCGACATTGACATTCATTTGTCGAATGGAGCTAGAACTGAAGTACAGTCTAAAGATAATTATAACTCGGCCCATCTCACATTTGCCCAAAAACTATTGTATAGAGATATTCATGACATTCAATTACTTTTGCAAGATCTCTCCGCACATCCAACAAATTATCACTCATATCTAATGTTTTGCTAACCGCTCGATAACCACAATGGCATCACCAATTATAACATGCTCAAACAAAGAAATATCTTTTTTTGTGTGGATTTGTATTCATCCTTCAATATTTTTGTTTCGACGTGGTCTTTCTTTTAATTTTGCGCGTAGTAATAGTTCTTTTGTTTGAGTTGTTACGAGTTCCATTATCTCATGCAATTTTCGCTTTATTTCATTCCTTTGAGCATCATTAATACTATTATTATTATTGTAGCAAACCGCCTTAACTCAACCTGTATGATATTTAATGATTTGTTCTCCTCTTTTATTTGTGTAGTCCCGCATGTTGTAGATTGCAAAACTAGGTGTCTCCAATGTTTATGAACTATTCATAATGGAAATGCAGAATATTGATTCATATGTCACTGATTCATGAGCAACCCTATTATCTACACATGCATCTTTTTGTCTAAGTAGCGTGCATCCACACCTTTTGAGCTAATTTTTCTTAAATTTTCTTGACCCGTCCTTTTGAATGTTGATTTTCACGAGGAAAATCGAATCTATCACAACCTAGAAAAATCCTAGGCTTAGGTCTCTCATCAAACTTATCTACTCTTTGAACAACAACGACAAAGTCCACTCCTTTGTCAACATTAAGAGCCCACTGAACTGGGTCCCATTTGTTAGGGAATACCGTATACGTAATAAAGTGCAACCCAACATTTACTAGACCAACATATAAACAAGAAAAAAGATTAATTGTAGAATTATAAAAGAACAACTGTTTTATGTCTAACCGCACATTTCCACGAAAAACCTCAAAGATTTCCCTCAAACAATTTCTAATGTATGAAATTAGTATGGAATCTTAAAGCTATGGTAAAGATAGTAAATGATATAAACATCAGACTGAAATTAAATGGCAAGGCAGATAGAACTGACAGGGATTAAAATCATTGGAGTCATTTGGGCATCTAAAACAATGCAATTAAAGAGGGGTATCTAATGTCACTTTCTAGTAAAGATCAAATGGATAGATCAAAGAGCTAGAGATTTGAGTTCTCATGAAGTTATAAATAATCTAAAATGAATATAAAAAAAAGAGACAAAACAAGTTACCAGATTTTATTATTCTAACAGTGGACTTGATTTTCACAAACTCTACTTGGCCTGCTGGTTTACACCTGTTCCAACCTTAGAGTTTACAACAGTTCCAGACCTAGAATTTCTTCTGGACTGTAAGCTGAAGGAGACAGAAGGGGAGGGGGCTGCGAAAATGGCATCACTGCAAAGCCCTGAAATGAGAGACGGAAAAGGGAACCAGCCGATACGAGCAAAGAAGGACGAACAAAGTAAATGGAGTTCTTCCAGCTCTGGAAGCGGATGTGGACGGAGGATCCAACTATGGAATGAGAGATTTGTGGCCGAGCCCCGGTTGTACTCGGGGAAGATGATGACCATTCATTTTTATGGGGATTATCGCCTGATAAATCCAAGACATCCATCTAAAATCCTATTTACACATGCCGCGCCAAAATTGATTCCGGTTTTCTCTCTCCTCCGGACACAAATTTCCCCTATGGAATAGGCTGTCGGCAAAGGAGATTAGATTGAAGTTGAAGGCGACGGGGACGGGCGGTGCAACTCCAACAACAATGCCCTAGCGCATGTCGAGAAGGAGAGGGGTCACAAGATCGGGCGGTGTACAGGTAGGAAAAAGAAATTAGATACAAGAGATTTTAAGGGTTTTTTTATGTTGTTTTATAGTGCGCAATAGCTTAAATTGGTGTGGCTATAACACAGCTTTTAAATGTATGCACCAAATGATTTCTTTGTGACATATTATTGATTGATGTACAGATGAAGGGTATAATTGAAATTGTGTCACCAAAAATCATTTTTCAGTGCGGTGTACAAAGTCAAAGTGATGGAGGATAGACATCACACTTGCCTGCCACCCTGGCATCACCATCATGGGGCTCACCCTGACATCACCACCAAGGCGGCTTTCATTAGGATTGCAGCCCGTACACCCAAACCAGCTCTCCGCCTCACCATAGAACGGTAGGTTGTTGAGGCTCGGGATCGAACACCCGACCTCCTAAATAAGAGTCTTTCACCAGAGCTCTCATCTCCAAGTCCAACAACGACACCTACGACCACCATACAATCCTTCCATTCGAAATTAATTTAATCTTTTTCGCATAGTATACGTCAAATTTAGAGTCTTTGGGGTGTTGCCGTGTGACTTTGAGGTCATGGGTTCGAGTCCTGGAAGCAGCCTCTTGCAAAAATGCAAGGTAAGGTTTGCCTACATTTCATCCTTGTCAGGAGGGACCCTTGCCCGGACCCTCGCTGCGCGGGGATGCTTTGTGCACCGAGCTGCCCTTTAGTATATGTCAAATTTAGCGACCCTTCTCAGCCCCTCACTGCTGCACAGGGATGTTTTCTGCACCGGACTGCCCTTTTAGTATTTGTCAAATTTTATTTTCATCTTCTATAATAGAAAAATATATAAACATATAAATAAATGAAAACTAGGTCTCTATCATATCTGTACTATATAGATTTAATTTTCAAATGATGTAATGTTGTTATGGTGTAAATTTGGAATTAGAGTGACTCGTTCTTTCTAACATTTTATCATTGTTAACAGATTCACATAACTCTTTCGCTCTCAAACATGTCTATTATTTTATTTTGTATGGAGCATGCTAGTTAATTTATAAAGCTTCGTTTGACACGGCTTATTTGCTCTGTCGAGTGTGAACAAAAATGCCATCATCATAGGATATATATGTTTGACATGACTGTGGTTAAGACCGCAACCAAGGAGAGAAATCTAGGTTTGGACATAAAAGTGGATGAAGTCTCTTAGGTGAGGTTGGGCGTTCACGAACGATGGTTTGTAACCAACGCGTTCATGACCGCCACCGCCGCGCCAAATAGAGCCTAAGTGAGAAACTTCAAAAGTTACAGATTGACGGAAAAAATATAACAAAGCCAGATTTCAGCGGTCTTGAGGCATGGTCTGCCCGCAACATCTTTAATCCGATGAGGGCGGAGGGAGTACTTGGGGAAGAGAAGCTCAATTCAAAATAGCTCATGATATGTTTCTAGGATGTTATTCAACCAGGTGAAAGATTGTGTTTGAATGAACTAAATCTTACGTTAGAATATAAGAAAAATTTATTGATCTTAATAATAATTTAACTCGCAACTATCACATTTTTAGAGCAAGTGGGGAAGTTTTGTTAGAAACTCGATAGTTAAGCTTATTATAGTGAGAGTAACTCTAAGGTGCGAGAACTCTTGAAAAATAGTCGTAAGTCACCTATGAAAAACGATAAAATTATAAATTCCAGCTTATAATGAAATATGTTGAACCAAATTGGGCATTACATTATATTCTATGAGATGAGTCGTTACAAATGGTATTAGAGTTGGACCACCAACAATATGATGTATGACTTGGGGACAAATCAAACAAAAATTGGCGGGTTTGTAAAAAGTTGAGAGAAATACAACTCCTTTTATGATTCTAGGATGACTAACTTCTAGGTGAAAAGAGCGTCTGAACGAACTGAATCTGATATCAAAATATGGAGAGAAAATTTACCAAGCTAAAATAATGATTTGATATCTTAACTATCAGAGATGTCTTTTCAGACCAAGGGATGAAATTATGTTAGGAAATCCACAATTAACCTGTTAATGATCCCGATCGGACGTCGGCTTCTGGGTCGTTACATAAAAAGTGCACTTTTAATGTGAGGACCCTGACCACAGCCTGGCGCACCAGCGCTGCCTTTCGTCCCAGGCCCCCACATGGGCCGCAGCCCATGCCACCCCAACCCCACTCCGCGCCCCTTCGGCCACGGCGGGTTGTTGGAGACCGCAGCCTCCCTTTGATGAGAAGTGATCCAGTTAAGCGCCTCTACGGGGCCTTCCCAGGAGGTCACCCATCCCAGTACTACTCTAGCCCGAGCACGTTTAACTATATAGTTCTTTCACTTCTCATCACCAACTGAGCTCAATTTTAGGATGAGTCACTTTCTGGAGAAGACTTGCGCGCCATGTATGAGAAAAAATAAAAATGTGCTACTGAACTTAATATGAGATGATTTGAATCCAAACTAATAATAAACAAATATTGTCCATTGGATAGTTATATATATATATATATATTTATATTTAACTACTATATACAAGAAGTTGTCTTTGGTCTAATATTCAAAATTGTCAAATATAATCTCATTCTTTTACTCTAATGACTTAACATATATTATGAAAAAAAGGATATTCATAAAATATAATGGCTATTTGTGTAATTAGACTATAATTATGAAAATTCATTAATATAATAGCTATTCATGTAATTACACTATATCCCTATAATAAAAATAATGATGAAAATTCATAAAACACAAAAGCTTTTTTAATAGACCTTCTACATCTTGATAGGTAATCATTAGACCTCCTACACCTACTTTAAAATAATTTTTTGTTAAACTATAAATGTTTTTGAAAAAAACAATTATAAAATATTAATTAAAAATTTTGTGCGATCATTTTGAGTACTTATATGTATATGTTGTAGGCGCAATCGGCTTGATGCGGGCACATCCCGCAGCATCATGGGCATAGCCCGCCATCGCGGGCCGGGTACTATCGCGCTTGGCCGGGGCTGGCGAAGCCTGCCGGGGGAGGGCCGGCCGGGGGAGGGCCGGCCGGTTACTGTCGCACTTGGCAGTTGGGGCAGAGCCCAGTGCCTTTCACTTGTAAATATATATATATAAATATATATATAACCGATAGAAGCTATAAATTTCCAATTATATATATAACTATATAGGTTGGAGTACATTAATGCATCCATTTGTGAGCACTTGCATGCATCCTTCGATCATTCTTATACACAATAATTATTTACTCAATTTAACCGCAACGTCAATGTTATAGTGATATGTTATCCAGGGGGACGGAGCGCGACATCCCTCTGGTGACGACAATAATAGTAAAATTAAAAAATTATCTTTTGCTCTCCCAATCCAAAAAGCTGGAATAATTAGAATATTTATGCTGTATTTTTAAAATAGTGTAGATTTTGTTTTGTTTTAAATAACTGTTATATATTGTATAATACCAAGATCTAAAAAGAAAAAAATTTGCAGAATAAAAGATAGTTAAGAAATCGAATATGTGTAAGGAATATGATCACTGCACTAAAGAAATTGCATCATCCTCCGGCAGAGCTTTCAACCGATGCTCACTCCTTTAAGACACAACACCGGGCTAGATCTCAAAAAACTCCAATGTGCGCGGACACCAAAGAAGCACATATAGGAAAGGAGTGGTGGCAAAAGGATGGTAGGAAAAGGTGATTTTCGAAAATGTCTATTTCAAAAGGAGATCTGTTTGGGTGAACTCCTTTTGCAGAGATTTTCAAAAATGAGAAGCACTTTATAAATTGTTTAGCAAATCTATGTTGCGTTGACTTTTTTATTTAAAATGCAAGCCCGGGCAGAAAAATGCGTGCCCGGGGGAAAATGAGCGCCCGAGCGCGAATTTTTTACCCGGACGTGCAATTTATGCCTGGAATATTACGCCCGGGAGCGCATATTTCACCGGGCACGCATAATTCGCTCGGGCGTGCATTTTTCTCCCGGGCGCACATTTTTCACCGGGGTACGCATTTTTTGTACCGTGCGCGCATTTTTCGCCCGGGCGCGTATTTTTTCGTTCGTGCGCATTTTTCGCCCGAGCGCGAATTTTTCGCTCGGCCGCGCATTTTCACCCGAACGTGCTTTTTTCGCCCGGGAGAAAAAAGAGCGCCTGGGCGAAAAAATGAGCGCCCGGGCGAAAACTTCTCGCCCGGACGAAAAATGCGCGCCCGTGCGAAAAAACAGCATCCGGGCAAAAAATGCGCGCCCGGACGAAAAAAAACCGGCCCGGGCGAAAAATGCGCGCCGGTGCGAAAAAATGTGCTCGGGCGAAAAATGGGCGTCCGGGCAAAAAATGCGCGCCCGAGCAAAAAATGCGCACCTGGGCGAAAAAATGCAAGCCCGGGAGAAAAATGTGTGTCCGGGTGAAAAATGTGCGTCCAAGCGAAAATTGCGCGCCCAAGTGAAAAATGCGCACCCGGGCAAAAAATTGCGAGCCCGGGCAAAAACTGCGCGCCCGGGTGAAAAATGGGCGCCCGGGAGAAAAATGCGCGCCTGAGCGAAAAATACTCGTCCGGGCGAAAAATGAGCGCCCGGGCGAAAAAATGGGCCGTCGGGCAAAAATGCGTGTACAGGCGAAAAATGCATGCTCGGACGAAAAATGCTCTCCCGGACGAAAAAAGCGCGCTCGAAAGAAAAATGCGCGCATCGGCGAAAAATGAGAGCATGGGCGAAAAATGCGCGCCCGGGGCAAAAAATGGGCGCCCGGGGTGAAAAATTCGCGCCCGGGGCAAAAAATGCACGTCGGGCGAGAAATGCGCTCTCACGCGAAAAAATGTGCGCCCGGGCGAAAAATGCGCGCCCGGGCGAAAAATGCGCGCCCCTGCGAAAAAATGCGAGTCCGGGCGAAAAATGCGGGTCGGGGCGAAAAATGCGTGCCCGGGCGAAAAATGTGCGCTCGCGCAAAAAATGCGCGCTCAGGCGAAAAATGCTCTCGGGCAAAAAATACGTGCCCGCGCGAAGAATGTGCGGCCGATTAAAAAATACTCGACCGAGCGAAAAATTCGCGTCCGGGCCTAAATTGTGCCCATCGGCGAAGAAATGCTCGCCCGGGCAGAAAAATGTTCGCACGGGAGAAAAATTTGTGCTCGGACGGAAAATGACCTAAACTTGTATTGAGATTAGGAAGTGCTTTTTGAAAAGGATGAAAAGTAGGGGTCAAGTGACTTTTCAAAAAGAGGAGAAAAAGGAGTTTTTCGCGGTAGCTTTTCCCACCGGTAGACAATCCAAACGATTTTGTAGGTGCGGTGGCGTTTTCAGAAAACGGAAAGGTGTTAAAAATCCTTCCCAAACAGGCCCTAAGTAACTTCGTCGTGTAACGTTAATGGTTATCAGAAAAATGTTCGCTCGTCGACCCGATGGACTCGTTTTGTCTCAACGGAAGTACTGTCTTGATCTCCTTCAAGATGCAGAATACTCAGGTTGCAAGTCCGCTGACACACCAATGGATGCCAACTACAAGCTTTGGGCTCACGCGTCCGACTGATCTGATTCTCCCTAATCCAGAGTACTATAGTCGGCTTGTTGGCAAACTTATCTATCTGACTGTCACACGGACCACGACCCGATATCTCATTTGTTATTGGAGCGGTTGATACGTGCATTTTATATAGTAATTTTATGCTACTTTCCACCTTATTTTCCGATGATTGTGCCTTGAAAATTATTGAATTCAATTGTTTCTTTCATGTTTTTGGATATTGCTGATACAGGGATGCTTTAATGGTTGGTAGCATATGTCGCTGTGTGTGCAATTATGTGGGAAATTTTTTTAAGTTGTACGCACGGTCGTGCCTCCCTATGCGTGCGACCGTGTGTGACAGTGTAAGCAAACCAACATTTTATCCATTCCTACACACTCGAGGAGAAGTCTCTCTTCCCCTTTGTATCTTTGATTTTCCCTCCCCCCAAAACTCCGGTGAACATGGCTTTCTCATTTTTTTGGGTATATGTTGTTATTGATCATTTGTAAACTCTTATTTCATCGTATTCATGCTCTTATGCTAGTGGATGTTATGTTGTTTGGATGGTTGTGATCAAGCCTCTCTGCTAAGTTTTGAATGATTCTTGCTTGTAGTTGTAGATCTAATTCCAAGGTTTTCGATTTTGCACAAATAGTTAGACATACCAGAGTCGTTGGCTACTACCGGTCTGTATTCCATGTGGAGACGATATCTTTTTCACTCATCATTATATTACTTACGGCCGGTGTGCGATTGCCTGATGGTCAAAAATAAACCAACATGATACTCTACATACGGGTTGCGACGGACTTATTTCTCAAAGAAGAGAGCCCGTGAGGACCAGATGTGGAAGTATCAAAACTAATTTAATTAAAAAAATATTAGCAAATAGCATATGCAACATGCTCCTATAAATCTTTTTTATTTGCATTTTCATCTTCATCTATTCACCCTTCCATCAATTTCATACGAGCTAAGAAAAACAGCTGATGCTAAAATGTACGTGAATTCTGGATGATTATAAAGACGGGTTCAAAGGACATTATTGGGGTAGAGTACCTTAGGAAGACAAGGATGCCGTGCTGAGAATAGGCCTTTGGAATTTCCCATGAACCCACACCCTCTGCATTTTCTTCCCACTGTGCCGATTCACAGAAATCACACAGCAGTATTCAAGCTCCAGCTGCAAGGACAGAAGAACAGTGAAGATACTTCTAATGTGGTTAGAATTTGTTAAATAAATTTAGATGTGGAAGTAATGTAACGTTAATGGTTAAAGGATATTACCCTAAGCACACTTTCCAACATATATTCAATGATCAGGTTCAATAGATTACACTGAGGGTTCTCATTTGAACGGAATTGGGGTCTGGGAATTGGAGGTCCAATTTCTTTTCCGATGTTCGGTTGTCTTTAAATGGTGGAGTTGGAATTAAAAATGAATTCCATGAAATTTATTTTAAACAAAAGTCAATTCTTTCCGGTCTATATTACAAGTGATTCTCCAATTCTAGTTCCTCCTTCAATTAAAATTTGGGGGGGGGGGGGGGGGGGGGGGGGGGAATATATGCAAGGCATTCTTCGCATTGATAAATGTGACGTTTTCTTAGTTTAAATCTTTTATATGTTTCTTGTGACCCGGTTAGTGTTCTTAGGAATTGTAGAGTTCGAATTAGTTCGTATATTGACTAAAGACAACCAGTGGCGACCGCCAAGCCGGAAAAATGGAAGTCATCAGGTCGTTCTCAAAATTTCATAGAAGCTTTTGCTCAACACCCAAAGATTGTTGGTGATGACGGTTCGTCGATCCAATCGACTCACGATTGAATCAATTTTGTCACTCCCTTCGTACCATATTGACATATTGGGGCAAGCATAACTTTTCTCACTCAACCATAGGGGAAAGATCTACTTTCACGGGGATATATTCTTATATATATGCTCCCAGAAATGCCCCTTTGTCGTCATAGGAGTAATCTTTAGGAAGTACATGTTGATATAACTATCCATATATCACATCATTTATCATAATTGAACCTGGTGCAACATAGGTTAGGTCACACTCTATCATGTCTATATGTCTATTTTCTCTTCATATTCAATCAACAATTCAAGCACGATGATCCTATATAGGGATATGTGCATTACAAAAAGACCCGGGCTCGGTATTCCACGTATAAAAATTGATGTTCTGGAGTTTACATATACACACATATTTATTATAATTGAAAATGATTAGCCGTAAATCAATTGGATTTTGCATTAATTAAGGGAATACAAGAGATGGAAATCTGGAGGTGACTCTTTTAGTTTATTTTTAATAATAACATATTTAATTTATTTATTTTGTAATCTTGTTAAGCAATACCTTCCACTTTCTATATCAGGAGATCTGGGTGTAGTTTGAGATCATCTATTATCTTTATTGTATTTTGGATTCAGACTTGTGTTGGGCTAGATGACCAACCCGAAAGTATAATTTTGGCGAGAGTGTCTCTTGGGAAGCAAGCCTCTTGCAAAAATGCAAGGTAAGGTTTGCCTACATTTCACCCTTGTGGTGGGACCCTTCCCCGGACCCTCGCTGCGCGGGGATGCTTTGTGCACCAGACTGCCCTTTTTAGTGTGTCTTGAGTGATTGCACTATTTCTCGGTGTTTCTCATGTGCATCTATATTGTCGCTTGTATCACACCTGTTCACTTAGGAGAGTAGGATAAAATAATGAATATTTGTTGGAAGTTGGCTCGTATAGGTCGGTTCAAGATGCACCTTCCCAACATTACTAAAGTGATGTTGAGTGTATTGCAACTTATCTTATTGATGGCACATCATATACTGTTTTTGTTTTGTCACTCATGTTCACACTTTATGAATTAAGTTTAGAAATCTTTCTTTGAAAGTATATGATAGTGTTTTGTCCAAGTTCACTAACAATCAAGAAGCAAACTTGATCCTTATGCATGAAAATGTTTTTATATTGATGCTAATTGGATTGGCTCCATTGTCAATAGAAAATTAACTATGGGCTATTATACGATTGAGGGAAGGAAATTGGATACTTTGTATCAAAGCTTTTATGGTTGCTTTCCAACCTACAATACCATGGCATTGATACATCCTCTTTAGTTCCCAATTTTGTGATAATCAAATTGCTATAAATACTACATAACATAGAGCTCAATGGTAAAGTTTGTTCGAGATGAATGAGAGAAAATTATTTCATTTGCTCGTGTATCACCATCTCCACAATTAACTAATAGGGTTAATTACCGGGAACTCCCCCGCGGCTTTGCATAATTACAGGCATGGTTATCATGATCGCGATCCGGATCGTAGGATCTTACGATTCTACGATCCAGATTTTGTAAATCGATCCGGATCTTACCTAGGATCTAAATCGGCACATCTACGACAGGGATCGCGATCCGGATCTTAGGATCTTTAGGATCGCGATCCCGATCCGATTCTACCAGTCCGTCCAAAGGGAACTAGAAACATGTCCAACCCTATCCCGACCCCATTCAACCGGTCCAACAGTCATAACCCATTGCTTAACCTTATCCCAATCCCACCCACATACCCCATCACAGAATCATATCATGTTGTTTTATCGTATCCCAAGTGTCGATTGTTGACTGCAAACGGAGTCCAAAATCGACGTCTTCAGTCGCTTCCAATTCAGACAATGTCTTCCTTTTCCTTCCTTACCAAGTTCCATTTCAAGTGGTGTCAGTGTCTATCTTATATTTCTGCATATAAGCAATCCAATGGTTGGTAATCCAGTGGCTTCCTGCTTCCTACTTTCAGGCCGACGTCTTCTCTCCCTTTCTAGCGTACGCCGTACGAGCAATCTAACGGTTAGAAATCCAGTACACGAGCAATTCAAGCTTCCTGCTTACAGCGTACGAGCAATCCAACAGTCTGGGTTCGTCTTCCTTCTTTTAGGCTTCCACCAATCCATCAATCCATATTAGTTTTTATTGTTAGTAGACATTTGGTGTCCTACCTGAAACTGAAAGTGAACTTAATATGAAATAATCTTTATATTTTAGTTATTCAAAAAATGTAATATAATTATTCACATACTGCTCAATTTATTGATTTTTTGTTAATTGAGCATGTAATTGGATAATACAAAATTCAATTTTATATTTTTAGTCTAAATCTATGAATGTTGTAGAATCTTGCGATCCTCGATCCGATCCTACGATCCGATCTGATCCAACCTCGAAACGATCTTACCTAGGATCTCGATTGCTCGTACGTTGTAAGCTTCCTGCTTACAGCGTACGAGCAATCCAACAGTCTGGGTTCGTCTTCCTTCTTTTAGGCTTCCACCAATCCATCAGTCCATATTAGTTTTTATTGTTAGTAGACATTTGGTGTCCTACCTGAAACTGAAAGTGAACTTAATATGAAATAATCTTTTTATTTTAGTTATTCAAAAAATTTAATATAATTATTCACATACTCCTCAATTTATTGATTTTTTGTTAATTGAGCATGTAATTGGATGATACAAAATTCAATTTTATATTTTTAGTCTAAATCTATGAATGTTGTAGAACCTTGCGATCCTCGATCCGATCCTACGATCCGATCCGATCCAACCTCGAAACGATCTTACCTAGGATCTCGATCCTGACAACTTTGATTACAGGAACCACACCTCTATGTTTCGAAATTACAAAGACATTCCCTATAAGTTTGGTCTGTTTGCAAACTCCACCTTCCATCGTCGAAGTCGTTGGAGTCGTCTCGACCTGAAGCCCCATCGGCATCAGAACAGTCGTTGATGCCCTATTAGCAGGTCCCTGTCGAAGTCGTCGATGCCCTACTCCGTCGCCCATGGATTCTCGAGCGAAAGCACCACCCGTCGCGCGTGTGGGTGGAAGTGTTGGGAGCTGGCGCGGAAGAGTGGGAAATGAAAATCGTCTTTGTTTCATTTATGGTTATACTATAATATGTCATAAGGATTGTTTATATTTTTTAAGAGTAATTTGGACTTTTTATAAAAAAAAAACTGTTTAGAGTTTAACATAAAGGGGAGTTTGTAAACCGACCAAACTTATGTGGGAGATCTTTGTAATTTCAAAACATAGAGGGCAGGTTCCTATAATTATGCAAACTCCATGGGGGGAAGTCCTGGTAATTAACCCTTAACTAATATCCTTACCAAGAATTTGATTCCAAAGATAAGTCAGTGTGTCACACCTTCATGAGAAGCTTCTCTTGGACAACAAATCTACGCTCTAGCTTGAGGCGGCATTAGGATACCTATTTTATTATATTATATTTGAACTTCGAAGCACAGTTCAAAATAATAAATATTCAAATTTACTATGCCTCACATTCGTGTATTTTATTTAAGGCCTTCATAGGACATCAATACACATTGATTTAGCACGCAGAAGTGTGTTTCATGTATTGCTCATTTACAATTCCATCAATATGTTTTTCAATTAGTTGAAGCATCTTTCATGGATTCAAAGTTCCCTCTATTGCTAGCTCCCTTTTATTTGCATTCAATATTTTCATTATCAAAAGCATAATGCATGTAAAGATTATGCTATGCACATTTATTCTTAAATAGATGAAAGTTCATCTAAAGTTATTGTAGAAAAGGATCTAGCTTGAGTATATTTCCATGTGTGTAATACAAGGAGAGAATACATATTTATAGGAGAGAGAGAGAGGAGAGAAAATCCTATACACAATGTGGGACTAAAGAAGGAGAAATACATTATTGGGCCAAAATAACTGGGCCTCTCATATGGGCCTTTCTAACACTCCCCCGCAAGCTGGAGCGTACAAATCGTAGGCGCCGAGCTTGGATAGGCACTGATGGAAGAGAGTACTGGACAGGCCTTTGTGAGGACATCCGCAACCTGTTCAGTACCAGGAACATGCTTTAGATGGAGCTTCTTCATTTGAACTTTCTCCCGGATGAAATGACAGTCTACCTCAATATGCTTTGTTCTTTCATGGAAGACCGGGTTTTTAGCAATATGTATAGCAGTTTGACTATCACAGAAGAGGAGAGCAGGTGAGGGAAGACTTATACCAAGATCTGTAAGGAGGCTTTCTAGCCACGTGAGTTCTGAAACCACAGATGTCATTGCCCGGTATTCTGCTTCTGCTGAGGAAGGCGCAACTACCGCTAGTTTCTTGCTTCGCCAGGTGATCAAGTGTCCTCCGAAGTACGTGCAAAAAACACTGGTTGATCGACAATCATCTATGGACCCAGCATAATCAGCAACAGAGTATGCCACTAGTGTTGGCGTTGATGATGAGGTTTTGTAAACTAGTCCTTGACCGGGGGCTGTTTTGAGGTATCGGAGGATTCGTTCAACAGCCTGAAGATGAGAGCCCCGAGGGGCATGCATATACCGACTGACAATACCAACAGCGAAGGAGATGTCTGGTCTTGTTACCGTTAGGTAGATTAATTTTCCAACCAGGCGGCGATAGTATTCCGGATTTTGTAACAGGAGATCGGAGTCAGAGCACTGAGCACAGATTTTGTGATTTACATCCATTGGAGTGTTAATTGGTTTGCAGCCGGAGTAGCCCGCATCCTGAAGAAGATCGAGGCAGTATTTGCGCTGAGAAAGGACAAGTCCATCTGGTCGTCTGGCAATCTCCAGACCTAGGAAGTAGTGAAGGTGCCCCAGATCATTCGTTTGAAATACAGAGCTAAGATGTTGTTTGACCGTCTGTATTCCTTTTGAGTCATCTCCAGTGATTATGATGTCGTCCACGTAAACCAGCAGAAGAACAGTTCCCGTGGATCGATGGCGAGTGAACATCGAGAAGTCTGCGGAGCTCCGAGTAAAACCAATTTCTTGAAGAGCCTTGCTGAACTTGTCAAACCAATTCCGAGGGGACTGTTTGAGACCATATAATGATTTTACAAGATGACAGACCATAGACTCCCCCGTGGTCTCAAACCCGGGAGGTTGCTCCATATAAACAGTTTCGTTGAGATCGTCGTTCAGAAAGGCGTTTTTCATATCCAGTTGTAGTAAGGGCCATTGACGGTGTACAACTACAGAGATAAGCACACGAACCGTGTTTAGTTTTGCCACGGGAGAAAAAGTCTCTTCATAGTCAATGCCTTGTTGTTGGGTATAGCCACGAGCGACCAATCGAGCTTTTAGCCTGTCAATCGTTCCATCAGGAGCATGTTTGATGACATAGACCCATTTGCACCCAACCGGTTTCTGACCCGGAGGGCGGGGTACCAGAGTCTATGTCTGGTTGGCCCAGAGAGCGGTCATTTCCTCCTCCATAGCAGCACGCCAGCCAGAATGTTGCAGAGCCTCCTGCACAGAGTTAGGAATAGAAACGGAGGATAATGAAGTAGTAAGAGTTTTAAGAGGAGGAGAGAGGCGATGTAGGGAGACATAGTTCGCCATAGGATGAGCGGTGGAATCTGTTACCGGATCAGCTGGGCGCGGAGTACCCGAGGTAGAGGCCGACTGCGTAGGAGCAACGGACGGAGGAGCGCGACGAGAGTAGACACGGAGAAGGGGCGGTCTAGAGGGACCAGGAGCAGGAGTTGGTGTTGGAAGAGCTGGTGGCGGAGGTGTGTTAACAGGTATGGCTGGTCGCAGGATGGATTGTGTAAGAGGTGGTGGAGGAGAGCTGGGTAGAGAACCAGAGAAGAACGGCTGAGACTCACGAAAAGTAACGTCCGCCGAAACCGAGATTTTTCGGGTGGTTGGATTATTGCAGACGTAGCCTTTTTGAGTACGTGAATATCCAACAAATATATGTTTGGCCGCCCTGGGATCCAGCTTATCCAAGGATGGTCCCATGACGTGGACATAGTAGGTACATCCGAAGATTCAAGGTGTAAGATTGAAATCCGGAGCAGAGGGAAAGAGAAGACTGACTGGAGTGGCATGGTGGAGGACAGAGGATGGAAGGCGGTTAATGAGGAAGCACGCAGTGGAGACCGCAAAGTTTCAGTAGACTTTGGGAACGTTCATGTGAAGCATGAGAGAGCGGACGACATCAAGCAAGTGGCGATTCTTCCGTTCGGCAACACCATTTTGCTGTGGGGTGTAGGGACATGAAGTCTGGTGGATAATTCCGAATTCAGAGCACAAATTGGCAAAGTCATGGCTGGTGTATTCGCGAGCATTATCTGTGCGTAGCGTTTTGATAGTAGTTGAGAATTGTGTGCTGGTTTCAAGGATAAAAGCCCTAAACACACGAGGGAGTTCGGAGCGATCGCGTAGTAAGTACAGCCATGTTGTTCGAGAATAATCATCAATAAACGTAATAAAGAATCGATAACCAGAGATACTAGTAACTTTATATGGACCCATACATCACAATGCAGTAAATCAAAAGGAGCGGAGCTCCGAGTACAATGTGCTGGAAAAGAAGAACGCGGCTGTTTGCCAAAAATACATGAATCACACTGGAAAGCAGGAAGAGATACATCAGGAAGTGCCTTCTAGAGGACTGGAAGCGGGGCATGTCCAAGACGTCGATGCCAATCAGCAGAGGAGACAGAAGAGAGAACAGTGGGATAGTCGTCAAGAAGGTAGAGCCCGTTCCGCAATTGCCCTTTACCAATGGTAGTCCGCGTCCGCCGATCCTGTATCAGAAAAGAAGAGGATGTAAATATGACAGAGCAATCGAGATCCCTAGTAAGACGGCTAACAGAAAGCAAATTGAATGAGGAGCCTGGGGCATGAAGAGTCGAGCGGAGAGAGAGGGAGGAGTTAAGAGATAAGTCAGCCGAGCCGGAGACAGGAACAGTCGTCCCATTAGCCACGGTGATACACTTCGGATGAGGAGTGGCCGAATACTTGGGTAGGCGTAGCGAGGTGATGTGATGAGTGGCACCAGAGTCCACTATCCAACTTGGACTGGTGGAGAGGCAGGCGATACCTGAATTGGAGACGGAGGAGACTGAGGCAGAGGAGGACATCTGCTCTTGAAGCAGCTGGAGCTGTATGCGGAGCGTCTCAAGATCAGTGCGGGAGGCAGGGGAGCTATCTTCTGCAATAGTTGCAGTCGAACGAGGAGGACGACCATTTTTCTGGTAGCAGGTTGCCTCAAAATGTCCATCTCGCCCACAGAAGGTACATTTTGGTCGAGACCGACCACCGCGCCCCCTTCCCCGAGAGCCCGAGCGTCCACCACTAGCAGATGGAGGTAGGGAAAGTAAGGGGGCATTTGTCCTCTGGAGAAGTGTTGGGGAGGGTGGTGGAGGAGCATCCAGAGGTGCAGAGACTCGGAGGAGCATGGAGCACACATCTGAGAGAGACGGAGTAGTGGAGGAGGCAAGAACTTGAGCCCGAATGCTTTGCAGGTGTGGGGGAACACGAGCTATGATCATGGCAATGCAGACTGCTTCCTTCTGAGCCCGTTGAGCAGCGTGATCATTGGTAGAAGGCTGATGCTGGATCCAGGCTTCAGCCAGAGTCTTAGCTCGAGCTACAAAGGAAGTCATGTCGGCATCCCCGGCCGCGTCTAAAGCCTGGAGATCAGTAATGATGTCATAGAGGTGTTGGAGGCTATCCTTGCCTGAGTATAGTAAGTGGAGCTCATCCCACATAGCTTTGGCGGTCTCGTGATACATGGCCATTTGGTATGGCTCGCCATCCAGAGAGTTGAGAAGCCAAGTCTGAACGCGACCGTCATTCCTGAGCCAGTCGTCCGTAGGAGGTGAGGGAGGTGCCTGAGTGAGATGTCGCAGGAGGCCCTTGGACTGAAGAACCCGTCGGACCGAATGCACCCACTAAATGAAATTCTTCTTCCCGGAGAGGGAGATAGTGGTGATACGCAGCTCGTCGCGGAGATCAGAAGAGGAGACCGGACGGGCTGGTGGAGAGGGAGCAGGCAGCTCAGTGGAGTCAACCGAGGAAGGCATGAGAGAGACCGCTGGGAAGACCGCTGGGAAAGCTGCTATCAGAAGGTGCTGGCAGAGGCCGCTTGAAAGGTCGCACGGGCTGGGAATGCCGCTGGCAGAGAGACTGCGGCTAGAGAGGTCGCTGGGAGAGCAGCGAGTAGGAGACCGCTGCTGAGAGATCGCTGCTAGCGGGCTGAGAGATCGGCAGAGGGGGTCTCGGGCGGTCTGCGAGACCACCAGAGGAAAGCTCGGGCAGCTGCTGGCAGACAGGAGGTCGCACGAGCTGGAGGCCGCTTGGACTGGAGACAGACCGCAGGAGGTGCAGATCGCGCGAGAGAGAGCTTCGAGCTCGCTGAAAAACGCGGTAGGAGGGCGCAGAGGGAGATCGCGGAGGAAGCCGCTGAAGAGATCGAGAGATCGCGGAGGAAGTTGCAGAGCGCCGCAAGATCGCAGAGGAAGCCGCTGAAGAGGGGGCTCGCACGAGACCGCGGGAGGAGGCCGCTGAAGAGGAGAGAGGAAGGCGCAGGAGGAGCGCGGTCTCTATAGGAAGAGGCCGCGGGAAGCGAGAATCGCAGAAATGGGCGGGACCCACTTGACAGCGAGAATGGCTATAAAGGAGCCAGAGAAGGAGGAGTCTAGAAGGGGACTTCTCACGGGATGAGCTCGCAAAGGAGCTGCGGACACCCAAAAAAAAGGAGACCGCACAAGGTTGGGCGGGCAGATTTTGAGGTGCAGTTAGGAACTTTGGTGACCGAAAAAAAATTGGACCGATAGCACTGATACCATGTAGAAAAGGCTCTAGCTTGAGTATATTTCCATGTGTGTAATACAAGGAGAGAATACATATGTATAGGAGAGAGAGAGAGGAGAGAAAATCCTATACACAATGTGGGACTAAAGAAGGAGAAGTACATTATTGGGCCAAAATAACTGGGCCTCTCATATGGGCCTTTCTAACAGTTATATTGCTACACTTTAATATTATTACCTCAATGAATCCAGCCCCAAGAAAAAGGTTTCTCACAATATCCAGAGAAAAGAAATATGAAAGAGTGCCATCTAACCGCATGTACTCCCTAAACCCCACTCTTTGTTCTGATGGAAACCGAAGCATTGTCATATCAAAAAGCCCTGAATGAAAATAAAACAGCGGGATAAGAAAAACTAGTATGTACTAGAAGAGAGCAAACTGAAAAAGCTGATTAAAACTGCCAGCTGCTCTGAGACACGATACTAAAAAACTGCTATTAACTACAATCACAGAACCATACCATAATCTCTGAATAGAAGCAGGCCCCCTGGTTTCAAAACAGTCATGCATTCTGCAACTACAAATGGCATCCTTTGAAATGGCATTGCTGACAGAGTGAATATCTAACAGTAGAAAAAGAAAACCATCTGTAACTCTCTATATAAGCTCAAATTGGTTCCATTCAGCTCAAATTTGATGATCAACTTTACAATAAATAAACCTACATTCAAAAAACTAAAACCAAGTACTGTTAAAGAATTTAAGCTGCAGGCTGTAAAAAAGATGAAGCCATGAAGGTCCTTCCTAATTGAAGATATTTTCAAAACATATATCTGTATTAGTGTATTCTATGTATCCAATATAATGGTTCAAGTCCAAATCTTGTCGTCATGCTTCTTGTTTTCTTTAAAGAACTCTCATGACTACTTTCTTTGACTATGTAAGCTAAATTTCGATAATCTTTGAATGGAAACTACAATCACAGATCTATACCATAATCACTGAATAGAAGCACACCCCCTGGTTTCAAAACAGTCATGCATTCAGCAACTACAAATGACATCCTTTGAAATGGTGATGCTGACAGAGTGAATATATAACAGTAGAAAAAGAAAACCATCTGTAGCTCTCCATATAAGCTCAAATTGGTTCCATTCAGCGAAACTTTGATGATCAACTTTACAACAAATAAACCTACATTCAAAAAACTCAAACCTAGTACTGTTAAAGAATTTAAGCTGCAGTCTGTAAAAAAGATGAAGCCATGAAGGTCCTTCCTAATTGAAGATATTTTCAGAACATATGCATGTATTCTAAGTTGAATTCAAGTCCTCTTTATGTTTTTTATTTGTACTTTACCCGCTTGAGGGTATTTTTGTCCGCCTCTGTATCTTTGCCCCTTACTCTATATATATGAGTATAGGGTTAGTTTAATGCAATTAATCGAGTTTCTCTCTTCAACTTCGTATCAGAGCGTCGTGATGCCCTAATCCCGCTCCGTGCTTTTTCCGCTACTGCGCTTCCGCTCCGCCGTTCCGCTCCTTCGCTTGCCGTTTTGTCGTCTCCGACGATGGTGGCCCGCGGTTCTCTAATTGACGGCATTGCACGCTGAAGGAACCAGCCGCCTCTCCTCATGATACGTGTTCGTTCTTCGTCGTCTTCTCCTTCGTTCCGCCTGGCTTCTACTGTGTCGTCTTCTGCGATTCGAGACGTCGGCTGCGAGCGGATCTCTATTCCGCTTCTACTTCATCGACGCCGGCTTCTTCTTCGACGCCGGCTTCTTCTTCGACGACGGCCTCAGAATCGACGGCTGCGTGCGTGATCGTTACTCTGTGTTGATTCCCGCTGATTCTGTGTTGATTCCTCATCGGATGCGGCCTCTTCTTCGTCGATTGCCTCTTCTTCGTCGATTGCCGCTTCTTCATCGATGGCTTCTTCTTCGTTGATTGCCTTATTTCGTCGATTGCCTCAGCGATTTAGCGAATGATCCAGCAGTGATCCTTTCGTCGAATGATACAACAGCGATCCTTTCGTTGAATGATCCAACAGCGATCCAACTGCAGTTCCTCTCTCATTCCGTGAGCTTCTCTCTCCTGCAGTTCCTCATGGTTGATCTATCCAATGCAGTCGATTCTCCATCACCAAGTGTGGTGACTCCCCGGATAAGCGACCCTCAACGCTCTTCTGGCCACTCTGGGTCCCTCAAGATCACCACTGTTTCCTTGGATGGGACCAATTATTTGGAATGGTCTCGGGTTGCTCAACATGTCATTCGCAACCATCAGCTGTTTGGATACATCAATGGGACGAAGGTGGCACCTTCTCCGGATGATCCCACCTGGCAACGATGGGACTCTGAAAATTCCCTGGTTGTCTCCTGGCTCCTTCACTCTGTCTCCAAAGGTGTACAAGAGTTATATGTTGATGGACTCTGCCTACGAGATATGGACTCGGGCAAAGGAGACGTATTCTCAGATTGGCAGTTCCACTCAGACCTATTTGCTGACACGACGTATGCTGGAGCTTCGTCAGGGAACTATGATGGTATCCTCCTATTTTTCGGAGTTCGAGCGTATCGCACAAGAACTGGATTACTTTGATCAGTTTACCCCAGCATGTACTGCCGATGCAATTCAACTACAGAAAAGAGACGAACGATTTCGTCTACATGTGTTTCTGATGGGGTTGAGCATGGACATGGACATGGTTCGCACAAATATTCTTCACCGCTCTCCTCTTCCTTCCCTTCGGGAGGCGTTTAGCATGGTTCTTGGCGACGAAGACCGCCGAAGGTCCCTCAACACAGCTTCTCTACCAAATCGTTCTGCCTTGATCAGTGTTGGTCGTGGTAGCTCCACTAATCCTAGTGGGGTTCCGACGTGTGATCATTGTGGTCGCAGGGGACATACTCGGGATGGTTGCTTCAAACTTCATCCTCATCTTATTCCACCTGGATACGGTCGTGGTCGTGGTCCTGGCCGAGGTCGTAGTCCAGGTCGAGGGGGATATCGTCAGACTGGTGCTCGTCCTCACGATGCTGCTTACTCCACTGAGGTGCACGACGACCATCAGGGTCAGTTCCCAGGACATTTCACCACGTCGGAATTGGACACTCTCCGTCGTCTTCTACACTCTCAGTTTGACACTTCCCAGAGCGGTACCTCTACTTCCTTTTCTACTGCTGTTATGCCCAGTGCCAATGCTGTTGCCATGTCTCAGTCTGAGTGGATTATTGACTCCGGAGCTACCGATCACATGACCGGCTCCTCCTCAGATTTTTCCTCTTACACCCCCTTGTCAGGTAAGGACAAGGTGATTTCTGCTAATGACACGTTGTCTTCCATTGTCGGGAAAGGAACCATTTCCTGTTCCCCCTTTTTTCTCTTCCGTCTGTCTTACATATCCCTTCCTTTCCTCGAAATCTTCTGTCTATTAGCAATCTTACTCGGTCACTTAACTGCTCGGTAACATTCTTTCCTGATTCTTGTGTTTTTCAGGAATTGGGTACGAAACGGACCATTGGCAGTTGTAGGAACCGCGGCGGATTGTACTATCTGGATGCTTCCCCTCCGTCTCTGGCTCTCTCCTCTTCCTCTACTACTGCTGCGGATACTCGACGCTGGCACTTGCGTCTTGAGCATCCTTCTCCTGTTTATCTCTCGAAAATGTTTCCTACTTTATCGCATATTGTTAAAACTTTAAAATGTGATGTGTGTGATATGTCTAAACATGTTCGACATTCATTGTCCCATGTTTCTTCGCCTAGTGCTACCCCTTTTGCTATTATACATTCTGATGTTTGGGGACCTTCCCCTGTTGTTTCTTTAAATGGCTATCGTTGGTTTGTTACCTTTATAGATTGTTTTTCCCGTACTGCATGGGTTTACCTTTTAAAGAAAAAAATTAGGTGTTTCCTGTCTTTCAATCCTTCCATAAAATGGTTAAAACCCAGTTCGATGCTACTATTCGAGTTCTTCGTAGTGATAATGGGGGGGGGGGGGGGGGGGGGGGGGGGGGGGGGAATACGATGATTGTGGAGCGTTTGGATCGTATCTCACGAGTCATGGAATTATTCACCAAACAACTTGTGTCTACACCTCCACCCAAAATGGTGTGGCGGAATGAAAAAACAGGCATCTCCTTGATGTTGCCCGCTGCCTTCTCCATACCATGCATCTCCCAAAATCATATTGGGGTGATGTTATCCTAAAGGCCACTCATCTTATCAATCGTCTTCCCCCACGGGTTCTCGATTTTTCTACTCCTCTCGCTCGTCTCTCTACGACCTCCACTGTTCATACTGCTCATCTTCCACCTCGTGTGTTCGGGTGTGTTTGTTTTGTTCACGTCCATCAGCCACAGCGTGACAAGCTTGACCCTCGAGCTCTACGTTGTGTCATCCTAAGGGGTATCGATGCTATCACCCCCCTTCCAGACGTGTCTTTTGTACCATGGACGTGACATTCCGTGAGGAGGAATCCTACTATGTGGATTCGCCTCACTCCGTTCGTCAGGGGGATATTGAGGCCATCGACTCGGTTCCTCTACCTCTGATTCCTCCTCTACCTATGATTCCTCCTACACCTACCACTCTTTCCTCTCCTACTTCTCCTTTACCTACTTTTCCCACGTCACCTATACCTACATTGTTTTCCCCGACATACCAACATATCCCCTTATCTCTCCTCTTCCTCATATATATCGTCGTCGGCAAACAGGTGAACAGTCTTCTGTGGTTCCGTCGCTGTCGATGCCGTCTTTGGACTCAGATTCTGATGCTGACCTGCATGTTCCCCTTGCTATGCTACGAGGTAAGGCTAGGTGTACCGATCACCCTATCTCAAATCATGTTGCTCTTATGGTCATCTTTCACAGCCCCATCAGGGTTTTATTTCCTCCTTGTCCATGATCATTATCCCTAAGACGTGGCAGGAAGCAGTTGGTATTCCGGCATGGGCTCATGCAATGGAGGAGGAAATGTTCGCCTTGGAGAAAAATCACACATGGGACGTCTCTTCTCTTCCTCCTGAAAAGAAAGTCGTTGGTTCTAGATGGGTGTTCTCTGGTAAACAAAATCAGGATGACAAAGTTGAGCAGTACAAAGCCCGCTTGGTGGCTCGCGGTTACACTCAGACTCGGGGAGTCGACTACCAGGAGACTTTTGCCCCTGTTGCAAAAATGAACACCGTTCGTGTTATCCTATCTTGTGCGGCATGCTTGGGATGGGATCTACATCAACTGGACGTCAAAATGCCTTCCTGCATGGTGACCTCGATGAAGAGGTTTACATGTCTTTCCCCTTGGATTTGTGAAGAAGGGGCAAGAAAGCCTTGTCTGTCGCCTAAGGAAGTCCCTATACGGGTTAAAGCAGTCCCCCAGGGCTTGGTTTGGCAGGTTTCACAAGGCCATGGTCAAGTTTGGATACCAACAGGGACATTCTGATCATACCCTGTTTGCCAGGAAGAATGAGGGGAAGATTGTTGTCCTTATTGTTTATGTGGATGACATCGTGATCACCGGGGATGACTCTGATGAAGTCTCAAAGTTGAAAGCCCTCCTATCTGCAGAGTTTGAAGTAAAGGACCTGGGAAGACTCCGCTATTTTCTGGGAATTGAAGTGACTCGCTCTGATCAGGGTATCTTCATCTCGCAACGCAAGTATGTGTTAGATTTGTTATCTGAGACTGGGATGCTTGGGTGTGCTCCTGCTAACACGCCTATGGAGGAAAACCATAGGATTGATGAGGACACGGATGGAGACCGCACGGATGTTGCAAGTTACCAGAGATTGGTGGGCAGGCTGTTATACCTTTCACACACACTCCCTGACATCAGGATGCTGCATACCGTGTCCTTCGTTACTTAAAGAAGGCTCCAGGTCGAGGTCTGATGTTTTCAAAGAACAATCATTTAAAGATTGATGTCTTTACCGATGCCGATTGGGCTGGATGCCGTGATGACAGAAAATCTACAACAGGTTATTGTACTTTCGTTGGTGGAAATCTAGTCACATGGCGTAGCAAGAAACAAAATGTGGTAGCAAGATCTAGTGTTGAAGCCGAGTATTGGTCTATGTCTCAAGGCCTCTGCGAAGGATTATGGTTGTGCACCTTATTGAAAGACCTGGACCTTCAGATTGATACTCTCATCTCTTTGTTCTGCGACAATAAGGCCGCTATCAGTATTGCTCATAATCCGGTCCAGCATGACATAACAAAGCATGTCGAGGTTGACCGCCATTTCATCAAAGACCACCTAGAAAAAGGAAATTTAGTTACCCCTTTTGTTCAATCCAGAGATCAATTGGCCGATGTCTTCACCAAGAGCTTGGGGAACGATGTCTTTACTGATGATATCCATAGACTTGGAATGACAGACATCTATCGTTCGACTTGAGGGGGAGAGTTGAATTCAAGTCCTCTTTATGTTTTTTATTTGTATTTTACCCGCTAGAGGGTATTTCTGTCCGACTCTGTATCTTTGCCCCTTAATCTATATATATGAGTATAGGATTAGTTTAATGCAATTAATCGAGTTTCTCTCTTCAACTTTCTATGTATCCAATATAATCATTCATGTCCAAATCTTGTTGGCATACTTGTTTTCTTTAAGAAAAACTCTAATGACTACTGTTGGAACCGGGATTCGGCCCAACGAGGAGTTCGGACCCCAAAGATGGGTGCAACTCGTGCTTACTGATCCCTTGAAGCAACCTGACTGAAGACTTAGAACTGAGACCCTTGGCAACAGTGTGGAGGTCCCACCACACACCCGAAAGATCGTAGAGCGCTTCCCCTCCTAAGCCAAGAACTGAAGTCGGGCACCTTGGAGAGCTTTGAGAACGCTAACCAAAGATGACCTGAGGAGAGAGAAGCCAAAATGAAGTCCTCTCCAAAGGTGCCCTTAGGGTCTTATTTATAGTTTTCCTGAACCGGTCTGTTGATAGCGGGATTCCGCCTTTTGGTTTTACTAAACGCACCCCAATTTGGCTGCTGACAGCCAAACTCCGCTGTTTTGAAGGGCTACTAGCAGCCCACCAAGGGCAGAAGGATAATTTCACCTCCTTAACCCCTAGGCAAGTGGTCTGCGAGAGCGCCACTCCTAACTCTTCTCGCGAGTCTCCTTGCGAGTTCTGCTCGCGAAACCTCCTTAGGCGAGCGGCCCGCGAAGGCACTGCTCGCCTTCCTTCTGACGATAACCATCCAGGTCAGGTCTCGCGTTCTCCCTTGCGAGATCGCTCTGGCTCGCTTTGCCTGGCTCTCGCGACTCCTCAGCGGCGAGATGGCCATTTCCAGCCTAATTCGCATATTTTCGGGCCTTTCCTTCTCAGACGAACACGGGGTTGTACAACTACTTTCTTTGATAATCTTCGAATGGCTACTCCTTAACAAGTTAACATGCATTCTCAATGGTCCATCAAAAATAGGACGTCCATGGATGAAACAAAATGATTACTTACCTTTTGAGGTAGTGCAGTAAAAAAGATAAAGAAATAGAAAATTGAAGAAATAAAAAAGCATAGTTCATCATCATGTCGTAGCATACAAGCTCCTCATATTCTCAAAAATATATATTTTTGAGTACACCAAACAGTTCAATAACCATAAGTTAGAGAAATATATTTAAAAGAAAACATCTTACACTTATTAAGGTTTCATATTCCATTGACAACAATTTCATAATTGCATCATTATTATCAGTATCATTAAGTTCAATTGAGAATAAAATTCACATATGATTCGTTGCTCTCATTTTAGATAATGATGAGTATAGTCCCTTGATTTATCAATCTTGACTGATAAAGTATATAGGAGGTATAACCAAACTCCAAATGCCCAATTAAAATGGATCTCTTCATTCTGGACAAACTCATAAGAATCAGAGTCTTCCAATTTTCACATGGTAAATTTTGAAGCTAATAATATAAAGAATATACTGTGACATCAAATAAAATTAAAAAGGAAGAACCTTGTATAGCTTTTCATAAAACATATATTTATGGCATAAAATTCCTTCAAAATATATTTCTAATACTGACAAAATAACACTCACCAGGGTTACAAACTCGAGGCCACCAATGCAGCATTCAGCTTCAAGGCAGGCAGGCTTATTTGATCCAATCATGCATTGTCCATTGGCATCTATGTCGAAAATACAAAAGATTGCATATCATGGATGGCATGGAAACATGAAGATTAAGATACAAAACGAGAAAATATAAAAGTAAAAAAAACTATCCCACCTTGAGTAAAGATGATTTTTTTTTGGGGAGAACTTCTTTGACAAACAGTGCATAGCAACCAATCTGGAAATTTATCAATAGAAAAATCATGGAGAAAAGGATAAAAACGATCCCTGAAAGTCAGATTGGCAGTAGTAACCATTTCTCCTGCTTTATCAAGGGCCTTTTGACTACAGTCACAAGCATAAATAATGATATCCTGCTTTGATCTGGGATAAAGGTAACTTATCTTAAAAGCAATAGAGCCAAATAGAATGCAAAAGGAACATGAATGAAAATTTGGAGAAACCTTGATGAATTGCAAGAACAAAAATACAAGATTGGCTAGAAAATAAAGCAGTGAAAACCCATCTAAATCACCAATATTACAATGAGAAAGGAAAAATTCCCGTATAAAGTACATTAATCTAACTTCCGGAATTTTAAATAGAATCAGACTTGGGCATATGGCTGACATCTAATAAAATTGTTCTCTTAGGCTCTATTTAGGAGAGTAGTGATAGATGTCAATGCAGAGGGGTGAAAAACACATGTAATGTTTGGGTAGTTGCATTAAAGAATGTTATTTTCCTAAATGCGGGTTTTGGGCCAAATCGCTACCACGGTCATCCGAGTGTGGGCAGGGCGTTAGCAATAGTGAACGTCCCGACCCAAAAAAGGAGTTTGGTGTAGAAATGTTGCCACAGAAATTTCACACAGCTTTTGCGACCGATAGTGACCTCAACAACAGCCTTATAGATGTCCTCTTGGTATTCATGGAAAGACTTCAGTAAGCCAGCATGAAATACCAGCTGAATCTTGGGTCCCGGTGAGAGCTCTAGTATATAAGTCACCCATTTTGCCTGATTTATCATTTAAAAGCGCTATTCAGAACAACCAAATAGCCCTTGTGCGCTTAATCCCACATATTTCCTCTACAGGTAAAGATAAAAATATCACAAAAAAGAAAGCAGCATGGACTTGTGAAAATCAAAGCATGTTTAGTAGTTATGGGTTGGAATGAACTAATGATAAGGATGATGCAGATAAGAGAAAAATCCCACATTCATGTTTGCAAATCATGCATGGCTTGTGCAGCCTAAAAGTACAATTTCATGGCATTAAGCTTTTTGAGGAGAAGATTCTCTTTTCACAGTTCTTTGGAGGTGTACTGCACTGAAAAAAGGAATTGTGATCTTAGGGTTCTATATTGTACCAAAAGGAGTAACTTTTTCTATCTCCCAACATGAATGTCAAAAGTATGTAATTTCTTATTCATCAGTCCCAAAGTCTTTGCCGGATTCAGGTAGGTGAGCTTCTATAGCAGAATGATTGTTAATTTGAAAAGACGCAATGAATAAGCTGAAAATAATACCTTAAAATTGGAAGAACTGTGCTCCCGTTTCCACAACCCACTTCTAAAACACTGATGGAAGCATCACAAACAATAAGTTCAGGAAATTCCTTCAAAATGTAACGCCTTTCCTGACAATTAAAATGTTTCATAGTTCAAATACTGAACTGTAACACGAACTGTTCCATGAAAATGGACCTATTAGTTAGAATGACTCGGGTTTCCAAAGGAAGATATTGTTTGAAAGCAAGGAAAGATCTCCTAGGAGGAATGCTCATAGCTCCTGGAGTTCCATCAGCGAAACAGCTGTCTCCTCGTTGACCTGGGGGCAAATTACACAGTAATTGTTTCCCCAAATCAAAATTGCTATTGTTTTATGTTATGGGTCCGTTGCCAGTTATCCTAGTATATTATTATTATAATGTATCGTTTTTATTATGTTCAGTCTTTATAATGTATTGTCTTATTATGTTGAGGGTTAATTACACCCATGTCATTGGGATGTCTTATATAACCCATGAAGTCATGTAAGGGGGGATTATGAAATGAAATATCAAGTTCCTTCTCTCTAAAATTCCTCTCTCTCTCTCTCTAAGCCCTTCTCTCCTTCCTCCACCCTCTAGGGTTTCTTCCTCTCTCATCTCTGTCTCCACCGTTCTAGGGCTTGACCCTTGTATCTCCGCTGCCAACAATCCGCAACGAACCAAGCCCATAACAACTTGGTATCAGAGCTTCTCATTCCTCTTCCGCCAACACACGCCAACACCTCCCCGTTCTGTCAAAGTCTCCAGCAAGCCCCTCCCCCACTGCAAGCATCGCATTCAGCAAAACGCCGCTTCCATCTCCCGCTTCCCCGCTCGGCACCCTGCCTCTCTACTCACGCTGCAACTCCATTCCAGTCGCCGTTCACACAATCCCCTCCGTCCCCAACCTGCAACAGCTCCATCGTCTTCCCCTCCGGCATCGTAAGTCGTCAACCATCCAAAAGTCTCCGCCCAACCGCTTCCTGCATGCATCGACGCCTATGATCCCCTATACATCATCGACTCCACTCCGTACCCACCTCCACATAGCTCTTTCCCGCGCTCTCCTTCATCTTCCCTCGCCGCTCAACCCTGCTCCAGCCGCTGTTTTATCGACGCAAAACTCCAACGCGTCTTCTCCCGTCGTCGACCCCTCCCTTCAAACCGATGCTCCTCCGTGCCACCTTCCACCGAGCCGCACACGCCAGCCCCTGTTGTTCCCATAAAGCAGCTTCCTCGAGCCCCACTATTTTGGCCGCAAGCTTCTTTGGCATTTCCCATTCACTCGAGCCCCGCTCCTCTACCAACATCCCATCGAAGCAACCCTACCGTCCTTTTTAATTACCCACCGTAACATCTCCAGCCCCATCACTTGTCCCACACCTACCTTCCTTTTTTTAATTTTATTTTAATTCTGAAGTCCAGCATCCCATCTCCTTTTTTTTCTTCCCTTTCCTCTCCCTTAATAATTAACTAATTATTTGATTAGTTAATTAATTAACCCACTTTTCTACATGTCGCTTAGCGTTGCTGACCGCATTGAGCTCCTCGCCACCCTCGCCAAGCTGGACCATCGTATTGCTCATCGGGAGGCTCGACTCGGCCACGTCGATGCTCAGCTCGACCTCACGCTCGACGCCCTCCGCATGTTTCGCGACTCGTTGGTGGTTTTTCTGTCACCACCACCACCGGAGCTGGACTCGTCGCCTTCCCCTCCAATGATGGTGCCACCACCGTCCTCCGTTGTTCATGACGCGTCGCAGCCACCGCCGCCGGCCATCTCGCCGCCTCCTCCGGCCATCTCGCCGCCTCCTCCGGCCATCTCGCCGCCTCCTCCGGCCATCTCGCCGCCGCCGCCGGTCATCTCGTCAACTCCTCCGGCCATCTCGCCGCCGCCTCCGCCCATCTCGCCGCCGCCTCCGCCCATCTCGCCGCCGCCACCGCCCATCTCGCCGCCGCCTCCGCCCATCTCGCCGCCGCCTCCGCCCATCTCGCCGCCGCCTCCGCCCATCTCGCCGCCGCCTCCGCCCATCTCGCCGCCGCCTCCGCCCATCTCGCCGCCGCCGGCGGCCATCTCGCCGCTGCCTCCAGCCATCTCGCCGCCGCCTCCGCCCATCTCGCCGCCGCCTCCCATCTCGCCGCCGCCTCCGCCCATCTCGCCGCCGCCTCCGCCCATCTCACCGCCGCCTCCGACCATCTCGCCGCCACCTCCGGTCATCTCGTCGCCTCCTCCGTCCATCTCGCCGCCACCTCCGGCCAACTCGCCGCCCCCTCCGGCCATCTCGCCGCCTCCTCCGGCCATCTCGCCGCCCCCTCCGGCCATCTCGCCGCCCCCTCCAGCCCTCTCGCCGCATCCTCCGGCCCTCTCGCCGTCTCCTCCAGTCATCTCGCCATCGCCTATACTGTCCCTTGCTCCGCCTGCCGCTGCTCTGTCCGGCCTTCCGCCGCTGACACCGCCAAATGTGTTCCTGCTACCGGCCATCGTTCCTCTCACCTCCTTGTCGTTGCTGCTCACCGCCACCCTACCGACCCCACTGAAGTCATTACTCCCACCGCCGGTCATTCTGACATCGCCGCCGCTACTCGCCGCCGCCGCCACTACGCGATATCAAACATTGTTCTGGCGGGAGATCAAGCCAGATGCTCCGACCAGCCACATGGAGTTCGAGCTTGAGGTCAAGCTCGATGTCAAGGACGGATGGAGTGTTATGGGTCCGTCGCCAGTTATCTTAGAATATTATTATTATAATGTATCGTTTTTATTATGTTCAGTCTTTATAATGTATTGTCTTATTATGTTTAAGGTTAATTACACTCATGCCATTGGGATGTCTGATATAACCCATGAAGTCATGTAAGCGGGGATTATGAAATGAAATATCAAGTTCCTTCTCTCTAAAATTCCTCTCTCTCTCTCTCTAATCTCTTCTCTCCTCCACCCTCTAGGGTTTCTTCCTCTCTCATCTCCGTCTCCACCGTTCTAGGGCTTGACCCTTGTATCTCCGCTGCCAACAATCCGCAACGAACCAAGCCCATAACATTTTACTCTATCGAGTCATTTTGGGGATGTTATCAACCCTAGAAAGTTTACCATTGCACCTTGAGATTGTAATTTAATACCCTCTCTCATGCGAATACAATAACCATCTATCATCCCAAAAAGAGTAGAGCTCCAATAGAGATTTTGACAGGACACAACTTTAATAAATGAGTCAACGCATGAGAAAAGTAATGACTCGTAGTTTGATGAATGGATTTAGAATAACGACATATGCTTCTAGAAAACTGCATATCAAGAATTTAGAGCTCAAATTTTTGAACCAAGCCCAAGGAGAGTATTTTAGACCATAAATAATCTTCTTTCATTAACAAACATGCTCTTAAGAGGCAGATAATTTGGGAGGGAGAGACATAAATCTCATCTTGAAGGTCCAATGAAGGAATTTAGTATCAACTTGGCGAATAAATTAAGACTTGAGAGTATCAATAGATACGAACATTCTTAAAGAAGTTTAGCAACATGAGCAAAAGCTTCATAAAAATTCACTCAATGTGTTGAGTCAAGATTTCGGGTCGCTACAAGTTCGAGTGAAATGTTGATTTAGTTGGTTCAAATCCAAATCCAAGACGGATAAGGGTTCTGGTATGGAGTAAATACTCTTGTTTGAGGTCTCGTCGAGGTCTCGTCGAGGTCTATCCCAAATCCAAGACGGATCAGGAATAACCCTGATACCCAGAGGAATGAAGTCTGTCCCTTTATTGCTTTCTTCTCGAGCGGCTGCAAAACCCAGAACGAGAGTGAGCTGAGCGCTGGCTATCTGGGTGGGCAAGCGGAGGAGAAGTGTGGGAGGGGGTAGGGCGATGAATCGAGTGCGCGTGATTAGCGGTTCGGCAGTGCCCAAACACGTGTAGTTGTTGTGTGTAGTTGTGTTCGACGAGAGGCCCGAGTTGTGTGTGTAGACAATGAGTCGTAGCTGCGGCGTGGTCTGAGTAAGCATGGGACGGAAGCGGGTTGTGCATCTGTGGCAAGGCAGAGTCCCAACTTGGATTTTCTCTCCGATGGTGGCGGTGGTTGATCGTCCGCAATGACAAATGTTTGATGGCGAATTTTGTGCACGCGTTTTATGGATTGTATTAAGTATTCCTACTCTTCAACGGATTGGAAGTGTCTGATTCCATCCATATTGTACAACCCTCATTCTCCGAGGGTAGGCCCATTCAAAGCCACGTAGGCTGAAGTCAAGGTCAAAAGGTCAGCACAGAAGCCGGCAGTCCAAGACACAAGGCAACTCAGCCAGCAGGAGCAAAGGGCGAGTATGGCGAGCAAGACGCGAGCTGGGCGAGCAAGACGCGAGCTGGGCGAGCAAGAGGCGAGCTGGGCGAGCAAGGGGCGAGTTGGGCGAGCAAGGGGCGAGTATGGCGAGCAAGGGCGAGTAGAGGCGAGCTTGGGCGAGTATCTCGCGAGTATGGGCGAGTATCTCGCGAGTATGGGCGAGTAGCCCTTGTAACTCGCGAGCAGAGGCAGCATCCTCGCATGTACCCCCCCCCCCCCCCTAGGATTTCTCTATAAATAGCCCCTCAGGGGTACTAGAAATGGCACTTTTGGAAGTGGTCGAGGTCCCCCCAAGCTGGATACTCGCCAAGTCCATGCCCGTCTAGTACCTCGCCCAGCTTTTGGTTGCGGAGGGGAAGTTTCTCTCAAACTTCCGGGTATGTGGTGGGACCTCCCTACTGGAGCACCTGGGGTGTGCTTAGTCATTTTCTCTCTCCTATTTTAGCTATCCGAGCCGTGGAGTTGGACCGCAGGATCAGTAACCTCGGGCTGCATTGATCTGAATTTTGAGGTCAGGATTTTCCTGGCGTCAACACATATATTTTTCATCAGGTCTGCATCTTTCTTCACATATATTATAGGCAGTTGTTATTCCCAAGCCGTGTTTGTTTATTCGCAAATTTTGTCAATTCGCAGCTCTAAAGGAAGTCAAATTTGTTATCCACTGATATTTTTGTTATCCACAAATTAGGAACAAAAAAAAATTTTGAACTTTGGTCGTCCTCTTCGCCTTCCTCACTACATGGCGAGAGTAACCTTAGCTATCTAAATCTTTCCAAACAAACCCTAGCTATCTAAATCTTCAAAAACAAACCCTAGCTATCTAAATCTTCAAAAACAAATAGAAATCCCATGAACATCGAAGAAATCATCTTTCTTCCTCAACTCGGTCTCTATCCACACATTCATTTTATGAATCACAATCTGTGCACACATTGAAGTGCTCAAAAGGTCGTCGGAGATGTTCCTTCGTTGTAGGGCCCTACTCAGAAGAATGAAAACATTCACTACTCGTTTAGTGATCGACCCACGTGAGACAAGGTGATAAGAAGCTAGAGAGCATAAAAACAACTCCGAACTGCCTATAAACAAGACCCGCGAGTTGCAGCGAGGAGGTCCCGTCACATACCCGGAAGTCTATAAGAACTTCCCCTCCTAAAGCCAATGCTGAGCTCGGCACAAGAGAGGCAGGCAATGTACTCGCCCACCAGGGAGGGGGGTGAAGGTGCCTTCTACATGTGTCTTGGGGTCCTATTTATAAGCAAATCCAAAATGGACTGCGAATAGCTGCTCCCGCCTTCTGAAATGTACTCACCCCAGGTGGACGAATTCTTTTGTACTCGCCCCAGGTGGGCGAGTTCTTCTGTACTCGCCTCAGGTGGGCTAGTTCTTCTGTACTCGCCCCAGGTAGGCGAGGTCTTCTGTACTCGCCCCAAGTGGGTGAGTTCTTCTGTACTCGCCCCAGGTGGGCGAGGTCTTTTGTACTCGCCCCAGGTAGGGGATGTTGGGTATTGTAGCCCCAATAACCTTGATTTGAAGAAGTATCCCTTAAACTAACCCCAGGTGGGCGAGCTCTTCTGTACTCGCCCCAGGTGGGCGATGTTTGGTATTGTAGTCACAATAACCTTGATTTGAAGAAGTATCCCTTAAACTAAGATGAATTGATATTGTATTTAATGTGGCATTTTAGTTATGTGTTTGCAGGATGTTAATTGCTAAGTAGAAACTAATGTCAGGTTTCAATGGATCACAAAACACAGGCCTATGCAATGTAATTCCTCATTGTGTAGACCATGGTGTTGACTCATGTGAAATCTCTCTATTGGGATATACTTCATATTCAAACACTATGAAAGAGTCAAGGAGAAGCTGTTGCTGTTTTAAGGAATGGAAGAAAATATTTTTCCAAGTATTTTCGTCTAGGAAGCACCGGTACGGGTACTAGTACCGGGTACGATACGTATCCGGTACGGCGGTACGCCAAAATTTAAAAATTAAGGATACAGGTGCGGCGGGATACGTTGTATTAAATATAATAAATCTATATGTTTAATCTCACCAATGTAATTAAAAGTCCTAAAAATAATAAAACATCAAGCATAATTGCATAAATCACTAATTCAAGTACAAATTCATAGTTAATGCAATATAATATGAAGTTCTCAAACAAAAAATATTCATAATCATTTTAAATTTAAGGATGTTTATCAGTCATTTTCTTCTTCTTCTTCCCCATTATTGGAGATTAACACATTTTCAACTTCTGATTCATCTAAAGACAAGTTAGCAAAATATTAAACATAGAAAAATTCATGTTGAACAAGTAGAAACAATACCAAACTGAAACATCTAATCTTTAAATAAATAGTAAAAATAAAAAATGAAAAAAATTTAAATCAAATTCTTTATAGTTTAAACGAAAAAAGATACTTAAATCTGAAATACATTTTGTTACTATAATAAATAAGGATCACTAGTTGCAATTCTGGGTAATTTTTCTTTTCTAAAAGATACAAAAGTCTTTTGTTTACTTCAGAAAAACATACTCTTATTACAATATGTAGAACAATCTACCAAGTCCAAGTGTATCTACAAACTAGAATAACAGGTGCATCTGTAAGTATCGGGTACGTACCGGTATCGAATACGTATCCGATACGGGTACGTGACCCTCAAGGAAGTATCGGTGGTTCATAGATTTTCGCGAGTAATAAACTTACTTCGTCGAGTAATACTAACTTCACGTGGAATTTCAACTGAAGTTTCTTCCCGTCTCAACATCGTTTATCCAAATGAATTCGTCGAGTGCGAATTCGTCGACTGAGATTTCGTCGAGTATTTCCTATTACCCGGCGAATATAGTCAGCGCGTTTTCTATTTCTTTTGCGCAGACAGCCTTCCTTTTAGGGTTTTCCTCTATGTACAGTACACGTGGTGCTTAATCCTAAAATCGTGTTTCTAGCCGTTAGAGAAGAATCTTATAAATAGTTAAGGGTTATTTCATTCAACCCTAATCGTGCCTAACTTAAGAAATCGCAAATCGTCATTGTCGGCTATTCTCGTTTTCGCAAAAGACATTTCTGCTGCCGAAAAAACTTTCGCACGATTCTTCTCAGAAGTTTGGTTGCAACAAGATCTCAGATCTAAATCTCTCTGAAGTTCAATTTAGATCTTGTTGTCTCTCTCAAGTATTCAGATCAAATCATTCAAGACAAAGGATTTCTTCTTCCCCTCTCAAGTTCAGGATTTCATCGATTTCAAGGAAGAAAAAGACCTATTTTATTTCAGATCTGAAGAAGTAGAATCTCCTTGAGATTCTTAGAAATTGGATTTTCAATCCAAAGTTCTTGTAATAATTTTTTACATAATCTTGTAGGAAGTTTTATCTTCCGAGTCTTTGTAGATCCTAGTTTTGAGGATCAAGTTTGTAGGAGAGATTGTTCTCCGAGCTTGTAGGAGTTGCTAACTCCGAGTTGTAAGATTGTTTCAATCTGAGATAGTGAAGTAGCCCAGTCTAGCCGAGCATGCTAGATAGGTGAGGTGGGAAAGTGGACATACCCATTCCGGGGAATCACTATAAATCCTTGTGTTTGTGTGTGTGTTACGCCTGGCGTCATTACCAGATTCTTCGAAGATTACTGTGCACGTCGACCAAAGGAGAAGGCGGAGGAAGACCGGGCTGAACCATCCAGTTCAGCCCGCAAATATTAAATAAGGAGCAGTGGGGCTGAACCGGTGCGGTTCAGCCCCTATGGGGGCCGGTCGGCCCCCATGGGTCCGGATGCTATATAATACCGGACCCTCTTTGGAGAAGGGGACACATGAAGTATTATTCAGATTCATCTTCTTCCTAACCCTAATCTCTTGTAGGCGTAGCTCTCTTTCTCTCTTCTTCTTCGTAGATCATAACATTGGGTATCAGAGGCTCCTTCCTTCGACCATGGTGACGCGTACCGAAGCCGAGAATGCGCGTTTGGCCACCATCGAAGAAAACTATGTTGGATTGGTGGATTCGGTGGCGGCCATTGAAGAACAACTGAAGATCTCCACGAAAAATTTAGAGGAACGTTTGGAGGGACGAATGGAAGAAATCAAGGCGCTGTTAACGCAGTCCTTGAAGGGCAAACGGCGTCAAACGTCGAATCTGAAGCGGAAGCATCTCATACGACGCAGAACGGGGCGTCGGGGGGCTCGGGCGTGGCCCCCCAGGGCTGGCCAGGGCCGTACCAGGGCCACACGGCCAACCAATGGCCCGCACAGCCGCCTCCAGGCCAGATCCCGCCGATCGGGTACGCGGGAAACTCCGCATACGCGGATGGGTTCCGCTACCACCAGCCGCGCCCGACCGGGTCGGGGCACCTCCAGCCGCTTGCTACCACCTGGGCCGACCCAGGAGGGGATGCCGCCGACGTCGAGGCCGCCGGAATGGCCGCAGGGAGGGTCCGGGACCCCCTACCAGCCCATTTTCAGCCGACCGGGGCTGTTGTCGTTCCTTTCAGGGGCCGAACAGGATTGCTACCTACGCCAAAAGTTTTTGAGGCTCCGTTGAGGGCGGGGAACAGTGAGCAATGGAACGAGCGACCTCCGAGGAATGGTTTTCAAGGCGGAGGACAACAAATGGGCGGCGGGCACGGGGGAATGCACTTCCACGACCTCCAAGGCCGGCCACACCAAGTTGCAGGCCACCAGAGGCCGATGGTGAACGGTCCAGAGCGGGGGAGGAATGTAGACATACACCAGCGAGGTTACATGCCTCCGAAAAAGACCCGCATGAATTTCCCAAAGTTTCGGGGCGGAGATGCCTTGGAATGGGTGCAGAAGGAGGAACTGTTTTTTTACTTATCAAGAAATTCCTGAAGATCAGTGGGTGCAGCTGGCGGCCTTCCATCTGGAAGACGACGCGTATCAGTTGACACGGTGGTTTCTGCGGGGAAATGGATATGCGTCGTGGACTCACTTTGTGGAAGGTTTTTCAGCCCGTTTCGGGCCCTTGGAGTACGAGGACGTGGAGGCGACGTTACAAAAACTCCGTCAGAAAGGCACCGTGATGGAGTACCGTACAGAGTTCGAGAAGTTGGCCAATCGAGTCAGTTGGGAGGAAAAGACCCTCCTCAGTTGCTTCATATCTGGGTTGCGGGATGGGTTGCGGGATGAGGTCCACGCCTATATGCCACGAAGTCTGAGTCATGCCATTAGTTTAGCAAGGATACAGGAGGAGAGATTCACCCGGCAGAGGACCCGTACAGCGGTGAGAGCTCCTACGGTTGTACACCCTCCTCGGGGGGCTTCCCCGGCCGAGGGCCGGCCGACAGTGACGAAACTGACGTGGCAGGAACTACAGACCAGGAAGGAGAAGGGGTTATGCTTCAACTGTGATGAGCAGTACACCCGAGGGCACACATGCCAGAAGGTCCAGGTATTCATGCTGCGGGAGGATGCGGAAAATGTTCCTCGCACTGAGGAGGAGGGAGAGTTGCCTATTGAAGACTTTGGAGTATCCATCCAAGCCATGGAGGGGGGAGCCCCATCTCCGACCTTACGCATAGCCGGGAGGGTCGGCAGGGAGACGGTGACGATCTTGATGGACAGCGGGAGCACTCACAACTTCATCCAACCCGCTGTGGCCCAGAAGACGGGGTATGACATAGATCGCAGCGCAGCTTTCCACGTCAGGGTAGCGGATGGACGTACACTGCAGTGTGAGGGAGTAATGAAAGGGGTGGAGCTCCGGATACAGGATTACACTGGATATATTGAGGTTTACTTATCGCCAATCCGGGGTTCTGACATGGTGTTGGGCGTACCGTGGCTGCAGCGACTTCGGCGGGTGACTTTCGATTGGGGCCAGATGGCTATGGAGTTCAGCCAGCACGGGAAGGGGTATTGCTTGGAAGGCCTCAAGTCGTCTCCGGTAAAGGAGATCTCACTCCGCAGCGTGGAACGACTAGGGGCACCGGATAGTACGATGACCATCGTTACGGCGAGTAGAGCAGAGCCTACGGCTCCAACAGAGGTCTCGTCTCAGATGCAAGCCAGAGCCGACTTGTTCCAAGAGTCGCATGCTCTCCGCCTCCAGCTTGAGGACAAGCTGGCCCTTGATGGGGGAGGGAATGTTACGCCTGGCGTCATTACCAGATTCTCCGAAGATTACTGTGCACGTCGACCAAAGGAGAAGGCGGAGGAAGACCGAGCTGAACCATCCGGTTCAGCCCGCCAATATTAAATAAGGAGCAGTGGGGCTGAACTGCACCGGTTCAGCCCCTATGGGGGCCGGCCGGCCCCCATGGGTCCGGGTGCTATATAATACTGGACCCTCTTTGGAGAAGGGGACACATGAAGTATTATGCAGGTTCATCTTCTTCCTAACCCTAATCTCTTGTAGTCGTAGCTCTCTTTCTCTCTTCTTCTTCGTAGATCATAACAGTGTGTTTTTTTTTATTTCTGTGTGCTTTACTTTAAAGTTTTTAATTCCGCATAAAAGCCATAGAAGTCACTTATACACCCCCCTCTAAGTGATTTAGGGAGCAACTAGATACTTTCAATTGGTATCAGAGATAGGTTGTTCGTTAAGAGGTTAACACCTTGAACAAAGTCCTCTATCTAGTTGTTCAAAGACACCATGTCTGGAATGGATAGAAACAAGGATTCTTCCATGAAGCTGTCGGTTTGCACAAAAGAGAACTTTCTCATGTGGAAGGAAAGAGTAAGGTTTTACATGGAAGACGCCGATCCAAGGATCTTTCAAATTGTTGAAGAAGGTCTCCATGTCCCCATGACAACATCTACAATCAACCCTGTCATACAAGTTCCTAAGAAGATGCTGGATTTGACAAAGGACGAGATTGCTCTTGTCGCCTTGGACAAGACAAAGAACATTATTGTCAGTGTAGTGGATGACTCCATGTGGCAAAAAAAATTTCACTGCAAGTCTGCCAAAGAGATGTGAGATTCTCTTGTTGTTTTGATGGAAGGTACAGAAGAAGTAAGGGATGATCGAAGATCTTTGCTGAATCAAGAATACGAAGCTTTCAAGCAAGAATACGAAGCTTTCAAGCAAGATCCAAGTTTTCAAGCACTCGGGAAGGCTGGCCAAGTGGTTAGTGGAGTTGAGCGAGTTCAATATCTCGTACGTACCCAGGTTATCTATAAAAGCGCAAGCGGTGGTGGACTTTTTGGCAGACTATGTGACCGAAGTGGAAGAGTCTGAGCTGCCCTACTCGGTGGCCTGGAGGATGTTGGTTGATGGGACATCAGGGAAACATTCTTTTGGGGGAGGGTTGGTTTTGGTAAGCCCTCAAGGGACAAGGATCGAGCAGGCGATCAACATCCACTTCCTCCTCAACAACAATCAGGCCGAATACGAAGCCGTGATAGCAGGCCTCTGCCTAGCCAGGGAGTTGGGAGTGCAAGATGTGGAGGTTTCGACAGACTCCATGGTGGTGGCTTGCCAAGTCAGGGGGAGTTCGAGGTGAAGGAGTCAACTCTTCAGCGATACCTGGAAAAGGTCAAGGGGCTCATAGGGCAGTTCGGCACTTTCTCGATTCGTCATGTGCCAAGGGAGGAGAGTGTCGCGGCGGACCTCCTGGCCAAGTTCGGTCCCAGGGCAGGGGCACGGTGTCGGACCTCTTCCGACCGTCCATCGAGGAGGGGGAACTGATGGAGGTAGACCAGCGGGCATCATGGATGGACCCCTTCATCACCTTCCTAACGTCGGGGAAGTTCCCCGAGGGAGATGTGGACAAGCGGCGGTTCAGGTATAAGTCGGCATACTACTCTTTGCATGCAGGAGGATTGTACCGGAAGACGCTCTCGAGGCTACTAGCTCGTTGCGTGGCGGAGGAGGAGGTCCCGAGGGTCCTGGAGGAGATCCACTCGGGGAGTGTGGCAGCCATTCCGGGAGCCGAACCTTGGAGGAGAGAGTGCTGAGGCAAGGCTACTTCTGGCCTACCCTCAGCAAGGACGCATCGGAGTTCGCGAGGAAGTGCTCGAAGTCTTAGTTGTTCGCCCCCTCCAGCTCCTACCAGCCCCCTGGCCTTTTGCAATATGGGGGTTGGACCTGGTGGGTCCTTTCCCCCAAGTGAGTGGTCAAAGAAAGTTCCTACTAGTGATGATCGATTATTTCTCCAAGTAGCTGGTGGTGAAGGCGCTGGTCAAGGTAACGTCCCAAGTGGTGAGAAATTTTATATGGGATGAAATAATTTGCAGGCACGAGCTTCCGCTAGCCATAGTTACAGACAATGGGCCGCAGTTTGCCAGCGACGATTTCGTCAGCTTCTGCACCCAGCTCGGCATAGATCTTCGGTTTGCGTCGATCCACCACCCGAGAAGCAATGGGCAAGTGGAGGCGGCAAACAAAATAATCGTGAACTTGCAGAAGAAGAAGGTCGAGAACCTCAGGGGCAACTGGGTAGAGAAGTTACCCTCGGTCCTCTGGGCCTTGAGAACCACTCCAAACACAGCCATAGGGGAGACTCCGTTCAAGCTCTCTCACGGGTCCGAGGTCGTCCTTCCAATAGAGTTCGAGGTGAAATCCCCCAGGGTGGTCGCCGCGGGTAAAGGGGATGAAGGATGGCTAGTGGAGAATGAGGGAGAGCAAAGGCTATCCTTGGACCTGGTCGAAGAGCTCCGGGACTTAGCCACCGTCCGGCAGGAGGAGGTCAAGCGACGGATGGCCCGATACTTCGACAAGCGCATCCGGGTGAAGCAGTTCGAAAAGGGAGACCTGGTCTTAAAAAAGGTCGACGTGGTCGGAAGAGGAGTCGCGGTGGGGAAGCTCAATCCCAACTGGGAGGGGCCTTACATTGTAGATGAGGTGCTTAGGTCAAGAGGGTACCACCTCCAAGATGTGGAAGGGGTACCCCTCAGCCTGGCTCGAAGCGGGGATGATCTAAAACGTTTCTACCCTTGAGTTTTTTTTATGATAATCTATTGCATGTTATATTCATTATATGTTGATCTCAACACCTTTTTCTAACCATGGGTCCTCAAGTAAGTTTTGTGCTGGATTGCCCCGGACGATCCCGTTGCCGGGCTCTCACTAGCCGGTGGGTCAGGTTGATCTCGCGGAGAGGCTGGCAAGGTAGCAAGCGTTTGGTGTTGGATTGCCCTGGACGATCCCGCTGCCGGGCTCTCACTAGCCGGTGGGTCAGGTTGATCTCGCGGAGAGGCTGGCAAGGTAGCAAGTGTTTGGGGTTGGATTGCCCCGGACGATCCCGCTGTCGGGCTCTCACTAGCCAATGGGTCAGGTCGATCTCGCGGAGAGACTGGCAAGGAAAATTTTTGTGGTGGATTGCCTCGGACGATCCCGCTGTCGGGCTCTCTCTAGCCGGTGGGTCAGGTTGATCTCGCAGAGAGACTGGCAAGGTAGCAAGTGTTTGGTGCTGGATTGCCCCGGACGATCCCGCTGTCGGGCTCTCACTAACCGGTGGGTCGGGTCAATCTCGCGGAGAGGCTGGCAAAGTAGCAAGTGTTTGGTGCTGGATTGCCCCGGACGATCCCGCTGTTGGGCTCTCACTAGCCGGTGGGTCAGGTCGATCTCGCGGAGAGGCTGGCAAGGAAAAGTTTTGGGCTGGATTGCCCCGGACGATCCCGCTGTCGGGCTCTCTCTACCCGGTGGGTCGGGTTGATCTCGCGGAGAGGCTGGCAAGGTAGCAAGTGTTTTGTGCTGGATTGCCCTGGACGATCCCGCAGTCGGGCTCTCACTAGCTGGTGGGTCAGGTTGATCTCGCGGAGAGGCTGGCAAGGTAGCAAGTGTTTGGTGTTGGATTGCCCCGGACGATCCCGCTGTCGGGCTCTCACTAGTCGGTGGGTCAAGTCGATCTCGCGGAGAGGCTGGCAAGGAAAAGTTTTGTGCTGGATTGCCCCGGACGATCCCGTTGTCGGGCTCTCACTAGCAGGTGGGTCACGTTGATCTCGCGGAGAGGCTGGCAAGGAGGCGATTGATGCTGATAAGCCCGGCCCGCAAAATCTCTCAATGCGAGGCCTAGATTGGGAGAGCCCTGGGGCTCGCTCGCGCGAAAATCAAGAGCAATATCGGATGAAAAATATCTAAGTCCAATGGTTATAGCGAGACGGTTGAATACGGTGGCAACCGGGCTCTTCAGGTCGGATCCTGGCTCGCAAAACATTCGGGGAATCTCTATGCAACACCTAAAATAAGCGAGTCCGGGGGGACCGGCGGCGTGGTAATTAATAAACAATATTGGTCGCGCGCAGGGTTCGTGGCGAGCAAGGTGGGGTAATGTCGACCCTGCTCGCAAGGATCCATAATGGGCGAGTCAAAGGTGCGAAGCGAGCCACGTTTTGCCCAGGTGCGAAAGCAAGCAGAATTAATCTAATGAAGCATCTAAGAGGGGGAAACTACGTGAATGCCTTGTTGGGTGTGTTGTTGCGAAACAAAAGGGAGGTTCAATAAAGTAGTGATAGCCACATTCCTTACAAAAGAAAAAGTGCGAACGCGAGCATTGACAAATTAAAGATCGCAAAAGAATTCTTGTCTCATTCCTTGAAAAGGTTCATTACAAGTAGCAGCGATCTCGCCAGCCAAAATGAGTGTATACATTAAAAAATAAAAAAGCAAGTCAAAGATCTCCAGAAAGCTCCTCCTCGCTCCCGCGACCCCCGGACTCTGGGATTGCGCGAACAAATCTGGGACGACGTCCTCGGCGGTAAGCTCCATCGCGTCCGGGGAAAGTAGGCTCGCCCCCTTGAGGGTATCGAAGACGAGGTTGGCGACACTCATCGAGTTCTTGCGAGTCGCCTCCTCCTCGTCTCGCGTCCTGTTGCGAGCTCCAGCTCGCGAAGGAGGTGGGGGTAGCACGGCCCGGGTCAGCTCGCGAATCTGAGCTTTCAGGATCCCGTTCTCCATCTCCAGGTCAGCATTGCGCGAGAGGAGCTGGCTCGCTGTTTCAGCATCCTGCAAAAGAAAAGGATAAGTGAAATAAATCGGCATGTGGCGAGCGAGATAGAAAGTTGTATAAATCACTTACCATCCCTCCTTGAAGGCTGGCGAGGAGACCCTCGGATAGGGCCTCTTTCCCCTTGAGGTGCGCGACCTCATCTGAGGCCTCCTGGAGCTCGCGCTTGAGCTCCTTAGCTTCCCTATCCGAAGTAAGGTACCGCCGGCCCACCATGTGAGTGAGCTCTATAGCCCGAAATTGGGCTCGCATGGCCTCGTAAACGAGCAGCCTGGACCTCAGGGCACCGAAGTTAACGGCGTCCTCGCGGCCATATAACCCGAAGGCGATGGCAAACGCCTCGCCCCCAACCTTGTCGCTCTCAACCCAGGAGGGGAGGAGCGAAGAATACGAGATCCTGTTGTGGTTAGGATCCCACGCCAACAGCGGCTCGCCGACCACATCCGAGAGCTTCGCGTCGAGGCCAAAATTTTTATGGCTCGGCGGCTTGGGCTCGCCCGAAGCATCCCCGGTCGCACCGCTCCCCTTAGGAGCCTTCTGACTCGCCGATGGGGAGAGTGTGGTCTCTGCCTCGCTCAGGTCCACTACAACGTCCTTCCCCTTAGTTGTGGCAGGGGTCTCTTTGGTCCTCTTCTTCGCTGGATTTTTCGCGGAGGGCTGGCTCACTGGAGGCGGTCGCTTCTTACCAAAAGTCGAGCCGGGAGGGTCTCGGCACGCATCGGCGGCTGCAATAGCGAGCGAGCCGAAGGTGAGGGTTGTAGTCCTCGCGTGCGGGGGGTGGAGGGGAAGATCCCGCTCTCCTGCGAAAGTGACAACGCTAAGAATTAATCGCTAGGATCAAGAAAATTATGGGAAATTTGTGAGTGCGAGTCAAACCTTCTCCCTGGGGCACCGGAAGCAGCGAGTCCACCCTCTGCCGGAGGTATGCGACCACGAAGTTCTTCCCCTCCAAGTAATGGAAGAGCTTCGCGTCGTCCCCCCTAGCGAAGCCGGGGGCGGGAGGTCGCCTCGTCTCGCTGGAGGGGGGAGAAGGGAATGTTGCCGAAGGGTCCTTTGACAAGGACAAACTTCTGATGCCAGTAATGGCTCTTGTTCACTGTCTCACAGATAGTGACGTGCTGGCTCGCGAAGTGGCTTGTTCCGTCTTTATAGGCGCGGAAGGAGAAAGCCTTGCGGAAGACGAGCAGGTTGAACTCTATTTTCTCCTCGCGTAGATAGCTGGCGAACGCGACCACCACAGCGATCGCGTTCGGGGTCAGCTGACTCGGCAAGACGCCATAGTTCTTGAGCACCTGGGAAATTCACCAAGGAAGGATTAGCACGCTCTTTGCGAAGCGAGCAAGAAATGCAAGGGTTGAGTAGAGTACCTGGCGCACTTCCGGCCATAAGCGATGGGGATGGCGAGTTCGTCAGGGGACGGCTCGTTTATGGCGACGGTGTTCGTCGGGCGACGGGCGACGAATCCCGAGGGAATGTACTTGTCCACCGTAGTGATGAACTCCTCGTCTGTGAGCGTAGCGCAAAAGAAAGCATGGTCGCGATAGGCCCCGGCACACCTGGCCCGCCCTTCGGAATCTCCGTCAGCCACCATGTTTAAAATAGCAGCGAGCCGGAAGAAGCGCGAGAGCGAGCTGAGAACTGCGAGAGAGTCTGGAAGAAAGGAAAAGGGTTGAAGGCAATTAATACGGTGGTTGGTGAAGAAATACCGGCGGCTATTTATAGGAATGAAAAGGGCAGAAGGATTTGAAGCGCCATGGGGTGCAGATAGTTGAACCGCGCGGTGACGTTTCAGCTTCTTGAACCTTTATCCGCTCCGGGTGTGACATCCTCTCACTCGCCAATAGGCGAGCCAAGCTGCAGGGAAAGAAATAAAAGTAGCGAAGGCGAGGCAGCAGTTCGCGAGCCTAACTTGAAGCGAGGCAGGCATATCAAGTAGAAAATAAGTGACGCGCGAGCACAGTTAACATAGCGATAGAAGCAATAAAAGCGAAAGAGAAAGCTCGCGAGCGAGCAAGAATATCCATATTACAGACCCGCAAATTGTTCAAGACCCCTAGAGAAAATAATAGGGGCGAGCGACAATAAATAAATAAATAACATTGTTCAGTAATTTATCCACTTCCATTGGTCGCAGCCTCGCACCCCCGAACTGTTGGGTTTTCATAATACCATTTCAGAAATGATAATACAGCATATCAAATATGCGCAGCGGAATAAAATAACTAGAACAACCCAAAAGAGTTAACAGGAACTTGTGATTTCATAGATTCAAGAAATTAAACATCCACATCACAGTGCAGAAATTATACCTGAAGGGGGTTTGAGTCGATACTCAACCAAGATGCTCCTCACTGATTTCTGGTAGAACCAAACTTGAGTTCCAAGAACCGAAATGGATCGGCCCCTCTACAAAGATCCACACAAGCGGAGGAGAACCTCAAAGCCTTGTCGAACAAGGAATGAGTCGGAGAAGAAAGCTCTCAGCGTCCCCACGGACTGCTAGATCCGAGACAAGGGAGGCGGCGACTGTCGGAAGAGGAGAGAAGCCCTAGCGGAACGCTTCCGGCGCTGCTCTCTCAAATCACGAAAAAGGGTCGGTTACTAAATCTGTTTCACGCACCGAACCCTAAGATCGTGAACTGATATATATACCAAAGACTGCGTTCGACGAACTCAAAGAGATCTGCGTTCGATGAACTCAAGGAGATCTGCGTTCGACGAACTCAAGAGATCTGCGCTCGACGAACTCAAGAGATCTGCGTTCGACGAACTCAAGGAGATCTGCGTTCGACGAACTCAAGGGATCTGCGTTCGACGAACTCAAGGAGATCTGCGTTCGACGAACTCAAGAGATCTGCGTTCGACGAACTCAAGGAGATCTGCGTTCGACGAACTCAAGGAGATCTGCGTTCGACGAACTCAAGAGATCTGCGTTCGACGAACGCAAGGAGATCTGCGTTCGACGAACTCAAGGAGATCTGCGTTCGACGAACTCAAGGAGATCTGCGTTCGACGAACGCGCTACACTAGCCTTTTGTCGTCTCAGCGGTCGACGAATGCCTTCAGTTCGACTAAGTCGCGCAGGATTGGCCTGATTTCACGAGAAAACTCAAGGTTTAATTTCTCGAAAAATCCCTGGAAATTAATTTCTCGAGAAATCCCAAGGATTTAATTTCTCGAGAAATCTCAATGCAGGAATAGAACTTCTCGAGAAATACCAAACCTTAAAATTGACTTCTCGAGAAAAACTGAAGCCAACACAATTTTTCCTCCAATTTCTCCAAGCACTTTTATGTGCGACCATATAGGCTCATATTACGTTGGCAGTAAGACTAACTATTGATTGCTTTGAGATCACCTCAGAAACTCCAACACGAACGCGGTGGTACTTTCGGGTAGTGGTACTCGCAAACCGACTGGACCTCGCGCTGCATCTGCCGCATCTGATTTTCGATTCTCGCGAGGTGCACCCCAGGCGAGGTGACCTCGCCGCGAGCGATCTGCCGCATCTCGGCAAGGAGGCGCGCGTTCGCGTCCTCCATGGCGGCAAACCTCTCTTCATACGCCGTCCGGTCCACCCGGTTCTGGTCGCACAGATCCCGCAGCATGAGGTCATACTTCTGGAACAGCTCGGTGACCCGTCTCTTCATTTGCCCGGGATTGTCGGGGTCCCCCAGGAAGTCCGCGACCTGGTTCGGCGAGGGCGGGGGCGATATCTCCTCATCTCCGTGCTCCGACTCGGTAGGTGGGGTCGGGGGAACACCTGCGAGGAAGAAGTCAGCAATTAAGAGTGGGAAAGAGGCATTCGACAGAAATCATTTAACCTGGCGAAATGAGGATGGTACGGGCTCGCTGATGAGAGGAGCTCGGCTAGCCCTTGAAGGCTTCAGCGAAGGCAGGGGTAATAGATTTCCCCAGGCCAGGGCGGTGCGTCGAGTCGTCCGCGACCCGGGGGGTCGGCAAGTAGCGACCCGCCCGGACTCCGTTGGCCTAGGGCGCCAAACCCCGAGGTGAGGATGGTCGTTTTAGGTGGGGCTGACGAGCCCACCGGAGTTGGGGTTCGCCTCTCCGGGGTCGCGAGGGGGGTCACTGCACGAAAGGAGCAGCACGGGTTCAGCAAGTGAAGAACCGCAAGAGATAGTGAGGTGAATAACTCACCCGGTCGCGAGGATGGGGCTCGCAGGTCGGTGGTCCTCACATCCGGGGGGAAAGTCATTCCTTCCGGGGGATGCGAGGCGAGACCCCGTGGGTGATTGCCCAATGAGATTTTCCTCAGGGGGAGGGTTCTGCGAGCAAAAGAAACAGAATCAGTCAAGCAAATTTTTGATTGACGAACCTTCAACAATAGAACCTGCGAGTCGGGCTCGTTGCGAGGGGACGGAGACAGAGGCGATGTCGCATCCTCCCCGATCGATCGTCGGACGATCTTCGACTTTTTGGTCTGAGGCAGAAGTGGAGCAGGTTGCGGAGAAATCCAGGGGGCGAGTTCGGCAGCTTTGGCTCTTTGGATCGCCAGCGAGGCCTTGAGGCGAGCCCATATTTCTTCCCTATTGGACATCTCAATTGATATGACGACGAGCAGCGAAGGAGGGGAGAGGGAGAAAAAGTTCATGCACCGGCCCAGAAGAATAGTATTTATAGCATTGGGCATGGGGCCCACCAAAAGATTCTCGCCGCGTCATCAAGGGGCCGGCGAACACCAGGGGTTGGATGTTTCTTCGCGAGCCTAAGTTAGCCTCGCGAAGAGCGAGGATTGTGTACAACCCCGGTATTCGCCAAGAGGTGAGTGGGGACTAAGGATCAACCGGCGAGAAAAGCAGGAAGGAGGGCAAGCCAGGTTCTCAAAGGCCGCTCGCAGGAAGGCGGGCGAGCCGGGCCCTCGTCGGCCGCTCGCAGGAAGGCGAGCGAGCCAGGCTCTCGCAGTTCGTGTGAGGGCAGCCGTGCGAGAGGAGCCCTCGTGGGCGGCTCGCCCAGTGGGAGTCCGGGGGTGTTTTTTACCTGGAAGCCCTTGGTAGTCTGCAATTAGCCCCTACAAACAGCGGAGTTTGGCTGTTGGCAGATCATTTTGGGCTGCGCATAACAAAAGTGTAAGGCGGAATCTCGCTATTCGCAGACCATAAGTAAAAGGCTATATATAGACCTCAAAAGGCACCTTTGGAGAGGATTCCAATCTCAGCATTCTGAGCTTCATTCTCCCTAGGTTATCTTGGTTCAACTCTCAGGCTCTCCAAGGTGCCCAATCTCAGTTTTGGCTTGGGAGGGGAAGCGCTCTAAGATCTTCCGGGTGTGTGGTGGGACCTCCTCGCTGCGACCAAGGGTCTGTGTCTAGTTCTGAGGCTTCGGTCTGTTCCTTCCGAGGAACCAGTAAGTGTCGCCCCCCATCTTTTGGGGCCCGAGCTCCACAAGAGACCAAGTATTGGTTTCAACAACAACCACAAGCACATACATACACAACCACAAGCACACATACACACAACCACAAGCACACATACACACAACCACAAGAACACATACACACAACCACAAGCACACATACACACAACCACACACACATACACAAACACACACACAAACACACATACACACACAACCACACACACACATACACAAACACAAGCACACACACATACACAAACACAAGCACACACAAATACAAAAACACAAGCGCACACACTTACACACATGCACACATACACATACAACCACACATACATACACATACACACATACACAAACATAAGCACATATAAACACAACCACCCACACACACATACACAAACACACACATAAAACCACAAACACAAGCACACAAGCACACGCACATACACAAACACAAGCATGCATACAAACAACCACACACATACACACACATACACATACACACAAACACAAGCACACATACACATACAACCACACACACATACACAAGCACAAGCACACAAACACAAACACACACACATACACACAACACAACACTCACATTCACACACACAAACACACAAACACACAGAAACACACACACACAACACAACACAACACTCATATTCACACATACAAACACACTTAGAAACACACACACACACAACACTCGCATTCACACATACAAACACACTAGATCAAAAATGAAATTAATATATTAGAATGTAAAATTGAAAAATGAACGGGATTAGAAAGAAAACCACTGGATCAAAACTGAAATAACTAGATCAACACAACACTTTCACTAGAGCAAAACGAACGGGATCAAGGGGACGTGAATGTGGTTGGCACATATCAGAAAACTAAATCAGAAAACTAAATGTTACGTTACAGGATTCTCAAGGAAGGAGATTAGCGCTAACGGTCATTAGCTTAGCGCTTGGCACAAGTCGCCAGCTGCTAAGCCCTGTTTACTGATCGGTCTTACTGATCGGTCTTACCTTTCTGCCCAGGGCGTCTGTTTCGAGGGCTGTTGTCGGTGTCTTCAAAAAGGGTTGAACCTCCCAGATCTGTGTTGAGTGATCGTCTGGAGCGGCTGCAAACGGATCGGCGACGACGCTGTGGCGACGGAAGATGCAGGCATCGGAGAGAGGTGAGGAGGTGGTTCTGGAGCCGTATTGATCGCCTGGCTGCGGACTTGGGAACATCCTCGTTTGCTAGGTAAATCTTCGTAGTTGTTGCTTTGTCTTTTAGATCTATGTAAGGTTTGTGCTTGTGTGTTGGGGGGTGTCTGCCCCTGAAGCTGTCATTCAAAGGAGAGAGGTTAACGTTATTACAAAAATTATCATGGGGGATGACGGAGGAACTAGGTTGTTGGGTGTCCCTGGAGAGTGATGAAGTCGACTTTTCCTGTTCTTCCGGTGTTTGTTCATTAGGAGTTCTGACTGTGGGACTGGTAGCTTCCCCGTTTAACTTTGCCCTTCGTGTTGGCGAACCCACTGGGTGCCTATTTTCTGCAAAAATATTAGAGTTAACTTCTGTAGGTAAATTAGAATGGGTGACATTAGCTGGGTGGCGCGTGGGTTCGTCCCTGTGTGCAGATGGTGTGAGTAGACTGGTGAATGAGTCTGGCACATTGTCTTCACCCTGTGCCTGTTTTCATGCGTTTCCATCTGGTAAAAAATTGTTGTTAGGGGGAGGTCCGGGAAGGAGAGGATGGATGACAGCTAAATTATTTGAGATAAAAGTCTCCCTGTTCGGTGCCGTCAGTGGTGTTGCCGCTGTTGTAGCCTGTAGTTTCGGTCTATTCGTTTGCGATGTCTGTAGGCAGGAGCAATCTTCCTGTAGTCGTTGTAAAGTCTGAGGATCAAAGATGGAGAGATCCTCCCATGTAGCTTCCTCTGGTAGGTATCCTTCCCAGTGAATGAGAGCTTGATCAACAGTTTTGTTTTCGATAGATATAGTTCGTAAATCCAGGATATCGATCGGTTTATGTTTTGGTTGAAACGGAACAATTGGTAGGGGGATATGCGGAATGGCAGTGGAATTGTTATGAAAATATGGTTTTAACAGCGATACATGAAAGATAGGGTGGATTTTACATGTTGGGGGAAGATCCAGGCGATATGCAATAATTCCAATTCGTTCTATTATTTTATATGGTCCATAATATAGTAGATTAAATCTTTTACATTTGTGTTTATGTGGGGATCGTTGCCGGTAAGGATGGAGACGAAGGAGGACCAAATCGCCAACCTGAAACTGTTTTTCCGTTCTTTTTTTATCTGCAGTAGACGTCATTTTATGTTGTGATTGGTGTAAATCATTTTGTAATCGCACTAATAATGAGCTGTGATGTGGGTTGGGGAGGGCTGGTGACGGGAGTGAACCTCCTATAGGGAGTGGTACGAAACACGGTGGGGGTCGGCCGAAAACTGCCTCGTATGGTGTCATGTTGGCCGAATGGTGGAACGATGTGTTATAGTGGTATTCGGCCCAACTTAGGAGTTCGGCCCAATGACGTGGATGTTGAAATGCAAACAAACGTAAATATTGATTTATACAGCAATTAACTCGTTCGGTTTGACCAGCGGATTGTGGATGGTAGGCCGAACTGAACCGTAATTTTGTACCATTTGTCTTGAAATAATTTAACCAGAATTAGCTTTAAAATATTGAATCCCTGTCCGAGACAATGGACTCGGGCAGGCCGTGTAATTTCCCACAATAATCCCAAAATACTTGTGAGACTAGTGTTGCTGTGTAATGTGGGGCCAAAGGGGCAAAATGTGCCCCTTTGGACAAACGATCTACCATAACTAAAATTGTCGTAAAGGATTTCGACGAAGGTAGAAGGGTAATAAAATCAATCGATATGTCCGCCCAAATCTGGGTGGGGATCGGTAATGGTTGTAACAGTCCGAATGGGTGAGAATTTCTGCCTTTAGCCTTTTGACAGAGATCACACTGTTGGATGTATTCCTGGACAGATCTATGTTAGCCAGGCCACCAAAAATATAACGATAAACGTTTAAATGTAGCGGTAATTCCGGAATGTCCACAAATTTTAGTATTGTGAACCTCTCTAAGTAAAATTGGGCGTAGTGGACCGTCTGGAATGAACAGTTTGGATTTATAAAATAGTTTTGGTCCAATGCGAGTCCAGTCCGGAATCTTTGCGGGGTGTAAGTTTAACAGTTTAATGATCTCCTTAGCATAAGGATCCTAAAGGTATAATAAGTCCAGATCCTGAAATAATGTGGAGACGGAAAATGAGATGTTGTCGAATTCTGGGTTCTCGGTGGCTTGAAGTATAGTGAATTATTATCAATGTTTAGTGGCTGTCGAGATAGTGCGTCCGCCGCTCTATTGTCTCGCCCAGGTTTATACTTAATAATATAATTGAACCCCAACATTTTTGCTAAAAAATGTTGTTGTTCTGGCATGGTTAAAACTTGGGAAGACAGGTTATGTAGTGTTTTATGGTATGTTAATATAGTAAATGATGTCCCGATCAAATATTGTCTCCACTTGCGAATGGCAGTGGTAACATCTAATAGTTCCCGTGAATATGTTAATTTGGCTTGTTCTCTGGGTGTTAACTTTTTACTAAAATACGATATAGGATGGTTATTTTGAGATAAAACTGCTCTTATACCGACCCCTGAAGCATCGCATTCCATGACAAATGGTAAATCAAAATTAGGTAGGGAAAGGACAGGTGGTGTCATTAACACATTTTTAAGGTTCTGAAAAGCTTCTGATGTGTTCGAATTCCAGGAAAATTCATTCTTAGCCATTAGGTCTGTTAACGGTGCGGAGATGTTAGCGTAATGTTGGATAAATCGGCGGTAATAGTCGGCGAGGCCCAAAAAAGAACGCAATTGTTTAAGTTTTTTAGGCTCTGGCCATTGTTTAATTACCTCCAATTTGTCGGGATTAGGTAAAACGCCTTTGGATGAGATAGTATGACCTAAAAATTCAATCTCCTATACGACAAAGTTACATTTTGAACATTTTAAATATAACGAATTAGCAGATAAAACTTCGAAAACTGTCTTGAGGCGCTGAAGATGAGCGGCAAGATTAGAACTATAAATAAGTATATCATCGGAAAAAATGACCACAAAACGGCGTAAATAGGTTGAAAGATAGAATTCATTAAAGCTTGAAAAGAAGCGGGAGCGTTGGTTAAACCGAATGGCATAACTAAAAATTCATAAAAACCCTGATGTGTCCTAAACGCGGTTTTGTGAATATCTCTCGTGTGCATACGAATTTGATGATATCCGGAGTGTAGGTCTAATTTGAAGAAAATAGAAGCTCCGTATAACTCGTCCAATAATTCGTCAATTGTTGGCATGGGGAAACTATCTTTAATAGTGATGGTGTTCAGTACCCGATAATTAACACAAAATCTCCATGAACCGTCCTTTTTCTTTATTAAGAACACTGGTGAACTGAGAGACGAGGTACTCGGTCGTATGAGCCCATTTCTTAACATTTCATCTATTAGACGTTCAATTTCATTTTTATGAACATAAGGGTACCTATACGATTTTACTTTAGCTATTTTTGATTCATCAATTAGAGGGATTTTGTGATCAATTAAGCGGGCGGGTGGAAGTGTAGACGTGACCGAAAATAAGGAAGCAAAGTGATTAAGTCCGTCCGTCATTTCTCCATTGTTTTGGTGTATGATAAGGTCATTTGTGGATGTTTTGGATGGTGGGTCAGCTTGCAGGCACATGAGGAGTGTTTCAATAAAGTCTTGGGCTATAAGTTTATTTAGTTGCGCTGACAAAATATGTTCCGAATTGAGAGTACGTAAGGCTTTAATAATACAGTTTTTTGATTGTAGATGAATGAAATTTGTAGGGTTTTATAATCAATAGTAACTGGGCCTAATGTTTCAAACCATTGAAAACCTAATATTATTTCTGTGTCGTGTAAGTCAGTAATGAACAAATTAATTTTGAAAGAAATATCTTGGATTGACAATGAAACATTTAGGCATACTTCATTACACAACATTGTATTGTCGTTTCCGACATGAATTTTAAAGGGTGTACATGGGGAAATAGGTAATTTGTGATAGTGTGCGGCTCGTTTGGTAATGAAATTGTGTGTACTGCCATTATCAAGAAAGACATGCACTAAAGAGGACCCTATGGAACCCTCTACTCGTAATGATTTTGGTGAATATTTACCTGTTAAAGCGTTTACACTTATTTCGGATTCGATTATTGTATTATTAAGGGAGTCGTCCAAAATATCCGGTGGGTCAAATTGGTCATCAATGTCACCTTCATAAAAGTATATGGTAGATTTGTTTTTACATTTATGGTCGCGGGTATACTTTTCTTCGCATGTAAAACATTGTCCCTTGTCTCGACGCGTTTGAATTTCGGCGGGGGATAACCTTTTAATACTAGATTTATCAGAACTATGCGATTTAAAAGTATTTGTGTGTTGTGACTGTTTCGGCTCCCAAGGTTTGCGTACTTTGTGTTCTTCTATAAATTGATCTTCAAACCGTCTAGCTAACCGAAAGGTGTTGTATAAAGAAGTGGGCGGTTGTGCAGTAATTGATCGTTTGATATATGGTTTAAGTCATGAATAAAATTACGACGTAAAATATCTAGGGATAACCGTCCAATTTGGCAAGATAAAGTTTCAAAAGATTCTTGATACGAAGCAACGGAACCAGTTTGCATTAATTTATTGAACTTACCCAATGGATCTTCGTAATCGGTGGCTCCAAATCGATCGTGTATTGCGTATTTGAACGTAGCCCAATCCGGACACATACCATCGCGAAGCAATCCTTGAAACCATGTTGCCGCCGGAATCTCTAAGTGCATTGAGGCCAAAAAAAGGTAGTCCAACGGGTTAGTCTGATGATAGCGGAAATATAACTCGGCTTTGTATAACCAACTGGTTGGGTTGCCAGACGAGAAATGTGGAAAATCAAGGCGAGCCTTTGGTGGTTTTACAGAATCTTGATTATATAAGGGATTAATAATGCCAGATGTTGTGGGTCGGGGATTAGCATTAGCCTGGGCCGAATATGGGGGAAAATGAAAATTGAGGTTGGGGTAGATTTGTGGCTGTGTTTGTGGGAGTTGATATTTGGAGAAGTAATATTGCGGTGGCTGAGAGGGGAGAAAGGCAGGGTTGGTGGGAGGACAGGGCTGTGATATGCCAGAGAATACGAAATTTGTGCCGATTGGGATCGTCGGAGCCATGGATGGGGATTGGCCGTCTCCCAGCATCTGTTGACAGTTAGGGAAAGGGGGCATCGGATGTGAGGAGGATGACGGTTGTCCAAGGTCAGTCGATGTTGCCGGTATCTGGTTGAGTAGACTGCTTTTGCCGGAGGTGAACATCCGGGCGAGGCCCTGCATCTCCGAGCAAAATTCCTTGAATTCTTGATAGAAGTCGCGAATGGCGGTCGTGGTATTGTCGTGGTTTTGTTGGTTGAGTGCGACGGCAGCGGAAATCTTTTGAAGATCCTGAGTGAACTGGTTGTAGTGGGCTTGGATTGTGGCCTGGATTGTCGTGGTTTGTGCCATGTAATGTAGGTGGCGCCGCGGTTGTCAAGATCTTGCCATGTGACCGGACGTGTCGTCGGGGATGTTTGATCGAGTGGGGAAGACGAAGTCTGAGCCTCCATGGTCGGGAAAGGAGGACTCAACGTGTAGCACCAATTGTTACGTTACAGGATTTTCAAGGAAGGAGATGGCTGAGGTTCGGCGGTGTTACGGAGGAAGAAGAACAGTAACAGGAGACATTTGTGGAACAATAAAAGTAAAAGAACTTTATTAACAAAAATAGCGCACTTACAATACTATTGAACCTCTTAATATATAGTTTGGATTAATTAATGACCGTTGGAGTAACGGTCCCTAAGATTAGCGCTAAAGGTCATTAGCTTAGCGATGGGCACAAGTCGCCAGCTGCTAAGCCCTGTTTACTGATCGGTCTTACTGTAGCGTCTGGACGCTACACTAAGGCTTCATTTGGCGCGGCGGTGGCGGGCGGCGGTGGCGGCAAACGCCACCGCAAGGCGGGTAAACAAACGCCCGGCGGCGGCGTTTGCCGCGTTTGCACCCGCCGCGCCATGGAAAAAGCTCCAAAACGGAGCTTTTCGAGCCCCGCCTCCTCCCCTCCGTTCCCAACCCTCCCTCTCCACCCGCCGGTTCTGCCCGCCACCGCCGCGCCAAATAAAGCCTAAATCAGCAAATGGGAGGGAGACGGGGAAGGAGTAGCACTGCACTAGATTCTCCAACAAAGGGCGAAGTGGTCTCTAGCCATCTCCGACATTTTTTTGAGAATTAATCGCATATTCAAGATTAGAGCAAAACAGAACAAAAAAAAGGTAGATTTACCTACAAGGTTCTTACACGAAACTGAACTTAGGAACCAAGGCCAATCAGTCCACCAATTGAAAAGAAAGCCACAAAAGCAGAATGAAACGAAACACGAGACAGGGTGGAGTGCAGGACCTTGAAAAATTTCCCGGTGGAATGGCAGCGGTGGAAGCTTCTCCAGGCGTCTGCGTCGGCGACTCCTGGAGGTGGCGAAGAGGGGGTAGTGGGGAAAGGGGAGAGATGGTAGCTGGACAAAGGATCCCGCTCGACTTCGTCTCGAAGCCTTTCCCATTCAAAATCCCTAGAAAAGTACTGCGCCCCCTTTTCTTCCTCTACCTCCGCCATCCGCCGTCGACTGGTACGATCCGTCCACAGAGTCCAAGGGTTTCGGCCCGAAACCACTGCTGGAAGAACATTTACAGAACATTTACCCTAATGGCAGAAAAGGTTTATTCCGGCACTCTTGGGCCCACTTTTACAGTTTGTCGAATTTTGAATAATATAAATATTTAAAATCTTCATGTTTTTTTTTTTTGGATTTGAAAAAGAATTCAAAAGAAAATATTTTGTAAAATATATAGATTTGTATTGGATATCTTTTACCGTCAAACATTAATATTTTTACTCCAAAAATATATGTAATTAAATTTTGAACTAAAATATATATAATATTTAAATCTTCGCATTTTTCATTTAATTTTACAAAAAAATATTCAAAAGAAAATACTTTTTGAAAATAGATGTTAATATTTGATATTTTTTTCCATCAAATATTAACGTTTTAGTTTCAAAAAAACGTTTCTTAATAATAAATGTAAGAAATAATTGAGGATTTCAATTAGTCAATTGTTATAAGTACATCAGTTTTGACTATTCGCATACTCATTTCTATGAGTTATTACGCATCTTTTGAAAATACGCTTTGTACATGCATGTTTAGGAAAAGTGTTAAACACGAAAGTTGTAGATCTCGTCGAGATCTACAACTTTCGTGTTTAACACTTTTCCTAAACATGCATGTACAAGGCGTATTTTCAAAAATTCTCTATAATTACGATCAGGACGACAATACGTCTTGTGCGTGCATTTTTAGGAAAATTGTTCAGCACGAAAGTTGTAGATCTCGACGAGAACTACAATTTTCGTGTTGAACAATTTTACTAAAAATGCATATACAAAGCATATTTTCAAAAGACGCGTAATAACTCATAGAAATTGGTGTGTGAATAGTCAAAATTGGTGTGTTTATAACAATTGCCTTTCAATTATCATGTTTCGGAACATAAACTCGATCATTTTGACCGCCTAAAATGTTGCGGTGAACATAGAATCACGTACAAAGTCCGCACTTAATAATCAATCATTCAATTAGGGAGTAAGCAGAAAAAATTAAAGAAAATAATAAATATGGTTCTTAAAAAGATTGGGAGCCACTAAAGAATTAAAGAAGATATGGTTCACTCAGGTACATAAGACTCTTAACAATATGGACTTGGGCTCATTGCAATACTGTGTGTGCTAATAGAAGTTAATTCTTTGTGTTCGAAGTTCTTAGCCTGTGTTTGGCACAACGTTTTTTGTTTCGGTGAATTTGAATAAAAGCGTTTGTCATAAAATATATGTTGACACGACAACGGTTATGCTCGCCGCCAAGAAAAGGAAACTAGTTTTGAGCATAAAAGTATATGAAATTCCTCAGGTGAGGCCCCCCCCCCCCCCCCCAAGAATTTTGTATAAATATTAGTGGATTTGGATTCCTCTCGTCGAGCCAATGAATTTTGACTACTTACACGTCAAAAACGGTGTTCGAATGAGGGAGAAATGACTCCGAGAAGATAAAGGTCTTCAAAAACTTTTTGACGAGAGGAAGTCGATGCTTAACCCACCCTTCTAAGAAGTCGCTGTCATTTTGATCCGCCCAACTTCGGTTATAGCAAGCGTGCAGCGACCTCTGCGGCAGTAGATGAGCACAAAAACATTTTGTGTCGTCTACAGCAAGCACGCCAACGCCTCCCAGCACGGCCAACGCGTCCGTTCTCTGCATTTGTCGTCTCCACGATTCCTATCGTCGTCGACGAAGACATCCGATTAATGACGCACTTGTCAAGGGGAAGCAACAACGCTCGTCTTTCCGTTTTCATCATGTCGTCGTCCCGTCGTCCCCGGCCACAACTGAAGCTTCCATTAATCTCCTCTTTCAGCGCCCTACGATAGCGACTCCTGCTCGCTACTCACGACATCCTTGTTGATCAAATCCGCTCAATCACTCGTGTGTGCCGTCCTTGCTGACCGCACAGGGAAGAGCGAGTTTTTTTTAGCCCCGGACCATCTGCACGCCTGCCATTTCTTCTTGAGTCGCATGATGCTCGTTCCATCGAGCCCATCCCATTTTGGGAAATCGTGTAAACTCATCAGTCGGCTCATAATTTTCTCTCACAGACGCACCACCACCGCGACCCGTTATAGCTTCACCGACCCCTGTTCAATCGACCTTTCCGGCTACGGTCATCTCTCCGCCTCTTTTGCCTGTCCCCCTCTTGTTAAAATTCCTGAATCCGCCCCTGCTCGCGGGCGTTTATTGGACACTTGAGAGCAAATGTTTGGTATAAGAATCACAAGGTTACGCGAATTGTGGAGAAGCACAAATTGCCGCCGAGATTTATCCACTACATATGAGCTGCAGCTTTGGCCACCATTGCGCAGAGCATTTGGTTTGGTGCTTAAAAGATGCACGATGTTGCTGTTGTGTAGCACAGCCAAACGGCACGAAGCGGACCAAAATATTTTCCATCCATCTCTTATTATTATTATTATTATTATTATTATATCTTTACAATATTAAAAAGAAAAGTTATCTTTGGTGAAATATTTAAAATTTTCAAACATAGTTTTATTGTTTTAATCAAATGACTTAACCTATATTATAATATATTTTTAAAAAATATAGAATATTAATTCAAATAATTACATTTTATTCACAAATTATAAGGAATGATGAAATTTAATAAAATGGAAAAAGTTTCTAGTAGAGTTCCAATACATACTATGATAAACACTCGTTAGGAAAGCTATCATTACTCATTAGGCATATCAGACCCGGATCCCCTGGAGTTCCCTATGCGGGAACTATAGGCTTGGCGAGAGCGAGCCTGGAAGAATAAATGGAAGCGGGGCCCACCACTTTATTTACTCTATGCGAGAAAGGAGAAAGGGGCCCCACCACTGTTAGAAAGGACGGAGCGAGCCCAGCCCTTGGATTTAATCCAAGGGCTATTGAAGCGAGAACTCCACCCCTGGAGTTCCCGCAGGAACTCCAGGATCCGAGTTCCCGCAGGAACTCCAGGGGATCCTGGTCCTAGGCATATCAGCGGTATTTTTAGGTGTTATCATTATTCCAATCAACTTTATTAAAGTAGATTTGACATGTACGGTGAAATATGCATCAAGACAATAATTTTTGTAAAAAAAACTAAAAAATAATATATAACTGTTGCGGATCGCTCGACGCACTTTCAGACCGGGCGAGTTGAACCGTCTTAGCCCGAGAGTGAGCCGAGCGCGCAAACAGTCACAGAGAGAACAGACAGACGGCAAGAGAACGTTTTTAACGTGGAAAATACGGAAAGGGTGAAAAACCACGTGGTCGGATCTGCGTCAGCCAAATTTCACTAAGTGTGGAGTGTTACAAGTAAAGTTGTGAAAACCGAGAGCGACAGACCGCGTCTCGTTACAGTTAAAGTTGAAAGAAAGTTTCTGAGGGTGACATGCCACCTCTTAGAAAAACTAAGTATTTTACTGTCATAGGAGGTCTTCGAAGTCCGAAGGAGATCTTCAAGCGACGAAGGAGAACTTCAAGCCGCGAAGGAGATCTTCGAGTCGCGAAGGAGATCTCTGAAGGAATTCTTCAGAAAGCTCTCTGGGATGGAGAATGTCAGATCCCTTCAAATGAGGGTTCAGGGTCCCTTTTATAGACTTGGTCGGGGGCGGCTCGGTAATTTTGCCGTCGTAACCACCGTAACCACCTGAAGGGCGAATCACGTTTGTCGGTTTGGAGCACACGGATCGCCACTTTTCGAATATGACGATTTCACCCCCCAAGTCAGTTCGGGCACTTCAGGCAGCTTCGTTGACGATTCTAATAGCAATGTGTGAATCCTGCAATCTCTAGGAGGAAAGTGGAGTTAGCAACTGCGCGCGGTTCAAAAGCACGTAACGAACTTAGCGGTGCTAAGTGCGCGTCGAGCATCGAGCGGGAGCACCGTAAAAGCACGATCGGAGCCGCGCGAGGATGATGCAAAGGGGGCGGACATACCACGCGGTGAGGGAGATCGATCGGAAACGCGCATGCCGTGCACGGTTGCGCGCGACACCGCTGCGCGCGGTAGCGTGCAGGCCGCGGTAACGCGCGCACCGCTGCGCGTGGTACTACGTAGGCCGCGCGCGATAGCGCGCACACAGTTGCATGCGCGTGCCGCGCACGGTACCGCGCATACTGCGCGCAGTAGCGCGGACCATGCACGTGCGGTAACACGTGCGGTAACACGTGCCGCGCGCGGCACCGCCGCTCGAGGTGTGCGTGAGACACTTGTGTGGGCGGTTGCGCGCGGTAGCGCTGTGCGCCAATGCGCGCGCGGTTGCTCGCGGCCGTATGTGTGCATGATTGCGTGTTCTCATAGCGGTAACGTGCGCGGTTCATTGCGGAGATAGTGGGTCTGACTTTCTCTTGGTTAAACTCACTTTCTCACCCATGACCTCATTGTCTTAGTGAGGGAGTGGGGTTTCTGGCTAATCGCAGCCCGGATATTTCTACATAATAGATAAAAACCCATCAATAACTACTTTATGCATTAATTAATTGATATTGTGTTTATATTTTTCGCTAGGGTGCACGTTTTCGTCAGGTCGTGTGTTGGGAACTGTACAACCCTAATATTTTCTGAGTTGGTGTGACCCGACCCGGATGAGGCCGAGACAGTAAGGGTGGCCGAGACGAGCAAAACGATCGCGTAGAAACGATTGAAACCGATCAAGGCCAAAAGAGGAAGCGGGAGGGAAGCAGAGGGAGCACCCCCCCCCCCCCCCCCCCCCCCCCGGCTCCCTTCAGGCGAGTGGGAGGAACCCTCCCACTCGCCCGGCCCTCTTTGGGCGAGTGGGAGGAGCCTCCCACTCGCCGACCCTCTTTGGGCGAGTGGGAGGGGCCCTCCCACAAGCCCGGCCAACCTTGGGGGCGAGTGGGAGGGACTCTCCCACTCGCCCGGCACCCTCGGGAGGGGCAGGTAGGATCTCCAGCGAGGGGGGGAGTGGGCACCTCGAGCCCCACTCGCCCCCCTCCTGCGCTGTCCGTTCATGGTCGTGGTCGAGCTGCGGATAGTGAAATTTCGGCTATCCGCAGCCCAATTTTGGGAAGTCTATAAATAGACCCCCATGGGCACCTTGGGAAGGGTTGGTCACTACCCCCCCCCCCCCTTTGTGTGTGCCTTGTGAGCGAGCACCCCCCCCCCCCTCCCTTGTCATCGTTCAGCTGACCGTGAGGTGGTTCTTAGTGCCCTCCAAGGTGCCCAGGCTCAGCATTGGCTTGGGAGGGGATGTTCCGAGTGGGCTTCCGGGTGTGCGGTGGGACCTCCACGCTGAAGCTTAAGGGGTCTGTCTCTAGACTCCGGTTGTCATCAAGGTCAAGTCTCCTAGTTCCTAGTAACCGGTCAAGGGTCTAGGCTTAGGTCAAGTAAGGGTTAGTCGCAACCCCCTTTTCGAACGCTGAAACCGGGTTACTGGTTTCAACATTCTGGTGTGGTGAGCGTGGAAGCGACTAGTTCTGAAAACCCTGAGCCAAGTCTCATGGCTGGAGGCGACGAGTTGGGAGACCCTCCTCCGCCTTGCGAGTATATGAAGAAGAGCGACTTCGACGAATTCAGCAAGAGGATCCTGGAGTTCATTCAAGCCGCACCCTCCGCTCGCGGCGAGTGCTCAACACCACCTGCACCTAGGATCCCCTCACTGCCCCTAATGGAAGTAGGAAGAAGCAGTCAGCAAGGGAAGGAGCCAGCCTCGGAGGAGGGTTTGAGCCTCCAGGCGTGAATGCTCTTCAACAGCTCGCCCCGGACCAGCTGCCCCGGCGGGGAGGTGATGGGAATGCCTCCCCCCAACCAAGAAGAATGGAGAAGCCCTTTCTGCGAGCTGGTCATGTCAGCCCCCGTTCCGGATGGTTTCGCGACCCTGTCATGTCCTACTACGAGGGGGATAGCGATCCTCTCCAGCATCTTCAGTGGTTCGAGGACATGTCCTCGATCAGGCAGATGTCGGATGCGTTCAAGTGTAGGCTCTTCGCCGTCACATTCCAGGGAAAGGCGAGAGATTGGTTCCACCAGCTCCCGGTAGGAACCATCTACCGTTTCGAAGATTTGCGGCGAAGTTTCTTGCTAAGGTTCTCTACCTCGAAGAAGAGGAGGAAGGGGGTAGAGGCCCTGTTTGCAGTTAGGCAGAAGCCAGGGGAGACGCTGGCCGACTACATGGATAGGTTCCAGGGGGAGGTCCTCCTCGTTGTCGAGGTGCCCGGGCACACCCTGCAGCTAGCCTTCACCCTTGGGATGCAGCAGGGGCTGTTCAGGATGAGTCTGACTCGGGACCCTCCCTTGTCTTTCGAAGAGCTGATGAAGCACGCTGATCGGGAGATCGAGTGTGAGGCTAACAATCAGGAGTTCGTGGCTAGGTTAGCCGAGGTAGCGGGGGAGGAGAGGAGAGAGCGTGGAGGAAGAAAGAAGGAGGAAGTGAGGAGTCAGGGATAACAGGGACCCCCCGTTGGGCAGGAGCAAGACTGGAGGTCGCAACTGACAGCCGCTCGACCAGCTTGGAGGTCACAGGTTGGTCCCCCTCAGGGCCAAGGAAGAGGCCACTTCCAGGGAGGAGGAGGTTATCAGGGGAGGCACGGGCGGTTCCACCCGGCAGGGTGGCAACAGAACCCGGGGCCGCAGCAAGTCCAGCCCCTGCAAGCCATGGCCATCGGCCGGAAGAGAGGAGGGAAGAAGAGGGAGTGTTGGGAGAAGCGGGGGGGGGGGGGGGGGGGGCGAGCTGGCGCTGCTGTATTGTGACTTCCACCAGCAGGAAGGTCACGCGACCGCGGCTTGCCCAGAATTCCTCGAGATGAGAGAAGGAGGACGAGCCCCAGCAGGGGGGAAGCAGTTGTGCCTGGAAGGACCGCGGGCAGGGGAGAAGGGGAAGAACAAGGAGGAGGACGATCCATGTGAAGAGAGGGTCGATGTAGGGGCCCTGGGAGGGATCGGGGTCATCCACGGGGGAGCGGGCAAAGAGGCCACCCGGAAGGGGAGCCTCCACGCCATATACCGTCGGAGCATCGCTTCGACCTCCCGATCCCCACCTTCGAGCGAGAAGATCACCTTCTCAACCCAAGACCTGCCGTCCCATGAGGACCCCTTCTACGACGCGCTGGTCATCAAGGCGGCGATCGAGAACTTCACCGTCTCTCGGATCCTTGTCGACAACGGGAGCTCGGTGAACGTGGTCTTCAAGAAGGCCTTTGAAGGGATGAAGGTTGAAGCAAGGCGAGTGCTGGCGTCGGACGGGCCGCTTTTTGGATTCTCCGGGGAGAGGAAGGAGGTGGAGGGAGGAGTCGAACTCCTCGTCACCTTGGGGGGAACTTCAAAGAACTGTCGGTTCGTCATCGTGGATGCGCCGAGCAGTTACAACGCCATCTTCGGGTGTCCCCTCATCAGCGCGTACAAGTGCGTGTCGTCCTCCTACCATCAATGCCTAAAATACAACTCCGGAGAGGTCCAGGTGAGAGTCAGGGGAGATCCCCGGGAGGCGCGCCAGTGTTATGTTACGGTGGTCAACACGATCGGATGGATGCGAGAACCTGAAGAAGTGGAGGAAGCGATGGCGGAGATGGCCAAGGAGCATGCGGCCGAGTGAGCCCAGGATGGGCGAGATGTAATGAGGTGCCCGGGGAGGGGCGAGGTGTAACAAAGTGCCCAGATAGGGGCGAGGTGTAACGAGATGCCCAGAGGGGCGTAGCGTAGGTAAGTTGTAATAGATAAAGCTATGAATGGGAAATGGGTTCTGAAAAAAATATCCAGGTTCAAGATCCCTGGCTGGAGACCCTCCGTCGGGCTAAGTCATGCTGGTAGATGGGGGGCTCGTCGGGTCGACTCGCTGCTCGGTAATTGGATTGGGAAGGCGTTGAGTTCCTCTGCCTCCAGGTGAAGGTAAACACCTAGGACGCGGATGGGTACTTCCGCCTCCAATCGGTAAGGGGACTGGGAAGGCGTTGAGTTCCTCTGCCTCCAGGTGAGGTAAACACCTAGGACGTGGATGGGTACTTCCGCCTCCAGTCAGATTGGGAAGGCGTTGAGTTCCTCTGCCTCCAGGTGAAGGTAAACACCTAGGACGCGGATGGGTACTTCCGCCTCCAATCAGTAAGGGGACTGGGAAGATGTTGAGTTCCTCTGCCTCCAGGTGAGGTAAACACCTAGGACGTGGATGGGTACTTCCACCTCCAGTCAGATTGGGAAGGCGTTGAGTTCCTCTGCCTCTAGGCGAAAGTAAACACCTAGGACGCGGATGGGTACTTCCGCCTCCAATCGGTAAGGGAACTGGGAAGGCGTTGAGTTCCTCTGCCTCCAGGTGTGGTAAACACCTAGGACGTGGATGGGTACTTACGCCTCCAGTCAGATTGGGAAGACGTTGAGTTCATCTGCCTCCAGGTGAAGGTAAACACCTAGGACGCGGATGGGTACTTCCGCCTCCAATCGGTAAGGGGACTGGGAAGGCGTTGAGTTCCTCTGTCTCCCTGTGATCTAAGCACCTAGGACGCGGATGGGTACTTCCACCTCCAGTCAGGTTGGGAAGGCGTTGAGTTCCCCTGCCACCAGGTGAAGGTAAGCACCCAGGATGCAGGCGGGTACTTTCGCCTCCAATCGTTAAGATCCCTGACTAAAGAAACCACTCTCCAGGCTCAGTCACGTCATCAGATGGGAGGCTCATCGGGTCAATTAACCACTCGGTGGTCGGCTCAAGTAGGGTATCAAATCCTCAAGCAATAAAGGGGGAGAGTAAGCTAAGAAATTCATTACAATGATAATTGATTCATTGATAACATATATTGCATGAGTTATTGCTTCACCCTTACTCGTACATGCAGGGTTAAAGGGAAAAGCAAACACAAAAAAGTACATAGCTCCTATGAAGAGCAGGAGAAAAGGAGAAGTCACTGGCCATCCTCACGACCAGGGAGAGTAGCCGCCGCTGCTAGGGGGCGAGTCGGATCGCCCAGGTGAAGGAAAGAACTCAGGCAGGATGTCGCTGGCGGAGACCCCCCTCCAATTATCTCGGAGGGCATCCACATCATGAAGGTGACTCACCATGGCTCGGGCCGTTGACGCCATGATCTTCCTCCGAGCGCGCTCGACTTCGGCAGGTCGGGGTGGGGCCGGCATCGCCGCCCTCGAAGGTACACTTCCTTCTCCTCCCCTCTCCTTTAGCTGCCTATGGGCTTCAGCAAGCTGAGCCCTCAGATCATGCACCTCCCGGTCCGACTCCTCGCATCGTCTCCTGAGCAAGTCGGCGGCACCGGGTCCTTACAGGTCAACAAAGCAAATGAATTAAAACCTATGAATAACAAGGAATTGAGAAGAGAAAAGGAAAAATCATCAAGATAGACACGAACCAAGCCTCCGGATGATTCCTCCAGGAGTTTCTCAGCGGTGGCCAAGCGAGCCGTGAGGTCGACGACCTTCTCTTCTGCGTCCAGCTTCGACGCGTCTGCCCGCATACACCTGTTCGAGAGACTGAGACCTCGGCGGGCGGCCATGTGGGAGAGCTCGGTCGCGCGAAGCTGGGCCTGGAACTCGCGTACGCAAGGTCGCGCATAGACATCCCCTTGTATGAAGCAGCGTCCTGCCGACCGTAGATGTCATAGGTAAAGCTATATGCCGCGTCATCGATGACATCCTCCTCAACCCACGAAGGCTGCTGGGAGGTGAGGGAGACCCGGTTCATCGTTTCATCCCAATGGATGATGGGCTCGCCAAGAGGGTCCGTGGCCTTCCTCCCCATCTCAAAGTTGGGGTGGTTGGCCAACGCGTTGGGGTCACTCGGTTCCCCCCTCTCCCCAGTTGGCGCCCTGGAGTCCCTTCGGCAGATGACCTTTCCCCGTCGCATCCTCGGTCCCTTCGGGGGGGAGGGGGCACACCCCCCTCTGCCACCTGTTCCTTGTCCTTCCTTTGCCTCGACCCGGACACCTCCGGAGCCGAGGCAGAGGCAGCTGCAGCCTCCTCGACGAGACCACGGGCGAAGAAAGAACTCCCCCCCCCCCCCCCCCCCCCCCCCCCCCGCAAAGGGGAGGAATCGAGGAAGGGACCGCTCACCTGCACAAGTTAGGATGGAGTAAGCAGACATAGGTAGAAGTGAACCAAAAAAGAGGCGAGTTAGTGAGGTCCCAGTACCTGTCCCCGGCTCCACGTAAGTGAGCCGATTAATATTCCTCCGGAGGTGCTCGACCTCAAAGCTCGCACCCGCAAGGAAGCGGTGCAGCTCAGCAGCCTCCCCGCGTAGCGAGGGGGCTTTGCAGACCTTCTCAGGTCTCTGTGTGGGGGAGAAGGGGATGCCGCCCAGGTCGCCCTTAACAAACACAAATGAATCGTTCCAGTGGTGGATCTTGCTGGAGGTCTCACACACCTTCACGTGTGTGCCGGTCAGGAAGCAAACCCCATCGGTGGTTGCTCGGAAGATAAAGACCTTACGGAACACGCTCAGGTCGAACACCACCCTCTTCTCCCGCAGGTAGCACGCGTAGGCCGTCAACATCGAGATCGCATTCGTGTTGACTTGAGCAGGGACTACGCCGAAGTAGTCTAGAAACTCCTTCACCTCAGGCCACAAAGGCAGCCGTAGCCCGACCTCAAAGTGAGGGAGGGGGAATGCAAGCCAATCATCATAAAAGGAGTTGATGGTCTCGCCCGCCGACCGGCATCTGCATGACCACCCCTCAGGGAGGTGGGAACTCCTGAAGGCCAAGAGGTCTTCCTTAGATACCTTTCCTACAGGGAAAGAGCACCCTGAGAAGTTGGCCGCGCTTTGCTCCCGGCCGTTCCTCGTGACAGGTGGGCGGTTGGGTGCCATCTAGCAGGAGTGATAGGAAGAGGTAGAACTGGCTCCAGGAGGAAGGTAAGGCAGGGGGAGAAATGAAGGTGAGGACCTAGAAGTAGAAGGGGTGTGTATTTATAGGGGGAGATAAAAGAGAAGGCGAGTGGACCACGGGGCCCACTCGCCCAAGGGCATGGAGGGGGAGAGGACCAGGTGGTCCACTCGCCCCGGGCGAGTGGACCACAAGGCCCACTCGCCCCGAGCACAGGCGAGTGAACCTTGAGGTCCACTCGCCCGGCGCACAGGGGTGGACCTCATGGTCCACTCGCCCGGCAGAGGTGGGAGGGCATTGCGGCCCTCTCGCCTGGTGTAAGGATGCGGACCGAGGGGTCCCTTCACCTATGCCTCCCCCTGACACCACCCGACCGCTTCATCCCAAGATCGTCCACTCAAGGTCTCTACCTCCTATCCGCTAGTCAGCTGTTTCAGCATCATGACGCTCACCCTGCATGTTAGTTAACCAAAGGACAATAACTTAAACGAGACATGAATCAGTAGGGTTATTGAAATAAGCATAGCATAGGCATGATGAAATAAATGGTCCGGCCGCAAAGCTGATGAATCTGCTATGGCGGGCCAATCCTTATTATTACACATCAAATAGTAGATCACCGAAAAGAAATAGCTAACGCGCCGTCCACTTCCAGTAACCCTGGTCTTGGGTGAAGGGGACCCCCCCACGCGTGGATTCAAAGCACGCTTTGGCTGAGGCGAGCTCCTCGCCCACGGTGCGCACGGTGGCCTCCACCCGGCGAAAGTGATCCTCGAACGGTGTCGTCATGCCCCCGAATGTGAGCCGGACCTCTCCCCGTAGCAGGTTGAGTTCAACCTCCAACCTCTCCACCCGGCGCTCCAGTACGCAAACGCGGTCGACGGGGTCGGGTCCAGAAAACAACCTCCCCTCCTGCAACTCCTAGGTAAGGGTCTCCAAACAGCCTAGGCGCTCGAGGACGTTAGATCGGTCCTCGGTGGGCTCCTCGACTACAGTAGGAGAGCGAAGTGGCGCCGAGACCTCCCTGCGGCTCGATTGAACCGTCGAGGTTTTGTCCCCCCCAGCAGAAGGGTCATCGTGAGCAGTCGAGAAGGCGGCAGGTTCCTGAATGAAGGGAACAGGGCCCACCCGAGCGTCTGCACCCGTCCCCTCTATCAGTCTTCGGGCCCCTTGGATGTCATCCGCGAGAAGCTGTGAGCAGTTAAGAAACGTGTCATCATTGTCGTGTTACAATCGCAAGTGTGGGACAGAAACAAGGGAAGAACCGATACCATATCAATCTCCATGCCTCGGACAAATTCAGTCGTCCCATGAGAGGATGACGACGCCACCTCCTTCACCGGCTCAGGGCGGGGCTTCTTCCGAGGTGATCGCACCGTTGACCGGGTAGGAGAGGACGAAGGGCCATGAATCAGAGCTTTGAGCTCCGTCAGGTCGGCCTGATTTTTCGCTGCAAGAGCCTTGAAGCGAGCCCTGAAGTCTCAAGGTGGATCCATCTAGTTCGATAAGGGGGGATAGGAGGAGCCCTCAGGAATGGTGCTCTCCTTGCCTCCCTCTTCGAGGGGTTTTATAGCCATCGGGCGGAGCCCTCCAAAGATTCCCTCCGGGTCCCACCTACTCGTCCAATAGGTGGGTTGGACTTTCTTTCCGAGCTTGGGACAAGCTCGCAAAGAGCGGGGATTATGTACAACCCTCATATTTTCCGAGTCGGTGTGACCCAAACCGGATGACGCCGAGACAGTAAGGGTGGCCGAGACGAGCAAAACGATCGCGCAGAAACGGCCGAAACTGATCAAGGCCAAAAGAGGAAGCGGGGGGGGGAAGCAGAGGGAGCACCCGCTCCCCCGGCTCCCTTCGGGCGAGTGGGAGGAACCCTCCCACTCGCCCGGCCCTCTTTGGGCGAGTGGGAGGAGCCTCCCACTCGCGGACCCTCTTTGGGCGAGTGGGAGGGGCCCTCCCACTCGCCGGCCAACCTTGGGGGCGAGTGGGAGGGACTCGAGTGAGGGACTCTCCCACTCGCCTGGCACCCTCGGGAGGGGCAGGTAGGATCTCCAGCGGGGGGGGGGGGGGGGGGGGAGTGGGTACCTCGAGCCCCACTCGCCCCCCTCCTGCGATGTTCGTTCAAGGTCATGGTCGAGCTGCGGATAGTGAAATTTCGGCTATCCGCAGCCCAATTTTGGGAAGTCTATAAATAGACCCCCCATGGGCACCTTAGGAAGGGTTGGTCACTACCCCCCCACCCCCTTTGCGTGTGTCTTGTGAGCGAGCACCCCCCCCCCCCCCCCCTATCATCCTTCAGCTGACAGTGAGGTGGTTCTTAGTGGCCTCCAAGGTGCCCAGGCTCAGCATTGGCTTGGGAGGGGAAGTTCCGAGTGGGCTTCCGGGTGTGCGGTGGGACCTCCACGCTGAAGCTTAAGGGGTCTGTCTCTAGACTCTGGTTGTCATCAAGGTCAAGTCTCCTAGTTCCTAGTAACCGGTCAAGGGTCTAGTCTTAGGTCAAGTAAGGGTTAGTCGCAACCCCCTTTTCGAACGCTGAAACCGGGTTACTGGTTTCAACAGGAACAGTGTCCAGCAATGTTCCTGATTTGAAGAAGTGCTTAGGACAATGATAAAATACAATTTATATTTGATGTGCATTTGATGTGAGATGAACAAGCCAGAATATCATATTCACTAAGCATAATATATAAGGACCAAGCAAAAATATCTAAGACAAATATCATCGTGTTAACAAGATGCACATGACGATATCGTTGAAATAATAAGCATCATCGTTGAGAAGACTCATGAAGGATCAAGGCTTACTGCAAAGTACATGTTATATATCCAGTACTTCACTAATCTCACTAAGTCCAAAATCGTCGAGAAAGACTGGACATATCGTCGATTAAGTATTCATATATCGTTGAGATTACTCACAGAACTCAACAGAAGGCTTATGCTAGTTATCGTCGATATAATTTAGACAATCCGACGATATCGTTGTGACACAAAGTACACACGATGATATCGTCGTGAGAACAAGAAGAATTGAACAAGTCACAATATCATCGCGTCAATAAGAATCACACGACAATATCATTGTGAAGTCTGATATGATGAATCTCTCTAGAAGACTTATGTTAAAGTATTCTGCTAAGTCGATGACATCGTCGTAAAGGAGCCTTATCGTCGAGAATACTAAGGCAGAACTCGTGAAGACAGTTTGTATCAGAAGTGTTGTTTATCGTCAAGATGATCAAAACGATATCAACGAGAAGTCAGAATGAACAAGACGATATCGTCAATAAGACAGGATGATTTCAAGGATATCGTCGAGAAGACCTCACATCGACAAGATGTTCACGACGACATTATTGAGATGACTTAATGTCGTCGTGAGGGCAAGTATAGCTGAGATATCACATATCATCGAGATATCCCTCTCTGAAGAAGATTTAAGAAGACTTAAAGATTTGTCTAAGTCCAAGATGCATCGGCGTGGCGGCAAGCTCTGACGTCGAGATGTTGCCAATATCAACGATATGTTGATAATATCGTCGAGACAGATCAAGATAATTCAAAAAGCGCTGACTGCATTTAATGTCGCCGCCTATTGGTCCAATCAGCGCATGTCGTCATGGAATGTGCCTCTTGTTGAAACCATCAACCGGTCTCTGAGTTCGGACCCACTAGGGGGGGGGGGGGGTAGCCTGCGCTTACTTCTCCCTCACTAAACTCTTCTGACTAAGGATGGAAAACCTAGAACAGACCCAAGGCTATAGCGAGGAGGTCCTGCCACACACCCGGAAGATCTAAGAGAGCTTCCCCTCCCAAACCAACGCTCAACCGGGCACCTTGGAGAGCACTAGCAGCCAACTCTGAAACTAGCCTGGAGGAGAGAGCTCAAGAAGATCTGATCTCCTCCAAGGTGCCCTTAAGGGTCTATTTATAGGTTTTTCTGGGCTGGTCTGCAAATAACATGAATCTGCCTTTTGGTTTTACTAACTGCATCCCAAATTGGTCTGCTAACAGCTGAACTCCGTTGTTCTGAAGAGCTATTGGCAGCCCACAAGGGGTATCTAGGTCATTTCGCCTTTAGATCCCCACGGGGCGAGTGATCCATGAGGGCACCATTCACTAACCCTGGGCGAGTGGTCCATGAGGGCACCATTTGCCGACCCTGGGCGAGTGGTCCATGAGGGCACCATTCGCCGACCCTGGGCGAGTGGTCCAAAAAGGCACCACTCGCCTCCCTGGGCGAGTGGTCCGTGAAGGCACCATTCGTCGCTTCCTCGGGTCCGGGGAACCTACTCGATGAATACGGGGTTGTACACCTCTGACACTTAAAGGACGTCTGAGTAAACCATTAGATGACCCCTCAATCTTATAAAAGGGATCAGTGTCTGCCCAAATTAATAAGAGAGAACAACCGCACAGAATACGCAAATCAATCAAACAGTAAAAGCGGCTGTGAAGAAGGAATAACTACTCAAGAACGAAACGATCTTACTGTGTGTTCTCCAAGTCTCAATCTAGCAACATCGACTGATAAGGATTGTTTTAGACTTAAGAAAGGATTGAAGAGAAGTCTGCACTCAGCAAGATAAGATCTATAGTATTCTCTTCAAGTCTAGAAGCCAGTTTTCATCAGGCTAAAGAAGAATTTTTCATTTACTCTCTGTATGGCTCTTACAAGCCTGAGCTGTAGGATCTGAAATAGATCTGAGTTTGTAGGGCTTGAGGGCATGAGTTGTAGGATCTGATATAGATCTGAGTTTGTAGGGCTTGAGGGTCTGAGTTGTAGGGCTTGAGGGTCTGAGATGTAGGGCTTGAGGACCTGAGTTTATAGGGCTTGAGGGTCTGAGTTTGTAGGGCTTGAGGGCTTGAGCTGTAGGGCTTGAGTGCCTTAATTTGTAGGGCTTGAGGGTCTGAGTTTGTCGGGCTTGAGGGCCTGAGTTGTAGGGCTTGAGCGCCTGAGTTTTGGTGGACATTGCCGACTCTAGCTTACTGCTAGATAGGCGCAGATGGACAGTGGAGTACTCTAGACACTTTGTTCAGGGGAACCACTATAAATCTTTGAGTATTTTCTGTGATATGTTTTTATTTTCTAAATCCTTAAACTAAAACCTTCATAGAAAGAAAGATGTTTAAAAAATTTTGAAATACCTATTGTTAAGGTATATTTATATAAGCGTTAACGGGTCTATAACAGGTCGCCAGAGATTTAGGGTTTCAGCCTATAAATACCCCTACTGGGGGCAACGTGTAGATCGTTCCAAAACTAGACGGTCACACAGGATGCTTCGAGCACCATAACATTCTCAAAGTTGTTTCATTGTGTGTGCCCTAGCCGCCCCTCTCGCGTGCGTCATTTGTGCGCAAGGGGAAATCGCAAGGATTCGCTGCCTCTTCTCCCGTCGCTCGATCTCTTCCCTCTCATAAGGAGCGGCCGCAACCCTGCCGTCTCCCTAGCGTGCGAAGAATAAAATGAGAGCGAAGGAGTCGCCGCCTCCCCTATTTCTCTCGTACGCTCTTTCGATCTCTGACAAGGAAGTGCGATCCCCTTGCCACCGTCTCTCCCTCCCGCTCGTGCGCGATAAGGGTCGCCGCCGATCTCTCGCGGCAAGTCGACAAGGAGGCGCTCCTCTCTGTTTCTCTCGATCGGTCTGTCGTACGCCAAGCAGAGCCATTGTCGATCGCCTCCTTCCTCGCGCAAGGAGACGACGTCGTCGATCCCGCCTCACACCCGATCTCGTGCAAGGAGGAGATTCCGCTGATCTCGCTACTGATCTCGCCGCCGCTGCCATCTCCGCCGCCACAACACTCTGAGGAAGAAGACGCGCTTCTGTGCGCGCTAGCGATAGCCGCCGCTACCGCCCAGCTCTAGTGGATAGCGCCGACGCTAGTGGATAGCGTCGGCGCTAGTGGATAGCGCCGGCGCTAGCCGCCGTTTGTTATCCGTCGTGCCTCGACTCTGTGGGTGGTGTCTCCGGCAACTCCAAATCTAGCTGTCACCGTCGGAGAGACATGATGTTGAAGGGAAACAATATGTCCTCCCATGTGCCGATGATCAAGTTGGAGAAATTCTCAAACTCCGAATTTAGTGCCTGGAAACGGAACACGCAGTTAGGTATTAAGTACTTGAATATTTTCTATACACTGCAGTCCAATTTTGCAGATTTCAATGGAGGAGATGATGAAACTCAGTGGATCAGCGACGAAGACTTCTGTCGTGACTACCTCCTCAATTGTCTCTCCAACTCTTTGACAGAGACTTATGGAAAGTTAAAGAATGCAAATGAGATCTGGCTTGCTCTGGAAGACCAGTTCAAGGAAGAAGAGAATATGTCCAAGACGCACCTGGTGGACAAATTCATGACATTCGCCTTCACTGAGTAAAAGGAAATTCTGCCGCAAATTGCAGACCTGGAGAATCTTGTGGCAAAGCTAAACAGTGAGAACGTCCCTCTGCCATATGGGTCTTTCGTTGCCGGAGCAATCATCTTCAAGTTCCCCTCTGCATGGTACTCTTTCGAGACTGAGATGTATCAGAAGAAATCTCAAGTCAGTCTCAAGGACCTGAAGCGGTTTATGTGTATTGAGGACGAGAACCGGACTAGGCACTCCTTAGAGACCGTTAGCAAGCAGAACTCTGCTGCCAACATGATCACGCATCCTAAGCGTAAGCCTAAGCCTAGAAAGTTTAAACCGTCGATGAGTGCACCCGCAGTTGCTGACACAAGCAAGAAGGTCAATAAATTCAAAGGCAAGTGTTACAACTGCAATAAGTGGGGTCACTCTGCTTCCGAGTGCAGGCAACCAAAAAAGAGAGAATCTAGCACACCAAAGGTGGAAAATAAAGCGAACATGCTTCATCAGACCGCGCCTACCCACTTTGTTGCCATGGTGGGGAACAGTAAGGCCAGTACAGAGTGGTGGCTAGATTCAGGTGCTACCTGCCATGTATGCAACAATCCAGCTCTTCTGAAGGATCTCACTGCTGCGAATGAGACAATTACTGTTGCAAATGGTGCCACTGCAGAGGTTCTCCTGACCGGGGCTGCGGATTTGCTACTCTCTTCTCGTACGCATTTAATTTTGAAAAATATTAAATTTATACCTACATTAGCTGCTAATTTAGTTTCAATTAGTCTGTTATGCGATGTCGGTATGTCTTTTAACATTAGTGGCGGTAAAGTAACTTTAATGGTTAACTCAAATTATTTTGGGTGTTCCTATGTCTTAAACGGGATGTATAGACTGAGTCTAGCAAATGAAGTAGTACGCGCAGTTAGTTCAACCTTGATAGATCCTAAGACTTTACACGCAAGATTAGGACATGTGAATTACAGAAAACTACTTTTGCTAGCTAAAACTCATAATATCCCTCTAGACACAAAAACCAAATTCAACAAATGTGAAATTTGTGCTCAAACCAAGATAACTAGAACATCTTTTAGTCGGGTTTCTAGGAGCACATAATTACTAGAGTTAATGCATTCTGACATTTGTGAGTACAAAAGTTTTGCCACCCGAGGAGGCCGGAAGTATCTGATAACATTTATCGACCATCACTGTAGATTCAGTCACATTTATCTCCTTAAATCCAAGGATAAAGCCTTTGAAAAATTTCATATTTTCAAAGAAAGGGTAGAAAATCAACTTGACATGAAAATTAAAAGGCCAAGAAGTGATAGAGGAGGAAAGTATTTATCAGGTGAATTCAGAGATTTTCTTGCCAGCAGTGGCATTATCCCTGAAACCATCGCCTCGTATTCACCTCAATCCAACAGTATTGCAGAGCGAAAAAATAGGACTTTAACAGAAATGTTGAACTCCATGTTGTTGACTGCTGGCATGCCTGCGACTTACTGGGGTGAAGCTGTCCTCCTCAAATCATATTCTTAATAAAGTTCCTCATGCAAAGTTGACTAAAATACCCTATGAGCTTTGGTTTAAGAGACCTCCTAGATTTGATAATCTTAAGACCTGGGGCTGTATCGCTTATGTTAGGATACCTGACCCAAAAAGATCTAAGATTGAACCTAAAACCAACACTTGTATCTATCTAGGATGTGCAGAGGATAGTGCTGCAGATAGATTTCTAGATCTCTCAACTAATACAATCATAGAATCTAGAGATGTGATTTTCTTTGAGGATAAGTTCCTCAAAGACAAAAACCTGACTCTTCCAGGTCTGCAGGCCCCAGTACTAAAAATCTAGTTTAGACTGAATCAAGAATCTCTGACACTGAGCCGATAAACACTATGGTTTTAGAGCCCACAAGGTTATCTAATAGAGAAAAAGTGCCCAAAAGTTTCGGTACAGACTTTGTGACTTACCAAGTTGAAGCTGATCCATTCACCTATAAGAAAGCGGTGCGCTATAGGGATTCTCTATTATGGAAAGAAGTCATAGATGATGAGATGAACTCTCTCATGCAAAACCACACATGGATTCTAGTTGACCTGCCCAAAGGAGCTAGGACCATAGGAAACAAGTGGGTTCTGAAGAAGAAACTAAATCCTGATGGAAGTATCACTAAATACAAAGTACGTCTAGTTGCCAAAGGCTACACTCAAGTGAGTGGTATAGACTACTTTGATATATACTCACCTGTTTGTCACATTGCGACGATTAGGATTCTTCTCGCTATAACATCAATTGAACATCTTATTGTTCATCAGATGGACGTCAAGACTGCATTTCTAAATGGAGATCTGACTGAGGAGATCTACATGCACCAACCTGAAGGGTTTGTCATCGAAGGTCTAGAAAATAAGATCTGTAAATTGATCAAGTTACTCTACGGATTGAAGCAAGTACCAAAGTTGTGGCACAAAAAAGTTGACACTTGTGTTAAAGGCATTGGTTTTAAATCAAGCCTGTCAGATAAATGTCTGTATATTAGAACAAGTTCAAGTGCAGTCGCCCTTATATGCTTGTATGTTGATGACATGCTAATTCAGGGAACTGATCAGTCTGAGGTGGAAGACGTCAAAGTTACCTCGAAGGAACAATTTAGCATGACAGACTTAGGAGTGGTAAAAACCATCAAAGGCATGGAAATGAACTTCATTGACAAGGGTATATTACCCTAAGTCAGAGTCACTATATCTGAATTCTACTGGAAAAGTGAGGTTATGATAAAAGCAAAAGGATTGAGACTTCATACGATTACAATAATAGATTGAAACCTAATGACGGTTCACCTATCAAACAATTGGATTACTCCAAACTCATAGGAAGTCTCATGTATGTTACTACTTGCACTAGACCTGACATAGCCTTTACGATTGTCATGTTAAGTAGATTCACTAGTAACCCTAGAAAGAACCACTGAGATGTCTTAGAAAGGCTAATGCTATAATTAAAGTACACTGAAAAGTATGATTTATGTTACAGTAGACATCCTCTTATGATTGAAGGGTACTCTGACGTCTCCTGGTGCCCAGACATTGGTTATAGCAGATCTACAAGTGGCTTTGTGTTTACACTAGGAGGAGCTATTGTAGCTTGGAAGTCTAAGAGACAGATATGCTGTACAACCCTCATATTTCCCGAGTCGGTGTGACCCGACCCGGGCGAAGCCGAGACAACGAAAGTGGCCGAGATAGGCAAAACGACCGCGCAAAGGCGGTCGAAACCAATCAAGGCAAGAAGAGGCCACGGGAGAGACGGAGGAAGCACCCGTTACCTCGGCTCCCTTGGGTTGGTAGGAGAAATCCTCCCACTCAGGCCCTTTGCGAGGGGAGTGGGAGGAGTGCTCCCACTCACCGAGCGAGTGGGAGCAGCTCTCCCACTCGCCGGGCGAGTGGGAGCAGCTCTCCCACTCGCCGAGCGAGTGGGAGGGGCCCTCCCACTCGCCGGCCGAGTGGGAGGGGGCCTCCCACTCGCCGACCGAGTGGGAGGAGACCTCCCACTCGCCGCCCCCTTGGGCGAGTGGGAGAGGCCTCCCACTCGCCCGGCATGGGTGGGGAGATCGGTATGACCTCCCGCGAGGGGTGGAGTGGGCACCTCGAGTCCCACTCGCCCCCCCCCTCGCATGCGTGATCAATGGCGGTCATGGTTGGACTGCGGATGGCAGGATTTTTGCTATCCGCAGTCCATTTTTTGGGAAGTCTATAAATAGACCCCCATGGGCACCTTGGGAAGGGTTGGTCTCTCCCCCTCCCCCCCCCCCCTCGCGTGTGTCTTGTGAGCAAGCATCCCCCCTCCCTTGTCATCCTCCAGCTGACAGTGAGGTGGTTCTTAGTGCCCTCCAAGGTGCTCAGGCTCAGCACTGGCTTGGGAGGGGAAGTTCCGAGTGGGCTTCCGGGTGTGTGGTGGGACCTCCGCGCTACAGCTTAAGGGGTCCATTTGTGGATTCAAGTGTTCATCAAGTCCAAGTCTTCCAGTTCCTAGTGACCGGTCAAGGGTCTAGGCTTAGGTCAAGTAAGGGTTAGTCGCAACCCCCTTTCGAACGCTGAGACCGGGAAACTGGTTTCAACATTCTGGTGCGGTGAGCGTGGAAGCGGCTAATTCGGAAAGCTCCGAGCCGAGTCTCATGGCGGGAAACAAAGAATCGGGGAGGTAACCTCCCCCCAGCATGTTGCGGCCATTGACAGGGGGGAGGAGGCAGAAGAGGCAGGTCATATGTTGGGTGATCTGACCAAGTTAGAGGTGGCAGAGGAAGTGACTGAGAAAGAGGTCATTAGCGGCAGCGGAAGGCCGGAGAAGGTGCGAATTAGCGGGAGGCTGAGCGGGCCAGATCAAGAGAAGATTCGAAGATGTGTCCAGCAGAACGTAGACATCTTCGCATGGAGTGCTGCGGAGATGCCGGGTATTGACGCGGATGTGGCATGTCATCGCCTCAACCTCAACCCGAACGCCCGCCCCATTCGCCAAAAGAAGAGGAAAGTGTCGCCCACCCTCGCCGGGCCAATCAGAGAGGAGGTGGGGAAGCTGCTCGAGGCCGGGTTCGTGGAAGAAATCCAATACCCAGGGTGGGTTTCAAACGTAGTAATGGTGAAGAAGGGAGACGGGAGGTGGAGAATGTGTGTGGACTTCACTCCGTTGAACAAAGCATGCCCTAAAGACTGCTACCCGTTGCCCCGGATCGATGCGTTGGTAGATTCAGCAGTCGGATTCTCTGTGATGAGCTTCTTGGATGCGTTCTCCGGCTACCATCAAATTCGAATGCATTCTCCCGACGTCAAGGACGTCTCGTTCATCACGGACGATGGATGTTATTGTTACAAGATGATGCCGTTTGGGTTGAGGAATGCGGGGGCAACCTATCAAAGGATGATGGATCGGGTCTTCAGAGAGCAGAAGGGGCGCAACTTAGAGGTCTACGTGGACGACTTGATGGTTAAAAGCAGGGATGTGGAGTCCCACCTGCAAGACCTAGTGGAGACCTTCGCTACCCTTCGGAGGTTCAAGATGAGGCTGAACCCTTCCAAATGTGTTTTTGGAGCAAGTCGAGGAAAGTTCTTGGGTCATCTACTCACCCAGAAGGGGGTCGAACCCAATCCAGACAAGGTAAAGGCCATCTTGGAGCTGGAATCGCCAAAGAACGTGAAAGAAATTCAGAGGCTGAGTGGGAAGTTAGCAGGGCTGAGTCGGTTCCTCTCCAGGGCGGGAGAGAGGTGTTCTCCTTTCTTCAGGGCCCTGCGCCAGGGTCAGAAATTCGAATGGACACCAGAGTGTGAGAAAGCCTTTCAGGCCTTGAAGGAACAACTAACGCGAGCCCCCTTACTCCAGGGGCCGAGGGAAGGAGAAGACCTCTTTCTCTTCCTAGGGGTAGGGTTCGAGGCAGTGAGTTCGGTTCTGGTCAGGGAGGAGGGGAAGAAGCAGCTGCCGATCTACTATGTTAGCAGAGTCCTGAAGAAGGCGGAGCTGAGGTACCCTGTCCTGGAAAAACTAGCATTTGCTTTGATCATCTCGGCCCGGAAACTCCACCCATATTTTCAGGCTCACTCAATCAGAGTGGTGACCGACCACCCCCTTCGCAACATTATGGAGGGAGTAGAGCATTCGGGCAGGTTGGCAAAGTGGTCGGTGGAGCTCAGCGAGTTTGATGTCAGCTTCATCCCCCGGTTGTCGATGAAAGCACAAGCGGTAGCAGACTTCCTGGCAGAATACGTCAAAGAGGTGGACGGGCCAGAGCCCGCCGGGTTGGTGGCATGGGATCTGTTCGCGGATGGAGCATCAGGAAAAAGTTCCCTCGGCGGAGGGGTGATCCTGGTCAGCCCACATGGGACCAGGATCGAGCAAGCGATCCACATTCGGTTCCCTGTGACCAACAACCAGGCCGAGTATGAGGCAGTGGTGGCAGGGCTCCGTCTGGCAAAGGAGCTGGAGATCCGGGACGTGAAGGTTTTCACAGATTCAATGGTGGTGGCCTCCCAGGTTCGAGGGGAGTTCGAAGCAAAGGAGCCAACCCTCCAGAGGTATGTGGCGAAGGTTAGGGACCTCGTCGGATGGTTCCACACCTTCTCCATTCAACACATTCCGAGAGAGGAGAACGCCCGAGCGGACCGGTTGGCGAAGCACGGTCATCGCACGGGAGGAACGGTGACCGAGCTGTTCCGCCCATCCATCGAGGAAGGCGAGTTGATGGAGATTGATCGAAGAACCTCGTGGATAGACCCGATCCTCACCTTCCTGACCTCGGGCAAGTTCCCGGAAGGAGACCTAGATAAGAGGCGGTTCAGGTACAAGTCAGCATACTACATGATGCGCGAAGGAAGCCTGTACAGGAAGACCTTGGCTGGGCTCCTAGCAAGGTGCGTGACGGAAGATGAAGTTCCGAGGGTTTTGGAGGAAATCCACTCCGGAGAATGCGGGAGCCATTCGGGAAGTCAGACCCTAGAAAAGAGGGTGCTAAGGCAAGGGTACTTCTGGCCGACTCTGCGGAAGGATGCCATGGAGTTTGCAAAAAAGTGTCAGAAGTGTCAACTCTTCGCGCCGCTCCAACTTCAACCCGCGCAGAGGCTCAGGACGATCACTGCGCCCTGGCCCTTCGCCATCTGGGGGATGGACTTGGTCGGCCCATTCCCTCAGGCGAGCGGTCAGAGGAGATTCTTGCTGGTTATGATTGACTATTTCTCCAAGTGGGTGGAGGTTAAAGCCTTGGCGAAGACGACCTCGCAGGTGATAAAGAATTTCATCTGGGGAGAAATAATTTGCAGACACGGACTCCCCCTTGCCATAGTAACAGACAACGGACCACAATTCGCTAGCGATGAACTCATCACTTTCTGCGGTCAAGTGGGCATCGACCTCCGCTTTGCCTCTGTCCACCATCCTCGAAGCAATGGGCAGGTGGAGGCCGCCAACAAAGTCATCGTCAACTTGCTGAAGAAGAAGGTGGAGAACCTGAAAGGCAACTGGGTGGAGCAACTTCCCTCGGTCTTATGGGCCTTGAGAACAACTCCCAACACAGCAACGGGAGAAACGCCATTCAAACTCTCCCACGGGTCAGAAGTCGTGCTCCCAGTGGAGTTCGAGGTCAGATCCCTCCAGGTCGTAGCTGCCGAGGAAGGGGACGAGGACTGGAGAATAGGCAACGAAGAGGAGCAACGACTCTCGCTGGACATGGCTGAGGAGCTCCGGGACCTCGCCACGGTTCGACAAGAGGAAGTGAAGCGTCGGATGGCCAGGTACTTTGATAAGAACATTAGAATCAAACAATTCATCCCAGGAGATCTAGTCCTCAAAAAGGTCGACGCCGCGGGAAGGTCAGCGAACGTAGGAAAGCTCCAGCCCAATTGGGAGGGGCCCTATGTGATCTTGGAGGCCCTGAGGTCAGGGGGTATCGCCTTCAGAATGTTGAGGGAATCCCCCTTGGGAATACTTGGAGTGGCGACGATCTTAAACGTTTTTATCCTTAATGAATATGTTGATTATCTCTTTGGTCATGCCTCTTACTCCAGCTTAAGATAGTTACTCTGGCCGATGGGAACACAAGTTGGTAAGGTTCCACGAAGCGGAATTGTGTCGTGAAAGCATCGAGTACTACCCCCTCCAGTTAGATCAGGAGTGCGTTGAGTTCCTCCACCCCCGGTTGAGCTAAGACTCCCAGGACGTGGATGGGTACTACCACCTCCAGTTAGATCAGGAGTGCGTTAAGTTCCTCCACCCCCGGTTGAGCTAAGACTCCCAGGACGTGGATGGGTACTACCCCCGACGTGGATGGGTACTACCCCCTCCAGTTAGATCAGGAGTGCGTTGAGTTCCTCCACCCCCGGTTGAGCTAAGACTCCCAGGACGTGGATGGGTACTACCACCTCCAGTTAGATCAGGAGTGCGTTAAGTTCCTCCACCCTCGGTTGAGCTATGACTCCCAGGACGTGGATGGGTACTACCCCCTCCAGTTAGATCAGGAGTGCGTTGAGTTCCTCCACCCCCGGTTGAGCTAAGACTCCCAGGACGTGGATGGGTACTACCCCCTCCAGTTAGATCAGGAGTGCGTTGAGTTCCTCCACCCCCGGTTGAGCTAAGACTCCCAGGACGTGGATGGGTACTACCCCCTCCAGTTAGATCAGGAGTGCGTTGAGTTCCTCCACCCCCGGTTGAGCTAAGACTCCCAGGACGTGGATGGGTACTACCCCCTCCAGTTAGATCAAGAGTGCGTTGAGTTCCTCCACCACCGGTTGAGCTAAGACTCCCAGGACGTGGATGGGTACTACCACCCCCAGTTAGATCAGGAGTGCGTTGAGTTCCTCCACCCCCGGTTGAGCTAAGACTCCCAGGACGTGGATGGGTACTACCCCCTCCAGTCAGATCAGGAGTGCGTTGAGTTCCTCCACCCCCGGTTGAGCTAAGACTCCCAGGACGTGGATGGGTACTACCACCTCCAGTTGGATCAGGAGTGCGTTGAGTTCCTCCACCCCCGGTTGAGCTAAGACTCCCAGGACATGGATGGATACTTCCGCCTCCGACCGGTAAGATCCCCGACGAAAGACGACCATTCTCCAGGATCAGTCATATCGGCAGATGGGAAACTCATCGGTTCAATCGACTACTCGACGGTCGATTCAAGTAAGTATGTGCAGGCTTGAAAGAGAAAAGCAGACACAAAAGTCGCATAGTTCCCATGAGGAATGGGAAGAAAGGAGACGTCACAGGCCATCCTCACGATCATGGGGAATAGCCGCCGCTGCTAGGGGGCGAGCCGGACCGCCAGGTGAAGGAAAGAACTCAGGAAGGATGTCGCTGGCAGAGACCCCTCTCCAGCTGTCTCGAATAGCGTCCACGTCATGGAGGCGACCCACCAGGGCTCCGGCCGTTGACGTCATGATTTTCCCCCGAGCACGCTCGACTTCAGCAGGTTGAGATGGGGCCGGCATCGCCGCCCTCGAAGGTGCATCTCCTTCTCTTTCCCCTTCCTTTAACTGACTATGAGCTTCTGCAAGCTGAGCTCTCAGGTCTTGCACCTCCTGGTCCGACTCTTTGCATCGTCTCCTGAGCGAGTCGGCGGCACCGGGCCCCTGCAGGCCAACAAGGCAGATAAATTAGAGCCAACGAATAATAACGAATCGAATGGAGAAAAGGAAAATTCATTAAGAAGGGCACGAACCAAGCCTCCGGATGACTCCTCCAAGAGTTTCTCAGCAGTGGCCAAGCGGGCCGCAAGGTCAGTGGTCCTCTCTTATCCGCATCCAACATTCGACGCGTCCATCCGCATCCACCTGTGCGAGAGACTAAGACCTCGGCGGGCGGCCATGTGGGAGGGCTCGGTCGCACGAAGTTGGGCATGGGAACTCGCGTACGCAAGGTCGCGCATAGACATCTCCTTATAAGATGTCGCGTCCTGCCGACCGTAGATGCCATAGATGAAGCTCTGCGACGCGCCATCAATGACATCCCCCTCAGCCCACGAAGGCCGCTGGGAGGTGAGGGAGACCCGGTTCATCGCCTCATCTCAATGGACGATAGGCTCGCCAAGAGGGTCCGTGGCCTTTCCCCCCATCTCAAAGTTGGGATGATTGGCCAGTATCGAGTGGAGCCCTCCAAAGATTCCCTCCGGGTCCCACCTACTCGTTCAATAGGTGGGTTGAACTTTCTTTCCGAGCTTGAGTCAAGCTCGCAAAGAGCGGGGATTGTATACAACCCTCATATTTCCCGAGTCGGTGTGACCCGACCCGGGCGAAGCCGAGACAGCGAAAGTGGCCGAGATAGGCAAAACGACCGCGCAAAGGCGGTCGAAACCAATCAAGGCAAGAAGAGGCCACGGGAGAGACGGAGAAAGCACCCGTTACCTCGGCTCCCTTGGGTGGGTAGGAGAAATCCTCCCACTCAGGCCCTTTGCGAGGGGAGTGGGAGGAGTGCTCCCACTCACCGAGCGAGTGGGAGCAGCTCTCCCACTCGCCGGGCGAGTGGGAGCAGCTCTCCCACTCGTCGGGCGAGTGGGAGCGCTCTCCCACTCGCCGAGCGAGTGGGAGAGGCCCTCCCACTCGCCGGCCGAGTGTGAGGGGGCCTCCCACTCGTCGACCGAGTGGGAGGAGACCTCCCACTCGTCGCCCCCTTGGGCGAGTGGGAGAGGCCTCCCACTCGCCCGACATGGGTGGGGAGATCGGTATGACCTCCCGCGAGGGGGGAGTGGGCACCTCGAGTCCCACTCGCCCCCCCTCGCATGCGTGATCATGGCGGTCATGGTTGGACTACGGATAGCAGGATTTTTGCTATCCGCAGTCCATTATTTGGGAAGTCTATAAATAGACCCCCATGGGCACCTTGGGAAGGGTTGGTCTCTACCCGCCCCCCCCCCCCCCCCCCCCCCTCGCGTGTGTCTTGTGAGCAAGTATCCCCCCTCCCTTGTCATCCTCCATCTGACAGTGAGGTGGTTCTTAGTGCCCTCCAAGGTGCCCAGGCTCAGCACTGGCTTGGGAGGGGAAGTTCCGAGTGGGCTTCCGGGTGTGTGGTGGGACCTCCGCGCTGCAGCTTAAGGGGTCCATTTGTGGATTCAAGTGTTCATCAAGTCCAAGTCTTCCAGTTCCTAGTGACCGGTCAAGGGTCTAGGCTTAGGTCAAGTAAGGGTTAGTCGCAACCCCCTTTCGAACGCTGAGACCAGGAAACTGGTTTCAACATGTGCATTTCACTATCCTCTATGGAATCAGAACTCTATGCTCTCGCCTCAGCTGCAGAAGAGGCAGAGTGGATTAGGGATCTAATAATGGACATTCCAATGATGAGTTTGAAAATGAACTCTATATCAATTTTCTGTGATAATCAAGCCACAAAAACCATTGCAACTAATACTTTGTTCAATGGAAAGCGAAGACAACTACGGATGAAACAAGCCTGGTTGACCTATCTCACTAGTCAGGGAGTAATTTCTCTACTAGACGTGAGATCAAAAGATGATGTAGCAGATGTCCTTACTAAGGGCTTATGTAAGGTTCTTACATCTAAAATATCGGGGGATATAAGATTAAAATCTATTTTGTAAGACTTAGTACATATTTTATGTTTAAGATTTTAAAACTAAATCTGCATACATTCAAGCATCTACGTGGAGCACACTGAAGTATTTCAGATGCTGCCTACTGAAGACCCGAGACTGAATAGTTGCCTGTCATTCCAAACTTGATGACTTACACCGCTATTTCTGCTCAAAAGCTGGATTAGGTATCATTCCAAAAAGGAATACTAAGGTTGTTGTTTTGTGTCCTGATATTAGGATTATTTATCATATCATTCCAAACTTGATGATATAGAGGTCACGGCTTATTGTATCATTCAAAATTTGATGGTGTAACACAATTGTGAAAATGGTTAATAATAATCCAAATAATCGAAGGAACATAGGTTTGATTTTATAAAATCAAATATTCATATTTTGTGTAAATTAGATAGAGATGCTGATATATGATTCTTTCTTCCTGGTTAGAGTATTACGTTCTTATTTGTTAGAACTAATCACTTTAATTTCGATAGCAAATGATTGAATTCATAGAGTTTAATCTCATGACATTCTTGTTATAATTGTTTGCAGATCAAAGAAGAATGGAGTAGAGAAAGTGGTTTTTCGACCATGACAATGATGATCTGATGTTTGAATAGACTGAAGATCAGTTATCTATTTTTTGAGTTTTTCAGTTCTTTTCTTTCATGTTTGGAACTCTGGTTTGAGTTTAGATTTTCTAAAACTCATATATATGTTTCTGGAAAATTCATTTGGTCGTTATCTGCTTATTTTCTAGTGTAACTTGTTTTGTGATACCTATTATATAAATATAGGAGGAGAATGTTAAGGTATATAACGGGTCGTCGGGGATTTAGGGTTTCGGCCTATAAATACCCCTGCTGGGGGGCAACGTGTAGATCATCGTTCCCAAACTAGACGGTCACACGGGATGCTTCGAGCACCATAACACCTATTTACCCCCTCTATGTTATTAGACAACATCCTAAAACTAACATCGTGCATTTTTTCGCCCGGGCGCACATATTTTCACCAGTACGTGCTTTTCTCCTTGACTTGTAGTTTTTCGCCTGGGCGTGCATTTTTCGCTCGGGGTGCAAATTTTCACACGAACAAGCATTTTTCGCACGGGCGATCATTTTTCGAACGAGCGCGCGCTTTTTCACCCCAACACACTTTTTTCACCACAACACTCATTTTCCGCCCGGGTGCGCGTTTTTTCCGCTCGGGCATGCGCTTATCGTCCGTGCGTGTTTTTTCGCTCTGTTGCGCATTTTTTTCGCGAGCGCGCATTTTTTCAGTCGTGCGTGATTTTTGCCTTAATGTGTGTTTTTCCCCTAAACACGCATTTTTTCGCCCGAGTGCGCGTTTTCACTCTGCTTGACATTTTTTCACCCGAGCACGTGTATTCCGCCATGGGCACACATATTTCGCCCGAAAGTGTGTATTCCACCAGGGTGCGCGTATTCCCCACGGGCACGGGTTTTCCGCCCGGGCGCGAGTTTTCTGCCCGGGCATGAGGTTTTCGCTCGGGCACGCATTTTTCGCCTGGGCGCGTGTTTTCTCCAGAAGCACATTGATTCGCCCAGGCACGCACATTTTTGCATGGGCGTGCATTTTTCGCTCGGGCGTGCATTTTTTCGCTCGGGCGTGCGTTTTTTTCGCTAGGGCGTGTGTTTTCCGCTCGGACGCACATTGTTCGCCTGGTCACACGTTGTTTCGCCCAGGCGCGCGTATTTTCACCCGCGCTCTCGGGCGCACTTTTTTCGCCCGGGTGCGCATTTGTCGCTCTTGCGCGCGTAATGCTATGATTGAATTTTATCTAAAAAACGAACAACAAAATTGATTAATTCCACAATATTCTTTAATTCTATTTATTGGGCAAGCACCATAATTAGAATTAGAATTAGAATATCCAATTTCAATTCTATTCAAAGGAACGGTACCTGCAGGAGAACAATGAAGGAAATATTTTAGGAGGTAACGATGAGGTGGAGATAATTAAATTAATTTCCATGTCATATTTTCGTTCTAAATTTTAATGAAATACTAAGGGTTCATTTGTTTTGGCATTTGGAACGCTCCGATTGGGGCAAACGCCGCCGCACGGCGGGTAACCAAATGGCCGGCGGCGGCGTTTGGTCCGTTTGCATCCGCAACCCCATGAAAAACGGAGAAAAACGCGGGAATTCGAACCACGGCCTCCCCCCTCCGGTTCCAACAGCCGGCTTTCTCTCCCGCCGCCGGAGCAAAACGCCGAAACAAATGAACCCTAAGGCTTCATTTGGTTGAGCGGTTGCGGTTGTAAAAGGAGTTGTTGTAAATGCAGGTTTGTAAATGGAGCTGTTGGAAACTTGTTGCTGGAAATGGAGTTCTGTTTCGTTATTCTGTGTTTGCAGAGCTGTTCAAAACAGAGAACCGTTTGGCAAAACTGCGGTGACGTTTTGTAAAATTTTTTTATTAAATTTTTTATTAGAGGTTTTTTGAAATTATTTTCGAAGACTATTTGTAGATATATTTTCGAAATAATTATTTGAAAAGAAATACTTGTAAACCTCAAACATACAGGAACTATGCAAACACATACAGGAACTCATAAACACATACAGGAACTCAAAAAATGTTCATGCTCGGTGTAGTTGATCGGCAATGGAGTCACGCAATGCCACCATCTCATCCACCCCTACTCGAATCCCTCTAACATGGTCTCCACTTGAGCTTTCAGTACTCTGTCATGTTCTTCTCTGAAGGCCCGCCGGGTAAATGAAATGCTCGTCTTCATCACAAACACGAAAATGATTGTCTGAGTGGGATGGGTGTCTGCGAATATAATTATGCAAAGTCATTGTTGCAATCACAATGTCTCGTTGCTTTGTCAAACTGTATGGCGGCATATCTCTAAGTATTTTCCACTTCTTTTTCCATACTCCGAATGAACGTTCTATGACGCTGCGCAAGGAAAAGTGAGCCTTGTTGAATATTTCTCGGCGCCCTTGTATAGGCCTATTGTCCCTTCTAAAATCTGGTAAATGATATCATGTACCTGAATATGGTTTTAGAAAATCACGTTGTAGTGGATATCCAGCATCTACTACGTAATATTTGCCTGCAAAATTATACAATGCAATCTATGTGTGAGTAATAGCAATCTTACGATTTTTTTAAAGAAGAGGTCTCAAGTAGTGAAAGTCTAACCAGGTGGCGGGTACGGGAAATTGTAACTGAGGTAAATAAGAGCACGCTGAAATATACGGCTATCATGAGCAGAGCCCTCCCAACCTGCTAATGCGAAGGTGAAACACATGTTGAAATCACAAACCGCCATAACATTCTGCGTTGTTGTGCCATGCCGGCCAATGTAGGATGTCTGTTGATCAGCAGGAACTCGAGCATCCACATGTGTTCCATCAATAGCTCCAACACAGTCTTTAAAGAACGGCATGTATCGAGCGTCATTCAATATTTGGGGAGGAATATCATTGAAAAGAGGGTCTACAGGGGTGATGACATCCGAAGATAATCTCTTTATAGCAGTGATACCCTTTCCCAAAAATCTACTTATAGTTTCTGTAGAGTGTTGGAATCGTTCGCCTGCAATTTGCATTGGTACATTATGGCCTAAAATATGCAATGTAACTGCAAGCACTTCTCGTGGTAGAGTTCTCCTGGATCCTTGCAATCCATACTGTTATGTGAGGAGTGTAAGCAGATCTGCAAATATTACCTTGGACATTCTAAACGCGCTGAAAAATCTTAAAGGGTGTCCATCGAGTAGTTCACCAATCCACCTAGCTCCCGTTTGGCTTGATGTCATGCAAGGTGTATTAGTGAAACCACTAGACCATGTTAACTCGCTATTTGCTGCTAATATAAATTGTTGTCCACGGATTGCTCTATTACGATAAAACCAGCTGGCTACTTGCTGCTCATTCTCCTCACCAGAACTGCTATCATCCGAAGATAGCATTGTAAACCCGCGACAAGTACGGTACATTATTTTAAAAATAATATAAATATCAACCAAGCTCATATAACTCTAGTGTTATAAATGTCCATCAATGCATCAAAATGTTCAACCACGACACAAGTAAATAACAATACAGAAAATAAACATAGATAAACATCAACATAAGAAGGTGTCCGATTCGATCACAGGAAAAACATAGAACGAACTACTCTAATTTTTTGCCAAAACAATCCCACAGCCATGGTAGACGTCGATCCTGCCGAATGCTCATAAAAGTTTCTCGATTCTGCTTCTGTCTCAGGAACATGAGGCAGTAGTGGTATAAGTCCACGTTCGATTCATCCATAACCTCTGGAATAGCCTCGAGCTCTGCAACAGTCTCAGGGATGGTGTACAAGGATGATGATATCTGAATGCGAGGAGGCTCCAACATGCACTGCCCAATAATGCGCGATGTTTCAGCTATGTCTTCCATGGCCGAAGTCCTTGTCTTCTTATTACTCTTCTTGTTTTCTCCCTTAACCGTCCGTTTATTCCTTGCATCAACAGAAGAAGGTGGCTCGGTCATGTTCTGTGTGTCATCTTCGGCTAAAGTGTCATGTTCGTCAATCGACTCATGCTCAAAATTTCTTGAACTGGGAGCCCAAGCAAGATCTCTTGTAGCCACGACCTGGCTGAACATCATAAAGAGCTTCTCTTCTAAATCAGGGGATATGCCAGCGAACTGAAACTTTTTTGCCGTTGGAACAACCTAGGATAGAAATAATAAATATGTTATTACAGGATGATAAAAATATTTGCAATAAAAACAGGCCTATTTAAATAAAAAACATACTAGGAGGCGTTCTTTCCACCATTCTTCTGAAGCGGCAATAGTTTTGCGAATTGGATCCCAACCCAAACCGGTCTCACGGCCCTTTAGCTCCCTCCATAACTTCCAATCTTTCTTTAGTTGATCCCACTTGTTCTTCATCTGATTGCAATCATACATCTTTCCCGTGCGAGCAAAGAAATTTGTTGTTAGGTTTGCCCACTCATCCCTGCTAAAGTGTGTGGTTGGGCGATTACCAACTCTATTTCTTTCAAACACAAGTCGCAGAAAATCATAACATCGTTGGCCTCCCAATTTGCGCTAACACCACCTTCTTTATGTTTACCCATAATGACTGAATGTACGAAAAAACAAAAACAAGTAAAGTAAACACAAAAAAAAAATCACATAAGCACTACGTACACTACACATTCACACAACAAATACACACTTAACACACAAACAGACACACATCCACTTAACACACACACACACTCACACACAACACACTCACACACATTCACACAATCACATACACCAAAAAAAACCTAACTTGAATTAACACATTCACACACACACACACACATAACACATAAACACACAAAAAATCACACCAATAAACACATTCACTAAGCACTACACAATCACATACAAAAAACCACACTCTCTCACTCATACACATAAATAATCACACACACACACACACCACTCAACTACACACACAAATACATACAATCATACATACACACACAAATACATACACAATCACACACAAATAAAAGCACATACACAAATAATTACACAAACACATAAATAATCAAATACACACACCCACACCAACTACACACACAATCATATACCCATAAGCCTGCACAAATCTACACAAACATATACAAAAAAATCAACACATCCACATCCACGCATTCCTCACTCACATATTCACACCAATGCAAATAATACCTTTGAGAGGGGAAGAAAATATACCTCTAATGATTGTTGCTGCTGCAGATCAGAGATGGAGGAGGTGTTTTTTGGCTCTCTGTAAAATTGGGGATGAGAGGACTGCAGGGAGGGATCTCTGTAAAAATAGAGAAGCAAAACATTGTAAAAAATAGAGAAGAAGGCCATTGGAGGAATCTGAGATCTGAAATTTCTGTAAAAGAGTATACCAGAAGGAGGCCGTGGAAGGTTGGAGCCGCGGAAGCCGTCGGAGAAGAGGAGCAGATCTTCTTGGATGTCGATGGGAGAAGAAGAGCAGATCGAAATGAAAGCCTGGAAGAGCAGATCTTCTTGGATGTCGATGTCCATGGGAGAAGAAGAGCAGCCGAGGAATCTGGAACACGCGGCTTTTGCTGATGGCGGGCGTTCCAGACGATCGAAATGACTGGAAGATGCACGATTGGAGTCGTGGATGCCGTTGGAGAAGACGATCGCCCATCTGATGCCCTAGCGCGCGGAGAGATCGGCCAAAACGCGATGAACTGGACGGGTCGAGCACCAGTGGGACGCGGTTAATTTTGGGCACGCGACTTTTTGCTGGAGGTTCGAAAAGGAGGCGCTAAAACAAATAGAATTAGGGCCGCCGGTTGCGTTTGGGCAAAACGGAATGGAGCTAAACGCCCAACCAAATGAGGCCTAAATTAGGACCAAATTCAAATTGTTAGTAAAAATGAGGGATCAATATTAAACAGAAAAAAGTTAAGGGACCTTTTCAAACCAACATGAAAGCGTAAACATATTTACTATTTCTGCCTTAATTTAATAATAATGTACTGTATAAAAGAAGACGATTGGTAACCGCAACTCTAAAATGGCTATCCGCACCCAAAAAATCTTAAAAACATGACTTGTTTTCTCCTTTAACCGCAACCCAATTTTTTCCTTCGCTCCCCAACTCCCGATTCTCCCCTGCTCCTACCCGACGACGAATGAGGCAAGCCATCTTCACGGCAGTTTGACGACAACTCCGCCATCGCCCGAAAACCGCCATAGTTCCGACTTGCTCTCTTCCCTCTCCCACAACTTTGGCGGCACCCTCCTTCTAGGACCGGCAAATCCTCCAGATCTCTCGCGCTCTCTCTCGAATCCACCCTCTCGATCTCTCTCTGCAGCTCCATGGCCGGATTCCTCCAAGATCCGACCACCAAGCTCCAGATCCGGCCACCTCCCTGCTACCCGCCGGCCACCGACAACAAGAATCGGGTCTCCTTCATCCTCGGCGAGTTGCACTCTCTCTACAACTCCATGGCCGGCGACCAACAACGATTTCTGTTGTAAGCCGACGCTGCCGCCCCCATTCTTAGATTTGCAGCAAGAATCATCTCCCTTCTCAGTCTTCCGGCATGATCTCCCTAGATCTGGCGAGCCTTCCCCCTTCTGAATCTCTGCGAATGCTTGGATTGGATATTATTTTTTCCTACCAGTGGTCAGGTCATGTTTTCATGCAGGTACAGTGGTGGTGTCGTGATCCGGGGCGTATTTGGCCCATTTTTCACCAAATGGTCACTAGTCGTGCATTTTTGTTCACGCACGGTAAGTGGACTTTGGCGCACGATCACTGGTCGTGCGCCCTATTGGTCGAATTTCATCCCGAGAAAACACACGATCACTGGACTTCTTCGCGCACGAGTAGTGGATTTTGCCGCGCACGACCACTGGTCGGTAATTAAATTTGCCTGCCTGATTTTGTTCGCGCACGAGTAGTGGAAGCTTCTTCCCGCACGACCACTAGTCGTGCGCCTACCCATGCGCGCTCATTTCATTTGATTTTCCATGCTACGTGTCTCTTCGCACACGAGTAGTAGCGTTTCTTCGCAATGTTTATTCAGCGCCTACTTGATCATGCACAATGTTTATTCAGCGACCTATAAATATCTGTTCCGCGATTTTAGGTCGAAGGGGTGATACGAACTCCACCCCCCTCCGCCGTTTTACGCATTTTTGCAGGTTTTCACCCTTTAGGCCTCCTCCATCATCCATGGGATTCCAAGGAGAGGATTCTTGCCCAAAGATCATCAATACCAAGCAAGAAGATCGTGCACCGAAGTAGATCGGGTGGTGAGACGAAGAAGGCGGGTCATTAGGAGGAAGTGACAACCCTCCTCTATCCCGGATGCAGTTGCGGACCGAGTTTGTACGCGGATTGACAACCCATCGATTCCTTCCGTGAATCCCAACAAGGCTTCGGACGTGGTCGATTCCTTTACTCATTTTCCTTTTGTTATTTAGGGCATGATTTCTCTAACTTTTGATGATGAACACTATAAACCATGTGTTGTAATGCAGATTTTATTTATATGAAATCATTTTGTTTATATGTGTGTATGAGGTGTGCCGTCATTCCATTGCCATCATCTCCGCTCCATTCCGCAAGCCTACTCGTCAATTCCGCTTGACTACCCATTCCATCCGCAAGCTTTATCGTCCATCCACGTTGCTAAGCGGTGCTAACGGCCCGTGCAATCCATTCGCCTAGCCAAGAGGTGCTAATTAACGGCCCTCACACCTTTCCGCAGTTACACTCACCCCATCCGCAAGCTTTCTTGCCCATCCGCATTGCGAAACAGTGCATAGCGGCCTGCATAGTAAGTTAGTATTTAGTTTATTTTATTCTGTTTTCCATAAATCAAATCAAACCTCCCGCAACCTATCCGACCGCAAGGACTTCAATCTCAAGTCCTTCCTCAAAAATTAACACCATCTTACTGTGTTCCTTGAGAGATCGATACTTGGGAAAATTCACCAATTTTATATTACTTATGCGACCGATGCACTTGCCGAAATAATTCGCGTCAGTCGCCTCTCATTCCAACTGTCAAACAGCGGCCAGATGACATGGGGATGTTCACCCGGCCCCTCCAATTAATGGAGATTAAGATCCAAAACTTTGAAAACTCATAACTTTTCAACTGCTCAATGAAACTTTAATATGAAAGTGGCGCCATATTCCTCTCGAACTTATGACAACCAAAAATGAAATTGCAGCAGAGACCAACCTGAAACGGACGGCCCAGACTCTCGCTACTGAGACGACAAGCTATAGGAAGAAGATGCATCAGAAGTGGGCTCCAGCAAGTCAGGATCACAAATGTAAGATAAATAGCTTATAATAATACAAAATTTCAGCATGAAACCAAACTATATATTCTTTAAAAATAATTTAAGAATCTGTCTAATGACCATCATTGTCATCGGTAACGCAAGAGCCCAAGGGCTTGCGTTTGGCGCAGCTTATTTGCTCCGACGAGTTTGATCAAAAATGTCATTATCATAGAATGTATGTTTGGCAAGACAAATGTTATGACCGCTATGAAAAAAAATTAGTTTAACTTGAGCATAAAATGCATGAAATTTTTTTGGTGAGGTCGAGCGTTCACGAGCGACGGTTCATGACCACAACGTTCATAACCCCCACAATCACGCTAAAGGAAGCCAAGAACACCGGGTTATTGCGGCTGAACCCGCCCACTCTCCTCCCATCATTTGTTTCTCTCTCTACAGAACTGCCTGCATATTTTTTATTTTATTTTTCTTATAACTAAAAGTGACAGCTATCTCATCCAATTAATATTATATCTATTTATCAACAAATTAAGCACGAATAATTAAAAAGATGAAGACTCCAATAACTAATTGGAATAGATGTAGCATAAATAGTTGAATCCAGCTGGTCTATGTTAACTTTCCTCTTGCCAGCTTTGGACATTTTTTATTTTTATTAAACAAAATTTCTCTTTGGATTTTATTTAAGATCGATCGGGAATGAAATTTATTATAATAATAATTATTATTTTAATGCAATTATGACCATCACTGTATGATTTAATATTCTATGTTGGTTTTTATTTATAATAATTAATTCATAAGGATACATATGCATGAAGGAAAAATCAACTAAGGGCTTATTTGAGAGAGAGGTGGCGGTAGGAAAAGAAGAGGTAGTACAAAATGGATTGTAAATGGAGTTGTAAGAAAATGTTTTTTGCAAATGGATTGAGATCTGTTTGAATGAGCTTCGTTTACATAGTTTTCCTAACAGAGAAGTAAATTGTAAACTGTTTGACAAAACTTCGTTGCGGTGACTGTTTTAGGAAAACAAGTGAACAACAATTTTTTAAGTAAATAATTATAAAACCGTAATAACAGTGCACTCATTTAGAAATAATAGTTTATAGTACATAAAAAACAAGGTTTTCAATAATTAATTTAAAGCATCCAAACTACGTATTAGCTTACAAATATTCTGCAAAACGGTCACACAACGCAATCATTTCATCAACACTCACTCACACACCGCCTTTAATAATACGGTCTGCATTTGATGTTATATTAGCGGTTGGTGTATGATTTTCTCTTATTATATGTGCCTTAAGATATATTAAGTTCTCGTCATCATCGCAGGCCGTGAAATCAGGGTCAGAACGAGATGTATGCCTACGAATATAGTTATGCAAAGTCATGGTTGCTATGACAATATCACGTTGCTTTACTAAACTATATTGAGATCGACATGTCCCTAAGTATAGTCTACCTTTTCTTCCAGACATCGGATGCCCGTTCTACGGGACCGCGCATCGATGAATGTGTGCGGTTGAATATTTCATAATTTTCTTTTATATGCCCACACAAAATCTGGTAAATGATATCGAGTATCCGAATATGGCTTTAAGAATTCTCGTTGCTGTGTATAATCAACATCAACCAAATAATATTTTTCTAAAAAAACTTCAACGACAATTAGTATGTTGTTTGGAATTAATAACAAAAAAATTACATATAAGATTGATTTAGCATTTACTAGGAGGTGAATACGAAAAATTATAACTTGGTTCCATGAGTGTACGCTGAAAATACGACTATCATGGGTCGAACTCTCCCACCCAGCTATCACAAATGTGAAAAACATGTTAAAGTCGCATACCGCCATAATATTTCGTGTTGGAGTACCATGTCGTCCAATGTATGATGCTTACACTGCGGGTGGAACCCGTGCACCGACACGTGTTCCATCTATCGCGCCAATACAATTTTTAAAATATGACATGTATCGAGCATCATTTTAAATTTGTTGTGGAATTTCACTAAAGTTTTCATCTGTTGGCGCACTATAACATCAGATGATAGTTTTTTCAATGGAGCCATTACCTTTGATAAACATATACTTATTATTTTCGTCGAGTGCTGAAATCGTTCATGTGTTTGCCTCATTGATTCATTTTATTCTAAAATATATAATGTCACCACGAAAACTTCTCAAGCAGTAGTTCTGTGGAACCGCGTAGCCCGTAACATTGTCCAAGCACCTGATAGTAAATCAAGAAATATGGGCATTGACATCCTTAAAATAACTACCGTAAATTCTAAGAGGATGACAATTTAGCAATTCTCCGATTCATTTATCCCCCGATTGGGTTGATGTCAAACATGGATTATTGCTAGATGATGATGAACTGGAAGCATGCATCATACACAAAGTCGATGTCAGGTGGTGCTCATGAGAACAAATATTTCGAGTTTAGTTGATCAAATAGGTCAGTATTAGCTCTTTGTTGAATCTCATAATTGGAGTTATCCGAATTATCCGATGACATTGTACAACTGCATAAATAGAAAAACAAATCATAATGGGTTCAGTAAACAATGAACCAAATAGATGCATTCATACAAATATATGTATTATAAAAGCGCATTCATTACATAAACCATATATGTACAACATTGTTCCACATACATATAAAGCAGAAAGATATGCAAATATATCGTTCAGAAAGATATGCAATTATATCAATTATATCATTATATATACATATATAAGTTCAAAGAAGAACGTTGGCGAGCTCATGAACAAGAGCATGTGATTCGAGCTTAACAAACTTGAGCTCGAGTCGATTTTTTTCGATGCGGCTCTACTAACTCAACTCTTTCCCCTGTATGGAACTTCCCAGATATTTTTGATGTTCTTATACGAGGACACGATCTAATCCCTTTTAAAGCACTTAATTTAATATACACCCAAATATCCTGAGAAAGAATTCGAACCATCTTCCGGAAATTAATATTGCATAAACACGTGGCGGCAGCAAATTTGCCGCTTAAGTCTTCAAGCTCAAACCCATAAATATTGCAAGCCCTGAACCCCATGTACTTCAAATTTATCAGGACGGCGTCTCCCTCACACAACCCTATTTTCTCTCTCCATGGAAGTGGCAGCGCTCGCCTCGCCTGAGATAATCTCCGACGACGACGACACCACCGGGATCGGCCGTTCATACCTCTGCATCTTCTGCAAGCGAGGATTCTGCACAGCGCAGGCTCTGGGCGGCCACATGAACATCCACCGCAAGCACCGAGGCAAGCTCACAGAGCAGACGAAGCCCACGGCGGCCGAGTACAGCTCCAGCGCCGGCCATGGACTTTCGTACCAGTACTACACCCCTTACGTTAAATATCCCGATCTCGTCTCCTTCTTCTCCGATCGTCATCAGCCTCGGAGGAAATACAGCATGAACTCGAGGAGTATGCCACGTGAGCTCTGGCTTTTGGGAGATGATCACGTACGACGGCCGGAGGGGATGGGTGGCCGGCAGGAGATGCGGTCGGAGATGGATGAGGAGGAAGGAAGAATGGATTTGGAGCTTCGACTTGGCATCGAGCCTCCGTCGTCATTGTAAATTAATTATTTCTTAATTTCTCTCGTGCGCGAGCGAATGATACTATACACTTATGTAAGGGCGGATTCAGAAATTTTAACACGAGGGTAGAGATCTTCTTCCTCCAACAAAATTTTTTTAAACACCTCCATTTTACTGGAGTAGTTTCTCCCTCATTCGACCATCATTTGTGACGTGTAAGTAGTCAAAATTCGTTACATCGATGAGAGAAATCCAAATCTAGCAATCTCCAATATTGCATGGTTGCGTCTTTCTGCTACACCATTTTGCTTTGGTGTATACCCAACAGATAGGTCTCTTCTTATTCCTGTGGGTTTTGGCAGTGGGAAATGAAAGGTTGGCCAGTGAACTATTCATGATCTGTCCCTAAAATCTGAATGCTGCAATTTTTTTCTTTTCAATTTGTTTTTGAAAATGTATAAAGACGGGAAATATATCTGATTGATCTTTAGCAGATATATCCACATCATCCTTGAGTAATCATCGACAAATACTAAGAAGTAATGTTTTCCGACAATGATGGGGTAGATGATGGCCCCATATCTCTCGGCATGAATGAGCTCATGATGATTGTACAACCCTCATTCTCCGAGGGTGGACCCATTCAAAGCCACGTAGGCCGAAGTCAGGATCAAAGGTCAACGCAGAAGCCAGCAGTACGAATTAAGCAAAGTCAACACTTGGAGTACTAGAGGAGTTCGTCGAACGCAGCCAAGAGGAGTTCGTCGAACGCAGCCTAGAGGAGTTCGTCGAGCGTAGCCCTTCAGAAAATTCGTCGTGCGCCGGAGCAATAGAAGACCCGGGCGAGTATTGGCCCGACATGTGCGAGCATCACCCAATACTCGCCAGATGGGCGACTATGACTTAATGCTCGTCGAGCATCCCATAGTCGCCAGGCAGGGGCTGGGCTATAAAAACCCCCTACCCCTTGGTTTTCCTATAAATAGGACCCCGGGGTACTTGGATTGGCACCTGGATGTGAGCATTTGAAACCCTGCTCTTACATTCTGGAACCCGTCACACTTGGCCGCTACTCCCAGTACTAGTCAAGTCGGTGCCTTCCTCGTACCCTGCTCGGCCATTTTTTGGTTGTGGAGGGGAAGTCTCTTCTGAGCTTCTGGGTACGTGGTGGGACCTCCCTGCCGTGGCACCTGAGATCCTGTTTGTTGCTCTTCTAGTTTCTTCGTAGTTGCCAGTCAAGCCGTCTCTTCAAGCCACTTGGCAAGTAGTCTCCGGCTGCTTTGGTCCGAATTTTGGAGCCTAGGAGTTTCCTGGCTTCAACACTTTGGTGCGGTGAGCGTGGATCGTAGCCAGGGAAAGAAAGCTTAGTGGAAAAAAAAGATGGTGGTAGTAGGCGACCATGAGGAGGTTGTCGGCAACTCGGCCGGTGGTGGCGAGTTCGTGACATTGGCAGTCTTTGAAGATTTCACGCGGCGAATTGAAGGAACCCTGCGAGCAGTTCTTCAAACTCGCGCAGAGGGTACAACGACTTCACCCCATCATCCGGTTTTGATCGAAGAAGGTGCTCCCTCCCGGCGAGCAGGGAAGGAGCATGTGAAAGAGCCCGAGCGACCAAGGAAGTCGCATTTCTGCCCGCAAACCTCACAAGGGGCTGGCGGGATCCAGTTTCGAGATGAGGAGGAGCAGGAGGTACTACGGTACTCGCCCCTTTAGCGAGTATGGGGGTGATACTCGCCAAGTAGAGGATCGTCGCCAAGTGGGAGGAAGGGCCCTTCATCGTCCACGAAGCGCTCATGACGGGAGGATATCGCCTACAGAACCAAGAAGGAGAGCTATTGGGGAATACCTGGAGCGACGACGACCTGAAAAGGTTTTATCCATGAGCAGGGAAATTGTACTCTCCCCCTCTTTAGTAATTTCCCACGATAAATATAAATTCCTCGCCCCCGGAAAACGGGCTGCGAGAGATCCCTTTCTTCTCTTAAAAAGCAATTGTCCAAAGGCAAGTGAAGTCGATCTCCACGATGGGTTGAGAAACTGGTCTCCGACTTAATTCTTATCAAACCCAGAATGGGTGATGGGACGGTGCCTCGGTAGTGCGTTCTCATAAGACCAAGCCTCTGCACTGACGGTCGAGATCAGCTCCCCCCTTGCACGTTGGCTGCAGGAACCCTCCGACCGCACCTCTCATCCGGCTGGTCAGATTATCAGGAAGAAGTCTGGACGCTGACCTCCCAATCCGACGAAGAGATGATCCACTTAACCTCGCAGGGGACCCTTGAATAAAGGTGTCATAAACCCTCGAGAGCCAAAGGCTCGCAGCAAAGCATTTCTCTCCCATTTACTTCTTTCGATCATTTGAGTAGGTCCGTTTAAATCCTCTATGGTTGTCAAGTATGGCAGGAAAGTATCGATCTCTTCAACATCATCAACAAGAGCAGTAGGATGGAGACCTTGGGATGGTGTGTTCCCTTGGAAGGTGTTCCTTTGGAACCTCCCCGACAGTCATTCCCTACTGTATCGATCTCTTCAACAACATCAACAAGAGCAGTAGGATGGAGACCTTGGGATGGTGTGTTCCCTTAGAAGGTGTTCCTTTGGAACCTCCCCGACAGTCATTCCCTACTGTGTCGATCTCTGTAACAGCATCAACAAGAGCAGTTGGATGGAGACCTTGAGATGGTGTGTTCCCTTGGAAGGTGTTCCTTTGGAACCTCCCCGACAGTCATTCCCTACTGTATCGATTTCTGCAACAGCATCAACAAGAGCAGTAGGATGGAGACCTTGGGATGGTGTGTTCCCTTGGAAGGTGTTCCTTTGGAACCTCCCCGACAGTCATTCCCTACTGTGTCGATCTCTTCAACAGCATCAACGAGAGCAGTAGGATGGAGACTTTGGGATGATGTGTTCCCTTGGAAGGTGTTTTTTTGGAACCTCCCCGACAGTCATTCTCTACTGTGTCAATCTCTTCATCAACATCAAACACAGGGACACCAGATGAAGTCTTAGAAGTGCATATCTCTAAGATCCTTCTTCATATGCATGTGCGAGTATGCTTGTGCGAGTATGCAGGTGCGAGTATGCAGGTGCGAGTATGCAAGTGCGAGTATATATGGGAGGGTATCAAGTAGGCGAGTAACTAATAAGCGAGCACGGTAAGATCATCGTCCACAACATCTTATCTCGCCTATGCCTAATCACCTCACGAGTACTCAATCTCGCCTCGAACCTAGGAGCCTACTCAACGCAACCACAAAAGAAGAAAGCAAAATGCGACTATAAAAGGCGACTACAAAAGGCGAGCAAAAATCGTTTTCATGTCTTTTTCATAAATACATGCACAAAAAATGCTATACAGCTTGCAAAAAGAAAGGCCCGACGACTATGCGTCGTCATCGCCTTCATCATCCTGGTCAGCATCTCTATCCTCGCCATCCTCGTCCTTTGAGTCTTCATCATCGCTAGAGGACGATGAAAGAACTCGCCCAGGACTCTTCAGCGAGTAGCGCCGAGATGAGATCCAAGACAGTCAGGTGCATTGCCTCCGGCTTCAAAAGATCTTCAGCTTTCAACCTACTCAAGACCACCTTCCCGGTTGCTCGCGCGATCTCCCGGCGAATATGCGGCATCTCATCGCCGTGTATCCGAATCTGCTTGCCGACCCTGGAGGGGCCCACTGACGAAGGATGTTGCTCGACAGGCCGAGTTTCCACCCTGGCGATGCGAATTTGGGCGGCCTCCAAGGTCTGCCGAGTATCATCCAGCTCCTTCTCCAGCTGGGACACCTTCTTCGCCATCTCCACCTCGACGGCCTGTACATGTGAAAATCAGCGGTTAAACAAAAACCCATCGCCACAAAAGGCGACTATCCCAGGAACCAGAAAAGCGACGAGCGAGTAAGTCATGATCTTTCCACTTGGCGGCCTCCAGCCCCATGGTGATGAGCTTCTTACCCTGCACCTTGATCATCTGCTCATACTCAAGTAGCTTCCTGGATGTCACATGACCAAGCTCGGCAGCCCGCAGGTAAGCTCGCGAGCTCTGGTGCGCCAGATACTCGGCTGGTACGTTCTGCAGGGATTCAACATCTGCGCGACCATAAAGGGCGAACATCACGTCGAACGCCTCGCCAGAATCCTCCCAATCCTCCGACCAGGCGGGGAGGTTGGTGCTCAAAGTTACTTCGTGGGCCCGCTCAGCCCAGGACACCAGAGGGCAACCATAGGTGTCCTCGCTGCGCATACCTTCGCCAAAGTTTGGATGGTCGCTGGGCTCGCCAGCCTCCGAAGGATTTTCCTTCGCCTTCAGGTCCCTCTTGGCGACCTTCTTCTTTCTCGCAGGCTCGGCGGACCTCGCCTTAGCCTTCCGCTTCTTTGAAGGCCCGTCGTCATCACCGACAACCTCCTGCTCATCGCCACCCGGCGACGAGTCGATCAGAGCAGGAGCCCCCGCCTTCGGCGCCAAAGGAAGAAACTCGCTCGGTAAGGAGCGAGTAGCTGCATCAAGACGTAAAGCAAAGACAATAGTTACCAGTTGAAGATAAAGGGGCGAGTATAATCAATACTCGCTCAGAAGACTACCTTCGCCCAGGAACACTTCGGCGAGCTCATCTACTCACCTCCTCCAAAAGACGACATCCAAGCGGCGACCCCGGAAGCTATCGAGTAGCTTCTCCCTATCCTCCTCCAAGAAAGGAACAGCGAAGGCGCTCTCCGCCGGTTGGAAGGATGAGGTCGGGATGACTCCAAAGTCGCCCTTAATGACGACTAACCGCTTGGTCCAGCGATGGTTCTTGTTCACCATGCTGACCAGTGTGCAGACGTGGCTGCACAAGAAGACGACGCCTTCGCCAGTGGCGCCGAAGTGGAATACTCGCCGGAAGACGGAAAGATCGAAGGCGATCTTCTGTTCTCGCAGGAAGCAGAGAAAACCCACGATCATCGCCACTCCGTTTGGGTTAATCTGGTGTACAACCCTCATTCTCCGAGGGTGGGCCCGTCTCAAGGCCACGTAGGCGGAGGTCAAGGTCAAAAGGTCAAGACAGAAGTCAACAATCCAGAAGATCAAGGGATCAAGAGACTTGGCTGTGCGAGCAGGTACTTGCTCGCCCCATGACGAGGAGGAAAGGCCAAGAGTTCGTCGAACGCAGGCTCTCGGAGTCCGTTGAACGAAGGAAGATCAAGAGTTTCGGTTGGGCGGGAAGGTACTTACTCGCACAGGACGAGTAGGTAAGACCTGCCCGGCGTTCACCTACCCGGCCAGGCGAGGAGGTCGTGAGTTCGGCCCTACTCGCCTATGAGCGACTTAGCCAACCAACTCGCCAGTTAGGTCTGAGTCCCTTGCCTACTCGCCAACCTATTACCTTGTCTAAAAAATTTTAATTCATAACTTAGTTTCCTTTCTGCACTGCAATTTTATTCTTAACTTAGCTTCAATTCCTGCATTTTTCGCATTTTTCTCGCTTTCGTAAGCAATTTATTTATTGCCGTAATTTTGGATTTCGTTTTAATTCATAATTATTCGTCTTCGTAAATTTCGCTCTTTTTCTTCCTTGACACGGAATCGATGGAGCCGAATATTACGTTTCCGTTTATTTTCGCTTTAATTCGAATTTTGGTTACCTCTTTTTTTGCTTTGATTTGAATTTACTCGCCGTCATAATTTTCGTTTTTTTCTTCCTTGACGCGGTAGAGATTAGAGCGGAATATTATGTTTTCGTTTCGAGGCAAATTTCATTCTCGTTATTTTCGTTCCCACAATTTTTGCCTTCGTTGTTTTCCGTTTCCGTTATTTTTCTTTTCGTCATTTTCAGTTTTTGTTAAAGTTTATGTTTTTGTTTATTCTATTTTTGTTTTTGTTTTATTAATAGTTTATGCATTTTCTTTAATAGCTTAATTTTATTTCATTGTCATACATTTATTTCCCGTCTACCCGAACTTGTCATGCATTTATTTCCCTTCTACCCGTTTGGGTAGAACTTGCACCGCATTTATTTCCCGTCTACCCTTTTTGGTAGAACTCGCTCACGCATTTATTTCCCCTCTACCTATTCGGGTAGATATTGCACTTCTGTCTTTCATTTTTGTAATTTCAATTCTGTCTTTCAATTTTGTCGTAATTTTAATTTCTTTAAATCGCGTTTTTATCCAATAAAACAATAGCCGTATTCTCGAAGTAGCAGTACTCGACGAGATCCGTGGAAAAATACGAACATGACAATTTTCTAAAAAATTATCCTATACTATACGCGATAAGGTATACTTGCCTTTTCGAATGATTAGTTTGGATAATAACGATACAATGACTCGCAAAAACTCTTCATTTCTATATAATTAATTAATTAAATTCGGCGCCGCCGCCGCGGCGTGATCGTCGATATTCCGAAAGAAGGAAATGCCGTTACTTCTATTCATCGAAGTAGGATAAATGCTAGTTCCTCGAAGTAGGAGTACTCGCGAGACGCCTCGAACGCGCCCGCCGAACTCTAATGTCCGCACCCGAAAAGATTTTGCAAAATAAACTCTAAAATAAAATACATCACACCACCTATGAAATTATTGTCCCAGTTTGAGCTGCATGCATGCTCCAATGTTCTGAAATCGGATCGAGTTAAGTCGCGGCAGTGCAACGGAATTTCACGAATGAGCAAGAACCAGTATCACACAAAATAAAATACGGAACGAGATTCTAGCATACACAGACGACACAAAAGATTACGTGGTTCGGAGTATGAGACTCCTACTCCACGGGGAGAGCGCGCCGAAAGATCCACTATAAATATGAGATGAGGTTACCAGATACAGCAGAGACCGATACACGGTCAAGCAAAAGAGAGAGAGATGCAAAAAACTGAAGAAGAACGCTGTCGGAATTCCGACACTGATATCGCCGAGCGATATCGCTCTGTCTTCTTCCTGGATCCGCCGCCGCCTGGACTGCACGCCTGAAGCCGAACACACCTGGATCGACTGCCTTGTGTCGCCGCGTCGCCGCCTGGCCAATCGCTCTGCCTCCCGGGCCCAAGACCCGCCACCGCTGCTTCCGCACGCCTGGACCACCGCCCTGCTGCCGCCGCTCTCACCGGAACCAAGTTCCGCGGCTGGCGCCGGCCTGGATCACACTGAGGGCCTCCGCAGCCGTTGAAGAACCCTCGGAGCCACCGCTGCCGCCGCCCGCTGCTTCCACCTGAAACAACCCGAAAAGCTCCCTTGGCCTGAGGCCGCTTGTCGCCGCTGGACAGAGTCGCCGCCTCCTTGCCGCCGAGCTACTGGCGTCGCTGCTGCCGCTCACCTCTCTCAACTGCCTCCTCCCTCCTGCGGAATTTGCTTGGCGTGTGATAAACCGGATGGGGCAATCCCCATATATATAGGCAGAAAATATCAACCCCATTAAAGGAGATATCAATTTAATTAGGGGAGTGCCATAATTAGGCTCGGCCAAATAGGAAAGGCCACCCGGCTAAATAAGGAGATTTAGAATCCCCCCTAATTAATATTCCTATAATAGGACTCCTCTCAATAGGAAACAATGGCCTCCCATGGATCGATGAGGTGGCATGATCTCAACGATCCGAGAACACGGATTAGTGAGGTGTCACAAATCCAACAAACTCCACCTTGACACCTCACCCGAACGTAACTCCACCTCCACCTTGGATCTCCCCTACCGGCGACTACGAACCCCCTCTCCCTAGGGTCTGACCACGATCAACGCGCATCAGAATGAGTCAAGTCAAGACCGCTCTTGAACTTGACTCCAGTCACTGGAGTTCCTCGCAAGTCCGTACTAATATCCCTGCAGGATATCTCCTGCAACTTCATGCCTCCACCTCTACCGAACTCCCTCAACTCTCGGTGGCGCACCCCGACGAGCTTCGCCCTTGCCCTATAGACCGAGTCTTTTGCAAGACGACTCGCACTCAACCTCTCACTGTGCGACTCCACCTTCTCCTGAGTGATCATGAGTTCCCTGGTGGGACCCTTGAGCCGGATGGTTTCCTTTGCGGCGTCTGGGCTCTCCTGAGATGACTCTCCGCCCACGGATGCGAAAACTTTACCTCCGTCAAGATCCTTTCTCTGCGCACACGCCCTCGCCACGAAACCTGCCCTGCTCCTCCACCGGTCCTTCTTCCCGAACTTCTCCTTGCCGAGGAGAGCCTTGTGAAGACTTTGATGGACGAGAACGGCCTTTATGCGCTTCTGCCAAAGGCCAAAATCAATCTTGCTGTCGTACCTAGAAATCTCGAATTTTGCCGACATTGTCTTGCTCGCAGAGCTACTGGGCGATCAAGATGATATTCGCGGAACCGATCTGGGAAGATAGGGAGCGGACCAATGTCGTCACCCACCGTTGACCCAAATCAGAAAACCGGAACGTCTAGACGATCACCCCCGCGGAACCTCCCTCTGATACCAATTGTTGTGAAATCGGATCGAGTTAAGCCGCGACAGCGCAACGAAATTTCACGAATGAGCAAGAACCAGTATCACGCAAAATAAAATACGGAACGAGATTCTAGCATACACAGACGACACAAAAGATTACGTGGTTCGGAGTATGAGACTCCTACTCCACGGGGAGAGCGCGCCGAAAGATCCACTATAAATATGAGATGAGGTTACCAGATACAGCAGAGACCGATACACGGTCAAGCAAAAGAGAGAGAGATGCAAAAAACTGAAGAAGAACGCTGTCGGAATTCCGACACTGATATCGCCGAGCGATATCGCCCTGTCTTCTTCCTGGATCCGCCGCCGCCTGGACTGCACGCCTGAAGCCGAACACACCTGGATCGACTGCCTTGTGCCGCCGCGTCGCCGCCTGGCCAATTGCTCTGCCTCCCGGGCCCAAGACCCGCCGCCGCTGCTTCCGCACGCCTGGACCACCGCCCTGCTGCCGCCGCTCTCACCGGAACCAAGTTCCGCGGCTGGCGCCGGCCTGGATCACACTGAGGGCCTCCGCCGCCGTTGAAGAACTCCCGGAGCCACCGCTGCCGCCGCCCGCTGCTTCCACCTGAAACAGCCCGAAAAGCTCCCTTGGCCTGAGGCCGCCTGTCGCCGCTGGACAGAGCCGCCGCCTCCTTGCCGGCGAGCTACTGGCGCCGCTGCTGCCGCTCACCTCTCTCAACTGCCTCCTCCCTCCTGCGGAATTTGCTTGGCGTGTGATAAACCGGATGGGGCAATCCCCATATATATAGGCAGAAAATATCAACCCCATTAAAGGAGATATCAATTTAATTAGGGGAGTGCCATAACTAGGCTCGGCCAAATAGGAAAGGCCACCCGGCTAAATAAGGAGATTTAGAATCCCCCTAATTAATATTCGTATAATAGGACTCCTCTCAATAGAAAACAATGACCTCCCATGGATCGATGAGGTGGCATGATCTCAACGATCCGAGAACACGGATTAGTGAGGTGTCACAAATCCAACACTCCACATCCTTCGCAAGACGCTTAGTTACGGATTTGAGGGGTCAAATGAGCCCAGAATCAAACATTTTGGGAGTACATTGTAATCTATTCAACGAGCCAGTCTCTCAGTCGTGAAAGCTTTGAATTTTTTAGGATAGCAAACACTATATATAATTTGGAGATGACTCATTTAATTTGCTGGTTCTTTGCCTGGTTTGATGGCTCCGTTCATGCATGCATAATTTGTTGGTAAACTTGATTGTATTAATGATGCGTAGAAGAGATAGAAAAAATATATATTGACGTAGAATTTATACTAATGCATGCGGACAGTATGAGCTGGTTGGGCCGACTTAGGTCACGTGCGTAGCTTCCCGCTCCGGTCCAGCTTCCCACTCCGGTTCAATTAGGCCGGCAAGTAAGCAGGATCATGATAGCCGGTCTGAGCCAAGCGCATGCAGGCTGGGTCAAAGATGGGGGATCAGCTTCATCCCTACATCCAAATGGAAGCAAGCCTGCGAGCCGAGACAAATTGGCTGGATGAACCGGTGGGGTCAGTCTAAGGACCGGATCACGAAGTCAAACAATATCCAGATGTCTTGATTGCAACATTTTATTTACATTTATTAATAATCTATTAATTCGAAACAATTATTTATTGTATTCCGCGTACAGTCCTTGTAACAGGTCGTGACTTGGACACAATTCGATGGAGATTTTTTTAGCTTTAAAATGGGAGAAATACTTAGGTGCGTTCTCTCATCTAGTTCTAGGTGGGGGTAAATACAGTCGTATGATCTTAGATCCGACGGTAGGGAAAATACTGACATTATTTATTATTCATAAATACAGCAATATTTAGAGCTATCAATGGCTGAGATACGCTCCTCTCACCATGATCTTAGGTGAGAGTAACTCACCTACAATTTTTTCTTAAAAAAGGGATTGTTCTCAAAATTCCAAGAAATTATTTTAGAGCAATGTTATACGCATGCCACTTTTGGTTTTATGCAGGCCAAAGAATTATTCATGCATGCCAAATTTGATATATGCAGGCCAATATCAAAAACAGAATTCATATCTTCTATAACTCATCAAGCCAAAAAGAGCATTGATAATAGACAATTAAGCACATTGTTCACTTAATACTTAACAAATCCTTAATAAAAGCATCAAAAGAAACAAAACCATTCAAATTCAACTCATACTTTCACAATGAAAAGTACTTGATGCAAAGATCTGGGGAAAAATTTACAAATGATCGATAAGTATTAGAAGTTTAAAGCTCATTTTGTCTCATAGACAGCAATATTTACATTCAAAGCATGGCCAAGATCAACATTTTCCTATCATGCCTCAGCTTGTACTGCTCCCCACGAACTACTTAATACTCCCGCACTTCTACACAACAACAGGAAGAAACAAGAAAGTCCATCAAGATTTTAAATGCAGGATAGTAGTGCCAAATATTTACCTTTAATTATCATGCCTTCGTTGTGATAGTGCCAAATATTTAATGCAAGCTTTTATCTTCATCAAGATCAATAGATTAATGAACTTATAACTGAGAAAATAAAGATTAATTTCATGCAACAGAAACCGACTCCAGTCAACATGGTTTAGGAAGCAAATCGAAGCCATGCACCAAGTTTTTCAGGTTCTAATCTAAACCTGTGAGAAAAAATATCATAAATTGAACTTTTTTTCCTTATTTTTTTTATATAAAGAACTGAATGTCTTCATAATTTCAGTTAACTGCACTATATTTTAAGCTAATGAATTGGTGATCTAAGCTTTTGATACAGGTTCTGAATTAAGCAAGATAACAAGCTATTTCCACAGTTATTGTCACGCACAAAGAATGGACATGGAATTAACTGTTACCTGCTCCTAGTATGTCCACAGTATAGTTTAGCATACAAGTCCAATTAGTCTTCTAACCTGGAAGGGGCATCTGAGAAGCTTCAACGACACAAAATTGTATATGCAGCATCTATAGCAGTGGGACAAAATTCAGTTGCAGTGGCACACAATTGTATCTACAAATTACCAATGTAGATACAAATTAGACTTAACAACGACACAAAATTGTATTAGCAAGTAGAGGCTCAAACTTACAAAAGTTGTATCAGCAAAAGTAGAAATATATGTACAAAATTTAGCTTGCCACTAAGTAGAGAATGAAAGCTCAAAATTCTGCTAGAGGACCCAACTGTAATAGAGTAGAGGCACAAAATTGTAATAACAAGTGAGACAACTGTTTAATTATTATCAAAGTGCATTGCAAGATATTTAGTAACATACCTTTCAATTCAAGGATCCGCCAAACTAACAATTTTACTTCCATATTGTATAGCCCATTCCTCTGCAATTGATTCATGAAACCGCATCCATACGGAGAAAACATGTGGCATTGGACAATCCTCCATCATTTGCAATTGTATGAAGTGGTTGTCGTTCACAAAACCAATAAAAATAATCTTTCGGCTTTCTGATGGCCCAGAATGTAAGGGCAAAAAAGTGAAATATTGAAATCGAGAGTAATGAACAACTACCACGTTATAGCATGATGCTATTACTAATCCCATATCAGGCATGGACATCCATTTGTCAATCGGAGCTGGAACTTTATTCCAATCCAAAGATTGCATTAATTCATTTAGCCTCACACTCTCAAATATATCTGTGTATAAAGTTACCCTCTCTTGGATCTCCTTTACTAGATCATTTCTAACTTGTTGTCAATTCTCCTTCATATCTAAAGCATTACTAACCACACGGTAACCACAATGCCCATCTCCTGCCACATTTATGGCATCAAGTATATATTTTGAAATATAGGGAGGCATCTCCTTCCGAATGCAATTTAGAAATCTCTTATTGTCAGGACCGCATTTTTGTGCAAGCTTTCTCTTGAACTGTAGCCGTTCTTTCCCAATAACATGTTCAAAATGCGAGGGATCCCGCTTTGTTGATTTGAAATCCCCCTTCAATTTATTGTTGATGCCCTTTGGCCGTCCTTTCAAACGTAATGGCATATAAGGCTCTATAATTTTACTTGTAGAAGGCTCCAAAAGCTCTCGTAATTTTCTTTTAAGTTCATGCTTGTGTATATCATCTAAGCTGTTGTACTTTGTAAGTAGACAGTTCAACTCCGTTTGTATGTCACAAGGCGGCATATGCTCTTCCTTAACTGATGTTGCTTCTGGAGGGATTTCATCCAATGTCAATTTTCTCCAATGCTTATGGACCATCCATAAGGGGAATGCACTTGATTGATTCATGTAAATCACCAATTCATGTGCGCAAGGCAAACCAAGGGTGTTCATTCCCTTCTTTGAAATGCTTTTTGCAATGCGCTAAAATATTTCTACTGATATGCAACTGACATATATAATATAACTTTTGACTGAGGGAAGACTAACTAGTTAAGTACTTGATGGCATTCATAAGTGCAATCTCTCTATCAATCACAAAAACAGTTGGTAAAGAACTTAGAAATAAGGATCCATGAAAACATTCAAGTGCCCATTTATAGCTTGCCTCAGTTTCATTCGACATAAAAGAAAATCCAGCAAAAAAAGACAAATTGGTTGATGTCAACCCAACAATAGAAAGCAGAGGCATTCTGTATCGATTAGTTTTATAGGTGCAGTCCATAATAAAAACATCTGGAAACAAGTTAGTCAGCTGGATAGAAGTTGGATGAGCAAAATATAATCTTTCTAAGATGTTGGTATTGACATTAGCATGACTATAACTCACATAACCTGCATCACATAAGCACTTATACAGAAACTGAATAGGAGTACGACCATCCAACTCTTGTTTATATAGTTTAAACTTGTGATTGTATATTGTCCTCATTGTTGTTTTGTTATCAGGGTTTCTTTTCTTCAAAATAGATAAGATTTTTCTTGGTTTCACACCAGAAGCATACATATCTTTCACAATTTTTTCTTCACTTTCATCCAATCTACCTGCATATGAGTGAGCTTCAAGTTGTACAAAATTGTGATTATGAGTACCACATATGACTTCAACTCTCCAAATACTAACATTTGCATCCTTTCGACCTTGAATAGCAAAAGGACAACCACAACGTTTTGAGCTACTCTTCCGTAAATTTTTCTTTACAAAACTTTTGTTATATTGACTGAGGCGAGGCCAACCCCCTCTATCACAAGTGAGTTAAATTCTAGGCCTTGCCCGCGCAGTTACCTTATCTAGCCGTTGAATGATAACAAAAAAGCCAAGACCACTGCCAACCTTACGAGCCCATTCAACTAACTCATCCTTGCTTGGGAACTCTATATCAGTAGTGAAATGAATAGCAACATCTACACTAACGATTTGGGGTGGTTCTTCAATACTCAACAGCTTATCATCTAAATTTATTTCCGATAAAATAGATTGGAACACCTGTTAAACATAAATGACAATTCACCACCATTCAATCAATCAAAACAACAAACATACACTATCATTTACATTGCATTCAACATTGGATGGAAAGGTTGAGGAATATCTTTGATTACCTGAGCTTGGAAATGTTAAGCAAACACTAGTTAGTGACTAACAGGAAATGTCAAGCAAACCAGCAGAAATTTCTCTGGGGAAAAACAACCAGAAGCTGCAGGAATGGTTAAGCTAACCTGCGAATAGAAGAGATAACCCTGTTAAGCAGGAAGAAATATTATCGGGAAAATACTAGGGTTATCGGGTAAGCAACAAGAAATGTCTAACAACAAATTAGGGTTATCGGGTAAGCAAGGTCCTCAGCCATTACGATGAGAAAAACTAGGAGAAAAAGAAGTCATTACCGTAATTTTTCGTAACCCTAGATGCCATTACGGTAAGCAAAATTAGATGCATTTTTCGATAACCCCTAGTTCTCGCCGCATCTAAAATCGGGGTCGCTGCTCCGACCATTGCAGACGAGAAGGCGACAGTAAACCCTATATCCACCGGGGAGAAGCATCTTACCTGGGATTGGCAGGAGGAGCAGTCGGAAGGGAGATGCTTCTACGGAATCAGTGGCGACTTGCTGAGACTTGCGACGATTTGCGGCGATTTGCGGCGAGAGGACGATGATCGGAGCAACGACCTAGAGCTTCGAGGGAGCAGCGAACCCGATTTTATGGCCTGCGGGTTTAAAATGATAAAATGAATCCTTTTTCTAAAATCGCGGCCTGCATTTAGCCTTAACCGGCCTACGGATAACAACGCTTTTATTTTATTGTAAATCTCTTTAAGTAGCTAAAAAAAATCTGAAATATGACTTTATATTAATATATTTTCAACTATTTGAATCAGGAATTGAAGCCAATGGACGACGTGCATGCACTCATGTGGGGCTGATAGTCCACCTAGGCCCTGTTTGGCAGGGCGGATCCGCGCCGGTCGCACGGACAGCACCGCTCGGACGCGAACGACTTAATCCCACGGATTTAATCCGCGTCACCCCACCTTTGCGCCAAACGAGGCCCTAATCGTTGGAAAACTGTATGGGAAGGCACATTACACACACTAGTAGTTGTGCCCCCGGCATGGTGCCCGCCCACGCACCACACTTAGGCTCCGTTTGGCGTGATGTTTTTGCTCTGGCGAGTTTGAACAAAAACGCCGCAGTCAATCTCATAGCCTAGTTTTGAACATAAAAGTAAATGAAGTTGCTTACGCGATCAGGTCGGGCGTTCACGAACGACAACTCATAATCACCTCATTCACGACCGCCACCGTCACACCAAACGGAATCTTAACGTTGTGCCCGACCAGCCCGGCCCACTGTGGGTCTAGTAGCTGAGCAGCCAGCCCATCAATAAAAGCAGATGGGCCAACACTTCTGAGTGGCCATGCAGTCAGGCCTTGCCGCGCCCTCCTTTCAAAGAGGCCCTAGAAAAATTATAGTCAATAAATGCATCAAAATTTCATTATTTGATGCATTTTTTAAACGCAAATCAATTCCTTACAAAAAATGAAAACCTATGAAATTGTCACCAACATATTTGAACAGCAATTAGATGCCCTAATAATTAAAAGCCCCCTAAGTCTATAAAACACAAAATGCTTGGCATATAATTGATTAACCCACGGTTTTACATCTTATACATGGCTCTGTTTGGGAAAACTTATGCTGATGAAAAAGCTGTTGATCGAATAGAACTGATTGAATGGAGTTGTTATAAAATCAGTTATGAATAAGCTGCAGACTGTTTGGGCAGTTTGGGCATAAGTGCTGATCGAAAAGTTTTTTTATTTATTTATGCCGTTTGTACTTAGATGGATATAATGTGTTTTTCTACATATTATTATAATCAAGTTGACAAAATTATGTTTTTAAATTATTGTAATTAATTATTATATTTTATCTAATCGTGACTGTCAAATCAAATAAATAAATTAGATCCGCACAGCTAATGAAAAAACAACTTATCAACCATTTTAAAACAAGTGGTTTTCTAACAACTGCACAAACAAACAGCTGTAAAACTGCGTTTGTGTTTTGAATAGAGATTATCCATCAGCATAAGCTGTCCCAAACAAAGTCATAGTTAATTAAACGGATTATGTTCTCCATCACATGCAATTTGTTTAATACAAGATAGGTTTAGGGATAACTAATCTTTGTTAAACCATGGTATAGTAGTAGGGATCGTACTCCATGCATTTCAATAGCCCCGGCCTGTAGAACAACCGATTCTCCATCATCATCTCAAACATGAGAAGGCTGAGTATATTTTCCACGACATTAGCAATTTCTCCATGTGGTGAAGGAGAACAACAAGCAAGGTAAACCATATTAATTTAACAGTCGATCGATATGCTCTGTTCGGTTCTGGTGTACGCAGTCATAAAACCCGAGAATCTTACCGTATGGTCGGGTTCTGAACTTTTTTTACCCTGAGCGGACGCAAACCGATCGGTTCTAGATTCTTCGATTATTTTCGCCGACTCTCCATGGCTAACGAAAACTCTATTTTCTCAGGAGTGATATGCGAAACTTCTTCCTTTCTTTCATGGCAACACAAAAGTTTTTCTTATAGATTTGTGTAGGTAGTCTAGTTATTAAACTCCAGGCATCAGGTTTCATGCAAGAATGTGCCTGTCATCAGATGCGCTGCCATTAATTTTATTCTACTTCGATACTGTGTTGTCAGTGTCACCATGACGTGCCTGAATGTTTTTTTTGGATTATTAGTTTAATAAATTAGCTAGTGAGAAAAATATTTGCATGTTTGATTAATATTTCAATTAATTAATACTGCCAGTAACATATTTATAGCTAGCCGATAATAGATGGTAAAAGTGGTTTTACCGCAGTGCACAAAATGAATAATGTCATGCAAACTGGACCGACCTATAAATGTTTTCTTCACAACAATCTAAGAAACTCCGCTTACATATATATATCATATTAAATTATATACACTGTGCGGTATTTGAGAGATCGCCGTCGAGAAAAGATAACTGGTTTTGAGCATAAAAGTTGATGATTAAGTTCTCCAGGTGAGGTTGGGCGATCATGAACAACAATTCACGACCACAACATACGCGACCTTCACCACCACGCCAAAGGGAGCCTTAAAGACATCACAATTAAAATGTCTATATTCACATGCCAACTTTTTCTAGTTTACAAATTGTTATCCGCAGACAAATCAAAATGGCATGAACTATGAAGAAATCGTCTTTCTTCCTCAACTCGGTTTCTATCTGCGCATTTAATTTACGAATCACGATCCGCGCACACATTGAAGTGCTCAGAAGATCGTCAGAGATGTTTCTTCGTTGTCAGGCCATGCTTAGGAGAACTAAGATATAGAATGCTCAAGTCTAATTGATATGCATGCGGATAACAATTTGTAAACTAGAAAAAATTGGTCTGCGAATAAACATATATATGGTCTGCGAATAACAATTGTGATTCCTTATTTATGACAATGCAACATCCAATTAGCAAATCATGTCATTCTATCAAGTTTTACCAATAATTAAAATCATGCAATATGATGTCAATTTTTTATGAAGTTCTACATGCACAAAGCATGCAAAATTTGCACTCTAATATTATAACCTGCCTAAATCTTAATAAAATTTTCATATATATGAGGACGCAAATCAAATAAATGAATCAAATCAAATATATATATAGAACAAGCATGATCATGCATAGGCTGGCTTAAGCTTTTTTCCATCAGGCTCGTCGAGCTTGACTCAAAGGCCGAGTCGAGCTCGAATGAGTTGGGCTAATTATGACCAGTCCAAATTATATTTGTGCCTATGGTCTTGTTTAAATAACATCAAGTTTCATGCATCAAGCTCTATAAAATTCATGTACTTAGTCGCACTAGTTCAAGATCAAGTACTTCCCCACTCTTTTAATTAAACCTTCATCAACAAGAAGTACAAAATGCATCATGCACTACGAGAGCCATAATTAAAATAATGAAAATTTGTTCTCAACTAAGGCTCCGTTTGGGGAAACTTATTTTCACCGGTCAAGCATTTACGACTGCATGAATCAAACCTTAATTAAGGTCCGGTTCATGCGGTCGTAATCGCTTGACCGATAAAAATAAGTCCCCCAAAACAGAATCTAAACCATCAAATTATGTGAAATCACATGAGGGTGGAATGCCCAAAGCTCAGGTTGAGCTCAAACTAGCTAGCCAGAGGATGTATACTTTTTTACCAATTAAAAAGCTTTGGAATTAGGAATTTTATCACTGCTTCATTTTATATGACCATATATTTAGCCATAATCATGCATGTGCTTCTCAATAATTAAATACTATGTCAATGGGTAAGAGTACTTAGGCTAGTCCTCTAGTTATAATTGATATAATGAATCGACATATACAAATTAAACTGACTTGGTGAACTCTAGTTTGTTGATATGTTGCATATAAAAGTAAGTTCAAATATAACAATATAAAGAACTCGTAGAATGTAAAAAAAAAAAAACTAATAATTTGCTGAACAAAATGCATGCTAATTAATTAGAGCATATATATATATATAATACTATGATACTTGACAGCACTGTTAATTATTTGAAGTTTGGATGCTAAAAATGAGTAATTATTCCTACATCTATATGTATATATATAATATGATTGTGATATAAAATTATTTTGACAAACTTATATTTATAGAACAACAATATTTAACTATGCCCAGCAGCTAGCTATATTGTACGTGTGAATTATTAGTAAACAATGGAGATACTGTGTAAAATGGAGAGTGCTGTGATAAATGGATATAGTTAGAAAATTAAAGATCATTGGCAGACACATGGAGAAATTGCTGCATCTATCTATTGATGAAAAGGTTGCAGAGGAATTTACTTTAGCATTCCATTATAATTAATTAGAATTGAGAAATAACAGACTATGATAACATAAATACTTCAGTACTAAACTATCTTCATCAACCAATTAACCTTCAAAAAATTAAACCCTAACAAGCAGCTTACATGTCTGTATATAAATTAGGGTTATTTACCGGGACCTCCCCTCAAAGTTTGCGCAATTACAGCTTGACCCCTCTAATTTTCAAAATTACTAAACCCCCCATCAATGTTTATATATATATTTCATAACTTAAGTAAATCTGATTAGAGGGCCTTTTTGTGCATGGATGTTATGAGTAATTATAATTTTGAAAGTTAGAGGGATGCAGGCTGTAATTACGCAAACTTCGAGGGAAAGCCACGGTAAATAACCCAATAAATTATGCTTGATGTATATATATATATATATACACTCGATCGTAATTTCCTCATTAGAAGTAATTACTCATTAATATATATATCCCATTGATCACTAGATATTTGAAGCAATATTTCTTCGAGATTACACTGCAAATTAACTATGAGCAAATCAACACAACACATAAAATTGAAGCTAATGAAGCCGTACGTGGATAATGAAGTGAGGATGGGCGCGACGGACTGAAGAAAGAAATCACGGATGGCGCATAGAAGGAAAAACCGCGTTTACTGGATCAATCCAACCAAACTCTGCTTTTAGCGTAAACTGTGTTTTTCACAACCAAAAGCAACCTAAGTATACCCAAGTCTGAGCTCCAAATCCAAACTCCCATCTACATGATCAGCGCATAAGCAGTCGTCCTTCAAGCCATGCTTCATCACGGCCTGATCATCCTTCCTTCCTCCCGCCTCCATGAAGTTCCTCCACTCCCTCACCCGAAACAAAAAAGAACTAGAAGAGGAAGAAGAAGAGGAAGAAGAAGAACATGAAGGGGGAGAAGAGATCAACCTGGAAGGGATCACTGCAGCTGTGAAGGGGGATGGAGAGCTGGGTTTATCATCTCTAGTAGTTAAAGAAGACGATAATGGGGGCGGCATGTTAAGGTTAGGCAGAATGTTATAAGGTTTTGAGGTGGTGATAGAGTTATGAGGGTAGGAAGCAGCAGGAGAGTGATCCGATGGATCAGGAGGGGATGAGTTCCTGAGCACTCTAGCTCTATCCCTTCTATGAACATTCATGTGTCCTCCGAGGGCTTGCGCAGACCTGAACTCCCTCTTGCAGAAGCTGCAAGTGTAGGACCTGCTTGTTGGCGGCCATGACAACCCCGCCATGAACGGAGGAGACTTCATCATCACTAGCTGCTGCTGCTGCTGCTGCTGCTGATCTCTGCTGCTCATACCAGCTTTGAAGGTGTTGTTTTTTTCTCTGTGTTTCTCCATCAATGAGCGAGTACTTTTGTGTTCAACTGCGTGGTAGCTGGAGACTTGGATCTCTCTGAAATTTTAACAAGGGATGGAGAAGGGAGATGGCAGCTGCTGTAGGGCTAGCTAGCTCTTCATTTCACTCTCTCCTCACCACCACTGTGAAAACAGTAGCAGTACCACAGAGAGTTTGATATCTTAAATGAAGGAAGAGTCGCTGCGAGAGTATATATATATATATATATTGATCAGTTATAGCCACTTTTTTTATTGTGGGGGCCGGCCGGGTAATTTGAGACGAAATGCGTCACCCTCTTATATAAAGTTTAACACGCATGCTTAATACATATATTTATTTATTTATTGCAATCTACACGGTGTAATTTGTCATTTTATATTTTATGATTATCTATATATATCCACGCTATATATATAAGGAAAAGTTTACTTTTTTTTACATTAAAAAAAAGTCAATTATATCTTTACCTTTTTTAATACATTCAAAATTATCTAATCTAAAATATAATGTTCATACAAGTAATTACACAATATACAACATTAAAAATAATGATGAAAATTCATATAATTCAAAAAGTTTTTTATAGATCAGCTTCTGCACTTACTATGTACGTTGTCATTAAATAAGGGTGGTGTTAAAGGCAAACCAGAATTGGCTATTGGCAAACGAATTTCAATGAGTTATTACGCGCCTTTTGAAAATACGCTTTGTACATGCATTTTTAGGAAAAGTGTTCACAATCAAAATTGTAGATCTCGTCGAGATCTACAACTTTCAACACTTTTTCTAAAAATGCCCGCACAAGGCGTATTGTCGTCCTGATCGTAACTATAGTGAATTTTTTAAAATAACAAGAAAATACGCCTTGTACATGCACTTTTAGGAAAAATGTTCAACACGAAAGTTGTAGATCTCGACGAGATCTACAATTTTTGTGTTGAACACTTTTCCTAAGAATGCATGTAAAAATCATATTTTCAAAAAGCGCGTAATAACTCATAGAAATTCGTTTGCCAATAGCCAATTCTGGTTTGCCTTTAACACCAGTACACCACCCTATATCAAGATAGGAGTAGCTAGTCATAAAATAATACACATAATTCAAAAAATAGTGATGAGAGAGAGAGAGAGCATAATATATATGGATTGTCTTTAGTTAAACATTCAAAAAAGACAAATATTAAAAGTAATGATGAAAATCAACCTGTGAAGGACGGGCTCTCAGTTGGGATCGGGCGTAGCCCGCTGCCAGTGCTGGTGAAGCCCGTCGTTGCACTAACATAGAGCCGAAGGCCCGTACCGTTCGACTCGCTCATATATAAAGAAATCTTCATATATGACCATATGATCAATACTGCCTATTGTGTTTGTAATAACTAGATTTAGCATTAATGATCGAATCCCTAGTCGCATCATATCTTTCCACGTGCTATCAGGTCACTAGCGCAAATCTTAACGCACAACCAAAACAAGATTGGATAATGATGCGTTCGCACAGGCACACAAGCAATCGTGCATGAAATCCCCCGTACACCAGCAATAACTACATGCGGCTCACAATCCTCCGTGCACAGTGTGCGGGACAAACAATACCGAGCTTTCGCCTGTCATTTATACAAAAATAATCTCCTACATAGATACCGCCACAAACATTGTGCAAACAAAACACTACACAACATATGGAATACTACCATTGTTCTTCGAATTATTTCACTATGAGACCCTATACAAAGAGCCACTTATGCAGGATCAGGATTCTCTCCGTTTGGGACCTCAAATGAAGATTCATTTCATGGTGTGGATGCATTCTTACTTGATCTAATGATGTATAATTTTTTGATTAAAACAAAAATATTAAAAATGAGATTAGTGAACCCGTCGAATCTGCCACAAATAAATGTGTAGAGTGTCACTCCAAATGAAGAGGTATATATACATATAGAAAATTAGTTGAACCAAACAAGCTACTTTAATTAATTAGTAAGAATTTAACATAAAATGTTGTTAAAATGATGATCGGATGTTATATTCAATAACTAGATTTAGCATTAATGATCGAATCCCTAGTCGCATCATATCTTTCCACGTGCTATCAGGTCACTAGCGCAAATCTTAACGCACAACCAAAACAAGATTGGATAATGATGCGTTCGCACAGGCACACAAGCAATCGTGCATGAAATCCCCCGTACACCAGCAATAACTACATGCGGCTCACAATCCTCCGTGCACAGTGTGCGGGACAAACAATACCGAGCTTTCGCCTGTCATTTATACAAAAATAATCTCCTACATAGATACCGCCACAAACATTGTGCAAACAAAACACTACACAACATATGGAATACTACCATTGTTCTTCGAATTATTTCACTATGAGACCCTATACAAAGAGCCACTTATGCAGGATCAGGATTCTCTCCGTTTGGGACCTCAAATGAAGATTCATTTCATGGTGTGGATGCATTCTTACTTGATCTAATGATGTATAATTTTTTGATTAAAACAAAAATATTAAAAATGAGATTAGTGAACCCGTCGAATCTGCCACAAATAAATGTGTAGAGTGTCACTCCAAATGAAGAGGTATATATACATATAGAAAATTAGTTGAACCAAACAAGCTACTTTAATTAATTAGTAAGAATTTAACATAAAATGTTGTTAAAATGATGATCGGATGTTATATTCAATAACTAGATTTAGCATTAATGATCGAATCCCTAGTCGCATCATATCTTTCCACGTGCTATCAGGTCACTAGCGCAAATCTTAACGCACAACCAAAACAAGATTGGATAATGATGCGTTCGCACAGGCACACAAGCAATCGTGCATGAAATCCCCCGTACACCAGCAATAACTACATGCGGCTCACAATCCTCCGTGCACAGTGTGCGGGACAAACAATACCGAGCTTTCGCCTGTCATTTATACAAAAATAATCTCCTACATAGATACCGCCACAAACATTGTGCAAACAAAACACTACACAACATATGGAATACTACCATTGTTCTTCGAATTATTTCACTATGAGACCCTATACAAAGAGCCACTTATGCAGGATCAGGATTCTCTCCGTTTGGGACCTCAAATGAAGATTCATTTCATGGTGTGGATGCATTCTTACTTGATCTAATGATGTATAATTTTTTGATTAAAACAAAAATATTAAAAATGAGATTAGTGAACCCGTCGAATCTGCCACAAATAAATGTGTAGAGTGTCACTCCAAATGAAGAGGTATATATACATATAGAAAATTAGTTGAACCAAACAAGCTACTTTAATTAATTAGTAAGAATTTAACATAAAATGTTGTTAAAATGATGATCGCGGAAGCTGCAGCAAACGTCGGTTTCTTGAAAAAGGAATATCATACAGCAGCAGCAGAAGCACTTTTCTGTGGCTTATGCCTTCCGCCCGCACGTGAGAGGAATGGGCACGCTCGGAACCCCGTTGAGAAGGGATTTCACTTTCTGCATGTTGAATTAATTGCATGACAGGATCCTCATTCACCTGATACAGAATTTAATGCATGTTCGCTATGTTAACATGCATGTCTTCTATCTTATTTAATTTGTTTCAACTATATTCACTTAGGCTCTGTTTGGCGCGGCGGTGACGGTCCTGAACGTCAGGGGTGGAACTAGGATTTTGAAGGTGCACGAGCACAATTTAATTAATATATATTCGGGGGGGGGGGGGGGGGGGGGGCAGTGTCCCCTGAACGGGGGTTTGGGGGCAGCGTCCCGAATTTTTTTTTCTCATACATACTTATGTAAGCAAAATATTGAGCATAAATAAAGAGCAACTTTTATCAGAAATACATAAAATTATAATAAGGTGAAATCTGATTTCAGAAATGGTGAAATCTGATTTCAGAAAGGGTGAAATTTGCAGATTTCAGAAATAGTAAAATCTGATTTCTAATCAGATTTCTGAAATCAGGTGAAATCTGATATCTGAAATCAGACTTCAGAAATTGTGAAATCTGATTTCTGAAATCAGATTTCAGAAATTAAGAGAAAATTAAGTGAAAATTAAGTGAAATCTGATTTCTGAAATCAGGTGAAATCTGATTTCTGAAATCAGATTTCAGAAATCAAGAAGAAGAAGAAGAAGAAGAGAAGACCTGCAATGCCGACGCCCCTCGCCGATCCCAAATCGCCTGGCGCCCGCCCTAGCAGAAAATCGCGAAAACCCTCGCCGATCCCACTGTGCCTAATGCTATTTCCGCGATATTTAGGCTCGGGTGTTGGTTTTGAGCAGTGTTGACTCGGTCAACAAGTTTCGTTTAAAAGTTTATTATTATGAATTTAAAATGTATAGGTGGAGGAGAGAGAGACCCCGCATTTATTGCGGAGAGAGAAGCTTGCTTGTTTTGCTTTGCCTATAAATAGGCCCCATGTATTTGTTTTAGTTAGTGATTTTGAATAGAAAATTTGGAGTTTTTCTTCTTTCGGCAGAGTAGAGAGAGAGAGAGAGAGAGAGGCTCTAGAGAGAGAGAGTTTTCTGCAGAAATTTATTTCTTCTCGCCTCCTATTCCCGCAAGGATAGCAAACCCCTCTCGCCATTTTATCTCGCCTTGAGGAGCTCCCGCGCCGCTTGGACTCGCCTAGAAGTTCTCGCCTACAACCTCATCTCCCGTAGGAGGTTGTCGCACAGGACCTCTTGCCATTATCATCTCGCCGGAGCACTCGCCGGTGAGTCAGGAAAAGAAGAGTAGCCTGCTCGGCTAGTCTGCTCGCCGCTGGAAGGTCTCGCCAGGTTGGGATCTCGCCGGGTTGTAGGTACTCGCCGGGGCAGTCCATCTCGCCGGAGCTGTGTGTTGTGAGTGATCTCGCCGGGAGTGTGGTGTTTGTACTCGCGAGCAGTGTGGGGTGCGAGCTCGCCGTGGAGAGTGGTCGGTGCAACATGGTAGTGTTCGCCGGTGTGAAGTGCTCGCAGGAAGTTCTCGCTGATGGGAGCCTCTCGCCGCCGCCTGTGTCTCGCCGGTGTGGAAAGTTCGGCCCGCAAAGTAGGAGTGTTGTATGAGTGGTGCTCGCCGAGTGAGGTGGTGAGCTCGCGCGTGACGCTTCCAACAAGTGGTATCAGAGCCAGGTTGCAAACCTTTGCGGTGACTCAGAAGGTTTGAGGAGTAGAAGCAATGGAGACGGGTGGAGCTATGCCGGGGCAAGTCCCCAAGCTGACGAAGACCAATTATGGGAATTGGAGTATACAGATGCGAGTGCTACTCGCCTCCAAGGAGTTGTGGGATGTAGTGGAGAATGAGTATGAGGAGCGCACTGCTGCAGTAGAGGCGACGTTGACAAACGCCCAGAAGACAACACTTAGAGAGGCAAGGAAGGCGGGCAAGAAGGCTTTGTTCTTGTTGTATCAAGGGGTTGACGAAGCAACCTTCGAGAAGATCTCAGACGCGAGAACCTCTAAGGAAGCATGGGAGGTGTTGCAACGCTCCATGCAAGGGGTTGACAAGGCTAAGAAGGTGAAGTTGCAGTCCCTCCGTGCGGAGTATGAAGTGACGAAGATGCAGAGCACCGAGAAGGTCGGTGACTATGTGACCCGTCTGCGGACGCTCACAAATGAGATGAAGCGCAATGGGGAGACGATCGAAGATGTGAGCTTCATGGAGAAGTTGTTGAGATCTATGTCGAAGAAGTTCCGCCATATAGTGGTGGCAATTGAAGAGTCAAAGGACCTCAACGAGATGGCCGTGGATGAGCTTGTAGGCTCTTTGCAAGCTCATGAGTACATGATGTTGCAGGATGACGAAGAAGCGGTGGCTTGGGAAAAGCACTCCAGACCCAGTTGAACTTTGGGGAAAGTTCAGGAAGAGGAGGCGGCCAGCGTGGCCGAGGTCACCAAGGTAGAGGCAGAGGTAGAAGAGGAGGTAGAAACCAAAATTTTCAGAAAGAGGCGGAGCGACCTCAAGGAGGTTGGCAAGATGGAAGAAGAAGAGGGAGAGGCCGAGGAGATATGTCCCAGATATAATGTTACAACTGTAACAAGTTCGGCCATATGAGCTATGACTGCTGGGCTCCAAGAAAGAGAGAAGAGGCAAACCACTATGCCGAGGCTAGGAATAATGGGAACAACACTGGCGCTGGAGATCCGATGATGTTCCTAACCTACCAAGGAGCGGAGGAAGGTAGAAATGAAGTGTGGTACCTGGACACAGGTGCGAGCAACCACATGTGCGGAGATAGGGAGATGTTCTCTAACCTGGAACCCAGTGGGGGTGAGGTTAGTTTTGGGGATGCGTCGAAGATCTCGTTGGAAGGAAAGGGCCTGGTGGTTGCGAAGTTGAATGGAGAGAAGGTGCACCTGAATGACGTATTCTATGTGCCAGGCTTGAAGACTAACATCTTAAGCCTTGGGCAGTTGGTGGAGAGAGGCTACTACTTCCAGTTGAAGGATGGATCTCTAGCGATGAAGAACAGTCAAGGAAAGGAGGTAGTGAAGGTGAAGATGACGGCGAACCGTCTCTTTACATTGAAGATGGATACCCAGGAGACGACATGTCTCGCGAGGGTGGAGGAAGAAGAGGAAGCATGACTGTGGCACCATCAGATGGGTCACTTGGGCTTCACAGGCTTGAAGCTGCTATCCTACTCCAGGATGGTGGAGGATCTACCTATGATCTCACCTCCGGAGAAAGTCTGCGAGGCGTGCACGAAGGGGAAGCAGAAGAGGCTGACGTTTGAAGGAGGAAAGTCTCGGAGAGCGAAGAGACTACTTGAACTGGTTCACTCGGACATTGCGGGTCCGTTTGAGACCACCTCAGTGGGCGGAAGCAAGTCCTACATCACCTTCACGAATGACTTCAGTCGGAAGTGTTGGGTGTATTTTCTGAAAGAAAAATCTGAGGCCCTTGACAAGTTCAAGAAGTTCAAGGCGATGGCGGAAAATGAGAGTGGTCAGCCACTGAAGTTGTTAAGGACAGATCGAGGTGGGGAGTACACCTCGAGGCTGTTTGATGAGTTCTGCAAGGAGCATGGGATTTCTCACCAGTTAATGGCGGCGTACTCACCACAGCAGAACGGAGTCGCGGAGAGGAAGAATCTCACCATCATGAACATGGTGAGGAGCATGGTGAAGGGCAAGGGGTTGCCAAAGATGTTCTGGGCGGATGCAGTACAGTGTGCGGTGTATCTACTGAACAGATGCCCCACGAAGAGTGTGAAGTTCATGACCCCGTTCGAGGCTTGGTGTGGCTGGAAGCCAAGTGTGAAGCACTTAAGGGTCTTTGGGTGTGTAGCTCATGCTCACGTCCCGGACCAGAGAAGGAAGAAGCTTGATGATAGGTGCGAGAAGTGCATCTTTGTGGGCTACGCTCCGGAGAGCAAGGCTTACAAGTTATACAACCCGGTGACGGAGAAGGCAGCAGTCTCGAGAGATGTGGTGTTTGAAGAAGACAACTGCTGGAGCTGGGATGAGGAGACAAGGAGCAAGAAAGGGATGTTCTTTGAAGATGAGGAGGAAGGTGGTCACGAAGCAGGAGCTGAGGATGGTGGGGCTGAGCCACCATCACCACCTAGCGGATATTCAGGGGGAGCTTGCACTCCCAACTCAAGTGGAGGAAGTACTAGTGGAGCAAGCACTAGTGGAAGCAAGGATGATCGTCCTCAACCTAGGATGAGGAGGATGAAGGAGATCTACGAGGAGACGACACCAACACTTAACAATTTTTCTTTATATTGTTTGTTGGCAGATTGCGAGCCGCACTCCTACGACGAAGCTGCCCAGGTGAAATCTTGGAGGATGGCGATGGATGCTGAGATGGCTTCCATAAAGAAGAATGAAACCTGGAAGCTGGTCGATCCACCCACAGGCCACAAACCCCTCGGGGTGAAGTGGGTCTACAAGGTGAATAAGAACAAGGATGGAGCTGTGGAGAAGTACAAGGCGAGACTCGTCGTGAAGGGCTACAGGAAAGTCCAAGGAGTGGACTATGACGAGGTCTACGCCCCAGTGGCGAGGATTGACACCATCAGGTTGATCATCGCACTGGCAGCTCACTATGCGTGGACTATCATGCAGATGGATGCGGTGTCAGCATACCTCAATGGCTACCTGGAGGAGGATGTGTACATCGAGCAGCCTCCGGGGTATGTGGTGAAAGGCCAGGAGAAGAAGGTGTGCAAGCTAGACAAAGCCCTGTACGGCCTGAAGCAAGGAGCAAGAGCTTGGAATGGGAGGATAGATGCTTTCCTCCAGAAGCATGGCTATGTGAAGTGCCCCTATGAGTATGCCCTCTACATGAAGGTCGAGAAGAACGGTGATATCATGATCCTATGCTTGTACGTCGACGACATGATATTCACCGGGAACAACCCAACTATGTTTGAGGAGTTCAAGAGGGTGATGAAGAAAGAGTTCGAGATGACTGACTTGGGAGAACTCAACTACTTCTTAGGCGTGGAGGTGCAGCAGAGAGGAGATGGGATCTTCATCTCGCAGAAGAAGTACGCGGAGGAGATCTTGAAGAAGTTCAGGATGGAGAATAGCAAGGCTATCTCCACTCCCGCTGATCCCGGAACAAAGTTGAGGAAGGACTCGGAGGAAGATGATGTGGACCCAACGATGTTCAAGAGTTTGGTTGGGAGTCTAAGGTACTTGACTTTCACCAGACCTGACATCATGTATGCGGTTGGGGTAGTGAGCAGGTACATGGAAGAACCCAAGCAGTACAACTTCACTGCAGCGAGGAGGATCCTGAGATATGTGAACGGGATAAGGGACCATGGCCTGAAGTACTCATCTGCGGGAGAGTTGAAGTTAGTCGGCTACTCGGATAGCGACTATGGTGGTGACGTGAACGATCGGAAGAGCACTTCCGGGTACGTGTTCAATATGGGAACCGCGGCGTTCTCATGGAGTTCAAAGAAGCAGGCTACGATAGCCTTATCTTCATGTGAGGCGGAGTACATAGCAGCTGGGGCATGTACTTGCCAATCCATCTGGCTGAGGAACTTATTAAAGGAGTTGCATCATGGACAGGAAAGGCCAACGACAGTGTTAGTGGATAACATGTCGGCCATCCAGCTCGCGAAGAACCCGGTGCTGCATGGGAGGAGCAAGCACATCGAGACGAGGTATCATTTTCTTCGGGAGCAAGTGGAGTTGAAAACAGTTGAAGTTGTGTATTGCCCCACCGGAGAGCAGGTCGCGGACATTTTCACCGAAGCGTTGAAGGCAGAGACGTTTGCGAAGCTCAAAGGCAAGCTCGGCATGTGCTGCCAAGCTTGAGGGGGAGTTTGTTGGTTTTGAGCAGTGTTGACTCGGTCAACAAGTTTTGTTTAAAAGTTTATTATTATGAATTTAAAATGTATAGGTGGAGGAGAGAGAGACCCCGCATTTATTGCGGAGAGAGAAGCTTGCTTGTTTTGCTTTGCCTATAAATAGGCCCCATGTATTTGTTTTAGTTAGTGATTTTGAATAGAAAATTTGGAGTTTTTCTTCTTTCGGCAGAATAGAGAGAGAGAGGGGGAGAGAGGCTCTACAGAGAGAGAAAGTTTTATGTAGAAATTTATTTCTTCTCGCCTCCTATCCCCGCAAGGATAGCAAACCCCTCTCGCCATTTTATCTCGCCTTGAGGAGCTCCCGCGCCGCTTGGACTCGCCTATAACATTTAGCCCAGCTCGCCTAGAAGTTCTCGCCTACAACCTCATCTCCCGCAGGAGGTTGTCGCACAGGACCTCTTGCCATTATCATCTCGCCGGAGCACTCGCCGGTGAGTCAGGAAAAGAAGAGTAGCCTGCTCGCCTAGTCTGCTCGCCGCTGGAAGGTCTCTCCAGGTTGGGATCTCGCCGGGTTGTAGGTACTCGTCGGGGCAGTCCATCTCGCCGGAGCTGTGTGTTGTGAGTGATCTCGTCGGGAGTGTGGTGTTTGTACTCGCGAGCAGTGGGGGTGCGAGCTCGTCGTGGAGAGTGGTCGGTGCAACGTGGTAGTGTTCGCTGGTGTGAAGTGCTCGCAGGAAGTTCTCGCTGATGGGAGCTCTCACCGCTGCCTGTGTCTCGCCGGTGTGGAAAGTTTAGCCCGCAAAGTAGGAGTGTTGTATGAGTGGTGCTCACCGAGTGAGGTGGTGAGCTCGCGCGTGACGCTTCCAACAAGTGGTATCAGAGCCAGGTTGCAAACCTTTGCGGTGACTCGGAAGGTTTGAGGAGTAGAAGCAATGGAGGCGGGTGGAGCTATGCCGGGGCAAGTCCCCAAGCTGACGAAGACCAATTATGGGAATTGGAGTATACAGATGCGAGTGCTACTCGCTTCCAAGGAGTTGTGGGATGTAGCGGAGAATGGGTATGAGGAGCGCACTGCTGCAGTAGAGGCGACGTTGACTAACGCCCAGAAGACAACACTTAGAGAGGCAAGGAAGGCGGACAAGAAGACTTTGTTCTTGTTGTATCAAGGGGTTGACGAAGCAACCTTCGAGAAGATCTCAGACGCGAGAACCTCTAAGGAAGCATGGGAGGTGTTGCAACGCTCCATGCAAGGGGTTGACAAGGCTAAGAAGGTGAAGTTACAGTCCCTCCGTGCGGAGTATGAAGTGACGAAGATGCAGAGCACCGAGAAGGTCGGTGACTATGTGACCCGTCTGCGGACGCTCACAAATGAGATGAAGCGCAATGGGGAGACGATCGAAGATGTGAGCTTCATGGAGAAGTTGTTGAGATCTATGTCGAAGAAGTTCCGCCATATAGTGGTGGCAATTGAAGAGTCAAAGGACCTCAACGAGATGGCCGTGGATGAGCTTGTAGGCACTTTGCAAGCTCATGAGTACAGGATGCTGCAGGATGACGAAGAAGCGAGTGGCTTGGGAAAAGCACTCCAGACCCAGTTGAACTTTGGGGAAAGTTCAGGAAGAGGAGGCGGCCAGCGTGGCCGAGGTCACCAAGGTAAAGGCAGAGGTAGAAGAGGAGGTAGAAACCAAAATTTTCAGAAAGAGGCGGAGCGACCTCAAGGAGGTTGGCAAGATGGAAGAGGAAGATGAAGAGGCCGTAGAAGAGGCCGAGGAGATATGTCCCAGATACAATGTTACAACTGTAACAAGTTCGGGCATATGAGCTATGACTGATGGGCTCCAAGAAAGAGAGAAGAGGCAAACCACTATGTCGAGGCTAGGAATAATGGGAACAACACTGGCGCTGGAGATCCGATGATGTTCCTAACCTACCGAGGAGCAGAGGAAGGTATAAATGAAGTGTGGTACCTAGACACAGGTGCGAGCAACCACATGTGCGGAGATAGGGAGATGTTCTCTAACCTGGAACCCAGTGGGGGTGAGGTTAGTTTTGGGGATGCGTCGAAGATCTCGTTGGAAGGAAAGGGCCTGGTGGTTGCGAAGTTGAATGGAGAGAAGGTGCACCTGAATGACGTATTCTATGTGCCAGGCTTGAAGACTAACATCTTAAGCCTTGGGCAGTTGGTGGAGAGAGGCTACTGCGTCCAGTTGAAGGATGAATCTCTAGTGATGAAGAACAGTCAAGGAAAGGATGTAGTGAAGGTGAAGATGACGGCGAACCGTCTCTTTACATTGAAGATGGATACCCAGGAGACGGCATGTCTCGCGAGGACGGAGGAAGAAGAGGAAGCATGGCTGTGGCACCATCGGATGGGTCACTTGGGCTTCACAGGCTTGAAGCTGCTATCCTACTCCAGGATGGTGGAGGATCTACCTATGATCTCACCTCCGGAGAAAGTCTGCGAGGCGTGCACGCAGGGGAAGCAGAAGAGGCTGACGTTTGAAGGAGGAAAGTCTCGGAGAGCGAAAAGACTACTTGAACTGGTTCACTCGGACATTGTGGGTCCGTTTGAGACCACCTCAGTGGGTGGAAGCAAGTACTACATCACCTTCACGGATGACTTCAGTCGGAAGCGTTGGGTGTATTTTCTGAAAGAAAAATCTAAGGCCCTTGACAAGTTCAAGGAGTTCAAGGCGATGGCGGAAAATGAGAGTGGTCAGCCACTGAAGGTGCTAAGGACAGATCGAGGTGGGGAGTACACCTCGAGGCTATTTGATGAGTTCTGCAAGGAGAATGGGATTTCTCACCAGTTAACGGCGGCGTACTCACCACAGCAGAACGGAGTTGCGGAGAGGAAGAATCTCACCATCATGAACATGGCGAGGAGCATGGTGAAGGGAAAGGGGTTGCCAAAGATGTTCTGGGCGGAGGCAGTACAGTGTGCGGTGTATCTACTGAACAGATGCCCCACGAAGAGTGTGAAGTTCATGACCCCGTTCGAGGCTTGGAGTGGCTGGAAGCCAAGTGTGAAGCACTTAAGGGTCTATGGGTGTGTAGCTCATGCTCACGTCCCGGACCAGAGAAGGAAGAAGCTTGATGATAGGAGCGAGAAGTGCATCTTTGTGGGCTACGCTCCGGAGAGCAAGGCTTACAAGTTATACAACCCGGTGATGGAGAAGGCCATAGTCTCGAGAGATGTGGTGTTTGAAGAAGACAGCTGCTGGAGCTGGGATGAGGAGACAAGGAGCAAGAAAGGGATGTTCTTTGAAGATGAGGAGGAAGGTGGTCACGAAGCAGGAGCTGAGGATGGTGGGGCTGAGCCACCATCACCACCTAGCGGACATTCAGGGGGAGCTTGCACTCCCAACTTAAGTGGAGGAAGTACTAGTGGAGCAAGCACTAGTGGAAGCAAGGATGATCGTCCTCAACCTAGGATGAGGAGGATGGAGGAGATCTACGAGGAGACGACACCAACACTTAACAATTTTTCTTTATATTGTTTGTTGGCAGATTGCGAGCCGCACTCCCACGACGAAGCTGCCCAGGTGAAATCTTGGAGGATGGCGATGGATGCTGAGATGACTTCCATAAAGAAGAATGAAACCTGGAAGCTGGTCGATCCACCCGTAGGCCACAACCCCTCGGGGTGAAGTGGGTCTACAAGGTGAAGAAGAACAAGGATGGAGCTGTGGAGAAGTACAAGGCGAGACTCATCGTGAAGGGCTACAGGCAAGTCCAAGGAGTGGACTATGACGAGGTCTACGCCCCAGTGGCGAGGATTGACACCATCAGGTTGATTATCGCACTGGCAGCTCACTATGGGTGGACTATCATGCAGATGGTTGCGGTGTCAGCATACCTCAATGGCTACCTGGAGGAGGATGTGTACATCGAGCAGCCTCCGGGGTATGTGGTGAAAGGCCAGGAGAGGAAGGTGTGCAAGCTAGACAAAGCCCTGTACGGCATGAAGCAAGGAGCAAGAGCTTGGAATGGGAGGATAGATGCTTTCTTCCAGAAGCATGGCTATGTGAAGTGCCCTTATGAGTATGCCCTCTATATGAAGGTCGAGAAGAACGGTGATATCATGATCCTATGCTTGTACGTCGACAACATGATATTCACCGGGAACAACCCAACTATGTTTGAAGAGTTCAAGAGGGTGATGAAGAAATAGTTCGAGATGACTGACTTGGGAGAACTCAACTAGTTCTTAGGCGTGGAGGTGCATCAGAGAGGAGATGGGATCTTCATCTCGCAAAAGAAGTACGCGGAGGAGATCTTGAAGAAGTTCAGGATGGAGAATAGCAAGGCTATCTCCACTCCCGCTGATCCCGGAGCAAAGTTGAGGAAGGACTCGGAGGAAGATGATGTGGACCCAACGATGTTCAAGAGTTTGGTTGGGAGTCTAAGGTACTTGACTTTCACCAGACCTGACATCATGTATGCGGTTGGGGTAGTGAGCAGGTACATGGAAGAACCCAAGCAGGACCACTTCACTGCAGCGAAGAGGATCCTGAGATATGTGAACGGGACAAGGGACCATGGCCTGAAGTACTCATCTGCGGGAGAGTTGAAGTTAGTCGGCTACTCGGATAACGACTATGGTGGTGACGTGAACGATCGGAAGAGCACTTCCGGGTACGTGTTCAATATGGGAACCGCGGCGTTCTCATGGAGTTCAAAGAAGCAGGCTACGATAGCCTTATCTTCATGTGAGGCAGAGTACATAGCAGCTGCGGCATGTACTTGCCAAGCCATCTGGCTGAGGAACTTATTAGAGGAGTTGCATCATGGACAGGAAGGGCCAACGACAGTGTTAGTGGATAACATGTCGGCCATCCAGCTCGCGAAGAACCCAGTGCTGCATGGGAGGAACAAACACATCGAGACGATGTATCATTTTCTTCGGGAGCAAGTGGAGTTGAAAACAGTTGAAGTTGTGTATTGCCCCACCGGAGAGCAGGTCGCGGACATTTTCACCAAGGCGTTGAAGGCAGAGACGTTTGCGAAGCTCAAAGGCAAGCTCGGCATGTGCTGCCAAGCTTGAGGGGGATTTTGTTGGTTTGAGTAGTGTTGACTCGGTCAACACATTTTGTTTAAAAGTTTATTATTATGAATTTAAAATGTATAGGTGGAGGAGAGAGAGACCCCGCATTTATTGCGGAGAGAGAAGCTTGCTTGTTTTGCTTTGCCTATAAATAGGCCCCATGTATTTGTTTTAGTTAGTGATTTTGAATAGAAAATTTGGAGTTTTTCTTCTTTCGGCAGAATAGAGAGAGAGAGAGAGGGATGTTGAACTTAATCAAGGCGTTGATCAAAGATTGTCATCAGCATGGAGGAGATTGCCCTTTGAAGTCTCGCCGTTCCTGCAGAAATAAAAAAAAAGGGGAAGAAGAAAGGGAATGTTATCAGCGCAAGTATCAAAGGCTGCAGTATTGGGCTGTGTGTTCAGCCTCCTTTTGTGTAACTTGTATTTTTGTCCTTTTGTCTTAAATGTTCCTGTTTAAGCCTCTATATAAAGGCCTGTTCCCCTTTCTTTTGCTGTAAGAGAGTAATCACTCTCACTTTTGTATCAACCTTTTTGATGAAATGAAATATGTGGTAGTACCGGCCTACCTTCCCCCAAGTTTATTTCTTATTTCCTACATGGTATCAGAGGGGGCTGTGCCGGCGTTCCTGTAAAGGGTGGCATTGCTTTCTGCCATCAGATTGAAGGGCTAGTTCATAATACCTGTTCTTTCTATTGCCTGTGTTCATCCTCACATGGCATCATCAAGCAATCCTTCCCCCTTAAACTTTTTATACTCACCAAGTGGAGTACCTATATTCGAAGGTGAAGCATTCAACTTTTGGCAAGTTCAGATGAAGACTTTATTCATATCTCAAGGGCTGTGGAATATAGTTCAAAATGGATACCTCAAACCAACAGATGCCACTCCTATAGAAGGATGGCAGCCAAATCAAATTGCTGAATTAAATGAGAATGAAAAAAAGGATGCTAAAGCCTTTCTGTTCATCCAACAAGGAGTTGGAAGGAGTATCTTTTCAAGAATTCTGGGAGCTTCCACATCAAAAGAAGCATGGGACATCCTCATGGCTGATTTCCAAATCTCTCCCAAGGTAATCTCTATCAAACTTCAAAATGCTTGGCAAAAGTTTGACACAGTTAAAATGAAAGAATCTGAAGACATTAACAACTACATATCTAGAGTAACCTCTCTAGTAAATCAAATTAGAAGTTATGGTGATAGAGTAGAAGAAAAGAAGGTGGTTAGTAAAATCCTGAGAACAATGATAAAGAAGTTTGCTTATGTAGCTGTGGCAATAGAGGAAGCTAAAGACATAAACAACCTTCCCTTAACTGAACTTGTAGGCTCTCTTCAAACTCATGAAGAAAGATTAAAAGAATTTGAGGAACCTCCACTTGAATTTGCTTTTCAAAGTAAAATAGTTATTAAAGAAGAAGAAGTTGAGAAGAAGAAGAAGGAAGTAGGGCCACCTTTATATTGCAACTTATGTAGCAGACCTGGGCATGAACCTTATTGGTGTTATTACAAGTGCAAAAGGTGTAAAAATCCTACTCATCTACAAAAGGATTGTTGGTTTCAACAAAAACCTCAGCAAAAATATGAGAAAAAACCCTAGAAATGAAGAAAAAGAAGAAGACAAAGAAGCAGATAGAGTGTTTTTCATCAAAACTAAGGAAAAAACTCTAGACACAAATACTTGGTATTTAGATAGTGGTTGTTCAAACCACATGTCAAACCTTAAAGAAGATTTTGTTGAGTTAAATGAAGAAGAAAAGTCACAAGTCATTTTAGGAGATGGAAAAAGAACTACCATTGAAGGAAAAGGTGTCATTGCCATAAAAACTCAAAATGGGGAAACAAAATTCATTCATGAAGTTCACTATGTGCCAGGTCTAGCCCAAAACTTGTTAAGCGTAGGGCAACTTGTAAGCAAAGGATACCAACTCTTGTTCAAGGACAATCAATGTAGCATCATTGATAAAAACTCCAACCTCACAGCCATTGTCCACATGACTGAGAACAAAATTTTCCCGTTAAGCTTTTCTCACATGACTAATAAAGCTATGTTAAGTTGCCACATTTCCAACTCAAGAAGATGGCATGAAAGGTATGGACACCTAAACTTCTCTGATTTAAAAAATCTCAGCAACATGAAGTTGGTCATAGGACTTTCAACCATCAAAGATGATGTTAGCAAGTGCAAGGGATGTGCACTTAATAAAATTCACAAACTACCTTTTCCTCATCAAAGCTACAGAAGAGCTTCCTTAGCCTTGGAACTTGTTCATATAGACCTATGGGGACCTGCCCCCATTCCATCCCTCTCAGGTAAGAAATATTTCCTCCTCATAATTGATGATCATAGTAGAATGTCATGGATATACCTTCTAAATACAAAATCTGAAGCTTACCACCACTTCATGAAGTTTAAGAACCAAGCTGAGAACTTCAAAAACCAGAAAATTAAAGCCATAAGGTCAGACAGGGGAGGTGAGTTCTTGAGTAAGGAATTTACCAATTACTGTAATGAGAATGGTGTGGCTAGGGAATTAACTGTTAGGGGAACACCCCAACAGAACGGGGTTGTAGAAAGAAGAAATAGAACCCTCATTGAAATGGCAAGGAGTATGTTAAATGAAAAGAATTTACCTCACAGTTATTGGGGAGAGGCTGTAAACACAGCTGTATACCTTCTCAATAGAGCACCCACCAGAGCCTTGTCCAACTCCACCCCTTATGAAAGTTGGTACAACAGAAAACCAAATGTTAGTCACCTAAAAGTGTTTGGCTCTCTTGCGTATAACCTGATTTCAGCAAATCAAAGAAACAAGCTAGAAAGAAAAGGAGAAAAAACAATCCTGTTAGGATACAGTGAAGAATCAAAAGCTTATAGGTTATACAATCCCATAACCAGTAAATTAACTATAGCCCGTGATATTATAGTAGATGAAGAAGGAGAATGGGAATGGAGAACCTCAGAGGATCAGAATCATCACTTTCAGTTGGTTGCTGATCCCCTCTCCTTAATGAACAATCCTGAAGCATCTCAAGAAAGTCTACCAGTCCCCCACATTGAAGAAGATAGGGATCAGCCATCCTTAACTGAACCTCACTTTGAATCATCAGACAGTAATTCCATGACAGAAGATTCATCATATCCTCAAAAAATCAGAACTTTAAGTGACATATATAGAGACTGTAATGTTGCTTCTCTAGCTATTGAACCAATTAATTATAGAGAAGCCATAAAAGAAAGTCACTGGAGAGCTGCAATGGAAGAAGAATTGCGCATGATCAACAAAAATAACACTTGGGAACTAGCTGAATTACCTACCCACAAATCTGCCATAGGTCTGAAATGGCTGTTTAAAACCAAATTCAATGAAGATGGCTCAATCTTGAAATATAAAGATAGATTAGTAGCCAAGGGGTATGCTCAAAGACCGGGTATAGACTACTTTGAGACCTTTGCCCCCGTTGCGAGGTTTGAATCCATCAGATTGCTTCTAGCCTTAGCCGTAAAAAACAACTTCCCCATTTATCATCTAGATGTAAAATCTGCTTTTTTAAATGGAGAAATAGAAGAAGAAATATATGTTCTACAGCCAGAGGGATTTGAAGTACCTGAAGACAAATCCAATGTCTACAAACTGAAAAAGGCTTTATACGGTTTAAAACAATCACCCAGAGCATGGAACAGTAAAATTGATGCCTCCCTTCTAAAACTTGGATTCCACAAGACTGACTATGAGCCAGCCCTTTACACAAGACACTCCAGTGATTCCTCATACATCTCCTTGTGCATTTATGTAGACGACCTTCTCATAACAGGATCCGACTCTACAGGAATATCAGCAGTTAAAGAAAAGTTGCAATCTGAATTTGAAATGACAGATTTAGGGCATGTGAAATACTTTCTGGGGATGCAATTCACCAGAAATAAAAAAGGAATTCTCATCACCCAAACAAAATACATTGATGATTTGATATATAGATTTAACATGGAAATAGCTAAATCTGCTCCCACTCCAATTGTTCCTGGAGAAATTCTAGTAAAAGAAGATGGGGAAGAGAAGGTAAATGAAGAAGAATATCGGAGCATAGTAGGTTCCTTGATTTATCTCACCAACACAAGACCCGATATAGAATTTGCAGTAAGCATGGTCTCCAGGTACATGCATTCCCCCAGTGTAAAACACCTTGCAGCAGCTAAGCGCATTTTGCGCTATGTTAAAGGAACCAGGGACTTCGGAATTCGTTTCAGCAGAGAAGAAGTTAGAGAAGAAAGCAGTGGAGTCAGAAGAGAGAAGGAGAAAAATGTCAATAAAATTTTTAACCTCCAAGGTTTTTCGGACAGCGATTGGGGCGGCAGCACTGATGACAGAAGAAGCACTTCTGGGTTTATATTTTTCCTCAACAATATGCCAATATCATGGAGCTCTCGCAAACAAAAAACAGTCTCGCTTTCATCCACGGAAGCTGAATATGTAGCTCTATCTGACGCCTCTAGAGAAGGGGTTTGGATCAGGAGAATGCTTGCAAAAATAGAAACAGAGACAGAAATAAAGATGAAGATTAAAGTGGACAACACCTCCGCTATATCTCTGGCGCACAATCCAATATTCCACAACAAAACAAAGCATTTGGAACTCAAATGGCACTTTACCCGTGAACTCGTAAGTAATGGAGAAGTTACTCTGGAACATTGCAACTCAAAAGATCAAATCGCGGATGCCCTAACAAAAGGGCTTACCACCAAGCAGTTTGAAGATCTGAGAAAGAGGATGAAAGTGATCAACAATCTTGATTAAGGGGGGGTGTTGAACTTAATCAAGGCGTTGATCAAAGATTGTCATCAGCATGGAGGAGATTGCCCTTTGAAGTCTCGCCGTTCCTGCAGAAATAAAAAAAAGGGGAAGAAGAAAGGGAATGTTATCAGCTCAAGTATCAAAGGATGCAGTATTGGGCTGTGTGTTCAGCCTCCTTTTGTGTAACTTGTATTTTTGTCCTTTTATCTTAAATGTTCCTGTTTAAGCCTCTATATAAAGGCCTGTTCCTCTTTCTTTTGCTGTAAGAGAGTAATCACTCTCACTTTTGTATCAACCTTTTTGATGAAATGAAATATGTGGTAGTACCGGCCTACCTTCCCCCAAGTTTATTTCTTATTTCCTACAAGGGAGAGAGGCTCTAGAGAGAGAGAAAGTTTTCTGCAGAAATTTATTTCTTCTCGCCTCCTATTCCCGCAAGGATAGCAAACCCCTCTCGCCATTTTATCTCGCCTTGAGGAGCTCCCGCGCCGCTTGGACTCGCCTATAACATTTAGCCCAGCTCGCCTAGAAGTTCTCGCCTACAACCTCATCTCCCGCAGGAGGTTGTCGCACAGGACCTCTTGCCATTATCATCTCGCCGGAGCACTCGCCGGTGAGTCAGGAAAAGAAGAGTAGCCTGCTCGCCTAGTCTGCTCGCCGCTGGAAGGTCTCGCCAGGTTGGGATCTCGCCGGGTTGTAGGTACTCGCCGGGGCAGTCCATCTCGCCGGAGCTGTGTGTTGTGAGTGATCTCGCCGGGAGTGTGGTGTTTGTACTCGCGAGCAGTGTGGGGTGCGAGCTCGCCGTGGAGAGTGGTCGGTGCAACGTGGTAGTGTTCGCCGGTGTGAAGTGCTCGCAGGAAGTTCTCGCTGATGGGAGCTCTCGCCGCCGCCTGTATCTCGCCGGTGTGGAAAGTTCGGCCCGCAAAGTAGGAGTGTTGTATGAGTAGTGCTCGCCGAGTGAGGTGGTGAGCTCGCGCATGACGCTTCCAACATCGGGCACGTGCCCGAGCGTGTCCTGATCACCTGCGTCCGCCTATGCTGAACGTAGTGGCTATGAACCGTGAACGCTCGACCATACCTAAGGAACTTCTTCCACTTTTATGTCGTTCAAAACTAGTTTATTTTTCTTGGCGGCGGTCATAATCGTGGGCAATGCCAAACATACATTCTATGAAAGCAGAATTTTTATCCAAACTCACCGGAGAGCAAAAATGCCGCGCCAAATAGAGTGGTAGTCGCCTTCATAAAACTGATAGGCGCCGCCTTTGTAGAAAAATTGGAAGTGAAAGGAGTAGATGGGAATGATTGGCGGAACAATCTAAATTTTATTCAAATAACAAAATGTTACAAAATCTTAGCCTAGTGGAATTTCTGATATTGCCTCATTAATTCTCGCTTGCTTACAAAGGGGGGTTTATATTATTAATTATATATATAGACCCCATACATGCCTTTTAATTTAAAAAAAAAAAAACTACTCGACATTATAAGCTATGGCACGACCTTAACTTAATGTGGCGAATTGGTTACTCATTTTCTGAATTGTTTCCTGCAAGGTTTGGCGTCGCTGGCTGCTTTCATTCTGCTCTGTGCCTATTTAGGCGTTGTTGTTCTTTAGGGATATTTTCTTCTTCATCTTTTAAGCCCCGGCCCTGTCGTAATTTTGGCAGTCGTAAACCCTTAATTTCTTTCTAATTACCTCAAAATTGGCTGTTGAAAAAGGTTATATAGGTTAGCGCATCAGCTATTTGCTTCTTCGACTCGCAATATGTGTTGAGAAAAGAGACCAAAAGAACCAAGAAACAAGAGGAGGGGAGAAAATAGACGGTACTACTGATTTTCCATTTACTAACAAAAGATTACATAGATTGACTCTTACAAAATGCAGGAACACAACTTCTGAAAAAGGATGCAAAAAAGAAGCTCATCCAAGCTTTATATATAGTAGCTTGGAGAGGAAAATACAACAAAAAGCAAGTACATAAATATGGCAGAAGACAGAACTCCTTGGGAACAGGAGGGGCTCCAGCAGCAGCGGCGCCATAACAGGGAGGACATGGAGCAGGGCTTGAGCAGAAAAAAGGCGCCTCAACAAAAAAACTGCATTATGGCAAGATTATCTTCAACACCCTCCCTTAATCGCAGCCTGTTTGCAGTCCCATCTTTTTCTTAATCTCTTTGAAGAACTCCGCAGCAAGGGGCTTTGTTAGGGCATCGGCGACTTGATCCTTGGCACTGCAATGGTTGACAGTAATGTCACCATTTTGAACTAGCTCCCTGGTAAAGTGCAACTTTAGCTCAATATGCTTGGTTTTATTATGGAAAATTGGATTGTGGACCAAGGCAATGGCGGAGGTATTGTCCACCAAGATATCTACTGCTCCTGTTTCTTCTTGTGTACAACCCCGATATTCGCCGAGCATACTCCCGAAGGCTCATCGGAGCATCACGGTAGCATTGACCCATACAGGAAGGGAGGTGGAGGCCAAGGGGGGGGAGGGGGACGAGCCCGGGCTGCTGCCCGGGGGCTCGCCCCCGCTTCCCAGCCGAGGGGGGCGAGCCCGGGCTGCTGCCCGGGGGCTCGCCCCCGCTCCCAGCTAAGGGGGGGCGAGCCCGGGCTGCTGCCCGGGGGCTCGACCCCGCTTCCCAGCTAAGGGGGGCGAGCCCGGGCTGCTGCCCGGGGGCTCGCCCCCGCTTCCCAGCCAAGGGGGGCGAGCCCGGGCTGCTGCCCGGGGGCTCGCCCCCGCTTCCCAGCCAAGGGGGGCGAGCCCGGGCTGTTTCCCGGGGGCTCGCCCCCGCTCCCATCCAAGGGGGGCGAGCCCGGGCTGCTGCCCGGGGGCTCGCCCCCGCTCCCATCCAAGGGGGGCGAGCCCGGGCTGCTGCCCGGGGGCTCGCCCTCGCTCCCAACATTGAGGGGCGAGAGGAGGAGGGGTGAGCCCCCCTCTCGCCCCCCCACGTCCAAGGAAGGGGCGAGCTTCTCTCGCCCCCACGCCCAGTAGGGGGGCGAGCCCAGGAGGGCATTCAGTTTGCATTTAGCGCCGTGGAACGGCGGGATTTGGCTATTCGCAGTTCAGTTTTGGCTATTCGCAGTCCAAGAGCAGCGGGATTTGGCTATCTGCAGCCCAGTTCAAGGGTATTTTGGTAATCTGGCAGACCAGTTTTCGGCTATTTGCAGCCCAACTTCAGAAATCTTATAAATAGGGCCAAGGGGGCACCATTTGGGAGGATCTCATTCCAGGCCAGCTCTCTCCCTCTCTCTCTCCCCCTACTTTCTCTCTCTAGTGGGTGAGGAGAGCCTCAAGTGGTGCCCAAGCTTAGTAGTGGCTTGGGAGGGGAAGTTCCTAAGGGGCTTCCGGGTATGTGGCGGGACCTCCCCACTAAGCCCTTGGTCCAGTCCCTAGTTCCAACACCTTCAACCTAGAGCTCTCCCTTGGGAGGAGTAAGGATTGGTCGCCCCTCGGCTAGCTCAGGGCCCCGAACTCCACAGAGACTAAGTCTTGTTCGCAAGTCTCGGTTTCAACACATGGTGCGGTGAGCGTGGAGTGTGACCGATTCAAGAAACTCTCATGATGAGTTCCATGGACGGAGGTGGAGGAAGATTCGACCCAGGTCACTCGCAACCCCCGGTGGCTGGAGTGACGTTGGAGATGTTTGAGAATCTCAGGCAGGAGGTCATGCAGACCCTGCAGGTAGCTTTCGCCTCGATAATCAAAGACAGGAGAGAAAGTGGTCCCGAGGCCTCACCTCAAAAGGTGGGCGAGAGCATCCTCGGCCAGACATCCGGGAAAGAGGTGCCGGAAGGGGGCGAGTGGGGAGGTCCTCGACCCCCACTCGCCGAGACCCAAGTGGGCGAGTGGGGAGGTCCTCGACCCCCACTCGCCGAGACCCAAGTGGGCGAGTGGGGAGGTCCTCGACCCCCACTCGCCGAGACCCAAGGGGGCGAGAGGGGAGGCGCCATGCCCCCACTCGCCCAGCCTCAAAGGGGGGCGAGCGTAGGAGGTCCTTTTTGTGAGCTGATCCTCTCAGCCCCGATTCCGGAGGGGTTCAAGGGGGCGGAGATGTCTCACTACTTCGGCAAGGATGACCCCGTCTTGCACCTGCAGTGGTTTGAGGACATGGTCTCCATCATGCCCATGTAGGACGCCTTCAAGTGTCGGCTCTTTGCCGTCACCCTCAAGGAGAAGGCCAGGGGCTGGTTCCATCAGCTCCCTGCAGGATCCATCTACGCCTTCGAAGACTTGCGCCGAGCTTTTCTGCTACGCTTCTCGACGTCAAGAAAGAGGAAGAAAGATGCCGAGGCACTTTTCAAGATCAAACAAGAGCCAGGGGAGTCAATGGCTCACTATCTGGAACGGTTCAGGGAGGAGGTTCTCCTCATCCAAGAAGTGCCCGGGTACACCCTCAAGCTCGCCTTCACGTTGGGGCTGCGGGAGGGCTTCTTCAAGATGGACCTTAAGAGAAGAGCTCCTTTGTCCTTTGAAGAGTTGATGGAAAGGGTGGCAGAAGAAGTCGAGAGTGAGGAGGCCAACCCGGAGTTCGCGAGAAGGCTGGCCAAGCTGAGTGAGCCAGAGGCAAGGCAGCAGGGGGGAAGAGTAGGGGCTCCCAAGAGAAAGTTCGACCAAGAGGAAGACAACTTCTAGGAAGAGGGGGTTGACCTCCCTAGGTGGGGGCAGAGGCCAAAGGCATCCCCTCCACCGCCTCAACAGACCATGGCGATTGGCTGGGAAAAAAGGAGGAGAGTCAGAAAAGCAGGAAGAAGAGGAAGAGGGGGTAGGGTGGAGTTACCCTATTGTGACCTCCACGATGAGGAAGGTCACGCGACAATCAACTGCCCTGAGTTCTTGGAATTGAAGGAAGCGAGGGGTTTGGTGCGGCAACAACAACAACCAAATGGGAACGAGGGAGACCACCCTCGGCAGTAGGAGACCAAGTTTGTCTAAGTGCTTAGTTTTTCTCTCCACCCTTAAGTTCATGTAGCGTGGTTGTTTACTTAGTTTTTTCTTGCATGTAATGTGATGATTAATATAGGGAAAGTCCCAAGTACTTAGTCCCGATGCTAGCCCGCTGACCAGGCTCCCATCAAGCTGGCAGGTCCGAGGATCGCTCGGAGGCAGGAAAGTCTCAAGGTACCTAGCCCCGATGCTGGCCCGCTGACCAGGCTCCCATCAAGCTGGCAGGTCCGAGGATCGCTCGGTGGCAGGAAAGTCTCAAGGTACTTAACCCCGATGCTGGCCCGCTGACCAGGCTCCCATCAAGCTGGCAGGTCCGAGGATCGCTCGGTGGCAGGAAAGTCCCAAGTACTTAGTCCCGATGCTGGCCCGCTGACCAGGCTCCCATCAAGCTGGCAGGTCCGAGGATCGCTCGGTGGCAGGAAAGTCTCAAAATACTTAGTCCCGATGCTGCCCCGCTGACCAGGCTCCCATCAAGCTGCTAGGTCCGAGGATCGCTCGGTGGCAGGAAAGTCCCAAGTACTTAGTCCCGATGCTGGCCCGCTGACCAGGCTCCCATCAAGCTGGCAGGTCCGAGGATCGCTCGGTGGCAGGAAAGTCCCAAGTACTTAGTCCCGATGCTGGCCCGCTGACCAGGCTCCCATCAAGCTGGCAGGTCCGAGGATCGCTCGGAGGCAGGAAAGTCTCAAGGTACCTAGCCCCGATGCTGGCCCGCTGACCAGGCTCCCATCAAGCTGGCAGGTTCGAGGATCGCTCGGTGGCAGGAAAGTCTCAAGGTACTTAACCCCGATGCTGGCCCGCTGACCAGGCTCCCATCAAGCTGGTGTTGGAACATGGTCTTCCGCATCTCCTAGGTTTGAGAATAACAAATCTTATGTGTATTTGATCTTGTGTGTTCAAGTGTGCAGGTTAGCATAGTCCACATGACTCAAGGAGTACTCATGATGTCTGCCCCCAAAATTGAGGCCAAAATTCGAAGAGGCTCACTAGCGCCGGCGGTAGCGATAGCGCCCGACGCTAGCGTTGATCTGCGCGATTCCGGCATCGTTTTTAGAAGGAGCTAGCGCCCGGCGTTAGCTACTAGCGCTGGCGGTAGAATGACGCACAAGAGGCATAGAGCAATATGTTGCCGCGGATTGAAGATCCTGCCGCGCAAAACGTTTCCTAATCCGGGCTAGCGCCGGCGGTAGCGCTTAGGCTATAAATTGGATGCTTTGGCTCCGAATTCTTCATCCTCCTCCAATCCCAAACTCCAGAGCTTCGTGCCACAGCAGAGAGAGGAAGATTCAGAGCGATACTCCCACAATTCCATAAAGCCTTAAGGAGATCCGTGGAGAAGATTTCAACACGCGTCATCATCGTGACGAAAGGCTGCATCTACTACGATCATACTCTGCGGGCCTTCGTCCACTTCTCCAAGAGATCCACATAGAGGGAGTTTTTATATTATTGTCTCTTCATTTCATATCTTTTCTGTAAACGGTAGTGAAATCGCCTCGTGTTGGCGACTAGGTCTGGGGTAGGACTTAGGGCTGAAATTCGCCTCGTGTTGGCGACTAGATCTAGGTTAGGTCTAGGGGGGGCTCGAGGCCTTTCTGGGGATAGATCGGCTAGAGCGGCTTGAGGCCGTATCTGGGGAGAGATCGGCTAAAGCCAACCGGTTCGTGGGGATACGAGTCGGTATAGAAAACGAAAAAGAATTTTTATTAGTCGCCTCCGATTTCTAGTGTCATAGAAATCAAGTTTTGTAAAACATTATTTGATATTAATAAAGCATATCTCTTTATTATTGTTTTACTTGATGTCTCTTTAGTAATCTTGCAATATTTCGAAGTTTTTCTAAATATAATCTAAAGTTTTTGAAAACCCTTATTCACCCCCCCTCTAAGGGCGCCGACCGATCCAACAAGTGGTATCAGAGCCAGGTTTTATTCCAATCGGCTTAACAACCGGGAATAATGGCGTCTCATGATCTCGCTTCAACTAGTGGGGCAAATTTCTGTGAAGATGAAATATCACATAAACCACCCTTGTTTGAAGGAACAAATTATAAAGGATGGAAAATTTTAATGGAAAAATTTATTAAAACTTTAGATATCGAAGTATGGAACTTAGCAATTATAAGACGTGCGGATGAATCGAATAAAAAAGAACGTCAGCTAAATGCCAAAGCCAAACACTATTTATTTTGTGCACTATCTAATGAAATTTTCAAATTCATATATTGCTTTTCTAGTGTATACAAAATATGGCGCTTTCTTGAAGAAATGTATGATCTTCCTCTCGCAGGTGTGGAACAAACACAGGAGGAAAAGAACGTACAAGCATCCATTATCATTCAAGAAGATCTCTCTCGGAGCGAAGCCATGGAGAATATTGAAATAGAAAAGGACACCAAGAGAAAAAGAAGAAGAAATCTTACTTTTGGAAGAGGAATGCCAAGAAGAAGACAAAGGAACAATATGTTCAAATCCTCCCTCATCCAAAAGCAATGTAAGGAAATCAAATTCTATCTTTTGTACTTCTATCTCTTCATTACAATTGTTACAAAATACTAGGCGCAAAATTGAGAAATTAAAGAATGCTAATAAACTATTGCGCTTAGAAAATAAAAATTTAAAGGCAAAAATTAATGAAGAATCAAATTTATCTAGTTCTACACATTGCTCCTTAGTAGAAAACACCACAACTTGTGTAGAATATAATGAATTAAAAGAAAAGCACAAGAAACTTGAAAAGGACAAAATGAAAAATTATGTTTAGAAAATTCATCTTTGATAAATGATTGTGCTAAGTGTAAAGAATATAAAATTGAAATTAAAGAGATGGATGAAACATTTGATGAATATAGAAACAACTATCAAGATCATATTGATTCAATTGTTTCCATTCTTAAAAATAGCACAATCGCTTATAATAAAGCTAGACATAATTTAATGATTAAAAATAATGAATTAAAAAACTAAAATCAACTTGCTTAAGGAAATCATAAAGAAAAACTCTCAAAACATACAATCACAAAATAATGCAAAATCCAAAAGCAAGTTGAATATGATTTCTTATAAGTTGAACAAGCCAATCAATAGAAATAACAAACCTCAAAAGATTGAAAATGAAATTCCAAAATACAATCATTACTATCATTTACAACATCAATCTTCTCCCAACATAAAATTAAATGCTCCCAAATTTCCTATGAACAACACTTTTAATAATCATTACAATCATAATCATCAACATAAAGATAATCTCAATGGAAATTTGATGAATAAGAATAACATTAAACCAAGGTTTGAATGGAGGCCTAAAATTAAAAATAAAACATTCACTTCACATGAAAGGACTCATTCATCTTTTTCTTCACAAAAATCATCACGATGCATTTGGGTACCCAAAGGAACCATCACTCATGGTCCTCTTTGGATACCTAAATCTCTTATCCATTAGGTATCATCAATTGCATGAAGCAGAATCCTTTCAAAATGAAATATACAAAGTTCTACTTCATGATATGCTTTCATGTCTTTCTTATTTTTCTTATTTCTTTTGAACTATCATGTCATGGTCATCCTATACAATTTTGAAAATATGATCTTATCTCTTACAAGATCAATATGTTTATAAAATCAAATTGATCAAAATTCCAAATCATATTTTATTTTGATGACCCATCTTTTATTCTTATATTCATTACTTCAAAATATCTTATATTATCCATTTGAATCAAACTCTAAATTTGTTATAAGATATTTCAAATTAAATTCGGTTATTAGATTTTTAGCCTTCACCAACAAGTAGATAAAATTCTGAATTTGCTATGAGATACTTATCTAAATTAAAAAGAAAAACACATAAGACATATTGAAAGATTAATTGTCATAAATATTGATGCCATACGCACCACCATGATCTATTGATATCTTTTGCTAAAACTCTCTAAAATCATAATTATGTAAAATCAAAAGATCTCTAAATTCAAAAGATCCACTCAGTTCTAACATTTCATTGGTGATCATAATAATTACATGAATGAATTAATGTAGTATGACTTGCATGTATCTCATTTATTTATAAACCATAGAATCAACTTTATATTAATAAATCAAATGAAATCATTCATTCTATGTCAAAATATTAAATCATTATCTCAATTAAATCAAATGAAATCACTTTCTTGAATACATGCAACATTATCTCAATTAATCTTGTGGTACAACAATTACAATCAAACTCATTATTCTAGCATTATCAACTAATAGATATTATTCATGCTAGTTATCTCATATTACCATAATGAATTAATTATGAAGTAAAATAAAATAAAATTGAACGATAAAATAACTATGTGACTTTAAACTGTGATAAAAGTCTAGAAAAATTTGAATTCACATACATTATTGTTGAAACCTGCAACATGCCTCTTGAGTTCGGACCCACTGGGGGTGCAACCGATGCTTACTTCTCCCTCACTAGACTCTCCTGACGGTGGATGTGAGAATAAGGAAAGACCCAAGGCTGAAGCGAGGAGGTCCCGCCACACACCCAGAAGATCTTAGAGAGCTTCCCCTCCTAAACCAGAGCTCAACCGGGCACCTTGGAGGGCACTAGCAGCCGACCAAAAACTAGCCTGGAGGAGAGGATTCTCTGAAATCGGATCTCCTCCAAGGTGCCCTTAAGGGTCTATTTATAGATTTTTCTAGGCTGGTCTGCAAATAGCATGAATCCGCCTTTTAGTTTTACTAACCGCACCCCAAATTGGTCTGCTAATAGCCTAACTCCGCTGTTCTGAAGGGCTATTTGCAGCCCACAAGGGGTATTATGGTCATTTCCCCCTTAAATCCTTTTGGGCGAGTGGCCCGTGAGGGCACCACTCGCTGGACACCCGCTTAGCTGAGCGAATGCCCACGCTTCCGGGCGAGTGGTCCGCGAGGGCACCACTCGCCTAGCTCCTTCTCTTCCGCAGCTTACCCCCACCAACCCAGGGGTACTTCCACCTCCTAGCCGGGGCGAATGATCTGGCTGACCCAGGTCTCGCCAGTTGGCTTGAGGGACCCACTCGGCGAATACGGGTTGTACACAATCCCCGCTCTTTGCGAGCGGTTACTACGCTCGGAAAGAACAGTCCAACCCTGTATTTGGTGAGTGCTTGCTGACTGGACCCACAAGATTCTGTGGGTCCCACCATTGCCCTATATATATCTCTTCATATCAGATTTTCCTGGAGCGCTGTCAACCCTCGATTCGGAGCTTCTTCCTTAGTCTTTCACCGATATTAATGTCTTCCCACAAGCCTTCCGCGAGACCCCTCTCGCGGGAGATGATCGAGCGTCTGGCTGCGGCCCAAGCTGTAACTGCCCCCAAGGCAGCCAAATTTGCTCCCTGGCTGATGTCTAAACGGGATCCGAGCGCCCCCTACGTCTCGCGTCGAGCCAAGGCGATTCGGCTGAATCGTCAGAGAGGCGAGACTACCTCGGAATCTCCTGCGGATACTCCACCGGCGAACACTCCGCCGACGGATACTCTTCCGGTGAGGAATCCTCCGGACCCCGGGATGCAGGTATGAGGATTCCTCTCGCCCTTCTGTTTAGTTCCTCCCCTTACCCTGCATTTGCTCTGACCATTCGCAGGGGATTTCGATGTCCGAGACCGGCCACGGGGCCGTCTCGAGCAGTGTCGTGGTGCCACCTCCCCCGGATGAGAGGCCTCCAGATCTGGACCTCGCTCCCCCACCCCCTCCGGGCGAGACTATACTTCAATCCTGTAAGTTGTGAACCCTCTCGATTTTCCTTTCATGTTGCTTGTGACTGACCATTACCCTTTCGCAGCCCTCAACCCTGACGTCCCGCTGCGGGACTTCATTCTCCAAAGTTCTCCTGCCCAGCAGAACCCCTCTGTTACCGCGAATGAACGGAGGGTCTCCCCTGAGCGGGAACTGGGTCAGCACCTCCGTGCTGATGATCGTGCGAATGCTCCGGCTCCTCCTCCCCCGCTTTACCGCCCCCGGAAAGGGAAGGTCCTACCACCTTCCGCAGGCTTGTCTGGGGTCCTCCCCCATTCGTCTCGCCCTTCAGGTCATAAGGACCCCACCCCAGGTCAGTTCACTCACCCGCCCCTATCGTACTCACATATTTTACCGCTACTGACCTAGTTGTGATTTCGCAGGCTATCAGGAAGCCTCCCCCTTTGATTCCTACAACGAGGGGGAAGAGGGGATGCTCTCGCCTCTCCCTTCCCCTGGGGATCTTGCTGACTTTCTGGGCGACTCTTCAGATCACGCGACCCTGAAGGAGCGGATCACGAAGGTCTTGGGGAAGCTCATCCACATCCAGCGGAACGTCGCCGGCCAGGTGGACGACGTGCGGCTGAGAGTCGCGCGTGAGTTAAAGGACCTTCGGCGGGACTACTCGCGCATTCTCGCGACGGTGGAGCGCCTGGGGGTGAAGGAGGGGAGTTGTCTCCCGGAAGACACGCTGCGCGAGCCCGGGACCAACTCCAACTGGCTTCCCATGAGATCACCAACATGCTCGCGTATTACTGCCCGCGAATGCCCCTGGAAGCTGGGTCGCGAAGGCGAGGTCGGTGGGTCTGGGAGGTGTGAAATTTTCCGGACCTTGTGAGAGTAAGCAGGAATAACAACTAGAGATACAAGCCAAACAACCAGAGACAATCTTAGGCGAACAAAACGATCTTTATTGATAGCAAAACTTCAATTACAGGGCAAGACATGCTCGACGAGACATGATTTCGTCAGCACAAAACTTCAAGAAGAAAGAACAGAAACTGAAGATAACTGAGACCGCACGGTCTCTTGCCGAACTCAGCAGCTCGCCAGACCGCTGCTGCCAGACCGCAACCGCTCTCGATCTCGAAACACCACCAGACCGCTGCACCAGACCGCTCCTTTGCCGATCTCCTGATTCCCGAACTCCAGCACCACAACTCCAAGCCGCAAACCGCCCGAACACTTTCAGAGGAAGAGGTGATCGCTGCTGCCTGCACTATCCGCAGAAGCTGCACAAAGAAGAATTCAATCAGAGACCGCTCGGTCAGAAACACAGACCGCAGGAACTAGGCAAACTCGGCTTACACTTGGTGTGTTCTACTTTTTGCTGCAACAGTGGCTCCCTATTTATAGGCGTGAGACCTGATCCAGTCACCACCCTATGAGATAGAGTCACCACCCATCAGATCGCGCGACCTTACCGGTCAACCCGCGCAATCACTGCAACCCTCCTGCTTCATTTTGGTGAGCGCCGACTTCACACCAGACCGCGGGAGATCGCTACTCCCTTGGTCTGAACACGACTCCACACGGAGATCGCCAGACCGCCTAGAAGTCACCCACCACCTGTGTTCGCCCGAGACCGCGAACACAGCCAGTCCGCCATCAACCCGCGAACTCCTGTCCGTATGCCGATCTCCTCCTGAGACCGCGAACAGCAACCAGCCCGCATACCAGTCTCCTCCTGAGACGGCGAACTGAGACCGCGCGACTAAGAATAACTTAGTCCGCGAACTCCTTCAGAACCCTCTGGAAAGCCACCAGACTGGATTCAAGAGTCAACCCGTGCGGTCACGCCAGACCGGCACGTCCTTGAAGAGAACAACTTGTCACGCGGTCAGAGACAGACCGCGCGACCCTGAGGATGATCAGCCGTCATGCGGTCACAGCCAGACCGCACGACCTCCACCTCCAGCAGCCCTTGGACCAGACCAGCGGTCAACCCCGAAAGCCGCAACTGACCAATAGAACAGATCGCCATTGTCAGACCGCCAGACCGTGCGGTCACGCCAGACCGCCCGGTCTCTTCCCAGACCGCCCAGGTCCAAAAGCCTCCTCCACTTCCACTTCAATAATTTCAACACTCCCCCTTGAAGTGGGAAGTGGAAACTAGCCCAAGTAGTTCCCTTAGCCGTGTGAACGGCCCCTTTGCCAGCGCCTTTGTGAAGATGTCTGCGACATTGTCCGCACTCCGCACATGCTCGATCGAAAGAGATCCCTCCAGCACTTTCTCCCGTATGAAGTGATGCTCGATCTCAATATGCTTGGTCCTCGCGTGACAAACTGGATTGGTTACCAGTTTGAGAGCACTCTCGTTGTCACCGCGTAGCAGAGTCGGCTCCCGAACCTCCTTGTGGACGTCTCCTACCAACCTCCTAAGCCAGATGGCTTCCTGAGCTGCCAAGGCCGAAGCCTTGTATTCCGCTTCCGTGGTAGAGATCGATACGGAATCCTGCTTCTTGCTGCACCATGATATAGCCGTAGGGCCCGCCATGAAGACGAATCCAGATGTCGACTTCCGATCATCCGAATCTCCCCCGTAATCAGCATCCATGTATCCATGCACCTCGAAGCCCGCATCCTTCCTGTATAGGAGACCCATGTCCGAGGTCGCCTTGACATACTTTAGAATGTTCTTGGCCGCTAGCAGATGAGGTACCCGTGGCTCCGCCATAAACCGACTCACCCTGCCCACTGCATATGCAATGTCTGGCCTCGTGATCGTCAGATAGATTAAGCTCCCAACCAGAGCTCGGAACACCAATGGATCTTGCATGATCCTTCCCTCATCCTTCCGAAGCTTCATAGCCTTCTCCAGAGGTGTGGAAGTGCACTTCCCTTCCTTCATGCCGAACCGCTCCACGATCCGCTCCGCATATCCGGCTTGGGTCACCAGCACTCCACCTTCCTTCCTCTGCACCTCAAGTCCAAGAAAATGGTGAAGCTCACCAAGATCCTTCATCTCGAACCTGATAGACAGCTCGGCCCGAAGCTGCGCTACCTCCTCCTTCGAGTTCCCCGTCACGATCATATCGTCGACGTATAGCAGCACGATGACCTGAAGCTCCCCGCTCTTCTTGACGAACAAGCTCGAGTCTGAGTCTGAAGCAACAAATCCACAGAAAAGGAGATATTCTGCGATCTTCCCGTACCACGCCCTCGGCGCTTGCTTCAACCCATACAGGGCCTTCTTCAGCTTGCAGACATGCTCCGGAAGATCTTCAGACACAAAACCTGGTGGCTGGACCATGAAGATGTCCTTGTCAATCTCGCCGTACAAGAAAGCGTTCTTGACGTCGAGCTGCCAAATCTCCCATCCACTGAACGCCGCCAAGGCAATGATGAACCGAACTGAAGTCATTTTTGCCACCGGACTGAATGTCTCATCATAATCTTCACCGTATTGCTGCGAGAACCCCCGAGCTACAAGACGAGCCTTGTAACGCTCGATACTGCCGTCAGCTTTCTTCTTCAGCTTGTAGACCCACTTGCATGTCACAGGAGCGATGCCCTTCGGCTTGGGCACAAGAGACCAGGTCTCATTCTTCTCAAGAGCTGCCATCTCTTCTTGCATCGCAACATCCCACTCCTTCACGCCTTGGGCCTTCTCAAAGCTCGACGGCTCCCTCTCATCCAAGGGACCAGCGAAGAAACATGAGACGAAGCTCACTGCGTTTCCTCCTGTATAGCGATCAGGGGCGATGATCGCTCGCTTCGACCTCCTCAGCTCCTTCCCTTGAGCTGCAATGTCATCCGCTGCTTCTTCCCTAGCTCCCCTTCCAGACGTGTTAGGAGCATTGCTCCCCCTGCTCCCTGAACCAGAAGCCCCCGTCTCGGAACTAGAAGGAGATGGACCACCTGGTGACACAGGTAGCTCCACCTGAGGATTTTCCACAGCTTTCTCCGGCACTTCCACCCTGCTTTCTGGTAGCTCCACACCAGAAGACCCCTTGTAAGATGTCACCTCATCGAACACGACGTCGCGAGATACAACAAATCTCCGCGTCTCCGGGTCCATGCACTTCCACCCTTTCTTCCGCTCATCGTATCCCACGAAGACTAGCTTCCTTGCTTTCGCATCTAGCTTCGTCCGAAGAGCATCTGGGATGTGCACGTAACAGGTGGAACCAAACACCCTAAGGTGTGCCACACTTGGCTTCTCCTTGAACATCATTTCATGTGGAGTCAGCATGTTGATGGGGCTCAGAGGCATCCTGTTGATGACGTAGGCAGCACAAGACATTCCCTCCGCCCAGAAGGACTTTGGGATACTCTTGGCATGCAGCCAACACTTGCAGGTCTCCGTCAGATGACGGATCTTCCGTTCTGCAACTCCGTTCTATTGTGGAGTATGAGCACAAGTGAGCTCTCTCCGGATGCCCGCCTTCCTGCAAAAAGTAGAGAACTCACTGGAGGTGAACTCCCCTCCGTTGTCAGTCCTCAGCTTCTTCACCCGCAGTCCCAGCCGACCTTCCACGAGCTCCTTGAACTCCACAAACTTGGCAAACGCCTCCGCCTTCTCCTTCAGGAAATATACCCAGACATATCTGGTGTAATCATCGATCAACACCAGCATATACCTGCTGCCTCCGAGGCTTGGGGTAGCAGTAGGTCCCATCAAGTCACCGTGGATGCACTCCAACGGCACACTACACCTTGTCTGCGACTTGTCAAACGGTAGTCGATGAGACTTGCCGAACTGACATCCCGCACAAACATGACCTTCACCGTAGGAGGATAGACTTGGCAGGCCCTTGACCAGACCTCTCACCGCCATAGCTTTCAGCTTGTCCATCCCTACGTGCCCCAACCTCTCATGCCATATAACGGCACCATCATTCGTCTTCATCTTGTCGACGTAGGAACTTGTTGATAAAACAAACAAGTCCTTTGCCCGTCTCCCGACATGGACGACCTCGGCCTTCACGGCCTCTACATTTCGTAGAAATTTCACTTCTGTCGGGCCGAACAGAACGTGATACCCAGCGTCAACAGCGTTGGTCACGGAGAAGAGGTTTTTCTTCATTCCGGGCACATGATAGACACTCTTCAAGGTAAGTGGCCCTCTATCACTGCCCAAAGAAACAACCCCCACCTTCTCGACTGCATGCACAGTATTATCTGCAGTGATAATAGCATTGTTACCTGTGTACGGCTCTGCTGAAGAAAGCTTCGACTCGTCCCCGGTGAGGTGATGACCACACCCCGAGTCCACGATCCAGTCCTCCTGATAGTTGATAGGAGCCGAGGCTCCAATAGAAGCCGAGAAGGCTCCTCCCCATCCTCCATCAAAGTGCCTGGCTGGTGCTTCCTCCTTCTCAACAGCATGCCCTGGCTGAGTATTCAGCCTGCAGTCCTTCCTAAAGTGCCCAACCTTTCCGCACTTGAAGCATTTGAGACCTTCCTTCTTCTTCTTCCCGTCAGCCTTGGGAGCATACCCCCTTTCCTGCTGCCCAGAAGTTGAAGGCCCATGGCCTTCCGTGGTCTTCTTCTTCTTCTCCCACTTCTTCTTCCCTGAGAAGAGAACCTCGCCATCTCCCCCAGTCACTGACACCCCCGCCATCTGCCTTGCCAGACTTTCCTGCGAAGCTAGCAGATTCTCCAGCTCTAGCAGAGACGGCTGATTTGCCCATCCCTGTACCGACGTCACAAAGGCCACATATTCCTTCCGCAAGCCGCGGATGATGTGCTTCTTCAGCTTCGCCTCAGAAATTGGCTCATCAGGATCCAGTGCTGATATCTCAGCGCAGAGATTCTTCATCTTCAAAAAGAAGTTCGAGATAGAAAGATCACCTTGAGCTGACCTCGCCAGCTCATTCTCTAAGAACTGTAGTCTTGCTATATTCTTTTTGTTAAACAGCCCATCCAGGGCTCTCCAGATCTCAGCAGCTGATCCACACCCCAAGATGTGATCAAAGAGATCAGGTGAAATGGCACGCTTCAAGGTGAACTCGGCCTTGGCGTTGGTCTTCCTCCATGCCCTCACGGCCGGTCCATTATCACCTCCTTCTACTGCCTTCACCTCTTCTGTTTCATCTCCTCCTACCACCTCCCAGAGGTCCTCACCCAGAAGATAGCTCTGCATACACGACTTCCACTTCTTGAAGTTAGTCGACGTAAGCATCTCAATACCAAGACCTCTTGCAAAACCACCTTCCATTGCTCTTCCTCTGGTTCCTTCTTCACAAAGGCGATGGCTACTCTAAGTTATTCACTGCTCTTTCAACTCCAACCTCCCTCTGATACCATGTGAAATTTTCCGGACCTTGTGAGAGTAAGCAGGAATAACAACTAGAGATACAAGCCAAACAACCAGAGACAATCTTAGGCGAACAAAACGATCTTTATTGATAGCAAAACTTCAATTACAGGGCAAGACATGCTCGACGAGACATGATTTCGTCAGCACAAAACTTCAAGAAGAAAGAACAGAAACTGAAGATAACTGAGACCGCACGGTCTCTTGCCGAACTCAGCAGCTCGCCAGACCGCTGCTGCCAGACCGCAACCGCTCTCGATCTCGAAACACCACCAGACCGCTGCACCAGACCGCTCCTTTGCCGATCTCCTGATTCCCGAACTCCAGCACCACAACTCCAAGCCGCAAACCGCCCGAACACTTTCAGAGGAAGAGGTGATCGCTGCTGCCTGCACTATCCGCAGAAGCTGCACAAAGAAGAATTCAATCAGAGACCGCTCGGTCAGAAACACAGACCGCAGGAACTAGGCAAACTCGGCTTACACTTGGTGTGTTCTACTTTTTGCTGCAACAGTGGCTCCCTATTTATAGGCGTGAGACCTGATCCAGTCACCACCCTATGAGATAGAGTCACCACCCATCAGATCGCGCGACCTTACCGGTCAACCCGCGCAATCACTGCAACCCTCCTGCTTCATTTTGGTGAGCGCCGACTTCACACCAGACCGCGGGAGATCGCTACTCCCTTGGTCTGAACACGACTCCACACGGAGATCGCCAGACCGCCTAGAAGTCACCCACCACCTGTGTTCGCCCGAGACCGCGAACACAGCCAGTCCGCCATCAACCCGCGAACTCCTGTCCGTATGCCGATCTCCTCCTGAGACCGCGAACAGCAACCAACCCGCATACCAGTCTCCTCCTGAGACGGCGAACTGAGACCGCGCGACTAAGAATAACTTAGTCCGCGAACTCCTTCAGAACCCTCTGGAAAGCCACCAGACTGGATTCAAGAGTCAACCCGTGCGGTCACGCCAGACCGGCACGTCCTTGAAGAGAACAACTTGTCACGCGGTCAGAGACAGACCGCGCGACCCTGAGGATGATCAGCCGTCATGCGGTCACAGCCAGACCGCACGACCTCCACCTCCAGCAGCCCTTGGACCAGACCAGCGGTCAACCCCGAAAGCCGCAGCTGACCAATAGAACAGATCGCCATTGTCAGACCGCCAGACCGTGCGGTCACGCCAGACCGCCCGGTCTCTTCCCAGACCGCCCAGGTCCAAAAGCCTCCTCCACTTCCACTTCAATAATTTCAACAGGAGGAGTATTGAGCTAGTCTTCATTCACCCTTCTTGTTATTCTTCTGTTTTCTGTACCGCGGATGCTGAACTTTATTTCTGTTTGTAATAATCTTATGCCCTGTGATTTGCGAATGCTCTATTCCTTGTCTCTTATTTCCTATATCTTGCTTGGGTATTGCCGAATGCTTTGCTATTGCCGAATGCTTTCTTAACCTCTTTCGCGTAGTCGATGAGCGAATAGCCACAGGGCATTTGTCATTAATGGGCGAGAGGGATCGGCCCGGGGTTCGAGGCGTCGGGAAGGCGCGACTGCTATCCGCACACCCGTTACCTCGAAAGCCCAAACGCCGTTTAGCCCCTCTATAAATAGGCCTTTCAACCACCGTATTAAATACCTTACCATCCGCTCCCTCTCTTTCCTCGCGCTAGCACTCGCGCTTTTCTCTTCTCTGCTGCTCCCTTATCCTTCGGCATTCGCGAAATGGGTGGTGATGCGGAAGGTAGGGCCAGGTGTGCCAGCGCATTCGTCAACCATACTTTCGATTCATGCGACCTCTCCGAAGAGGCTTACTTGACTGCGGTCGCGGATTACATTCTGCCAGGGTTCGAGGCGCGAAAGCCCAGGCCGGACGAGCGCCTAAACTCCATCTCGCCCTGTGCTCTCGCGATCCCGCTAGAGCACTTCGAGGTGGGGTTTCGCCTTCCCATCTGGCCGGAACTCCGCCAGACCTTCAAGTACTACGGAGTCGTGCCCGACCAGCTCAACCCCAACTCCATCGCCATGCTGATCGGGTACGCGAGCTATCTGCGAGAAGAGGGGATCGAGTTCTCGCTGCTCGTCTTCCGCAAACTCTACACCTTCCGCTGCACCAACGACATCTCGTTCTTCTCGGGTCTGAACCCACTCAAGCACTACGGGCTCCCGAACAAAAACCACGACTGGGTTCGCCGCTTCAACTTCGTCAGTGGGAGCCTAGGAAACACCCTTCTCGCCCCGGTGCAGGAGGAGGAGTCAACCTTCCGCCCCCCGACCCTAGGGGGGCACGAGGCCAAACTCCACCAATATATTCTGGAGCACGGGATGGACCTCGTCTATCTCCGGCAAAACGTCAACTCGCTCCCGCTCATTCCGCAGGGCGAGGGTAAGTTTTTGGGACTTCGTTCGTTTCGGCCTTATGATTCTTACACCATTCGCTAAACCATTCGCAATATTATGCAGGCGTGCGTAGCCTCCCCCTTCATCCGCCGCGTCCCTCTGGGGCTTCCGTGTCCTTTGCACAGGCCGCCGCGGATGCCTGTCGGGAGGAACCCCTCCTCCTCCAAGCCTAGCGGAAAGAAGCGAAAAGCTGGGGCGCTGACTTCCTCTTCCTCCAAGAAATCAAAAAATCCCCCCTCCGCCAAGGGGAAGGGGGTCCTGGACGAGACCCTAGGGGCGAGTGCTCAGACTCAAACCCCGGGGGTGGGTGCGCCAGGTGAGACTACCCTTCGTGCGGGATCGTCGTTGCCGCCGCCTCCATTGCCCAGGGACCACCGGAACTTCCCCAGCGGCGAGAAGTACGTGGACCCCTCGGGGGCTCCCCTGGTAAAGTGGGACAGGAACGTCAACAGGGTCTCGCTCTCCACCCTCCATCCGTCGTGGATAGAGAGCGACCACGCCAGTGGTGAGGCTTATGCCATCGCGTATGCCCTCTATGGCCGGGAAGATGCTGAAGTCTATGATGCCGAGACGACTCAGGTTCTCGCCCATGAGAGCGCCAGGGCCATGCTGCGGGCGCTCGAGCTCGCGCATATGTCTTCGCGCCGGAGCATCAAACCGGCGCGGAGCTTGGCGGAGGTTGAGGAGTCCAGGACCATCGTTTTTGCCGAGGCGCAGGAACTCAGGACGAAGTTGGCAGCTGCGGAAGCCCTTCTCGCCAGCCGCCCCGTTGCAGAGGTATATATTTTCTCCCTCCCCGCGAGTGACCTTTTGCCGATTGATGCACTTTCTTCTTACCACCTTTATTATTATTTTTAGGATACCACAGTTGCCGAGATGCTTCGTGCTCGGGTGGCCGGCCTTGAGGAGGAAGTCCGGCTGGTTAAGGCTGAGGCCCAGCGGTCGCGAGAAGCCGAGGCCTCGACACTCGCCTTGGGGAGTGGGGGGCACTTTTACCCCCACCACGAACTGGAGCAGTTGATGCAGGAGAACGCCCAAAGCGCCGTGAAGCACGCGCTGCAGGTGTTGCGGCAGGCTGGGTACCTGAAGGAGGAGGCCGAATGCCTCTCTGCCCGACAGGTCGTCCCCGAGCTCTTAATTCCGATCCCATTCCCGGAAGATGGGGATGGCGAGCCGCGAGAAGACGCCCTCCTACCGGATTCGGGCGAGAGCGATGGATCTTCTGGCGAGAAGCCTGCCGACCCATGAGATGGGCCCTGTGTTTTTTACTCTTTTTTATTCATCATTTTGAATGTAATCACGAACCGGGCGAGCCCCTTTGTGAGATATACCTGGGTTATAATTTTTGTGCTATCTTATTTTTTCCCATTCGCCGCTATATCTCGCTAGGCTCATTAGGACGTTACTTCTTTCTCATTCGCCGCTATACCTCGCTAGGCTCATTAGGACGTTACTTCTTTCTCATTCGCCGCTATACCTCGCTAGGCTCATTAGGACGTTACTTCTTTCTCATTCGCCGCTATACCTCGCTAGGCTCATTAGGACGTTACTTCTTTCTCATTCGCCGCTATACCTCGCTAGGCTCATTAGGACGTTACTTCTTTCTCATTCGCCGCTATACCTCTCTAGGCTCATTAGGACGTTACTTCTTTCTCATTCGCCGCTATACCTCGTTAGGCTCATTAGGACGTTACTTCTTTCTCATTCGCCGCTATACCTCGTTAGGCTCATTAGGACGTTAGGTCGTAGCGCGACTGTCCTGGCCACCCAGCGAATGCTCGAAGATGACGTAGGTGTGCTGCCCCCTTTTTGACTTCCCGCTTCCTGCCCCACTCGTACCTCCTTACCATTCGCCCAGACCGGGGTTTCGCTTAGGTAGTCATGAAAGTGGGGTGAGATCACCTTTCCGGCGCGTGGGCTATGCGAGTGCTCTTGAGGTCACCCTTTGAGAATTTATGACCTGCCACCGAGTGAGCCTTCGGACCTGCCAGCTAGATGAGAGCCTGGACAGCGGGTCTGCTCGGGGCCATCTTTTCTTCAACATAGAACCTGCCTCCGAGTGAGCCTTCGGACCTGCCAGCTAGATGAGAGCCTGGACAGCGGGTCTGCTCGGGGCCATCTTTTCTTCAGCATAGAACCTGCCTCCGAGTGAGCCTTCAGACCTGCCAGCTAGATGAAAGCCTGGACACCGGGTCTGCTCGGGGCCATCTTTTCTTCAGCATAGAACCTGCCTCCGAGCGAGCCTTCGGACCTGCCAGCTAGATGAGAGCCTGGACAGCGGGTCTGCTCGGGGCCATCTTTTCTTCAGCATAGAACCTGCCTCCGAGTGAGCCTTCAGACCTGCTAGCTAGATGAGAGCCTGGACAGCGGGTCTGCTCGGGGCCATCTTTTCTTCAGCATAGAACCTGCCTCCGAGTGAGCCTTCGGACCTGCCAGCTAGATGAGAGCCTGGACAGCGGGTCTGCTCGGGGCCATCTTTTCTTCCACATAGAACCTGCCTCCGAGTGAGCCTTCAGACCTGCCAGCTAGATGAGAGCCTGGACAGCGGGTCTGCTCGGGGCCATCTTTTCTTCAACATAGAACCTGCCTCCGAGTGAGCTTTCAGACCTGCCAGCTAGATGAGAGCCTGGACAGCGGGTCTGCTCGGGGCCTTCTTTTCTTTCGCATAGAACCTGCCTCCGAGTGAGCCTTCGGACCTGCCAGCTAGATGAGAGCCTGGACAGCGGGTCTGCTCGGCGGCCAACCCAGAGTTCTACAGGAGGTTGGCAAAGATGAGTGAGCCCGAGGTGAGGCAGCAAGTAGGAAGAAGGCGAGATGAACCCAGGGGTCAGGGGTTCGAAAGACCGCCTCGGAATTGGAGGAATCAAGAGCCCAACAACAGGTTGGGCTGGAGGCACCAGCAAGGACCAGCGAGAGAGCAGGAAGAGGAGGCAGGGTGGCGTTGCCTTATTGTGACTTTCACCAGGAAGAAGGTCACGCGACCGCCACCTGCCCAGAATTCTTGGAGATGAGAGAGAGAGGTCAGCCACGGCGGCAGCAGGTCAGGATCGAGGAAATGCTCCCGGAGGCGGAAGAAGACCGATGCGAGGATAGGGCGGATACAGGAACCAGGGGGAATCAGGGTGATTCATGGAGGGGTTGGGATAGAGGCCTCTCGCAAGAGGAGCTTTCAGGCGATGTTCCGAAGGGACGTCGCGTCGACTTCCCAGACCCCACCCCCCTCGGAGAAGCTCACCTTCTCCTCGGAAGACATGCCAGATTATGAGGATCCATTCTGCGACGCTCTGGTGATTCAGACGACGATTGAAAATTTCACGGTCTCCCGGATCCTGGTGGATAACGGGAGCTCAGTGAACGTGATCTTCAAGAAGGCCTTCGACGCAATGGAGGTGGAAAAGAAGAGGGTGCAGGCCTCCGACGGACCGCTGTTTTATTTCTCAGGAGAGTGGAAGGTGGTCGAGGGAGGTGTTGGTCTCCAGGTGACGCTAGGAGGAGTCCCAAGAAACTGCCGGTTCGTCATTGTGGACGCTCCGAGCAGCTATAACGCCATTTTCGGACGCCCCCTCATCAGCGCCTTCCGGCGCGTGCCCTCATCGTACCATCGATGCTTAAAGCTCCATAGTGGAGGAGTCCAGGTCCGCGTCCGAGGAGATGCTAAGGTAGCGAGACAGTGCTATGTGACTGCTGTCAACACCATCTCTTGGATGGCGGATGCTAAGAAGATGGATGAGGAGATGGCGAGGCCGGAGGGGCCAGGAGAAGAAGTGGAGAAGAGAGAAGTAGGGGGAGAGGGCGATGCCCGAGAGGAGAATATGGAGGTCGCTCAGGAGGAGCAGGAGGTCGAGCCGGTGGAGGCGGAAGGAGTCGCAAAGGAAGAGGCCCGGGTAGAAGGGCGAAAAGCAAAGGGCCAATGGGAAGAGCCAGCCCGGCTCGAGGCGGCAGAAGAGGTGGTGGAGATGGAGGTCCTCACCCAGGAGGGAAGGGTGAAAGAGGTGCGGATCAGTGGGGGTCTCGGCCCGGAGGACAGGGTGAAGATGCTGGAGTGCATCCAGAAGAACGTGGATGTCTTCGCATGGAGCGCAGCTGATATGCCAGGCATCGAGGCGGACGTGGCTTGCCATCGTCTCAACCTCGATCCAGAAGCCCGTCCCATCCGGCAGAAGAGAAGGACCTTCGCCAGCAAGCTCGAAGGACCCATCCGCGAGGAGGTGGCAAAACTCCTCGAAGCAGGTTTTGTATCGGAGATCCAGTACCCAGGCTGGGTCTCCAACGTCGTAATGGTAAAAAAGGCCGATGGCCGCTGGCGTATGTGTGTGGATTTTTCATTGTTAAATAAGGCATGCCCTAAGGATTGTTATCCCCTGCCTCGGATCGACGCGCTGGTTGACTCAGCCGTCGGTTTTTCTGTGATGAGTTTTTTGGATGCTTTTTCAGGTTATCACCAGATCAGAATGCACCCCCCGGACGTCAAAGACGTCTCATTCATCACCAGGGAGGGATGCAACTGCTATAAGATGATGCCCTTCGGGCTGAAAAATGCAGGAGCAACCTACAAGAATATGATGGACCGGATATTCAGGGAGCAAAGGGGGAGGAACCTGGAGGTCTACGTGGATGACCTTATGGTGAAGAGCAAGTGCGTGAACTCTCACATCCGGGACCTCGAGGAGACCTTCGCCACCCTACGCAAGTACAAGAAGCGCCTGAACCCCCTGAAGTGTGTGTTCGGGGCCAGTAAGGGGAAATTCCTGGGGCATCTTCTCACCCCTTGGGGGGTAGAACCTAACCCGGATAAGGTTAAGGCCATAATGGAGCTGGGGTCGCCGCGGAACGCCAAGGAAGTTCAGCGCTTGACCGGAAGACTCGCGGGGCTGAGCAGGTTTCTCTCCCAAGCCGGGGAGAAATGCTCCCCCTTTTTCAAAACATTACGAGGTAACCAGAAGTTTGAGTGGACAAAAGAATGCGAGGAGGCCTTCCAGGCCTTGAAGAGCCAACTCACCAAGGCCCCACTGCTCCAAGGTCCCAAAGAGGGGGAGGATCTATATCTATATCTCGGGGTCGGGTCAGAGGCCGTAAGCTCTGTCCTGGTTCGGGAGGAAGGCAAGAAGCAGCTACCCGTCTACTACGTGAGCAGGGTCCTGAGGGAAGCAGAGCTCAGATACCCGATTTTGGAGAAGTTGGCCTTTGCTCTGGTCGTCACAGCAAGGAAGCTCAGCCCATATTTCCAGGCCCATTCAATTCAAATAGTGACGGACCACCCACTCCGCCAGATCTTCGAAGGAGTGGAGCACTCGGGGAGGCTCACAAAATGGTCGATAGAGCTAAGTGAATTCAACATTGCCTTCGTCCCTCGATTATCCATGAAGGCGCAGGTGGTGGCTGATTTCATGGCAGATTATGTGGCCGAGATGAAGGAAGATGGAGCCCCTCGTCATATTCCATGGAAGCTGCTGGTGGACGGGGCTTCGGGCAAGAATTCTCTTGGAGGAGGGGTGGTGCTAGAGAGTCCCCACGGAGTAAAGATCGAGCAGACACTAGTGATACTTACCAATCACCAACAACCAGGCGGAGTATGAGGCGGTGATCGCCGGTCTACGGTTGGCCCAGGAGCTCGGAGTCCATGACGTGGAGGTCCTCACCGACTCGATGGTAATAGCCTCTCAGATCAGGGGAGAGTTCGAGACGAGGGAGCCTGCACTCATAAGGTACTTGACCAAAGTGAGAGGTCTCATGGGAACGTTCAAAACTTTCTCCATCCGGCACGTCCCTCGGGAGGAGAGCACCCCGGCGGATCGGTTGGCCAAATCCAGTCCTCGAGCCGGGGGGACCCTGACAGACCTATTCCGCCCTTCGATCGAGGAGGGAGAACTCATGGAAGTAGAGCAGCGACCCTCCTGGAAGGATCCCTTCGATGCCTTCCTTGCAACGGGAAAGTTTCCGGAGTTGGTTCCGGACCAGAGGTGCTTCCGATATAAGTCCGCCTACTACGTGCTCCATGAGGGGGACTTGTATCGGAAGACCCTCTCGGGCCTCCTGGCCCGATGCATTTCAGAGGAGGAGGTCCCAAGGATCTTGGAAGAAGTTCACTCCGGCGAGTGTGGCAGCCACTCGGGGAGCAGGATGTTGGAGGCAAGAATAATGAGGCAGGGGTACTTCTGGCCAACCCTAAGTAAAGACGCGGCAGCCTTCGCCAAGAGATGCCAGAAGTGCCAAATGTTCGCCCCGCTTCAGCTCATGCCAGCTCAGAGGCTAAAGAGTATCATGGCGCCCTGGCCATTCGCCATATGGGGGATGGATCTGGTAGGACCCTTCCCCCAGGCTAGTGGGCAGAGGAGGTTTCTCCTAGTCATGATTGACTACTTCTCGAAGTGGTTGGAGGTCAAGGCGTTGGCTAAGGTCACCTCCCAGGTAATCTGCAACTTCGTATGGGGGGAGATCATTTGTCGACATGGACTTCCACAGGCCATAGTCACGGACAATGGTCCGCAGTTCGCAAGCGAGGAATTCATCAGCTTCTGTGGCCAGCTGGGGATAGACCTCAGGTTTGCATCCGTTCACCATCCCAGGAGCAACGGGCAGGTGGAGGCGGCAAACAAGGTCATCGTGAACCTGCTCAAGAAGAAGGTGGAAAATCTGAAGGGCAATTGGGTGGAACAGCTTCCATCGGTCTTGTGGGCCCTAAGAACTACCCCCAACACCGCCATGGGAGAGACCCCTTTCAAGCTCTCTCACGGTTGCGAGGCCGTCATCCCCATAGAGTTCGAGGTTATGACACCACGGGTAAAGGCCGCCGCAAGTGGAGAGGAAGATTGGAGAGCCGAGAACGAGGAGGAGTTGCGGCTCTCCCTCGACCTCATCGAGGAAGCTCGGGACCTGGCAGCCATTCGCCAAGAAGAGGTCAAGCGGCGGATGGCCAAGTATTTCGACAAGCACGTCAGGGTCAAGCAGTTCGAGAAGGGAGATCTGGTGCTAAAGAAGGTCGACGCGGCTGGAAGGTCCGCCGCGATGGGAAAACTTAACCCCAAATGGGAAGGCCCCTATGTCGTGGAAGAGGCACTAAGGTCTGGGGGGTATCGCCTTCAGAATGTGGAGGGCCAACCTCTCAGCCACACATGGAGTGGTGACGATCTTAAACGTTTCTATCCCTGAAACTATGTAATAAAAATGTTTTGAAATAAGAATATTTTGTTTAACGTATGTGTTTGAGATTGATACTGCAGCTTGTAGGAAAAACCCCGAAAGCTCCAAAAATGGCCCCGAGCAGACCCGCTGTCCAGGCTCTCATCTAGCTGGCAGGTCCGAAGGCTCACTCGGAGGCAGGTTCTATGATTAAGAAAAGATGGCCCCGAGCAGGCCCGCTGTCCAGGCTCTCATCTAGCTGACAGGTCCGAAGGCTCACTCGGTGGCAGGTTCTATGTGAAAGAAAAGAAGGCCCCGAGCAGACCCGCTGTCCAGGCTCTCATCTAGCTGGCAGGTCCGAAGGCTCACTCGGTGGAAAGTTCCAAGGTGTTGAGAAGATGGCCCCGAGCAGACCCGCTGTCCAGGCTCTCATCTAGCTGGCAGTCCGAAGGCTCACTCGGTGGCAGGTTCTATGTGAAAGAAAAGAAGGCCCCGAGCAGACCCGCTGTCCAGGCTCTCATCTAGCTGGCAGGTTCGAAGGCTCACTCGGTGGCAAGTTCCAAGGTGTTGAGAAGATGGCCCCGAGCAGACCCGCTGTCCAGGCTCTCATCTAGCTGGCAGGTCCGAAGGATCACTCGGTGGCAGGTTCTATGTGAAAGAAAAGAAGGCCCCGAGCAGACCCGTTGTCCAGGCTCTCATCTAGCTGGCAGGTCTGAAGGCTCACTCGGTGGCAAGTTCCAAGGTGTTGAGAAGATGGCCCTGAGCAGACCCGCTGTCAAGGCTCTCATCTAGCTGGCAGGTCCGAAGGCTCACTCGGTGGCAGGTTCTATGTGAAAGAAAAGAAGGCCCCGAGCAGACCCGCTGTCCAGGCTCTCATCTAGCTGACAGGTCCGAAGGCTCACTCGGTGGCAAGTTCCAAGGTGTTGAGAAGATGGCCCCGAGCAGACCCGCTGTCCAGGCTCTCATCTAGCTGGCAGGTCCAAAGGCTCACTCGGTGGCAGGTTCTATGTGAAAGAAAAAAAGGCCCTGAGCAGACCCGCTGTCCAGGCTCTCATCTAGCTGGCAGGTCTGAAGGCTCACTCGGTGGCAAGTTCCAAGGTGTTGAGAAGATGGCCCTGAGCAAACCCGCTGTCCAGGCTCTCATCTAGCTGGCAGGTCCGAAGGCTCACTCGGTGGCAGGTTCTATGTGAAAGAAAAGAAGGCCCCGAGAAGACCCGCTGTCCAGGCTCTCATCTAGCTGGCAGGTCCGAAGGCTCACTCGGTGGCAAGTTCCAAGGTGTTGAGAAGATGGCCCCGAGCAGACCCGCTGTCCAGGCTCTCATCTAGCTGGCAGGTCCGAAGGCTCACTCGGTGGCAGGTTCTATGTGAAAGAAAAGAAGGCCCCGAGCAGACCCGCTGTCCAGGCTCTCATCTAGCTGGCAGGTCCGAAGGCTCACTCGGTGGCAAGTTCCAAGGTGTTGAGAAGATGGCCCCGAGCAGACCCGCTGTCCAGGCTCTCATCTAGCTGGCAGGTCCGAAGGCTCACTCGATGGCAGGTTCTATGTGAAAGAAAAGAAGGCCCCGAGCAGACCCGCTGTCCAGGCTCTCATCTAGCTGGCAGGTCCGAAGGCTCACTCGGTGGCAAGTTCCAAGATGTTGAGAAGATGGCCCCGAGCAGACCCGCTGTCCAGGCTCTCATCTAGCTGGCAGGTCCGAAGGCTCACTCGGAGGCAGGTTCTATACTGAAGAAAAGATGGCCCCGAGTAGACCCGCTGTCCAGGCTCTCATCTAGTTCGCAGGTCTGAAGGCTCATTCGGTGGCAGGTTGCTGGAACAACCCTTTTACTGTTTTGGGCTAGGATCACTATGTACTGATTAGGATCACTTGACCCCATTGTATAGTTTAAGGGTCAAGTCTTTAGGCTGATAAATTAGCTAGAACTCAAGATTAAATCTAAGTTTCCAGCCAGCGTTCAACATATTCTGGACAGCGCTCGACAGTTTCCTCCCAGCGTTCGACAGTTTTTGTTGACAGCGCTCGACAGTTTCTAGCCAGCGTTCAACATATTCTGGACAGCGCTCGACAGTTTCCAGCCAGCGTTCAACATATTCTGGACAGCGCTCGACAGTTTCCAGCCAGCGTTCAACATATTCTGGACAGCGCTTGACAGTTTTCCAGCCAGCGTTCAACATCTTCTGGACAGCGCTCGACAGATTATAGCCAGAGTTCGACAGATCATTTATTGAAGCCCAGATTTGTTATCAGCTATATTCTATTTATCCTAACAGCAAAACGACGAATATAACGGATCTATTTAATATCCTTGGATGTATTCTGACAGATAAGGAAGGATATTAAACTCAGTTAATATATTCCCTTCTTTCCCTTTTCCAAGGCAGCAATAGCCGTTGACATTTAATGAAAAGGAATCTTTTCACGGTCAAAAATAAAAAGGACCTGCCAAAATCGTTTGAATTAAAACGTCATTCTATTACAGAATTCAAAGGATATATATATATATAGATCTCAAAAAGTTAGAAGATCGATCTTCTTCTACAAGCAGCAAAAAACTTCTGAGAACATCATCCTCAAGAGCATTCACTCAGAATCTACTGCAAAGTCAGATCTTCTAAAAGAGCAACAAGCAATCTGAAGAACCTGTTCTTCCAGATCACTCTGCTACATGAGATCTTAGTTTTCAAGAGAAAGCTTCTTCATCTTCTGTCAAATACTTCAATCTGACAGGGGGAGCTTTACAACAACATCCACTGGAGTCTTCTCTCAGCATCTTGACAGAGAAGAACACTATAAACTCTTTCTTACCTCTCTTGTACAGGGTTATAATTCCCTTCAAAAGTTAATCTCGGTGACAGGGCACCTTTTCAAAAACCTGCAGTTTGGTTAGAGCACCTTATCAACAGCTCACCTGGTGTGAGGGCACCTTATCAACAACCTCCTAGTGGATTCCTACCAAAGGTGGTAGAAGAGTAGACGTACCCAAATTTATTGGGGAACTACTATAACTCCTTGTGTCTTCTGTGTTTGGTCATTTTCTGTGTTTATGCTGTTTGTTTTGTGATTTCATTTACTAATTTTTTTTGTTTATATAATTCTCACACTGCTTACACTTATATATAATACTATTTTAATTCCGCTATAAAAACTAAGGAAAAGTTTTAATACTCTATTCACCCCCCCTCTAGAGTAACTTAAGATCTTACCTCCACTTTCAATTGGTATCAGAGGAAGGTTGATTCTTTACAGACTAACATCTGAATCACAAAGATCAACCAGATCTCAATTTGTCTAAGAGCTTCTTTATCTAAGAATTTTATATCATTCAAAACTCATGACACAAAACAAGGAATATTCCAGCACAAGACCTCCTATGTGCAATCTCAGTAAGTTTGCACTATGGAAAGCAAGGATTAGGCTTTATATGAACTCTATTGATGAGGAGATTTTCAATGTTATTCTTACAGGACCTCCAGCACCTACAACAATAACCAGCACTACTGCAACAACAAACAACACTGCTGTTCCACCTCCTGAGTGGACTGAGGCTCAGAAGAAGCAGAGAAATGCAGATGCAAAGGCCATGAACATTCTAGCCCTAACTATGTCAGATGACATATTCCAGAAAGTAGTTGAGTGCACCTCAGCAAAAGAAATCTGGGAATCTCTCAACAACATGGTGGCAGGCTCAGCAGATGAAAGGAAAGATAGAAGATCTCACCTGATCTCTCAATATGAGAACTTCAAGAAGGGAGAATCAGAAAATGTTGCTGATATGTACAATAGGCTCAGCCTCATAATAAATGAGCTGAAGTCTCTGGACAAAGTGATCTCACTCACAGAGATCAATGACAAAATTCTTATGTGCTTTCCCAGCACATGGGACTCCAGAGTCTGGCCAATCAAAGAAGCCAGAAGCCTAAATGAGATCACCACTGAAGCCTTGTTGGGCAAGTTCAAATCTTATGAGCAGCTCGTCAAAAGTAGGGAAGCTGAAGAATCCACTTCATCCCCAGCACTCAAGAAGGAGAGAAGCATAGCCTTCAAGGCTGCAGAAGAAGAAGGACCAACTCCTACCAAAGAGGAGTTGATGAGCTTCATAGCCAAAAGATTCTATAATATGGCTAAGAAAGATTTCAAGAAGAAGTCATCCAGAAGCTATGACAAGCCAAGGTTTGACAAAAATCACTCTAATGAAATTATATGTTTTGGTTGCAGGAAGCCAGGACATATTGCTCCTGAATGTCTAGAGAATCAAAACAAAAAGGACAGAAAGGAGAGAAAAAGAGAAAAGGAAGAAAGGAAAGGTTCTAGCAAATCTTCCTCCCACTCACACAAAAAGAAGGGAAGAGGATTTGTAGCAACATCCTGGAGTGAAACAGAATCTGAATCAGAATCTTCATCTGGCTCTTCTGATGAAGAAGAAATAAAAGAGAACAGCCAATGTCTACTGGCAATTTATGACTCAGACAGTGAGTCACAATCTGAATCTTCATCAGGCTCCAGTAATGATGAAGAAGAAAAGAACTTCTGCATGATGGCAATCAATGCCTCAGCCAACAAATCTGATGAAGAAAATTCAGAATCAGAAGAAGAAAATGATGCAGATCAGGTAATGTCTGATGTTGATTTTACTTCAGATGAATTCAAGGATGAATTCAAAGTCCTTTGCTCAGACTTACTCAACTCTGAGAAAGAAATAATCTCACTCAGATGTAAGTTAGCTGAAATGAAAAAGATGAGTGAAGAAAATGCAAATCTTAAGAAAGATCTGGCTGTCTCCAGAGAACACATTGTTCTCATTGAGAATAAACTTTCTGAGGCCAAGAAATTTGAAGAATCCCTAAATGGGAGAAGTATCAAACTGATGGACATCACAAGCACAGTCAATGCTAGACTTAATAATAGCAAACTGGGCTTGGGTGCCTCATCAAGTGAGCCATCTCTGATTAAGAGAAATATCCTCTCCTCACCTATAAAATTTATTTCTGCTAAAAGCAAAGAAGCTGCAAAAAGAGATAAAGATATTTCAAGCAAGTCTGTTAAGGATAATAGAATTCAAAAGAATTCATCGAACGGAGATCGACAAAAAGATTCAAATTTGTCGAATGGAGCTCGACGAAGTCTGAAAACAGATTTTCAGTATAGTCATCAGATGAACAATAGTCAACCAATTTATCCAAATTTGTCGAACAGATACTATACAGGAAATACTAGAAATCTTAATTCCAAACAAACTAAAAATCCTTTCACTGAATGGATAATACCTCCAAGGAGATATCATCCACAAGGCTATAAGGACCATCCTAAAATGTCATTTATTTCTGAATTTTGTGGTAACACAAAAGGACCCAAGGTAGTCTGGGTCAAAAACAACTAGTTTATGTTTTTGTCTTTGCAGGTACACGACCATCCAAGGTTAAATCAAAAATGGTACTTGGAAAGTGGCTGCTCAAAGCACATGACAGGAAACAAGGCCAATCTGAAAAATTACAAGGCACAGCTTGGACCCAAAGTGATCTTTGGAGACTCCAACCATGGTCAAACCAAAGGCCTTGGTCAAATCAAGGTTGGAGCAGTAACATTCAAGGAAGTCACCTATGTGAAGGGTCTGAAGCACAACCTCATCAGCATAAGTCAGTTATGTGATGAAGGTTATCAGGTAACCTTTAATAAATCAGAATGCATTATCAAGTCATCTGATAATGTCATTGTTTTATCAGGTATTAGACAGGGTAATATATATTTAGTAAATTTCAATTCCTCTAAATCAGAAATTTGCCTGTTTAATGAGCTAAGCAAACCTAGTGAACTATGGCATAAAAGATTAGGGCATGTAAATCTTAGAACAATTGCCAAACTATCTAAAGATAATCTTGTTAGAGGTCTACCATCAGGATCATATAAGAAAGAAGGTTTATGTAGGGCATGCCAGCTCGGTAAGCAAACCAAAAACAGTTTTAAATCCTTATCTAAAAGTGATTCACCTAGAATCTTATTTTTGCTACATATGGATCTTTTTGGACCTATAACAATAAAGAGTTTAGGAGGGAAGTCTTACACTCTAGTTATTGTAGATGACTTCTCTAGATTCACTTGGGTATTCTTTTTGAGAGAAAAGTCAGATAACTTTAAAGTTCTTACAGACTTTCTTAAGAGCATACAGATTGAATACTCTACTGTAGTTGCATTGATCAGAAGTGATCATGGCACTGAGTTTGAGTCTCTTCTTATGCAAGAATTCTGTGAGAAGGAAGGTATCAGGCATTGCTTCTCAGCTCCTAGAACTCCTCAACAGAATGGGGTAGTTGAAAGGAAAAATAGAACCCTAATTGAATCAGCAAGAACATTGCTTGCAGATGCTAATTTGCCACTATCCTTTTGGGCAGAAGCTGTTAGCACAGCAAATTATGTTCTGAATAGAAGTTTGATACACAAACTTAAAGGCAAAACTTCTTATGAATTACTTAAAGGGAAGAAACCTAAAATTGACTATTTCAGAACTTTTGGTTGTAAATGTTTTGTTCATAACAATGATAAGAAATATCTTAGAAAATTTGAACCAAAATCTGAAGAAGGAATTTTCTTAGGATATTCAATAGTTAGCAAAGCATATAAGGTATTTAACAAATCCACTCTTAAGATAGAAGAATCCATGCATGTTTCCTTTGATGAAACTAACATGTCTTACAAGGAGAAGAACTCTTCTACCAAGAATGCTTTGCAGGTACCAGCTCTATGTGAAGAGCTTAATGAACTAAATCTACAGTCAGGAGATTCAATGCAACCATTAGCTCAAAACCTTGAAGATAGTGAAGAAGAAGATCATCCAGATCTTGTTGATTATCAGAATCAAGCAACAACAGAACATCCTCCACAAGATACAATTACTGAACAAAATCCCCAAATAAATACCACTGCAGAATTAACTCCAACTGTTGATCACATCACAGTTAGAGATCACCCAATTTCACAAGTGATTGGTGATATTTTAGCAGGTGTTCAGACAAGACATCAACTACACCAAAATCAGATGCATACTTGCTTTCTATCACAAGTTGAACCTCAAACCATAAAAGATGCAGAACAAGATCCAAATTGGATTCTTGCAATGCAAGAGGAACTCAACCAGTTTAAAAGAAACAAAGTTTGGGATTTGGTTCCAAGACCAAGAGGCCATCCAGTCATTGGCACTAAGTGGGTCTTCAGGAACAAACTTGATGATCAAGGAAATATTGTGAGAAATAAACCAAGGCTAGTAGCTCAAGGATATTCACAGGAAGAAGGCATAGACTATGATCAAACATTTGCACCTGTGGCAAGACTTGAAGCTATCAGAATATTTTTAGCATTTGCTGCATACAAACAATTTAAGGTATATCAAATGGATGTAAAAAGTGCATTCCTAAATGGAGATATCAAGGAAGAAGTCTATGTGGAACAACCACCAGGTTTCATCTCTCCAACTCACTCTTCTTATGTATTCAAGCTTAATAAAGCTCTCTATGGTCTCAAACAAGCTCCCAGGGCATGGTATGAGACCTTAGCTAATTTTCTATTAGAAAACAAGTTCTGTAGAGGCTTAGTAGACAAAACCTTATTTTTCAGAATACATAAAAATCAAACACTGCTAGTTCAAATATATGTAGATGATATTATTTTTGGCTCTACTGATTCAAATTTATGCAAAAAGTTCTCTAAACTTATGCAATCTAAATTTGAAATGAGTAGCATGGGTGAATTATCATACTTCCTTGGTCTTCAAGTGAAGCAAACCTCATCAGAAATTTTCATTTCACAATCAAAGTATGCTAAGGAATTAGTAAAAAGGTTTGGAATGTCTGATTCCTCTCCCATGAAAACACCCATGGCTTCTAATGCTGTCATTAATGCTGATGAATCAGGGAAACCTGTTGATCAGAAGGTGTTTAGAGCAATTGTTGGCTCATTACTCTATTTGACAGCTAGTAGGCCTGATATAATGTTTGCTACTTGTATTTGTGCTAGGTTTCAAGTTAACCCTAAAGAATCTCATCTATCTTTATTAAAAAGAATTTTAAGATATATAAAGGGCTGTCCTAATCTAGGTCTCTGGTATCCAACATCATCTGAATTTGAATTAACTGGATTCTCAGACTCAGATTATGCTGGATGCAGAGTAGACAGAAAAAGCACATCAGGAACTTGTCAGTTTCTTGGTGATAGGCTTGTGTCTTGGTTTTGTAAGAAGCAGACATCTGTGTCCACATCAACAGCTGAGGCAGAATACATTGCTGCAGGCAGTTGCTGCTCACAGATACTGTGGATACAAAATCAACTTCTAGACTATGGTATCAACTTAAATCAATCAATTATATTTTGTGACAATACTAGTGCAATATCTATAGCACAAAATCCAGTTCTCCATAGTAGGACTAAACACATAGAAATAAGACACCACTTTATCAGAGATAATGTGGATAAAAATAAAATTTGCCTACAGTTCATCTCCACTGATTTACAAAGAGCAGATATTTTCACCAAACCCTTGGATGAAAAGAAACATATCTTCTTTATGAATCAACTGGGAATGATAGATGGAGACTCAATTTGTTGAAAAATTATATTTTCTATCTTATCCAAAATTTTTGTCGAACGAAGAACGACAAATTTTTATTCGTCGAACGATGGTCGACAAAAACCTTCATATTCAGAGTCAGTGAAGAAAATCTCGTTTGTCGAACGGCGGTCGACGAAAAAGATATTTTTTTTAACACTGTCCGACAAAATTTTAAAGTCGGTTCGACTTCAGATTTAATTAGGTTTTGCCGAACAGCGCTCCTCGAATTCTCCTCCCTATTTTCTCGACTATATAACACTTATTTTATCTTATTCTAAGCTTTGCGCCTATAGAAATCGTCTTTCCCTCCAGTTTCCCTCTGCACTTGATCTTCAACTTTCTTTGCAGGAACAATGGCGATTCCTCAGGCCTCTCTGCACCTAATGAAGTTTGACGCAGGTTTTGACATTGACATGGACTCGTTTGCACAGTCAGACCAAATCTTCAAGGATATTCTTCAAACGCTGGATGAACAACAACTAAGGAAGCTTCTAAGCACCAGGCAGAAGATAGCTGTTGCAGAGATAAAAGAATGGGTTTTCACTGCAAAACCAGTCGATGAAAGCTTGTCGGGAACAATCTCAGGTCATCATGTCTCTCTCTCTCCCACCATCCTTTCTGAAATCTTTGGTCTTGAAAATGGTGAAGATGAATTAGACATAAGCTCAAATGAATTTGATGAAGCTTTAGTCAAAATGGGCCATTTGACTGGAAACCCTTGCCACATTCTGAAAAAGAATCTGTCTTAGGACTACAAGTTCTTAGCAGATATTGTTGGAAAAGTCTTGCTGAGCAAGACTTCTGGGCATGACTATATCAGTAGGCACCAATTTCTGTTAATGGTGGCCTTAATGGAGAAGAAGAAAGTCAACTGGGGATCAATTCTTTTTGACCTAATTAAAAAGAAAAACTCTACAAACAATGTATGCTTTGGAAGAATTTTAGGAATTTTTCTACAGGAAAGGCATCCAGAGCTTCTGGTGTCACCAAAAGTAACAATAAATGCCAGCAAGAGGCTGACCTCAGCACTCTTTGCTAAATGGGATAGAGTAATTCCCAAGAAGAATACAGGAGCTGAGGCCTCCAGAAAAAGGAAAGCTTCTAAGGACACAAGGACTGATCAAGTCACTCCCTCCACCCTTCTAGAAGATCCTTCCTCAGTTCCTCCTTCCTCTCATATCCTCTCTCCACCTGCTCAACAATCTCCTGCACATTCTCATTCTGCATCCCCTCCTTCAACTGCAATATCACCCATCAATGATATTCCACTCTCAACTGCCCACATCAGTGATACTCCACCTCCACCCCTATCTTCAGAACCACTACCTACCACACCTCCCTCTCCAATACACAATGAATATCATTCACCTATTCATTCTCCTAGTCCAATCCATCTAGACATTCCCACACATACCACCAACATCAGCAATATCATTCCTCCAATATCATCTCCATCCACTTCACAACCATCCACTAGCCATCCACCAGATTATCCATCCCTCAACCTCTCCTCTATTGCTGATCAAGTTTTTGATCTTATCCTTCCTAAAATGAGCCAGCTCCTGGATGCAAAACTTGCTCCAGTTCTTCAGGCACTTTCTACTTTATCTGCTAAGATAGCTTCTCTTCCCTCCTCCACTGCTGTCCCTTCTACTAGGGGCCTAGATTCAGGCTGTCCTGAAGCTAGGCAGGGGGAGATGTCCTATGAAGAAGTTCCAGAAACAGAAGAAACTCCAGAAGAAGATACAGAAGTTACAATTTTTGATACAGATATAATTGATTCAGATACACAAGTTATAGAAGAAATAAATAATATATGCATTCATCCATCCTGTGATCTATATAGCCTATTATCAAAATTTGATGTCACATATACTTCAAGGGTATCACCAAAGGTATACATAGAGAATCTATCAAAGGCTCTGATTTGCCTTCCTCAGAAAACTCATTCTGATATCATACAAAATTACATATCCTCTATTCCTTCATCCACTGTTCAAGACATTCAAATAAAGGATCATTCTGCAGAATATGAAGATGATCTTGCAGAATTCCTTGATGATACAACAGCCCCACAAATTACTTCTTCACCTCCAATTCCTGTATGGAATGAAGAACCAATGCCAAGCTTTGATGAAATCTGGAGAGAAGCAGATGCAGAGTTTAACAAAGCTGAAGAAGAAAGATTAAAGGCTCGTGAAGCAATCAAGAGAATTGATGATCTATACAATAAGCCAATCTCATCTTCTGACTCTGATGATGATGATGACAACAGTGATTCTGATGATACACTTTCAAAGAAAAGAAAGAAAAGAACAGCTAAGTCAAAGGCTGCTCCCAATCCCCCAAATCCAAATAATGACATTCCTCTGTACATTTTGTATAATGTTCCTCTTGATGAGAAAACTCCTCACTGGATGAAGCTCTCCAGAAATGAGAACAATAGGAGGAAGAAATTCAAGAAGACTGGCTACATCCCTGACAAACCAGTCAAGCACAATGCTCCTCCTCCTCCTCCTCCTCCTCCAGCAGCTGGTGCAACAGGATCAGCAGGTGTATCATCTTCCTCTCAGAAGCCAAGCTCTCAACATTCAAGGAGACCTGGCAGTTCTAGTGGTTCTCAAGCCTCTGGATCAGCCAGTGCTCCTTCCTCTAAGAAATCAGCTCCTATCTTTAAAGAAAGTCAAACCTTTTCTTCTTCTCAAATATCTTCAGAATACAAACTTCACATTTCTGATGGATCTCTTCACAGAGATAGAGTACCTCAAAAGGTCACTCAAGACAAAAATGATTCAGAAGATATTTATTACTTTCCAGATCCAGAAGAAGAGAAAATCTGTCAGATGGCAAGACTGAAAGAAACAATTGCATATGCACAGATTAAAAAGGCTAAAGCAGAAGGCAAAGACTTCTCAAGTTTCTCAACCATGTCAGAATACAGAAGAAAAGAACTTGAAAAATACAAAACAGTTAAAGCATTCAATACTGAGGAATATATTGATATGCACTCAGAAGCATTTATCCCTCATGTCAAAGAACAGAAAATCATTGGTGCTCAAGATTTGTTTATCTGCAAAAAGAAATCAGAAGACCCCAACAGGAAAATCATATTCAAGCAACCTTCTCAGGACAAAAAGCCTTAAATAAATTGCTTGGTTATGAATGTAAAGTTTCTAAACTCAGAGCATTTATTTTTATCTTATCTGATGATTTATTTTAATCTATCAGATATATTTTGTTGGGTTTTTCTAGAACCATACATCAGATGTAGGCGCAGCGGAAATAAACAGAAACAACCCAAAAATGCTTGGATCGGTCATGAATGTTGAATCAAGAAGTTAATAAAATACTAGGTAAAAATTACCTCAATGGGGTTGGATCAAATCCAACCAAGATGCTCCAAGAGTTGATTCCTGTCGGTGGCAAGAAGAGTTCTCACGTAGAATTATGTCTACGTCTCTACAGAAGTCCACACGAGCCGGGAGAACGCCAAATCACGTCGCACGCAACTCGGAAGGAAGAACGGCTGCACCTTGCACTTCCACGAACTGCTAGGTTCGCTCTAGGAAGAACAATGACGGCAACGATCGCCGGAGAAGGGGTCGACGGAGGCGAACGAACGACGGAACACTTCCGTCTAGGGTTCTATCAGAACTTCTTCCGTCGAGGGCGAGCGGAACCCTTCCGTCGGCTCTTCTTTTCGTGTGTGTTTAAGAACCCTAAAGAAGATCTATTTATACTCAAAGCATAAACAGGCTTCTAGAAGAATCGCTATCCGCAGACCACACAGCAGAATTAGGGGTTCTGTTACAATTCGTCGGGATTCCACGGGACACCATTCGTCGAGATTTCACGGGACAATCCGACGAATTCCGACGAATCACAACAGACGGCAACAATTGCCTAGTCAAGGCTCTCTGTGATAATTCGTCGAGATTCCACGGAATGACCCGACGAATCCCGACGAATTCCGACGAATCCAGACAGACGACAACACTTTGTCGAGTGAAGGATCTCTGTCACAGTTCGTCGAGTTTCCACGGAATGACCCGACGAATCCCGACGAATCCGACGAATCCAATCCGTGTAAACCCGACGAATTCCGACGAATCATATCCGACGAATCCTATCCGTGTAAACCCGACGAATTCCGACGAATCATATCCGACGAATTCAGACAGCAACATTTGCTGGACTTCCCCATTCTATATGGTGATTGGTAACCTTTACCAACACAGTCAATCTTCCAACTTCTCCACATGCTCTTATGTGCGACCCTGCAGGCTCATATCGCATTGGCAGTGAGATTACATGTTTGACCACTTCTAGATCACAATGGCAACTCCAACAGTCTCCCACTTGATCTTGAAAGTATCAAACCAAAAACCTCACAAACAATGAGCGGCATCTAGCAATGCATCATTGCTCCCCAAGCAATAAGAGTTCATAACTCATAAGCCTTTATGACCAATGTTCCAGCGTTGTCTTTGTCCCTTTGTCCCTTACATCCGGAAAGAACTAGAGGTATGGACCGTGTCACCCTCTTAATATCTCAATCCAAGTTTCTTGATCTAGAACGGACTTCCAGAGAATGGTGAGCTCAATATCACATATTGACTCAACCAAGCATGGCCATGCATTTCCCAGTCCAATTCCATCAAGGGGCCCATGGATGCAACTCCTGTTATATAGGAGGACAAATCCTATATCTGCTCACACCCAAACACCCAAATGATTCGTAACGTACCCAACGACCACCCTTATCATCAACCTTCTTCAAGGAAGACTTTAAATGACATCAAAGCACGCTCTTCCTCACTCGGTGAATGCTGTGACTTCAGGTCAAAGGACCACAACACCATTGTCAAATGAGACCTACTTGTGACACTTTTAAGTAACAATCCACAAAGTAGTCTCAGGTTGGGTCTGTCCAGTACAACTTGTTCACTAACAAGTACCCACGTGATGACTTGATATCACAATATCATGACCTGTGAGAACCGGTCATCAGTCAACACACATGCTAGTCTTAATGTATCATCATCACCCTTAGCTTCTACGATGATACCTCGACCAGGGACCTTTTAAGAATGAAGCTTCGAAATCATAGGCTCTCACATTCAAGTCTCGTACTTGATGTCCTATGGAAGCGAACATTCTAAGGGTATTTATCACGAATTTTATTCTATCATATAGAAACAGTATATCGTAATAAAAGAACTTGCCATTAATCATAAAAAGAAATAATTGGTACACAATTCATCATATGAATAAATTTTTAAACAGCCAACAGAATATTTATTTTACATGCAACCCACAAGACTCCCACTAGAGTTGATCATTCAGGTATCGTATACCCATTGATCTAGTATGACCATCATGCTTTCTCTGCGCGAGAGGCTTTGTCAGTGGATCTGCAATATTCTCCTCAGTCGGCACTCTGCAAATGTTCACATCTCCTCGTTCGACAATCTCACGAATAAGATGGAACCGCCGAAGTATGTGCTTGGAGCGCTGATGGGATCTAGGTTCCTTAGATTGTGCAATTGCACCATTGTTATCACAGTAGAGAACTACGGGACCAACAATGCTAGGAACTACATCTAGCTCGCCGATGAATTTCCTAATCCATACAGCCTCCTTCGCTGCATTAGCTGCAGCGATATACTCGGCCTCAGTTGTAGAATCAGCAACTGTCTCTTGCTTGGAACTCTTCCAGCTCACAGCTCCTCCATTCAGGCAAAACACAAACCCTGACTGAGACTTTGAATCATCCCTATCAGTTTGGAAGCTGGCATCCGTGTAACCACTTACAACGAGCTCTTCCTTTCCACCATACACCAAGAATACATCCTTAGTCCTTCTCAAGTACTTCAGGATATTCTTTACGGCTATCCAGTGACATTCACCGGGATCAGACTGATACCTACTAGTCATGCTCAAAGCAAAAGAGACATCGGGTCGAGTACATAACATTGCATACATGATTGACCCAATTGCCGAAGCATATGGAATCGACTTCATGCGGTCCTTATCTTCGCAAGATTTTGGACACTGGTCCTTAGAGAGATTCACACCATGAGACATGGGCAAAAATCCTTTCTTGGACTCAAGCATGTTGAACCGCTTCAACACCTTGTCAATGTACGTACTCTGGGTCAAACCCAGCAACTTCTTCGATCTATCTCTATAGATCTTAATACCGAGTATGTAAGTCACTTCACCCAAGTCCTTCATAGAAAAGCAGTTCCCTAGGTTGTTCTTAACAACTTTCAGGGTAGGTATGTCATTCCCGATCAGCAGTATGTCATCTACATACAATATCAGGAAGACAACAATGCTCCCACTGATTCGCTTGTAAACACACGGTTCATCTTCATTCTTGACAAAACCAAACTCTTTGATCTTCTCATCAAAACGAAGATTCCAACTTCTAGAGGCTTGTTTCAATCCATAGATGGACTTATTCAGCTTGCATATTTTAGTGGCTTCATTTGGGGATACAAAACCCTCGGGTTGTGTCATGTACACTTCCTCAAGGAGGTTTCCATTTAGGAAAGCCGTTTTGACATCCATCTGCCAGATCTCGTAGTCATAATACGCAGCAATAGCAAGCAATATCCTAATGGACTTTACCATGGCAACAGGGGAAAAGGTCTCATCATAGTCAACACCATGAATTTGCTTGAAACCCTTAGCCACCAGTCGCCCTTTGAATGTCTGTACATTCCCATCCATGTCGGTCTTCTTCTTGAAGACCCACTTGCACCCTATGGGTCGTACCCCTTCAGGTGGTTCCACCAAGTTCCAAACTTGGTTTGTATACATGGAGTCCATTTCGGATTTCATAGCCTCAAGCCATTTGTCGGAGTCCGGTCCATTCATAGCCTCTTGGTAGGTTGCTGGTTCATCATCATGATCCATAAGCAACACATTACCTATTTGAGACACGAGAAATCCATATCTCTCAGGCTCAAATCTTGGTCTACCAGATCTACGTAGGACTTGTGTTTCGTGAGCAGGTTCTCTAGCTACAACATCTTGTAGTCCTGGCTCAGAATCCAACTCTGGTTCATTCACTATTTGTGGTTCTTGAACTTCTTCAAGTTCTACCTTTTGCGTCTTTCTTGATAAGAACTCTTTCTCCAAGAAGACACCCGTCCTTGCGACAAACACTTTGCCCTCAGACGGTAGGTAAAAGTAATATCCCTTCGTTTCCTTAGGATATCCCACCAGATAACACTTATCTGATTTGGGTTCCAGCTTGTCAGGCATTTGACGTCGTACGTATGCCTCACAGCCCCAAATTTTAATGAACGACATACTAGGACGCTTCCCAGTCCATATCTCATATGGTGTCTTTAGAACCGTTTTCGTCGGAGCGCGATTCAGTGTCATTGCAGCAGTCTCTAAAGCAAAACCCCAAAAGGAAACAGGCAAGTCTGCATGACTCATCATCGACCGTACCATGTCTAATAGAGTACGATTTCTCCTCTCAGACACACCATTATGCTGCGGTGTCCTAGGTGGAGTGAGCTGTGATACAATACCACACTCTTTCAGATGATCACGGAACTCATGACTCAGGTATTCGCCACCTCGATCAGATCGGAGTGCTTTAACCCTTTTACCCAATTGGTTCTCCACTTCATTCTTAAACTCTTTGAACTTTTCAAAGGTTTCGGATTTGCACTTCATAAGATACACGTATCCGTATCTACTGAAATCATCAGTAAATGTAACGAAGTAGAAAAACCCACCTCTAGCCATAGAACTCATGGGTCCGCATACATCACTATGTACAACACCCAAGAGATACTCAGCCCTCTCAGTATAACCAGTGAAAGGGGCTTTAGTCATCTTGCCTAATAAACAAGACTCACATCGCTCAAATGATTCATAATCAAATGAGTCCAATAGTCCATCTTTATGGAGCTTGGATATGCGCTTCTCATTTATATGGCCCAAACGACAATGCCAGAGATATGTAGGATTTGAGTCATTTGTTCTTAGTCTTTTATTATTATCTACATTATAGATCGGATGGTCCAGGTTCAAAACATAAAGACCATTAAACAATTGAGCTACAGCATAACAAACATCATTCTTAAATATAGAACAACAATTGTTCTTAATTATAAAAGAAAATCCAATCATGTCCAAGCATGAAATGGATATAATGTTTCTAGTTATGGCCGGAACAAAATAACAATTATTAAGTTCTATTACAAGCCCACTGGGCAAAGAAAGACGGTAAACCCCTACGGCTACAGCAGCAACTCTTGCTCCATTGCCGACACGTAGGTCCACCTCTCCTTTACTCAGCAATCTCCTCCTTCCTAGTTCCTGCACATTTGTACAAATGTGAGAACCACATCCGGTATCCAATACCCAAGATGAAGGAGCAGAAAGGTTTATCTCTATAACATAAATATCCGAAGCGGAAGTCATACCTCCCTTCATTTTCTGCAGACCCTCAATGTACGAAGGACAATTCCTCCTCCAATGACCAGCCTTGCCACAGTGGTGGCATTTCCCTTCCTTCACGGTGCTCTTCTTTTTCAGCGCAGAAGATTTGGGCTCAAGATGTGACTTAGGTCCCACCTTCGTCTTCTTGAAGCCCTTGGCCTTACCCTTGCCTTTATGTACCATCAATATGGGACTAGCAGGCTTGGCCTTCTTCATGTTTATCTCGGCAGTTCGCAACATGCCTAGGAGCTCGGGCAGTGTCTTGTCTATTTCATTCATGTTGTAGTTCAAGACAAACTGCTCATAACTATCCGACAACGATTGCAGGATAAGATCTGTGGCCAACTCTTGACCCAGAGGAAAACCCAGTCTCTCCAGGTTCTCTATATACCTAATCATCTTGAGTACGTGAGTACCAACTGAGTCTCGAGCTCCCATTTTGCACTGAAATAAGGCCTTCGTGACATCGAACCTCTCTTGACGAGCTTGCCCTTGAAACATTTTCTTTAGGTGCTCGTCAATCTCCTTGCACCCCATGTTCTCGTGTTGCTTCTGAAGCTCAGAGTTCATGGTGGCAAGCATAAGGCACTCGACGTCTAAGGCGTCATCGGTATACTTCTTATAAGCATCCTTATCAACACGGGACGAGTTCCCGGTCGGCACCTCGGGGGCTTCTTCTTCCAAGACGTAGAGCTTTCGCTCTTGCCTGAGAACAATTCTCAGGTTCCTATACCAGTCCATATAGTTCGTCCCACTAAGCTTGTCCTTCTCAAGGATAGCTCTTAGGGACAAGGTGGAATGTGAACCACTTGCCATGGAATTCTACAAGAATTCATGCAGAATCTAATTAGTACCAAAAATTCCAAAATACAATTTATTTTTAATTTGGACTTCAATTAAATACTCCCACTATTTTATTCAAATTGATGGCCCTCACTATCAATTCGGAGAGTCCATGCGAGCTACTCTCTTAGTGGACAAGATCCGTATTTCACCAACACCACGAGTCCGCTTTGGCGTTCCTCTCATAATGCGGTTATTTAGGTAGGCAACGCTTGCCAATTGCATCCTCATGCAATTCTTGTATGGCTGGTGAATAACTCCTTATTCGCATCCATCATATGGAGCATGCCAACCCTATGCCTCTAGGCACTCAACCTTTGAGGTCACCTAGTTAAGTTAGACCCGATGTCGACAGTGGGATATCACAATTATCCGCTCGCACCCTTACCAAGATAGATTAATGCACCTTGCTTTGGCAAGCCCACACTTCATCGATCGAGGCAGGAAGAGTGTCATCCATCGGAAGGCATCCGAACACTTAATATTTGATGAAGGGATTTTAATTTTAATAATAGGTTAACACTTAACCATGATCAACATTTGATCAATGTGCACATCCACAGAAAAACAAGCTTTCTAAAATCCTCATGCATCCCTTATGTGCACTACATAAGACTATCAACCTTTGATAGACGAAAGGGCTAAATCTGGACATTTAGAACTCTTCCAAATCTTCAGATTTACATGCATTGGACAAAGGCAAAGACAACTCGACTTAAAGCAGTAGATAAGCTCGTCTCTCATTGTTGGATTCAAAATCCAAAACAATAGAAGGGTTCATTAACCACTTGAGGGACGGTTACTGCTAAGGAGACAACAATTTCTAACAATTAGAAATTACCACGAAATCCCAGACGTTCCTGGCGGGGTTCCAAGACCCCCTTTTAAAATCATCAACATTTGATGTTCCAGGAAGAAATCTTGACATTTTGAACGCTTCTAAATACCTAGATTTGCACGTACTGGAATAACCAACCTTCTGAAACAACATCCAAGACCAGAACCTGGCTCTGATACCACTGTTGGGTTTTTCTAGAACCATACATCAGATGTAGGCGCAGCGGAAATAAACAGAAACAACCCAAAAATGCTTGGATCGGTCATGAATGTTGAATCAAGAAGTTAATAAAATACTAGGTAAAAATTACCTCAATGGGGTTGGATCAAATCCAACCAAGATGCTCCAAGAGTTGATTCCTGTCGGTGGCAAGAAGAGTTCTCACGTAGAATTATGTCTACGTCTCTACAGAAGTCCACACGAGCCGGGAGAACGCCAAATCACGTCGCACGCAACTCGGAAGGAAGAACGGCTGCACCTTGCACTTCCACGAACTGCTAGGTTCGCTCCAGGAAGAACAATGACGGCAACGATCGCCGGAGAAGGGGTCGGCGGAGGCGAACGAACGACGGAACACTTCCATCTAGGGTTCTATCGGAACTTCTTCCGTCGAGGGCGAGCGGAACCCTTCCGTCGGCTCTTCTTTTCGTGTGTGTTTAAGAACCCTAAAGAAGATCTATTTATACTCAAAGCATAAACAGGCTTCTAGAAGAATCGCTATCTGCAGACCACACAGCAGAATTAGGGGTTCTGTTACAATTCGTCGGGATTCCACGGGACACCATTCGTCGAGATTTCACGGGACAATCCGACGAATTCCGACGAATCACAACAGACGGCAACAATTGCCTAGTCAAGGCTCTCTGTGATAATTCATCGAGATTCCACGGAATGACCCGACGAATCCCGACGAATTCCGACGAATCCAGACAGACGACAACACTTTGTCGAGTGAAGGATCTCTGTCACAGTTCGTCGAGTTTCCACGGAATGACCCGACGAATCCCGACGAATCCGACGAATCCAATCCGTGTAAACCCGACGAATTCCGACGAATCATATCCGACGAATCCTATCCGTGTAAACCCGACGAATTCCGACGAATCATATCCGACGAATTCAGACAGCAACATTTGCTGGACTTCCCCATTCTATATGGTGATTGGTAACCTTTACCAACACAGTCAATCTTCCAACTTCTCCACATGCTCTTATGTGCGACCCTGCAGGCTCATATCGCATTGGCAGTGAGATTACATGTTTGACCACTTCTAGATCACAATGGCAACTCCAACATATTTCATTTCATTGTTGCTCTGTTGATTATACTTTCTGCTGTATCTATTTAATTTTTCTTGTCAAATAGTATCCTAACCCAAATAGGGGGAGATTGTTGGAACAACCCTTTTACTGTTTTGGGCTAGGATCACTATGTACTGATTAGGATCAGTTGACCCCATTGTATAGTTTAAGGGTCAAGTCTTTAGGCTGATAAATTAGCTAGAACTCAAGATTAAATCTAAGTTTCCAGCCAGCGTTCAACATATTCTAGACATCGCTCGACAGTTTCCTCCCAGCGTTCGACAGTTTTTGTTGACAGCGCTCGACAGTTTCCAGCCAGCGTTCAACATATTCTGGACAGCGCTCGACAGTTTCCAGCCAGCGTTCAACATATTCTGGACAGCGCTCGACAGTTTCCAGCCAGCGTTCAACATATTCTGGACAGCGCTCGACAGTTTTCCAGCCAGCGTTCAACATCGTCTGGACAGCGCTCGACAGATTATAGCCAGAGTTCGACAGATCATTTATTGAAGCCCAGATTTGTTATCAACTATATTCTATTTATCCTAACAGCAAAAGACGAATATAACGGATCTATTTAATATCCTTGGACGTATTCTGACAGATAAGGAAGGATATTAAACTCAGTTAATATATTCCCTTCTTTCCTTTTTCCAAGGCAGCAATAGCCGTTGACATTTAATGAAAAGGAATCTTTTCACGGTCAAAAATAAAAAGGACCTGCCAAAATCGTTTGAATTAAAACGTCATTCTATTACAGAATGCAAAGGATATATATATATAAATCTCAAAAAGTTAGAAGATCGATCTTCTTCTACAAGCAGCAAAAAACTTCTGAGAACATCATCCTCAAGAGCATTCACTCAGAATCTACTGCAAAGTCAGATCTTCTAAAAGAGCAACAAGCAATCTGAAGAACCTGTTCTTCCAGATCACTCTGCTACAGGAGATCTTAGTTTTCAAGAGAAAGCTTCTTCATCTTCTGTCAAATACTTCAATCTGACAGGGGGAGCTTTACAACAACATCCACTAGAGTCTTCTCTCAGCATCTTGACAGAGAAGAACACTATAAACTCTTTCTTACCTCTCTTGTACAGGGTTATAATTCCCTTCAAAAGTTAATCTCGGTGACAGGGCACCTTTTCAAAAACCTGCAGTTTGGTTAGAGCACCTTATCAACAGCTCACCTGGTGTGAGGGCACCTTATCAACAACCTCCTAGTGGATTCCTACCAAAGGTGGTAGAAGAGTAGACGTACCCAGATTTATTGGGGAACTATTATAGCTCCTTGTGTCTTCTATGTTTGGTCATTTTCTGTGTTTGTGCTGTTTGTTTTGTGATTTCATTTACTAATTTTTTTTGTTTATATAATTCTCACACTGCTTACACTTATATATAATACTATTTTAATTCCGCTATAAAAACTAAGGAAAAGTTTTAATACTCTATTCACCCCCCCCCCCCCCCCCCCCCCTCTAGAGTAACTTAAGATATAACCTCCACTTTCACAGGTTCTAAATTCTCAAAGGGTGACCTCAAAAGCACTCACATAGACCACGCGCCGGAAAGGTGATCTCACCCCACTTTCATGACCACCTAAGCGATGGCGAATGGTAAGGAGGTACGAGTGGGGCAGGAAGCGGGAAGTCAAAAAGGGGGCAGCACACCTATGTCATCTTCGAGCATTCGCTGGGTGGCCAGGACAGTCGCGCTACGACCTAGCGTCCTAATGAGCCTAGCGAGGTATAGTGGCGAATGAGAAAGAAGTAACGTCCTAATGAGCCTAGCGAGGTATAGCGGCGAATGAGAAAGAAGTAACGTCCTAATGAGCCTAGCGAGATATAGTGGCGAATGAGAAAAAATAAGATAGCACAAAAATTGTAACCCAGGTATATCTCACAAAGGGGCTCGCCCGGTTCGTGATTGCATTCAAAATGATGAATAAAAAAAAGAGTAAAAAACACAGGGCCCATCTCATGGGTCGGCAGGCTTCTCGCCAGAAGATCCATCGCTCTCGCCCGAATCCGGTAGGAGGGCGTCTTCTCGCGGCTCGCCATCCTCATCTTCCGGGAAGGGGATCAGAATGAAGAGCTCGGGGACGACCTGTCGGGCAGAGAGGCATTCGGCCTCCTCCTTTAGGTACCCATCCTGCCACAACACCTGCAGCGCGTGCTTCACGGCGCTCTGGGCGTTCTCCTGCATCAACTGCTCCAGTTCGTGGTGGGGGTAAAAGTGCCCCCACTCCCCAAGGCGAGTGCCGAGACCTCGGCTTCTCGCGACCGCTGGGCCTCGGCCTTAACCAGCCGGACTTCCTCCTCAAGGCCGGCCACCCGAGCACGAAGCATCTCGGCAACTGTGGTATCCTAAAAATAATAATAAAGGTGGTAAGAAGAAAGTGCATCAATCGGCAACAGGTCACTCGCGGGGAGGGAGAAAATATATACCTCTACAACGGGGTGGCTGGCGAGAAGGGCTTCCGCAGCTGCCAACTTCGTCCTGAGTTCCTGCGCCTCGGCAGAAATGATGGTCCTGGACTCCTCAACCTCCGCCAAGCTCCGCGCCAGTTTGATGCTCCGGCGCGAAGACATATGCACGAGCTCGAGCGCCCGCAGCATGGCCCTGGCGCTCTCATGGGCGAGAACCTGAGTCGTCTCGGCATCATAGACTTCAGCATCTTCCCGGCCGTAGAGGGCATACACGATGGCATAAGCCTCACCACTGGCGAGGTCGCTCTCTATCCACGACGGATGGAGGGTGGAGAGCGAGACCCTGTTGACGTTCCTGTCCCACTTTACCAGGGGAGCCCCCGAGGGGTCCACGTACTTCTCGCCGCTGGGGAAGTTCCGGTGGTCCCTGGGCAATAGAGGCGGCGGCAACGACGATCCCGCATGAAGGGTAGTCTCACCTGGCGCACCCACCCCCGGGGTTTGAGTCTGAGCACTCGCCCCTAGGGTCTCGTCCAGGACCCCCTTCCCCTTGCCGGAGGGGGAATTTTTTGATTTCTTGGAGGAAGAGGAAGTCAGCGCCCCAGGTTTTCGCTTCTTTCCGCTAGGCTTGGAGGAGGAGGGTTCCTCCCGACAGGCATCCACGGCGGCCTGTGCAAAGGACACGGAAGCCCCAGAGGGACGCGGCGGATGAAGGGGGAGGCTACGCACGCCTGCATAATATTGCGAATGGTTTAGCGAATGGTGTAAGAATCATAAGGCCGAAACGAACGAAGTCCCAAAAACTTACCCTTGCCCTGCGGAATGAGCGGGAGCGAGTTGACGTTTCGCCGGAGATAGACGAGGTCCATCCCGTGCTCCAGAATATATTGGTGGAGTTTGGCCTCGTGCCCCCTAGGGTCGGGGGGGGGGGGGGGGGGGGGGGGGGGGGGGGGGGGCGGAAGGTTGACTCCTCCTCCTGCACCGGGGCGAGAAGGGTGTTTCCTAGGCTCCCGCTGACGAAGATGAAGCAGCGAATCCAGTCGTGGTTTTTGTTCGGGAGCCCGTAGTGCTTGAGTGGGTTCAGACCCGAGAAGAACGAGATGCCGTTGGTGCAGCGGAAGGTGTAGAGTTTGCGGAAGACGGGCAGCGAGAACTCGATCCCCTCTTCTCGCAGATAGCTCGCGTACCCGACCAGCATGGCGATGGAGTTGGGGTTGAGCTGGCCGGGCACGACTCCGTAGTACTTGAAGGTCTGGCGGAGTTCCGGCCAGATGGGAAGGCGAAACCCCACCTCGACGTGCTCTAGCGGGATCGCGAGAGCACAGGGCGAGATGGAGTTTAGGCGCTCGTCCGGCCTGGGATTTCGCGCCTCGAACCCTGGCGGAATGTAATTCGCGACTGCAGTCAAGTAAGCCTCTTCGGATAGGTCGCATGAATCGAAAGTATGGTTGACGAATGCGCTGGCACACCTGGCCCTACCTTCCGCATCACCACCCATTTCGCGAATGCCGAAGGATAAGGGAGCAGCAGAGAAGAGAAAAGCGTGAGTGCTAGCGCGAGGAAAGAGAGGGAGCGGATGGTAAGGTATTTAATACGGTGGTTGAAAGGCCTATTTATAGAGGGGCTAAACGGCGTTTGGGCTTTCGAGGTAACGGGTGTGCGGATAGCAGTCGCGCCTTCCCGACGCCTCGGAACCCGGGCCGATCCCTCTCACCCATTAATGACAAATGCCTTGTGGCTATTCGCTCATCGACTACGCGAAAGAGGTTAAGAAAGTATTCGGCAATAGCAAAGCATTCGACAATACCCAAACAAGATATAGGAAATAAGAGACAAGGAATTGAGCATTCGCAAATCACAGGGCATAAGATTATTACAAACAGAAATAAAGTTCAGCATCCGCGGTACAGAAAACAGAAGAATAACAAGAAGGGCGAATGAAGACTAGCTCAATACTCCTCCCAGACCCACCGACCTCGCCTTCGCGACCCAGCTTCCAGGGGCATTCGCGGGCGGTAATACGCGAGCATGTTGGTGATCTCATGGGAAGCCAGTTGGAGTTGGTCCCGGGCTCGCGCGGCGTGTCTTTCGGGAGACAACTCCCCTCCTTCACCCCCAGGTGCTCCACCGTCGCGAGAATGCGCGAGTAGTCCCGCCGAAGGTCCTTTAACTCACGCGCGACTCCCAGCCGCACGTCGTCCACCTGGCCGGCGACGTTCCGCTGGATGTGGATGAGCTTCCCCAAGACCTCAGTGATCCGCTCCTTCAGGGTCGCGTGATCTGAAGAGTCGCCCAGAAAGTCAGCAAGATCCCCAGGGGAAGGGAGAGGCGAGAGCATCCCCTCTTCCCCCTCGTTGTAGGAATCAAAGGGGGAGGCTTCCCGATAGCCTGCGAAATCACAACTAGGTCAGTAGCGGTAAAATATGCGAGTACGATAGGGGCAGGTGAGTGAACTGACCTGGGGTGGGGTCCTTATGACCTGAAGGGAGAGACGAATGGGGGAGGACCCAGACAAGCCTGCGGAAGGTGGTAGGACCTTCCCTTTCCCGGGGAGGTAAAGCGGGGGAGGAGGAGCCGGAGCATTCGCACGATCATCAGCACGGAGGTGCTGACCCAGTTCCCGCTCAGGGGAGACCCTCCGTTCATTCGCGGTAACGGAGGGGTTCTGCTGGGCAGGAGAACTTTGGAGAATGAAGTCCCGCAGCGGGACGTCGGGGTTGAGGGCTGCGAAAGGGTAAAGGTCAGTCACAAGCAACATGAAAGGAAAATCGAGAGGGTTCACAACTTACAGGATTGAAGTATAGTCTCGCCCGGAGGGGGTGGGGGAGCGAGGTCCAGATCTGGAGGCCTCTCATCCGGGGGAGGTGGCACCGCGACACTGCTCGAGACGGCTCCGTGGCCAGTCTCGGACGTCGAAATCCCCTGCGAATGGTCAGAGCAAATGCAGGGTAAGGGGAGGAACTAAACAGAAGGGCGAGAGGAATCCTCATACCTGCATCCCGGGGTCCGGAAGATTCCTCACCGGAAGAGTATCCGCCGGCGGAGTGTTCGCCGGTGGAGTATCCGCAGGAGATTCCGAGGCAGTCTCGCCTCTCTGACGATTCAGCCGAATCGCCTTGGCTCGACGCGAGACGTAGGGGGCGCTCGAATCCCGTTTAGACATCAGCCTGGGAGCAAATTTGGCTGCCTTGGGGGCAGTTACAGCTTGGGCCGCAGCCAGACGCTCGATCATCTCCCGCGAGAGGGGTCTCGCGGAAGGCTTGTGGGAAGACATTGACATCGGTGAAGGGCTATGGGATCGAAGAAGCTCCGAATCGAGGGTTGACAGCGCTCCAGGAAAATCTGACATGAAGAGATATATATAGGGCAACGGTGGGACCCACAGAATCTTGTGGGTCCAGTCAGCAAGCACTCACCAAATACAGGGTTGGACTGTTCTTTCCGAGCGTAGTAACCGCTCGTAAAGAGCGGGGATTGTGTACAACCCGTATTCGCCGAGTGGGTCCCTCAAGCCAACTGGCGAGACCTGGGTCAGCCAGATCATTCGCCCCGGATAAGAGGTGGAAGTACCCCCGGGTTGGTGGGGGAAAGCTGCGGAAGAGAAGGAGCTAGGCGAGTGGTGCCCTCACGGACCACTCGCCCGGAAGCATGGGCATTCGCCCAGCTAAGCGGGTGCCCAGCGAGTGGTGCCCTCACGGACCACTCGCCCAAAAGGATTTGAGGGGGAAATGACCATAATACCCCTTGTGGGCTGCAAATAGCCCTTCAGAACAGCGGAGTTAGGCTATTAGCAGACCAATTTGGGGTGCGGTTAGTTAAACTAAAAGGCGGATTCATGCTATTTGCAGACCAGCCTAGAAAAATCTATAAATAGACCCTTAAGGGCACCTTGGAGGAGATCCGATTTTAGAGAATCCTCTCCTCCAGGCTAATTTTTGGTCGGCTGCTAGTGCCCTCCAAGGTGCCCGGTTGAGCTCTGGTTTGGGAGGGGAAGCTCTCTAAGATCTTCCGGGTGTGTGGCGGGACCTCCTCGCTTCAGCCTTGGGTCTTTCCTTATTCTCACATCCACCGTCAGGAGAGTCTAGTGAGGGAGAAGTAAGCATCGGCTGCACCCCCAGTGGGTCCGAACTCAAGAGGCCTGTTGCAGGTTTCAACAAGTCTGTCCCTGGAACTTGAGAGTAGCCTTTTGCTACCAATCGAGCTTTATATTTTTGGATTGATCCATCTTCATTAAATTTTGTTTTATAAATCCATTTGAGCCCTATGGATTTCTTGTTGGAAGGCAAGGAGGCAAGTTCCCAGGTATTGTTTTTTTCAATCATTTGAATTTCTTCATTCATGGCACTAATCCAATTCTGATTTTTAACTGCTTCTTTGTAAGTCGTTGGTTCTGTTGGGAGAAGGGCTATATTGCAGTTACTATAAATTTTAGTGATACTTTTAAACTTCTTTGGAGATGATGAATCCGGAGATGATGAATTCTGAGAAGTTTCAGGAGATTGGAGGTCGTTGTCTTCAGGTAAGGATGACAGCATTTCTTCTTCGATGAGGTTGATGACTTGATTGACTGAACTAGGCTGATGATTATCTTCATTGGAGAAGAAATCTGCAACCACCTGAGGACATGGATTCTGATCCACAGTTCCTGTCCAGCTCCAGATGTTGTTTTCATCAATTATAACATCTCTAGCTATGACGAGTTTGTCTGTTCTTGGATTGTATAGTCGGTAAGCTTTTGATTCTTCACTATATCCCAAGAATATTGTTTTTTCCCCTTTTCCCCCCAGCTTATCTCTCTTTTCTGCTGGTACCAGATTATAGGCAATGCCTCCAAATATTTTAAGATGAGAAATTTGTGGTTTAGTACCATTCCATTGCTGTTAACTAAGGCACGAGTGGGTGCTCTATTTAGTAAGTAAACTGCCGTGTTTACTGCCTCTGCCCAATATGCTTTTGGTAATTGCTTTGTTTTCAGCATACACCTTGCCATTTTTATGATAGTTCGATTTCTCCTTTCTACTACACCGTTTTGTTGGGGTGTACCTCTGTAAGACCCTCGTTTTTTTTTGCTTTTAAACCGGGTCTTACCGCCCAGAACCGCCGTCTTGCGGCGAGACCATTACACCCAATGGTCCCCGCCACAATACGCCGATCCTGCCGGCTAATCAACATCATCCAGGCCAACCACAATTCTTAGTAATAGAAGCAATTAGAAGAAGCAAGTCCACAATCACATTAAATATACAAAATACATGCTTACAATGTCCTTGATGAGAAATGAACTAAAAGAGAGAAAGGGCTTAAGCCCAGTACATATCCAAGCAAAGTATATAAACTTTCTCACTCTACATCTATGCGGAAGCTAATCAATTCTCAACTCTCGAACACCTGTATTGTAGTAGAAGTAACACACAGCATAAGCTCCTTGTGTCCTGTCTCCTCTTCTCTGGGGTTCCATCACCTCGTGTACCTACGGTCACAACCGACCGTTAGTCATAAAGACTAAGCCGATTTTGTCCCCGCCTCCCCCCGCGACTCCTAGGCACCGTGTGGAAGGAGGAAGCGGAGGACATCAAGGGGTAAATCAAAAGCAGGTGGCAATGGCGAGACTAGCAAGTATAAAGGTACTAAACAAGTAATGAAAACATATCTACCCTAGCAGGAGTATGTATATAAGCAAAAGTAAGAAGCAGTATAAGTAACAGAGCAGTATAAGTAAAAGAGCGGTGTAATTAAGGAGCAGCTACGAAAGTAACCTTAACTTATATGCACACACAATAGCACATAAGCTAAGGGATCTGGCAAGAAGTAAACTCATCGTATAAAAGAGCCCACACTAATTTATACGATGAGGTCTCAGTTTGTGCAGAAATGCTATGCTATGAAGTGCAATGCAATGATGCAATGTTTGTATTATTATTTCATACACATGCAACACACTCACACGACTCTGTACGTACAGACCTTTAGTTCCCACTTTTCGGAGGTAGCTAACCTCTCGGGCACCTCCCGTCGTGGTCAAACGGTGGCAGAGGAGCGGGCGTCTCCTCACCTAGGTGGGTAAGTCACACTACCAGACCTAGGCCCAAACGTACGCTGTGATACCGGTACCCGGTACTCACGAGCTCCTGCGTACTAAACTGAAATGGCCAGGCAGGGTTTAGGGAATTCGTCCCATCGGACGCGCAGTAAAACAACCTGGCCCTAATAAACCCTAGCACTGCCGAGTCAACGAACTGCTGTCGGTGTGACGACTAAGACAGATCCGGAGACCCACCACATCTCATTCACAAGCAACATAAGTTCGCCTTTTACAACCGAGCCTCCAGCTCGCACATCTACATCAGCATTTATAAATTAGAGCCTACAGCTCGCTTAGACTTCACTAGTCTATATTCAAACTACGAGCTTACCGCCCGCCAGACTACACTAGTCTTATATAAACTACGAGTTTACCGCTCGCTAGACTACACTAGTCTTATATATAAACTACGAGCTTACCGCTCGCTAGACTACACTAGTCTTATATATAAACTACGAGCTTACCGCTCGCTAGACTACACTAGTCTTATATATAAACTACGAGCTTACCGCTCGCTAGACTACACTAGTCTTATATATAAACTACGAGCCTACCGCTCGCTAGACTACACTAGTCTTATATATACACTACGAGCTTACCGCTCGCTAGACTATACTAGTCTTATATACAACCTACGAGCTTACCGCTCGCCGGACTATCCCAGTCCATTCTTATAACCCGAGCCTATCGCTCGCCGGACTATCCCAGTCCATTCTTATAACCCGAGCCCACCGCTCGCCGGACTATCCCAGTCCATTCTTATAACCCGAGCCTACCGCTCGCCGGACTATCCCAGTCCATTCTTATAACCCGAGCCTACCGCTCGCCGGACTATCCCAGTCCATTCTTATAACCCGAGCCTACCGCTCGCCGGACTATCCCAGTCCATTCTTATAACCCGAGCCTACCGCTCGCCGGACTATCCCAGTCCATTCTTATAACCCGAGCCTACCGCTCGCCGGACTATCCCAGTCCATTCTTATAACCCGAGCCTACCGCTCGCCGGACTATCCCAGTCCATTCTTATAACCCGAGCCTACCGCTCGCCGGACTATCCCAGTCCATTCTTATAACCCGAGCCTACCGCTCGCCGGACTATCCCAGTCCATTCTTATAACCCGAGCCTACCGCTCGCCGGACTATCCCAGTCCATTCTTATATATAACGTCCCGGTTCGGGATGGAAGTTAACTTGCCGAGTTCTCCTACTTAACTAGTCTTGTCTATGATTTAGTTGAACTTAGAAGCTTTATGGTTAACCTTGGACATCCGGAGGGTTACCCTGTGAGGGGCTCGCAGCGGTACTAGGAAGTGTGGCGGGCTGACACCCCGAACTTCCTATTCCCAAGGCACTTAATCTTGTTGGTGTCTACCCCTTTTTACTTGATCCCCATTCTCCTCTCCAATTACCTTACATCTCTAAGATGAGTTAAACTTGGCAATTAGGAGTGGGGGAGTTCCTTGAACTCCAACACCTCCAGCTGTGACCGGGTGCTGACTCTCCCGTCGTCACATTTTAAACTCGAGTCCCCTTTCTTCACCGAGGAACTGCTCACATTCAAATAACATTCTCAACCTTACTTAGACCCACACTCCTATTCTTCGTCATCCTTAATCCAGGGTTTGCCTTAGATGCTTCTCGACTTCTCCCTCGAGTACTGCCTTAAAATGGCTCCCCGGCTAAGGGTAGTTTTACTTCCATACAGTCGTTTAACACTGATGAGTTGTGTGCGGGGCCCTTGATGAGGTCTAACCTCCTTTTCATATCACTGTAAACTCACACACCTATAGCATTGCTAAACGCGCCCCAATCCTTATTTCCCAAGATGCCCTTAGAGATGCTCTTCCAAATAACCTGAGCCTTCATAATTACTAAAGAGTTAACAGTTCTACGTGTGAAGGTCAGTGGTGGTCTAATTCATGTAAATCAGTTTCACTATTCGCAGACCGAAACAAGGTTGATCTAGATTAGACTCCTATGGTGCGATCTTGATCACATCATATCCAAACGAGTTCCAATTATCACCGTAGGTTCGCAATGAGTGGTGATCTCAAATCCTAATTTCATAAATTCTCCAGGGAATCTTAAGTCATAGTTTCTATTAAAGATAGGAGGTGTGCAAATAGAGATTTACACATCCAGTATTAGATTATGATCTCAATAATTTCAGGGAAAATTACCATGACATAACGCTGGTCTAAAAACACCAAAACCTGAGTTTCACATTTTTAGCAGGAATATTTGACCATAATTTCTATTTAACCTAAATGGGGTGCAAATAGGGGTTTGCACTACAAGTATTAGGTTATGACCTAAGTAAATTCTGGGAAAATTATTATAGCACCATATTAGTCTAAAAACACCAGATCCTAAGTCTCATATTATTCCAAGTGATATTTGCCCTTAATTATCATATAATACATTTGGTGTGCGTATAAGGGTTTACTCTACAAGTGCTATGTTAAGACTTCAATGAATTCTGGGAAAATTATTATAGCACCATATTAGTCTAAAAACACCAGATCCTAAGTCTCATATTATTCCAAGTTCATATGACCGCCCTTTTATTTTATAACCTAAATTAGGGGTAATTTAGTAAATTCCATATCTTGGGATTTTTGTACCCAAAAATCCCAAATAACTTTTGGGAAGGCATATTGCTGCCAAGGATCCATGTCCAGCATTTCAAGCCATTGGGTCAACCCCCAAGGCATAGGGCTCACTCCACCCAAATTTGCTAATAGACATAAAGAGCAGTCCTAGAGAAATGGCTCTACAAGGAGCTGTAGAGCTCCAAATCACTTGATCTCAAATCCTACAGAAAGTAGACATCAAGAGCTACAAAAGTTGTCTCTGCCAACTTTTCATGATATGTCCTATAAGACCTTCAAAAATAGCATGCAAACTACATTAAAAACCTAGGCAGGATTATGTGGTTTGCTAATAGACAAAAATGAGCAGTCCTAGAAAAATGGCTCTACAAGGAGCTGTAGAGCTCCAAATCACTTGATCTCAAATCCTACAGAAAGTCGACATCAAGAGCTACAAAAGTTGTCTCTGACAATTTTTCAATATATGGCCTCTAAGGCCTTCAAAAATAGCATGCAAACTACATTAAAAACCTAGGCAGGATTATGTGGTTTGCTAATAGACAAAAATGAGCAGTCCTAGAAAAATGGCTCTACAAGGAGCTGTAGAGCTCCAAATCACTTGATCTCAAATCCTACAGAAAGTAGACATCAAGAGCTACAAAAGTTCTCTCTGCCAATGTTTTATGATATGGCCTCTAAGGCCTTCAAAAATAGCATGCAAACTACATTAAAAACCTAGGCAGGATTATGTGGTTTGCTAATAGACAAAAATGAGCAGTCCTAGAAAAATGGCTCTACAAGGAGCTGTAGAGCTCCAAATCACTTGATCTCAAATCCTAAAGAAAGTAGACATCAAGAGCTACAAAAGTTGTCTCTGCCAATTTTTCATGATATGGCCTCTAAGACCTTCAAAAATAGCATGCAAACTACATTAAAAACCTAGGCAGGATTATGTGGTTTGCTAATAGACAAAAGTGAGCAGTCATAGAAAAATGGCCCTACAAGGAGCTGTAGAGCTCCAAATCACTTGATCTCAAAACCTACAGAAAGTAAACATCAAGAGCTACAAAAGTTGTCTCTGACAATTTTTCATTATATGGCCTCTAAGGCCTTCAAAAATAGCATGCAAAGTACATTAAAAACCTAGGCAGGATTATGTGGTTTGCTAATAGACAAAAATGAGCAGTCCTAGAAAAATGTCTCCACAAGGAGCTGTAGAGCTCCAAATCACTTGATCTCAACTCCTACAGAAAGTAGACATCAAGAGCTACAAAAGTTGTCTCTGCCAATGTTTCATGATATGGCCTCTAAGGCCTTCAAAAATAGCATGCAAAGTACATTAAAAACCTAGGCAGGATTATGTGGTTTGCTAATAGACAAAAATGAGCAGTCCTAGAAAAATGTCTCCACAAGGAGCTGTAGAGCTCCAAATCACTTGATCTCAAATCCTACAGAAAGTAGACATCAAGGGCTACAAAAGTTGTCTCTGCCAATGTTTCATGATGTGGCCTCGAAGGCCTTCAAAAATAGCATACAAAGTACATTAAAAACCTAGGCAGGATTATGTGGTTTGCTAATAGACAAAAATGAGCAGTCCTAGAAAAATGGCTCCACAAGGATCTGTAGAGCTCCAAATCAATTGATCTCAAATCCTACAGAAAGTAGACCCATAGGGCTACAAATGTTGTCTCTGACCATTTTTGCAAATATGGCCTCAAAGGTCTTCAAAAACAGCATGCAAACTGATTAAAAATCTAGGCAGGATTATTTATGGTCTGCTAATAGAGATCAAGGAGACGAAATCAACGGCTGTGATTTCGTCTCCTTCCTCTAGCCGACGGCCCAGAGGAAAACTGCCTTGATCCCGGCCAACCACCACCCTCCCCGGCCATCTGCCGCCGCCACCACCTCCGTTGAGGGGTTGGCCGTCGATTGGCGGTGGAATGGTGGCCGGAGGTGGAGGTTCCCGGCGATCTCTGGAGGAAGCCCGATCGGAGTTCGGGAGGGAAAAGGCGCATGGATGACGGCTCAATTGAGCTCGTCTGCCCTTTCTAGGACCTTAGATCACTAGCACAGAGGGAGGGGAGGAGAAATTGTACTGCAGGGCGGCGAGGCAGCGGCTCCGGCGGGTGTTCACCATTGTTGGTGGCGGCGGCGGCTTAGGCTCGACTCCTTGATTCTACAGTGAAAGAAGACTTCCAGTAGTCGATTTTGACTGCCTTGGGGGTTCTGAGAGTGATGGTGAGGTCAGAACGGCATGTGGGTCGCTCTATAGGATTCTGCCATCGGAATTAACGGCCAAGCATAGTGGACTCCGCCCATGGACAAATGGCACCCCCCCTTGGCCCAATTCCGGCTGGAATTAATTCCTAAGCTCAGTTAGAGCCATCTGAAATGAAGGAGAAGGCCATGTGGCACTTCCCCATTGATTTCTCATTTTTCTCCCTCCAAAAATTGGGGAATTTCCCATTTTACCCTCATGCATGGCCGACTTTTCGAAACCAAAGGGTAGGGGGCTGTGGATACACCCTATGGTTGGATTAGATCTGGTCTTAGCCCAATTGAATGGGTGGTTTAGCCCAATTTTGGGTTTTAGGTCAATTTTGACTTTTGGTCAAAATTGACCAATGGGTGGATCCACCCATGGGGCTTTTGGGTCTAATAGGTCCCTATTGATGCCCTAATGCTAGGGGTGGGGTCAATTTCATGATTTGGTGATCAATTGAACTTATTGGGGGAGGATTTGACCTATGACAGCTCAAGGTTGACTTTTGGTCAAATTTGACCAAATTGGTTGACCCCCAAGGGTCCCTAGTGGTCTACTCACCTCTTTGGATGGTCATAGGGTCATGATGAGGTTATGTTGATTTGTTGGAGTCTTTTGGTCACCTCTAAGCTAGGACATCAAAACTTGCTAAATGCACACCAAGGTGATTTTTACCTATTCACCTTAGTTTTTAAGGCCATCTTGGCCTCTTAGAGCAATGTCTTGACCTTGTCATGACAAAATGCAACTCAGGGGTCTGGTTGTTTTGGGGATGTTACAAATCCCAATAAACGAAGAAACAATTTCGTCCCCGAAATTTAGGTTTAGGTCCACGGGAGTTAGAGTTCATGGATGATTTAGTTGTTTGGGTGCAGTATGGCTCTCAATTAACATTGGGACTTGTTAGGTCTAATTCTCATTGACTCATCCTCGGTTTTCTCCCAAGTGCACTTTCGTTAAACCTCATCCTATTCGAGTTCGAGATCCTTTACCTGGGGGTTCTTAGACAATTCCCAATTGATGAAGACATCGTAGTGGAGGGAGGACATAAGTCGAAGTAAAGTCACACACTCACAAGGCGAGTGTAAGAATCCATCGAGTCTTATATTTTATAGTATGATGTCTTCGTAAGTATACAGTTCTCGATCCGGTGAGTACATTGTCACGTTCACCGTCAATGTCTTTAATACCATATCCTTACCAACACTTTGGATCTACTCTCCTGTGGTTCACAACCATTTACACGTGACATCAATACTCTTATTTATTAATTGTTTGTAATTAGAAATTAGGCTTGTCTTCCAAGGTCATGGTATGTTTATGGCTTGGGCAATATTGATTCCCCTAATTTTCATGACATCTTCATTCTTTTAATACTTTATGTAGACGTTTATTCATGTTTCTAAGATCCGACATGATATTTAGTAAACGTAAATATGTCATGGTCGTTTACTGAACTAAAAGGATACCTTAGTAGTAAACAGGCTCAGTTCTGGTACTTAAGTTCGTGTGAGTCTCAATTCCGAGCCTCGTAAAATCATATATTGAAAATCCTCCAAGATTAATTCTTGAAGTGCACCCAGTCACATTAGCGTCCTGAAACCTCATTCCTGATTTTCACCCCAAATCATGTGTTATTAACGGTCAAATCTATAGTCCTCATTTTTGTTAAACGCGAACCAAGCTCAAATTTCGCACCAGACCTATCACCTACGAATCAACTAACGTGAATATGTCGTGAGTTGATCTCTGAATCATTCCCCAAGTCTTGCAAGTGATTTCAACTCTTCATAAAGTCATATTTGTTTTGGCCTCATTCCTACTTCTTTTCATAATTATGGGGTCTCCAATTTGTACACCAAGCATCAGTTATCATGGGCCAAAAGGTTTAACAGAATTTTCAGAGACTAAACATGATCCAAGATAGTGTTGAGCAGAAGCCCATAGTTCTCCTCCTTAAATAATTCCAGAAGATTAATTATGCGGTTAAGGGTGCAGAACCTATTTTGTGAAGGAGGTATGATAACTAACCAATAGTTAAGTATAATAAAATTTTCAGAAGTTTAATGGAGACCACGAGTCTATCTACTCATTTCTAAAATATTCCAGGTTTTTACACTGATCTAGGGAAAAAATAAAAATAAAAGATGACCCTGGAATTCTCAACACTGCTTAATGCAACAAGAGTTCATAAACCCCAATTTCCTACGGAACTCAATCTTCAAAGTCCTTGATTCTTTTAGAGGTGAGGATCTCTTGATAACAAGTGCATGTTTCAAAATTTCAAAGAATTGACCAAGGAAATAATTATCCATAAAACTCTAAGTGTGTGTAACAACACAGATGTTATCCTAAGCCACCTTGGTCTTATCAATTCTTAGGTCTACCGCAATCGTCTGCAATGTACTTATTTCCAAATCCATAGAACTTTATTTCCCAAAATTCTGATTCTTGGGTAGCATGTGTATCGTATTAAATTTACAAGTACAGTGTAAAATTCAGATCATTAGATAAGTCGGATGGTGGGGGTGCACCGATTTGGGTCTGGGGTTCACTTATATACCCTGCACTAAGCTAGGTGCCCAGGGAGTTGTATTTCAGGGGCTTCTATATTTCTAAAACAAGCCAAGTCAAAAATTTTTGTGGCCCAATAAACGAAGAAACAAGATTAGCCTCCCGTAATCTTGTGATGAGTTCCTTATATCCGACAGTTTGGACATCTCGCGTATTTACATAAACCTTATGGGTATACAGTCCTTGAGTTTTTTTTTTTGTATATGGTAGGGCTCTCTACCCTCAAAATGCCATTTATCGTAACTCTTTCCCAAAGATCGTGTGCCTATCAAGTGGTCTTCTCTAAGTTGAACTTCTCGTTCCACATTTGACATCCTTCCTTTGTGATGGTTTTCCGAGGGTGGGAGTGTGCAGTATCAGCTTCTAAGCACACAAGTAAGGCCTTACGAGTCTCACAAACACCAAAACCACTTAAGATTGTCCTATTTGTTTGTTGAGGAGTGTTAATATCACTTAGGAAGCGATGTGGGTATATCACCGAGTAAGCCCTGAACACTCACACACGCTTTCAACTCCTTCTTTTAGTCACCTTGGGGTATCCTACTACTTGGTCAAAATATACTTGAGGTTGATGTCGGACTAGGATACCTTATGAGTAGTCTTGCTAAGTCAAGCCAATATGGTGTACTAGTCGGGTTGGCCTAATCTCATCGTTAAGTGGACAAAAATTATGTGATTTCCTGTATGGGCACACCACTGCTTCCGCTGCTAGTTTGTCCTCAAACTAACTCGAGCGGGGGTTGCCCTAGGTTTTGTGGACTTCTTTTACTTGGATCGAAAGTCGGCTAAGCTGATACCACTTTGTAAGACCCTCGTTTTTTTTTTTGCTTTTAAACCGGGTCTTACCGCCCAGAACCGCCGTCTTGCGGCGAGACCATTACACCCAATGGTCCCCGCCACAATACGCCGATCCTGCCGGCTAATCAACATCATCCAGGCCAACCACAATTCTTAGTAATAGAAGCAATTAGAAGAAGCAAGTCCACAATCACATTAAATATACAAAATACATGCTTACAATGTCCTTGATGAGAAATGAACTAAAAGAGAGAAAGGGCTTAAGCCCAGTACATATCCAAGCAAAGTATATAAACTTTCTCACTCTACATCTATGCGGAAGCTAATCAATTCTCAACTCTCGAACACCTGTATTGTAGTAGAAGTAACACGCAACATAAGCTCCTTGTGTCCTGTCTCCTCTTCTCTGGGGTTCCATCACCTCGTGTACCTACGGTCACAACCGACCGTTAGTCATAAAGACTAAGCCGATTTTGTCCCCGCCTCCCCCCGGGACTCCTAGGCACCGTGTGGAAGGAGGAAGCGGAGGACATCAAGGGGTAAATCAAAAGCAGGTGGCAGTGGCGAGACTAGCAAGTATAAAGGTACTAAACAAGTAATGAAAACATATCTACCCTAGCAGGAGTATGTATATAAGCAAAAGTAAGAAGCAGTATAAGTAACAGAGCAGTATAAGTAAAAGAGCGGTGTAATTAAGGAGCAGCTACGAAAGTAACCTTAACTTATATGCACACACAATAGCACATAAGCTAAGGGATCTGGCAAGAAGTAAACTCATCGTATAAAAGAGCCCACACTAATTTATACGATGAGGTCTCAGTTTGTGCAGAAATGCTATGCTATGAAGTGCAATGCAATGATGCAATGTTTGTATTATTATTTCATACACATGCAACACACTCACACGACTCTGTACGTACAGACCTTTAGTTCCCACTTTTCGGAGGTAGCTAACCTCTCGGGCACCTCCCGTCGTGGTCAAACGGTGGCAGAGGAGCGGGCGTCTCCTCACCTAGGTGGGTAAGTCACACTACCAGACCTAGGCCCAAACGTACGCTGTGATACCGGTACCCGGTACTCACGAGCTCCTGCGTACTAAACTGAAATGGCCAGGCAGGGTTTAGGGAATTCGTCCCATCGGACGCGCAGTAAAACAACCTGGCCCTAATAAACCCTAGCACTGCCGAGTCAACGAACTGCTGTCGGTGTGACGACTAAGACAGATCCGGAGACCCACCACATCTCATTCACAAGCAACATAAGTTTGCCTTTTACAACCGAGCCTCCAGCTCGCACATCTACATCAGCATTTATAAATTAGAGCCTACAGCTCGCTTAGAATTCACTAGTCTATATACAAACTACGAGCTTACCGCCCGCCAGACTACACTAGTCTTATATAAACTACGAGCTTACCGCTCGCTAGACTACACTAGTCTTATATATAAACTACGAGTTTACCGCTCGCTAGACTACACTAGTCTTATATATAAACTACGAGCTTACCGCTCGCTAGACTACACTAGTCTTATATATAAACTACGAGCTTACCGCTCGCTAGACTACACTAGTCTTATATATAAACCACGAGCCTACCGCTCGCTAGACTACACTAGTCTTATATATACACTACGAGCTTACCGCTCGCTAGACTATACTAGTCTTATATACAACCTACGAGCTTACCGCTCGCCGGACTATCCCAGTCCATTCTTATAACCCGAGCCTACCGCTCGCCGGACTATCCCAGTCCATTCTTATAACCCGAGCCCACCGCTCGCCGGACTATCCCAGTCCATTCTTATAACCCGAGCCTACCGCTCGCCGGACTATCCCAGTCCATTCTTATAACCTGAGCCTACCGCTCGCCGGACTATCCCAGTCCATTCTTATAACCCGAGCCTACCGCTCGCCGGACTATCCCAGTCCATTCTTATAACCCGAGCCTACCGCTCGCCGGACTATCCCAGTCCATTCTTATAACCCGAGCCTACCGCTCGCCGGACTATCCCAGTCCATTCTTATAACCCGAGCCTACCGCTCGCCGGACTATCCCAGTCCATTCTTATAACCCGAGCCTACCGCTCGCCGGACTATCCCAGTCCATTCTTATAACCCGAGCCTACCGCTCGCCGGACTATCCCAGTCAATTCTTATAACCCGAGCCTACCGCTCGCCGGACTATCCCAGTCCATTCTTATAACCCGAGCCTACCGCTCGCCGGACTATCCCAGTCCATTCTTATATATAACGTCCCGGTTCGGGATGGAAGTTAACTTGCCGAGTTCTCCTACTTAACTAGTCTTGTCTATGATTTAGTTGAACTTAGAAGCTTTATGGTTAACCTTGGACATCCGGAGGGTTACCCTGTGAGGGGCTCGCAGCGGTACTAGGAAGTGTGGCGGGCTGACACCCCGAACTTCCTATTCCCAAGGCACTTAATCTTGTTGGTGTCTACCCCTTTTTACTTGATCCCCATTTTCCTCTCCAATTACCTTACATCTCTAAGATGAGTTAAACTTGGCAATTAGGAGTGGGGGAGTTCCTTGAACTCCAACACCTCCAGCTGTGACCGGGTGCTGACTCTCCCGTCGTCACATTTTAAACTCGAGTCCCCTTTCTTCACCGAGGAACTGCTCACATTCAAATAACATTCTCAACCTTACTTAGACCCACACTCCTATTCTTCGTCATCCTTAATCCAGGGTTTGCCTTAGATGCTTCTCGACTTCTCCCTCGAGTACTGCCTTAAAATGGCTCCCCGACTAAGGGTAGTTTTACTTCCATACAGTCGTCTAACACTGATGAGTTGTGTGCGGGGCCCTTGATGAGGTCTAACCTCTTTTTCATATCACTGTAAACTCACACACCTATAGCATTGCTAAACGCGCCCCAATCCTTATTTCCCAAGATGCCCTTAGAGATGCTCTTCCAAATAACCTGAGCCTTCATAATTACTAAAGAGTTAACAGTTCTACATGTGAAGGTCAGTGGTGGTCTAATTCATGTAAATCAGTTTCACTATTCGCAGACCGAAACAAGGTTGATCTAGATTAGACTCCTATGGTGCGATCTTGATCACATCATATCCAAACGAGTTCCAATTATCACCATAGGTTCGCAATGAGTGGTGATCTCAAATCCTAATTTCATAAATTCTCCAGGGAATCTTAAGTCATAGTTTCTATTAAAGATAGGAGGTGTGCAAATAGAGATTTACACATCCAGTATTAGATTATGATCTCAATAATTTCAGGGAAAATTACCATGACATAACGCTGGTCTAAAAACACCAAAACCTGAGTTTCACATTTTTAGCAGGAATATTTGACCATAATTTCTATTTAACCTAAATGGGGTGCAAATAGGGGTTTGCACTACAAGTATTAGGTTATGACCTAAGTAAATTCTGGGAAAATTATTATAGCACCATATTAGTCTAAAAACACCAGATCCTAAGTCTCATATTATTCCAAGTGATATTTGCCCTTAATTATCATATAATACATTTGGTGTGCGTATAAGGGTTTACTCTACAAGTGCTATGTTAAGACTTCAATGAATTCTGGGAAAATTATTATAGCACCATATTAGTCTAAAAACACCAGATCCTAAGTCTCATATTATTCCAAGTTCATATGACCGCCCTTTTATTTTATAACCTAAATTAGGGGTAATTTAGTAAATTCCATATCTTGGGATTTTTGTACCCAAAAATCCCAAATAACTTTTGGGAAGGCATATTGCTGCCAAGGATCCATGTCCAGCATTTCAAGCCATTGGGTCAACCCCCAAGGCATAGGGCTCACTCCACCCAAATTTGCTAATAGACATAAAGAGCAGTCCTAGAGAAATGGCTCTACAAGGAGCTGTAGAGCTCCAAATCACTTGATCTCAAATCCTACAGAAAGTAGACAGCAAGAGCTACAAAAGTTGTCTCTGCCAACTTTTCATGATATGGCCTCTAAGGCCTTCCAAAATAGCATGCAATCTACATTAAAAACCTAGGCAGGATTATGTGGTTTTCTAATAGACAAAAATGAGCAGTCCTAGAAAAATGGCTCTACAAGGAGCTGTAGAGCTCCAAATCACTTGATCTAAAATCCTACAGAAAGTAGACATCAAGAGCTACAAAAGTTGTCTCTGCCAATGTTTCATGATATGGCTTCTAAGGCCTTCAAAAATAGCATGCATCCTACATTAAAAACCTAGGCAGGATTATGTGGTTTGCTAATAGACAAAAATGAGCAGTCCTAGAAAAATGGCTCTACTAGGAGCTGTAGAGCTCCAAATCACTTGATCTCAAATCCTACAGAAAGTAGACATCAAGAGCTACAAAAGTTGTCTCTGCCAATTGTTCATTATATGGCCTCTAAGGCCTTCCAAAATAGCATGCAAACTACATTAAAAACCTAGGCAGGATTATGTGGTTTGCTAATAGACAAAAATGAGCAGTCCTAGAAAAATGGCTCTACAAGGAGCTGTAGAGCTCCAAATCACTTGATCTCAAATCCTACAGAAAGTAGACATCAAGAGCTACAAAAGTTGTCTCTGCCAATTGTTCATTATATGGCCTCTAAGGCCTTCCAAAATAGCATGCAAACTACATTAAAAACCTAGGCAGGATTATGTGGTTTGCTAATAGACAAAAATGAGCAGTCCTAGAAAAATGGCTCTACAAGCAGCTGTAGAGCTCCAAATCACTTGATCTCAAATCATACAGAAAGTAGACATCAAGAGCTACAAAAGTTGTCTCTGCCAATTTTTCATGATATGGCCTCTAAGGCCTTCAAAAATAGCATGCAAACTACATTAAAAACCTAGGCAGGATTATGTGGTTTGCTAATAGACAAAAATGAGCAGTCCTAGAAATATGGCTCTACAAGGAGCTGTAGAGCTCCAAATCACTTGATCTCAAATCCTACAGAAAGTAGACATCAAGAGCTACAAAAGTTGTATCTGCCAATTTTTCATGATATGGCCTCTAAGGCCTTCAAAAATAGCATGCAAAGTACATTAAAAACCTAGGCAGGATTATGTGGTTTGCTAATAGACAAAAATGAGCAGTCCTAGAAAAATGTCTCCACAAGGAGTTGTAGAGCTCCAAATCACTTGATCTCAAATCCTACAGAAAGTCGACATCAAGAGCTACAAAAGTTGTCTCTGCCAATGTTTCATGATATGGCCTCTAAGGCCTTCAAAAATAGCATGCAAAGTACATTAAAAACCTAGGCAGGATTATGTGGTTTGCTAATAGACAAAAATGAGCAGTCCTAGAAAAATGTCTCCACAAGGAGCTGTAGAGCTCCAAATCACTTGATCGCAAATCCTACAGAAAGTAGACATCAAGGGCTACAAAAGTTGTCTCTGCCAATTTTTCATGATGTGGCCTCTAAGGCCTTCAAAAATAGCATGCAAAGTACATTAAAAACCTAGGCAGGATTATGTGGTTTGCTAATAGACAAAAATGAGCAGTCCTAGAAAAATTGCTCCACAAGGAGCTGTAGAGCTCCAAATCACTTGATCTCAAATCCTACAAAAAGTAGACCCATAGGGCTACAAATGTTGTCTCTGACCATTTTTGCAAATATGGCCTCAAAGGTCTTCAAAAACAGCATGCAAACTGATTAAAAATCTAGGCAGGATTATTTATGGTCTGCTAATAGAGATCAAGGAGACGAAATCAACGGCTGTGATTTCGTCTCCTTCCTCTAGCCGACGGCCCAGAGGAAAACTACCTTGATCCCGGCCAACCACCACCCTCCCCGGCCATCTGCCGCCGCCACCACCTCCGTTGAGGGGTTGGCCGTCGATTGGCGGTGGAATGGTGGCCGGAGGTGGAGGTTCCCGACGATCTCTGGAGGAAGCCCGATCGGAGTTCGGGAGGGAAAAGGCGCATGGCTGACGGCTCAATTGAGCTCGTCTGCCCTTTCTAGGACCTTAGATCACTGGCACAGAGGGAGGGGAGGAGAAATCGTACTGCAGGGCGGCGTGGCAGCGGCTCCGGCGGGTGTTCACCATTGTTGGTGGCGGCGGCGGCGGCTTAGGCTCGATTCCTTGATTCTACAGCGAAAGACGACTTCCAGTAGTCGATTTTGACTGCCTTGGGGGTTCTGAGAGTGATGGTGAGGTCAGAACGACATGTGGGTGGCTCTATAGGATTCTGCCATTGGAATTAACGGCCAAGCATAGTGGACTCCGCCCATGGACAAATGGCACCCCCCCTTGGCCCAATTCCGGCTGGAATTAATTCCTAAGCTCAGTTAGAGCCATCTAAAATGAAGGAGAAGGCCATGTGGCACTTCCCCATTGATTTCTCATTTTTCTCCCTCCAAAAATTGGGGAATTTCCCATTTTACCCTCATGCATGGCCGACTTTTCGAAACCAAAGGGTAGGGGGCTGTGGATACACCCTATGGTTGGATTAGATCTGGTCTTAGCCCAATTGAATGGGTGGTTTAGCCCAATTTTGGGTTTTAGGTCAATTTTGACTTTTGGTCAAAATTGACCAATGGGTGGATCCACCCATGGGGCTTTTGGGTCTAATAGGTCCCTATTGATGCCCTAATGCTAGGGGTGGGGTCAATTTCATGATTTGGTGATCAATTGAACTTATTGGGGGAGGATTTGACCTATGACAGCTCAAGGTTGACTTTTGGTCAAATTTGACCAAATTGGTTGACCCCCAAGGGTCCCTAGTGGTCTACTCACCTCTTTGGATGGTCATAGGGTCATGATGAGGTTATGTTGATTTGTTGGAGTCTTTTGGTCACCTCTAAGCTAGGACATCAAAACTTGCTAAATGCACACCAAGGTGATTTTTACCTATTCACCTTAGTTTTTAAGGCCATCTTGGCCTCTTAGAGCAATGTCTTGACCTTGTCATGACAAAATGCAACTCAGGGGTCTGGTTGTTTTGGGGATGTTACAACCTCTTACAGTCAGTTCCCTTCTTATGCTATTCTCTCCACATAAGTTTGTAAATTCCTTACTTAGGAATTCACCTCCTCTGTCAGATCTCAAGCATTTAATTTTTTTGTCTTGCTTGTTTTCAGTTTGAGCTTTGAACAACTGGAATTTGTTGAAGGCTTCAGATTTGTGTCTTAAAAAATAAACCCACATGAATCGACTGAAGTCATCAACAATCAATAAGTAATAATGTTTTTCTGATAGGGAAGGAATGAGGGCAGGTCCCCAGATGTCTATGTGGATAATATCGAGAGGTTGTCCTGCTCTATGGTAGCTTTGATGGGGAAAAGGTGCTCTATGTATCTTGCTCAAAGAGCAGTCTTCACATATAGCTGTTTCTTCTACAATGGAGGGGAGACCTACTACCAAGTTTTCTTTTTCCAGCCTTCTTAATTCCTTGAGATTAAGGTGCCCATATCTCTCATGCCATATTCTTATTTTGTCAGTTTGTTTACTAACTAAAGCTTGATCTTTGAAAGTAGACAGACTCATGGGACACACTTGATTGGAGGTCATTTTTATGGTAGCAATGTGAAAAGAATACTTGTCAAAAATGATACATTGTGATTCTTCAAAGATTAGCTTGTATCCTTTCTTGACAAGTTGCCCTACACTTAATAAGCTTTGAGCAAGATCAGGAACAAATTGAACATCATGAATATATTTGATTTGACCATTTTTGGTTTTAACTGATATCACCCCTTTTCCTTCTATCTTCTTTGACTTACCATCTCCCATAAGAACTTCAGATTTTAAGGTGTCATCAAGGCTAACAAAATAAGTTTTTTGATTTGTCATGTGGTTAGAACAACCACTATCAATATACCACATATCATTGTCAGCAATTTCACAGCCGGAGTTGGTGTAAAATACTCGATCCTGATCCTTGTCTTCATGAGGAACATCATCCTTGACTGGTTTTTGCTGAAACCAGCCGTCTTTGTTGAGGTGAGTAGGTTTCTTGCACCTTTTACACTTATAAAAACAGTCATGGGCTTCATGATTTGATCTTTTACATAAGTGGCAGAACACTTGAGAGTTGGTCTGTCCTCTTTTTGAGGATTAGGAAATTTCTCATAGGTGTTTTGAAGATTCATTTTACTTTGAAAGGCTTTTTCTAAGGAAGTATTTTCATATCTCTTGGTCCTTTCTTCATGTGCCTGAAGAGAGCCCATTAGTTCAATAACAGTGAGATTGCTTAAGACCTTGGATTCTTCAATGGCTGAGACTACTGATTCATATTTTTGTGTAAGAGTTCGTAAAATTTTTATAGCAATCTTGTTTTCTTCTAAAACCTCTCCAAAGCTTCTAATTTGATGCACAATAATAGAGATTCTGGTAAAATATTGTTGAGATGATTCATCCTCCCTCATCTTGAGGGATTCAAACTCTTGCCATAAGTTTAAGAGTTTGATAGAAATTACCTTGGCCGATCCTTGGAATTCAGTTTTTAAGGTGTCCCATGCTTCCTTTGAGGTTCCAACTCCCATGACTCTTGGAAACAGGCTTCTTGTTACCCCTTGTTGAATGTACAACAGGGCCTTAACATCCTTTTTATAGTTTTCTTCAAAGGTTGTAACTGTGGCAGCCTCCCACCCAATCAAAGGGTTCTCAGCAGTGGGCTTGTTGTATCCGTCTTGAACAATGCTCCAAAGTCCTTGTGAGATAAACAAGGTTCTTATTTGGACATGCCAAAAATCGTATGCATCTCCTTCAAAGATAGGTACTCCATTGGGTGAGTAATTTTGAGGGGAAACATTGTTGCTAGATGATGCCATATGATGATTAAAACAAACAAGAACAGAAGGATGTCAACACAAGACCGGGTAGCATCACATATGCACCAAAACAATTTATTCTGATGGCAGATATCAACTACGACCTCGGCTCTGATACCATGTTGAGAAAAGAGACCAAAAGAACCAAGAAACAAGAGGAGGGGAGAAAGTAGACGGTACTATTGATTTTCCATTTACTAACAAAAGATTACATAGATTGGCTCTTACAAAATGCAGGAACACAACTTCTGAAAAAGGATGCAAAAAAGAAGCTCATCCAAGCTTTATGTAACACCCCAGTTTTGCTGATCTGAGAGTTAACGCCGCGCGTTAGGTCTTCTTCGCTGAAAACTGCCGTAATGACAGATTTTTCTTAAACGCATGATCGTGCATTTTCTTGACGCACGATCGATCCGCCCGTGCGTGCTCTTCGGCTGGGAAAATGGTGTTCTGAATTTGTTCGTGCATTTTTACGCAGGTCGTGCGTTCGACCGTGCGTTCGCAAACTGACGGAAAATAGATCCGTAAACAGCGAAATCTGGGCGTCCGTTTGGTTAAATTTTGATCGGACGACTGTGAGGGGTTCGTGGGAGAACCCTAAGTAGGGCTGAGAAGCTCTCCCTCCTCATTTTCTTTTCAGTTGGGTTCTTGAGGGTTTGAGAGAGAGGAAGGGTTTGGAGGAGGAAGAGATTTAGTTCCCGCCATTGTTGGAGCTTCGGAGCTCCGTTCGCCGATCCGAGACCGGCAGCGCGTAGGGGACGTCGAGGCGCTTCTTCTCCTCCATTCTTTTTCAAGATTCTCATGGCTAGGAGGAAATATCATAAGGTAACGACATTTCTCCTCCCGGTCTTTAGGATGCGTGCATGACATCCCTTTTTCTTTCTTTTTCTGCATTTAGGCACCAGATCCGTCAAGTGAGAGGGATCCGGGTCGCCTTGGTTCAAGAGGAACCATCAGGTCGATGGAGTCCGTCCCCGACATGATTTTGCATTAGAAATCCGCTCCGTTAGCGGGTTAGGCATTGTGGTTGAAGCCGGAATCGCGACCGTTGGTCCGATTCGGTGATGTTGTTTGACGCGCATTTTAGGGATTTTACTAGAAATCCGATTACGACGAAAACGTCATTGTAATGCCCTTGTATTTTCGTATGAGAACGAATGTTGGTTTGTGGGTGGGAAAATATTGTGCGTGAGTTATGGCTTGTGATGCATGTTTGTATTGTGAAGGCGCAGAATTGTCTTGTGGTCGGCTGGCCTGCCCGTGATATTGCAAGTCATGTGAGGAGGGTGTCCCGGCAAGACCAGTCCCCCCTTCTGTGTTGATTGTAGTGAAATTGATGAGTACCCTATGGTTGTGATACGATGATGGAGGCAAGAACAGGTGAGCTGATGGATGAGCCCGATGGCATGGTGGGCCAAGCGCGGTGGGAGCACATCATGAGTTCTTGGCCTTGGGCTACGATGCCCTTTGGGGGGAAATGATGAGTACCCTATGGTTGTGATGCGATAATGGAGGCAAGAACAGGTGAGCTGATGGATGAGCCCGATGGCATGGTGGGCCAGGCGCGGTGGGATCACAGCATGATTTCTTGTCCTTGGGCTACGATGCCCTTTGGGGGAAATGATGAGTGTAACATCCCGACTTTTATTGGGCCACTAGGCACTAGTGAGCCCAATAAAAGTGGGCCCGAGCAATAGAAAACTACCATTTTAAGTGGTGTTGCGCGCCGCAACTAAGTCATTGGGGTTTAGTGACCAAATGAACCCCGAATTGACTTCTGTCAGTTCCGTTAAACTCGTATGAACTATACGAGCGCAATGAAATTCGTTGCACTTCAATCCGAGGTCGTTTGGAGAAAACGACCATTTCGGGTATCGTAGCGCGCCACTACCTCATTATTATGAATAGTGATCGTACGCACCCCGAATTGACTTCTGTCAGTTCCGTTAAACTCGTATGAACAATACGAGCGCAACGGAATTCGTTGCACTTCAATCCGAGGTCGTTTGGAGAAAACGACCATTTCAGGTGTCGTAGCGCGCCACTACCTCATTATTATGAATAGTGATCGTACGAACCCCGAATTGACTTCTGTCAGTTCCGTTAAACTCGTATGAACAATACGAGCGCAACGGAATTCGTTGCACTTCGATCCGAGGTCGTTTGGAGAAAACGACCATTTCGGGTGTCGTAGCGCGCCACTACCTCATTATTATGAATAGTGATCGTACGAACCCCGAATTGACTTCTGTCAGTTTCGTTAAACTCGTATGAACAATACGAGCGCAACAGAATTCGTTGCACTTCGATCCGAGGTCGTTTGGAGAAAACGACCATTTCGGGTGTCGTAGCGCGCCACTACCTCATTATTATGAATAGTGACTGTACGAACTCCGAATTGACTTCTGTCAGTTCCGTTAGACTCGTATGTACGATACGAGCGCAACGAAATTCGTTGCGCCTCGATTCAAGGTCGTATGGAGAGTATACCATTTTAGGGCTATGCAGACCACCTCAGTACAACACACGAAATATAAAGCGCACGAACCCGGCATCAGCCCCGGCAAATCATAATGGACCCCGGGACTATGGAAGACCCCGTCCTAAATTGACCTCGGTCAACCCCCCCCCCCCCCCCCCCCCCCCCCCCGGCTTGAAATTTATTGGGAAATGAAAAGAAAGGGGGGGGGGGAGGAGAGAGAAAGCCCCCCCCCCCCCCAAGGAAGGGGGCTGCCCATAAATAGGCAGCCCCTATTTGGGCAAGGGGGCAGGAGAGGGGGAAGGGAGGGGAGGGGGAGAAAATATCTCCCCCCCCCACTCACCCTCCCTTAACCCCACGTGGGGAAAGTAGGAGAGGGGGGGGGGGGAGACCTCCCCCTTCCTATAAAAGGAGGGCCAAGCCCCTCCTTTCAGAACACCCCCCCCCCCCCTCTCAAGCTCTCCCCCTGCCAGCAAGCTCAGCCACCCCCTCCTCCTCCACCCTGCCGGAGCAAGCCCAGCCAGCCCAAGCCGCCACCACCTCCCTCCTCCCTCATGGCCGGCCGCACCTCCAACACCCGAGCCCCCCATCCCCAGGTAGAACCTCCCCCCTCCTCCTTCCTACCTTTCGGAGGAGGCCACCCCTCTCCCCGTCGCCGGAGCGCCACCGGCCGCCGCCCCGAGCCTTGCAAGGCTCGGGGAGGAAGCTGGCCGTGGAAGCCCTCTCCCCCAGCGCCGATGGTGGCGCTGGGGGAGGTAGGTCCCCCCTCGGGGACCTCGGCGCCGGCACAGGGGAGGCGGTCAGGCCGCCGGAGGATGCAGCCGACGGCACCCGTGGCCTCCCCCTCCTCCTCGGTTTTCATGTAGGGGAATAATCCCCTCCCCCAGCGGCGGCCGGCGGCTCCAGGCCGTCGGACCACCGCCGGAGGGTTGCCCCCTCCCCGGCACCCCGACCAGGGGCGGCAGGGAGGGCCCTGCACGAGGAGGCGGCGGCACAGCAAGCCGGCATGGCCCATGCCGGCTGCGCCGCGCCTCCCCGTCCCCTTCTGCTCCTCCTTCCGGCGGGGTCGGGCGGCGCCCGGCCACCGGACCGCCACCGGAGTGGGCGCCGACCCCCGGCGCACCGACCGGGGGCGGCACCGGCGCCCTCTCAGCGGAGGCGGCAGCGCAGCGGGCCTGCATGGCCCATGCAGGTCGCGCCCCCGCCTCCCGCCTGCTTCCTCGCTCTCCGCCGGCGGTGGCCGGCGGCACCAGGCCGCCGGACCACCACCGGAGGAGTCGCCGGCCCCCGGCGCACCGACCGGGGCGGCGCCGGCCCCAGCCGTCCGCTGCCCGGCGGCGGCAGCGGCTGCCTCCCGACCGACCATCGGGGGCCGCACGATCTTCCCCCAGGAGATCGAGCGGCCCCTGCTTCATGGTTTCCCGCCCTCCGCCTCAAATTGAGTGCTCCCATAGCGGATCCGCCGCAGATCCGCTGTGGGAGCCGCGGGAGGGCGCAGGGTGCAAAACCCCTGCGCCTCCTCCCTGCCTCTAACCGCACCCCAAAACTCCCTTTTTCTTCCCCATTTTTCTGAGGAAAAATGGGGCTGTTTCAGAAAAACATTCCTTAATGAAAAATGTGTCTCACCCTAAGGGGCACCTCCTGTAGTTTTTTGGGATTCTTAGGAGATGATTTACTATTTTTAAACCCCTGTATAAAGTTCATTTTAAGGAATAAAATGCCCGAATGAGTTTGTAAAAATCCCCAAAAATTATGGGTTCTAATAAAAGGCATTTTTCAACTACTACTAAAGTTGGGAGGTGTGACCTCTTATTTTGGTCCTCCAAAAGCTTTTACAAGCAAAATAAACGCCCGAAAAAGAGCGAAATTCATCAAAATGAATCGGCGTCCCCTCGACACATATTTTTAAACGCTTAATAAAGATTATGAGTATCGATCTAAAGAATCGACTAAGTTCGGAATATCAACGCAAAATCGAAATGAAATTGCGGCGCGGCGCTGGAACTCGATACCGCCGCGACAATAATAAAGGAACGAACTCGCGACAAAAGAATAAGTGCAGAAACCTTATGAAACGTAAATAAACTCCAAAAATGGAGTAGAACCCCTATGAACGGGGAGAAGAGCAGGATCTCCTCCTACGAACGGAGTCGGCGAATGAAGCCTCCTCTTATGGAGTGATTGGACTACTAACCCTTTTTATATGCTTACTGCTTTCTGTACTTTCGTTTAAATCCAGTCTCGCACTGGTCCCCTGCATTTACATTCATTACTTTCGTTTAAATCCAGTCTCGCACTGGTCCCCCGCATTTACATTCAGTACTTTCCTTTAAATCCAGTCTCGCACTGGTCCCCCGCATTTACATTCAGTACTTTCCTTTAAATCCAGTCTCGCACTGGTCCCCCGCATTTACATTCAGTACTTTCCTCTAAATCCAGTCTCGCACTGGTCCCCCGCATTTACATTCTGTACTTTCTGTTGGAACAACCCTATTACTAATTTGGGCTAGGATCACTATAAGTTGATTAGGATTTGTTTTGACCCCAATGTATAGTCTTAGGGTCAAGTTTTAGGCTGATTAGATTGGCAGAACTTGGAAAATTCAAGATCAACACATGGCAAGTTGTGTTCGACAAATGACCAGATTCGTTCGACAAATTGCTTCCAGCAGACTGAAGAAATTCACAGTTCCAGTGGTCGACGAATTCTTTGCCAGCGCTCGACAAATGACTAGCAGTGGTCGACGAATTCTGTGCCAGCACTCGACAAATGACTAGCAGTGGTCGACGAATTCTAGCCAGCGCTCGACAAATTGCCTTCTGTCGTTCAAATTTATATTCTAAGTGGATGTCAGTTCTCTGAACTCAAATCAGCAACATAACAGATATATTTATTTCTCCTTGGACGCATTCAAACAACCAAGTAAGGATATCTTTCTCATTTATTATATCCTTATATTCCTTCTATTCCAAGAAGAATTATAGCCGTTGACATTTAATGTCAAAGGCACCTTTCTCGACAAAAGGAATTAAAAGGACCTGCCAAAATCGTTTTTGGTGGCTGCCTGGTTCCAAGAAGGATTTAAGTCAGAAAAAGACTTTCCTTAAAGATACAAAAAGATTTGAATTTGAAAAGATATATACATACAGTTATTAGAGGAAAAAAGAATAGAGAGAACAGCACAAGAATTGAGATAGTCGTCTTCCGTGAAAAACATAAGGAAAAACTTGACTATCACTTTCTTCAATCTCTGATCATATAGCAAGGAGGATAGAAGAAGTCTTTCAGAAGAATAAGAAGAAGCAAATACACTATTCTTTCTCAGCTTTCTTCTTCATCAAGATCATCTACTACAAAGCCTTCTATTTGAGAGAGCTCTGTCCAAAAATCTGTCATTAACTCTCATCAGACAGGGGGAGCTTTCTGCTTCAACATCTTTTGCCTTCTCTCAGATCATTGACAGAGAAGAACACTCTATACCTTTTATCTCATTCTGTACAGGGTTAATACTCCCTTCAAAAGTTTACCCAGTGGTGGCAAGACACCTTATCAAAAAATCCTAGTGTGGTTTTTAAGCACCTTATCAAAAGCTTATTGGTGTGTGGACACCTTATCAAAAATCCCTTGGTGCCTAGGCACCTTATCAACCCTCCTAGTTGATTCCTACCAAAGGTGGTAGAAGAGTAGACGTACCCAGATTTATTGGGGAACTACTATAGATCCTTGTGTCTTCTGTGCTTGATTATTTCTGTGTGCTTGTGCTTGTGTTGTGTGTCCTTTTTATTAATTCTGTAGCTCTCTATAACTCACACTAAATACACATATACCTAAACAGTAGTTTAATTTCCGCTATAAAACATATTAAAAATTTTAATACTCTATTCACCCCCCTCTAGAGTAATTTAAGATCTGACCTCCACTTTCAATTGGTATCAGAGTGGTGTTGATTCTTTACAGGCTAACACCTGAATCACAAAGATCAACCAGATCTTAATTTTTCTAAGAGTTTTCTTCTCTAAAATCTTATCTTATTTAAAACTCATGGCACAAAACAAGGAGTATTCCAGCACAAGATCTCCTATGTGCAAGCTCAATAAGTTTGCACTATAGAAAGCAAGGATTAGACTTTATATGAACTCCATTGATGAGGAGATTTTTAATGTCATCCTTACAGGACCTCCAGCACCTACAGCATCAGCTAGTACTGCTGCAATAACAGACAACACTGCTGTTCCACCTCCTGAGTGGACTGAGGCTCAAAAGAAGCAGAGAAATGCAGATGCAAAGGCCATGAACATTCTGGCCCTAACTATGTCTGATGACATATTCCAGAAAGTAGTTGAGTGCACCTCAGCAAAAGAAATCTGGGAATCTCTCAACAACATGGTAGCAGGCTCAGCAGATGAAAGAAAAGATAGAAGATCTCACCTGATCTCTCAATATGAGAATTTCAAGAAGGGAGAATCAGAAAATGTAGCTGACATGTACAACAGGCTCAGCCTCATAATGAATGAGCTGAAGTCTCTGGACAAAGTGATCTCACTCACAGAGATCAATGACGAAATCCTTATGTGCTTTCCCAGCACATGGGACTCCAGAATCTGGCCAATCAAAGAAGCCAGAAGTCTAAATGAGATCACCACTGAAGCCCTATTGGGCAAGCTCAAATCTTATGAGCAGCTCATCAAAACCAAGGAAACTGAAGAATCCAATTCATCCCCAGCACCCAAGAAGGAAAGAAGCTTAGCCTTCAAGGCTGCAGAAGATAAAGGAAAAGCTCCTGACAAAGAGGAGTTTATGAGTCTGATTACCAAAAGATTCTATAAGATGGCCAAGAAAGACTTCAGAAAACAACTATCCAGAAGTCATGACAAGCCAAGGTATGACAAAAAACATTCTAATGAAATCATATGCTTTGGCTGCAGGAAACCAGGACACATTGCTCCTGAATGTCCAGAGATTCAACACAAAAAGGACAAGAAGGAAAGAAGGAAAGAAAAGGAAGAAAAGAAGGGCTCCAGCAAATCTTCCTCCCACTCTCACAAGAAGAAGGGAAGAGGATTTGTAGCAACATCCTGGAGTGAAACAGAATCTGAATCAGATTCTTCATCTTCCTCCTCTAATGAAGAAGAAACAAAAGAAGATAGCCAATGCTTAATGTCTATTTATGACTCAGTCAATGAGTCACAATCAGCATCATCATCCAGCTCCAGTGATGATGAAGAAGAAAAAAGTTTTTGCATGATGGCAATCAATGCCTCAACTAACAATTCTGATGAAGAGAAATAAGAATCAGAAGCAGAAGATGACATTGATCAGGTATTATCTGACTTTGATTTTACCTCTATTGAATTCAAAGATGATTTCAAAACTCTTTGCCAAGACTTAATAAAATCTGAGAAAGAAATAATCTCTCTCAGAACTAAGTTAGTTGAAATGAACAATATAAGTGAAGAGAATGAAAATCTTAAGAAAGATTTGGCTGCCTCCAGAGAACACATTACTACTCTTGAGAGTAAGTTATCTGAAGCCAAAAAGCTTGAAGAATCCCTCAATGGGAGAAGTATCAGGATGATGGACATCACAAGCACTATCAATGCTATATTTAATAATAGCAAACTGGGCTTGGGTGTCTCATCAAGAGAGCCATCTCTGATTAAGAAAAACATCCTCTCCACACCCATAAAATTCATTTCTGCTAAAAGCAAAGAAGCTGCAGAAAGAAATAAAGACATTTCAAAGAAGTTTGTTAAGGATAAAAGAATTCAGAAGAATTCGTCGAATGAAATTCGACAAAAGGATTCAAATTTGTCGAACGAGGCTCGACGAAAACTGAAAACAGACTTTCAGTATAGTTATAAAATGAATAATGATCGACGAATTTATTCAAATTCTTCGAACAAGCACTATACAGAAAACTCTAAGAATTCTAATCCTAAATATACCAAAAATCCTTTTACTGAGTGGACTATACCTCCAAGGAGATATCATCCACAAGGCTACAAGGATCAGCCTGAAATGACATTTATTTCTGAATTTTGTGGTAACATAAAAGGACCCAAGGTAGTCTGGGTCAAAAACAACTAGTTTATGTTTTTGTCTTTGCAGATACACATCCATCCAAGACTAAATCAAAAATGGTACTTGGACAGTGGATGCTCAAAGCATATGACAGGGAACAAGGCCAACCTGAACAACTACAAGGCAAAACTTGGACCTAAGGTGATCTTTGGAGATTCCAACTGTGGATAAACCAAAGGTTATGGTCAAATTAAAATTGGAAAAGTGACATTCAAGGAAGTAACCTATGTCAAGGGTTTAAGACACAACCTCATCAGCATAAGTCAGTTATGTGATGAAGGTTATCAGGTAACATTTAATAAATCAGAATGCATCATTAAATCATTTGATAATGTTACTGTTCTATCAGGAATTAGACAAGGAAATATATATTTAGTAAACTTCAACTCAACTAAATCAGAAATCTGTTTATTTAATGAGTTAAGCAAATCTAGTGAATTATGACATAAAAGATTAGGACATGTAAACCTTAGGACCATTGCTAAACTAGCTAAAGATAATCTTGTTAGAGGCTTACCATCAGGATCATATAAGAAAGAAGGTCTGTGTAGGGCATGTCAATTAGGTAAGCAAACCAAAAACAGTTTTAAATCATTATCTAAAAGTGATTCACCTAGAATCTTATACTTGCTACATATGGACCTTTTTGGACCTATTGCAATAAAAAGCTTAGGGGGGAAGTCTTACACTCTAGTTATTGTGGATGAATTCTCTAGATTCACTTGGGTGTTCTTTTTGAGAGAAAAGTCAGATAACTTTAAAGTTCTTACAGACTTTCTTAAGAGCATACAGATTGAGTACTCTACTGTAGTTGCATTGATCAGAAGTGATCATGGCACTGAGTTTGAGTCTCTTCTCATGCAAGAATTCTGTGAGATGGAAGGTATCAGGCATTGCTTCTCAGCTCCTAGAACTCCTCAACAAAATGGGGTAGTTGAAAGGAAGAATAAAACTCTAATTGAATCAGCAAGAACATTGCTTGCAGATGCTAACTTGCCCCTATCCTTTTGGGCTGAGGCTGTCAGCACAGCAAATTATGTTCTAAATAAAAGTTTGATGCACAAACTTAAGGGTAAAACTCCCTATGAATTGCTTAAAGGGAAGAAACCCAAAGTTGATTATTTTAGAACTTTTGGATGTAGATGTTTTGTTCATAACAATGATAAGAAATATCTTAAGAAATTTGAACCAAAATTTGAAGAAGGAATCTTCTTAGGATATTCAATAGTTAGTAACGCATATAGGGTATTTAATAAATCCTCTCTTAAAATAGAAGAGTCTATGCATGTTTCCTTTGATGAAACTAACATGTTTTACAAGGAGAAGAACTCTTCTACCAAGAACACTTTGCAGGTACCAGCTCTATGTGAATAGCTTAAAGGGCTAAATCTACAGACAGGAGATTCATAGCATCCATTACCTCAAACTCTTGAAGATAGCGAAGAAGAAGATCATCCAGATCTTGTTGATTACCTGAATCAAGCATCATCAGAACATCCTCCACAGGATGTAATAGCTGAACATATTCCCAATGAAGACACTGCTGCTGAACCAACTCCAATTGCTGACCACATCACAGTCAGAGATCATCCAATTTCATAAGTGATTGGTGATATCACAGCAGGTGTTCAAACAAGGCATCAACTACACAAAAATCAGATGCATACTTGCTTTCTATCACAAGTTGAACCTCAAACCATAAAAGATGCAGAACAAGATCCAAATTGGATTCTTGCAATGCAAGAGGAAATCAACCAGTTTGAAAGAAACAAAGTTTGGGATTTGGTTCCAAGACCAAAAGGCCATCCAGTAATTGGCACCAAGTGGGTCTTCAGGAACAAGCTTGATGAACAAGGAAATATTGTGAGAAATAAAGCAAGATTGGTAGCTCAAGGATATTCACAGGAAGAAGGCATATATTATGATCAGACATTTGCCCCTGTTGCAAGGCTTGAAGCTATAAGGATTTTCTTGGCCTTTGCTGCATTCAAGAAGTTTAAGGTATATCAAATGGATGTGAAAAGTGCTTTTCTCAATGGAGACATCAAAGAAGAAGTCTATGTGGAACAACCACCAGGTTTCATCTCTCCAACTCATTCCTCCTATGTATTCAAACTTAATAAAGCTCTCTATGGTCTCAAACAAGCTCCCAGAGCATGGTATGAGACCTTAGCTAACTTTCTCTTGGAAAACAATTTCTGTAGAGGCATGGTAGACAAAACATTATTTTATAAAGTACATAAAAATCAAACTCTACTAGTTCAAATATATGTAGATGACATTATCTTTTGATCTACTGATTCAAATTTGTGCAAAAGATTTTCCAATCTAATGCAATCAAGATTTGAAATGAGTAGTATGGGTGAATTATCCTACTTTCCTGGTCTTCAAGTGAAGCAAACCCCATCAGGAATCTTCATCTCTCAATCTAAGTATGCTAAGAAATTAGTGAAAAGATTTGGGATGTCTGACTCCTCTACTATGAAAACACCCATGGCCTCTAATGTTGTTATTAATACTGATGAATCAGGGAAACCTATTGATCAGAAACTGTACAGGGCAATTATTGGCTCTCTACTCTATTTAACAACCAGTAGGCCAGACATAATGTTTGCTACATGCATTTGTGCTAGGTTTCAAGTTGATCCTAAAGAATCTCATCTTACTTTTGTAAAAAGAATTTTAAGATATATAAAGGGTTGCCCTAATCTGGGACTTTGGTATCCAACATCATCTGAATTTGAATTAACTGGATTCTCAGACTCAGATTATGCTGGATGCAGAGTAGATAGGAAAAGCACATCAGGAACTTGTCAGTTTCTTGGTGATAGACTTGTATCTTGGTTTTGTAAGAAACAAACATCTGTGTCTACATCAACAGCTGAAGCTGAATACTTAGCTGCTGGCAGCTGCTGCTCACAGATTTTGTGGATACAAAATCAGCTCCTAGACTATGGTGTCAACTTAAATAATTCAGTTATATTTTGTGACAACACTAGTGCAATATCTATAGCACAAAATCCAGTTCTCCATAGTAGGACTAAACACATAGAAATTAGGCACCACTTCCTCAGGGACAATGTGGATAAAAATAAAATTTGCCTACAGTTCATTTCTACTGATCTGCAAAGAGCTGACATTTTCACCAAGCCCTTGGATGAAAAGAAGCACATCTTCTTCATAAATCAACTAGGAATGATAGATGGAGATTCAATCTGCTAAAAATTAAGTATTTCTATTTTTTATTATTTGTCGAACGAAGAACGACAAATTTGAATCATTTGTCGAACGGTGGCCTCTGAAACCTCTTAAAGGCAGAGTAAGTTAAGGCAATATCTTTTGTCGAACGACGGTCGACGAAAAAGATGCTCTCGTCGAACGCTTTCTGACAAAGAAATAAAGCCTTTTCGACTTCTAATTTTATTAGGTTTTGTCGAACAGTGGTTTACGAATGCACCCTCATTCTTCGACCCTTCTATATAAGCTTTATTTTATCTTATTCTAAGCTTTGCACCTATAGAAATCGTCTTTCCCTCCAGTTCCCCTCTGCACTTGATCTTCAACTTTCTTTGCAGGAACAATGGCGACTCCTCGGGCCTCTCTGCACCAAATGAAGTTTGATGCAGGTTTCGACATTGACATGGACTCGTTTGCACAGTTAGACCAAATCTTCAAGGACATTCTTCAAACGCTGGATGAACAACATCTAAGGAAGCTTCTAAGTACCAGGAAAAAGATAGCTGTTGCAGAGATAAAGGAATGGGTCTACACCGCAAAACCAGTCGATGAAAGCTTGTCGGGAACAATCTCAGGTCATCATGTCCCTCTCTCTCCCACCATCCTCTCTGAAATCTTTGGCTTTGAAAATGGTGAAGATGAATTAGACATAAGCTCAAATGAATTTGATGAAGCTTTAGTCAAAATGGGGCATCTGATTGGAAACCCTAGCCACCTTCTGAAAAAGAATCTGTCTCAGGACTACAAGTTCTTAGCAGATATTGTTGGAAAAGTCTTGCTGAGCAAGACTTCTGGGCATGACTATATCAGTAGGCACCAATTTCTGTTAATGGTGGCCTTAATGGAGAAGAAGAAAGTCAACTGGGGATCAATTCTTTTTGAATTGATTAAGAAGAAAAACTCTAAAGACAATATATGCTTTGGAAGAATCTTAGGGATTTTTCTGCAGGAAAGGCATCCAGAGCTTCTGGTGCCACCAAAAGTAACAATAAATGCCAGCAAGAAGCTGACCTCAGCTCTCTTTGCTAAATGGGATAGAGTAATTCCCAAGAAGAATACAGGAGCTGAGGCATCAAGAAAAAGGAAAGCTTCTGAGGACACAAGGACTGATCAAGTCACTCCCTCTACCCTTCTAGAAGATCCTTCCTCAGTTCCTCCTTCCTCTCATAGTCTATCTCCACCTGCTCAACCCTCTCCTACACATTCTCATTCTTCATCCCCTCCTTCAACTGAAATGACACTCATCAATGATATCCCCCTCTCAACTGCCCATATCAGTGATGCTACACCTCCTCCTCTATCTTCAGAACCACTACCAACCACACCTCCCTCTCCAATACACAATGAATATCATTCACCTATTCATTCTCCTAGTCCAATCCATCTAGAAATTCCAACACATACCTCTATCATCAGCAATATCATTCCTCCAATATCATTTCCATCCACTTCACAACCATCCTCTAGTAATCCACCAGATTATCCATCCCTCAACCTCTCTTCTATTGCTGATCAAGTTTTTGATCTTATCCTTCCTAAAATAAGCCAGCTCCTGGATGCAAAACTTGCTCCAGTTCTTCAGGCTCTTTCTACTTTATCTGCTAAAATAACTTCTCCTTCATTCTCCATTGCTGTCCCTTTTTCAAGGGGCCTAGATTCAGACTGCCCTGAAGCTAGGCAGGGGGAGATGTCCTATGAAGAAGTTCCAGGAACAGAAGAACCTCCAGAAGAAGATGCAGAAGTTACAAATTTTGATACAGATATAGTTAATTCAGCTACACAAGTTATAGAAGAAATAAATAATATATGCATTCATCCATCCTGTGATCTATACAGCTTATTATCAAAATTTGATGTCACATATACTTCAAGGGTATCACCAAAGGTATACATAGAGGACCTATCAAAGGCTCTAATATGACTTCCTCAGAAGACTCATTCTGATGTCATACAAAATTTCATCTCTTCCATTCCTTCATTCACTGATCAAGACATTCAAATAAAGGATCACTCTGCAGAATATGAAGATGATCTTGTAGAATTTCTTGATGATACAACAGCCCCACAACTTACTTCTTCACCTCCAAATCCTGTATGGAATGAAGAACCAATGCCAAGCTTTGATGAAATTTGGAAAGAAGCAGATGCTGAGTTTGACAAAGCTGAAGAAGAAAGATTAAAGGCTCGTGAAGCAATCAAGAGAATTGATGACTTATACAATAAGCCAATCTCATCTTCTGACTCTGTTGATAATGATGACAACAGTGATTCTGATGATACACTTTCAAAGAAAAGAAAGAAAAGAACAGCTAAGTCAAAAGCTGCTCCCAAGCCCCCAAATCCAAATAATGACATTCCTCTGTACATTTTATATAATGTTCCTCTTGATGAGAAAACTCCTCACTGGATGAAGCTCTCCAGAAATGAGAACAATAGGAGGAAGACATTCAAAAAGACTGGCTACATCCCTGACAAACCAGTCAAGCACAATCATCCTCCTCCTCCTCCTCCAGCAGCTGGTGCAACAGGATTTTCAGGTGATTCATCTCTCTCTCAGAAGCCAAGATCTCAACACTCTAGGAGATCTGGTAGTTCTAGAGGTTCTCAAGCCTCTGGATCAGCCAGTGCTCCTTTCTCTAAGAGATCAGCACCTATCCATCAAGAAAGTCAAATCTTTTCCTCTCTTAAAATATCTTCAGAATACAAACTTCACATATCTGATGGATCTCTTCACAGAGATAGAGTACCTCAAAAGGTCACTCAAGACAAAAATGATTCAGAAGATACCTATTACTGTCCAGATCCAGAAGAAGAGAAAATCTGTCAGATGGCAAGGCTGAAAGAAATAATTGCATATGCACAGATTAAAAAGGCTAAAGCAGAAGGCAAAGATTTCTCGGGGTTCTCAACCATGTCAGAATACAGAAGAAAAGAACTTGAAAAATACAAATCTGTTAAATCATTCAATGCTGAGGAATACAGTGATATGCACCCAGAAGCATTTATCCATCATGTCAAAGAGCAGAAAATCATTGGAGCTCAAGATTTATATATCAGCAAAAAGAAATCAGAAGACCCCAACAGGAAAATCATATTCAAGCCACCTTCTCAGAACAAAAAGTCTTAAATAAATTGCTTGATTATGAATGTAAAGTTTCTAAACTCAGAGCATTTATTTTCTATCTTATCTTTTTTTTGTTGCTCTGTTGTTTATACTTTCTGCTGTACTTATTTGATTATTTGTCAAATAGTATCCTAACCCAAATAGGAGGAGATTGTTGGAACAACCATATTACTAATTTGGGTTAGGATCACTATAAGTTGATTAGGATTTGTTTTGACCCCAATGTATAGTCTTAGGGCCAAGTTATAGGCTGATTAGATTGGCAGAACTTGGAAAATTCAAGATCAACACATGGCAAGTTGTGTTCGACAAATGACCAGATTCGTTCGACAAATTGCTTCCAGCAGACTGAAGAAATTCACAGTTCCAGTGGTCGACGAATTCTTTGCCAGCGCTCAACAAATGACTAGCAGTGGTCGACGAATTCTGTGCCAGCGCTCGACAAATGACTAGCAGTGGTCGACAAATTCTAGCCAGCGCTCAACAAATTGCCTTCTGTCGTTCAAATTTATATTCTAAGTGGATGTCAGTTCTCTGAACTCAAATCAGCAACATAACGGATATATTTATTTCTCCTTGGACGTATTCAAACAGCCAAGTAAGGATATCTTTCTCATTTATTATATCCTTATATTCCTTCTATTCCAAGAAGAAGTATAGTCGTTGACATTTAATGCCAAAGGCATCTTTCTCGACAAAAGGAATTAAAAGGACCTGCCAAAATCGTTTTGGGTGGCTGCCTGGTTCCAAGAAGGATTTAAGTCAGAAAAAGACATTCCTTAAAGATACAAAAAGATTTGAATTTGAAAAGATATATACATACAGTTATTAGAAGAAAAAAGAATAGAGAGAACAGCACAAAGAACTGAGATATACTACTAGAAAATTGACTTTTAGCCACGCTCGTATTGCCCACGATCATTTGTCGTGGCAAACAGTCAAATTATCGTGGCTAAAAGTCTAAAATCGTGGCTAAAAGTCATAGAAATAGGGTATTTTTGCCATAGAAAGAGCATGGCAAATACTTTTTTGCCACGCTCGTATTGCTCACGCCCATTTGCCACGGCACTCCGTGGCTAAAAGTCTTTTGCCACGATTTTGGACTTTTAGCCACGGTAATTTGCCCTGGCTAAAAGTCAATTTTCTAGTAGTTAAATTATAGTCGTCTTCCGTGAAAAACATAAGGAAAAACTTGACTATCACTTTCTTCAATCTCTGATCATATAGCAAGGAGGATAGAAGAAGTCTTTCAGAAGAAGAAGAAGAAGCAAATACACTATTCTTTCTCAGCTTTCTTCTTCATCAAGATCATCTACTACAAAGACTTCTATTTGAGAGAGCTTTGTCCAAAAATCTGTCATTAACTCTCATCAGACAGGGGGAGCTTTCTGCTTCAACATCTTTTGCCTTCTCTCAGATCATTGACAGAGAAGAACACTCTATACCTTTTATCTCATTCTGTACAGGGTTAATACTCCCTTCAAAAGTTTACCTAGTGGTGGCAAGACACCTTATCAAAAAATCCTAGTGTGGTTTTTAAGCACCTTATCAAAAGCTTATTGGTGTGTGGACACCTTATCAAAAATCCCTTGGTGCCTGGGCACCTTATCAACCCTCCTAGTTGATTCCTACCAAAGGTGGTAGAAGAGTAGACGTACCCAGATTTATTGGGGAACTACTATAGATCCTTATGTCTTCTGTGCTTGATTATTTCTGTGTGCTTGTGCTTGTGTTGTGTGTCCTTTTTATTAATTCTGTAGCTCTCTATAACTCACACTAGATACACATATACCTAAACAGTAGTTTAATTTCCGCTATAAAACGTATTAAAAATTTTAATACTCTATTCACCCCCCCCCCCTATAGAGTAATTTAAGATCTGACCTCCACTTTCACTTTCATTTAAATCCAGTCTCGCACTGGTCCTGTCATTATGGCCTCCGCTTTCGGCCTACTTTTCTGCTTACTATTATGGCCTCCGCTTTCGGCCTACTTTTTTGCTTACTATTATGGCCTCTGCTTTTGGCCTACTTTTCTGCTTACTATTATGGCCTCTGCTTTCGGCCTACTTTTCTGCTTACTATTATGGCCTCTGCTTTCGGCCTACTTCTCTGCTTAGTGTTATGGCCCCTGCTTCCGGCCTAATTTACTTACTAAATGCAGCGCTGTCGTGGCTATAATGCGGTGCTTATCCTCCCTTTTGCGAGGCCTTAGTTGGGGAGAACCCGGAGTCGAGTCCCTCCTCCCAGGTTAGCCCCAAGCAAGGAGCCCTCATACCGCTAAGCCTCCCGGTCAGAGGTCGTGGGACCGGTCGAGTAATCTGCCACGTACTTTAAGCGCTTGTTTTATTATTAAGCGGGTGAAGATTGTTTGGAAGTGGCGGGTTGGTCACGCTCGCAGACCGTTCGTACCGATGCGGGTGGGTTGACGACTCATGGCGACAGGGAGATGTGCACAACGAATTATCACCACTCCAAACCTGCAGTTTTGCCTCCGCTGGTCGGCCTACAAATCGGTTCGCCGGATGTCGCTCACATCCAGTTGGTACACCAAGTTGTACAGGAGGGCCTGAGTGATAAGGTACGACTACATTCAGAAGTGGCAAGACTGGCCACTGTCACCGACGGCCACATCGGTGAGGCCCGAGGGGTTAGCTCCCCTGCTTGAAATAAAGCGGTCTAAACTGTGTCGACACAGGGTCTTTTTGTGTGTGTACAGGTTTGAATACCTGGGGGTGCACGTATGCGCGTGATAGGGTTGTATATTTACAATACGGCGCGATTATGGGTGTTAGGGCAGGAGCCTCGTTATATATATATATATATATATATATATATATGCTTACCTGCTGCTAACCCTCTCCTTGCTTCGGCTATTTATTTCTGTCCTTTAGCCGCCCCCTGGATATGGATCCGGGGAGGGGATGTATTTTCTACTTAGCTCTGTGACTAACGGTTATTTCTTATAACCAATCACAGGAGATGGGAGAGCGCGAAGCCCTCACACCACAAGATGAGATACCAGCCTTGGAGATGGCCCGTTCGATTACCCCAGCCTCGCGCCCTGTCTTCCGCGACGTGAGTCCTAGAGTATAGGACTAAGACTAGAACCTTTTGTTTCGTCGATGTAGCCCCCGTGGCAGTAGTTGTAAACATTGGGCTTCGGCCCTGTTTAACTATGTAAATATAAGCTGTGTGCTTGACTTTTTGTCTTTCGATTGCTTCCGCTATGCGTTCTGATGTGATGTTGTGATTCTTGTGCCTGACAAGGAGGCCACTCGGTGCTTATGAGAGTGGGACGTTGCCACCCGGGAAGCGCTAAGTGGTCATCCTTGGGCAGTAAGATCCCCCCTCCCTGAACCCGGTTCAGTTTGGGGAGGGGGGGGGGGGGGGGGGTTACAAATGTATCAGAGCTACCACGTTCCGACCACATGGGGCAGTCTTTCGATCCTCCCGTTCCCGGTTCCGTTTCTTGGTTCGGGACGAACCACGCAGCGGAAGCCTGGTGGACCCTTTAGGTTTAAAGTTAAGGATTCGAGACTGCACGGTAGTACACCCGCACGCTTTCCGCTTTCTTTTCGTTTCAGTTCTGCAAAATCCCCTTATTTTTGCAAGTACTGATGTTCGTTTTGTTACTTCTCCAGATACCGGAGTCGAGTAACGGCAGGTCCTCCTCTAGGGATCAGTACCACCCTACCACTCCACCACCAGTCCCAGCCACTCCAGCCGCAGTTCCGTTTGGGGATACAGAGCTAGGACGAACCCTGATAGCATTGTTAGCCGCTTTCCAGACAGCCACCCTACGGCCACCCCAGCAGGCCACCGTACCCATCGATCTCCTGACGACATTCCGGGGGCTAAGGCCCCCCACCTTTCGAGGTACCGAGTCAGCCATTCAGGCCGAGGAGTGGGTGGAGAGGGTAGAGGAGCTCTTAGTCGGGATGATGTGCCCCTCCGAAGCCGTAGTGTCCTTGGTGGTGACCATGCTAGAGGGTTATGCCCGAGATTGGTGGAGGGCCGCCAACCGCTCTACATTCAGAGGGCGACCGCTCAGCACGATCCTCTGGGGGGAGTTCTCAGAGGCCTTTTTAGAGCACTTCATTTCGGATGCGGACCGGATGGCACTCCAGGAGCGGTTCCTGCAGATCCGGCAGGGAGATAGGACAGTTCCAGACTACCAGAGAGAGTTTATCCACATGGCCCGCTTCGCCGGGACTTTAGCAGGTACGGATAAAGACAGGGCAGCCAGATTTTACCGGGGATTACGAGACGATCTCCGTCAGGCCCTGATTATGATTTCCCAGGCATCCTTCCACACGATTGCCTCACATGCCACCGCTCTAGAGATGGATCAGCGGATGGTGGCCCAGCAGCGGAGGGGACATGTGGGTGTTCCCCAGACTCAGGGCCGAGAGAGAGGAGTAGGCCCACGCAGACAGGACCAGACCAGGAGACAGCGTCAGCGTCACCAGCCGTATATGCAGGCACCCCCGCCTCGACCGGCACCTCCAGCCCTAGCACCACCAGCCCCAGCACCTCAGCCCGCCCCAGCCGCACGACGAGATGTTCCCTTCGCAGGGAACTGCTACCTCTGCCAGCAGCCCGGGCACATACGAGCCTTTTGCCCTCAGGCAGTAGGTAGGCCCAGCCTAGGAGCCGTGCAGGGAGCCGCGGAGAGAGGATGAGGACGAGGTAGACGCAGAGGACAGCCTGCAGGCAGGAGAGGCCAGGCCAGGCAAGGCAGAGCAGCACCCCTCGAGGCGTACGCTTTAGACCTCCAGCATGGTCCTGCACCCGATGTAGTGATAGGTATCTACTTTCAGTAGTTACGATATCCTAGGAAGATGTGATAGATATGTATATATATGATGTGATCTTTTTGTGTAGCATGCATAATCTCGACTCCTGTATATTTGTAAAAAACTCATAATCATGGTATATATATATATTATCAGGTTTACTTTTGGTAGAAGGTCATTGTACAACCCTCATTCTCCGAGGGTGGACCCCCCCCCCCCCCCCCGAGGCCACGTAGACAGAAGTCAAGGTCAAAGGGTCAACACAGAGACCAGCAATCCAAGGCAGGAACAGAAGAGACCCTGGCGAGTATGCAGGTCATACTCGCCAGGTAGGCGAGTACCAACCAGAATAGCTCGGCACGCGCAGGAAGCAGCAGAAGCCCGGGGCGAGTATTGGCCCGGCGTGTGCGAGCAGCACCCAATATTTGCCAGATGGGCGCCTATGGCATGGTACTCGCCGAGTAACCCATAGTCGTCGGGTTGGGGGCTGGGCTATAAAAAGCCCCCCTACCCTTTGGTTTTCCTATAAATAGGACCCCAGGGGTACTTGGATTGGCACCTGGACTTGAGCTTTTGGACCCCGATTCCCGAACTCTCGAGCCCGTCACCCTTGCTTTCAGCCCTGTCGGTGCCTTCCCTGTACCAAGCTCGACCACTTTGGTTTCGGAGGGGAAGACTCTCTTGAGCTTCTGGGTACGTGGTGGGACCTCCCTGCCGCAGCACCTAGGGTCTTGTTTGTTGCTCTTCTAGCTTCTTCGTCGTCGCCAGCCACGTCATCTCGTCGGACTGCTGGGCGAGTAGTCACCGGCTGCATCGGTCCGAATCTTTAGGTCAGGATTTTCCTGGCGTCAACACTTTGGTGCGGTGAGCGTGGACCGCAGTCAGAGAAGGAAAGTTCAGTAAGAAGGCGAGATGGTGATAGTTGGCGACCATGAGGAAGTTGTTGGCAACTCGCGAGTATGGCGAATTCTCGCAAGTAAGGCGAGCTCCTTCCTTACTCGCCCATAGGCGAGTTCTAGTCGCAGAGAGAGGAGACCATGGTAGGCGAATCCATGCTGGAGAGTTCTATACTCGCCCATAGACGAGTTTCATACTCTCCCCTAGGCGAGTTCCTGCAGGCGAGCTCCAGAGGCAAGTTCAGATCAGCGACTTCAATAAACGCCCATAGGCGAGCTTCCTCGCTAGCGGTGACTATCACTCCTTACTCGCCCATAGGCGAGCTTCCTTGTTACTCGGGGTAGGCATCAGAAAGCAGGCGACGAGGATCAAATTCGCCGAGTTCATGGTGGCGAGTATCGTAGTTACTCACCAATAGAAACAAAGCATTTTCAAAAGAAAGAAACAAAGCAGGTGAAGTCGATCTCCACGGCAGGTTGGGAAATAGGTCTCCGACTTGATTCTCGTAAGATCCAGAATGGATGATGGGACGGTGCCTCGGTAGTGCGTTCCCCTAAGACCAAGCCTCTGCATTGACGGTCGAGATCAGCTCCCCCCTTGCATGTTGGCCGTGGTTCCCTCCGACTGGAGAGATTATCAGGAAGAAGTCGTGACGCAGACCTTCTAGATCGACGATAGGATGATCGACTTAACCTCTCAGGGGACCCTTGAATAAAGGTGTCATGCACCCTCGAGGGCTAAAAGCCCATAACAAAGCGATGCGTTTCCAATTATTTCCTCCAATTGTGTGAGTTAATGTGCTTAAGTGTGCTTAACTCCCCGTTTAATTGTTGAGCAACAGGAAACAGGTTAGGTCGGCATTCAGCATCCAAGTAGGATGGAGGCCTCGGGATGGTGTGTTCCTTTGGAACCTCCCCGACTGTCAGTCCCTACTTGACATCATCCTTCAGCGACATCCAAGTAGGATGGAGACCTCGGGATGGTGTGTTCCTTTGGAACCTCCCCGACTGTCAGTCCCTACTTGACGTCATCCATCGCAGACGTTCAGCATCCGAGTAAGATGGAGGCCTCGGGATGCAGGCAGAGTGGAGACCTCGAGTGTGTGTGTCCAGAAGGACCCCCCCGGGAGTCATGCCCTATCCAGGCAATGCGACGAAATTCAGCCGAAGCGGTCATCGATTCGCTTCACGAGTGGGTTAGAGGATGAGTATCCTGCTTAGCTCTCATAACATCCAGAGCGGGTGATGGGACAGTATAATGGGTTTTTTAATGCGTCCTCCTAAGACCAAGCCTCTGCACTGACGGTCGAGATCAGCTCCCCCCTTGCACGCTGGCCGAGCTACCCCCCGATTGTACTTCTCATCCGTCTGGAGAGATTATCAAAGTAGAGTTGGAAACCACCCTCCTAGCCCGAAGTTGCTCACCCCCTCGAGTGAAAAGAAGTCATCGAGTTGTGGAGTTGTCGTAGTCCAGGCCTCTGCCCGACCCCTTCTCCAGCAAGCCGGCTACTTGCCTCCTCGGATGACTCTTTCTCTCCACCTCTAGTTGAGCTCGGCTCCCAGAAGGTGTCGACCTTCTCTCCGCCTCTAGTTGAGCTCGGCTCCTAGAAGGTGTCGAACTGCTATCCACCTCTAGTTGAGCTCGGGTCCTAGAAGGTGTTGATCTTTTCTCCACCTCTAGTTGAGCTCGGCTCCTAGAGGGTGTCGACCATCTCTCTACCTCTAGTTGAGCTCGGCTCCTAGAGGGTGTCGACCTTCTCTCCGCCTCCAGTTGAGCTCGGCTCCTATCGGCTCCTAGAGGGTGTCGACCTTCTCTCCGTCTCTAGTTGAGCTCGGCTCCTAGAAGCTGTCGAACTTGTCTCCACTTCCAGTTGAGCTCGGCTCCTGTGAAGTGTCGACCATCTCTCCACCTCTAGTTGAGCTCGGCTCCTAGAGGGTGTCGACCTTCTCTCCGCCTCTAGTTGAGCTTGGCTCCTATCGACTCCTAGAGGGTGTCGACCTTCTCTCCGCCTCTAGTTGAGCTCGGCTCCTAGAAGGTGTCAGACTTGTCTCCACCTCTAGTTGAGCTCGGCTCCTAGAAGGTGTCGACCTTCTCTCCGCCTCTAGTTGAGCTCGGCTCCTAAAAGGTGTCGAACTTCTATCCACCTCTAGTTGAGCTCGGCTCCTAGAAGGTGTTGATCTTTTCTCCACCTCTAGTTGAGCTCGGATCCTAGAGGGTGTCGACCATCTCTCCACCTCTAGTTGAGCTCGGCTCCTAGAGGGTGTCGACCTTCTCTCCGCCTCTAGTTGAGCTCGGCTCCTATCGGCTCCTAGAGGGTGTCGACCTTCTCTCCGCCTCTAGTTGAGCTCGGCTCCTAGAAGGTGTCGGACTTGTCTCCAACTCTAGTTGAGCTCGGCTCCTAGAAGGTGTCGACCTTCTCTCCGCCTCTAGTTGAGCTCGGCTCCTAGAAGGTGTCGAACTTGTCTCCACTTCCAGTTGAGCTCGGCTCCTGTGAAGTGTCGACCATCTCTCCACCTCTAGTTGAGCTTGTCTCCTGCGAGGTGTCAACCTTCTCTCCGCCTCTAGTTGAGTTCGGCTCCTAGAAGGTGTCGACCTCGTATCTGCCTCCAGTTGAGCTCAGCTCCCATGAAGTGTCGGCGTTCTCTCCTCCTCCAGTTAAGCTCGGCGAGGTATCGACGTTGGTGGGGAATCGGACCTCGCGCCTTTACTCTCTAGTACCCATCTCTCCGAACCACGGGTCCTACATTGTTTTTCCGACCTCGCGAGCGAGCTCGAAAAAAGCTTTGGATTGTGTACTACCCGTAATTCGTCGAGATCAGAAACGCCCAAGTGGACAATGTACAACTACGACAAATGGCGACTATGGAGAGCAAGTGGCGACTATGGAGAGCAAGTGACGACTATGGAGAGCAAGTGGCGACTATGGAGAGCAAGTGGCGACAATGGAGAGCAAGTGGCGACTATGGAGAGCAAGTGGCGACTATGGAGAGCAAGTGGCGACTATGGAGAGCAAGTGGCGACTATGGAGAGCAAGTGGCGACTATGGAGAGCAAGTGGAGACTATGGAGAGCAAGTGGCGACTATGGAGAGCAAGTGGCGACTATGGAGATCAAGTGGCGACTATGGAGAGCAAGTGGCGACTATGGACAACAGAAGCCCTGGGCGAGTATTGGCCCGACGTATGCGAGCAGCACCCAATACTCGCCAGATGGGCGCCTATGGCATGGTACTTGCCGAGTAACCCATAGTCGTCGGGTTGGGGGCTGGGCTATAAAAAGCCCCCTACCCTTTGGTTTTCCTATAAATAGGACCCCAGGGGTACTTGGATTGGCACCTGGACTTGAGCTTTTGGACCCCGATTCCCGAACTCTCGAGCCCGTCACCCTTGATTTCAGCCAAGCCGGTGCCTTCTCTGTACCAAGCTCGGCCACTTTGGTTTCGGAGGGGAAGACTCTCTTGAGCTTCTGGGTACGTGGTGGGACCTCCCTGCCGCAGCATCTGGGGTTCGATTCGTTGCTCTTCTAGCTTCGTCGTAGTCGCCAGCCAAGTCATCTCGTTGGACTGCTGGGCGAGTAGCCTCCGGCTGCATCGGTCCGAATTTTGAGGTCAGGATTTTCCTGGCGTCAACACTTTGGTGCGGTGAGCGTGAGTCGTGACGGGAGGAGTAAAAGGAGGAGGTGGTGGATGCCCACCCACGGGAAGCTGCGAGCTGCTCGCAAACCCCGAAGAATCAAGAGGCGGTGGTGGTGGAAGCACGTTGCTCGCCAGAGGAGCCCGTTGCTCGCTCATCGGTCTCCTCTCCAGCAAAGAGCTGTGGAGAACTCGCGCCGAACGCCCACCAACCCTAGGCGAGATCATTGACGACGATCTCAGAGGAGGCACGGCCAGAGGCTCCTCCTGAGCACCGATGGTAGACGAATCTGCGAGCATAGCAGAAACATTTAGCGACTACGGACCAAGTCAAAACTAATCGAGGAGGTGACGAGTAGGAAGCTCTCTACCTCGCGCAGGAGCGAGATTCTCCGATTGATTCTGGGCCGAGGTCCCAGGCATGCTCGCCTCCTCGGCGACATTTGGAGCAGGAGGATCGGCGGCCGACGAGTCGCCCTCGTTAGAAATCCCCAAGTCGTCCAGCAGCTGCTGATGTTGGTCGCCCAAAGGGGCGGCGACATCGTCTTCAGCGACCTTCTTTTTCCCTTTCTTCTTCTTCTTCGCGAGCCTCTTCCTCTTCTTAGAAGCGAGGAAGTCCTCAACCTCGTGACCTGGGCGCGGAGGGAGCGAAGAACCGTCGAACAGGCCAACAAGACCAGCCATGGCCGCCTTAGCCTCTGCAGCATAGTCGCGCGTCATCTTGAGCGAGTTCAGAAAAGACGTGCCATCAGAGACCCCAACCCCTCTATTTATAGAGCTCAAGCGTCGGCTAGCGAAAGGGCGAGTATAGGCCAATAGTCGCCAGTGGGCAAGCTCGTCGAATGAAGGTTGGATGATTCTTTCCAAGCAACTACGTTACTCGCAAAGAGCGGGGATTGTGTACAACCCTCATTCTCCGAGGGTGGACCCCCCCCCCCCCCCCCCCCGAGGCCACGTAGACAGAAGTCAAGGTCAAAGGGTCAACACAGAGACCAGCAATCCAAGGCAGGAACAGAAGAGACCCTGGCGAGTATGCAGGTCATACTCGCGAGGTAGGCGAGTACCAACCAGAATAGCTCGGCACGCGCAGGAAGCAGCAGAAGCCCGGGGCGAGTATTGGCCCGGCGTGTGCGAGCAGCACCCAATACTCGCCAGATGGGCGCCTATGGCATGGTACTCGCCGAGTAACCCATAGTCGTCGGGTTGGGGGCTGGGCTATAAAAAGCCCCCCCTACCCTTTGGTTTTCCTATAAATAGGACCCCAGGGGTACTTGGATTGGCACCTGGACTTGAGCTTTTGGACCCCGATTCCCGAACTCTCGAGCCCGTCACCCTTGCTTTCAGCCAAATCGGTGCCTTCCCTGTACCAAGCTCGGCCACTTTGGTTTCGGAGGGGAAGACTCTCTTGAGCTTCTGGGTACGTGGTGGGACCTCCCTGCCGCAGCACCTGGGGTCCTGTTTGTTGCTCTTCTAGCTTCTTCGTCGTCGCCAGCCACGTCATCTCGTCGGACTGCTGGGCGAGTAGCCACCGACTGCATCGGTCCGAATCTTGAGGTCAGGATTTTCCTGGCGTCAACACTTTCCCGCTAAAATGCTATTCGATACCGGTGCCACGCATTCATTTGTCACACAGAACTTCATCGCTGACAAGGGAAACACTGTACGATCATCCGGGATGTCAATACGAATACGACTCCCGGATGGATCAGATATGACGTCCACAGAAAAGTGTTCCTTCCAAGCAATGCTAGGAGGGATGGAATTCGAAGTCAACGCGACTGTTTTGGCGATAACCGGATTTGACATCATTCTTGGGATGGACTGGTTGGCCGAGCACAGCGCCCAAATTAATTGTTCAACTCGGGAGATCCACCTCCAGAACCCAAATGGGTTGTCCGTCACACTAACAGGTATACCTTCTGTCACCCGCATTATCTTAACATCCGCACAGATAGTGAAAGCAGTCCGACGGAAGGACGAGGTATACCTAATATACTTCGAGATGGAGGACAAGACACAGGTGCTCTCTAGAGTACCCATAATTCGGGATTTCCCGGACATCTTTCCAGAATCCCTTCCCGGGTTGCCCCCGCAACCGGAAGTGGACTTCCAAATTGAACTTACACATGGGGCCCGACCCGTGTCCCGAGCTCCGTACCGAATGGCCCAGAGAGAACTGGCCGAGCTAAAGATCCAACTACAAGAGCTAGTTGACGCCGGTTTCGTTCGCCCAAGTACCTTGCCCTAGGGAGCCCCAGTGCTATTTGTTAAAAAGAAAGATGGATCCCTGTGCCTCTGTGTGGACTACAGGGAACTGAATAAGCTCACTGTCCGGAATACTTATCCCCTGCCCCGAATAGATGAATTGTTCGACCAATTACAAGGCGCGTCCGTCTTTTCTAAGATGGATTTAAGATCTGGCTACTATCAACTCAGAGTACGAGAAGAAGACATCCCCAAGACAGCTTTCAGCTCCCGCTATGGACTGTACGAATTCATGGTAATGCCGTTTGGATTAACCAATGCTCCATCCGCCTTCATGGCTTTAATGAATACAGTGTTTAAACCCTTCCTAGATCACATCGTGATAGTCTTTATAGATAACATACTCATCTACTCGAAGAGCAAAGCCGGCCATTCCAGGCATCTCCAAATGGTACTGCTCAAGCTAAGGGAGCACTCGCTCTTCGCAAAGTTCAGCAAATGTGAGTTCTGGATGGAAGAAGTCGGCTTCCTTGGACACACAGTTAACAAGAATGGGGTAGCAGTGGACCAAGCTAAGGTACGAGCAGTATGAGACTGTCCGCCACTTAAGTCGGCAGCAGACATCTGGAGTTTCCTTGGCCTCGCCGGCTACTACTGTAAATTTGTAGAAGGATTCTCTAAAATTGCGCTACCACTTATCGCCCTGACCAAAAAGGACGTGACGTTCCAGTGGTCTCCTGAATACGAAGCAGCGTTCATAGAGCTAAAGAGCCGACTGATATCAGCCCCGATTCTGACACTCCCCTCAGGTACAGAGGGCTTCCAGATCTATGCTGATACCTCACTCAAGGGATTGGGAGCCGTGTTGATGCAACACGACAAAGTAGTCGCCTACGCCTCACGTCAGCTAAAGCCCCACGAACTAAACTACGCAACCCATGACCTGGAACTGGGTGCGGTAGTGTTCGCATTAAAAGTTTGGAGGCACTATCTCTACGGAGTGCAATGCGAGATCTTCTCCGATCATAAAAGCCTCAAATACATCTTCACCCAGAAAGAGCTAAATCTCCGACAACGTCGGTGGCTGGAATTCCTATGCGATTACGACTTCGCTCTCCAATATCACCCCGGCAAAGCCAATAAGGTTGCAGATGCCTTAAGTCGGCAACCTCCGATGGCCGACAATTGGCTAAAGATGATACCAAGTGAGTTAATCGAGTCCTTGGCAGACTTGGATATCATCCTCATTTCCCGCAGGAACCCGATGGAATATCAGGCCCAGCTTTACTGGATGGAGATACAGAGTGACATCAGGGACAAAATACGAGAGGCCCAGAAGATCGACGTTGAAGCAGCCCCGATCATTCAGGCCTTGCAACACGGTGCACAAGAAGACTACAACTTGTACGATGGCATCCTGCAGTACAGACACCGCATATTCATTCCCGCTGCAGAGGTAATCCGGGAGGAGATACTCCGTGAAGCACACCAAACGAGATATTCAATACACCCGGGGGTAGTAAAAATGTATACGGACCTACAAAGGACATTATATTGGCCAGGAATGAAGAAGGATGTCACCGATTACGTAGCACACTGCCAGACCTGTCAAATGGTCAAAGCAGAATGTCATAGCCCAGGAGGTTTGCTACAACCCCTGCCGATACCAGAATGGAAATTCGAGGATATCTCCATGGACTTCGTCCATGGCTTACCCCGATCTCGTGCAGGGAACGACTCAATATGGGTCGTAGTAGATCGCCTCACCAAAGTGGCTCGTTTCATCCCGAACAGACAAGGAGACGTTGTCGAACACCACTATCTTGGGCACAGGACGAGGACCCCGAAGCTTTAGGAGTCACCTATATCGATGATACCACGACAGTTATAAGGTTGATACAAGAACGTATGCTAGAAGCGCAGAGCCGACAAGCCAAATATTACGACGCACGCCATCGGCTAGTGGAGTTCCAAGTAGGATATATGGTTTTCTTGAAAATTAAGCCTATGCACGGGATATCCCGAATAAAGAAGCAGAAAAAGCTGGACCCCCGCTATTTAGGCCCATATCAAGTCATCGAAAGAGTTGGCCCGGTGGCTTATAGGTTAGCTCTGCCAGCTGAACTGGGAAACCTTCACTACATATTTCATGTCTCCTCGCTAAGACGTGTTCTACGCCAACCAGAGCAGCATCTACCCACACCACCAACATTAGTACAATCCGACCGATCCGTCCAACTCGAACCAGTGAAGATAGTGGACTCCAAGATCAAAGAACTGCGAAACAAAACCATCACGATGGTCAAGATCTTGTGGTCAAACTGTGGACGCGAAGAGTTTACTTGGGAACCAGAGACGCTCGCACCACAGGATGAGAACCAGAGCCCTCGCACCACAGGATGAGATACCAGCCTTGGAGATGGCCCGTTCGATTACCCCAGCCTCGCCCCCTGTCTTCCGCGACGTGAGTCCTAGAGTATAGGACTAAGACTAGAACCTTTTTGTTTCGTCGATGTAGCCCCCGTGGCAGTAGTTGTAAACATTGGGCTTCGGCCCTGTTTAACTATGTAAATATAAGCTGTGTGCTTGACTTTTTGTCTTTCGATTGCTTCTGCTATGCGTTCTGATGTGATGTTGTGATTCTTGTGCCTGACAAGGAGGCCGCTCGGTGCTTATGAGGGTGGGGCGTTGCCACCCGGGAAGCGCTAAGTGGTCATCCTTGGGCAGTAAGATCCCCCCTCCCTGAACCCGGTTCAGTTTGGGGAGGGGGGGTCTTACAATGAGTACCCTATGGTTGTGATGTGATGGATGATGTATGATGATGTGTTAGATTCATACGCATTATGGTGCCTTGGGTGAAACCCGGGTTTGCATTCATATTGCATTTGTAGACCCCTTTATTATCTGCTCAACATAGAAACATGGATGATGCTTGTAACACTCATGCCTGTTGTTTATGTTGTTTTTCTTTATGTACATTTGCATACGAAGTGCTGACTTGCAGGGTGAAGTAGTTCCCCGGGGTCCGCTAGGACGGCCGGGAGGAGGGATGTTGTTACACCGTTTGTGGTCAGCCATAGCTGACCCTCGTTTACCGCTCTTTGTGATTTGGAAGCAGGGCAAGGATCACATGCTGGACCTTGCTCGCCAGCCAAAAAGGCCTAAGCCTCATGAAGTGTTTACTTTTGTTTTCCTGCATTTCTGTACTTTTATTTTGATGTTCCGGCTTGCATGCCGACGTAGCTTAGGGAAATTCGTTTTCCCCTCGTTTGGGGATTTCTTTTTGTGTTGAATATTTGATGACTTGGACACCAGTTTTGTAAGGTCTTAAGGCCAATTTTACTCCTATGTAGTCGTGGACAATCTCTGTGTTTCTTAGTTTTTGTTTCCACTGTGTTATCTGAGTTTTGGGTTGGGTAGTTATATCATCTTTAATACTGAAGCTGTGGCGGTTATATGCTGTGGGGTCCCGGCCGGACCTATATTATATAGTCATTACAGGGGAGGTGTTACAATTTGGTATCAGAGCGAGGTTGAGTGTTCTTGCGAGGTCTAGTGTTTTCGGATCGCGTAAAGAGGTTGTCCACATAGGAGTATTGTGCGGGATCATGAGTATCCCTGTGTTCGAATCTCGCGAGTAGAGCTTGATTAGTTTGTTTTCTTTCTTGTGCTAGGATGTTGGCGACAATGCAGGGACGTCGAGGAGGCAGGAGGAGCCTCCGGGGAGTAGTGCTACTGCTCCGGGCCTCATGATTGTGGGCATGTCCCTGGCTGATTTCTGTCGTATGCTAGCAGAAGCTTTGGTGTCAGCTCTAGCGGTGAGAGTGCCGTCGGTTGCGACGCCTGTCACACCAGATGGAGCTCGAGAGTTGACAGTTCCTAGAGCGTTGGAGAGATATTCTGACCAAGCCCAGAGTCGAAAGGACGTTGGAGCAGAGCGATGTGAAGGGGAACCTTCCAAATCTCAGTGGAAATCGGAGGGAAGCCGAGGAAGGAAAAGATTTCGTTCATGTAAGCCTAGTGGGAGAAGCGGTGCAGCTTCTGGGGAGATCCGCTCCAAAGGACCCATGTCGTGCGTTAAGTGTCGCAAGGTGGGCCACATCGCTCGGTTCTGTTCTGAGGGTGGAGCTGAGTCGGAGCAGGGGCTGGAACAATCGGTACGTTCCGATCTTAGTTATGCGGAAAAGGGAAAATCAGTGGAGTCGAGCGCTTCACGCTTTCCTCCGATGCAGCCTAGTGATTCCTGTTGAAACCGGCAACTTGATGAACAAGCCTCGGTCTCTGTGGAGTTCGGGACCCTCAGCAAGCTGAGGGGCGACCAACACTTACTCCCCCCAAGGGAGAGCTCTAGGTTGAAGGTTGAGGCACTATGAACTGGACCAAGGGCTCGGCGAGGAGGTCCCACCACATACCCGGAAGATCTTTAGAGCGCTTCCCCTCCCAAGCCAATGCTGGGCTTGGGCACCACTAGAGGCTCTCCTCACCCCACTAGAGAGAGACCTGGGGAGGGAGAGGGAGAGAGAGCTAGCCTAGGATAAGCTTGCCCCCAAATGGTGCCCCCTTGGTCCTATTTATAGGATTTCAGAATTTGGGCTGCAAATAGCCACTAATTGGTCCGCGAAATTACCAAAATACCCTCAGAAATGGCCTGCGGATAGCCGAATCCCGCTGTTCTGGAGCGCTAAACGCAGACCAACACCTCCCCCCGGAACCGGGCGAGGGGGTACTTCGCGGGGCTCGGCGAACCCCCTAACTAGGGCTGGGCGAGACCCAGCCAGGGGCGCCCCCCTGCTGATCTCGCCCCTTCCTGCTGGGGCTGGGCGAGACCCAGCCAGGGGAGGCCACCCTGCTGGTCTCGCCCCTTACTGGGGCTGGGCGAGACCCAGCCAGGGGCGGCCCCCCTGGCTGGTCTCGCCCCCTGCTGGGGCTGGGCGAGACCCATCCAAGGGCGGCCCCCCTGGCCGGTCTCGCCCCCTACTGGGGCTGGGCGAGACCCAGCCAGGGGCGGCCCCCCTGGCCGGTCTCGCCCCCCTACTGGGGCTGGGTGAGACCCAGCCAGGTTCGCCCCCCTGGCTGGTCTCGCCCCTTACTGGGGTTCTCGCCCCTACCTTGGGGGGCACGGGACGAGGGGAGATCACCCCCCTTACTGAGCTGGGCGAGCGGGAGGTCTCCACCTCCACCGCTCGCCCTCCTCTTTCCTTACCCTGGATCATAGTGAACAATAACGCTCCCAAATGCTTATTATGCTTCGAGGACCTACTCAGCGAATACAGGGTTGTACACAATCCCCGCTCTTTTCGAGCGGGGTACACGCTCGGAAAGAAATGTCCAACCCTGTATATTCGACGAGTGTCGCTGGAAATCCGGCTAACGGTGCTACCTTGGAAAAAACACAGTCTCCCGAAAGGACCTCCAACCTTGCCGGCTAGCGAGAGTCCGGCTAGCGGATTCACCTCGGGGGGAAAATCACTTACCCTCCCTAGGAGGTCAACCTGGCCTGCCGTCTAGTGAGAGCCCGGTCAGCGGAACCATCCAAGGGGAACATCACTTACCCTCCCTAGGAGGTCAACCTGGCCTGCCGTCTAGTGGGAGCCCGGACAGCGGAACCATCCAAGGGGAACATCACTTACCCTCCCTAGGAGGTCAACCTGGCCTGCCGTCTAGTGGGAGCCCGGTCAGCGGAACCATCCAAGGGGAACATCACTTACCCTCCCTAGGAGGTCAACCTGTCCTGCCGGCTAGTGAGAGCTCGGTCAGCGAAACCATCCGAGGGGGACATCTCTTACCCTCCCTGGGAGGTCAACCTGGCCTGCCGGCTAGTGAGAGCCCGGTCAGCGGAACCATCCGAGGGGAACATCGTTTACCCTCCTTGGGAGGTCAACCTGTCCTGCCGGCTAATGAGAGCCCGGTCAGCGGAACCATCCAAGGGGAACATCTCTTACCCTCCCTGGGAGGTCAACCTGGCCTGCCGGCTAGTGAGAGCCCGGTCAGCGGAACCATCCGAGGGGAACATCTCTTACCCTCCCTGGGAGGTCAACCTGGCCTGCCAGCTAGTGAGAGCCCGGTCAGCGGAACCATCCGAGGGGAACATCTATTACCCTCCCTGGGAGGTCAACCTGGCCTGCCGGCTAGTGAGAGCCTGGTCAGCGGAACCATCCGAGGGGAAAAGTATTTTGGAAAGAACTTGTATTACATTAGTCATTCGGTTACATGCAGGAAAAACTAAGTATGAAAACACTCCATCCTACTACATGGACTCAAAGAAAAAACTAAGCACGGAGACCGGGACTCGGGCTTCTACTCCCAGGCATGGTCCTCCTCGACCTCTTCTGGTTGTTGACGTTGCGGCTTCGGACACCTCGCCTCCCTTAACTCCAAGAACTCGGGGCAGGCGGATGTCGCGTGACCCTTCTCCTCGTGGAAGTCACAGTAAGGTAACTCCACTCGGATGCCCCCTCTTCCTCCCGTGCGGTTCCTTCTTCTTCTTTGGCCGATTGACATGGTTTGCTGGGGCGGTGGAGGGGGTGTTTTCTGCCCCTGCCTCCACCTCGGGAGGTCGGCCCCCTCTTCTAGAAAGTTGTCCTCCTCTTGGTCGAACTTCCTCTTGGGAGCCTCTACCTTACTCCCATGCTGCCTTGCCTCTGGCTCACTCAGCTTGGCCAGCCTTCTTGTGAACTCCGGGTTGGCCTCCTCACTTTCAACTTCTTCTGCCGCCCTTTCCATCAACTCCTCAAAGGACAAAGGAGCTCTTCTCTTGAGGTATATCTTGAAGAAGCCCTCCCGCAGCCCCACCGTGAAGGCGAGCTTGAGGGTGTACCTGGGCACTTCTTGGACGAGGAGAACCTCCTCCCTGAACCGCTCCAGATAGTGAGCCAGCGACTCTTCTGTCTCTTGCTTGATCTTGAAAAGTGCTTCGGCATCTTTCTTCCTCTTCCTTGACGTCGACAAGCGTAGCAGGAAGCCTCGACGCAAGTCTTCAAAGGCATAGATGGATCCCGCAGAGAGCTGGTGGAACCAATCTCTAGCCTTCTCCTTCAGAGTTGTCGCGAAAAGTCGACATTTAAAAGCGTCCGACATGGGCATGATGGAGACCATGTCTTCAAACCACTGCATGTGTAAGACGGGGTCATCCTTGCCGAAGTAGTGAGACATCTTCGCCCCCTTGAACCCCTTCGAAATCGGGGCCGAGAGGCTCAGCTCACAAAAGGGACCTCCCGTGCTCGCCCCCCATTGGGGCTGGGCGAGTGGGGGCCTAGCGCCTCCCCACTCGCCCCCTTGGGGCTGAGCGATTGGGGGCCTGGCGCCTCCCCACTCGCCCCCTTGGGGCTGGGCGAGTGGGGGCCTGGCGCCTCCCCACTCGCCCCCTTGAGGCTGGGCGAGTGGGGGCCTGGCGCCTCCCCCACTCGCCCCCTTGAGGCTGGGCGAGTGGGGGCCTGGCGCCTCCCCACTCGCCCCCTCCCAGCACCTCCTTCCTGGATGGCTGCCCGAGGGTGCTCTCGCCAACCTGCTGAGGCGAGACCTCCTGTCCACTTTCTCTCCTGCTTTCGGTTATCGAGGCGAAAGCCACCTGCAAGGTCTGCATGACCTCCCGCCTGAGATTTTCAAACATCTCCAACGTCACCCCAGCCACCGGGGGGTGCGAGTGACTTGGGTCGGAACCTCCTCTACCTCCGTCCATGGAGCTCATCTTAAGAGTTTCTTGAATCGGTCACACTCCACGCTCACCGCACCAAAAATGTTGAAACCGGCAACTTGATGAACAAGCCTCGGTCTCTGTGGAGTTCGGGACCCTCAGCAAGCTGAGGGGAGACCAACACTTACTCCCCCCAAGGGAGAGCTCTAGGTTGAAGGTTGAGGCACTATGAACTGGACCAAGGGCTCGGCGAGGAGGTCCCACCACATACCCGGAAGATCTTTAGAGCGCTTCCCCTCCCAAGCCAATGCCGGGCTTGGGCACCACTGGAGGCTCTCCTCACCCCACTAGAGAGAGACCTGGGGAGGGAGAGGGAGAGAGAGCTAGCCTAGGATAAGCTTGCCCCCAAATGGTGCCCCCTTGGTTCTATTTATAGGATTTCAGAATTTGGGCTGCAAATAGTCACTAACTGGTCCGCGAAATTACCAAAATACCCTCGGAAATGGCCTGCGGATAGCCGAATCCCGCTGTTCTGGAGCGCTAAACGCAGACCAACCCCTCCCCCCCGGAACCGGGCGAGGGGGGTACTTCGCGGGGCTCGGCGAACCCCCTAACTAGGGCTGGGCGAGACCCAGCCAGGGGCGCCCCTGCTGATCTCGCCCCTTCCTGCTGGGGCTGGGCGAGACCCAGCCAGGGGCGGCCACCCTGCTGGTCTCGCCCCTTACTGGGGCTGGGCGAGACCCAGCCAGGGGCGGCCCCCCTGGCTGGTCTCGCCCCCTACTGGGGCTGGGCGAGACCCAGCCAGGGGCGGCCCCCCTGGCTGGTCTCGCCCCCTACTGGGCTGGGCGAGACCCAGCCAGGGGCGGCCCCCCTGGCTGGTCTCGCACCCTACTGGGGCTGGGCGAGACCCAGCCAGGGGCGGCCCCCCTGGCCGGTCTCGCCCCCCTACTGGGGCTGGGTGAGACCCAGCCAGGGTCGCCCCCCTGGCTGGTCTCGCCCCTTACTGGGGTTCTCGCCCCTACCTTGGGGGGCACGGGACGAGGGGAGATCACCCCCCTTACTGAGCTGGGCGAGCGGGAGGTCTCCACCTCCACCGCTCGCCCTCCTCTTTCCTTACCCTGGATCATAGTGAACAATAATGCTCCCAAATGCTTCTTATGCTTCGAGGACCTACTCGGCGAATACAGGGTTGTACAATTCCGCCCTTGGGCAGCAAGAGACGTTTCGTCAACCCGATGTGACGGCAGGTACGAAAAGTTAGATTTTCGTTTGTTATCTTAAAGCTGTTTGCGATCTTTCGTATTTGTTGTGCGCGTATCTAGGTTTCGTGCTAGTCTTTGGTTACCCCTCTCGAGTGTTGTTCGGCACGGGAGCGTCACACTCTTTTCTTGCGGGAAGCTTTACCCGGGGGATCAGTGTTGAGTCTGTCAAGGTAGAGGTGGTGCTGAGCGTGCGCATACCGAATGGGTCTTTCATGACCACCGTGAGGGAAGGACGCATCGTGTTGCAAATTTGCGATTGTGATTTCGAGTTGGTAGCAGCGATTTTGCCACTAGCCGAATTTGATGCTATCTTAGGGATGGACTGGCTTGCAGAGCAGCGAGCTAGTATCGACTGCCAGTTGAAGGTGGTAACCCTGAGAGGCAAGGTAGAGCAGAGGTCAAGTTTGAAGGCCTAAATGGAGTGGCTTGCTCCCTGATTTCCGCCATACAAGTGAGGCGTGCGGTAAACCAAGGAGGCGAGGCGTTCATAGCTTTGTTGGAGACTCACTCCACAAGGTTGGCTATTGGAGATGTTCCGGTTATGGAAGAGTTTGAGAATGTATTCCCTAAGGAGCTTCCGGGAGCACCTCCTCAGCGTGAAATCAATTTTTTCGAAAGAGTTGGTACCAGGTGCGAGGCCGGTGTCGCGTCCTCCGTTTAGGATGACACTGAAGGAACTGGACGAGCTTAAGGTTCAGTTGCAAGAATTGTTAGAGCAAGGGTACATTAGGCCCATCTCTTCGCCGTGGAGCGCGCCGGTATTATTCTTAAAGAAAAAGGACAGAAGTATGTGGTTGTGCATTGACTACCGTGAGCTAAATAAGTTGACCGTCAAGAATAAATATCCGATTCCCCGAATCGATGATTTGTTCGACCAGTTAGTGGGGTCGGTGGTGTACTCTAAGTTGGACTTGAAGTCGGGGTACTACCAGTTGAAGATTCGAGAAGAGGACATTGCCAAGACAGCGTTTGGGACTCGGTATGGCCACTATGAGTTTTCGGTGATGCCGTTCGGACTAACGAAGGCTCCATCTGTGTTCATGGATTTGATGAACAGGGTTTTTTCGACCTTTTTTGGATTCGTTTGTGGTGGTGTTCATAGATGTTATCTTGGTATATTCGAAATCAGAAGCGGAGCACAAGTCTCATCTAAGATTAGTGTTGCAGACGTTGAAGGAGAACCAGCTTTATGCGAAGTTCTCAAAGTGCGAGTTTTGGATCGAGAAGGTGGTATTTTTTGGGTCACGTGATCAGTGGAGATGGGGTGGCGGTAGATCCGGCAAAGATTGAAGCCATTAAAGATTGGCCTGTTTTGAGAACCATGGCGGAAGTCCGGAGTTTCCTTGGACTAGCCGGTTATTACAAGAGGTTCGTGGAGAACTTCTCGCGGGTGGCATTGCCCCTCACCACTCTTACTCGCAAGGACCAAAAGTTCGTATGGACGCCGGAGTGTGCCCGTGCGTTTGAGAATTTGAAGGAAAGGTTGATGTCTGCTCCGATCCTTAGTCTTCCTAGTGGGACGGAAGGATTTCAGATTTTCAGTGACGTATCAGGTTGCAGTTTGGGTTGCGTGCTGGTGCAGCAGACAATGTGATAGCTTATGGGTCAAGGCAGTTAAAGATGTTGGATCTTACAGCGCCCTTAGAGGGGGGGTGAATAAGGGAATAAAATTCTTTTTATAAATTTTAAGAAAATTACTAAGTTGTTTTGATTAATAGGATATAATGATGACAAAATAGAAATAAACAATTTAGATTAGGAATTGAAAAACTTAGAACACAAAATAATAGAGATTACGCCAAATGATAGAAATCAAAGTAAACACAAAAGAGACATGATTATATTAAATGAAAAAGTGTTTACATAAAATTTTGATTTCTATATCGCTAGAAAGCGGAGGCGTACAAATGTAGATTTATTTTCCTTTTCTATACCGACTTGTATCCCCACAAACCGGTTGGCTTTAGCCTATCCTTCCCCGGATAAGGCCTCAAGTCGCTCTAGCCAATCCTTCCCCGGATATGGCCTCGAGCACCCCCTAGATCTAATCCCCTATACCTAGTCGCCAACTCACGCGGCGAATTCCCCCTAAGCCGCGCAAGGACATAGTCGCCAAAAACAAGGCGATTTCACTACAGCGGATACAAAAAGTGTGGAATGGAAATAATAAATAACAAGCAAAACTCCCTCTTGAGATTTCTGGAGATGAGGATGAAGGATCGCTGAAGCACAAGCGAGGTCAAAGCGATCGTTCTTCGGATGCAGCGTGATGGCTTCCTTCTCCAGAATTTCTTCTTTGGCTTTGAGTGGGAAATGATGATTTGGTAGAGTAGCAGCACGAGAGTTTGGGCACAAGTAATATCTCTGGAAGGTCTAACCAAAATGAGAGAGAACACTTCAATTTATAGACCTTGGAGCTAGCGCCTGCGGTAGTGGATAGCGTCGACGGTATCGTTCGTGTGGAGTGGTTGCGCAATCATCGGCGGCGTGGCGATGTGCACGAACTGGAGATAGCGCCTGGCGGTAGCATTCGCGCTGGCGGTAGCGGGAGATAGCGCTGGCGGTAGCGGTAGCGGTAGCGGTAGCGGTTGCGAAACCGTCGCGTGCACGATTTCGATATAGCGCCCGACGGTAGTGCTGGCGGTAGCGGTAGCGCTGGCACTAGCGATAGCGCTGGCGGTATCGCTCCTCCTTTCAAAAGGTTGTTCCAAGCTGCTTTCTACCAGTGGAGTATTGCACCTATAGTTCTTGCACACTATAAACACACTACAAGCAATATCAAATACAATATGGGATTTGTTATTCTCAAACAAAGGGATGTGACACACATGTCCAACAATCTCCCCCTTTTGATAATAACAAATCCTCTAAGCAAGAAATCAACAATAGTGTTTAGAGATAAGATAAGCAAGATAAAAGTGCAACTATAGTATATGATATGCATGAGAATGTGCATACTCCCCCTATCTTAATGCTCCCCCTACATAAATGCAATTTATGTGTTACTCCCCCTAAATGATAGATTTCATGAATTTATTCTCCCCTTAATCTTCTATATTTCTTCTATATAGATTTCTTCAATTAATCCCCCCTTTTGGTATTATCAAAAGAAGGTGGGGTGAGGGTAGTAAGGAGGCATTTCTTAGAAATGATAAAGCATGATCGAGCTTTAGTAACATATGAAATGATAAAGAGTTTAAGCATTGTATATAAGAGATTTCAAATAAAAAGAATAATAGTTGTAAGCAAGCGGAAGATTATAGAAAACATCTTTGTGTAAGCATTAAGATCATAATTATAAATATGAGTTTAAGTTCAAAGTGTAAAGATGTTGTAACCTTTTTGAAATCTCAAAGTTTTTTATAAAAATACCAAGCATGAAATGAACAAATCAAAGAGAGATTAAGCTACAATGTTACTTAATTCTAAGTTCAAGAAATACCAAAACATTGTAGAGATCATGCTAGGTTATCTAGTGCATTTTTATATAAGGAGTAGTATAGATAAAGCATTAGAATCCAATACTCATGAGAAGAAGTGTTATGAAAGATAATGATGTGCACATAAGTGTATTTTGGGCAATGTTAACAATTGATTTAAATCATCAAAATACAAGACATATGTAAAGTAAAGTGCACAATAAAACACAAGTAAATTACTTTCACACACTTTTTAATGCACATAATTTTTAACAAAGTGGTGTAATAATCAAAGTTTGCACAAGACACTATTATTCTTTCCAAGGTGCTCAACCTCACAATGCTTATGAAGACTTATCAGGAGGTTCAAGTAGTGCTTGGTGGAGTTATATTTGTCTGCATATATAATTTTTTGTTCACATTTGTGAGACAACATTCTCCGAATACACTTATTTTGCAAACCAAAATTTTTAACTTAATCACTTTTCTAAATTTCATAAGTGCAATTCAAATGTAGTGTAGGCACTAAACTTATGCAAGTTTTAATTCATTGTACAAATACAATACACAAGCAAGCATTTTTAGATTTAGACACACATGTTGATTACCAAAAAAAGTGAGTGAAATGTATCATTATCAATCATAAAACAATTACTCATACTTAGAGGCATGCTAAGCTTGGTTCTACACATTTTTCAATACAATTGATGCACTTTAAGTAGATATATCAAAGCATGATAAGCAAAACAATGTTCATAGTAATTTGAAGAAATAAGTTTTAACATTGTAAATAATTCTAAATAGAATTCATACATGCTTGATATTGACAATAAAGATCATACAGTTTTTTTTTGTTTTATCATCATTTTTTAAATCAAATAAAAACAGAAAAATCACAAAAACATATTTTTGTAAGTTTTGAATTTTGAATTTTTGTAGTAGATTTTTCATAATATGAAGAAAAACATAAATCACAAAAACATATTTTTGTATATTTTTAATTTTGAACTTTTGTAGTTGATTTTTCATAATATGATTAAAACACAAATAACAAAAAGTATTTTTGTATTTTTGAATTTTGATCTTTTGTAGTTGATTTTTCATATAAATAAAACAGAAATAACAAAAGTCAGAAACACAACAAATAAGTAGAAAATATGAACCAACATATTTTTATGGATTTTCAAAAATTTTAAAAATCAGAAAATTCCAACACCCAAGCTAGCGCCGGCGCTAGCGCTAGCGCTGGAAACAGTACACGATTTTTCAAGAATTTCAAATTTTTTATTTTTGATATTGGTTAAGTGTCTTAAGAGTAGTCTTATGCAGAAGTTTTGTAATTATCAGAGATGTCTTGATTACTCAAATTGCATAAAACATTAGCGTTTTATATGTTTTTCATCCTAAGATGTCTAAGACTCCTAATTCTAATCTTAACATTTGAAACCTTGCATCGGGAAGAGGTTTAGTGAATATATCAGCAAGTTGAGAGTCCGTGCCAATGAAACTAATCCTTACATTTTCCTTTTTAATATGATCCCTTATGAAATGATGACGCACATCTATATGTTTGGATCTAGAGTGGTGTACCGGATTATTTGTGAGATCAATGGCACTTTTGTTGTCACATTTTAGTTCAATATTTCTTAGATGAAAACCAAAGTCCTCTAAAGTTTGGCTCATCCATAGAGCTTGTGCACAACAACTCCCTAATGCAATGTATTCGGCCTCTGTGGTGGAGAGTGCAACCGAATTTTGTTTCCTACTAGACCATGCAACTAATGAAGGTCCTAGAAAATGACAAGTACCACTAGTGCTTTTTCTATCAAGTAAGCAACCGGCATAATCCGAATCGGAATAGCCATGCAATGTAAATGAATCATTATGTAGGTACCATAATCCTAATCTAGATGACCCAATGAGATATCTAAAAATTCGTTTTACCGCTTTTAAATGAGATTCTTTTTGATTGGCTTGAAATCTAGCACATAAGCATACGACAAACATAATATCGGGTCTAGTTGCACTAAGATAAAGTAGAGATCCTATCATACCACTATATAAAGTTTGATCTATAGAAATTCCTGATTCATCTTTTCCTAATTTTAGTGATGCACTCATTGGTGTAGAAGCATGTTTAAGGTTTTCAAATCCAAAACGTTTAAGCATATCATGGACATATTTAGTTTGACATACAAAGATACCATCAATTCTTTGTGATATTTGAAAACCAAGGAAATAAGAAAGTTCTCCTACAAGACTCATTTCAAATTCATTTTTCATCACTAAAATAACATCGTTACACATCTCTTCATTAGTAGATCCAAAAATAATATCATCAACATATATTTGTAAAATAATTATATCATCATTATTGTGCTTAATGAAGAGAGTATTATCCACACTTCCCATAATATAACCGTGCTTTAATAAAAATGATGTAAGTCTTTCATACCATGCACGGGGTGCTTGTTTTAAACCATATAGCGCTTTTTCTAGTTTATAAACATGATTTGGAAATTTTTCATTAATAAAACCGAGGGGTTGTTCAACATAAACTTCTTCTTTTACAACCCCGTTTAGAAAAGCACTTTTCACATCCATTTGAAATAGTTTTATTCTTTTAAAGCTTGCAAATGCTAGAAAAATTCTTATAGACTCCAATCTAGCAACGGGTGCAAAAGATTCATCAAAATCTATCCCCTCGATTTGAGAATATCCTTGTGCTACTAAGCGTGCTTTATTTCTAGATATTCTAGACTCGCCATCTAATTTATTTTTAAAAATCCATTTTACACCTACAACCGGGTGATTAGATGGTCTTTCTACTAATTTCCAAACATTATGTCGCTCAAATTGTTCTAATTCTTCATTCATAGCCAAAAACCAAAACTCATCATTTAAAGCGGTAGTAACGGTTTTTGGTTCTATTTCGGAAACAAAACAAATATTTGAAAAAGATTCATGAAGAGAAGAGCGAGTTCTTACCCCGATGGATGGTTCACCAATTATCAATTCCCGTGGATGATCCTTTGTGAATTTTAAGACGCTTGGAGGTACATATTCATCTTTCTTGGCCTCCTCTTCTTCTTCTTTGGAAGGTTCTTCATCACCATGCTCCAAAGGAGGTAATAGATCATCCTCTTTACCTGCGGAAAATCTTTCTATACAAGGAACAAGCTCATCAAATTTCACATTAATTGACTCTTCAACTTTTCTCGTTCTTTTATTAAAAACTCTATAAGCTTTACTAGTTGAAGAGTATCCAAGAAATGTTCCTTCATCACATTTTTCATCAAACTTTCCCAAGCTATCTTTTGTATTTAAGATAAAGCATTTACAACCAAAAACTTTGAAGTAAGACACATTAGGCTTCTTTTGAAAATAGAGTTCATATGGTGTGAGATTTAAAGATGGGCGAAGCATGATTCTATTTATAACATAACATGATGTGTTTACGGCTTCGGCCCAAAAGGACTTAGGTAATTTATATTCACATAACATAGTGCGTGCTAGCTCTTGAAGTGTCCTATTCTTTCTTTCTACAACACCATTTTGTTGTGGTGTGCGTGGTGCGGAGAACTCATGTTTTATGCCTAACATTTCACAATACAGAGTAAATTTTTCATATTCAAATTCTCCTTCATGATCCGAACGAATGCATTTAATTTTTAAATCACTTTCATTTTGAATACGAGTACATAATTTTGAAAATTCACAAAACGCTTCGGATTTGGATGAGAGAAATATTGTCCAACAATATCTAGAAAAATCATCTATTAAAACATATGTATACAATCTACCACCAAGACTTGCGGTGCTAACGGGACCAAAGAGATCCATATGAATTAATTGCAAAGGTCTTGTAGTAGAAATAGCATTTTTACTTTTGAAAGAGGATCTAGTAATTTTACCTTTTTGACATGGTGAACAAAGTGAAGGTAAATTTCCATTTAATCTAGGCAATCCTCTAATTAAATCTCTTTTGGCAAGTTTTACAATAAGCTTTGTGCTAGCATGTCCTAGCCTTCTATGCCAAAGATCAAGTTCATCATTTTTGGTAATAAAACATTTTAAAGATGATTTTGAAAGATCATGAAATGAAACAATATAAACATTGTGTAGTCTTGGTGCAGTTAGTAAAATATTGTTTGTAGTAGGATTAGATATTTTGCATAGATTAGTAGAAGATTCAAATAAAACACCTAATCCTTTATCACATAATTAGCTAATTGAAATAAGATTATGTTTTAGCCCTTTTACATAAAGAACATTTGATATAGTGAAGGATTCGTTACCAACTGTACTAATTCCCATGATTCTTCCTTTTCCGTTGTCGCCAAAAGTCACAATTCCTCCCTTCTTCCTTTCTAGGCTAAGAAACTTTGATTTATTGCCCGTCATGTGTTTGGAGCATCCTGAATCCAAGTACCACATGTCTTCATTGTCCTTAGCCTTCCTGCACATCTAGAAAGAAGATGAGAGTAAAGATCTGGATACCCAAGTGGAACCTCCCACAGAATAAGTGGAAGCCTTAGGTACCCAGATTTGATTTAAAGTATTTTGTTTTATTTTCCTGCAAGAACTAGTTGTGTGACTCAACCTATAACAGTTTGCACAAGAAATAAAGGGGGTTGAGACCCTTTTCTGTAAAATTTTCTTGCTGGAATAATTTTGATTTACAGAAGGAAAGTATTTTGAAAAAGAAATTTCATGTTTCTGTTATGAGGTGCTAGCGCCGGCGTTAGTGGCTAGCGCCGGGCGGTAGCCCTCACCTCAATATTCGAGCGCAAACTTTCCAGATCCATGACACTGGTACCCTAGAATCATTTCCAGTGATTTTTGGCCTATACCAAATTTTTTAATGGCCATGGTGAGATCATGAACTTGTGCTTTAAGTGAAGAATTTTCTTTCACAAGCATGACACACCTATTTTCAAAACCTTTCTTATTATTTTTGATTTGCAAAAGAGAGGCTTCCAATTTCCTTTCTAATTCCCCCTTCTCTTTTGTAAGAGTTTTGGCATGAGAGAGGGCTTTAGAAAGTGACTCTTCTATATCTTTTGCCAATTTTGTGGAGTGATCACATTCTTGGCAAGAAACCTTTCTCTTTTCTAAAACAATCACCTTTTTGGAAAACTTTTGATTTTCTTTAATAAGAGATTTATTTTCACGATTCAATAAAATACTATCTTTCATATTTTTATCAAAAGCTTTGCAAGTTTCAAGAAATTCATTATACAATTCATCATAGGTGGGAGGAGTTAACTCAGTGTCACTAGGAACACTGGTGTCGTCGCCGTCATTTTCATGTCCCATGAGGCACATGTTTGCTTCCTCATCTTCGCTTGATGAAGACCCACTTGATTCTTCGGAGGAAGAGGAGGAAGAGTCATCCCATGTTCTAGCTTTTAGTACTTTCTTCTTCTCCTTCCCTTTGTGTCGTTTTTCTTTCTTCTCCTTCAAGAACTTTGGGCACTGGCTCCGAATGTGCCCCGTTGATACGCGCAAAATAGAGCTTGAAAACGCAAGTATACGTGTCGTACAAGTAATACAGAGTAAGTGAGATCGTTCCCACGGAGAAGTGACTAGTTTAGTGCTTATAATTACTAGCTACACCGTTTCTATGAATCCAAGTAAAACGGTTAATTGATTTTCTGAAAATAGATTAAAACTATTAGATAAATATTAGACTAATTTAACTAGATCTTAAAGTACTTTTTAGCAATTAGAGAAATTAGCCTTGCATTTCTGATTTCATATGTATACTATGATGATAATAAAATAAATATTTCATTTGGTTGAGTTTTGAATTATCTTGCGATAATTGTAAAAGAAGAGACCTTTATCTCTCGATACAAGGAGTCTTAATATCTATGCAACCCTAGTTATCTCTAACTTAGGCGAAACAAAAATATTATGAAGTGCAAAAATCTAGTTCGCTAGCATGAAAAAGGAAATCTCTTTCACTTTTCAAAACTAAAGAGATCGTGTGATACAGGTACGTTTCTCCTCTCTCGATTCTCGAAACGTAGTAAAAAAATATATAAATGTTGGTTAATGATTCACACTGCTCATCTCTCGATTCTCGCACTGCGATAAACTAGCCCTTAAATTAACATTACGACGCTCATCTCTCGATTCTCGCAATGCAATATAATAAAAAGACATGATCCAACAATTTCACCATAAAAATCACATGATCTATAAAGATAATCACAAAACAAATTCGAAATCAAAGATGTTCATCATCAACATACACATACTACTCTCATCATGCAAGACTAGAGAGTTTTAGTTCATGATTGAGGGAAAATAACACAAAACTGAATTGATCTTACTAAACATTTCGAAAGAAATGCGAATCTTCCCTTCTCCAGTGACGTGGAAGTGTTTCCTTCAACCCGAATGCCAAATCCGGACTGGTTCTCCCTTGGCAGAATTTCTTCTCAGGTTTTTCTCCTCTCTAATGGCCGAAAATGATAGATTCCCCTTTCAAATGGACGAAATTTTCCTTTTTAAACTCCCCTCTCTCTCCTGTCCGTGGGCCCCACTTGTTGGCATAATTAATTGCTGAACGGATGCCAAAAAATAGGTTGCAACTGTTGAAAATTTGGTAAATTCGGAATTGAATTTTCTGTAACCGTCAGATATGTTATGAATATGTTGCAACATTTTTCTGGCTCTGCAATTCTGCATAATTTGACCTGCCAGATTTGTTGAGAACATGTTGCAACATTTTTCCCAGATTTTTCACAATACTTAGCCTTCAATCCTTGACTTAAATTCTCTCTGAATCCTGTCATAAAAAGATATAGAAATGAGAGTAACAACCGTTTTGACTTCAAATCATGCGACAATTGGATTTTTATCTCCTTTTCATATATAAATATCATGTAACATGGCTAAAATGATAAAAATAGGGATAAAGATAACTTCTTTTTGCGAAGTTATCACACCCCCATGCTTAGTTCTTTGCTAGTCCCTAGCAAAGGTGAATTATTGTAAACCATGACATGACAAATACTTATGAAAGTACAATTTCATTCCCTTCTACTCTTCATTATAAGTTAACCAAAATAGCTTCAAGTAATTCACATTAATTGATGCTAGACTTGCTAATCCAAAAGAATTCAAACCTTCATAAATCCATCAGTTAGATATAAGAAAAGGCTCAATTAAGAATTCAAGTGTTGTGTGTGATAATCCTTAAAAATTATTCACCTCCCTTCTAATTTATTTTCTTAAACTTCGTCACCAAAAGGAAAGATCAAGAGTAGACTAAAACTTTGATATGACCTTTACATGAGTTTGGTAGTAACGGGGACCAAATAAAATGACTTGATGAATTTGGTATGATGGGTGGCTATTTCCCGAATTAATTATCTTTGTAGCTCTCCAAATTATGGGGTTTAATTTTCAATAACATTTTTTTCTTTCTTTTGATATTTTCATAGTTGGGATCATTCCAAATATGCGTGAACATACTTGGGCCACATATCACTATGATATAAAGATACTTTCTTTTCATCATAGTTGGGATCATTCTAAGTATGCGTGAGCAAACTTAGGCCACATATCACTATGATATACACATTTTTGTAACAAAGACTTAAACACCCATAACCGGTAAGCTTACTAAGATACTAATACAAGAAAACTAGGGAAATAAAGAACCAAGATTTGAAACTCAAAGGATCGTGGGTGATGACAATAAAGTTGGGCTTTATGCGCGAGCGAAGTTAACTACGTACACTCAATGTAATGCCTATTATCATTGAAATAGATCTTGCTCACTCTCTCACCATTAAGTTCAGAAGTCAAATAAATAATTTCAAAGGGAGCAAACTCATTTTAAGAACAATAGTGCATAATAAACTGATTTCTTAAGAGAGCTTTAACACATCTTACTAATTTCAATCTCATAGTATGAACTCGTAGGATTGACTAATCTATCCCTCCAGTTAAATTGAAAAACTTGAATAGTTTTGTTATAAAAGAAAATAAGAGTAGAATTTCACGAATTACACTTCATAGAAGATTTGCCAAATAAGCCAGAGAGGAACGCGCCAAAAACTTGATACGCGCAAAATAGAGCTTGAAAACGCAAGTATACGTGACGTACAAGTAATACAGAGTAAGTGAGATCGTTCCCACGGAGAAGTGACTAGTTTAGTGCTTACAATTACTAGCTACACCGTTTTTATGAATCCAAGTAAAACGGTTAATTGATTTTCTGAAATTAGATTAAAACTCTTAGATAAATATTAAAACTAACTTAACTAGATCTTAAAATACTTTTTAGCAATTAGAGAAAATAGCCTTGCATTTTCTGATTTCATATGTATACTATGATGATAATAAAATAAATATTTCATTCGATTGAGTTTTGAATTATCTTGCGAAGATTGTAAAAGAAGAGACCTTTATCTCTCGATACAAGGAATCTTAATATCTACGCAACCTTAGTTATCTCTAACTTAGGCGAAACAAAAATATTATGAAGTGCAAAAATCTAGTTCGCTAGCATGAAAAGGAAATCTCTTTCACTTTTCAAAACTAAAGAGATCTTGTGATACAGGTACGTTTCTCCTCTCTCGATTCTCGAAACGTACGTGAAAATATAGAAATTTTGGTTAATGATTCACATTGCTCATCTCTCGATTCTCGCATTGCGATAAAATAGTCCTTAAATTAACATTACGATGCTCATCTCTCGATTCTCGCGGCGCAATATAATAAAGAGACATGATCCAACAATTTTATCATGAAATTCACAAGATCTATAAAGATAATCACAAAACAAATTCAAAATCAAAGATGTTCATCATCAACATACACATACTACTCTCATCATGCAAGACTAGAGAGTTTTAGTTCATGATTGAGGGAAAATAACACAAAACTGAAGAGATCTTACTAAACATTTCGAAAGAAATGCGAATCTTCCCTTCTCCAGTGACGTGGAAGTGTTTCCTTCAGCCCGAATGCCAAATCCGGACTGGTTCTCCCTTGGCAGAATTTCTTCTCAGGTTTTTCTCCTCTCTAATGGCCGAAAATGATAGATTCCCCTTTCAAATGGCCGAAAATTTTCCTTTTTAAACACCCCTCTCTCTCCTGTCTGTGGGCCCCACTTGTTGGCATAATTAATTGCTGAACGGATGCCAAAAAACAGGTTGCAACTGTTGAAAATTTGGTAAATTCGGAATTGAATTTTCTGTAACCGTCAGATATGTTATGAATATGTTGCAACATTTTTCTGGCTCTGCAATTCTGCACAATTTGACCTGCCATATTTGTTGAGAACATGTTGCAACATTTTTCCCAGATTTTTCACAATACTTAGCCATCAATCCTTGACTTAAATTCTCTCTGAATCCTGTCATAAAAAGATATAGAAATGAGAGTAACAACCGTTTTGACTTCAAATCATGCGACAATTGGATTTTTATCTCCTTTTCATATATAAATATCATGTAACAAGGCTAAAATGATAAAAATAGGGATAAAGATAACTTCTTTTTGCGAAGTTATCACCCGTCTTCCTACAATGATAGCATTCCGGTGGAGGTCTCTCTTCTTCATTGTCGCTCTCTTTTTCCTTCTTTGAAGATGACCCTTTCCATCATTCACCCTTTTGGAAATGTTTTCGAAAGGTGTTTCTCCTTTCCGGATTGCGTATGAACTTTCGGAAGTTCTTTACCAAAAGACTCTCTTCATCTTCATCCTCATCCTCTTGGCACTCCTTCTTCGATTTTAATGCCAACGCCTTCTTCTTTGGCTCCTTGTTGTATTCATCATGTTAGATTTTGAGTTCTACCTCATGGGTTTTGAGATTCCCAATGAGGCTCTCAACTTGGAGCGTTCTTAAGTTGTGCGACTCCGAAATAGCCGTCACCTTTGGGTTGAATTTTGGAGGAAGAGAACGAAGGATCTTACGGACCAAGTCACCATTTGAGAATGTCTTTCCAAGAGATTTTGAGGCATTGACGATCTTGGTGAAGCGCGTGTACATACCATCAACATCTTCGCTTTCATCCATTCAGAATTTTTCATATTCCGACTCCAGTTGGAAAAGCTTGGAATCTTTAACCTGCGATGTACCTTCATGAGTAACTTCCAAATGATTCCAAATTTCATATGCAGTAGTACAAGCAGAAATTCTATTAAATTCATTTCTATCTAACGCACAAAATAGAGCATTCATGGCTTTTGCGTTATTTTTACATTTGAGTTTATCCCGATCATCCCATTTATCTTTGGGTTTTTCTAACATAACCTCTCCAACTACAAATGTAGGAGGAGTGTATTCTTCTTCTACCATGTTCCAAACCTCAATATCTAGGGTCATTAGAAAACAACGCATCCTATTTTTCCAATAATTATAATCCGACCCAGAAAATAGTGGAGGTCTACTAATTCCCTGACCCTCGGAAAAAGCGAGATCATAAGACGCCATTATTCCTAGTTTTTAAACCGTTTGGAATAACCTCGCTCTGATACCACTTGTTGGATCTTACGGCGCCCTTAGAGGGGGGTGAATAAGGGAATAAAATTCTTTTTATAAATTTTAAGAAAATTACTAAGTTGTTTTGATTAATAGGATATAATGATGACAAAATAGAAATAAACAATTTAGATTAGGAATTGAAAAACTTAGAACACAAAATAATAGAGATTACGCCAAATGATAGAAATCAAAGTAAACACAAAAGAGACATGATTATATTAAATGAAAAAGTGTTTACATAAAATTTTGATTTCTATATCGCTAGAAATCGGAGGCGTACAAATGTAGATTTCTTTTCCTTTTCTATACCGACTTGTATCCCCACAAACCGGTTGGCTTTAGCTTATCCTTCCCCGGATAAGGCCTCAAGCCGCTCTAGCCAATCCTTCACCGGATATGGCCTCGAGCACCCCCTAGATCTAATCCCCTAGACCTAGTCGCCAACTCACGCGGCGAATTCCCCCTAAGCCGCGCAAGGACCTAGTCGCCAAAAACAAGGCGATTTCACTACAACGGATACAAAAAGTGTGGAATGGAAATAATAAATAACAAGCAAAACTCCCTCTTGAGATTTCTGGAGATGAGGATGAAGGATCGCTGAAGCACAAGCGAGGTCGAAGCGATCGTTCTTCGGATGCAGCGTGATGGCTTCCTTCTCCAGAATTTCTTCTTTGGCTTTGAGTGGGAGATGATGATTTGGTAGAGTAGCAACACGAGAGTTTGGGCACAAGTAATATCTCTGGAAGGTCTAACCAAAACGAGAGAGAACACTTCAATTTATAGACCTTGGAGCTAGCGCCTGCGGTAGTGGATAGCGTCGGCGGTATCGTTCGTGTGGAGCGGTTGCGCAACTGTCGGTGGCGTGGCGCTGTGCACGAACTGGAGATAGCGCCTGGCGGTAGCGATAGCGCTGGCGGTAGCGGGAGATAGCGCTGGCGGTAGCGGTAGCGGTAGCGGTTGCGAAACCGTCGCGTGCACGATTTTGAGATAGCGCCCGGCGGTAGTGCTGGCGGTAGCGCTAGCGGTTGCGCTGGCGCTAGCGATAGCGCTGGCGGTAGCACTCCTCCTTTCAAAAGGTTGTTCCAAGTTGCTTTCTACCAGTGGAGTATTGCACCTATAGTTCCTGCACACTATAAACACACTACAAGCAATATCAAATACAATATGGGATTTGTTATTCTCAAACAAAGGGATGTGACACACATGTCCAACAAAAGACTCATGAGAGGAATTACCCCGTCCATGACCTGGAGTTGGCGGCGGTAATCTTTGCGTTAAAATTGTGGCGGCACTGCGTGTATGGTGCAAAGGTGGAGATCTTCACGGATCACAAAAGCCTGAGGTATCTCCTAGACCAAAAGGATCTGAATATGCAGCAGCGTAGGTGGGTCGAGTTCCTTGGGGACTACGACGTGGATATTCAGTATACGCCAGGCAAAGCCAACGGGGTGGCGGATGCCTTGAGTAGGAAGTACTCCGGGCAAGGTAATTGGATTGAGGCGCTTAACGATCGTTTGGTGCGAGACTTGGAGTCTCTTGACATTGCTTGTGTGGCTAGAGGTGAGTCTAGCGTGGCTCAGTTGAGCTGGATTGCAATGCAGTGTGATATAACGGATCGAATCCGAGAGGCGACTAGTGCAGACGAAGAGTGCCAACAGTTGGTGTTGGAAGCTCAGCAAGGCGAAGGCAGTGCTTTGGAGATGGTCGGTGGGATTTTGAAGATAGACAGAAGGGTTTGCGTTCCGCGCTTGGGCAAGCTCCGCGAGGAGTTGATGTTTGAGGCTCACTTTACGAAGTACTCCATTCATCCAGGTAGTACGAAGATGTACTCGGATATGAAGAAATCCTTTTGGTGGTCTGGGATGAAGCGGGATGTAGCTGAGTATGTAAGTCGGTGTCAGACTTGTGCCTTGGTGAAGGCTGAGTGCCAAAGGCCCGGTGCGTTCTTGAAGCCTCTTCCTATCCCCGAATGGAAATTCGACGATATCTCCATGGATTTTGTACATGGTTTGCCTCGATCGCAGCAAGGTAACGATGCGATTTGGGTGATAGTGGATCGCCAGACCAAGGTGGCTCACTTCATTCCGAATCAGAAGGGCGATGGCGTGGAGAAGCTCGTGGAGCTTTATGTTCGAAATATTGTGCGGTTGCACGGGATTCCGAAGAGCATTGTTAGTGATCGCGATGGGCGGTTCACGTCGAAGGACTGGAGGTTAGTGCAGAAAAGTTTAGGCACCAAACTCAAGTTTAGTACCGCGTTCCATCCGCAGACCGACGGTCAGACGGAGCGAACGAACCGTACTTTGGAGGATATGTTGAGGATGTGTGCTCTTGACTTTGGTAGAAGTTGGGAAGACCACTTTTTCATGGTGGAGTTCGCTTATAATAATAGCTTCCAGGAGAGTATCAAGATGGCGCCATACGAAGCATTGTATGGAAGGAGGTGTCGAACGCCGATGTCTTGGGCAGAGGCGGGAGACACTAAGCTTTTGGGAAAGCAAGTGGTGGCGGATGCTTGCGAGATCGTGCGGACGATTCAGGAGTTCATGAAGGTTGCTCAGGATAGGCAAGCGAAGTATTTTAACGCACGCCATAGAAATATGGAGTTTGCAGTGGGCGACATGGTCTACTTGAAGATCAAGCCGTTCAAGAGCGTTTCGCGTATGCGGCGACTCAAGAAGTTGAGTCCAAGATATTTGGGTCCGTTCGAGGTTACGGAGCGTATAGGCGAAGCAGCCTATCATTTGGCATTGTCCGCTGAGCTGAGTGGATTACATGATGTTTTCCATGTCTCTGTGCTGAGGAAAGCTTTGGTAGAGCCAAGCGTCGTGGTTGAAGCGGCGGGAGTGTCGGTGATGGAGGATCTGAGGACGAAGGTTCGTCCGATCTGCATGGAGGACTCGGAAGTCCGGCAGTTGCGTAACAAGGAAGTCAGGCTTGTAAAGGTGCGATGGCACAATTGCGGGCGAGACGAATTCTCTTGGGAGCATGAGCAAGAGATGCGGGAGGACTTCCGGGAACTTTTTGCATCAGGTATGCATCGCAGTTTTCTGTTTCAGTTTTGAAATTTCGAGGACGAAATTCTTTTAAGGGGGGTGGAGTTGTAACACCCCAGTTTTGCTGATCTGAGAGTTAACGCCGCGCGTTTGGGCTTCTTCGCTGAAAACTGACGTAATGGCAGATTTTTCTTAAACGCACGATCGTGCGTTTTCTTGACGCACGATCGATCTGCCTGTGCGTGCTCTTCGGCTGGGAAAATGGTGTTCTAAATTTGTTCGTGCGTTTTTACGCACGGTCGTGCGTTCGACCGTGCGTTCGCAAACTGACGGAAAACAGATCCGTAAACAGCGAAATCTGGGCGTCCGTTTGGTTAAATTTTGATCGGACGGCTCCCTAAGTAGGGCTGAGAAGCTCTCCCTCCTCATTTCTTTTCAGTTGGGTTCTTGAGGGTTTGAGAGAGAGGAAGGGTTTGGAGGAGGAAGAGATCTAGTTCCCGCCATTGTTGGAGCTTCGGAGCTCCGTTCGCCGATCCGAGACCGGCAGCGCGTAGGGGACGTCGATGCGCTTCTTCTCCTCCATTCTTTTTCAAGATTCTCATGGCTAGGAGGAAATCTCGTAAGGTAACGACATTTCTCCTCCATGTCTTTAGGATGCGTGCATGACATCCCTTTTTCCTCTCTTTTTCTGCATTTTGGCACCGGATCCGTCAAGTGAGAGGGATCCGGGTCGCCTTGGTTCAAGAGGAACCATCGGGTCGATTGAGTCCGTCCCCGACATGATTTTGCATTAGAAATCCGCTCCGTTAGCGGGTTAGGCATTGTGGTTGAAGCCGGAATCGCGACGTTGGTCCGATTCGGTGATGTTGTTTGACGCGCATTTTAGGGATTTTACTAGATATCCGATTACGGCGAAAACGTCGTTGTAATGCCCTTGTATTTTCGTATGAGAACGAATGTTGGTTTGTGGGCGTGGAAATATTGTTTTTTTGAGTTATGGCTTGTGATGCCTGTTTGTATTGTGAAGGCGCAGAATTGTCTTGTGGTCGGCTGGCCCGCCCGTGATATTGCAGTCATGTGAGGAGGGTGTCCCGGCAAGACCAGTCCCCCCTTTTGCGTTGATTGTAGTGAAATTGATGAGTACCCTATGGTTATGATGCGATGATGGAGGCAAGAACAGGTGTGCTGATGGATGAGCCCGATGGCATGGTGGGCCAGGCGGTGGGATCACAACATGAGTTCTTGGCCTTGGGCTACGATGCCCTTTGGGGGAAATGATGAGTACCCTATGGTTGTGATGCGATAATGGAGGCAAGAACAGGTGAGCTGATGGATGAGCCCGATGGCATGGTGGGCCAGGCGCGGTGGGATCACAGCATGAGTTCTTGGCCTTGGGCTACGATGCCCTTTGGGGGAAATGATGAGTACCCTATGGTTGTGATGTGATGGATGATGTATGAAGGTGTGTTAGATTCATACGCATTAAGGTGCCTTGGGTGAAACCCGGGTTTGCATTCATATTGCATTTGTAGGCCCCTTTATTATCTGCTCAACATAGAAACATGGATGATGCTTGTGACACTCATGCCTGTTGTTTATGTTGTTTTTCTTTATGTACATTTGCATACGAAGTGCTGACTTGCAGGGTGAAGTAGTTCCCCGGGGTCCTCTAGGACTGCCGAGAGGAGGGATGTTGTTACACCGTTTATGGTCAGCCATAGCTGACCCTCGCTTACCGCTCTTTGTGATTTGGATGCAGAGCAAAGATCACAGGCTGGACCTAGCTCGCCGTCCAAAAAGGCCTAAGCCTCATGAAGTGTTTACTTTTGTTTTCCTGCATTTCTGTACTTTTATTTTGATGTTCTGGCTTGCATGCCGAGGTAGCTTAGGTAAATTAGTTTTCCCCTCTTTTTGGGATTTCTTTTTGTGTTGAATGTTTGATGACTTGGACACCAGTTTTGTAAGGCCTTAAGGCCAGTTTTACTCCTATGTAGTCGTGGACAATCTCTGTGTTTCTTAGTTTTTGTTTCCGCTGTGTTATCTGAGTTTTGGGTTGGGTAGTTATATCATCTTTTAATACTGAAGCTGTGGCGGTTATATGCTGTGGAGTCCCGGCCGGACCTATATTATATAGTCATTATAGGGGAGGTGTTACACTTTATATATAGTAGCTTGGAGAGGAAAATACAACAAAAAGCAAGTACATAAATATGGCAGAAGATAGAACTCCTTGGGAACATGAGGGGCTCCAGCAGCAGCGGTGCCATAACAGGGAGGACATGGAGCAGGGCTTGAGCAGAAAAAAGGCGCCTCAACAAAAAACTGCATTATGGCAAGATTATCTTCAACAATATGACGCTGTTTTCCTTTTTACTAACGAAGTTTCTAGCATAATGTACGTAGTTTTAGCTCCAGGTGCTTCGTCTTATTGTGAAATACAGGGTTATGCGCGAGGGCAATCATAGAGGTGTTGCTGATTTCAATTTTAGTTAGTTCTGCTTCTCCTATCCAATTCTTTCAAAAGAAATCTAAGACATATGGATTCTCGCCCAAGACGGTCACCCTACGCTTTCCAAACGGGTAACATGCTCATTTTCAAGCGTGGAATGATCGTTTGTAAGGCTATGGAACATCATCACATCAGATGTGCATGCAGAAGCAATTCAGAAATCACGCATATATACAAATGACCAAAAGGTCGTAGCCATAAGTTTATACATAGTGCTCGACTGGGCTAAACAAAAGCTAAAAAAATCTCTCGCACCTTCTAAGCTCATAAGCTCACATCTCTAAAGACATGAAGCGAGGTAGTCGCCTCTACTCGGGCAGGCTCTCTGGCTGGTACACTCTCAGGCTCTGGCTGGGCCTCGTGCTGCTCCATCTCCAGAAAAGGGTGTACAACATACAACACATTAGTCATATAGACTAGTGGATTTACACCCCCTCCCCAAGATCCCTAAGGCTTGGGGATGAGAGTGAGCCTCTACAAATTCAATAGTCAAAGCATCAAAATAAAGCGACATAATTTGTAGTTAAACAAGAAGTAATGTTATATGCAAGTAAGCTAGGAGCAAGTGCTAAAAGAAATACGGCACAAAAATAACTGAAAGATGGGATATAAGCAGTTATTTAAATAAGCTCCGCTAGCCAGCGTGCAATCACGCAAGTGTTCACAACCTGTAACAACACTTTATGTCGACATAGTTTGAACCTTTGTGCTTTCAGCGGGGTAGCTTCACCGATGTGACAGACGGTGACAGTGGCTGGTCCTGCCACTTTTGGGTATGTTTGTACCTCACTACCAACGTGGTGTACTCGTGGATGTGAGCGACATCCGGCGAAATGAGGATCCGACTAACTTAGTGGAGGGACCCAGCGGGGTATAAAATAAAGAGGCAAGCTCTAGATGTTCACTCTCCCTAGTGCCCAGAGTCTTCAACACTCCCATGCCGATACGAACGACTAATGTGTATTACCGACCCGTCACTTTAACCGCAAATCAATTTACAATTATTATAATAAGAAAACATGTCTGCACCTCCGAGTCAGTGGTCGCTTGCCCTACTTGACATAAAATAATTTGGGCATGAGACCTTTATTTCCATGAGGCTTGATCATACAGCTCATGCTTTAATTAACGAGCGTGGCGATCAAGAGCGCCACTATTTAGGGTTTCCTTTGGAGGAATGTTTCATCTTCAAGTTATCTGTAACTAATGTTCATATTAAGTTATACCGCTTAATAGGGCGAGACCCTTATAAGAAAGTGCGGAAATAAATGCATTAATAAATTGCAGTAAATAAATGATGTAATTGAAGTGCGTAAGAAAATGCTGAAATAAGTACCGCAAATAAAATGTTGGAATATAATGTAGTTAATGAAATATTGAAATAGAGCGCAGTAGATAAAATACTGAAATGAAGAGCAGTAAATAAAATACTGAAATGAAGTACAATAATTGAACTACTGAAATACAGTGCAGTAATTGAAATACTGAAATAAGAAGAACATAATAAGAAGCAATTCAAATTCCAGTAACTGCAGTTTCTTCTCCATTCCAAGGAGGCATCTCCATTCCAAGGAGACAACTTCAGTTCTCCTCTCCGTTCCGTGGAGGCATCTCTGTTCATAAGAGATGTTGTTGTTCAAAAGAGACATCTTCATTCCGAGGAGACAACTCCGTTCCGAGGAGACATCTCCGTTCTGAGGAGGCATCTCCGTTCTGAGGAGGCATCTCCGTTCCGAGAAGGCATCTCCATTCCGAGGAGGCAAACTTTACAATTTGCGACAAATTTTACGTGTTATTAACCGGATTAGGGTTTGTCGGTTTCAATGTTATTCGAATCCGATAACTACTTTAGTTGCACCTTTAGGGTGACTTATCAGATTGCGAGTTTCCTTCGGACTTCAATGATCTATTTGAGCCTGATATATCTCCGAGACTTTTCTTTAAGATTCATTATAAATACATGATTCAATCGCCAAGACTCCAAATCCCCGCATGAGGTTTAATACGAAACCTTTAACCTCAACCATTTGTATCAGACAGTAAGGTTTTATCAATATATTTTCTTCCGAGTTTAACCCCCCTTTTATTTAATAAATACTTAAAAAGAGTTAGAAAATTATGAAACTTTTATCGTTAAACATTTGCTCGATCTACTTGCTGACTATTTTCTTTGTGTGTACCGTTATTTGTATTAATTGGATCAAAGGCCAGAATAGGTGTTGTTTTTCTTACCTCTTTTTATTGATGTATGTGTGCGGGGTAAAATGATCGGGCGAGGTTATATAGTGAATTGTATTTTGGGTAGCGAGCCTTTCCTGTTGGCTTTAGTTTTGTTGACTTGGTCAACTCCTTTAATTGTATTTTATATGTATTTTGTTTTTAGTTGAAAAGGAGGAGAGAGAGAGAGAACTGCATTTATTCCAGAGAGAGATTGTGATGTTTTTTTCTTGCCTATAAATAGGCCCCCTTGTAGATTGTTTTGTATAGAAGAAATATAGAAGAGTTTTTCAGGCAGAATTTTAGAGAGAGAGGGAGAGTTTGGAGAGAGAGAGGGGTTATTTTATTCCCGCAGGAATAGCAAGCCAGCCCCCCCCCCCCCCCCACCATCTCGCCTGGAGGTGCTCTCGCCGCCCTCATCTCGCCAGCCCACTCGTCGGTGCAGCCGCCTGAACTCGCGTTGGACGTGGAGGAATAGGGAGGAGCAGCCCATCTCGCTGGGGCAGTTAGGTAGCAGCCCGACACCTCCCGTAGGGGCATCTCGCGAAGGAGATCTCGCCGCTCGCGTACCCGCTGCCATCTCGCCGGTGCGGAAGGTTGAGCTCGCCGGTGCGGAAGGTTGAGCTCGCCGGTGTGTTGGAGAGAGCTGCTCGTGTAGGGAGCATCTCGCCGGTGTGTTGAAGGGGCATCTCGCCGACCAGTGGGAGGTGCTCGCCCGAGAAGTGTGGTGTGCGTGCTCGCCATAGTAGTGTGTGTTCGGCGAAGTGGTGCTCGGCAATTAGAGAGAGGTGAGGTAGCGAGGTCGCGTGCCCATATAAGACGCTTCCAACAAGTGGTATAAAAGCTAGGTTCCAAACTTTTGCGGTGACTCGGAAGGTTTGAGGAGTAGAAGCGATGGAGATGAGTGGAGCCATGCCGGGGCAAGTCCCCAAGTTGACAAAGACAATTTATGGGAATTGGAGCATACAGATGCGAGTGCTACTCGCCTCTAAAGAACTATGACATATAGTTGAGAATGGCTATGAGGAGCGTACTGTTGTAGCAGAGGCGGCGTTAACCAACGCGCAGAAGACGACGTTAAGAGAGGCAAGGAAGGGAGATAAGAAGGCTCTTTTTTTGTTATATCAAGGGGTCGACGAAGCGACCTTCGAGAAGATCTCAGACGCGAAGACTTCTAAGGAGGCATGGGAGGTGTTGCAACGCTCCATGCAGGGGGTAGACAAGGCTAAGAAGGTGAAACTGCAATCCCTCCGTGCGGAATATGAAGTAACAAAGATGCAGAGCACCGAGAAGGTCGGAGACTATGTGACCCGTCTGCGGACGCTCACAAATGAGATGAAGCGCTATGAGGAGACGATCGATGATGTGAGCTTCATGGAGAAGTTGTTGAGATCCATGTCCAATAAGTTCCGTCATATTGTGATGGCGATTGAAGAATCGAAGGACCTCACCGAGATGGCCGTTGACGAGCTTGTAGCTCTTTGCAAGCTCATGAGTATAGGATGCTGCAAGATGATGAAGAAGTGAGTGGCTTTGGAAAAGTACTCCAGACCCAGTTGAACTTTGGGGAATGCTCAGGAAGAGGAGGAGGTCAGCGTGTCCGAGGTCACCAAGGTAGAGGCAGAGGTAGAAGAGGAGGTAGAGACCATGGAAGAAACCAAAATTTCCAGAGAGAGGCGGAGTGACCTCAAGGAGGTTGGCAAGAAGGAAGAGGAAAAGGAAGAGGCCGTGGAAGAGGCTCAGGAGATATGTCCCAGATCCAATGTTACAACTGTAACAAGTTCGGGCATATGAGTTATGATTGCTGGGCTCCGAGGAAGAGAGAAGAGGCAAACCACTATGCCGAGGCTATAAACAACGGGAACAATGTTGGCGCTGGAGATCCGATGATGTTCCTAACCTACCGAGGAGCGGAGGAAGGAAGAAATGAAGTGTGGTACCTGGACACAGGGGCGAGCAACCACATGTGTGGAGATAGGGAGATGTTCACTAACCTGGAACCCAGTGGGGGTGAGGTTAGCTTCGGGGATGAGTCGAAGATCTCGTTGGAAGGAAAGAGCCTGGTGGTCGTAAAGCTGAATGGGGAGAAGATGCATTTGAACGATGTGTTCTATGTGCCAGGCTTGAAGACTAACATCTTGAGCCTTGGGCAGTTGGTGGAGAGAGGCTACTGCATCCAGTTGAAGGATGGGTCTCTGGCGATGAAGAACCATCAAGGGAAAGAAGTGGTGAAGGTGAAGATGACGGTGAACCGTCTCTTTACATTGAAGATGGATACTCAGGAGACGGCATGTCTCGCGAGGACGGAGGAAGAAGAGGAAGCATGGCTATGGCACTATCGGATGGGCCACTTAGGCTTCACGGGCTTGAAACTGCTATCCCACTCCAGGATGGTGGAGGATCTGCCAATGATCTCACCTTCGGAGAAAGTCTGCGAGGCATGCACGAAGGGGAAGCAGAAGAGACTGACGTTTGAAGGAGGGAAGTCTCGGAGAGCGAGGAGACAACTTGAACTGGTTCACTCGGACATTGCAGGTCCGTTTGAGACCACCTTAGTGGGCGGAAGCAAATACTATATCACCTTCACGGATGACTTCAGTCGGAAGTGTTGGGTGTATTTCTTGAAGGAAAAATCTGAGGCCCTTGACAAGTTCAAGGAGTTCAAGGCGATGGCGGAGAAAGAGAATGGTCAGCCACTGAAGGTGCTGAGGACATATCGGGGTGGGGAGTACACCTCGAGGCTGTTTGATGTCTTTTGCAAGGAGAATGGGATCTCACACCAGTTGACGACGGCGTACTCACCACAACAAAACGGAGTCGCGGAGAGGAAGAATCTCACCATCATGAACATGGCGAGGAGTATGGTGAAGAGCAAAGGGTTGCCGAAGATGTTCTGGGCGGAGGCAGTGCAGTGTGCGGTGTATCTACTGAATAGATGCCCCACGAAGAGTGTGAAGTTCATGACCCCATTTGAGGCTTGGAGTGGCTGGAAGCCAAGTGTGAAGCTGTAAGATCTCTTTTTCCAAAACCCGTTCGGGTACTTGAAAACTCGAACCTCTCCCGTATCGTACGGTCAAGGTGAATCTTCGCCCAGAATTGCTGCCTTGCGGTGTCACCAACACTCGGGTTAGTCAACACCGCTCAGCACCGACTCTGCCGGCTATACAATCATAAGTAAAATATGCCAAAGTGAAGTACATAAATAAGGGCATGCCCACAAGTCACAACCTCATATATGTATATATAATGAAACAGAAAGTCCAAAAAGAGAAGTACAAGTAAAAAGGGCTTAAGCCCGATACATATCCAAAATAAGTAATATCTCCCTCTCTCTCTTCAACATGCGGAAACTACAACCAAACTCTCAAATGCGGAAATCTAACTATATAATCATCAACATGTGGCGTCGTGGTAGTACGCTGCATCCGCTGCTCAGGTCCTGCCATCTCGTCCAGCTGCGCGCGGGACTACTCCATCTCCTCGGACTCCTGCGGTCACCACCGACCGTTAGTCATAAAGACTAAGCCGTTTTGTCCTCGCCTCCCCCCACGACTCCTAGGCACCAAGTGAGAGGAAGAAGCGGAGGACAAACAAGGGGTAGACAAGAAGAGTGACGTGGCAGTAACTAGCAGTACATAAATATAAATAGTAGAGCTAACAGTAACAAGGTATAAGTAAAGAGCATGTAAGTAAGTGCAGTAAATAGTAAACAAGTAGAGGCAATATAGTGAACAATAAGTAAGTAAAGGCGGTACAGTAAGTAAAACTAAACTACCATCACAGATTCGTACCTTAACTTATATGAACGCCCATACGACATATAAGTTAAGATGTCCAGGTAACCCATCATATAAAAGAGCCCATACTAATTTATATGATGGGGGTATGCTAATGTGAATGTTATGCTATGCTATGTTTATGATGTTTTAATGTGTTTATGCAATGTGACTCACCCACACGACTCTATGCGCACATACCTTTATAGTTCCCAATTTGTTAGAAAGGAAGCCAACCTTTCGGGTACCGACCGTCATGGCTCACGGTGGCAGTGGATCAGGCACTCCACATCCTAGGCGGGTATAGTCACTACCAAGCCTAGACCTCATGTACGCCTCAACGCTAAGAACACAACAGCGGAGCTCCTGCGTACTCTTGCTGGAATCCACCAGACTTTAAGGTCGGGGTGGGTTATTAGGGATTGTCTTCCAGACCGCGGTACTCAAACTTACCGGCTCTCTAAACCTTACCCTCACCTGAGTCAACGTACTACCGTCGGTGACACGACTAGCCTAGTACCGAAGACTCGCCACTATTTGAAAAGTAATAGGTGTTAACAAGTCCACCCGAGCTTCCGGCTCAGGGACTAACACACAAGCTGATCCAACCCATCTTCTTCCCGGAGGAGACTCATACTAGATGCAGACCTACTTAGGCTACTTTTGCCTACAATTTAGTTAGTGTTATATTTAGGGTGAATCTTGGACTTCCCGCGGTGTACTCCGTAAGGGGCCCCTAACGGTACTACAGATCAATGGGCTCAACCCCACTATCCTCCTCAAGACAATTACTTTAGTTGGTGATTAACGTTTGGTTCACCCCTCATCATTTCATATAGTTAGAGTGACTTAGCTCATCTCCCGTCCCACCCAATCAGGTTGGACGTGCCTCCACACCTCATATACTAACCCTAACACAACCTCACAACTAACCCTAGGATTGACCATCCTTGAATCATCGTGTACTATAACTCATTTACTGATTTGATATAACTCCTAAACACTACTTAGGGGTCTGAATTGTCTAACTCAAAAATCTGTTTTTACTAAACGCAGACCACTAAGTTGAACTATCCATCAACCCCATAAGGGAATCCTTCTAAATTATATTAACTCATCACCAAGGTCTCTAATAATTACCCTAGGCTCCCACTGACCTTAATAAGGTATGTTCCAATTTTCATGATTTTTCATATTAAATTGGTGTTTAATATAATTTAAAGTAGTTAAGGCCTTAAGTCAAATTACACATGAACTACCCTCAAAATGATTCCTCATGCTACATGAAAATTATCAGTAAGGTAATATCCCATATCAAGGTGGTTCACTGAGTCCCATGACCCTAGGGTGTGATTTGGCCTACTAAATCATCATTATTGTATAATTACTAAAATGCCACTATAATTAGGAAAAATAGTATTTCACATCTGAAAATCCTACAAAAATTACCAAGTGTCCAAATGGGGACCTAGAGTCCTCTGCCAAAATATTGTGTCATTACCATGTGATTTGACATTTTAAAAAGATTTAATATCCAAGTGACGTAAATTCTAATTTCTACATGAAGTGCATGAAAAGCAAATCTACAAGCTTCCAAACAATTGTCAGGGGCATATATTAACACAAAATCACAGATAACCAAGTATCACAACATTGCCCCATGATTTGATATTTTAAAATGATTTAATACCCAAGGGTTGAGAAATCCAATTTCTACATGAGGTATATGAAATATAATTCTACAAGCTTCCAAATAATTATCATGGGCATATATTAACACAAAATCACAGATAACCAAGTATCACAACATTGCCCCATGATTTGATATTTTAAAATGATTTAATACTCAAGGGTTGAGAAATCCAATTTCTACATGAGGTATATGAATATAATTCTACAAGCTTCCAAATAATTATCATGAGCATATATTAACACAAAATCACAGATAACCAAGTATCACAACATTGCCCCATGATTTGATATTTTAAAAAGATTTAATACCCAAGGGTTGAGAAATCCAATTTCTACATGAGGTATATGAAATATAATTCTACAAGCTTCCAAATAATTATCATGGGCATATATTAACACAAAATCACAGATAACCAAGTATCACAACATTGCCCCATGATTTGATATTTTTCAAAATTAAATTCCCTTAAGCTAGCAAGCACTTAAAATTTCCTACACAAGGGATAATACTTCAATAAATCATAACAAAATTACTATAGCCCATTTTCATCCCTATTCATCCACCGATAGAGCTTCAACACCATACAAGGTCCTATGATCATGCATTTCATTTTATTAAGGAAAGGGTGACAATTTCATTTATTAGGAAGAAAAATACTTAAAAACCTCTAAAAATTCTCATTAAATTAACTAAGTCATTTTATGCTCCTAAAACATATCTACAAAGTTCTGAGCCAAGGCAAGAACATTTGGTCCTATGCCCTTCACAAATCTCACCTTGCACCCTTAAGGGTTTACCCTCAGGGTTTTAGGTCACACCACCCTAATGGCTCCAAATGGACCAATAGGGTGTGTCACATGCATTTGCATATCCATACCCACATAGCCATCATGATGGGAGGAGGCTAACACACTCAACTCCTCAAAATGACCTAAACCCTAATTTGACCCTTAAAGGCCCTCATTAGGGTTTCCCATTTTCCATATCAAATCAACTCCAAATGGAGTGAAATTTTAAGTAGGCACTACTCATGTACAAACGAGCATGCCACCAAAGTTTGGTGTCATTTGAACATCATATGCTACAAAAATCAACTTAATTTAAATATTCTAACTACCACAAAAACCCTAGGTAAAAGTGTCCACCAAGGGCTGTCCCTTTGACAGGGGGTGCCCCTAGGGTATACCAACCCATGGTTAAAAGCACAGCTCCAAAGCTTGAAGGGTTTGACCTAGGTAATTAATTTAGTGGACTGACCTAGTGTAGGACCAGTCCTAGTAAAACAGCTCCCTAGGGAGTTGTAGGTCACCAAATGACCTGAACTCAAGCCCTACTGAAAATCAAGATCAAGACCTACAACTTTCATGTTGGGCACTTTTTCTAATTCGGCCATTAAGAGACCTTAATTAATTATTGAAGTGGACTGAATATTAGAGGCAGAAAAATCTAACTATTGAATTAAATAAAAAAGAAAATATGAGATCTGCACGAATCTTGGCGCAGATCTAACGGCAGCGCCGTCGTCTTCTTCCTCAGCCAACGGCTGGGATTCTCCTGTGCTGGGCCGAGTTACTCCCTCATTTCCCGGCCACCTGGTGGCCACCACGGCCGGCCACCACCGCCACCACCTTCGTGGTGGTCGGGGCTACAACTCCCGGCGACATGGCGGCCGGATGGGGCGTTTTCCGGCGATCCTGGGTGTCTCGTTTTGAGCCGAAATCCATGGATTTCGGAGGTGGATCCGGGCTCAATTGAGCCTGATCCTTCAGTATTTTGTGATGAGAAGCTAGCATGGGGGGAGGGGAGGAGAAACGAACCACTATTGGTGCGTGGCGGCGGCTCCGGCGACAGTTGGCCATGGATTTTCCTTGCTCCGGCGACCCCGCTCCCGATCTTGATTCTCCAGCTAAAGCTCTGCTCCAGGTGCCGTTCTTGACTGCTCTCGACCTCCTGAAGCTAGTGGTGTGGTTGAATTGAAGTGGAGAGGCCTCTACATGTTGTTTTGAACTTAGGCCTCCTCGGTCCTCTCATGGCTGCCACCCTCCTGCACCAGCTGGCCCCTTGCTTCCACCTGGGTCAAGCCCAGACCCACAGTAATCAGGGGAGACCCCTAGGCTGATTGGAGGAGGAGTGTAGAGGAGGGGGTGTTAGCTTTTTCTTTTTCTTTTGCTTTTGCTTTTTAAACCACTTTTTGTCCCCCTCTTATTTGGTTAATCAAGCCTAAGCTTTGGGTTCAGTCCAAGGTTGATGATGGCATGACCTAGGTCCATGAAAGATGGTTAATTGATGGGTGTTGGGGTTCCACTCAATTTAGGCTTGGAATTTCACCATTAATGGGCTATGTTGACCGTGGTTGACTTTGGTCAACCAAGGTGAGTGGGTTGACCCCACTTGGGGGTCATGGGCCCCTTAACATCACCCAACATTAGTTGGTCCATGGTGGGGCTCCAATTGGTTCAATTTAATTAAAGGGGGGTGGTTTTGACCTAAATTAAGCTAGAGTTGACTTTGGTCAAATTGGTCAATTGGTTGACCAAGTGATGGGGCTTTTAGGTCCAATGAGTTCCTTAAAGTGTTTAGAGTGTGGTGGTAAGGTCAATTTGAACATGTAGAGTCAATTGAACCCTAATTGACTTAGTTTGGTTAATGTTGACCTATTGTTGACTTTGGTCAATTTCATGCAATTGGGTCCCACCCAAGTGCAACTCTCAAGGTAATGGTCTTCCTTAGTGGTTAGGGTGGTATGGGGGAGGTCAATTTGGTGAATTGAGGGTCAATTGGCCTAAGGGAGTGGTACTGGGCTATGTTGATTTTGTGCCCTTGGTGTGCACTTAGCACACTCCACTTGGTCCAAGGGCCTTAGTGGCCACTCAACACACCACCCATGACCTGATACCAACTAGGGGTCTAGAAGGATTGGGGATGTTACAGAAGCACTTGAGGGTCTTTGGATGTGTAGCTCATGCTCACGTCCCGGACCAGAGAAGGAAGAAGCTCGATGATAGGAGCGAGAAGTGCATTTTTGTGGGCTACGCTCCGGAGAGCAAGACTTACAAGTTATACAACCCAGTGACGGAGAAGGCCATAGTCTCAAGGGATGTGGTGTTTGAAGAAGACAGCTGCTGGAGCTGGGATGAGGAGACAAGGAACATAAAGGGAATGTTCTTTGAAGATGAGGAAGAAGGTGGTCATGAAGCGGGAGCTGAGGATGGTGGAGTTGATCCACCATCACCACCTAGTGGAGATTCAGGGGGAGCTTGCACTCCCAACTCAAGTGGAGGCAGTTCTAGTGGAGCAAGCACTAGTGGAAGCAGAGCTGATCGTCCTCAACCTAGGATGAGGAGGATGGAGGAGATCTACGAGGAGACGACACCAACGCTTAATAATTTTTCTTTGTATTGTTTGTTGGCAGATTGCGAGCCGCACTCCTATGACGAAGCTGCCCAGGAGAAATCTTGGAGGATGGCGATGGATGCTGAGATGGCTTCCATAAAGAGGAATGACACTTGGAGGCTAGTCGATCCACCCGCGGGCCACAAACCCCTCGGGGTGAAGTGGGTCTATAAAGTAAAGAAGAACAAGGATGGAGATGTGGAGAAGCACAAGGCTAGGCTCGTTGTGAAGGGCTACAGGCAAGTTCAAGGAGTGGACTACGACGAGGTCTAAGCCCCAGTGGCGAGGATTGACACCGTCAGGTTGACCATCGCACTGGCAGCTCACTATGGGTGGGCAATCATGCAGATGGATGCGGTGGCAGCATACCTCAATGGCTACCTGGAGGAGGATGTGTACATCGAGCAGCTGCCGGGGTATGTGGTGAAAGGCCAGGAGAGGAAGGTGTGCAAGCTAGACAAAGCTTTGTACGGGCTGAAGCAAGGAGCGAGGGCTTGGAATGGGAGGATAGATGCTTTCCTCCAGAAGCATGGCTACGTGAAGTGCCCTTATGAGTATGCCCTCTATATGAAGATCGAGAAGAATGGTGATATCATGATCCTATGCTTGTACGTTGACGACATGATATTCACCGGGAACAACCCAGCTATGTTCGAAGAGTTCAAGAGGGTGATGAAGAGAGAGTTCGAGATGACGGACTTGGGAGAGCTCAACTACTTCTTGGGTGTTGAGGTGCAGCAGAGAGAAGACGACATCTTCATATCTCAGAAGAAGTATGCGGAAGAGATTTTGAAGAAGTTCAGGATGGAGGGTAGCAAGGCTATTTCCACTCCCGCTGATCCTGGAGCGAAGCTAAGGAAGGACTCGGAGGAAGAAAGTGTGGACCCAACGATGTTCAAGAGTTTGGTTGGGAGTCTAAGGTATTTGACTTTCACCAGACCTGACACCATGTATGTGGTTAGGGTCGTGAGTAGGTGCATGGAAGAGCCCAAGCAGGACCACTTCACTGCGGCGAAGAGGATCCTGAGATATGTGAACGGGACAAGGGACCATGGCTTGAAGTATTCATCTGCGGGAGAGTTGAAGTTGGTCGGCTACTCGAATAGCGACTATGGAGGCGATGTGAATGACCGGAAGAGCACTTCCGGATATGTGTTCCATATGGGGACCGCGGCGTTCTCATGGAGTTCGAAGAAGCAGGCTACGATAGTCTTATCATCATGCGAGACAGAGTACATTGCAGTCGCGGCATGTGCTTGCCAAGCTATCTGGCTGAGGAACCTCTTGGGGAAGTTACATCATGTGCAGGATGACCCAACGACAGTGTTAGTGGATAACATGTCTGTCATCCAGCTTGCGAAGAACCCGGTGCTGCATGGGAGGAGCAAACATATCGAGACCCGGTATCATTTCCTCAGGGAGCAGGTGGAGCAGAAGACGGTTAAGGTTGTGTATTGCCCCACCGGAGAGCAGGTCGCTGATATCTTCACCAAGACATTGAAGGTGGAGACGTTCTTAAAGCTCAAAGGCAAACTTGGTATAGGCTGCCAAGTTTGAGGGGGAGTTTGTTGGCTTTAGTTTTGTTGACTTGGTCAACTCCTTTAATTGTATTTTATATGTATTTTGTTTTTAGATGAAAAGGATGAGAGAGAGAGAGAACTGCATTTATTGTAGAGAGAGATTGTGATGTTTTTTCTTGTAGATTGTTTTGTATAGAAGAAATATAGAAGCGTTTTTCGGGCAGAATTTTAGAGAGAGAGGGAGAGTTTGGAGAGAGAGAGAGAGGGGTTATTTTATTCCCGCGGGAATAGCAAGCCAGCCCCCCCCCCCCCCATCTCGCCTGGAGGTGCTCTCGCCAGCCCACTCGTCGGTGCAGCCGCCTGAACTCGCGCTGGACGTGGAGGAATAGGGAGGAACAACCCATCTCGCCGGGGCAGTTAGGTAGCAGCCCGGCACCTCCCGTAGGGGCATCTCGCCGCTTGCGTACCCACTGCCATCTCGCCGGTGCGGAAGGTTGAGCTCGCCGGTGTGTTGGAGGGAGTTGCTCGTGTAGGGAGCATCTCGCCGGTGTGTTGAAGGGGCATCTCGCCGACCAGTGGGAGGTGCTGGCCCGAGAAGTGTGGTGTGCGTGCTCGCCGGAGTAGTGTGTGTTCGGCGAAGTGGTGCTCTGCAATTAGAGAGAGGTGAGGTAGCGAGGTCGCGTGCCCATATAAGACGCTTCGAACATTTCCTTTATGGGTAGACTGGCCTGCGGTCCTGGGGTGTGCGCTGTACCCTTTTTCCCAATGAAATACAAAAAACAAACCTTCTCTCTCAAAAAAGAGTTCAAGGCTCGCGTTTCAAGACAACCCAAAACCTCATTTTTAATTATATATACATGTAATTAAATCTCAGGAAGAATCGAAGGATCCGAACTACCCTATGCACATAATTCTTATCTTCTAATTCTTATCCGGTCGAACTTGTTATTTTTCGACGTGATCTCGATCGACTTGCCGATACTATTCCAACGGGTCCATCCTTGCGTGGAGAGACCGACGCAGAACCACCATCCAACAATGATAGCAAAATCATCGTGCTCGCCACGCCACTCGGGCCGCACCACCACGGTGCGGCCAAACCCCATATGGGGTACGGCAAAGGCTCACGCCCCATATGGGGTGTGCGGCCAAGGCCGCACGCCCTCCCTCCTTGAGTATGGCGGGGCCGCACCTCCCCAATATCTCCTGACTGCACCTCCAAGTTTACGACGCACGCTGAACACCTCCAAATTCAAGACGCATGTTGAATGCATACAAGTTCACGACCCGAACACCTCCATGTTCACGTTCACGACGCGTGATGATCGCGTCCAAGTTCATTTGTTTGTCTTCAAATGGAGATAATGGGCTAAACCCATTATGCCTTGGATTTGGAGAGTGTAAAATGCTCAATTGCAAGAGCACCCTATTGTTTACCATAACTGGGCTAACTTTATTGGGGCTCCGCCTCCCAAACTGCAGTTGTTTCCCTGCAGAAATGAGGGTTTTCGTCTTCTTCACTCCACCATGGGGCTAGCAATTAGCTGTGTTTGGCCGCAGTTTGTGTTTCATCTCTTCGCCTGCTTCCAACCCCGCTGAACTCCGGCTTAAGCGACAGGGAACTTACCGCCTTTATGCATCCGCATATATGACAAACAGCTAGCAGATATACTAATTATTATAAGTTGGGGCTTCTTCTTTTTTATATTATATAATAATTTCGGTAGCTATCATTTTGGCGTGAGTAATGAGTGGTGAGTGAAACATCATCTGTAACATGCATGAATATTCGGGATTAGGGTTTAGATTTGTCCGGAATGCATGCAGAAAGACTCTCAGCAGTGGATCATGATTGCTGACCCTGTCACGTCTGGCTAGTACTATATGGATCATAACTGCAGCTTTTTTTAGCATTTTTTTTGCATTCCATCACAAAAATAACATATTTTTCAAGTAAACTCAATTAGAAAATTCTGCGCATATCTTTTTTCCAATTTCTCTTCATTTATATGCTTATTTTTTTGTATGAATAGTTGAGTAGAACTTCTTTTCTGATTTACGACTACAAAAATCAAATCAAACGTGAGTTTTTCAATCTTATGTAAGATTGATAAATATTCTCATTATCACCTTCTGTTGTACAGGATGATCACCTGATCAGAATCTCATTTTTATAGCTATTTTAATTTACTTAAATAATCTTATCAGCAATCCTCATCAAATACCAGGATCACCTCCCATCTCTCTCTCTCTCTCTCTCTCTCTCTCTCTCTCCCCCCCTATATCTTTCTCTGTCTGTGTATGTGTTATACTGTTCCTTCCCCTGTGTCGCTGATCCTCGGCATCAAACTCTCAGCTTTCTAACGAAGAGTTGGAAAGCTATCATAAATAAATTGATCAAGTCATTCAAATCCGAGAGTGACAGATCTCAGTCACAGATGTTCTTCTTTTGTTTTGTCTGCTTACTGTCTCGCAAAGGTATCGCGTTTGATTGGTGGGAGTGATGGCCAGTGAGGCTTTGACCCCCACCTTGTCAAGCTAAAGCCTGCCCCCCCCTCTCTCTCTCTCTCTCGATCTCTCTGCCCTCAGGAAAGGGAAGGGAACAGAGAGAACACGTAGAGTCAAAACAGGGGGAAAATAGGGAAAGGATACGGCTTCCTTTTTTGCTGAAAAAACTCGAGGGCAGATGGATGCGGCTTTAATGCTAGCTGGCCTCATCTCTCTCTCTCTCTCTCTCTCTCTCTCTCTCTCTCTCTCTCTCCCTCCCTCTCTCTCTCTCTCTCTCTCTCTCTCTCTCTCTTCTTCGTCTTCATTGGCCGCACTTGGAACTTGAGCTAACACTCATGATTAGCTTACAGCACTGCCTTCTCTCAAGCTGGAGATGAAACTGTTTCATAATTAATATTTTTTCCACTGCATGCTCTGCTACATCTTCTGTAGGCTGAACCGAGATCTTCCTTCGAATAAGTATGATCAGATACATTAATGCGCTCGTATTGATGTCCACAAAATAATTCAAGCGCAAGCATGGATTGATAGCAGGGGAGAATTTTGGATCATTAGATAAAACAGAGGAATAACTTAATTCAATGCTTCTTTTATAGGGGCTTAGTTTTAATGCTATTGATTAAAGCAATATGGGAAATACTAAGCATCACTTAATTATATTGGGAGATTAAACATTGTTTAATTACTGCTTAATGACTGTCTTTTAAGCTCAGTTTGGCATGACTTGTTGAGAGCGGCACCGCCACCGCCGAACCAAACGAAGCATTAGTCTTCTCTCATGTATTAAAGACAGTTGGCCGGTTGGAGCACAACCATCAATACCCCCTCTTGAGAGGGGCAGAAAACTCTCACCTTCCTCGTTAAAGTCTGAAATAGGCCTTGGTTTGTTAGGGAATTCGCAAGCTGAGTCTCGGTCTTGCAGTACTCTAGCTGGATACCACGGTTTCACGAATAAAATCGTAACGCAAAGCTATATGCTTGCTTCGGTTGTGAAAAATCAGATTCTTGGCGAGGGCTATGACGAACAGATTGTCTCATTTTAGTGTTATAACTTCTCTTATCTTCGTCATCTTCTATTCTCTTGTCTATGGGTTTGATCTCACATCGCGTAATTTGTAAAAAGAGTACAAAAAACACCGGCAGCAAAATCGCATGTGGGCTTGGAGCGACCAACGTTTTTTAAATCTTGCTATGGACAAAATCAGAATAGCTATATTATGCTGTTGATGGTCAAAAGGGGTACTGTTCATCTGCTTTGAGGTGTTATTTTGCAAAGTATTTTGTAGAAATTCCTAAAAGAGTTCAGTACATCGTAGAGATGTCTTACATGTTCTAGAATGATATATAGTTGTTTGATAGTTTCTAGATTATTTTATTGCCGTGTGGAGTAGTCTAGAGATTGCTTCTTCATTTAGTAGCTTCGATAAGAGAAGTACTTGGTTATCACCACTTTGTGGAGGACGATAACCGAGTGCCGAACACGCATTGTACTGAAGTTATGGGCGTGTGACAGTGTGCTAGACTGGAGAAAGAGGACGACGCTGTGCTCATGACTACTACAGCTTAAGGAAGGTGGAGAAGTTGAAATTGACACAACGCTGCGACTATGGCTCGCTAACTCCTCTGACACAATTTGGACGAAAAATTAAAAAAATTCATTGTTCATAATCTCTTACCAACAGTGAGAACCAATTTATAGTTAAACCATATACCAAAAAGTGCTAAAAAGAAAAAAATACAGAAGAACCTAAAGATATATACACAGTTGTTCAAAGAATATTACCAACATTCTACAGGTTGTACACATGTAGGTAGAGAGGAACTCTACCTGCAAAGGCTACAGGTCAAAGAACTCAGAACAGCATGTAACTGTCATTTTCATCAAATTGAATCCTGGACAACGAAAATTTTCCAAGATCAATAGGCGCACAAGATCTCTTCGGCGCAGGAGCTGGATCCGGGGAGCAGAGATCTAGACTGCAGCAACCACACTCCTGTAGGAGCATATGCAGTCCTCTTCCTCTCAAAGTTTCTTCAGTTACTTTGTCAACATAGAGGAGAAGCTGACTAAGCAATCCCCCTATTATTGGGAACTCCTAAATTGAAGAGTCAGAACATGGATTTAATCGAGAAATCACATATTCACTGCATCATTCTCAGTTCAACATTCAAATCAACATACCTCTATCATGTCACAGAGGGAGCCGTTAGTGAGAGAAACCGGAATTCTTTGCACCACGATGGCGCATCCCCTGAAAGAGTCGAAATTTTTAATTAAAAAAAAGTGTGTATAATGTAGCATATAGAGATTGACACCGATTCAAAGATGTTATACCTCTCATTTGAGCAGAGCATAATGTAGCATCTGATGATGTGGAAGAGCAGACGGGGAGAGAAATCCTGGTCAACCGAAAGAAGATTGACCTCCATGCATAGAGAAAAAAAAATAAGAGAAGGGGTAGAGGATAGAAGATTTTGCTGACAGAGGCCGAGCAGAGAACATACCAAGTCATCCCATGTCTTCATCAGCCTGATCAGCAAATTGCTCGAGGGATTGCAAATGTAGGAGATTCCAAACGTGTCCCGCATAATGGCTTCAAGGATATGCATAGCAATCTTCCACAAGCAAGTAGCTCAAGTCATAAGCAGACTGAATTGGCATCATAAAATATGGGTAAAGTTATTCTTCATAAGCACTATGTTTTGAGTCTGTTCAATCTTATTCAACTTATCAATTATGTGAAGTTTTGGCCTCAAACATGTCTATTATTTTTCTTAATTGAGTGGCATGAGTAGTAGGATGTTAGGAATTCCGCTCTAATATCATGTTAAAACGTATGCATCAAACATAAAACCAATTGACTGTAGGTGGAGAGGCACGAGACTTACATTAAGTGCACAAGATTCTATTGGCCTCCCATAGTGAGACTATTCTCAACATTTTCGATGGCGCATATATCTTTGGGTTAATATTTTATTACTTTGCTTTCACATCACATTCAGGTTTAATTAATCCTTGTGTTTGAAATTGCAATCCTCCCCATCCAAAATGACCATGAATAATCTCTTTAGTGTCATACAAATCCAAAGTTCTCATGCTATGTGGAGTGATCACTGGGCTCTATTCATTTATGTTAGGCATTTGGGTAAATCAGTGTTTTTTTTAAATGACAAAAGGAGAAATTAATGACAACTGAGTTTTTTTTAACAAAAGGGAAATTATATGCCGCATTTCTAACTATGAAAAAGAATTCTAATTGGCACCGAATTTTTTATGACGAGTAATCAATAAATTGCCGCAATAATTGACTTCATATCAAAAATGAGGGTAATAATACTCTCTGATAGGAAAAAGTAGGAATATGACTTCAAGCTCTATTATCTCTTATATTTATTCTCCTGATGGGTGTCTAATTCGGGCTTAAGCATCTTCTGCAAGTTTATGAAGGGAGCAAATGCCACTTGCAGTTGTTCGACCACTGGTCTAAGGTCACCAGCTCTAGTGTTCTTAGAAATTGCCATGAGCAAGCCAAGGAACACGACTGCTATGATACCAATTAATAGCAACTTAAACAATTCTATGTATATTCAAAAGTACAAATAGGAATTCAAGCTACTAGTTGTTATCTTCTCCTTTATTGCAGAATCTCTTTGACAATTGAAACTGATTGAATCAAACAAAAATATCTAAGAACTGGACAGTTCCGAACAGGATTGACCATACAGAAAAGAAATAGCAAATAAAAGGAAGCTATAGCTATTACAGTCAATATTTTTTATAACATTCATCCCTCCTACAGTTCTATTTACAGTAGCCTTCCAGCTTACAAACGCTTAAGATTGTTATAACAACCTTAACAGACTAACATACATTAACTGTTTCTCCTGCTTCTTGATTTTCCAGGTAGTATCATTATATACAAAATGTATGGGCCGTTGAGTCATACATATAGGAACTTAGACAAATAGTAACCCACCATGGTCATTAGGGGCTTTGTGGGTTATTGAACCAAAATTAAGGGCCTTTTAGCTAAATTTATCAAGCTTTAACTTATTGGGAAACCAGATTAACTAACGAACTATTAATTCTAGAGCCTAAAACCCCACTCTAGCTATAAGTAATGTTGAATGAGAAGGACAAAACACAAGCTTAAAATTGTGTAATAAATACTATGTGTCCTCATTTGCTTATATAAGCATTACAAATAAGCAAACTGACTAGTTTATAGTTAACATTTTTCTCCTTGTAGTAGGGTTATATTTATTACCAAGGAGCCTTTCTATAAAAACTAATTGATTCATTTAAACATGAAGAAGAAAGGATCCTTGGTCAGCCATGTAACATCCAAGAATTTGAAGTACCTTTATAATTTAATTTCAGGACCCGACCATGAATGATTTTTATCGGCGGCATCGACGAATCGAGGTATCTACACCCTTATGTTTAATTTTACGTGTTAATCGATATATTTAAAATTGTCTATCGGAGATTGTATTTAAAATTAAATGTTTTTTTTTGCGTATTTCCCTTTCCAGTATCTCTTACTCCTATATATCAAGGAGTAATTGTATTGAACATAATATTGGATTCTAATTTATGACATGTTATCAAAGCCGACCTAATCCTCGGTCGCTCGTTATGCTCCGCCGCTCGTGACCTTGCCCGATGTTGTCGCACCCGACGCTAGCGCCTCCCGCCTCAGCCGCTCCCCAGAGGCTTGTCGCTCATGCCCGCCTCCCGCCTCCGTCAATGCTCGCTAACAAGTCCCGACCAGCCCTCGCTCGCGATTTTGTGCAGATCGACGACAGTGGCCGCAGGACATATGGGGGTTTGATTCCCTTCGTTTCGGCGTCCGGTTCTCCTTATTCCCGGGGGATGGTTCTTCCTCCTCCTTCCTATACTTGATTGGCCTTCTTGGCGGGTTCCATTGTCGGGATCGACTTCGTTTTCATCTATTTCTCTGAGTGAAACCCTGGTTCCGTGCTTCTACCTTTTATTTCAGCAAACCTTTGATCTCTATTCTAGGTTTGCTATGTCTAGGAGTGTTGATTCTCCGCATACGTCATCCGGCGGAGGCGTCTCTTCTACTCCAATGGCCTCTATGGGATCTGGTCGTGTACATCTTGATCACGACACCCCTCAAATTACCACCATGAAACTGGATGGCACCAACTATCTCTAGTGGGCTCGCTCCATCACTTTGCCCTAAAGAGACGTCATATGTTCGGATGTGTCAGTGGCACCACTAGAGAACCCACACCGGCATCGCCAGAGTGGTTGCAATGGGAGTCTGAAAACTCCTCGGTGATGTCATGGCTTCTCAACTCTATGCTAGAATCTATTGCCCGAAATTACTTGTTCTTGGATACTACTGTTGATCTCTAGAAGCGAGTTGAGGTCACTTATTCATGACGGGGGAATGTCGCTCAGATATTTCAATTGCGGCGACGAATATTTCTTCTGCGACAGGGCGATCGTCCTCCCTCGGCCTACTACTTGGAATTTACTCAACTTTATCAAGAATATGATCACTTCATTTCGCTTACTCTTTTGTCTCCTGAAGATGAAGTGTTGGTTCAGGCTAGGGAAGAACGCAACCGAATCTTTGAGTTTCTTCATGGCTTGCATCGTGATTTTGATCTTATTAGTGTTCAGATTCTTGGGTGTTCCCCCTTCCCCTCTCTACCAATGATTTACAGTCTTGTGCAACAAAAATTTGATCGCCGACAAACTTTGCTTCCTGACTCTGGCTCAGAGGGCTCGACTCTTGCTGTTCAGTTCAGTCATGGTGGTCGTCCTACTCGCGACATTAAGCCAAAGTCCACGGAGAAGGACCATATGGTCTGTGATTATTGCGGGAAGACCTGTCATACTCGGGATACATACTTCAAGCTTCATGACTTTCCTCCTCCATGGGGCGTTCCTACTCCTCGAGGAGGTCGTGGCTATGGACGTTCTCAGGGTCGCCCATCTTCATCTCGATCTGCGCATCTTTTGGATTCCATGGAGGACTCTTATTTCCACAGTTGCCCAGATCCTACCGGTGTTCCTCCTACTCTTTCTGCTAAATAAATACAGGCCTTCCGCCGCCTGATGCATGGTCCTCCTTCTGAGCCATCTAGTTCCTCCTTGTTAGATGATATATATATGTATGCAGCCCGGTTTAATAATATTCATTCACTTTTCTCTCCATAACATGGTATCAAAGCGCGATACGCTCCGCTAGGGTTCTCTCGACGCTCTCGCATCCGCCGCCGCTTCGCTCGCCCGTCTCGCATCAGCCGCCGCTCTCCGTCTCGCATCAGCCGCCGCATCCCCGTCTCGCATCAGCCGCCCGTCTCGCCCGCTCCGCTTCGCATCAGCCGCCCTGGTCCCTCCCGTGCCCTAGACGGAGGCGCATCGCGTGATGATGACGCCTGCCGTCGCTACTGTTGCCTGATGCCGATGACTACCACTGGTCGCCGATCCCTGCTGGACGCCGATCGCTGCCTGATGTCGAGCCTCGAGTGCTGCCCTGCTGCTGCCGATCTCCTCTGCCTGAAGCCGATCGCTGCCGATCTCCTCTCCTCTGCTCTGCTGCACTGAGGTCGCCCGCTGTTGTGTGGCTGTCTTCAGGTTCGGTTTGTTGCCTCCTGCTGTTTATTGAAGGTTCCTGTCCAAGACCATGGGGGACTCGGATACAAGCACCACCCAGACACCTGTTCCCTCCGGGGAGTCTACCACCACTTTTCCTTCCAATGCAAGGTTGGCTACCACTATTCTTACCTCCTCCAACTTTCAGTTGTGGAAAAAGGGGGTTACTATGTCTCTAGCAGGCATCCGACGTACTCACCACCTTACTAGACTACCTACTCATGCCGTGGGCAGTGCCGAATACGACGATTGGTACAGTGATGATTGTCGTATCTTTGCGCTCCTTCTGAGTTCCATGGATCCATCAGTTCAGCAAATGTGCAAGAATTGTGATAGCACTAAGGAGCTGTGGGACACCCTGCATATGATGTTTTCTCAAGCTAACAACCTCTCTCGTCTTGGTGAACTCTTTCCCAAGATGGCTGAGCTTCGCCAAGGAGCCCGTCCTGTCCCTGAGTACTTCGCTGAATGGAAGGTTCTTGCAGATGAAATCCTGGATCTTTGGGAGATCCCCTCTACCCGTGAAGGACATCAGGCTCAACGTGAGCATCTGGTCCTCATCTGGCTTCTGAACGGACTTGATCCAAATTTTTCAACAACACGAACGGAAATGCTTGCGAGTCCTTCTACTTTGCAGACGGCTAGTGTGTTCCATCGTCTGACTAAAGCGGGCTCTGCCGCTTCTCCTGCTGCTCTACATGTTTCCTCCAGCGAGTCCATTGCGCTGGCCTCTCGAGGGGGAAGGGGCACTAGCAGCAGAGGTGGTCGGTCTGGTTCTGGACGTGGTCGGGAGACTGATACGCGACATTGTACTCATTGTGGACGTCGTGGTCACACAAGGGATACGTGCTGGCTCGTGCATGGGAAGCCAGACTGGGCGGCCAAAACCTCGTCAGCTTCTCCTCGATCTGCTCACGTTGCCGACTCGACTCCGGCTCCTCCGGGTCACCTCACGGTCCAACTCTCAGAGGAAGATTATCGTCGCCTGCAGGCTCTTCCTGTTTCCTCTCCACCTCATAGTGCTGCTGTAGCCCAGACTATTCAGCCTGCCTGCACTTCCCAGACCACCCAGCGCGCCCAGTTCAGTGGCTGGCCGATTCTGGAGCTTCTGACCACCTGACTAGCTCTTCAGGTATCTTGCATTCGTATCATACCCATTGTGGGTCTTCCATTACTGTTGCAGATGGATCCACTGTTCCCATTGTTGGCTTTGGCAGCTGCAATGTGACACCGGATATGCCTCTATCCTCGGTTGCTCATGTTCCTCAATCTGCTTACAACCTATTGTCCATTAGTAAGCTTACTCGTGATTTAAACTGTACTGCTATCTTCACATCTTCTGGTTGCATTTTTCAGGAACAGTCGACGAGCCGTATTATTGGTAGAGGAAAGCTGCGTGGTGGTGTTTATGTTTTGGATGAAGTTTCCCACATTGCCTGTTCTGCTGCTTCGGCCAAACTCTTGGACCTCCACTACCGTCATGGTCATCCCTCTATGCAGGTCATGCGTCGTTTGTATCCTGAGTTTGGGAAAGTTTCCCATCTCAGCTGTGAGTCGTGTTTGTTTGCTAAACTCCATAGAGTTAGCTATGTTCCTCGTGTCGATGTTCGTGCTTCTGCACCTTTTGATTTACTTCATTCTGATGTCTGGGGACCGTGTCCTGTCCCTACATTGTTAGGACACAGATATTATGTTACCTTTATTGATGATTTTTCTCGCATGACTTGGGTTTACTTAATGAAAAATCGCTCTGACTTACTATCTATTTTTCAACATTTGTGGAATGAAATTTTTACTCAATTTTCTGTTCGTCTGAAATGTCTTCGTACCGATAATGGGAGGGAATACATGTCCCAGGCCATGTCTAGCTTTCTTTCTGACAAGGGTATCATACACCAAACCAGTTGCCCTGATACCCCCCAACAAAACGGAGTTGCCGAAAGAAAAAATCGCCACCTTCTTGAGGTAACTCGGGCTATCCTTCATCATACGCATGTTCCCAAACACTTTTGAGGAGATGCTGTTCTTACCGCTGCCCATCTCATTAATCATCTTCCTACTCATATACTTCAGGGGGAGACACCTTATCACATCCTTTATCCGGACCACTCGGGGCCTCCTCTACCCTTCAAGGTCTTTGGGTGTGTTCGCTATGTCCGGGATGCTCGTCCCTCCGTTTCCAAACTTGACCCTCGCTCTTTGAAGTGTATCTTCCTTGGATACTCTCGGACTACCAAGGGATATCGCTGTTATTCTCCAGAACTCCACAAATACATCATTTCTTCAGATGTTGTCTTCCTCGAATCTGTCTCTTATCGTACCACTGGCTCTCCCCTTCCCACTTCATCTTCTGATCTCTCTCTCTTGATGAGATGCTAGTTCCTCGTCCTGATTCTGCCCTCGTCTCTCCGACTGACATATTGCGCCCCCTTTGGGGACAGGTCTACTCTCGCCGCACTTCTGACAGAACTGAAATGCCACCATCTCAGCCGACCTCAACCATTGATGGCTCAACTACTGTTCCTCAGATTGCTCCTGCTAGTGAGGACCAGAACCAAACTGAAGTGCCTGCCGCTCCACCTCTGGCTAGTACCGAGCTTCCTATTGCTCTCCGCAAGGGCAGTCGGACTTGTCAGAATAGACCTCTCTTTGTGAGCTCTTATCAGGGGTTGTCTGCTTCTCATACCGCTCTTCACTTGATGTTGGATCAATACACCATTCCCTCAACGGTTGGGGAGGCCAAAACTCATCCTGGCTGGATGGCTGCTATGCAAGAGGAATTGACGGCACTTCAACTGAATAATACTTGGGAACTTGTGTCTTTGCCGCCTGGGAAGCGTGCTATTGGTTGCAAATGGATCTACTCTGTTAAAGCCAATGCTGATGGCTCTCTTGCTCGCTTGAAAGCCCGCCTCGTTGCCAAAGGTTATGCCCAAACTTATGGCGTGGATTATGAGGAAACATTTGCACCTGTTGCCAAGATGTCCTCTATTCGGATCGTGATCTCTCTTGCAGCCACTCACCGGTGGCCTCTCCATCAGTTAGATATCAAAAATGTGTTCCTTCATGGGTCCTTGGAGGAAGAGGTGTATATGGAACAACCACCTGGGTTCGTTGCTGAGGGGGAGCGTAACAAGGTGTGTCGTCTCCTTGCCTCCTTATATGGGTTGAAACAATCCCCGCGCCAGTGGTTTGCTCGCTTTCGGTCTGTGGTCACCAAATTTGGTCTTACCAAAAGTGTCAAAGACTCATCTCTCTTTTATCGGAACTCCTCTGCTGGTACTGTGCTCCTAATTGTGTATGTTGATGATATCGTCATCACTGGTAGTGATCCTAAAGGGATAGCCGATCTCAAAGCGTTCTTACACTCCAACTTCCAAACCAAAGATCTAGGGTTGTTGCGATACTTCCTTGGGATTGAAGTTACTGATCATGACGACTCTATCTTTGTCTCTCAACGTAAATATGCCCTTGATCTGTTATCTGATCTTGGAATGTCTGACTGCCGTCCTATGGATTCTCCCCTTGAACCAGGAGAAAAGGGTCTTCATGCCGAGAGCAAATCTTTTGATTCGCCAGAGAAGTATCGGAGAATAGTTGGAAGACTTAACTACCTTACTATGACTCGCCCAGATATTGTCTGTGCTGTGAGTAAGGTCAGTCAGTTCATGGCCACCCCAACTATCTCTCAATGGGACTCTGTTCTCCGCATTGTTAGGTACATAAAGAAGGATCCTGGTCTAGGAATATCATACAAGAATCGTGGTCATTCCAATATAGAGGCTTACTGTGACTCCGACTGGGCAGGTTGTTTAGCCACTCGGAAGTCCACCACAGGATTTACTATATTTATGGGAGGAAACCTTGTCTCCTGGAAGAGCAAGAAACAGACCACTGTCGCCAGATCCAGTGCCGAGGCAGAGTATCGGGCTATGTCGCACACTGTTGCTGAGATCATGTGGATCAGACAGACTCTTTGCGAAATCGGATACCCTGTTCATGACCCAACTCCGTTATGGTGTGATAATCAAGCTGCAATACAGATAGCAACCAATCCTGTGTTTCATGAACGCACAAAGCACATCGAGGTTGACTGTCATTTCGTACGAGAGAAGTATGAAGAAGGTCTTATTTCCTTGAGCCATGTGAAGACTGGGGACCAAGTTGCTGATATTCTCACGAAAGGAGTTACCGGGGTCAGAATGAATTTCATATGTAACAAGTTAGGTCTGGAAAGTTCCCACGACCCAACTTGAGGGGGAGTGTTAGATGATATATATATATGTATGCAGCCCGGTTTAATAATATTCATTCACTTTTCTCTCCATAACACTCCTCATCTTCTTATGATCACCAAGGCCTTTCAGGTGCACATTCTGTTACCACTCGCCCCTCTTCTCACTGGATCATTGACTCCGGAGCTACATACCACATGACTGGCTCTGCTATGGGTTTTGACTCCTACACTCCTTTGTCTGGTAGGGACAAAGTGAGCATTGTCGATGGATCTTTATCCCCTATTGCTGGGAAAGGATCCATACATGGCTCTTCCCCTACTCTCTCTTTTGTTCTTCATGTTCCAAAGTTTACTCGCAATCTTCTCTTTATTAGTCACTTGACTAACTCTATGAACTGTTCCGTGAATTTCTTTCCCACTTCTTGTATCTTTCAGGACCTGAAGACCCCCGAGGATTGGCTCTGGTAGACTGTGCGAAGGCCTCTACGTGTTTGGCCTCTCCGGCTCTACTACCTCCAGCTTTGTTGCCCCACCAAAGGCTCTTCGTGCAGATCAGTCTTCTGATTTGTCCTCCCGGCACTGTCTCCCAAGCCATCCTTCTACTATGAAATTTTTGTTTCCTACTGTGTCGACTTGTTTGCCTAACGATTTCCATTGTGATGTGTGTGAATTTAGTAAACATCATGTGCTTCTCTTCCTAATGTTTCACCACCTAGTACTATGCTTTTTGCCATTACTCATACTGATGTTTGGGTCTCTTGCCCAGTTGCATCTATTTCTGGTTGTTACTGGTTTGTTACCTTCATAAACTGCTTTTCCAGTTGTACGTGGGTTTACTTGTCGAAAAACAAAAATGTTGTGTTTCCTCTCTTTTAACGCTTCCATAAAATGATTGCTACCAAGTTCAATGCTACTATTAAAGTATTGCGCAACGACAACGGCCTTGAGTACATTGACTCTAAGTTTGAGAGTTTCCTTAATGACAAAACCTCATGTGTTTACACACCTGCCCAGAATGGCATCGCTGAGCGCAAGAATCGTCACCTTCTTGAGGTTGCTCGATGTCTCTTACTTAAAATGCACCTTCCTAAATATTATTGAGGGGATGCGGTTCTTACTGTCGCTTACCTCATTAATCGCATGCCTACTCGTGTCCTTGGACAGAAAACTCCTTTAGACACCCTTCATGTTGCACTCACTAAAATTTCCCAACGTATCATTGGATATGTGTCCTTCGTTCATGTGCATCACAATCCAAATTGATCTCCGTGCTTTGCGGTGTCTTAAATGGCTATTCTCCAACCCAAAATGGCTATAAGTGTTTTCATCCTGTGACCAAGAGGATCATTGTTACTATGGATAACACATTTCGGGAATCTGAAGCTTACTATGGGGACTCACTTCAGGGGTGTCCTTTACCATGGAAATGAGCTCCCCTCCTATTCCTATACCAATTTCTCCTTCCTTTCTGCCTTCTAGTCCTACTCCTACTCTCATTGGTCGGGTGATATCACCCCCTCCTTTGCAGGTTTATACTCGGAGACGTAGAGACACAAATACACAGGCTTCGCCCATGATACCTGGTCCAACACCAGATCCATCTTCTGGTACTCAAAGGGGTAATCGTACTTCTACCCGGCATCCACTATCTCACTTTGTGACTTATGACTCTTTGTTTTCTTCGCACGGAGCATTTGTCACCTCTCTGTCTTCCATATCAGTCCCCTCTTCTTGGCAGGAAGCTCTTAGGTACCATGAGTGGAAATAAGCAATACTTGAGGAAATGATGGTTCTTGGAAAAAACAATACGTGGGATCTGGTGCACCTTCCTCTAGGAAAGACTGTGGTGGGTGCAAGTGGTTTTTCCCTGTGAAGCAAAACTCACAAGGACTTATTGAACGATATAGTGCAAGATTTGTGGCAAGAGGCTATACTCAGTCAGTTAAACGTGAAGAATACCTTCCTCCATGGGGATTTAAAGGAGGAAGTCTACATGTACCTATCTCCGGGTCTTGCTCAAGAAGGATCAAGAGGAAAGGCTTGTAAGTTGAAGAAGGCTCTATACAACTTGGAATAGTCTCCTCGAGCGGGGTTTGGGAGGTTCCATAAAGCCATGATGATGTTTGGTTACACACAGAGCAATGTCGACCACACCTTATTTATAAGGCACAGACATATCGCCTATTTTTCACTGTCGATGTTTCCTTTTCGACTTTCAATTCCTCTGCAACGCACACTATAACCATCAGATTTCTGGAGCCGCTCCCACTCAGTGAGTTCCCGTTAACTTCTTAGTCATTTCCTTATCCTTTTAGTCATCGTTTCTTTCAGTTCTCCTATAACATATGATTGATTGCAGGTATCAAGACTCCAAATTCTACTTGATTCAGAGGACCACTGATTGTCTTTTGCTTGCCTTTTTGTCGTGTTCTGTCGGGTTAAGGCAAGGTGAGGACTTCTCCCCTTGTTAATTTTGAATCAACTATATCTTCTTTATCTTAGGAAGTATTTCCCCTTAAATTTCAGAAAAAATCGAGCAGTGGAAAATAGTGATTTTAGAGTGTAGATCGAAAAAACTATTCGTTTCCAATTCAGCCTTGTGAATCATGTCGTCACGCCGTGTTTACGAACATCGTAACTCCGAGGTAAAAAATTCTCTTCATCTTGGCTAGGCATATCACCTATTATAGATTCATTGTCGAGGACGCATAAGAATGCATGTGAAATCGAATTACACGTAGCCTTTGACTGCATATTAACAGTCAAGTAAATTATTATGATGTGACACACATATCAACGTACAAAAATTTGCATCGTATTGTAAAAACAGAAATAACTAAAGACGATGAATGCAACTAGGCGAAGAATAAAAGATTAAAACACGTAATAAGTCTCAGACTAGTGGTGTCGTGTAGACAGCACAATGTAATGATCGTACCAACTACTAGGTGATCAGTTCGGCGGGAGGGGGATGAGAGATGCTTCCCTCATGATTTATGGAAGCACATTATCATACTCATAGGGCCTAGTAGGTCATATGTGCCTCAGCCATGGGGTCGACGACCCCCACTTCACGCTTGGAAACTGTTAGAATATTATCTTATTTGGTTGTAAACAAGTGTAACCCCTCTATATATAGAGGTCTTATTATTGAAACATAATTAAGTTTTCCATTCCATCATGGTATCAGAGCGATCTGTCCCTCTCGGTTCACGCCCGATCCCGCTTCCGTTCTCAAACTCGCCCCCGCGCCTCCCGTCGATCCCGCTCCAGCGGCTCCCTCTCCAGCAAGGTCGCCGCTCCAGCACTCACCCCCCGCGCCTCCGCCGATCCCGCTCCAGCGGCTCCCGCTCCAGCGGCTCCCGCTCCACAAGGTCGTTGATCCCGCTCCAGCGCCTCTCGCTTTAGCGACCGCCAGAAGCCCGCTCCAGCGCCGCCAGCAAGCCCGCTCCAGCAAGCCCGCCTCCTCTTCTTTCCTCTTCTTCCCTCTTCTAATGGCGCCGACGGTCTGCTCTTGAGATGCTTCTTTCTCTGACGCCACCTCTCCTCGTGATGTTTGGCTGGATGGATATCTTTGCCTCTTGATGCCCTAATTTATTGGGCTTTCCCCTTCCCGGATTTCTATTCCGGTTTCTGCTTCTGAGCCATGGGGTCTAGCAGTTCGGATTCTCCCTCCCTCTCCACCGGTGTTACTCCACCTCCTCTTTCCGGTGGTCCTCCTTCGCCGGTCTTCTACCGTGGAACCACTGATCATAATACCTCTCAGATCACTACTATCCGGCTTGATGAATCCAATTACCTCACATTATCTCGTTCTATCACCCTGACGCTCAATAGTAGGCGTCTCTTTGGCTATGTCTCCGGCCACATGCGGGAACCGGATAGGACTTCTCCTGAGTGGCCCCAGTGGGAGTCCGAGAATTCCTTGGACATGTCTTGGCTCACTAATTCGATGCAGGAGTCCATTGCCCGCAACTATCTATTTCTGGACAATGCTACTGATCTTTGGCGTCGTGCGGAGTCTACTTACTCTCGCCGTGGCAATGCTGCTCAAATCATCCAGTTGCGCCGCAAAATCTGTTTACTCAGGCAGGGTGATCGTCCTCCTTCCGCATACTACTTGGAGTTCACGCAGCTTTACCAAGAGTATGATCATTTTGATCCTCTTGTCTTTGCTAGCCCTGTTGATGCGGCGATGGTTAGAGCCAGGGATGACCGCAATCACATATTTGAATTTCTTCATGGATTGCACCGCAACTTCGATTAGATCAGTATTCAAATTCTGGGACGCCCACAGATACCTTCTCTTCCTGAGGTCTACAGTTCAGTGCAACAGGAATTTGATCGTCGTCAGACTCTCCTTCCTGACTCTGTGCCGGAGAGCTCTGCCCTTGCCGCTTCTACCCCCTCTCTCCTTGGTATGCGTCCACGGGACCCCAAGTCGAGGAGTTCTGATAAGGACCATCTCCTATGTGATTATTGTGGTAAGAGTCGCCACACTCAGGATACCTGCTTCAGGCTTCATGGGTTCCCTACCCCAAGAGGGGGTGCTCCACCTCGTGGTGGTCGTGGTTTTGGACGCTTCTCTGGACGTCATGCTGCTCCACGTGCTGCCCATCTTATTGATGCTGCTGCCGATATCTCTCGGGGTTACTCTGTTACTGATGCCTCTGCCACTCTTGGTGGCTATACTGCGGACGAAATGTTGGCTCTCCAACGCATGATGCAGGGCCTTTCTGCGGAGCCTTCAACCTCTTCCTCCTACGCTCACACGGGACTGCCAGGTGCCCATTCTGCTGTTTCTCCTCCCTTCACTCAATGGGTCATTGACTCTGGGCCACAGATCATATGACCGGGTCCTCTACAGGTTTTGTTTCCTATACTCCTCTCTCTGGGCGTGACAAGGTGAGCATTGTCGATGGTTCCCTTTCCTCTATTGCCGGGAAGGGCACCATCCCCTGCTCCTCTCTTACCTTGTCCTCTGTTCTTCATGTTCCCACATTTACTCGTAACCTTCTTTCCATCAGTCACTTAACTAACTCCATGCATTGCTCTGTGACCTTTCTTCCGTCTTCTTGTGTTTTTCAGGACCTGGCGACGGGGAATGTGATTGGCTCTGGTAGCATGGTGAATGGTCTCTATGTGCTCGACTCTGGCGCACCTCCTCCTACTCTCGCTCTCCACTCCAGCACTGTCCATCCTTTGTACTCCTGGCACTGTCGCCTAGGACACCCCTCTATCCCTGTTATGAAGTTGTTGTTTCCTACTATAACTACTGCCTTTTTTGAAACTTTTGTGTGTGATGTCTGTAGTTTAAACAAACATATTCGTACTTCATTTAAGCATGCTTCGTTACGTAGTTCTATTCCTTTTGCTATTATTCATATGGATGTCTGGGGTCCATGTCAGGTCCCTTCGATTTCTGGTTGTGTATGATTTGTTACGTTCATTGATTGCTTCTCTCGTACTACATGGTTGTATTTGATGTGTCACAAAAGTGATGTTTTTTCTATCTTTCGCCGATTTCATAATATGATCTCCACCCAGTTTCAATCCAAAATTAAAATACTTCGTAGTGACAATGGCCGCGAATACATTGATTCGCAGCTTGAGCACTATCTTGTTGATCATGGCATTCTCCACCAAACTACCTGTGTCTATTCCCCAGCACAAAATGGTATTGCTGAGCGGAAAAATCGCCATCTCCTGGAGGTTGCTCGGTGTTTGTTGTCCACCGTGCATCTCCCAAAATTTTATTGGGGCGATGCGGTTCTTACTGCTGCATACCTCATCAATCGTATGCTCACACGTGTCCTTGGGAATTCTACCCCCCTCGCTACTCTCAATGTCCCCCAACCCGGCTTCCCTCTAGGGTGTTTGGTTGTGTTTGTTTTGTTCATATACACCACCCTCGCTCATCCAAACTTGATCCTCGTGCTCTCAAGTGTATCTTCATTGGTTACTCACCGACGCAAAAGGGGTACAAGTGCTTTCATCCTCCTACCAGGAAAGTGTTTGTCAGTATGTATGTCACATTCCGTGAATCCGAGCCCTATTACCCTCCAACTGATGCCACCTACACCACTGTATCCCCCCCTTCGGGTGTCTCCTCTGTTCCTCTCCCTATATCTCCATCGTACCCCTCACTTCAGGGGGAGACTACAGTGGAAGTGAGTCCTCCTATACTGGTTGAGACTTCAGTGGAAGTGAGTCCACCTTCACCTCCGCCCTTGCAGGTATATACTCGGCGTGTAAAGAGGACAAGCACACAAGATCCAGCTATGCTACCGGAACAGTCAGTGGATCCTGACTCAGGGCCTTTGATCCTCCAATTGCCATTCGAAAAGGTATCCGGTCTTGTACTCTCCATCCTCTATCAAATTATGTATCTTATGATTCTCTTTCTTCCTCCTACAAGACCTTTGTCTCTTCCCTTGCTGCTTTTTCCATACCTGTATCGTGGCAGCAGGCTCTTGAGGTCCCTATGTGGCGTGAGGCGATGGTTGAGGAAATGAAGGCTCTAGAGAAGAACCATACTTGGGACTTAGTTCCTCTTCCCCAGAGAAAAAAACTTGTTGGGTGCAAGTGGGTGTTCTCGGTAAAACAGAACCTCCAAGGGATTGTTAAGAGATGTAAAGCGAGGTTGGTTGCAAGGGGTTATACACAAACCCATGACATCGACTATCAGGAGACGTTTGCCCCGGTGGCCAAGATGAATACAGTCAGGGTTTTACTATCCGTTGCTGCTTGCAAAAATTGGGACCTATTACAGCTGGATGTGAAGAGTGTCTTTCTCCATGGTAATCCTCTTGTTAGAGGATTACCTTCTGGTTCATACAAGAAGGAAGGTCTTTGTAGGGCATGTCAACTAGGCAAGCAAACTAAAAAATTGGGACCTATTACAGCTGGATGTGAAGAATGTCTTTCTCCATGGTGACTTGGAAGAGGAGGTCTATATGTCTCCCCCTCCAGGTCTTACTCCAGTTAATGCTGCAGGAAAAGTATGCAGAGTGTTAAAGGCTCTATATGGGCTGAAGCAGTCACCGAGAGCATGGTTTGGTCGCTTCAACAAGGCTATGGTGTCGTTTGGATATAGTCAGAGCAACGCAGATCATACGCTGTTCATCAAACATAGGCTTGGGAAAACTACTGTTCTCATTGTGTATGTTGATGATATCGTCATAACAGGTGATGATGTGGAGGAAATTCAGAATATGAAGGCAAAGCTAGCTAGAGAGTTTGAGGTCAAGGACCTGGGAAAACTCAGGTACTTCTTGGGAATTGAAGTTGCTAGATCTAAGCAGGGGATATTTGTCTCTCAGCGGAAATACACGTTAGATCTTCTTGAAAAAATGAGGATGAGTGGATGCAAACCGGCTGACACTCCAATTTAAACAAATCACCGACTGGGCGTGATGATGGAGGGGATATTGAAGATATCTCAGGATTCCAGAGATTAGTGGGGAGGTTGATATACCTGTCCCATACTCGCCCTGATATCTCCTATGCGGTGAGTGTGGTGAGCCAGTACATGCAAGCTCCTAAGACCCGACATATGGATGCTGCACACAGGATTCTACGGTACCTCAAGTCTTCACCAGGAAGGGGTATCATGTTTGCTCAAAATACTGATCTAAAGATTGAAGTCTATACTGATGCTGATTGGGTCGGGTCTGTTGACGATAGGCGATCTACTTTTGGATACTGCTCTCTTGTTGGAGGCAACCTTGTTACCTGGAGGAGCAAGAAGAAACAAGTTGTGGCGCGATCTAGTGTTGAGGCCGAGTTTAGAGCTATGGCCCAGGGGGTCTGTGAAGGCTTATGGCTTCGGGCTTTACTGAGGGATCTTGGCCTTGTGGAAGAAGGGCTCATCCGGCTGTATTGTGACAACAAGTCAGCCATCAGTATCGCACACAATCCAATTCAACATGACCGGACGAAACACATTGAGGTGGATCGGCACTTTATCAAGGAAAACATTGAAAGAAGAATCGTGTGTACTCCCTTTGTGCCCTCCAACAGGCAGCTAGCGGACATTCTCACCAAAGGACTGAGTAGGAACATGTTTAGCAAGATTGTGGACAAGTTGGGCATGATTGATATCTTCCGCCCAACTTGAGGGGCAGTGTTAGAATATTATCTTATTTGGTTGTAAACAAGTGTAACTCCTCTATATATAGAGGGCTTATTATTGAAACATAATTAAGTTTTCCATTCCATCAGAAACAAACAGATGCGAGTTTGTATTTCGCACAAGGGACACATCAAGTCACGGCACCTCCGGGCCATCAGGGACTCAATAATTAGAATGTGTGGAGTAGCTATGAAACATAAATTAACTAGAGGAATACAAAATTGATTTACCTCAACGATAGAAAAGAATTCAGAACACAGAAATCGTTATACTACAAGAAATTAAACAATGACTGTAACTCATAATGCGATTGTTACCCCTTGGGGTTTCACCGCTCCAGATCAAGAAGAATGAAGGGGGTAAGAGAGAAAATCCAAGGAAAACCTCTTAGCCATCCTTAGGCTCCAACTATTCATCAAAATCCCAAGCATACCGAAATACAAGAAGTATTAGACAACCCCCCCCCCCCCCCCCCCCCCCCCCACATTACCGTAAATATCCAATTGAAATTAAAATACAACTTAATAAATAAGATAACACCCATCCTGAGAATTCATATATCACGTCGGTGTCTCCACCGCGGGCCTCTTCCTCCTGGAGTAGGCTCGCCACGCTATCGATGCCCATCGAGCTCCGTGCCTCCGTACGCTCTCGTTATAATACCCACATCTGAAAATTTTGTCTTGTCCTCAAGGCAATACTAAGGGAACTGGTTGCGGAAGTCGTCGCGATCCCACCAAGTGGCGTCGGAATGAGGGAGCTGCCACCACGCCACCAACACCTACTCTCGAACTTGATCGTCCACATTGACGATTTTGTTGTCTAAACCGGCTATTGAAGGTAGATGGTGGAGCCGTCCGATGCGATGTTCGGCGGCAAGGTCTCCTCTATGGGGTGATCGCCCACCACCCGTTTAAGTTAAGAGACGCGGAAGACCGGATGAATAAGGCAAAGGTGGTAGGCCACTTCACCGATGAGAGCGATCATCGTAAATGGATTGTAAAAGCGGGCGAACAGCTTGGGATGGGGACGATTCACCATTGAAGTTTGGCGGTACATGCAAAGCTTAACAAAAATCGCGTCCCCCACCTGGAACTGGACGTCTCAGCATCGTTTGTTCGCTTGGTGGAGCATCTTCTATTGTGCGCTGTGAAGATGGGTCTTCAAGACCCTTAATATCTCAACTCTATTCAAGAGTTGCGTTTGCACTGCACCGACATGGCATTCTCCTGGTAGATGCTGGATCACGGTGGGTGGGGCCGGCCTTAAAGGGCTTGGAACGGTATCATGCAGGAGAAATAGTGGAAGGAGGTGTTGTAGGAAAACTCTGCCCACCCCAACCATTTGCTCCAATCGCGTAGGCGGTCTGAAGTAAAACAATGCATGTAGGTTTCCAAGCATCGAATCAGGACCTCGGATTGCCCGCCCGTCTGGGGACGGTAGGCAGAGCTCATTCGTAACTGCGTCCCTTGGAGTTTGAACAGCTCTTACCAGTAGGTGCTCATAAAAACTGGGTCTCGATCGCTGACGATAGAATGGGGAAAACCGTGCAGTCGAACCACGCTGAGATGAATGCCTCGGCCACCACCAGGGTCGTGAAGGGATGTCACAAGGGAATAAAATTGCCATACTTGGACAGGCGGTCCACCACTACGAAGATGCAGTCGTACCCAGAAGAGCACGGAAGGCGTGTCTGAAAATCCATCACCATATCATCCAAAATGAGATCAGGTACATGTAAGGGCTGTAGAAGACCCCCGAAAAAAAGTGGACTCATATTTAAAATATTAGTAGACCAGGCAGGCTGCGACAAATTCCTCCACATCCTGCATCATCCCTCGCCAATAAAGTGCAGCCGCGAGGAAACATTAATTGCGAAACGTGCCATCATGGCCCACTGATGGTTTAGTGGGGAACTCTGCGAGGAGGCGCGAAATGCTGGCCGACGAGGAAGAGAGGACCAACCGTCCCTGATAGAACAAATGACCCCCAACAAGGGTGTATGGGGGGCATGCAGCGACATCCCCTAGTAAGCTGCCCATGATAGCCGGGAGAGTCGGGTCAGCCTCAACCTCACTCTATAGGGTGCCCCGCCTCCTATCAAACTGGGCAGGAGATGGCCATCAGTTCGGACGAAGTAATTAGGCGAGATAAGACGTCTGCCACCATGTTGTACTTGCATGAACGGAACTCAAAGGAAAATTCATACCCCAACAGTTTCGCCACCCAAACCTGCTAGAATGGGGTGGTCATCTTCTGGCTGAGTAGGTATCGTAAGTTGTGATGATCCGTACACACGATGCCCCAATAAGGGCGCCAATGTTGAAATGCCAAAATGAGCACCATCAACTCATTTTGTAGGCGGAGTGAGAACGGTTGGTCGTAGAGAAGGACAGCCTGATGTAAGTTATGGGGCGCCCAGTCAACATGAGCACGACGCCGACGCCTGTCTTCGAGGCGTCACACTCCACAATGAAAGGCTGTGAAAAATTGGGTATGGCCAGAACCATAGCCATCATTATGGCTTGTTGTAGCTGATACGCCCAAAATGGATTTACATTTTAACGCAAGTCCACGTGTCGAATCAAGTAATATAAAGTGAGAAAAGATCGTTCCCTCGGAGAAGTGATTAATTTAGTGCTCGCAAGTACTAGCTCTACCTTTTCTTAAAATTCAAGCGAAATAATTAGAGTGAGTTTTTAATAATGAAAAATTAACAATAACGACAAAACTAAACAGTAAGTACTTAAGAATACTTTTATCAACTTAATTGGAGAAAAATATCAGTTTGAGAAATAATCTTGTATATTGTCTTCCTTTGATTATTGTAATGACTTCTTACGATGATTCAATATGAATGTTGAAATGACTATCCTGCAACGATTTGAAAATGGAAAACATGATCTCTCGATCTATGAAATCCGCTTACCCCTTATTTCCCTAGTTATCTCTAACTTAGGTAACAATAAAGAATAACATCAAGTACACAAATCAATGTTGCTAGCAAAAGATGAAATCTCTTTCTACCTTTATGCTATATTGAAATTCATGATATACTTTCACCGCTCCTCTCTCGAATCTCGTAGTGCAGTATAAAACGAAAACTTTGGTGAAATATTTACGCGACTCTTCTCTCGAATCTTGTCGCGCAATATAAAGCAATCATCTAGCCTGACTCCTCTCTCGAATCTTGCAAAGCAAATTTAAAGATGAACTTAAGCCAAACTTTCCAAGAACAAACTCATGAATTCGATAAAGATAATATTTCAAACATCCATACGAGGATTTAGAATCTAAACATCACAATAAAACAAAGTACTCACAACATACAAGATCTAGGAAATTGGTTCATGGTGGAGGGATGAAACCAAATAAGAAAGATCTTACTAGACATGCTTAAGAGAGTCAAATAACGCAGGAAATTCCACTTAAAGATGTGCACAATCCGTTGAAGATCCAGTCCGGTCTTCTTCTTCTTCTCCACTAGGGTTTTTCCGCCAACCCTAGTTCTCCTCTCTAAAACTCACTTTCTCCCTCTCCAATTTCGTTCCCCTTCTGGTGGTTATTTCCTTCCTTAAAAACGAGCAGCCCCTCCCAATAGATGCGTCCTTCCATATTTGAAAATGGCGCAAATTCGAAATTTTGAATTTGAAATCTGCCCAGATTTGTTGTAACAACCAAAAATAGATGTTATAACAACTTGGACCGGTCAAAATATTTAAGTCCAGCTTTTCTTCTCCGAGTCGATTTCTTCGGCGATTCTAATAAGAAAACATAAGATTTTAGTCAAATGATCCATAATTGAAATAAACATGAATTTATTTATATTTTATATTCATTTAGATCATTTATTCCATTTATAATAAAATAATAAGTCAAAATAAAGGGCTAGATAACTTCTTTTTAGGAAGTTATCATACCTCCACACTTAAACTTTTGCTAGTCCCTAGCAAAGATCATTCAAATTACTGGCTTGAATGAAGAACTAATAACATAACATAAATTCAAATGATCTTTCATCCTTGTAAAAAAAAATTAATCAAAGCATACTATAGAAATTCGCTTTACTCAATTGATAAGCCTACAACAACAACAACAACAACAACAACAACAGCAGAACCCATATAGTCCCCAATCAATTGATAAGCCTACAATCAATAAAAATTCAACCATTCATAACTCCATTAGCTTGAATAAAAGATAATGCTCAAATAAAAATTTTAGTGTGGTGAGTGCTAAAAAGGAATTTACTCTCATGCAATATTTCTTATTGAACCTCTGCAGTTATTGGAATGGATAAGAATATGCTAAGCTATTGATTTTAGTCTCACATGAGTTAGTAGTTCGATTGAATATCAGAATGACTTTGGCTTGGTTCAAAATTTATGGATCACTTTGATAGTGGAATGACATTCCCTAGTTAGTACTCTCAGCAAGTTTACCATAATATGGGGTTTATCAACATATATTTTTTTTCTTTTCATAGTAGGGATCATTCCAAGTACAAGTGTACATATCTAGGCCACATATCACTATGATGCTCTTTTTTTTAACTTTTTTTTTATATATCATAGTTGGGATCATTCCAAGTATGTATACAAATACCTAGGCCACATATCACTATGAAATTTAACCATTTTTTTTATTTAAACACCCATAAATGACTACTTATTAAGATACAACTAGTAGGAACATAGAGAATTTAAGCATGGAATAGTGTATATCAAAGTGGTAAGGATAAAGCTCAAAGTATTTAGTGGATGCTCGAAATGGATTAACTTCCTAAACTCAAGTTTTGACTTACATCGTTAACTCAGTTCTTGCTCACCCTCCCTGGTATTTGCAGAAGTCAATATCAAAAATTGTCTTGGTCGTAAACAAAAAATTTGTGCATGAAATAATTGCCTAAATGAACATTATCCAAAAAAATTTCTTACTAACTTCAAATTCATGAATTGAACTCCTAAGATTGATAAGTCATACCAATTAATTATCATGAATTGAACTCCTAAGTCTGTTGTGTTGTCTGTTCATCGTTTGCATGCATGTCGTGAGTCGGTCCGACGAATAATTCATATTGGTAATAAATCTTGTAAATCACATGCGTATGTTCATTGGCAAGTGCAGGTACTTCATGAAGGCAAGCAGGTGATGGTGAGAATCTGCGTTGTGAGGCTCCGTGCGAGGCTTGCTAAAAGCTTCAGCGTTAGGCGAATGGATCCCAATATAATCATGAGAGGATCGAAACAAACAACTATGATCTTGATATCCTTGCAAGTATGGGTATTCACCAGGTATTTAGTGTTGAAGATATGACTCCGTACTACGAGCCTCGCAAATATGTGGAACCAAGCAGTGAGGACTTCCAGCCGCCCACACCTCCATTCTCGTTGTCTTACCACCCTCATAGCCCACCCACGTCTGACACCCACCAACCTGGGGACTCGTCTTCTTTGGTTCTACCTACGGCACCGCCGATCGCACCAGGATCCACCACTCGTGAGTTGAGCGTTGAGAGCTTCATGGAGACCAGATTCCGCCAGTGCATTCCTACTACAGACGTTGGTAACACCTGGGTACTTGCAGCAGAGCATGATCGATTCACTCCTGGACTTCGATTTCAGTACGACCGTCTCCATTTACCGGAGAAAACAGCTTTTCAGTCGGGGAGAGTCGATTGGTGAGGGTACTCTTCCATCGACGACACTTGGGCGACCTCTGGTGGACCTCTTCGAGTTTTACCTGGCATACAACGAAAGAATTCCGATCCCAATTCATCTGGAGATGAATTCTTTCAAGCCAGGGTGATTGATGCGGAGCATAGAGGAGGACTGGTAGTGGATGATGAGTTTTCGGCCCATTCGGAGTTGATTTGGCGACTTTCCATATATGGCGTGCCCGGATCGACGATCGGACTCCGCAGATGTGTTCGGATTCACGTTGCGAATCCATTTGACATATTAGTTTATCATTTTTGCATTTGTTTTGACGTATTTGGGTGGCCCCACCTCCGGCCAATCATAGTCGTCGATGGTGGGATGCCCTAGCCTCCTTTTTATTATAAATAGATCACATAAGGGCTGATTATTGGTATTGCAGATTTTGGAGAAGAGAAATCCCGAAATCCGGCGATCCCTCCACGATGCCGACTTCGTGGAACCCTAGGTGACGACTCCTAGGCTTGTATCTCCCTCCCCAAGGTGCCCCCTAACCCTAGCCCTCTTTTCCCCCTCCCAAACTCCCTCCAAAAATGAAATTTACTATTCCTTGCTATACTTTTAATTCCCTTGAACTGGCCGCCTGAACCTCCAGGAAATCCTCCGCCGCCTCTTTGTTTCCCCCTCCCAGCAGCCGCCTCTTTGTTTCCTCCTCCCAGCAGCCGCCTCTTTATTTCTCCCTCCCAGCAGCCTCCCTGAGCCCACATCCACCCAGCCACCACCACCGCCTGCACCTCCATCTTCTGAAGCCACCGCCACCCCCTTTTTCCCCTACAGCAGCCGCCTCTAATAGCAGCAACCACCAGATCTGCTAGCAGCCCCTCCCCACCCGAGGAACCACCTCCAAACAGCCCTCCACCCTAGATCTTTCCAAATCTGGGCAGTCTAGCCCAGATTCATCCATAGTTCTGGTTGATGTCGCACAATGATTGTAACCACATAATGCCCAGTATGGCATCCACACCGCTCAAAGGAAAGACGTAAAAGTCGGTGTAGGCGCTGTAATCGCCCAACTAGAGCGGAAGGCCGCGACAAAGACCACTAATCGAGGAGCGACGACTATCACCAAGGTAAACCAAGAACTCTGTCGTCGAGCCGGTGGGTATCTGTAAGCGAGTCACCAAGTCGTGGTAGACAAAGTTGTGGCTCACGCCACTATCAAACATAAACACAACGGTAATCCCTTGCAGAAGTCCCTGTAGCTTCATGGTGTGTGGTCCCAAAATACCTCTGGTAGAAAAACACGAGAGCTCCAAACATTGGAAGGAACCCGTCTCCTGGTCTGCCTGAGGGGCATCATCAAGGATAAGGGCGTCGAAGTCGACGGTCGTAACTTCGTCCCCATCATTATGCATGAGAACCACAGCTCCTTGAGCGGGCAGTCATGCGTTGGAGAGTAGGGTTGCCTGCAACGGAAGCACAAACCCTTACTGTGCAGATCATTATACTCCTATGTCGAGATGCAGTTAGGGGTTGCAGTCGTGGGGTCCAAGGAAGGAGGGCCAGCTTGGGGGGGAGGTTGGTCGTGGGTGGCGAATCCCTCGTGGGAATCCACGGCGATATAGGAGGAATGAACGTGGAGCGAGTCGAGGAGCAGGGTGCGGCCGACGAAAAACAAGGTTGGTCTACCGGCTTGACCGAGAAATCCTCCTCCACCAAGCGGGCGACCTCCATAGCATCTGTAATATCGTGGGGTTGATGAGTACGCAATCGCGAGCGTATATGAGATTGGAGACCTTGAAGGAAGAAGCCCATATAGTGATCGGGAGGAAGACTAGGGGCGTGGTTGACGAGCTCGATGAACTCGATATACTGGTCCACTGAAGAAGTGTGATTGAGGGCAGATAGGCTTTCCATGACATTGTCAGAGTATCAGCGATCGTAGCTGCTTGACCAAGGTCTGCTTGGGATGGGCCTACGAGAGGAGTGCAGAGGAGTGGCGAAGCCAATGAACCTAGTGTAAAGCGGAGCCCTCCATGGCAAGGAGCATCAAGGAGACCTTCTACATGTCCGAGGTGCCATGTATGTCAAAGAATTAATCGTCCTTGGCAATCCACCCAAGAGGATCGGTCCCGTTGAAATGGGAAACTTCGAAGGCGCGCGACGCAGGTGCCGCGACAAGTATGGGAGCGAAGGAGGCGTCGTGGGGCTGGCTGGCTGGCCACTGAAAGAGGATGAGTCATCCAAAGGCAGTGGCGCAGTGGAGTGGTTATCTGAGCGGGCATCGCGAGCCTCAAGACGAAGGAGACTTGCCTGGATCGAAGCGAGGAGGTTGGCTTGGTCGTCGAGGTGGCATTCGACGACATCGAGGAGGGCGTCTATCATGGAACGGGTGCTGGGTCGTCTCAGCGGCGGGGCCAAAAGCTGGGAAGGGCGTGCGAAAAGCACATGCAGGCGGGAAAGAGCGCGGAGACGGTGTGTGGAGGAATAGAGCATGACATGGGATATGCGGCGTTCTAGACGCGAGTGGGCGAATCGCAGCAGGGCGGGCTCGATGGAAGGGACGCACGACAACGGGTCGCGATGGTAGGAGCAGACTGGATCCTGGCGGCTTTGGACAAAGCGGACGGGGTCGATAGGTCGGACCAATGTTACCCTTAGAGTTTCACCACTCCAGATCGGGACGAAAGGGGGAGAGAGAAAATCCAAGGAAAACCTCTTTGCCACCCTAGGCTCCAACTTTTCATCAAAATCCCAAACAGTAAAATAGAACGCATGAGATTGTCATGGAAGTTGTAAATGGACCAGCAAAACAAGCACCAACAAGAATTGCAGCTGAAATTGCTAGGGCGACAACCCTAGCGAGGGGCGGATCTACAGTATGCCCAGTGTGGGAAGCTGCATTTCCACTTCTAACATTTTTTTAGGTTAACATCAAGAAAATTTAAATATGATTATATAAGTTAATATTAAATAAAAGAGACTTTTTGGTTTATATAAGTGAAGATGACTGAACAAGGTCATAGTTAAATTTACATTCTTATTGGAAGTCATGGGTTCAAGCCTCACTCCTTGCACATTCTTTTAATATGCTCTATTTTTAGTGGTTTTAATAATGTAATGACATCCCACCAATATTTATGATATTTTAACTTAAAAGAAATAAAAGTATAACAGTAGGTTCTAGGAATAATTAAACAATAAGTTATTATTGATTAAAATATAACTTTAGTATTTTAAAATAAAGAATTTGGTGATATTAATATAATATTGTCATATTTGTCAATTATTTTTTTAAATAGTGCAGAGTTCCGCCCACAGAGAGATAAAGTTTTGCGTCCGCCACTGACCCTAGCCCTAATGAAATTCAGAAATAGTTTACCTGCAGCGACTCCAGTCCCAGCTCTTGCACCTGTTGTCATGGATATTGAAATTGATCACTATCTGAGGAATTTTAGAGAACATCGTCCTTCCAACTTCAGTGGAGAAGAAAATCACCTAGAGACCGAAGATTGGTTTTTTAAGACCAAAGACTTTGATGCAATGCCCTGAGAATAGAAAGATGGCTTTGGCGGCTTTCCTTCTTGAGCGCGAGGCCAACCAATAGTGGAGCATGCATTTGGCAGATGACCTAAAAGGTGGGATTTTAAGTTGGATTCCTTTTCTTTTACTTGTTCAGTCTCGACTTATGTTAATTAATTTTTTCTTATTTCAGGTTGTACAACAGACCTGATTACTTATGATGAGTTCGCTACAGCGCTCTCCAACTGGTTTGTTCCTCCCACGAAATGACGAATTCTACAAGAGAAGTACTTCAGGCTGGTACAAGATGACGAGACTGTTTTCGCATACGAGCGTGAATTCACCCATCTATCTCGCTATGAGGGCAATTGGGCATACTATTGGGCAATGAGGAGGACAAATGCAACCATTTTAGAGAAGGCATGCGTGATTCACTCAGGCAACCATTACTGACGATGGACATCACTAACTACAGTAGGTCAGTGGATACTGCTAGAAAGTTGGCGGCTAATCAGGAAAAGGTGCAGAGGCGCAACAATTACAAGAACAAATGATCGCATGGCACACCGCAGAATCCTCAAAACAACAGTCACAAGGGCAGCATTGGAATAAGAAACTTAAGGCAGGAGATAAGCAAGGAAATCAATATAGGGTTAAGACCAGAGATTATCCTCTCTCCCCTTTGTGTAACTGATATCATCAAGGAGAATGTTTGACTACTTTTGGTGTTTGCTACAAATGTTAGCAGACATGACATATTGCTCGATTTTGCCAAGGACATACGAGAAATCAGGTAATCAATCTTAAGTTTTGTGTTCCCCGTAGATTTAATTCTTTCCACCATAGTCTAATACCAATTATTGTGACACATCTTGTATCCCAAGTTTGAGGTTGGTGATCCTAATAGGATCGACAAAGAAAAAACGGTGATGGACGCTAATAATAAGCCAGCCCTGGACGAGGTCTGGTGAAGCCCAGAGCTTATGGATCTGGCCAACAGGAGGCCAAGGAGCTGGAGGATGTGGTCCAAGGTAAGAATTACTTTAAATTATTGCTTTTCCATCACAGTAGCACTTCATTACCCATGTTGCATTCATGCATGTAATCCACCAAGGTTCTCTTTGACACGGGTGCTTCGCACTCATTCATAGCAGAATCTTTTGCACGTAGACTGAGCGTAAAGATACAAACACAACAGTGTTGGAAGTCATGATGCTTAATGGCTCTTTTCTGCAAACCAATTGCAAGTGTGGGGTCCTATTTTGTTTGGAAAATCTGAAGTTATTATAGAAACGTCCCTCCTTCCTATTGTCGAGTTCGATTTAATCTTGGGCATGAACTGTCTGTCAGATGTAAATGCTAAAATAGAATGCAGGAGCAAAGAAATCCAGTTAGAAGGACCGACCAGTCCATCGTCATCTTGCAGGGTAAAAAAGAGTCTCCAAGCTGATTATTTTATCGGTTAAGGCTGCCAGAAATATCAATAAGGGTTGTCTTGTCTTTCTAGTGCTGATGCATTACGATGCTGAGAGCAGTTTGCAGGAAGTACCGGTAATGCGAGGGTTTCCTGATGTCTTTCTAGACAAAATACCTGGTGCCCTCCTGCTAGAGAGATTGATTTTCAAATCAACCTTATTCTTGTATCCACTCCAGAAGCCAAGACCCCTTACCGCATGGCTCCAAGAGAGTTGAATTGAAGATCTAACTGCGGGGTTGCTTGATTTGGGATTCATCAGACCTGCACATCGTCAAGAGGTGCACATGTTCTCTTTGTTACGAAGAATGACATCAGTTTGAGATTGCGCATAGATTACCGCGAGTTGAACAAGTTGATATCCTCTCCCTATGATAGATGATTTATTTGATCTGTTTGAGAAGTCTTGCACATTCTCCAAGTTAGATTTGAGATCAGGCTATCATCATTCATCAGTTGAGAATCCGGGATGGGGATATTTAGAAGACAACTTTCAATACGAGGTACGGGTACTATGAGTTTGTTGTCGTTCGGGTTGACTAATGCTCTGTTTGCCTTCATGAATCCAATGAATAGAGTATTTCGAGAATTTGTGGATCGCTTTGTTATTGTCTTCATAGACGACATTCTAGTATATTCAAAGAGCGAAGAAGAGCATGTTGCACATCTTAGGCCTATTTTGGGTACTCTTAGGGAGAACCAGTTATATGCAAAAAATTCTAAGTGTGAGTTCTGGCTTTCAGAGGTTACCTTTTTGGGACATGCAGTTAATCAGGGAGGACTCTCAGTTGATCCGAAGAAAGTAGCAGCAATCATAGATTGACCAAGACCGAAGGCAGTTATTGAGGTTCGCAACTTCTTGGCTTTGACAGATTATTACAGGAGATTTATTAAGGATTTCTCGATGACCGCTCTAACTTTGACTTCGCTTACCAGGAAGGGGAATGTCTTCAATTGGATAATGGAATGTGAGTTTGCATTCGAAGAGCTAAAAATCAGGCAAATGACTGCACCAGTACTATGTTTACCTTTAGGTGTAGAGGGCTTTCAGATTTATAGTGATGCTTCGAGTCAAGGCCTGAGTTGTGTTTATGCAACATGAGAAAATCATAGCTTTCGGATCCAAACAATTAAAGGATCACAAGAAGAATTATCTTATTCACGACTTAAAGTTAGCGACAGTCATTCATGCACTACAGATTTGGAAACACTATCTCTATGAAGCGTATTGTGAAGTCTTTCAGATCATAAAAATCTCAAGTATATCTTTAAGCAACGAGAACTCAATATGAGGCAGCATAGATGGTTGAAGTTTCTATCAGATTATGATGTGAATATTCAGTATCACCCCGGAAAAGCGAATGTCGTAGCATATGCTCTTAGTAAAAAAAGTTCAAGTTATTCCCTCATTACACATCAGGAGGAGTTGGTGCGAGCTCTGGAGAGACTTGAGATCAGTGTGTTACCGCATGTCAGTAGGAGTTCTGCAACCTTAAGTTGGATAGAAATCGGGTGTGACATAAAGGATAGAATCAAACAGGCTTAACATTTAGATTCGAAGATGGCAGAAATTTGGGAGTTTAGTCGAACAGGACAGAAAGAGAATTTTGTAATTCAGGAGGGCTTACTGCTAAATAAAGAAAGAGTTTGTGTCTCAGATATATCACCTTCGCGAGGACATACTCGTTGAGGCTCACTAGGTACTCCGTACATCCTCGTAGTACGAAGATATATGCAGATTTGAAATAGTCTGTTTGGTGGTCAGGAATGAAGTGTGACGTTGCAGAGTATGTGGGAAAATGTGAGACTTGCAAGTTAATCAAAGCGGAATGTCAGAAACCAGGGGGCAAGCAACATCCACTTACTATCCCATAATGGAAATTTGAAGACATCTCGGTGGATTTTAAGCATGGTCTTCAAAGGTCTCGAGGTGGGAATGACTTTATGCGTTATCGTCGAACGTCTTAACAAGGTTGCTCATTTTATTTCTATAAGAGGACTACTCAGAGCCCAAGTTTAGCTTAGTTATATGTGGATGAGATATTTTGATTGCATGGTGTTCCAAAGTCTAACAATTCAGACATGGATGGTAGATTTACCTCTAAAGATTAAAAATATGTTCAAAAGTGTTTGGGTACTAAATTGGATTTTAGCACAACATTTCAATTCCAAACAAATGGACAAAAATAGTGTAGTAATAGAACTATGGAAGATATAATATGAATGTGTATTCTGGATATTGGAAGTAAATGGGAGAAGTATGTCATCTTAGTAGGATTCTCCTACAACAATAATTTTCAAGAAAGTATTGGCATGACGCCTTTCGAAGCTCTTTATGTCAGACGTTGACGAACATCATTGTGTTGGGCTGAAAGCGAAGAGAAATCTGCAAATAAAGAATCATGGATTGAGAAGACCACAGCTCGAGTCAAACTCATTCAGAAGCGTATGAAGATAACTCAGGATAGACAAAACAAATATTATGGCCAGAGACACAGAACAGTAAAATTCAATGTTAGAGATTATGTTTATTTTGAAGTCAGGCCTGCTAAGGGTGTTTCTACACTTAAGCGGATGAAGAAATTGAGTCTCAGATTAGTTGGTCCATTCAAAATGCTTGAACGTACTGGTGAGGTTGCATACATGTTAGCTTTACCCGAGGAGATGAGTGGACTCGAGGATTCGGAAGCTAAAAAACAGAGATATTTGTTTTGTGAAGGCCCTTTAGATGAATTGTGGTCGACCAGAGTATACATGAGAAAAAGAAGATGAGTTGTGAAACAATGATGAGTATGCCTTCCTTTTTGATCTAGGTATGATTGTAATTTTCGAGGACGAAAATTCTATTACAATGGAAGATTTGTAACATCCAAAAATTTGAAGTACCTTTATAATTTAATTTCATAGTCCGATCGTACCCTTATCCCTAGCACTTTTTTACATTCGAAATGGAGACCTTTATTTCATTCACGCCGCCTGGTTTAGTGGTACTTCCCCTCCACTCAGGAGGAAGCGTCATTCGACTCCGGAGAAGGAGATGTCGTCAAGTTAGGGATCTCGACCTTCTGTCGTTGTCGACTGAGGAAACGGTAGGGCTGCACCCACTCGATGGTGTAGCCGACGACTCCTCTGCGCTCGGAACGTTCAATCGACCACTCTTGTTTGATAAACTGCTCACTGTCGATGCTTCCTTTTCAACATTCGGTTCCTCTGCAACGCACGCTATAACCATCAGATTTCTAGAGCCGCTCCCTCTCAGTGAGTTCATGTTAACTTCTTAGTCGTTTCCTTATCCTTTCAATCATCGTTTCTTTCAATTTTCCTATAGCATATGATTGATTGCAGATATCGAGAGTCCGGATTCTACTTGATTCAGAGGACCACTGATTGTCTTTTGCTTGGCTTTTTTCGTGTTCTGTCGAGTTAGGGCAAGGTGAGGACTTCTCCCCTTGTTAATTATGAATCAGCTTTCTCCTCTTCATCTTAGGAAGTATTTTCCCTTAAAATCCAGAAAAACCTCAGCAATGGAAAAGATGGCTTTTAGAGTGTAGATCGAAAAACTATTTGTTTCCAATTCAACCTTGTGAATCATGCCGTCATGCCGCGTTTACGAACATCGTAACTCTAAGGTAAGAAATTCTCTTTATCTTGGCTAGACATATTACCTATTATAGATTCATTGTCGAGGACGGGTAAGAATGCATGTGAAATTGAATTACATGTAGCCTTTTACTGCATATTAACAGTCAAGTAAATTATTATGATGCGACACACAGATCAACGTACGAAAATTTGCATCTGATTGTAAGAACAAAAATGACTAAAGATGATGAATGCAACTAGGCGAAGAATAAAAGATTAAAACGCTTAATAAGTCTCAGACTAGTGGCGTCGTGTAGACGACACAATAAAGGTAGATTGATGGATGCACATCATCATACTCATAGGGCCCAGCAGGTCATATGAGCCTTAGACATGGGGACGACGACCCACGCTTCCATGCTTGAAAATAGTCAGATGTGAGTCTGTGTTCCACATAAAAGACACATCAGGTCAGGGCACCTCCAGTTTCCATCAGGGACTCAGTAATCAGAATGTGCACAGTAGCTATGAAACATAAATTAACAAGAGGAATACGAAATTGATTTACCTCAACTGTAGAAAAGAATTCAAAACACATAAACCTTCATACTTCAAGAAAATTAAAACTATGATTGTAACTCATAATGCGAAAATTATAGAAATGAAAATTTATGTTATTACAGTTTATTTTATTCAATAGCACTTACAATTACCCTATTAGTAATCATGGTATATAGATTAAATCCTTGCATATTTATGTTTTAATTATGTCATTTTAATGTCACTGGGATGAACAACTTCTCTTACTCACCAGATGGGCTGACCCCTGTCTTCAGACATTTCTTTTGGGGAAAAACAGGTCGGGAGATTCATTTAGGATAAGCTTTCGAGGGTTTATATATTTGAGTTTGTCTTTCCTTTCAGTATGATGTATGTTGAAGTAAGTTGTATTGAGTCTTTATGTGTGGTTGGGGTTTAGTCTCATATCATAGTTTTAGGTTTGTGAGTTTTGTTGTAATTCTATAAAATGCCCTTTGAGGATGAATATAATCACACTCTTTATTTTCTTTTCTCTTTTCCTACATGGTATCAGAGCTAGGTTAATAATTCCTAGCTTCTGAAGACCCTAAAATAAATTTTCCCGTTTTCCACCACTCAATTCTCAAGCTTCCGCCTTACAATTCAATCACGTCCTGCGCTGCTAAAGTATTGGGTTTTCTCTAAACATGAGTGGAACAACACATCATATGTGCGCAGCAGAAAAATAAACAAGAACAACCCTAAACAGTTATAGGATCTTGTGATTTCATGAATCAAGAAATAAATAAAGCAACGCATTGCAATATACCTGAGAGGGATTGAGTTAATACTCAATCAAGGTGCTCCAATCTTGTCCAGAAACAAGCGGCGGAGTTCCAAGCACAGAAAGTATATCTGCGCCTCTATAGTAGTCCACACAAGCGAAGGAGAACCTCAAGCTTCTTGTCCAACAAGATCTGGGTCGGAGAAGGAGTGCCCTCAGCATCTCCCACGGATTGCTAGATCCGTCCAAGGGAGAGGCGACGACGACGGACTGGGTCTCGCGGAGATCTTGCGGAACAGTTCCATCTCAATCTCAGAAAAAGACAAAGGGAAAACCTAATCGCTTCCTTATTTATACCCAGGGGCATAAAATTAGATATCCGCAGACCCGAGTCTTTAATAGGAGTATTCAGTAAGTATCGCCGTGATCACTAAACATCGTTGAGACGATCTCGACGATATCGTCGTGAAGATCTATATCGTCGAGAAGCTCTCGACGATATCGTTGTGGAGATCTATATCGTCGAGACGATCTCAACGATATCGTCGTGATGACCTATATTGTCGAGACGATCTCGACGATATCATCGTGATGACTGAAATATCGTCGTGACAATCACGACAATATCGCGCAGTACTCAACGATACAACAAAGGTTGACAGTCGGTCATATCGTCGTGACCACTCGACGATATTCACAATATCGTCGTGACCACTCGACGATATTCACAATATCGTCGTGACCACTCGACGATATTCACAATATCGTCGTGATGATCTCGACGATACATGCAATGCCGTCTTGAACACACGCCAACATGCTTCATACAATATTCATAATATCTGTGGAACATTTAGCCGACTCGACCTAACTCCAATGAGCATATGATTGGTCCTTCACTCATATTCAATATGAGTAAGCCCAACACAATCCTTCTTCCAACTTCTCCAAACGCTCTTATGTGCGACCTTATAGGCTCATATCGCGTTGGCAGTAAGACTAACTGCTTGATTGCTTTGAGATAACCTTGGAAATACCAACATAAAGCCCCCGTCGAGCATCTCTCTTCCCGCTCCCGTCGACGGAATCATTGTTTGATTCCATCGACGGGAGTGGCCTCTCTTCCCTTCGACGAGGACTCCTGCTCCAGCTTGCGCTCGATCCCGTCGGCGTCCTGCTCTCGTTCGTCGATCCCGTCGACATCCTGCTTTCGTTCGCCGACGCTGTCTCTTCCTGCCATCAACGATTGTCGTCTTCTCTTTCGGTCGAGCTTCCAGTCCCAATTCTCGTCGGCACTGGATGCTCCTTCTGCCTACAATTTCAACGATGCTTCCCTTCTTCGATGAGCTCGAGCAGCCCCCTTCCAGATCCCGTCTGCCTGGTTGCTTCCTTCATCGCAGCTGCCTCCGACCCAACAATGAATCCCGGAGCCCGCCGCATCGTGCTGTCTTCGACGCTCCTGAATCCCGACAATGGCTCCTCGTCGGCGCATTTCCCTATATATATTCATATTCAATTGCAGTGATTGCGGTTGTGCCTTTTTCCACGGCGATGGATGCCCTTCCAGCTCGCTTCTCTCGGGGTCGAATCTTCCTGGGTTGCTCCGGCATGTGTCAACTGCCTCTATCCAAGGACTTTCTCATCCCTTGGTCTGTTCTGGCATCGGCCACTATGTTGCTTCTGCTCCGGACGTTTCCACTGTTGTCGTAATTCTTCTGATGATTCTGGATGACTCCAACCGCTACTACCCCTTCCAGAGTGTTGATCTCCTGCCGATACTGAAGTTTTTTGGTCGTTCTTTATGTTTTTATCAGTCTTTTATGTTGTATTGATCTGTCTTCCTGTTGTTTAGGTTTACTGTGTTTTATGTCTTCATGCACGTGTGTTCCACATGATGGGGAGTGATTGGAACGACGGCGACTCTGATGATCTTTCCCGACCTTTGGCCTTCGTTCCACACGGCCTCTAGGCTTATGTCGTATGTTGTTATGTGTCTCCCCATATTTCTTTCGATTGGTCATGTGTTGGGACATGACTGATGTTGGTGTTCTAATCTCAGTGGGTTGTGTCATGTGGGACCGTGTCGTGCGAGACTGTGTCGTGTTGGACCGCCCTTTGTGCGGATTATCCCCGACGAATTATCCCCGGTTGCCCGTTTGATGATTTGCTCCACATCTTTTGTTCTCCTTCACATGTTATGTGTGTAGGTGTTGTTGGTTGACCTGATTCCAGCGAGTCCACGTCGTGTGTGGGTTTGCGTAGTGTGTGGCTATGTCCCCGATTTAATTCCCCTGGTTTGAAATTTTTCCCTGGTGGCTCGTCTGAAGTTCTCACATCGTCTACCTTCGTTGCCTTTATTTGGTGTGTCCAAGTCGGACGTTTCCTCTCCAGCTTTAGGGGGAGTGTTGAAGTAAGTTGTATTAAGTCTTTGTGTGGTTGAGGTTTAGTCCCACATCATAGTTTTATGTTTGTGAGTCTTGTTGTAATTCTATAAAATGCATCTTTGACAGGGGCGGAACTAAGTGGCGGCACACCCAGGCACGTGCCCGGGTCAGATTTTGAGAAAAATGTTAAGACAAGCTGCCTACCCTCTGTCGTCCAGCACAAAAGCAATTGCTCAGCTTTTTGTCATGGCTCTGCAGCCTTTATGACATAGCTCTGCACCATTTTGTCCTAACTTTGGAGCTTCAGCTTTAGTTTTTTACTTAGCCATATGAAGAAGAAGAAATTTTCATTAGAAACTGAAAAGTTAGCCACAGAGCTTCACGAATATGGAGCTTTCCAAACATAGAGAATGTCCTCTCTTCCCTTCGATTTCCACTGGCATCCCCGCGTGGCTCTGTCGGACTTCTACCCACAAGTTTGTTTGGTAGAGAACTTCTTCCCCCAAATTTAACAGCCAACTTTGCTCATCGACATTCGAAGCTCCTGCTCACAGTCGAGCGCCCTAGCAGAATCGCAATCGCTGAGTAGGCCAATCTTTTCACCGTTTCTCTAATTTTTATTGTTCGAGATGTTTGTATTTTTCCTAGGCATGTTTTAGAAGCTATTTTTATTCTAAAAAATTGTTAGATGAATGTCTAAGTTTCTTCGTTTCTAATTTTTATTGTTCGAGTCTTCTGAACTCTGATTTTAATTATTCCAAAACTCTGATTACATCAATATCTTCAATTTCTAATTTTTATTGTTGTAGATGACTTGAACAACAAAATTTTATTGTTCCAGAAGGATCAAAACTTTAAGGTATGATTTAATTCTAAGATATCTTATTAGTTGGAAATCATCAAGCCAATATCTGATCAACGTGAAAGGAAGTCCTCCGGCATACATTGTTCTTGGTGATATACTTTGCGTTAAGTGAAGAGCAAACAAAATTTTGTAATTTTGGTAAATACTTTAATTCAAAATATGTGTCATTGAAAGTGGATTGTTGGCCAATATGTATTTTCAATTTTCCATTGTTTTTGTTTTATTTGACTCTTCGTCCTCACGATTAAATATGCATTATTTAAAATTGTGTGAAATTTTTGATATAAATATTTAATTTTTTATTTAGTGTCCGGGTTAGTAGAAATTCCTAGTTCCGCCACTGCCCTTTGAGGATGAATATAATCGCACTCTTTATTTTCTTCTCTTTTCCTACAATGTATCACTTAAATGTGAACTTACACATATCAGATGTAATATATATTTTCAGTTATTCATGTTAGAAAATTTTCCATATAGTGAATTTATTTTCTTGAGACGTCCCGATAAAGTCATACTCAAATATTTGAGTACATTCGGGCTCCTACGAGCATGTTAATTCAGTCGCGCGAACAATTGAAACATGTGATAGGTGGGTTAGATCATCTCGTAAATTCATGTCGTGAACTCGGTCTCACCCAGACACGGTTTTTGGGTATAATCATGAAATCCAATTTATCGACGGAATTTATAATTTATTTCTTTTATTTGGAGTATTAATTGGATACTTTAATTCCTTTTTTGTAACTCTTAATAAGGCCTCTACCTATTAAGGGGCAGAGATTTGATTATATCATATTCATTCAGAATATTTTCAGTGTGAACAGTGGGTTGAACCGTGGGTTTTACCTTTCTTTTTTCCACTTGAAACCGTAGCCTGGTTTTACCTTTTCCTTCAATTTTCTCGAGAAGAAGAAGCCGGGCTGGTTCCCTTTTCTCTCCTCTGCATTTCTTGGTTTCGGTTTTTGGAGAAGGGACGCAACAGATTCAAGAAGAAGGGGCGACATCGGGTCTTCATCTTCCTCCTTAGCTTCAGACAAGATCGCACCTTGATCTGCTTCTGTCTAAGGAGGAATCTGGTCGGCCTGCTGCTACCTAACAAGGCCAACGATCCTTCGCAGCATCAAAGTCGTCGGCGACCAGAGGCGTCCGTTCTGCTTGGATCTCCACCGCTGGCGAACAAGCAGAGAAGGCAACCTCCAGAGATCAGATATGACCGGCAATCTGGATAGATCCAGTCAGGCCGGCTACCCCGATCCCCATATCACCGGCGGCCTGCAATTGCCTCTGTTTTGTTTACAGGAAATCAAAAGGTATAGGCTTAGAGAAGTAAACCTCAATTGCTTTTCTAGGCCAACCTCTAGGCATGGACTTATCAGAAAAAATAAATGTGGTTTCATACATTGGCGATCTTCTCCTGCACAGAGCCAAGGTATATTTGATGCCATCATTTATGCGATCTACTAACACATTCAAAACTCATTTGACTGAATAATGTCATGATAAATTTCTCTTGGTCAAATCACGTATGCATATTAATGTTCAGAGATTTACTAAGTTATATATATAAGATCCACTTCTGATAGAACAAAGATTTCTAGATCTACTAATACATAAAAATTATACACATCGTTTTGTAGATCTAGACCTACATACATACTTCGTCTCAATCCCTGTTTTGATAGTAATTTGAAATACATGTGTGCTAATTTTTTTCATTGCAGCGAATACTCTTTAGTTATACTTATATGCTAGCGGGATCTTCCAACGCCGCGGACTTCATAAGTTAAAATACTTCGAGGCTCTTTAGAATGGCCGCTATAATGAACCATGACCTTGAAGCTATCGATATACTTTAATTTTCGCACTTAAGTAGTATTTTCACTCGTTCAAGTTTAATTTTATTTGTGTGTTCGTTATTTTGATTAAGGAATTAGAAAGTCAAAAATGCATATCCTCTAATAAAGATTAGTAGTCTTGATTAGACGATCCTACCTCTTAGAAGTCACTCCATTCATTAATAAAAAAATTTGATGATTTAATTTAGCAGTCTTGCCAAGAGGAATTGGCTCTACAGTGGGCCGAGTCTCCAGCTCAGCAATGTGAACTCGGGCATTGTCCAGCTCGGTTTGGCAATCAGTCAGGGCCTTCTCCAATTTGGAGACTTGCGACGCCACCATGAGCTCGACCTCCTGCGAGACGAGACGCACAGGGTCAAGCGAAAGTCCTTAAAAACAATCAAAGTGAAAACAAATGGATCGCGTCTTGCCGAGGTCGCATCAACGGATCTCTTCTTCCTCAGCGACGCCTCGGCCACCACCCATTTCACCTCGGCCTCAGCAAACTTCGCCTCAAAGGCCTGGAGAGCCACTTCGAACTCGCAGGCCTTCCTCGAAGCTTCGAGTTAGTTCCTCTTTGTTTGATGAAAGAGCTCGGTACTCCGAAAGAGAGACCGGGAGCCCTGGTCGGCGAGGTATCTGGGCGAAACGCGGCCTAACTCGTCGGCGTCATCTCGCCCATACAATCTGAACGCGACATTAAAAGCGTCGTCATTCGGCTCGCCATCCTCGATCCAGGACGGCAGGCGCAAGCTGAGGTGAACCGTGTTTTCCTCAGCATCCCAAGCGAGAAGAGGGTCGCCTAAGATGTCCACGTCGTCGGACCCCATGCCATAGTTGGCATGCGCTTCAGGGTCCTCGAAGACGTTATTTTGATTAAGGAATTAGAAAGTCAATTATGCATATCCTCCAATAAAGATTAGTAGTCTTGATTAAGACGATCCTACCTATTAGAAGTCACTACATTCATTAATAAAAAAAATTGATGACTTAATTTAGCATAGTCTTGCCAAGAGGAGTTGGCTCTACAGTGGGTCGAGTCTCCAGCTCAGCAATGTGAACTCGGGCATTGTCCAGCTCGGTCTGGCAATCAGTCAGGGCCTTCTCCAATTTGGAGACTTGCGACGCCACCATGAGCTCGACCTCCTGCGAGACGAGACGCACAGGGTCAAGCGAAAGTCCTTAAAAACAATCAAGTGAAGACAAATAGATCGCGTCTTGCCGAGGTCGCATCAACAGATCTCTTCTTCCTCAGCGACGCCTCGGCCACCACCCATTTCGCCTCGGCCTCAGCAAACTTCGCCTCAGAGGCCTGGAGAGCCACTTCCAACTCGCAGGCCTTCCTCGAAGCTTCGAGTTAGTTCCTCTTTGTTTGATGAAAGAGCTCGGTACTCCGAAAGAGAGACCGGGAGCCCTGGTCGGCGAGGTATCTGGGTGAGGCGCGGCCTAACTCGTCGGCGTCATCTCGCCCATACAATCCGAACGCGACATTAAAAGCGTCGTCATTCGGCTCGCCATCCTCGATCCAGGACGGCAGGCGCAAGCTGAGGTGAACCTTGTTCTCCTCAGCATCCCAAGCGAGAAGAGGGTCGCCTAAGATGTCCACGTCGTCGGACCCCATGCCATAGTTGGCATGCGCTTCAGTGTCCTCGAAGAGGTTAAAGATTAAGGAATTAAGAAGTCAATTATGCATATCCACCAATAAAGATTAGTAGTCTTGATTAAGCAGATCCTACCTCTTAGAAGTCACTACATTCATTAATAAAAAAAATTTGATGATTTAATTTAGCATAGTCTTGCCAAGAGGAGTTGGCTCTACAGTGGGCCGAGTCTCCAGCTCAGCAATGTGAACTCGGGCATTGTCCAGCTCGGTCTGGCAATCAGTCAAGGCCTTCTCCAATTTGGAGACTTGTGACGCCACCATGAGCTCGACCTCCTGCGAGACGAGATGCACAGGGTCAAGCGAAAGTCCTTAAAAACAATCAAAGTGAAGAAAAATAGATCGCGTCTTGCCGAGGTCGCATCAACTGATCTCTTCTTCCTCAGTGACGCCTCGGCCACCACCCATTTCGCCTCGGCCACAGCAAACTTCGCCTCAGAGGCCTGGAGAGACACTTCCAACTCGCAGGCCTTCCTCGAAGCTTCGAGTTAGTTCCACTTTGTTTGATGAAATTGCTCGATACTCCGAAAGAGAGACTGGGAGCCCTGGTCGGCGAGGTATCTGGGCGAGGCGCGGCCTAACTCGTCGGCGTCATCTCGCCCACAATCCGAACGCGACATTAAAAGCGTCGTCATTCGGCTCGCCATCCTCAATCCAGGACGGCAGGCGCAAGCTGAGGTGAACCTTGTTCTGCTCAGCATCCCAAGCGAGAAGAGGGTCGCCTAAGATGTCCACGTCGTCGGACCCCATGCCATAGTTGGCATGCGCTTCAGGGTCCTCGAAGACGTCCGCCTCGCTAACGGTGGCTTGGCGGCGGTGGCTTGGCGGCGGTGGACAACTGTTTTTCGTCATCGCTTCGCTGGCCGCGGCGATTCCAGCTGAGATTGAAGAGGAGGCTCTGCAGGAAGCTCTACCCCTGTTCCCTAGGGCGAGTAGCACGGGACCCTCCTGTCACGGGCGGAGTTAAATCAGCGACAGGGGGGAGAAGGGTGACGAGCGCGGTGCAAGTACCTACATAAGAGACACGCGTTCCAGTTAGATGGTCACCTCGGCAATAAGGGCGAGTAGCCCAAGCACTCGCTTATACTAACCTTCACACGGGTTGAGGAATGGAACTTCGACGACCCGATGGAGGAAGCGGAGGACATTGAACTCTCTCCTTTTGAGAGCATTGTGAAGATCGAGTCGAGGTCCACCCAGCACAGGGACATAGAAGACCTCCTGATGCAACCTGTTTCGCATCTTGGCGCATATTTATGTTATTGTTATTTTTCGCATTTTTCTGTGTAGCGCATGTCTTCACACACATTTATTTATTGATCGTGCATGTACTTGTTTGTTTTATTTCGCGCTCATTATGACGGTTTATTAGGGTGATCGTTCAATAAGTCCATGAATAAAAAAATCCATCAAATTAGGTATAATTATAATTAAGGCAAGCACTCAAAAATGATTTATTAAAATTAAACATATTTTACTTTAGGCAACCTTGAAATTAAAATCAAAATCTACTTTTGAAATTAATTACGATGGAAAGAAAGTCTTTTGGAAATCCCATAATTGATTCCTTATTTCAAAGGATTTCATTTTCTTTTACCTTCCATTGAGACAAATATCTAAAAAAAGGAAGTTAATTTAAAATTAAAAGCATTATCTCCTCTTTTTAAGACATTTATTTTATTTTCCTAAAAAACCTAAAGGCAGTCGGCACCCCTTAGGGAATTAATCTCTTCTGCTTTATAAAAAGAAGCCATTTTTCACTCTCAAGAGGCAGCTGGGACAAAATCAGGACAGAGAAATTCTCTCTGTTTCCCGATAGTCCAGCCCGACTCCCCGCGCCGACCTATTGTGCTCCCAGTCGCCTTGTCGGTCCTCACCACCGACGCCGCCAACCTTCATGATCCCACGAACCTTTCTCAGTCATCTTCCGACGAAGTCGAAGGAGCTGCTGCCAGTTCCATCAAGTCTGGGTTCCTCCTGAGACCAAAGGCCGCCCCTTACACTGTTTATCTTCCAGCTGCCTGAAGGAACACAAAATGTAAAAATATAAACCATGAACACATAAAAGAAGACAACTTTCAAAACACCACATCCTTCAATCTCTCACTTGTTTTTAAAGTTTCTTACAAAAGAAAAACTCATACGAAACATATAAAAGAGCAACCTTTGAAATCATTCATCAAGCCACTCTCCATGGTCTTGCAACCTCATTGACTCGAAATGAATTTCTCCTTTGGCTTGAGATAAAGGTTTGGTGAAGGGATCAGTTGTGTTGCCGTTTGTGTATATCCATAAAAGTGCAATTTTGCCCTCGTCAATAAAATCGCGCATGACAAAATACTTACGGTCCATGTATTTTGTTTTATGATGTGACTTTGGCTCCTTGATTTGAGAGATAGAAGCGATATTATCACAAAACAATTTCAAGGGCCCTACACTGGATGCAACAACTTCTAGTTCCTCAAGGAACTTCTTTATCCATACTCCCTCTTGGCTTGCCTCTGCAGCCGCCATGACTTCCGCTGCGGTGGTGGAGTCAGCAGTAGTTGATTGTTTCCAACTACACCAACTCACGGCACCACCATTCAGAAGAAAAACGAACCCAGATTGAGATCTTCTATCATCCGGATCTGTCATAAAACTAGCATCCGTGTAGTGTAGCCTTCTGCAACGAGCTCCTTATGTCCACCCAAAACAAGAAATTTATTCTTGGTCCTTTTAAGGTACCTGGGAATATTCTTGACAACGGTCCAATGATTAGGACCAGGTGAAGCTTGATATCGACTGGTCATGCTAAAAGCATATGCGACATCTGGCCTTGTACAAATCTGGCCTTGTACATATCATCTGGCCTTGTACAAAACATGATGAAACCTATGGCAGAAGCATAAGGCACATTCTTCATGTATTCAATGTCTTTATGCGCCGAGGCGCAGTGAGACTTGCCAAATTGTATAGACATCTTCATTGGCACATTCCCTTTCTTAGAGTTTTCCATATGAAACCTTTCTAAGATCTTGTCAATGTACATACTTTGACATAGGTCAATGAGTCTTCGTGATTTGTCTCTATATATCTTGATTCCTAAGATATATTGGGCTTCACCCATGTCCTTCATTGAAAATGTTATTTTCAATGAATTTCTTGTCTGTTCCATTAAAGCTAAATTATTCCCCATTAACAAAATATCATCGACGTACAAGATCAAAAATATTATGTGACTCTCACTGACTTTCTTGTACACACACGGTTCTTCTTTGCTTTGACTGAATCCAAGGGTTTTAACCTCTTCATCAAAGTGCTTGTTCCAACTCCTCGATGCTTGCTTCAAGCCATAAATGGCCCTTTGAAGCTTGCATACTTATGGTCATTTTGTGGATCTTCAAAACCTTGAGGTTGCTTCATGTAAACATCCTCATCAAGTTTCCCATTTAGGAACGCGGTTTTGACATCCAATTGCCATATTTCATAGTCATAGAAAGCGGCAATGGGCAACATGATCCGAATCATTTTGAACATAACAACCGGCGAGAATGTTTCATCATAGTCAATCCCTTGAATTTGACCGAAACCTTTCGCCACAAGTCTAGCTTTGTAGGTTGTCATGTTGCCATTCATGTCCATCTTCCTTTTGAAAATCCATTTATTAGCAATGGACATCTTTCCTTCGAGAAGGTCAACCAGGTACCATACTTGGTTGTCATACATGGATTGTATTTCGGATTTCATGGCTTCATGCCAGGCATTGGAATCTATCCTATTAATTGCTTCTTCATAGGTCAAGGGGTCTTCAGTGTCCATGACTAACACTTCATGAAGACCAATATAAAGGTCAGGTTTTCTTTTCACCCTTGTAGACGTTCTAAGTTCCTTCTGCTCATTTAACTCCTCGCGAGTCTCCCGAATCTCTTCCACAATTTCTTGTGGAATTAATTCATGCTCAATGTGAGTCATACAGTTGCTTGGTGGTGCAGTATGGGTTTCCTCAACAATCATTTGTGGAGGTGGAATGCTCATACTCCCACTGATTAAAGGAACTTCATATGACATCTCGTGATCATCTTGAATGTCAGAATTCATCTCATAATCACGCCCTTGTAGATCCTCTTGAGTTTCCTCAAGAATTACCCTACTGTCACGGTTTTTGATTCTTTCAAGAAACTCCTTCTCTAAGAATGTTGCACCCTTCTTTACGAATATGGTATTCGTCGACTTGTGCCAAAAATTATACCATTTAGTTTCTCTTGGGTATCCTATAAAAAAACACTTATCCGCTTTGGGTTCCAATTTTGTCGAGAGCATACGTTTAACATATGCCTCGCAACCCCAAATTTTAAGATAAGATATAATAGGTGTCTTGTCCATCCATATATCATGTGGAGTTTTATCAACGGTTTTAGTTGGAACAATGTTTAATGTGTGAGCGGCAATCATGAGTGCATAACCCCAAAAATATAAAGGCAGATCCGTCTGACACATCATGGATCGAACCATGTCAAGCGGGGTTCGGTTTCTTCTTTCGGAGACACCGTTCCACAGCGGGGTGACATGTGGAGTAAGTTGTGGTACGATACCACACTCCTTCAGATAAGTAGTGAACATGTTGCTCAAATACTCACCTCCACGATCAGTTCACAAGACTTTAATTTTCTTGTCGAGCTGGTTCTCTACTTCATTTTTGTATTCCTTGAATTTATCAAGGGATTCGCTTTTATGTTTCATCAGGTAAACATAACCATAGCGACTATGATCATCCGTGAATGTAATGAAGTACCTATAACCATCTCTTGCACTAGTGCTCATTGGACCACACACATCGGAGTATCAATTCCAACAAACTGTTCGCTCTTGCACCTTTCTTTTTGAAAGGTTTCTTGGTCATCTTACCAGATAAATAAAATTCGCATGTTCCAATTACATCAAGATCAAAAGAATCTAAAAGATTTGTTTGATGTAATTTCTTTATACGCTTCTCGTTTATGTGACCAAGGCGATGGTGTCATAAGAGAGTCTCATTCATGTGAGATATCTTGAGTCTTTTGTTATTGATGTTTAATATCAGTTTATCTTCAACTATGTTAAGCAGATACAAACCATTTGAAACGTAAGCATTTGCATAAAACATATCATCCTTCTTAATAGTTTTAAAACAAAAATCTTCTGCATCTAAGCATGACACAGAAATAATATTTCTAAACACAGAAGGGACATAATAAACATCTTTTATACTTAAACATAAACCACTAGGTAGATGAAGGTCGAGTGTGCCCACAGCAACTGCAGAGATACTTGCATCATTTCCAACCTTCAGTACAACCTCTCCTTTAGAGAGCGATCTTCTATCCTTTAGTGACTGCACATTAGAAACTAAGTGAGCACAAGATCCGGTATCCAATACCCAATCTAGGATAGTCGTGGCCAAATTTAAAGTTAATTCAATAACAAATGTACCTTTGGGACGCTTGCGTTCGATCTTGCCTTCATCCAAGTCACGCTTGTACTTGGGGCATTTCATCTTGAAGTGTCCTTTCTCATGGCAATGGAAGCATTCAGTGATAGAAGTAGGAGAGTTCTTCAATTTGCTTCCCTTGGAGGTGCTCACTTGAGTTCCTCCCTTCTTGCCCTTGAGTAATGGGTCTCCATTTGAGGTCTTGTTTTTTATATTACTTTTATTCTTGAAAAACTTTTTGCTACTCGACGCGACGGCCAAGACAGGATTTGTCTTTGTCTTACCCATGTCTACCTCAGCTGTTTTGAGGGCGTTATGGAGCTCATTTATGGTCATATGTTTCTCACGCATGTGATAATGCATGATAAAATCCTTAAACGAGTAAGGAAGGGACCCCAAAGTAATATCCTCAGCAATGTCTTCAGGAATCGGAGACTTCAGTTTCTCCAATTTCTCCAGATAGTCTTGCATCTTAAGGAAGTGCACCGAGACAGATTCACCCTCCATCATCTTGCATCTTGTGAGTGCGATGGTGGTCTTATAGCGCTCTTTTCGAGCACTATCGGTGAACATCTTCTCCAACTGTGCTACAATTTCCTTTGCAGGAGTATCAAGAAATTTCATTTGCAACTGATCGCCAATACTGGACAAGATCAGTGTTTGCACAACACGCTGTTGGTCATTCCATTTCTTTTGTTCCTCTTTTTCAGCATCAGTCGGCTTGCCTTTCTCCTTCTCTTCGGGGTAATTTCCATCCAAAATTTGAAGGAGATTTTCCAAGCGCAACACGATGTTCAACTTGAGGATCCAATCGGAATAATTTGACCCGTCATTAGCAAGTGGGCTCTTATCGATCATGGAACACAGAAAATTTGGAAGAGTTGACATAGCCCTAAAAAAATTTGAGAGAGTGAATTAAAATATAGTTCATGATTTCATTTTTCCAAAAAAAAAAAAAAATTTGCCACAAGGATTAGAGATTCTTAAAATTTGTAGCCAATTAAGGCTTCATTTGGTTCGGCGGTGGCAGATGCAACCGGCGGGTCCAAACGGAGCATTGGAACCTGAGGGGGGAAGGCGGGATTGGAAACGCTCCATTTAGACTTCTTTTCCTCTATCCGGCGGGTGCAAACGCCGTCGGCGCCCGTTTGTTTACCCATCGTCCGGTGGCATTTGCTCCAAACGGAGGAGGCGAAACGCCCAACCAAACGAAGCCTAAGATCCTTTTCAACCAGGTAGACTCATCTACATGGTTGTCCAGGTAGGTACAGATCACCAATCATAACCTTTTAAGAAACCTTAAACTTTATGATTCTTGCATTTTATAAACAAAAAATCCCTTTTAAAAAATTTTTAAGTATAAAACATTTCCCAAAAGTCCAAGCCTAGATCTTGAAAATTTGTTTAAGAAAACTCATATTATTGGGCAATGAGTGTTTCCGAGATATTTCAACAAAATGGGCAAGTTGTGCCTCACACAGAGGTCGCTCACTTGTGGCTTAATACTGGGTTACACAAGTTCCACCATGTCTAGTGATTGTGGTCGCAATCATGCTAATTCAGGATCACTAGCTTAGGTGGATGATATGAGAAGGAAAGTCAATCTTAAATTTTTCTTTTGTTTTTCTTTTATTACACTAATTCCAGATAAACGAAAATTGCAATAATAAAAATTTCCTAACACATGGCATTCTAACTATTACATCCATTCACAACAATACATCCCAGAGGTTCTAAATGAACATAAAAAAATGCGATGCGCTCTTAGAAATTATTAGCCGAAAAGAAAACTAATCTCGCAAAGTTCAATCTCATTTGGATTGATCCAAGTCCGCAAGGTTTCATGATTCACCTAGATTATTTTAAATAAAAAAAAAATCTTCTCATAACCCAAATAAAGCGGGTTATTGAAACTTGAATCGAAACTTGAGATATGGTTAATCCAAACCATTTGTGCGTATGGACTTAGCACAAAATTAAACGCCCTTATTGCCATGAGAAGACCAACCTAGCTCTGATACCATTGAAGGATTTTCGTTGTGATAACGCCGCGATGAATTAAAAAAAAAATCAGCCACAAACGATAGCACAAAAACAAATCCAGTCACTCTCATGGCAATGGTGAGACTTAACTAAGTTACGCGAAATAAAATACTGAAAACCATCACAGAAGGATGATAAATTATACCTCTAGAAAATATATTTTCTAGGCGAAGAGGAGATCTCTGATTTCGGATTACTTTCACGGATCGAAACGGCACCGATCACCTCTAGGTTCACCTTGAACCCAAACAGCCCCACAACCTCAACTTTGATGAGAAAGAGAAAGAGGATGAAGCTTTAGACAATGCTCTCACAACCGGAGATTTCAAATGGCCGAGACCCACTCCAAAATGTCGGCAAGAAGAGGTAAGAAATGGAAAAAACTGCTCTCCTATTTCGCCCAGGAAGGAGCTGTCGAGCTCTATTTTTCCACCAGGCCGCCACTCTCTTAATGAGAAGATGAACCCGTGACTTGGAAAAACCCTAGGCCAGCTATTTAAAAGGAGAGGAGTTATTTTCTTTTTGCTATTTCTATATATAGGAGAAGACCCGGTTTTTATTTTTAACAAAACAAAAATTGATTAGGATATAAATTTCCTTTTAAATCTTTAATAACCAATTGATAACTGCCCCTTATGGTAACCGAAAATTATCAATCAAGGTTCTCCTATTTAAAAATGGAAATTTCATTATATCCAATCAGTGACAGTTTTATTGTGCAAATAAAATATTATTTGCACAAACGCCAACCGACACAAAACCTCCTCCTTGAAATATCATTAATTAATGTGACCATATGTAACGTCGCATTAGTTACATATATTATTCCGCCTAGTTATTGATTTCGTAATGAACTCAATTCATTATATCAAATAACGCCCGAATAAGATCGCAAAATAACAATTGTCTAAACGCGTCAATTCACGACGTTTTGAATTCGCACTCAAGCGTGTATTTTAATTTCATAACCATGAAAAAGAATACATAATTTGAGTCGAAAACAGCTGTTTCTATTCATTTGGTGTGACCTTTACAGAGGAACTGTGTCGTCTAGGCGATAACATAACCATATATATTATGGGCTATAAGAGGTTTTATCACTGCATTATAGTTGCCTTGGCAACGCAGTAGCTAGGTAACAAAATAGATGACATGTGTCTATGTATGTCACATGATATTAAATATTTGCGCAAAATAGAATCGCATCATTTTCGCACTATATTTATTTTTTCTTGGTCTCATAAGCGAGTCGTAATTATAACTACATTAGTTATATTGCATGCTTTATGACCTCGCTTTACCAAGGGGCCCACCAATATCATTACTCAATAAATTTGAGGGACAATTGATAATTCGATGTATAAATTTCTTACGTACAAGCGTGTGCAACGAATCACCGTGTGTATCACCATCATGAGATGGTCTTCAACTATGATCACATTGCGCACACCGATGCGATAAATTTACACTTTTCATATCATTTCATAAGACACGTTGAAAACATTGATGACACAAAACACAATCCATATAATGTTACAACATAAGATAGGTCAAGCTCAATGTGTATAAGATTCACACGTATACACATCCACGCGGTCAAATGATAATCATTTATCAACATTTATAGAACTTCAAATGTACTTTAATCGACATGACAATCATAACTTGGTAATCAACGTTCCACTTTGATTTCCATGATTGTGAGCGTATTAAATTATGATTAGTTGACAGGTCTCAAGTGTTCTATAGTTGAAGACCAAGAGCATCTTCCTGAACTTTTAATGAGATGCAACATACAATCAAAGGAACACAAAATGTAAAAATATAAACCATGAACACATAAAAGAAGACAACTTTCAAAACACCACATCCTTCAATCTCCCACTTGTTTTTAAAGTTTCTTACAAAAGAAAAACTCATACGAAACATATAAAAGAGCAACCTTTGAAATCATTCATCAAGCCACTCTCCATGGTCTTGCAACCCCATGGACTCGAAATGAATTTCTCCTTTGGCTTGAGATAAAGGTTTGGTGAAGGGATCAGTTGTGTTGCTGTTTGTTTCTATCCATAAAAGTGCCAAACGAAAGATCTGGATGTTCCTCAGACAGCCGGCTGCCCCGGCAAAGGGGTCCAGCGAGAATGATTCAGGGGAGAGGTCTCGTGGGAGGTGAGATCTCTCATCATCTTGTAAGGGCGGCGTTTCGCCCGCTCCATCGGTGTGAGGCAGTGATTCTCCTGATGGAGCAACCTCAGACGTCTCGGCAGGATCATGAACTGCAAGGAAGTCAAGTCAAAGAGAACAATGGACTGGAATCGTAGGTCGCCAAAAAGCATGTACCTGGAGAGGCGACCACAACATTGTCGGCCAGAGGGGACGGGACGTTATAGTCCTCGACAGAAATGTCATCATAAGACCGGAAGCCAGAGGGATCCACGCCTTGGCAAAGAAGCGACTAAATTAATGGCGACGTCAATTCAGAACGCATAAAAAATGTAAATTAACTCATCGTTCACCTCACCAACATGCCCCAGGTTGTTGTTTGAGGCCGCTCCGGGGTTACGTTGGGGAGCTCGGCTCCCTCAGCAAGAACTTTGGGTTCGTCACGAGGAGGCTCAGTTAAAGGCAAGTTGTAAGCCCTCTTTCGCTTTTTATCTTCTCTCCTCTGCCATTTTTTCTCGGGCTTCTTGTCCATATGAGAAGAACGATCTCGGAGAAAAGAAGTAAAGCTCGCGGCTTTTGCAGCTACCTCCGACTTGGAGTCCATTTCGTCAGCTCGCAGTCTAGTTGAAACATGTGGGGATCCCCATCTCGTATTTATAGACGAGGGAAAGTAGCGACCCGACAGCTTGCCTAAGAATCGTTTTGGTACATACAGCTCGCCGAATAAGGGTTCGACGATTTTTTTCGAGCTCTGAGAGAGCTCGCAAAGAGCAGGGATTGTGCAACACGTATTCATCGAGGATGGGCCCAACCCCTCTACGGGTCTACGAAAGCAAGTTGACCAATTGACCAAGAAGAATAACATCGTTCAGGATATATAGAAAACAGACAAGTGACAAGCCATTCAACTCGCTCAGACCTTTTTTAACTCGCTTAAGGGCGAGCCCTTAAGTAGACTAGCCTATGGGCGAAGACACTCATGTGGTCGCCCATAGGCGAGGCCCCTCCTAAGGTTGTCCATAGGCGAGCTCCCTCCTAAGAGCACATAAGCGAAGCCCCTGGAAGCTCATTAAAGAGCTCGCACGGCCAGCACCAAACTCGCGAGATCATTTCAAGCGATCACAATCATCTCGCCAAAATCCTACAGCATGACGGATCTAGCATCTTGCGTGGACGGATATTCGCAGACCCCCCACCCCCTACCCCAAGTCTGGATTGCCTATAAATAAGACCACGAGGCACACAGGAAAAGCAAGTTGCCCCCCCCCCCCCAGGTTCATCATTTGTTGAGACTATGCCTTTCTTGTGCCTAGTGCGGTCTTGGTTTAGGAGGGGAAGTTCTTATATACTTTTAGGTGTGTGGCGGTACCTCCCGTTGCAGCTCGTAGGTCATGTTTATATGCAGTCCAGCCTTCAGCTCCCGTGATCCATCTCTCTTGTCATCAGATATGTGGTATTATATTGCAGGGTCAGTAACCTCAAGCAACCCCCTTTGGACAAAAATCGTTCGAACTGGTTTCTCGATTCCAATAGGGAGGTCTAGTGTGCCTTTCCTGGGTGCCTTGTGGTGCTATTTATAGGCAATTCAGACTGGGGGAGGGGGGTTCTGGTCTGCGAATATTCGTCCCCGCAAGATACTGGATTCATCATGTTGAGGATTTTGGCGAGATGATTGAGACCACTTGGAATGACCTCGCGAGTCCAATGCTGGCAGTGCAAGCTCTTTAGCGAGCTGCATGAAGCCTCGTTTATGTACTCTCAGGAGGGAGCTCGCCTTTGGGCGACCTTAGGAGGGGCCTCGCCTATGGGAGACCACAGGAGGGGCTTCGCCCATAGGCAAGCCAACTTGAGGGCTTGCCCCTAAGCGAGTTAAAAAAAGGTCTGGGCGAGCTAAATAGCTTGTCACTTGGTTGCTTTCTACATATCTTAGACGATGATATTCTCCTTGGTCAATCAGCCAACTTGTTGTTGTAGGCCCGTGGAGAAGCTGAGCACATCCTCGGTGAATACAGGTTGTACACATACAATGACCATTACAATCATATGATCTGGATCGTCCGTATGGTAGCCCGCATCCGCCACATCTATAAATTAGGAATGCAAGTTGAGTTGAGCCGACTCATGAGCTCAATGAGCTGACTCGAAAAAAACTTGAGCTCGAGCTTGAGCTCGATTATGAGCCGAGCTCAAGCTCGACTACGAGTCAAACTCGAGCTCACATGTTCTTGTTCATCAGCTCGCGAGCCTACTCGAGAATTTTTTCTTTGAACGTTTTAGTATATATACGGCTCATGAGTAGAAAAGCTCGTGAGCAGCTCGAGCACGACTCGAGCTCAATAAATACGACTCGAGCTCAAGCCATGCAAAATGAGCTCGTTGATCTCGAGCTCGGGCTTGGGAAAATTGTCATCCTCGGCTCGAGCTCGAATCATGTACATCCTTACTAAAAATATGTCCATGGAGGTTCATTTGCGGGTATGAAAGATTTTGGACAAAATTTTCAGGAATGCTCGATTTTAGCACGATGTCGAATGTGTGGAATCTAGAAATAAAAGCTTAGGTTTCCCCCCTCTTCTCATTTGGCCAACCACTCCTCTCCTTCCCCCTCTCCAACACCCCACTTCCAAATCTCCCTCCAATTACCTTAACGACCACACTCCCCTCACCATCACTATACCCTCCCTCCTACAACTGTTCATTACCTATTAATCCTCAAATAACCTCCATAACCACCCCACTCTCCCCAAAACCACCCAATCAATCACCCCCTTCATATTACAACCTGGTAACCCCCCCCCCCCCCCCCACCCCCCCCCCCCCCCCACCCCTTCCAACAACACACACACTCCCAAACCAGTAACCACCCCAGTAAAGTTGGTAGTTTAACCCAGCACCACTCATAAATATCTCCCAACTGAAGCCTTCTCAAATACATGTGTTCCTCCCTCCCAGCACCAAGCTTGTTAGTCCCCCACACCTGCTTTGAATCTCGTCTCCCAACAATTGTATCCATTGTTCTCTCCACATCCTGCCTGTCATCCAGAACACCTTTCCCTTTTGCTATAGCACCCTTGGGAATTTTCCCTCCAACCTACCGGAAAACACTCAAAATTCCTCCTCATGCCCTTGTAATCCATTACAAGTTACAACACCCTCCTAACTCCCTTAAGACTATTGGAAACCCTCCCAACTCCTCCAAAAGCTTGCAATACCCTACCCACCCAAAGTCACCGACCACCTCCACCAGCCCCACACCCCCTACAACCCAACTACAACCTCTCTTCTCGCTTCACAACCCAAAATCCAGTCCACTACCTCCTTCCCATGCTTTCTCTTCGTGACCACGTCGACGTTCCTTGGAGTGTACTACCACCGAACATCTTATACTACGTCTTTATCCTCCGGATTCGTTATGCACATATGAGTTTGTATGTAGAGTTTGAATTTTTCTTCGATGTACGAATTGCACTCATACTATTAGCAATATTTGTTTGGAAATTGTTTGTTTCCTCGAAATCTCATAACTTACAGGGCTTAGATCGCACTACAGTTAATTATAGCTCTCGCCACCCATAACAAATTATTTACAAGTTTTCTCTTAACATCTAGTCTCAATTGTGATTACACTGTAAATGCTTATTAACTTAATTTGGTATGTGCAATTTTGGGTCAAAAATTATCTTTGTGGGTGTGCATCTCTATTTTGGTTAGTTCCGCTCATTATCACACGTAGGTTATGTGTATGACATCCCACACACACATTATGTTACCCTGCACCACTTTCCTCCAATTTTGATGTGACATTGAGTTCATTCATACACCTCTTTCCATCTAAAAGTTTGTGTTATGGGTCTCACGCCGTCAGTTATCTAGCGATTATATTATTATGAGTCTTTAGGTATTGAGTCAAGTTGTATCGAGTCGAGTACATCTGCCGAGTTATATTAGTTGAGTGTATGAGTCGAGTTGTATGAGTCGAGTTGTATGAGTCGAGTCGTGATTACGGGTTATTAGCGTCTTGGTGTTTTAATGTTTTACACATTTTCTTTATATATATGGGGTATTTACGCTCATGCCATCGGGGTCTTATATATTGGCCCCCTTAGGTCTTGTAGGAGATATCAAAGAATGAAATCAATTTTATTTCTCTCTCAAGTTCTTCTCTCTCTCTCACTAGCCTCGCTTCTTCTCCATTTTTAGAGTTAGGGTTGAGCACAACTCCCTTTTTTCCTCTCCCCTCGCATTCTCCGTGGGTTGAGCTCGACTCCCCCTAGTATCTCCACTTTCATACCCACCTCCGATGAAGCCCCCGGAGTAGGACCATAACAGTTTGTCAGCCTAAAAGTCTGTCAAGAGTTACCTTTGTTCGGGTTTCATTACCGTAAAGACACACACTGCCCTCATCAGACCACAATCACCAATTTTGGAATATTACAAGCCCCCCAATTTCAGTTTGGTTCATCTTCGAACAACACATCATATTCTATGAGGTCCGACCTTAATACTATTTGTAATAATCAAACTCACAATATCTGAGGTATTGTTTGTTTTGATTCATTTCACCCCATGCCAGATTGAAAACATGTTTTATCACCTTCTTAAGGTGGTCTACTAATACTTCTCAGGAGGCTACTCACCCCAAAATTACTTCCACCAGAAGTCACTTAACTGTGAAGTTCCTAATAAAACTCCACCACTTGCTCTTATCTAATATTTGGGGGGTAGAAATTATAGTACAACCCCGATAAATTTTCTCAAATTCCAATCTAAGATTTAGTTCATTCTTGCGCCTCATTTCATCTAAAAAATTATCTTAGAAGTCTATCAAGAACTGCATTTGTCTGGGTTTCACTGTTGCAAAGACACTCCCGACCTCATCAGGCCACCCTCACTGGTTTCCCAATGTTACATATACTATCCCTCACATACAAGTTGAATAACTTATATAGAAGAGTATATCTAGGAGAGCATGAGCCAAGCATAATCAAGCACTTTTAGTTTCCAAGAACAATTGGTTGTAGTGTATATGTGTTGGTATCCATGCAATAAAAAAAATTATAACAATATATAAATTTCCAATTTTCAAGCTTAACGACATGTTGCATGTGTTGCAAGGTGTGTGAATCTTCACGAAAATTGATATCCATAGTAGCTACCATCAACTTTGAATTAGACACGGGGATAAATGGAAGACAATATTCAAGACAAATGAAGGACTCCATAAGTAGCCCGTCGTACCTTCTCTCCAATGGCCCAAGCACATTTATGAAACTTACAAATCTGGTTATGAAGACTCTCATTAATAAATTTGTAGTTGTTTACTTTTCTGGTATTTAAAATTATAATAAGACTGAAATTGAACATGACAAGGACTAATAGAAAGTCCTACTAGTGTTGCGATCACAATGAACCTTATGTTAATTTGAAGAAATGCGTGTTCATGTTACCAAAGTGGATGTTTTGGGGGTATTTTGTTGTTGTGATCATAAACCCTAAAAGATCATAAACCCTAGCCAGCGAGGGAGGTTGGAGTCTTGACTGCAACGGCCTACATGGGATCTCTTGATGGGGAGCTTCAAAACCTAAAGAACTCGAGGGTAAGGGATAGAAGAAGGGGTGAAGAACAATAATACAAATAAAGTCACAACATTCGGGCAATAATAGAGTACCCCAAAAAAATATAATAAAAAAATAATTTACTAAAGTGCCAATAATACAAATAAAGTCAAACTAGACTCGTGACTTAACCCATAACATAGACCATAACAGCTGCCTCCTTATAACAATGCCTCGTAAAATTACCTTTCGCTAGAAGGCTACCTATAGTGAAGCCTCGTAGTACTAGTGTCAACGGTAGTAGAGAGGCATGTTCAATGGAAGGAACGTGGTCCGGTGGTGTAAGAGAAGCTTGTTGGATGGAGACAACAAAACGTTGTGAAAGGGGCATGTTGAATGGAACCAACCGCGGTCGTCAACTGAAGTGTTGGTTGGGTGGGGACAACATTAGGTTGTGGCTAACAATGAGCCTGCTGGATCAGAACAACAGAGATCGAAGGTGGCGCAATAATTATCGGAAGGACTCCAAAGCACAAAAGATTTAGGGTGATCCCATTATCATCAGTTAGCTCACGTACCTCGGTCAACAATTATCGAGACACAACCTTTAGGTGTCGTACCTTGGTGGTTGCTTCCTCGGCCCTAAGCAGGTCTATCAGTTTTTTTAGCCTGATAGAATTGCTAATAAATGCTTATAGTTTCTGCCGGAGAATAAAAATTTTCTATGATGCTTCCAATTGAGACAAAAGGAAGTAGCGTTGGTGCTACTCCGATGGAGCAAATTTATTAGAATTAATAACTGGGAAAAGATGGTACGAAGGGAAGGGCGACGACTCAGAGGGTTTCTAATTGTGGCGAGGTGAAACGGTCATATTGTTATGTATGCCATAGTGAAGGGGAGAGATGTGGGATGGGTGGTGGTGTAGATGTTGCTAGACAAGGGTTGGGGGGAGGAATCAGTTACGGAGATGGAGAGTGGGGCAGTTGCTGCTAAGCTCAATAGAGAGGGGGTTGACTGTTGGGTCAACAAGGAAGAATTTCACTGTTGGTTGTTGCGCCTAGCCATGAGGGCTTCTATGTTAGAGAGGCATCTACTCTATAGAAGATTTTGTGAAGGAACAGTCCAGCGAATGCATTTTTTCAGAGGGCTTTTGCATAGAATCGATGCTTCTAAATGCAATCTTGGGGAACATCCCTGTATGGAATATGGAGGAATCAATGCCTCGTTCGAGAAGCTACAACCTCGATTGCGTGATTAAGCATCCCAATTGGAGAGAGCTCAATTGCATACAATTTCTCATGCATTGTGAAAACTTCTACGAAATCGACGACTGTGATGGCTACGAATAGAAGTCCGTGAATAGGGTTCTAAAGGATTTGTAGGAACTTGATCAAAAGAGGTACTCCGAGGTTGAAATTGATGAACAATGAGTGTGGACTAAGGAAACTAATCAACAGTTGTGTGGGTAGGGACCACCAAATGGCTCGAAACCAATTATTACGATTCTTCGATCATAAATCTTAGCCGGAGGAGGGAAGTTGGGGCCGTAGGCTTCATTTGGCGCGGCAGTGGTGGGCGGAACCAGCAGGAGGAACCGCGGCATTCGAACTGGAGGGAGGGAGCGGCGGGAGGAACCGCGGCTTTTCGGAGCTTTTCTCAGGGCGCGGTGGGTGGAGACGCGCCAAACGCCGTCGCTGGGCGTTTGGTTACCCGCCTTGCGGCGGTGTTTGCGGCAAACGCCGCGCCAAATGAAGCCTTAATTGTGACATCCTAAACAGGATCTCTTGATAGATGGCTTCAAAGTCATAATAGTACTTGAGGGTAAGGTATAAGAAGAAGGGTTAAGCCCAAGGGGAGAAAGAGAGAAGGACAAAGACAAAAGACATACAAAAGGAGAAAGAGAACTAAAGAGGGAGCATAAATATCAATTCTTGCTTTCATTCCAAGCCCATTCACTTACAAAAGACACTTTTGTCAAATAAATCCCAACAATTGGACAATTATGAAATGAAAAAATATATCTAAAATAACCATTTACTCAAGTCAATAAAAATACAAAATAAAGTCTAAGTAGACCCATGGCCTGTCCGCATAGACCATAGCAGTTGTCTCATTGGATGGCACGACAAGGAAAAGTTTCAAGCAACTTATGATTGGCCTCTAACTATAGATGATGTAGGCATGTTTTATGGTGTGGCTACTTTCTATAGATATTTCATCCGCTATTGAAACACTATTCTAGCGCTAATTACTTAGTGCCTCAACAAAAGAAAATTCCATTGGGGTAAGGAAGTCGATGCTAATTTTGAATTGATAAAGGAGAATTCACAATCAGCCTAACTCTTATCCTTCCTGATTTCAGCAAGGCGTTTGAATTGGAGGTTGACGCATACATCGTAGATATCAACATTGTTTTGCATCAATCAGGCAACCTATAGCGCCATAAACGAGAAGTTGAGCGATGGCCATTTATGATAATGAGCTTAACATTGTTGTTCGAGCAATCAAACAATGGGAGCAGTATATGTTTCAAAGGGAGTTTGTGCGGCGCATGGAGCATGAGGCCCCGAATTCATGAATGCCCAAAAGAATCTTAATAGGATGCATGCTCAATGAGTGACCTATCTTCAACTATTTACTTTTGTCATCAAGCGTAAGAATGGGCGAGAAAATAAAATTTCAAATGTTTTTAGTCAACACATTTGGTGATGTGGATTTCACAACTTCTTGTGCGCAATCTTACAGTTGCCTTCCAATTACAAGAAGGATTTCTATTTTACAAAGATCGGCTTTGAATTCATCAAGAATCATCAATAAGGGAGAAGTTGATTAGAGAATTACAACTAGAAGGTCACTTTGGAAAAGACTGATCAATCACATTGGTAGAGAAGCAATTCTACTATGTCCACCGGAATTTGCACTTGTTGAAAGTATTAATATTTAGGTATTTAAGGTTTAGTCTCACCCCGCTTATCGGTGTTTGGTGTCTTGTTGTAATGTTATATATTTCCCCTTTGAGGATGAGTAAAATGCACCAAGTATTCCTTTTCTCCTGATTTCTAACATGGTATCAGAGCATTGCAATCTGAAAACCTAAAATATTTTTTTCCACTCCGGCTCATCCCACGACCTAGCTCCCGACCCTACTTTCCGCTTCCGCGTGAGCTGCTAGGTCTCCTGCGGCTCCTCCACCCCCTCGCTCCCGTCGATGGGATTGTTCCTTGATTCCAATGATGGGAGCGGGGTTGTTTCCCGTCGGCTGCGTGTGAACTCTCTTCCGCTACGTCTTCATCGACGGCTGCTGCTTCGTCTCCGGACTCTCTTCCGCTACGTCTTCATCGACGGCTGTTGCTTCGTCTCCGGCCTCTCTTCCGCTACTTCTTCATCGACGGCTCCGTCTACGACTTCGTCTCCACTCTGCGCCTTCGCCGACATCTGCGCCATCGTCGACTCCCTCCGACATCAGCTCGTTCGTCTCTTCAACGTCAGAATGCTCCCGCTGCTAGCTGTGACACCCTCTGCAGCCGCTGTCGTCCTCTTTCTTCGATGAGGAGCGGCTGTTTGCCCCGTATGGGACGTCTTTCTTCGTCTTCTCATCCCGATGTCATCCCCTCCAGCTGCTGCTCTCGTGGAAGATCCCGTTGCTGCTCGTGTGTACAATGTTTCTCTTCGTGCCGAGCTCCTCTAACTTTGTTGCTGGGCTCCCTCTTTTGCTCGCCGCTGCTTGAAACTTCTGCTCGTCGTTGCTTGAGCACTCTGCTCGCAGCTGATTGAGCCTTCTGCTCGCCGCTAGCTTGTGCTCGTGCCTTGCTCGCTGCATCTTGGGTCGTATTCTCGCCGGCAGTCATTCTTCGTTGCTTTTTAGTAGTTTTTATGTTATGTTTTTTTTGTCTTCGTCTGTGTCTCCATGCGAGTCTATGCCTTCATGCACGTATTCCACGTGAGGAGGAGTATTTGTGATAACGGCGACTCGGATGCCTCTTTCCCGACTCCTGCCTTAGTCACACACGACCTCCAGGCATATTTCGTATGTTGTTTGTGTCTCCCTATCTTTTTCTTCAATGTTAGGTAGGGTGGTTTGGCCTTTGTTGGTTGACCTGGTTTCAGCACCGGGAGCATCCAACGTGATCATGGTCAGTTTGTGGACCAACGTCGTGTGGCTTATGCCCGGTTGGAGTATCCCCGGTGACATGCGGTTGGGCCGCGGGGGCTGTTGTTTTGTCCCACGTTACCAACCACCATTTACCTCTTCTTTTATGTTGTGTTCAAGCTGAAGGGTTCCCCTTCAGTTTGAGGGGGAGTGTTGAAAGTATTAATATTTAGGTATTTAAGGTTTAGTCCCACACCGCTTATCGGTGTTTGGTGTCTTGTTGTAATGTTATATATTTCCCCTTTGAGGATGAGTAAAATGCACCAAGTATTCCTTTTCTCCTGATTTCTAACAGCACTCAATAACATGGTGAATCAATCACATTAGGGTAAAAACTCCTTTTGAGGCAACATCCCTTAAGCATTGCACCCCTTCCAAAGTTACCCACCTAAAGTATTGCACCAAGCTATATTAATCTATTTGTTAAAGTGTTTACGCATTAACTCTAACTAGAACATTAATTTGTCATAATATGTTCCAAATTCACATTTTTCATTCTTTATTGCAGGAATAATGTTTGTAAGTTATGCATAGCATAAATACACGAAACATGGATTGAAAAATTTGAAGATTGATAAGAGATTAAACATAGTGATGGAACTTAATGTTGTGAGAAAGATCAGTATACCACTTTGTTAAGCTCACTTGCCGATTCTACAATGATGTGACAGACTTCAACAACATTGCTTTTAATGGCCCAGTCAATGACATAAGGTTCTCCAGCCTTCAAAATGCAAGAGCACTCAGCCTTTAAGTACAAGAATTCGCTTGGAAACAAGGCATCTGAAGAGCACCGTACCTGGCATAAAATTCCAATGATCGAAAGGGAAATAGCTCGAATGTTATCAAACACCCCTATTGTGCACTCGAACTGAATCAAAGGGATCAAATAATCTGGAATGCAGGCTGCAGTAAACGGAGAAACTAAATATAAACATAAACATTGCAGCAAAATAGAAATTCTTCGTTATAAGATTTACACCAATCTTAATAGGTCTTGCATTGACCGAAGGTTCATGCACTGGTGTTTGACTTTCTATAAGTACTAAATTGATTTTTATTTAATTCCTAATTGATGTTGAAGGGAGTACTCTACAACTTTGTAGATGACTCTGGAGTTCTCTAGAAAGTTTTAGAAGTCCCAATCATATTCTAAACTTTTCCATGATATTCTAGAGGCTTTTAGAATGTTCTAGAAAAGTATAAGACCAGAAGTTTTCAAGCATTATGAGCTTGAGCTGAATTTTGAACTTTTATTTTGCATCACAATATAACTATTGCAAGTTTGCAACCAACTAGTCAACCACCAGTAAAATGAAACATGAGAAATTATTGCAAAGCAAAAGATAAGGGTATGTTTAGAAGAAGAAGAAATGAGGGCAAAGTCAAACAGTCCTGTGAACTAGGAAGAAGGTTACCATTAACAAACTTCTGTCTTGTTCCATTGTTAGCTGCAATACACTGCCAATGCGAAGATCTCTACTCAAGATATTAGCAGCAAGAACAAAAATCCAGAAAAACATGAAATTGAAGAGGTGCAAACCTGGAAAAGAGTAAGAACATTTGCAAGACGCTTGATGGATCTCACATTTAGTGTTGCTTCTGACATTTTTCTGTAGAAGGTCACAACCTCCTGCGTTGAACTCCATAAACTTCCAGTCACAAGAAGGAAAGAAGGCATTATGCCAAGAGGAACTAGAAGACGGATCAAAGAATGATGACCTGCAGCAAAGTAGGAATCGTGCCGCAGGAGAAATACAACAAAAATCCACCACGATTGTAATTAATTGGATCTTCCTCCCTTTTCTACAACCAAAATGGCCATAAAATTAGTTCTCAAGAGAAAAAAAGATTGGCCAGGGATGAATTGAATTGCTCTTTCCTACATATGTGAGATCGAGTAAAAAACCCAATTTTTCTTTCTTTTCAATCAATAAAAAGAAGAGAATAGCGTATCATTTGACAAGTCGTGGCCAGAATGGGGGAGCATGTTTCAGAGAAAAGATAAAAAAAATCAATTCAAAAATGAAACCCAAATTTCTCCCAAGAAGAGATATATATATGCAAGTCAAAGTATCCGAGAAAGAAACATCACTTATTATCAGAGAAAATGAGTAGAATGACAGATTTTCTTACAACTTAGCTAAAAGACCAAGAAGAAATGGGCGGAAAAATTATCAATAAAAAACGAACCCAAGTGCCACAAAATAATCATGAAACCCAAGAAAGCGAAGTAGACCTCGATGAAGAAATTGCTAAGGTATCTAATGGCATTCTCACGGAGGTCTTCGTCAAGAAACTCGAGAATGGCTTCGGGCATCACCATCGGCCTCCTCATCCATTTCACCTTGTGTTTCCTTCCTCCTTTTTTCTTTTCCTTCGCCTCCGCGAAGGCTGAAATGACGGAATTAAAAAGGGTAAATCTCCGTTGAAGCCTTAAAGAACGGGGAATGACGAAGAAGAGGAGGAAATGTATGCGGCGGTACCTTGATCGACTTTGGAGTCTTTGAGAAGATTGAGACTCCTTTCTTCTAATGGCTCCTCTTCTTGCGGGAATGCTTCGTCTAATCCGCATTTAAAATCCGCCATTAACCGAGGTCGAGGTTGTATGTCTTGATCTTTTGGACTCGTGACAGTGGCTGTGGCAGTGAGCAAGCGAGGGGAGAGAGAGAGAGGAGAGAGAGAGAGAGAGAGACAGCGGGAAATGGTTATGGCGGGATTAGGATGCTGTGTGGATGTGTTATATAGCCTATGGTAGTCCTGAACAAAAAAATCAGGCCTGATGGGCCGGCCCGAGCCCGGCCCGGTCAAGGCCGGCTCGGTTCAGTCCCGAACCGGGCCGAGCCCTTACCCGGGGCTCTGAAAGGGCCCCGGTTTGGAGCCGTTACCCGGCCCGGTACCCGGCCCGGTCCGGGCCGGGTAAAGCCCGATAATCGGGCTAGCCCGAGACCGGGCCGGGCATAGCCCGATCCGGTCTCGGGCTAGACCCGATTGAGCCTAACGGCTCTTATCATGGCAGCATGGCTCATATCATGGCAGCATGGCTCATATCATGGCAGCATGGCTGCCATGTGGCAGCCATGCTGCCATGAAGGCAGCCAACGGCTATTAGAGTCGTTGGCTGCCATTATATATATATAATAATATATTATTATTATTTTAATTAAAAAAAACCAAAAAATCCTATAAATACCCCCCCTCCCCTCTCTCTTTTCTCACACCTCCTCTCTCTCTCTCTCTCTCTCTCTCTCTCTCTCTCTCTCTCTCTCTCTCTCTCTCTCTCTCTCTCTTAGCTCTCCCAATGGCGTCGTCCTCCTCAACTCCAGCATCGTCTTCCCAAAGTACGGCTTCGGTGGTGGAGCACAATCGTAGAGCGGGTATTTGAGAGCATTTCGACATGGTCCAAGTCGGCACCGAAAGAAAAGCGCGCTGCAAGATGTGCTCGAAGTTGCTATCCATCAACGGCAACTCGACGCTCGTTAGACACCAAAAATCTTGCGAGTCGAAACAAGCTCCTCCCGAGTCAAGTCAAGCTCAAATTTCTGGAGCAGGACAGATTTGGATGTACGATCAAATGCGACAGCGAGAGATGTAGGCGAAGTTCGTCATCAAACGTGGGCTGTCATTCAGCGTCTTCGACAATGACAACGGCACAGAGTACATTCATGGGGGGGCTTCAGCCCAAATACCAAAAGGTTAGTAGAATTACTTTAAGGCGCGACACGATTAGGTTATATTTAGAAGCAAAACAAGAATTAATTACGTATTTTGAAAATTTCGAAGGACGTGTGAGTCTAACGAGCGACGTTTGGACGAGTAATTTAAATTTAGGATTAACTTATCTTTGCATCACTTGTCATTGGATTGATCCCATTTCGTGAGAGCTAAATAAACGCGTAATATGTTTTACGGGTTTTGAATTCCCGCACACGGCTATAGCTTTATATAAGGTTATTATGAAATGTGCGCGGGAATTTAAAATTAACGATAAAATACTTAGTTTTTCTCTTGATAACGCCTCCAATAATGGCGCCGCAATTGAATTGTTAAAACGAGATTTAAAATCATTTCTCAACGGCGCGTTTTTTCATACTAGATGTGTTTATCACGTCCTAAATTTAGTGGTACAGGATAGTTTAAAGGCAATGTCAACATATATTAATAAAATTCGCGACATGTTAAAAATAATTTATTGTACTAAACAACGAGCTCAAGATTTTAGAAAATTTTGTAAAGCACAAAATCAAAAATATTTGAAACCTCAATTCGATATGCCTATTAGATGGAACTCAACCTATAAAATGTTAAAAAGAGCCCTTCAACAAAAAGCACTTCTAATGGAATATTATAGTTTGCTTAATATTGAACACGGTTTAGGTGAAACTGATTGGGTTATTATAGAACATTATATAGATTTACTAAAGTGTTTTTATAGGGCCACCGTTTCTTTATTTGGAGTCTATTATCCAACGAGCGCATTAGTAATTGAACATTTCGTACATATCACAGAAAAATTTAGTTATTATAGGAAACACCAAGGTTGGGCTCCTTTAATTAAAGTAATGGAAGAAAATTTTTTAAAATATTATAGAGAAATACCGCCTATGTTTTCGTGCGCCGCCGCTTTAAATCCGCTACTTAACGTAGAAGGCGTAGAAAATTTGATCGACGAAATCAATACTAATCTAACCTTAAATATAAATTATGATGATGCGGATGACCCCGTTAGTACTTCAAGTTTTACTACTTTTTTTACGCAAAGTTATAATTATTACAATAACTTATACGGGTCACGACCCCGCGAAGAAATAACGCAACCCAAAATGAAGGATAGTCTTAAAAATAAAATTTTAGATTTAGCTTCTAGGAAAAAAGCGCGCACATCTAGTAGTTTAGATGAATTAGGATTATACACAAAAACTCAATTTAGCGAATTTATGAGTTCGGAAGAGATCGAAAACTTCGATATCTTAAATTGGTGGAAAGGTAAAGCTAATACCTATCCTGTTTTGGCCTATATGACCCGTGATTTATTAACTGTCCAAGCTAGTACAGTAGCTTCGGAGTCCGTTTTTCTCTTAGTGGCAGGGTTTTGAACGAGCGGAGGAGCCGGCTTAACGAAGATTCGCTGGAGGTTTGCATATGCTACAAGGACTACTTGGACAGTGTAAAGAGGAAGCAACACATAACAACATTGGAGGATAGCTTGGAGGAGATAGAAGACGAAATGAACTCGTTGAATCTACAAGATGATTAAATCGAGCAATTGTATTTTCAATTTTGTATTTTGTACGACTTAAATTTTGTATTTTCAATTTTGTATTTTCAATTTTGTATTTTCAATTTTGTACGAAATGGACGCGTTTGTAACTTTGTATTTTCAATTTTGTATTTTGTTCCAAATTTTCAATATTAATAAAATTTTTTATTCCAAATTTTTCATTTGGTGCAATATTTAATAATTTATAAAAATAAAAATTAAAAAATTAAAATTAAAATTAAAAAAATAATCAAACCGGGTCGGCCCGGATCGGGCCCGAGACCGGCCCGGTCCTGCCCGGCCCGGCCTGAAGGGCCGGAGCAGGCAGCACTTATGTGCTGCCTGCCCGGCCCGGGCCGGCCCGATTCCAGGGGAGGACCGGGCCGGCCCGGGCCGGCCCGGCCCGATACAGGAAAAAGCCCGATCGGGCCCGGTCCAGGCCGGCCCGATCGTGCTTTATGTTCAGGGCTGGCCTATGGGAGACTTTTTTAAGGTAATTAACTAAACTGAATTAATTAAGACGAATGTTATTGGCAGCCCAAGTCTTGATATTGGCAACCCATTTTAAAAAAAACTACTTTTTAATTTCTCCTAAACATCTAATGGCAGCCCAACTCTATCCCGCCCCAATAGAAATCGGATCCGGATCGAAATGGAGAGGATTGCAATCGAAGCTCTCCCCTGCAGCAGGAAACAACCAGATTGATCGATCTTCTTCCTTCTTCCCCTCGACAATAATCATTCATGATGGTTGCGTCTTCCATTGTGTTTCCATCGGCCACGAACTCACCTCTTCCTGTCTCCATTGCATCAGGAAAAAAGCTCGGTCTTTTTTCTTTATTCCTCTCGTCTAAATTACTGGGTGCTTCTTTATAGTGTGACTAGAATTTATGACCTCCAGTTATTCCTTCTTTAGCATGTGGAGAACTGGGAGCTGATTGTACATTTTTGGTTGTAGGTTGCTTCTGCTATGATTATGTGGACCAAGATTCAACCAGCTTATGCTGCTAATTTGTGGAATGAATCTTGAACAATTGGCTTGGGACTAAGATTTGTCTCAATCTATTTGTTCTATTATCGCAGTTCTTCATATTAAATACTTGGCATAGTGTGACAATATGACATTATGATAAAATAGTTGTGGCACAATTGTAATATTAGCTGTGACATATTTGAAATATTTGTTTCCTTTTTAGAGTTAGTTATTTGGACCGGTTCTATATATAGATCAGGCTTTTCTGTTTTCTGTAAGTAAGATGATCGACGATATTGAAAGCTCTTTTTCCAGAAATCAACATCTGTTGTTTCTTTCTTCTCCAACTTTAACATGGTATCAGAGGAATAGTTCGTCTTCTTCTCCCTTCATCAATTTCGGTGTTATCTTGATTCAGATTTGTGTTCTTCCTTCTCAAATTGATGGAAAAAGAAAAGAATATACAATCTGGATATGAAGAAAATGTCCGGACCACAGATTCAAGAAATACAACATTAAATCCTCTGAATCTGCAGAACTCGGACAGTCCATGGATGATTCTTGTGAATCAAGTACTGGAAGGAACCTCCAATTACATTCCATGGCGCAGATCTATGAAAATCTCCCTTGCCTGCAAGAATAAATTAGGTTTCGTTACCGGAGCCGTAGCCAAACCAGAGGAAAAGGATGAAAATATTCAACGCTGGAAAAAGTGAATAATATGGTAATTTCTTCGATTATCAACTCCGTTTCAAAAGAAATTGGAAATTCTATACTTCATGTCAATACAATTACAATCATGTGGGGAAACTTACAACGGTGATTTCAAACAGCACGGGTTCTATGGTATATAGTCTAAGAAAAGCAATCTCATCTTGTCATCAAGATGGACTGAAAATATAATCGTATTATATCAAACTTAAACAGCTATGAGATGAATTAGAGGCCATGATACTCATTCGAATCTGTAAAACAAATACTCAATGTGAGGTGTTAAAATTCTGGCAAGATCAACAAGAAGAACAACGTTTGATGCAGTTTTTGATGGGTCTAAACGACATATATAAGCCAGCCGGAGGACAGATTTTCTAATAAAGCCATTGCCAACAATTGAACATGCCTATTCGATGATTCAACAAGAAGAACGGCAGATGAATATGTCTTCTTATCTACCGATGGGTGATGTAACTGTTGCTTTGATGACAAGGAATCAATTGGGAAACTAATATCGTCTGGATACATCTCTTAACACCTCATATGATCAAAATAATCAGAACAAGCCTGGACATCCTCAACAATGGAATAATAAAAAGAACTTGTGGTGTGAACATTGTCAAATGGGAGGCCATATAAAGGCAAAATGCTTCAAAATTAATGGATATCCAGCAAATTACAAGTTCAAAGGCAAGAAATCTGGTAATCATTTCTTGAAAACACAAGCCTACAATGTCGATTCTGCTGGGTGATACGCCCGAAAACGGTTGCATATTTTGAACGCAGGTGCACGTGTCGATCAAGTAATAAAGAGTGAATAAAAATTGTTCCCACGGAGAGATGGTTAATTCAGTGCTCGCAAATACCAGTTAAATCTTTTCTTTAAATCCAAGTCAACCGAATACCAAGATTTCAATTATAAGAGAAAATTATAAGTGAAAAATTCTAATTAAAATAACTATAAACCTTTGGGAAAAATACTTTTTTTAATGATTTTTGAGAAGTAATCTTGTATTGTGATTTCCTAAATCTAGTGCAATGATTTTTTAAATGAAACTTTATGAAAATTGCGTGGTGAAATATTCTTGCAATGATTTTAATTTAAAAAACCGTATCTCTCGATATCGGATTTCCCTAATCCCTTATCTCCTCTGTCATCTCTAACTCGAGTGAAATAAAGAACCGCATAAGAAATAAAAACTTATGTTGCTAACCTCAAGAGAAAATCTCTTTCTCCCTTCAAATGCTATATCGAACTTATAATACCTTTACGCAACTCATCTCTCGAATTATGAAGCACAGTAGAAAAGCGAAACCTTGGCCAAAAGTTCCAAAATAAAGATCATAAGAACAATAAAAATCATTCACCAAACATCCACAAAGGAAAATTAAAGCATAGTTATCCTTACACAAGAAATAGTACTATCACAACACAAAATTGCAGGAATTAGTTCATGCTTGAGGGAGAAGAACAAAATAAGGGATAGATCTTACTAATCATGATGTATATCAAGTAAATCTTCCCTTCTTCAATGATTTGACAGCGTTTCCCGTCTCCGAAATGAAGTTCCTGGGCTGATCTCCTCCTTGGACGAATTTTCCTTCTCAGGTTTCTTCCAACTCTAATGGCTGAAACTCCCCAATAATTTCCTTCCTCCTCAAATGGTCGAATCTTGTCTTTTAAGTCTTCCTTCTCTCTCTCCAGGCGGGGCCCACTTTTTTGGTAATTTTTTAATGTTGAACGGATGCTTTAAAATCAATTGTAACAGTTGAAATCTGACTAAATTTGGAATTCAATTTCCTGTAACTGCCGACTATGTTGTAACATTTCGGCAGATATGTTACAACATGCCAAAATCTGGATTTTCTGCTTTTTTGACCTGCCAGCTTTGTATAATATTTTTCAGATTATGTTACAACATAATTCAGTTTTTCAACGACTCTTAGCATTTGATCCTTGACTTGATTTCTTCACAGTTCCTATCATAAAAACATACATAACTAAACGTAATAATCATTTTAACTCCAAATAATAATTCATTTGAATATAAATACTTTTCATTCATGTTTATCACATAATTTAAAAAAAAGGTTAGAATAATGATTAAGATAACTTCTTTTTGAGAAGTTATCACACCCACACACTTAAACCTTTGCTTGTCCCGAGCAAAGATTAATTATTATAATTAAATGAATGGTCGAATATCTATTAGCACATAAATTTGAGTCACCTTACCCTTGAGCATAATTGACTAAGCTTACTCAAGTGATTCAAAATAAAATTGGTGGGCATGTCAATCTTTAAAACTTCAAACAAGCATAAATCCATTAGTTTGATAAGAGTTAAAACTCAATTATGATTTCCTAGTGTTGTGTGTGCTATTCTTTAAAATTATCCACTTCCAAACAATTTAACTCATTAAACTTCCTCATAATTGAAAAGGATAAGAATAATCCGAGACTTTGATTTGGCCTCCACAAGAGTGTAGTAGTTCAATTTGAATAGAAATCATAAAGAGTTGTGGTAGGAATGACTTTGACTTTGTAAGGAACTTAAGGATGGATTTTGATAGTGGATGAAATTTTCCTTGTTAAAATTCTTAATAACTGTACGTACTTTGAGGTTTATTAATTTCTCAATCATCATCATTTTGTTTGCAGTCCATAGTTGGGATCATTCCAAATAGGTGTATACATACTTAGGCCACATATCATTATATCACTTATACATTTTTTATGATCATAGTTGGGATCGTTCTAAGCATGTGCAAACATACTTAGACCACATATCACTATGATATTTATACTTTTTTTTTATAATCATAGTTGGGATCATTCCAAGTAGGTATACACATATTTAGGTCACATATCACTATGACACGTTTTTTTCTTTTTTTCTATTAAACACTCAAAGTTGAAAAGTTTATTTAGAAATAACTAGTAAAATTATAGAGAAATTATGCATGGTCAATTTGTATCAAAATGACAAGGCACAAGCTCAAAGAATTATGGATAATCAAAACAATTGTAGACTTTATGGTGCGAAATTATCCAATGGTGGCCTTAGTCATTTTTATCAATTAACTATATAATCTCAATGTCTTGGCCTACATCATTGACTCAGTTCTTGCTCATCCTATCATCATTATGTTTAGAAGTTAATAAATTTATTTTGTAGGGAGCAAACTCTCTTAAAGAATACAGTGCATAAAAAAAATACTTAAAAGAGCTTGAACATATCTTACCAATTTCAAAATTCATAATCTGAACTTTTAGGATTGACTAGCCTCTCAATCAATTAAAATTGAATAACTTGAATAACTTAGTTATTAAGGATAACAAAGATAAGGTTCTTCAAATTAATAATCAACAGATTACCCATCAACCAATCGATGGAGGTTATCCAACACTCACATTTATTCTCTTGCTAGTCCCTAGCAAAGGTATATTTCTTGAAAAATGCATGCATACAATAAATCACATTTTTATAAAGGAGTATTTAAGGAATGAAAATAAAAACTGAATGTAAATACTCCCATGGAATCAACAACATACACTATTATGAAAATTACTCCTTTGATCTAATATTCCCATGCTCATGATTTGATCCTGCTAGGAGGCAAAATGAGATCAAAGATTCTGCCACTAAGTCCAAATAAAGTGTACCTGCAGTGGTGAGCTCCAACAAACAAGAAAAAAAATAGACAAACAAAAAATGAAATTCAACTAATTAAACTAGACTTGGAACAATAAAAATACCGGAAAAATAAGATAACTACTGGGTTTATTGTCTCCCAGCATGACTTATTCAGGCCTTAAAAAATATGTTAGATTATTGGTCTGTGAAAGATAAAGTGAACATGTAACTTCCTAAATATCCGTTGCGGTAACAGGTACCGATATGGAGATAACAAAGCCACTCTCTCTCCTGAATAATAATATGTGAATTTCACAGGTAAGTGAAATAGAAAATAAGAGGAGGAGGAGGTCTGCTCCTCACTCATCTCATCAAAATTTATATTTTTGTCTAGCAAGGTGTCGTCGTCCTCAAGGACAATACATGTGGAGAAAAAACGAATGGGGATTCCACTATGGAGGAGGAATCAACCTTGTCAATTAAGTGGATACACATCTCATTAACTTGAGGATAATACTCAATATCCTCCTGAGGTATCTGTGACACATCAACTTGCTTTGGCTCAGATAATGAAAGGAGATTTGGAAATAAAATAGAAGAATAACATACATGATTTCTAATCATAGGAGTGATCCTGATTTCACTCCCAGCAGGTTCCGAAGCTTGATTAATGTCGGTATCGTAAGCATCGTAGCAAGGGGAACCAGAGAACTCAAGGGCCTCGGTGGTGAGTTGGACCTTCTCATCCAATGAAGAAGTGTAAACCTTCTCATTAAAAATGAGATCTTCTTCATCCCACATTGGCGCGTCATCGTGCTCTAAAGAATTATTCTCCCCCCCCCCCCCCCATCAGAGAGAAAAATATCTCCATCCCACTTTGGCGCAGCCTCAGGTTATGGGTCATTACCCTGCGCAATATCTTCGACGGGATTGATAAAAATAGGTGTAGATACATTTTGCAAAGAAAATGTAGGAACGCTATTAATATCTAATTCAAAAAATACATGTTCAGGTTCCTTCGTGGGTGAATCAAAACTAGGTGATGAATGAGTATGGGGAGATGACGTATCAATATCAATATACGGGCCCACAATTATGAGGGGCTTATCTGCAATAGTCCCACACAAAAATGGTGGTGTTGGGATAGTAGACATGATCTGGATGCCCGATTCATAATTTTTCTCCATCTGTCTTTTGTAAGCGACACAATCCTTCAAGACGTGGTCCGTATTATGACAAAATAAACACTTCCTAACATTACTGCTCGACAACCAAGGAGTCGAGTCATAGGGTCGAGGAATTATTTGACGTGGGGACGCAAGGTTATAATGATTTGCCGCACAATATTGGGGACCTAAATATTCTCTATGTTTTGCGAGCCACGAATGATACCCAACAGTCCTCATGTAACACGCATCATTTGTATGACTAAACGATCCACACCACTCGCATCTCACATGTGTATACTTTTTTTTTAACGGATGTGGTTAAAATAAAATTATAATTTTTTTGCAAAAATAAACTACTCTAAAAAATTATATCAGACACGAATAACCTACTTAATAAACTTTTAAAATAGATTAGGATAAAATAAAACTAAAAAAATATGCTAAAAAAGAAAGACATGCACTAGACAAAATTAAGATAAAATAAGAATAAAATAGATACTTGAGCTCTAAATACTCAGATTTTACTAATATTGCAATAAAAAACACTGAATTATTTGCACCTCCCCGACAACGGGGCCAAAAACTTGATACGTTCGAAAATGATTGCATATTTTGAACGCAAGTGCACGTGTCGATCAAGTAATAAAGAGTGAATAAAAATCATTCCCACGGAAAGGTGGTTAATTCAATGCTCACAAATACCAGTTAAATCTTTTCTTTAAATCCAAGTCAACCGAATACCAAGATTTTAATTATAAGTGAAAAATTCTAATTAAAATAACTATAAACATTTGGAAAAAATATTTTTTTAACGATTATGGGAAATAATCTTGTATTGTGATTTCCTAAATCTAGTGCAATGATTTTTTAAATGAAACTTTATGAAAATTGCGTGGTGAAATGTTCTTGCAACGATTTTAATTTAGAAAACCGTATCTCTCGATATCGAATTTCCCTAATCCCTTATCACCTCTGTCATCTCTAACTCGAGTGAAATAAAGAACCGCATAAGAAATAAAAACCTATGTTGCTAACGTCAAGGGAAAATCTTTTCTCCCTTCAAACACTATATCGAACTTATGATACCCTTACGCAACTCATCTCTCGAATTATGAAGCGTAGTAGAAAAGCAAAACCTTGACCAAAAGTTCCAAAATAAAGATCATAAGAACAATAAAAATCATTCACCAAACATCCACAAAGGAAAATTAAAGCATAGTTATCATTACACAAGAAATTGTACTATCACAACACAAGATTGCAGGAATTAGTTCATGCTTGAGGGAGAAGAACAAAATAACGGATAGATCTTACTAAACATGATGTATCAAGTAAATCTTCCCTTCTTCAATGATTTGACAGCGTTTCCCGCCTCCGAAATGAAGTTCCTGGGCTGATCTCCTCCTTGCCGAATTTTCCTTCTCAGGTTTCTTCCAACTCTAATGGCCGAAACTCTATTTCAAACTCATCAAACTCTGGACACTTTTCTACCGAAAACTCTCAACTCACTCAACAACAGATTGCTCGGTTACTTGGTCTTCTCTCAAATCAAACTCGACACCATACTCCTGTTGATGACACTCATCGTTTAGCAGGTATAAGTCATTGTTTCTCCATTAATCATAGGGAGAATGACAGGATTATGGACAGTGGGGCAACATACCATATAACGCATTGTTTCCATCTATTGAAAACACCAAAACAACTGGATCTACCACAAATGGTTCACCTGCCCGATGGATCTAGCTCTTCTGTGACTCATGTTGGGAGAGTACATATTAACTCTGCCCTTACTTTAGAGAACGTTTTGTTTGTTCCAAATTTTAAACATAACCTTTTATCTGTGAGTAAGTTGACGGCAAATGCTAATTGTTCTCTGATCTTCGATTCTAAAAATTGTTTTCTACAGGATCATTTGTTGAAGACAAATATTGTAATTGGTAAATGGATGGAGGGCTTATATTCTTTTGCTCTAGCAACTACACTTTTCCCAACTGATCCAGCAATCATACTCTCCCCAAATTCTCCTACAAAGGAATTTGCTACTACTCTTCTAAGTAAAATTGAACTATGACATCATCGTTTAGGACATGCTCCTTTAGATAAACTTCGTCTTTTTATTCCTTTTTCTTCCAAATGTAGAATGTTTTTCTTATGAACATTGCAATGTTTGTCCATTAGCTAAACAAACACGATTACCCTTTTATAAATGTGATAATTCTTGTGTCAAAGCCTTTGATATTGTGCATTGTGATGTTTGGGGACCCTATAAAAGTCCTACTCACTATGGATTCCGATATTTTCTTACTATTGTTGATGGATTTACTAGAAATACTTGGACATACCTTATGGTTTCCAAGAGTGAAGTGCCCTCTCTTATCAAATCTTTCTTTACTTTTGTCAAAACTCAATTCAACTCTACCATCAAAACTCTTCGAACAGATAACGAATCTGAATTTTTCAATCATATACTTAAGCAATTTCTTGATGACAATGGGGTTGGTTATCCATCAAAGTAGCTGTATTCATACCCCCCCCCCCCCCCCAACAAAATGGAATTCCATAGCGTATACATCATCACATCCTGGAAATTGCCCGGGCACTGCATTTTCAAGCTTCTTTGCCAATAACCTTTTGGGGAGAATGTGTTCTCACAGCTACACACATTATTAATCGAATCCCTTCCCACATCCTCCATAACAAAACTCCATATGAACTTCTCTTTAACGCCAAACCTGAATATCATCACTTAAAGGTTGTTGGTTGTTTATGTTTCACTTCCACTATCTCCCATAATCATGACAAATTTGCCCCTAGAGCTACTCGTTGTGTATTTCTTGGATATCCAATAGGACAAAAAGGATACAAGGTCTTTGATATTGATAAGCATCAAATCTTTGTTAGCCGTGATGTTCATTTTATTGAACATATTTTCCCATTTTCTGAAAGTCATTCTCATGATTCTTCAGTTCTACCTTTTCCCACCGACGATGAAGAATTTATCACTTCTTCCGATTCGACCACGTCACACACAATTCCAATTATAGCTTCAGAACATCTCCATACCAATGCAAATCTTCCTACTTATTTTGCTCCTATATCTGATATATCAACACCGCACAATAATTCTCCTCTTATTTCTAATACACTTGTTGCATCTCCAATTCGAAAATCCACTCGCACCAGTATTCCTCCTCGCTGGCAACAAGATTATATTTGCACTACTATCAAAAATGTCAACCACATTGCTTCTTCTGATGGCTCCTCTATGAACAATGAAAAAGAACCTCTTACTTATCAGGAGGCATATCAAAATGAATCTTGGCGTAAGGTAATACAATTGGAAATTCAAGCTCTAGAAGACAACATAACTTTGACAATTGCTACTTCCCCACCTGAGAAACAAGTCGTAGGCTGTAAATGGGTATATAAGTTGAAATACAAACCCGATGGCTCTATTGACCGGTACAAAGCCCGGCTAGTTGCTAAAGGATATACTCAAAAGGAGGGACTTGATCACCATGATACCTTTGATCCCGTTGCTAAGTTGACTACCGTCTGAACATTATTAGTTGTTGCTGCCGCCAAAGGTTGGTTCCTTCATCAGTTAGATGTTAACAACACATTTCTACATGGAGATTTACTTGAGGAGGTATACATGCGTCTGCCGCCAGGTTTTCATACTACGCACAGCTCCAATACTAGCCAAACTGTCTGTCGACTTCTCAAATCAATCTACAGTCTTAAGTAGTCTTCTCGCCCGTGGTTTTCAAAATTTTCAACACTTTAACTACTCTTGGTTTCTTGCAGTCTCAAAGTGATCACTCCTTATTTACTAAAACAAATCAAGGCCATTTCATTGCACTTCAGGTATATGTCGACGACATAATTCTTACCAGCAGCCATCAAACAGATTTAGACAATTTAACTGTCACTTTGCATCATTGGTTCAAGCTCAAAAATCTGGGAGCTCTCACATATTTTTTAGGCTTACAAATCATTCGAACAACTAATGGTATCTATCTACATCAAGCTAAGTATGCACAAGGCATTCTAAATGATTCTCATCTTAGCTATGCAAAACCGAGCTTGCTACCCATGGAGCAACACCTCAAGATGTCTGACACAGATGGAGAACTCCTTCCTAATCCCTCTACTTACCGCCGAATGGTAGGACGATTGATTTATCCTATAGTTTCACGACCGAATTTAGCCTATTCAGTTCACATTTTAAGCCAATTCATGGCTACTCCTCGTTAACCCCATTGTACAACCCGTATTCGCCGACTGGGCCCCTCAAGCCCACTGGCGAGATCTGGCCCAGGCAAGAGGGAGAAAATCGGCGAGTGACGCCCTCGCAGATCACTCGCCCAGGAATGTGTGCATTCGCCCAGCCGAGCGGGAGCTCGGCGAGTGGTTCCCCACGGACCACTCGCCCCCTATGTCTTTAAGGGGGAAATGACCATGATGCCCCTTATGGGCTGCAAATAGCCCTTCAGAACAGCGGAATTAGGCTATTAGCAGACCAATTCGGGGTGCAGTTAGTAAAATCAAAAGGCAGATTCATGCTATTTGCAGACCAGCCTAGAAAAATCTATAAATAGACCCTTAAGGGCACCTTGGAGGAGAGGGATTTTTTGAGAGTCCTCTCCTCTAGGCTAGTCTTGGTTGGCTGCTAGTGCCCTCCAAGGTGCCCGACTGAGCTTTGGTTTGGGAGGGGAAGCTCTCTATGATCTTTCGGGTGTGTGGCGGGACCTCCTCGCTGCAGCCTTGGATCTATTCCAATTTTCTCATCCACCAGTCAGATAGTTTAGTGAGGGAGAAGTAAGCGTCGGCTACACCCCCCAGTGGGTCCGAACTCAGGAGACCGGTTGCCGGTTTCAACATTTTTTGTGCGGTGAGCGTGGATCGTAGCCGGTGAAGGAAAATCTCAAGCTAGGTTGGATGACAGGAGATGGGGGAAATGGTTCTGACTCTGGTCACTCGCAGCCACCAGCGACAGGGGAGTGGCTGGAGATGTTCGAAAAGTTCAAGCGAGAAGTCCTGCAGACGGTTCTCGCAGGGAGAAGCGAGTGCGAGACGCCGGCAGTCCGCGTGGTTCCACCCCAGCAGATCGGCGAGAATGCTCCGGGGCAGCGACCTGGGAAGGAAGTGCCAGCGGAAGGAAGCGCGCGAGATCTCCCCGGGCGACAGCTGTTCAGCAGCCCGGCGAGTGCGGAGGTCTGCGAGCTGGTTCCGCGCGAGAGGACCACTCGCCGAGCAGGGGAAGGGAGCCCTTTTTGCGAGATGATCCTCTCGGCCCCAGTGCCAGAGGGGTTCCGGGGGCCGGAGATGTCTTATTATACCGGCAAGGACGACCCAGTCGTGCACCTGCAATGGTTTGAGGACATGGTTTCAATTCTGCCCATGTCGGATGCCTTTCAGTGCCGACTCTTCGCGACCACTTTGAAGGAGAAAGCTAGGGACTGGTTCCATCAGCTCCCCGTAGGTTCCATCTACGCGTTCGACGATCTGCGCCGGAGCTTCCGGTTGCGCTTCTCGATGTTGAAGAAGAGAAAGAAGGATGCGGAGGCTCTCTTCAAGATCAGGCAAAGGGAGGGGGAATCACTGGCACACTATGTGGACAGATTCCAAGAGGAGATACACCTCGTGCAGGAGGTGTCGGGGTTCGCCCTCAAGATGGCATTCATCGTGGGTTGCGAGATGGGTTCTTCAAGATGGACCTGAAGAGAAGGGCTCCTCTCTCCTTTGAGGAGTTGATGGAGCGGGCAGCGGAGGAGATAGAAGGGGAGGCGGCCAACCCAAAATTCTACAAGAGGTTGGCAAAGATGAGCGAGCCTGAGGTGAGGCAGCAAGAAGGAAGAAGGCGAGAAGAACCCAGGGGTCAGGGGTTCGAAAGACCGCCTCAGAATTGGAGGCATCAAGAGCCCAACAACAGGTTGGGCTAGAGGCACCGGGAAGGACCAGCGAGAGGTCAGGAAGGGGGGGGTACCAAGGAAGAGAGGCGGGGGGAATCAATCCGGGGTGGAGGCAAGGCCCCAGACCCCCTCACCCCCCAAGGGAGCAAGCTATGGCAGTAGGCCGAGGAAGAGGAGGTAGAGGAGCCAGAGGAGGGAGAGGAAGAGCAGGAAGGGGGGACAGGGTGGCGTTGCCCTATTGTGACTTTCACCAGGAAGAAGGTCACGCGACTGCCACCTGCCCAGAATTCTTGGAGATGAGAGGGAGAGGTCAGCCACGGCGGCAGCAGGCCAGGATCGAGGAAGTGCTCCCAGAGGCGGAAGAGGGCCGATGCGAGGACAGGGCGGATATAGGAGCCAGGGGGAATCGGGGTGATTCATGGTGGGGTTGGGATAGAGGCCTCACGCAAGAGGAGCTTCCAGACGATGTTTCGGAGAGACGTCGCGTCAACTTCCCAGACCCCACCCCCCACAGAAAAACTCACCTTCTCCTCGGAAGACATGCCCGATTATGAGGACCCGTTCTGCGACGCCCTGGTGATCCAGACGGCGATAGAAAACTTCACGGTCTCCCGGATCCTGGTGGACAATGGGAGCTCGGTGAATGTTATCTTCAAGAAGGCTTTCGATGCGATGGAGGTGGAAAAGAAGAGGGTGCAGGCCTCTGATGGGCCGCTGTTTGGTTTCTCAGGAGAAAGGAAGGAGGTTGAGGGAGGTGTCGGCCTCCAGGTGACGTTAGGATGGGTCCCAAGGAACTGCCGGTTCGTCATCGTTGATGCTCCGAGCAGCTACAATGCCATATTCGGACGCCCCCTCATCAGTGCCTTCCGATGTGTGCCCTCATCATACCACCAGTGCTTGAAGTTCCATAGTGGAGGAGTCCAGATCTGAATCCGGGGAGATGCAAAGGTGGCAAGACAGTGCTACGTGACTGCCGTCAACACCATCTCTTGGATGGCGGAGGCTGAGAAGATGGATGAAGAGATGAAGAGGCCGGAGGGGCCAGGGGAAGGAGTGGAGAAGAGGGTAGAAGAGGAAGAGGGTGGTGCCCGAAGAAAGGACATGGAGGTAGCTCAGGAGGAGCAGGTCGAACCAATGGAGGAGGAAGATGCTGCAGAGGAGGAGGCCCGGGTAGAAGGGCGAGAAGCGAAGGGCAGATGGGAAGAGCCGACCCGGCTTGAGGCGGCGTAGGAAGTGGTGGAGATGGAGGTCATCACCCAGGAAGGAAGGGCGGAGAAGGTGCGTGTCAGCGGGGGCCTCGGCCCGGAGGACAGGATAAAGATGCTGGAGTGCATCCAGAAGAACGTGGACATCTTCGCATGGAGCACAGCAGACATGCCAGACATCGAGGCGGACGTGGCTTGCCATCGTCTCAACCTTGAGCCAGGAGCCCGCCCCATCCGACAGAAAAGGAGGGCCTTCGCCGACAAGCTCGAAGAACCGATCCGCGAGGAGGTGGTCAAGCTCCTTGAAGCAGGTTTTGTATCGGAGATCCAGTATCCAGGCTGGGTCTCCAATGTCGTCATGGTAAAAAAGGGCGATGGTCGCTGGCGTATGTGTATTGACTTTTCTTTGTTAAACAAAGCCTGCCCTAAGGATTGTTATCCCCTGCCTCGGATCGACGCGCTGGTTGACTCAGCCGTCGGTTTTTCTGTGATGAGTTTTTTGGATGCTTTTTCAGGTTATCACCAGATCAGGATGCACCCCCCGGATATCAAAGATGTCTCTTTCATCACCCGGGAGGGGTGCTACTGCTACAAGATGATGCCCTTTGGGCTGAAAAATGCAGGAGCAACCTACCAAAAAATGATGGATCGAGTTTTTAAGGAGCAAAGAGGAAGAAACTTGGAGGTTTACGTAGATGACCTCATGGTGAAGAGCAAGAGCGTGAGCATTCATCTCCAAGACCTCGAGGAAACCTTCGCCACCCTACGCAAGTACAAGATGTGCCTGAACCCCCTGAAGTGTGTGTTCGGGGCCAGCAAGGGGAAGTTCCTGGGACACCTTCTCACCCCTTCGGGGGTAGAACCTAACCCGGACAAGGTCAAAGCCATCATGGAGTTGGGATCGCCTCGAAATGCCAAGGAGGTTCAACGCTTGACGGGAAGGCTCGTGGGGTTGAGCAGGTTTCTCTCCCGGGCCGGGGAGAAATGCTCCCCCTTCTTCAAAACGTTACGAGGAAACCAGAAATTCGAGTGGACAAAGGAATGTGAGGAGGCCTTCCAGGCCTTGAAGAGGCAGCTCACCCAGGCTCCGCTGTTCTAGGGCCCCAAGGAGGGGGAGGACCTAGCCTTGTACCTCAGAGTCGGGACTGAGGCCGTAAGCTCCGTCCTGGTCCGGGAAGAAGGCAAGAAGCAGCTGCCCATCTACTACATAAGTAGGGTCTTGAGGGAGGCGGAACTCAGGTACCCAATTTTAGAGAAGCTGGCCTTCGCTCTGGTCGTCGCGGCAAGAAAGCTCAGGCCATACTTCCATGGCCATTCAATTCAAGTGGTGACTGATCACCCCCTTCGCCAGATCTTCGAAGGAGTAGAGCACTCGGGGAGGCTTGCGAAGTGGTCAATAGAGTTAAGTGAGTTCAATATCACCTTCGCCCCTCGACTATCCATGAAGGCACAGGTAGTGGCAGATTTCATGGCAGATTATGTGGCCGAGATGGAGGAGGATCAAGCCCCTCGTCATGTTCCATGGAAGCTACTGGTTGACGGGGCCTCAGGTAAAAATTCTCTCGGAGGAGGGGTGGTGCTGGAGAGCCCCCACGGGATGAAGATCGAGTAGACGCTCGTAATACATTTCTCAATCACCAACAACCAGGCGGAGTATGAGACGGTGATCGCCGGCCTGCGTCTGGCTCAGGAACTGGGAGTCCATGACGTGGAGGTCCTCACCGACTCGATGATAATAGCCTCTCAGATCAAGGGAGAGTTCGAGACAAGGGAACCTACACTCATAAGATACTTAGCCAAAGTGAGAAGCCTCATTGGAGCGTTCAAGACTTTCTCCATCAGGCACATCCCTCAGGAGGAGAGCACCCCAGCGGATCGCTTGGCCAAGGCCGGTCCCCGAGCCGGAGGAACCCTCACAGGCCTATTCTGTCCTTCGATCGAGGAGGGGGAACTCATGGAAATAGAGCAGCGGCCCTCTTGGAAGGATCCCTTCTTTACCTTCCTTGCAACAGGGAAATTCCCGGAGGAGGTTCCGGACCAAAGGCGCTTCCGGTACAAGTCCGCCTACTACGTACTCCATGAGGGGGATTTGTATCGGAAGACCCTCTCGGGTCTCCTGGCCCGATGCATCTCAGAAGATGAAGTCCCGAGGATATTGGAAGAGGTTCACTCCGGCGAGTGTGGCAGCCACTCGGGGAGCAGGATGTTGGAGGCAAGAATAATGAGGCAGGGGTACTTTTGGCCGACCTTGAGTAGAGATGCGGCGGCATTCGCTAAGAAATGCCAGAAGTGCCAGATGTTCGCCCCACTTCATCTCCTGCCTGCTCAGAGGCTAAGGAGTATCACGACGCCCTGGCCATTCGCCATATGGGGGATGGATCTGGTGGGACCCTTTCCCCAGGCCAGCGGGCAGAGGAGATTCCTCTTGGTCATGATCGACTACTTCTCGAAGTGGTTGGAAGTTAAGGCGCTGGCTAAGGTCACCTCCCAGGTGATCCGCAACTTCATATGGGGGGAGATCATCTGTCGACATGGGCTTCCGCAGGCCATAGTCACAGATAATGGCCCGCAATTTGCCAGCGAGGAGTTCATCAGTTTCTGTGGCCAGTTGGGGATAGACCTCAGGTTTGCATCCGTCCACCATCCCAGGAGCAACGGGCAGGTGGAGGCGGCAAACAAGATTATCGTGAACTTACTCAAGAAGAAGGTGGAAAATCTTAGGGGCAATTGGGCGGAGCAGCTCCCCTCGGTCCTGTGGGCTTTAAGGACTACCCCCAACACCGCCATGGGAGAGACCCCTTTCAAGCTCTCTCACGGCTGCGAGGCCGTCATCCCCATAGAGTTCGAGGTCATGACACCACGAGTAAGGGCCGCCACGAATGGAGAGGAAGATTGGAGAGCTGGGAACGAAGAGGAGTTGCGGCTCTCCCTCGACCTCATCGAAGAAGCCCGGGATCTAGCAGCCATTCACCAAGAAGAGGTCAAGCGGCGGATGGCCAAGTACTTCGACAAGCACATCAGGGTCAAGCAATTCGAAAAGGGGGACCTAGTACTCAAGAAGGTCGACGCGGTTGGAAGGTCTGCCGCAGTGGGAAAGCTTAATCCCAACTGGGAAGGTCCCTATGTCGTGGAAGAGGCGCTAAAGTCTGGGGGATACCGCCTTCAGAATGTGGAGGGCCAACCCCTCAGTCACACATGGAGTGGTGACGATCTCAAACGCTTCTATCCCTAAAAACTATGTAATGCTAATGCTTTTGAAATGAGAATATTCTGTTTAACCTATGTGTGTGAAAGCAATGCTGCAGCTTGTGGGGAAACCTCGAAGGTTCCGGAAGATGGCCCCGAGCAGACCCGCTGTCCAGGCTCTCATCTAGCTGGCAGGTCCGAAGGCTCACTCGGTGGCAGGCTCTAAGTTGTTGGGAAAATGGCCCCGAGCAGACCCGCTGTCCAGGCTCTCATCTAGCTGGCAGGTCCGAAGGCTCACTCGGTGGCAGGCTCTAAGTTATTGGGAAGATGGCCCCGAGCAGACCCGCTGTCCAGGCTCTCATCTAGCTGGCAGGTCCGAAGGCTCACTCGGTGGCAGGCTCTAAGTTGTTGGGAAAATGGCTCCGAGCATACCCGCTTTCCAGGCTCTCATCTAGCTGGCAGGTCTGAAGGCTCACTCGGTGGCAGACTCTAAGTTGTTAGGAAAATGGCCCCGAGCAGACCCGCTGTCCAGGCTCTCATCTAGCTAGCAGGTCCGAAGGCTCACTCGGTGGCAGGCTCTAAGTTATTGGGAAGATGGCCCCGAGCAGACCCGCTGTCCAGGCTCTCATCTAGCTGGCAGGTCCGAAGGCTCACTCGGTGGCAGGCTCTAAGTTACTGGGAAGATGGCCCCGAGCAAACCCGCTGTCCAGGCTCTCATCTAGCTGGCAGGTTCGAAGGCTCACTCGGTGGCAGGCTCTAAGTTATTGGGAAGATGGCCCCGAGCAGACCCGCTGTCCAGGCTCTCATCTAGCTGGCAGGTTCGAAGGCTCACTCGGTGGCAGGCTCTAAGTTGTTGGGAAAATGGCCCCGAGCAGACCCGCTGTCCAGGCTCTCATCTAGCTGGCAGGTCCGAAGGCTCACTCGGTGGCAGGCTCTAAGTTCTCGGGGAATGGCCCCGAGCAGACCCGCTGTCCAGGCTCTCATCTAGGTGGCAGGTCCGAAGGCTCACTCGATGGCTGGTCCTAGATTCTCAAAGGTCGACCTCGGGAGCACTCGCAAGGACTGCACACCAGTAGGGTAGTCTTTCCTCTCCCTTATAACCTATCCATGCGAGACCCCTGATCTGGGCGAATGGTCAGAGGGGGCGAGTGGAGCAAGTGGCGGAAGATCGGAAAGGGCAAGGCATCCTAGGTCATCTTTGCGCATCCGGCGAGTGGCCAAGACAATAACACTACGATCCAACGTCCTAATGAGCCTGGCGAGATACAGTAGCAAATGAGTAAAAATCAAGATAGCACAAAAATTTGTAATTGATATATATGCCAAGGGGACTCGCCCCAGTTCATGATTACATCCAAAATGAAAGATAAAAAGAAAGCAAAAAATCACGAGGGCCCCTCTCAGGGGTCGGCAGGCTTCTCGCTAGAAGATCCATCGCTCTCGCGCGAAGACATATGCGCAAGCTCAAGGGCCCGCAGCAGAGCTCGAGCGGTCTCGTGGGCGAGAACTTGCGTCTTCTCGGCATCGAAGACCTCGACATCTTCACGACCGTAGAGGGCATACGCAATGGCGTAAGCCTCACCACTGGCGAGGTCGCTCTCTATCCACGACGGATGGAGGGTAGAGAGCGAGACCCTATTCGAGTTCCTGTCCCACTTCACCAAGGGAGCCCCTGAGGGGTCCACATACTTCTCGCCCTGGGAGAAGTTCTGGTGGTCCCTAGGTAATGGCGGCGGCGGCAACGACTGCCCCGAATGGAGAACATTCCCGTCCGACGCACTCATTCCCGGGATCTGGGATGGAGCTTTCGCCCCTGAGGTCTCACCCAAAACCCCCTTCCCTTTGACAGAAGGGGAACATCTCGGCTCCTTGGAAGAGGAGGAAGAAGGCACCCCGGTCTTTCATTTTCGGCTGCCAGACTTGGGGGAAGAGGGTTCTTCCCGACAAGCATCCGCGGCGGCTTGAGCAAAAGACACGGAAACCCCCGAGGGACGCGGCGGATGAAGAGGGAGGTCTCGCACGCCTGTTTGTGAACACGAACGGCTCAGCGAATGGTATGAAGTCAACAAAACCGAGCGAATGAAGAAGGTTTAGAAAACTCACCCTCACCCTGCGGAATGGGCGGAAGCGAGTTGACGTTTCGCCGGAGGTAGACGAGGTCCATCCCGTTCTCCAGGATATACTAGTGCAGCTTGGCCTCGTGCCCCCCCAGAGTCGGGGGCCGGAAGGTTGATTCCTCCTCCTGCACTGGGGCGAGAAGGGTGTTTCCGAGGCTCCCGCTGACGAAGATGAAGCGGCGAACCCAGTCGTGGTTCTTGTTCGGGAGACCCTGGTGTTTGAGTGGGCTCTGACCCGAGAAGAAGGAGATGTCGTGTGAGCAGCGGAAGGTATAGAGCTTGCGAAAGACTGGCGGCGAAAACTCAATCCCCTCCTCTCGCAGGTAGCACGCGTACCCGACTAGCATGGCGATAGAGTTAGGGTTGAGCTGGCCGGGCACGACGCCATAGTATCGGAAAGTCTGGCGGAGTTCCGGCCAGATGGGGAGGCGAAATCCCACCTCGAAGTGCTCCAGCGGGATCGCGAGAGCACACGGCGAGATGGAATTTAAGCGATCCTCCGGCCCGGGCTTTCGCGCTTCGAATCCCGGCGGGACATAGTCCGTGACAGCGGTTAAGTAAGCTTCCTCGGAGAGATCACAAGAATCAAAGACATGGTTGACGAATGCACTGGCGCACCTGGCCCTGCCTTCGGTCTCGCCACCCATCTTGCGAATACCGAAGAAGACGGGAATTGCAGAGAAGAGAGAAGTGCGAGTGCTAGCGCATGGAGAGAGAGGGAGCGGATGGTGAGGTAATCAATATGGTAGTGGAGCGACCTATTTATAGGGGAAATAGAAAACGCTTGGGCTTTCGAGGCAACGGGTGTGCGGATAGCCATCGCGTCTTCCCGACGCCTCGAAACCCGGGCCGGTCCCTCTCGCCCATTAATGACGAATGCCCTATGGCTACTCATTCGACGGCTACGCAACAAGGTTGGAAAGGCATTCTGCTGTAAGACATCATTCGGCATGCCCAAGCAAGTTGCGAGAAATATAAGCGGAAAACGCATTCGCAAAGCACAGAGTAAATTATTACAGATATAAAATAAGTCCAACCTCCACAACACCATAAACTGAATAAGAAAAAAGAAAATACAAAAAGAGGCGAATGATGACCAGACTAGCGCTCCTCCCAATACCACCGACCATGCCCTCGCGGCCCAGCCTCCGGGGGCATTCGCGGGCGATAGTACGCGAGCATGGAGGTGATCTCATGAGACGCCAGCTGAAGCTGGTCCCGGGCTCGCGCATCATGCCTCCCGGGAGACAGCTCCCCTCCTTCACCTCCCAGACGCTCCACCACTGCAAGGAGGCGCGAATAGTACTTCCGAAGGTCCTTTAGCTCGCGCGTGACCTCCATCCGCACATCATCCACCTGGCCGGCGATGTTTCGCTGAATATGGATAAGCTTCCCCAAGACCTCCGTGAGTCGCTCCTTCAGGGTCGCATGATCCGAAGAGTCGCCTAGAAAGTCAGAGAGGTCCCCGGGAGAGGGGAGAGGTGAGAGCATCCCGTCTCCCCCCTCGTGGTAGGATCTAAAGGGAGTAGCTTCCCGATAGCCTGCGAGATCACAGGCAGGTCAGTCGCGTTAAACAAAACGAATGCGCTAAATGTGGATGAGGACACTAACCTAGTGTGGGGTCCCCATGACCTGGGGGACGAGACGAATGGGGGTGCGTTTTAAACAATCCGGCGGGAGGTAAGACTTTTCCTTTCCCTGGGCGGAAGGGCTGTAAAGAAGGAACTGAAGCATTCATGTGATCATCTGCACGGTCTTGCTGACTGGGTTCCCTTTCAGGGGAGATCCTCTGCTCATTCGCAGGAACGGAGGGGTTCTGTTGAAAAGGGGGAACCCGGAGGAACGGTGTCCTGCGGCGGAAGGTCAGGGTTGAGGGCTATAAAAGAAAAAAACAGTGGTCAGTAACGCACAGCGTGCAGGACAAGAATTCATAACTTACCAGATTGCTGTGTGGTCTCGCCCGGAGGGGGTGGAGGAGCAAGATCCAGATTTGGAGGAGGCCTCGCATCCGCACGAGGTGGCACCACGACACTGTTCGGAACGGCCCCATGGCCATCCTCAATCACCGAAATCCCCTGCGAATGGTCAGAATGATTGCAGGATGAGGGGGCAGGAACTAAACCGAAAGACGGGAGGAATTCCCATACCTGCATTCCGGGGTCCGGAGGAGCGTTCGCCGGAGACTCCGAGGCAGTCTCGCCTCGAGTCCCTGACGATTCAGCCGAATCGCCTTGGCTCGACGCGAGACGTAAGGGGCACTCGGGTCACGCTTGGACGTAAGCCAGGGAGCAAACCTGGCCGTCTTGGGGGCAGTTGCGCTCTGGGCCGCATCCAGGCGCTCAATCACTTCCTGCGAGAGGGGTCTCGCGGAAGGCTTGTGAAAAGACATTGAAATCGGCGAAAGGTCAAGGGAGAGAAGGATCTCCAAGCCGAAGAATGGAAGCGTTCTAGAGAAATCTGACACTGAGAAGTATATATAGGGCGACGGTGGGACCCGCAGAATCTTATGGGTCCAGTCAGCAAGCACTCACCGAATACCAGGTTGGACTGTTCTTTCCGAGTGTAGGAACCGCTCGCAAAGAGCGGGGATTGTGTACAACCCGTATTCGCCGAGTGGGCCCCTCAAGCCCACTGGCGAGATCTGGCCCAGGCAAGAGGGAGAAAATCGGCAAGTGACGCCCTCGCGGACCACTCGCCCAGGAATGTGTGCATTCGCCCAGCCGAGCGGGAGCTCGGCGAGTGGTTCCCCACGGACCACTCGCCCCCTATGTCTTTAAGGGGGAAATGACCATGATGCCCCTTATGGGCTGCAAATAGCCCTTCAGAATAGCGGAATTAGGCTATTAGCAGACCAATTCGGGGTGCGGTTAGTAAAATCAAAAGGCGGATTCATGCTATTTGCAGACCAGCCTAGAAAAATCTATAAATAGACCCTTAAGGGCACCTTGGAGGAGAGGGATTTTTTGAGAGTCCTCTCCTCTAGGCTAGTCTTGGTTGGCTGCTAGTGCCCTCCAAGGTGCCCGGCTGAGCTTTGGTTTGGGAGGGGAAGCTCTCTAGGATCTTCCGGGTGTGTGGCGGGACCTCCTCGCTGCAGCCTTGGGTCTATTCCAACTTTCTCATCCACCAGTCAGATAGTTTAGTGAGGGAGAAGTAAGCGCCGGCTACACCCCCCAGTGGGTCCGAACTCAGGAGACCGGTTGCCGGTTTCAACACCCATTATGACATGACTATCAAAGTCCTTCGATATGTAAAAGGTACTCTGGGTCAGGGATTGTTCTTTTCTTCTGATTCAAAATTACAGTTATCTGCTTTTTGCAACACTAACTAGGCCTCTTGTCCCATGACGAGATGGTCCATCACAGGCTTCTGTGTTCTACTTGGTTCATCACTAATTTCCTGGAAGTCCAAGAAACAATCAACTGTTTCAAAATCCTCTTCCGAGTCGGAATATCGCGTCATGGCTTCCGTTTGTTGTGAGATAACCTGGCTGTTACATCTCTTTCGAAATCTTCAAGTTACTGACCTTACACCGGTCTCTTTAGCTTGTGATAATCAGGCGGCTCTACATATTGCTTCCAATTCCGTTTATCACGAACGAACCAAACACATTGAACTTGACTGCCATCTCGTTCGTGAAAAGCTAACTTCAGGAATAATTGCTCGCTGACTTGTTTACCAAGGCCCTTGGACACTCCCGGCTTCAATTTCTCTTAAGCAAGTTGGGTATTCGCTCATCCTAACAAATCCCAACTTGAGGGGGGATGATAAAATAGTTGCGGCACATTTGTAATATTAGTTGTGGCATATTTGTAATATTTGTTTTCTTTTGGATTTAGTTATTTGTACTGGTTCTATATATAGATCAAACTTTTTGTTTTATGTAAGTAAGATACTCGACGATATTGAAAGCTCTTTTTCCGGAAATTAACATGATCTGTTGTTTCTTTCTTCTCCAACTTTAACACATTAATATTTTTTTAGTCATAAAATGAGCTTGTTTCTATTTTTATATAATCACAATATGTCAATTTTATACTCATGGCTTATTGTGGATTGTTATGCGGAAGAGAAGTTATGTGGAAGAGAACTTGTGCTCAAGAGTTTGAGATTAGATATTGCTGACTTACTATATTTAATATGTACGGTTTGGAACAAATACAATGTTGTTTTCTCTATCATTTGAGTTGATGTACTGCTACTCCTTAATGCAGTCTGCACTGCACAAACCTGATAGAAATCCAATTGAGGAAGCTAAGCATTAGTATTAGAGGCTCTAGGAAATTAAATATCAAACAAGTAACTTATTTAAGAACTTATTTGTGATGTTTTTATGATGTCCTGAAAGTTCTATTTTTGATGAACTTTGTAGAATAATAGATGTGGTTTTTGGTTACATTCATGTTTTAAGATTTTCTTATTTATTCTCTTAGTCTGTCATTAACAATATGATCTGTACTTATATTTTCTCGGTCTGTCATTAACGTGAGCCGTTGTTAGAGTAAATAGGTCTATCAATAAGAGCGTTCTTAATTAATTGTATTCAAATGTACTGTCAATAACAACGTTCTTAATTAATTGTATTCAAATGTACGCGGCTGGCATTACCGAGATTGTGGAATCGGCCAACAGCCAACACCGGTGCGTAGTAGCTTTCGTGTATAGGATTTGATAATCAGCGGAGGAACTTCAATCATTAATCATTATGCAGAGACCGGCTGAGTCGGATCATCTTGGCTCGATAGCAAATCGAACACGCAAACAGTTAAAGAACGTTGTCAGCAATAATATTTTTATGTGAAAAAACTGAAAAGGAGAAAGTTCACGGGTCTTTGGCCACTTCACAACAATCCACTAAAAAATACTCAAGTGCACGGTTGCTTTTGTGAGGATGATAGGTCACCGCTCATTTTACAATGATGATGTGAGTCTTCTACGCAGATGAATTCGCTTAGGAGAACTATGCGTACATCCACGTTCTTCGGCTCTCACGCACAACCACATTCTTCGGATCTACGAACGCAAACTTGCTCTTCGCAATCTCTTGAACTCCCAGCGCGCGCGCGCGCTCCCGGAGGGAGCACCCGGTGCGCACGCGCGCTAGGAGCGCCCAGCTTGTGCGTGTGTGCGCCTCGCGCCCACCATAGGCATGTGAAATATTTTCAAGTCGGAAGAACACGTCAACCAACCGGAGAATAAGGACACCAAAGATGAACACAAGTTTTCACAATACTAATTTTGGTAGCTAGTTACAACTGAACACGGCTGAATACAAGTTGCATCCAACTTGAATCACAACAGCCAATAGAAGGAAAGAACTTGGTCACGGACAAGGTCCGCTTCTCCTCCGGAGCACACCGCGCAGGTGATACTCGCTCCAATACTCGCTCCTCGCTACAGAAGCTCGCTCCTCGCTACCGTCGGCGGTATCGCTAGCGCCAGGCGTTAGCTCTCCAACTCGCAAGCTCGCTGCTCGCACTCCAAGCTTCTCGCGTACTCGCCACGCGTCGCTTCATCCAATACTCGCTAGCGCGAGCGCTATCACTAGCGTCGGGCGTTATCTCCCGAGTAGGTACTCGCACTCCCAGCTACTCGCAAGCTCGCTGCTCGCAAGCTCGCTGTTCGCTTCTTCGCCTCTTGTCGCTACCGCGCGCGCTAGCACTAGCGCCGGCGGTATCTCCACTGCTCGCTACTCGCTCAAGGGAGCTGGCCGAACTTACTCCAAGTCCGATGCTCGCCTGTCGAACTTACTCCAAGTCCGATGCTCGCCTGGTGGCGCTCTGGTATCTCTAACTCGCTCAAAGTTGATGATACTCGCCAGTTCCAGAATCGATGCGCTTTAGAGGGGGGTACCCCTCTATTTATAGGCAAAACAAGGGGGGTGGCGAGTATGAGCTAGCGTTGGCGCTAGCGCGAGCGCTGGCGCTAGCTCACTTCAATTCTAACACTCCCCCTTGAAGTGAGCTCCGGGAACAACTCCAAGCAACGAGCGAAGCCTCCGGAACGGCCCCGCAGATAGGGGCTTCGTGAATATATCCGCAAGGTTCTCTTCACTCCGCACATACTCCACAGCGATCAAGCCACCCAGCACCTTCTCTCTGATGAAGTGATGCTCGATCTCTATGTGCTTGGTCCTTTCATGACAAACTGGATTGGTTACCAGTTTCAATGCACTCTCGTTGTCCCCACGTAACACAGTAGGTCCGCTGACCTCCTCGTCCACATCCTCCACTAGTCTCCTTAGCCAGACACACTCCTGAGCTGCTAAGGACGACGCCTTGTACTCGGCCTCCGTGGTAGAAAGGGAAATAGAGTCCCGCTTCTTGCTACACCACGAGATAGCAGCTGCTCCACACAAGAACACGTAACCTGATCTCGACTTGCGATCATCAGCGTCACCTCCGTAATCTGCATCCGTGTACCCGTGCAGCTTGAAGTCAGACTTCTCATCATAGGACAACCCCATCTCAAGGGTGCCCTTCACGTACTTCAGTATCCCTTTGGCTGCCTCCAGATGAGGCTTCCGCGGCTCCTGCATATACCGACTAACTCAGCCGACAGCAAAGGCGATGTCCGGCCTCGTGATAGTCAGGTAGATAAGACTCCCCATCAGTGCCCGAAAGATCTTCGGATCAGGAAGAATCCTCCCTTCTTCCTTCCGAAGCTTCAGCCCAGCCTCCAGAGGAACGGAGCTGCTCTTCCCCTCCTTCATGCCGAATCTTTCGACGATCCTCTCGGCATACGCCATCTGGGAAACATACAGCCCGCCTCTTCTCTTCTCTACTTGGAGGCCAAGGAAATGGTGCAGTTCACCAAGATCCTTCATCTCGAAGCGTATGGAAAGTTGCTGCCTCAGCGCCGCGACCTCCTCAGGGTTGTCCCCTGTCACGATCATGTCGTCGACGTATAGTAGCACTAGCACGTGAAGACCTCCACTCTTCTTCACGAACATGCTGGAGTCCGAGTCTGAGGCATCGTAGCCGCAGAACTGCAAGTACTCTGCAATCTTCCCAAACCAGGCTCTCGGCGCCTGTTTCAGACCATAAAGGGCCTTCTTCAGCTTGCAGACGTGACGCGGCTGGGACTTGGACACGTATCCAGGTGGTTGCACCATGAATATGTCTTTGTCGATCTCTCCGTATAAGAACGCGTTCTTCACATCCAACTGCCATAGCTTCCAACCTCGGCACGCCGCCAAAGCGATAATCGTCCTCACCGACGTCATCTTTGCGACAGGACTAAATGTCTCCTCGTAGTCCTCTCCGTAGGTTTGAGAGAAGCCTCGAGCGACAAGCCTCGCCTTGTACCGCTCCACTTCTCCATCAGCTCTCTTCTTAACCTTGTACACCCATTGCAGGTGACAGGTTTGATGCCCTCCACCATGGGAACCAGGTCCCATGTCTCGTTCTTCTCTAGGGCCTCCATCTCCTCGATCATCGCCGCGTCCCACTCCTTGATGCCAGCTGCATCCTCAAAGCAGGCAGGTTCCCTCTCATCGAGTGGTCCTGCGAAGAAGCAGGAAACCAAACTCACGAAGTTCCCCTCCTTATAGCGAGCTGGCGGGACGATGGTCCTCTTCGACCTCCTCAAGGCTTGGCCACTATCTTCCACTCCGGTAGACTCCTCTGCTTGAGCTCCTCTCTGAGCTCCTCTCTGAACTCCTCCTGAAGCGGTGCTCTCCCTGCTTCTTGAGTTCGTAGCTCCCCCTGAGCCAGAAGCTCCTCCTGAGCCAGATGGTGATGGAGCACTTGGAGATAACTCCAACTCCACAGTAGGGTCCTCAGTGACCCACTCCTCTTCCCTGCTAGCTTCTCCACTCTCCGGCAGCTCCACTGAAGAGACTCCCTGGTATGAGACCAGTTTGTCAAACACTACGTCGCGCGAGACGACGAACTTGTGGGTATGCGGATCCATGCACTTCCACCCCTTCTTCCGCTCATCGTAGCCGATGAAGATACACTTCCTCGCTTTCGGCTCCAACTTTGTTCTCTGAGCGTCCGGGACGTGCACGAAGCAGGTAGAACCGAACACCTTCATATGACCCACATTGGGCTTCTCCCCGAACATGAGCTGGTGTGGAGACACCATCCTGTTAGGACTCAGAGGTAGCATGTTGATCACATGAGTAGCGCAAGTCATTCCCTCCGCCCATAAGGCCTTGGGAATGCTCTTGGCATGTAGCCAACTCCTGGTAGTCTCCACCAGATGGCGGATCTTCCTCTCTGCCACCCCATTCTGCTGCGGGGTGTGAGCGCAGGAGAGCTCCCGCCGAATGCCGAACCTCCTGCAGAAAGAAGCAAATTCATTGGAGGTAAACTCCCCTCCATTGTCGCTTCTCAGCTTCTTGACTCTGCGGTCCAGCCTCCCCTCCACAAGCTCCTTCCACTCGAGGAACTTGTTGAAGACTTCTGATTTCTCTCTCAGAAAGTACACCCACGTATAGCGGGTGTAGTCATCCACCAGAACCAGCGCATACTTATTGCCTCCACAAGTAAGGGTGGCGCACGGCCCCATCACGTCAGCATGTACGCACTCAAGAGGTGCCTTACACTGGTCTCCGACTTGTCAAATGGAAGTCGATGTGACTTTCCATATTGGCATCCGTCGCACATATGGTCGTCGCCGTAGGAAGAGAGATGAGGCAGGCCAGTCACTAGGCCCTTTGCCGCCATCATCTTTAGCTTGTCCATCCCCACATGACCCAGCCTCTCATGCAAGATCACAGCGCTGTCGTTTGTCTTCAGCTTGTCCACGTAGGCATTTGCAGACAGAACATACAAATCCTTCACCCTTCTCCCGGTGAGCGTGACGTCAGCATCGACAGACGATAGGTTCTTCAAGAACTTCACCTCCTTCGGTCCAAACAGCACGTGGTATCCAGCATCCACGGCGTTAGCCACCGAGAAGAGGTTCTTCTTCATGCCAGGCACGTGATACACACTCTTCAGTGTCACTGGCTTCTCTCTACTCCCAAGGGACACCTTCCCTTCTCGCTCCACAGGATGTACTGTATCATCCGCAGTGATGATAGCATCTGTCCCTTCATACGCTTCCAAGGAGTCGAACTTGGACATATCTCCTGTGAGATGATGCCCGCAACCGGAATCCACTATCCAGTCGTTCTCGAGGTTGATGGAGGCTAAGACATCGACTGACGTTGCCGTCATCTCTGTCAAGAAACAATTGTCCCCCCTCTCACCGCCCTGGTGACCTCCACCTCTTCCTCCACCTCTCTGGTGATCTCCCTCCTTGTTAGCAGCATGACCGGCCTTCAGATTAGACCGGCAGTCCTTTGCCATATGCCCATACTTCTTACAAGCAAAGCAAAGGGTTCTCCCCTTCTCATCGCGCACAGGGAGGAACTTCCCCCCATCTCCCTGAGAGGACGTTGAAGGTCCATCTCCGGTGTTCTTCTTTCTCTTGTCCCAGGATCTCCTCTTTCCTGTGAACAAGGCCTCGCCATCTCCTCCTGAGATGGATACTCCCGCCATCTGCTTCGCCAAGCTCTCCTGTGACGATAGCAGGTTCTCTAGCTCCAGAAGGGAGGGCTGAGTAGCCCATCCTTGCACGGAAGTAACGAAGGGGACATACTCCCTCCTCAAGCCTCGGAGTATGTGCCGCTTCAACTTCGCCTCTGAGATTGGCTCTTCATGATCTAAGGCCGAGATCTCCCCACATAGGTTCTTCACCTTCAGGAAGAAGGTGGATATCGCCATCTCGCCTTGAGTCGACTTTGCCAACTCATTCTCCAGGAATTGTAGCCGCGCCACATTCTTCTTGTTGAATAACCCATCGAGGGCTATCCAGATCGCAGACGCTGACTTGCAACCTATGATGTGGTCGAACAAGTCAGGTGATATGGCTCTCTTCAAGGTGAACTCTGCCTTGGCGTTGGTCTTCCTCCAAGCTCTCACAGCTGGACCATTATCACTGGCAGCTACTACTTCCTCTTGCTCCCCACCACCAACAACCTCCCAGAGATCCTCTCCAAGAAGGTAGCTCTCCATACAAGACATCCACTTCTTGTAGTTGGTTTGAGTAAGCAGCTCAATGCCAAGTCCCCTAGCATACCCTCCTCCGCCGTCCATCTTGGTTGCTACGTCCTAGTTCCCACTATCCCTCTGATACCATGTGAAATATTTTGAAGTCGGAAGAACACGTCAACCAACCGGAGAATAAGGACTCCAAAGATGAACACAAACTTTCACAATACTAATTTTGGTAGCTAGTTACAACTGAACACGGCTGAATACAAGTTGCATCCAACTTGAATCACAACAGCCAATAGAAGGAAAGAACTTGGTCACGGACAAGGTCCGATTCTCCTCCGGAGCACACCGCGCAGGTGATACTCGCTCCAATACTCGCTCCTCGCTACAGAAGCTCGCTCCTCGCTACCGCCGGCGGTATCGCTAGCGCCAGGCGTTAGCTCTCCAACTCGCAAGCTCGCTGCTCGCACTCCAAGCTTCTCGCGTACTCGCCACACGTCGCTTCCTCCAATACTCGCTAGCGCGAGCGCTATCACTAGCGCCGGGCGCTATCTCCCGAGTAGGTACTCGCACTCCCAGCTACTCGCAAGCTCGCTGCTCACCTCTTCGCCTCTTGTCGCTACCGCGCGCGCTAGCACTAGCGCCGGCGGTATCTCCACTGCTCGCTACTCGCTCAAGGGAGCTGGCCGAACTTACTCCAAGTCCGATGCTCGCCTGCCGAACTTACTCCAAGTCCGATGCTCGCCTGGTGGCGCTCTGGTATCTCTAACTCGCTCAAAGTTGATGATACTCGCCAGTTCCAGAATCGATGCGCTTTAGAGGGGGGTACCCCTCTATTTATAGGCAAAACAAGGGGGGTGGCGAGTATGAGCTAGCGCTGGCGCTAGCTCACTTCAATTCTAACAAGGCATGCCAGTGTTGTCCGTCGCCGCCTCCTCCGGCGAGCCTACCCGGCCCGCCCAAGTTGCCCGGCCCGCCCGGGGGTCATCAACGTCTTTTCCAAAAATTGATGATTCAGGTGATCAAGATCGTGTTGCCTCATTCGCCTGTTCAAATCTCAAGACGACGCAATTACCAATGCGTCACACAGAAAAGCTATAAAAAGGCTCTCGGGCCTTCATTTGAAGACAAGCAACCAAGAGACAGGGAGAGAGCTCTGAAGTTTTCGGCGAGAAACATCTCAGAGATCTCCTTCAAAGTTTGAAGAACTCCTTCGGTTTCCAAGTCCTCCTTCAAGAGCGACTTAGAGATCTCCTTCGGAGTACGAGCTTCTCAAGCGCCATCTCAAATGCCTTCCGAAGCGCTTTCTCAAGTGTCTTCTCAAGTGTCTTCTCAAGTACCTTCTCAAGCACCTTCTCAAGTGTCATCTCAAGTGTCTGCTCTCGAAGTTGCTCCTGCGAGTGCTAAGGAGATTTTTGCATCTTTTTAATTTTCAAGTACTTATAATCGGAACGGTTGCCTGTCGCTCTTTCAAATATTCTAATACTTGTAAGTTCAACCAAACTAGTGAAGTTGGTCTGCACCGAACCAACTCCATGATTTTTTTCCTTTCCGGATTTTTCCACGTAAAAAGTTTTGCCGTCTCTGTTGTTGGTTCTCTTTTAACTGTTTGTGCGCTTGGCTCACTCTCGAGCTAAAGTCGGTCAATTCTTCTGACAGAAAGAGCGCTAAGCGAACCACAATAATATTCTATATTTTAACAATATATTGATGGGGTCACCCACATTATATAGGAATTTCGGGCTGCGATTACCCGAAATTCCATGACCCTCACTACCTTAGTGGGGGGATATGGGAAAAACCGTCACGCGTGCGATCACCGCACGCTCAACCGTCGCACTAACCGCCCGAGACCCGACAACCGACCGCCACCGCGCCGTCCACCGGGGCGCGGCCGCAAGACCCCCACGTTCGGCCACCCCCGGCCGACCGCCCTTGGTCGCGCGGCCACGGTGCGCAGCCACAAGGCCCCCGCGGCTGGCCGCCCTTGGCCGCGCGCCCACGGAGCGCGTCTGCGATGTCCCCGAGGACAGCCGGCCCCGGCCGGCCGCCCACAGCGCGCGGCCTCAAGGCCCCCGCGGCTGGCCGCCACCGGCCGACCACACTTAGTCGTGCACCCTTGGCCGCACACCCACGACGTGAGGCCGCAAGGTCCCCGCAACCGGCCATCCCTAGACCCCAGTCGGCCGCCCTTGAACGCGCGCCCACGGCGCGCGAATGCAAGGCCCCCACGGCCGGCCACTATGCGACCGCGAGGTCCCCGCGGAAGGTCGTCCCCGGCCGGCCGCCCTTGGCCGCGTGCCCATGGCGCGTGATAACTTCCCAAAAGGAAGTTATTTCCCTACTTATTTTATTCTAATTTTCATTAAAAAGAGAAAAATAACCCCCAATTATACTAAATATGTTTAAATATCTTATTAATCAATATTGGGCTAATTACGGTCATTTTCCATGGTTTTCTATCAAAGATTGGTCAAAGGATTCAAGTTGGGGAAGCAATGGATCAATTATTTCTGATGCAGAAAATAAGTTGCAACGCCAAAAATTAGCAGGTTGCAACGTGGCGGCGAAATTCAGATTTTGAATTTTAAAAGTGGCGCCTATTTGAAATTCCAAAGGAGGCATCCCTTCAGTTTTGGAAAGGGAGTTATGAGCACGAAATTAAAGGAGAGGGGGGCGAATATTCACAGGAGGAACGTGGGAATAGAGGGGAGAGAACTTTGGAGGTCTTCTTCTTCCTCTCAAGGTTTTCGGCTAGGGCTTGGAGAAAGGGAAAAACTCTTCTACATCGTTTTAATTTCCTGGATCATGTCTTGTAAGATCTACTTTGATTTGTGGTTTCTCTCTTCCTTCATGAACTAAATTCCTAAGTCTTGCATGTGTGGAGTACCTTAGTTATGATGATGACTTGATTTTCATTTATAATTTGTGAATGTGTTGATGTTAATCTTTATTAAATTTATGATCTATTCTTGGGATTTTGGTTTAAGTTTCATCTTTAAAGTGCTTGGCAAAAATTAGAGAGATGAGTCGGGCTAGATGAACGTTTATTTTGCACGGCGATATTCGAGAGAGGAGTCGTGTAGTTTTTAACCAAACTTCAGTATTTATACTTCATCGCGAGATTCGAGAGAGGAGCGTTGAAAGTGTATCATAAATCTTAATATAATTCCAAGAGAGAGAGAGATCTCCTCTTGAATTAGCAACCGTGATTCTAGCACTTCATGTTATTTTAATCTCATCTAAGTTGGAGAAGACTAGAGGATTTTGGAATAAACGGATAATGGAGATCGAGAGATAAAGTTATCAATTTTAGAATCGTTGCAAGAGAATCATTAATACTTCATAAATTATCACTTTTGTTCGTTGTCATCATAACAAGGGAAAATCACATGCAAGACTATCTTTCCAAGTGAAGTAAAAGTAATTTAAGTAACCGTAACTAGAATTGTAGTTGTTTTCTTTTGAATTGTAGTTGTTTTCTTTTGAATTGTAGTTGTTTTCTTTTGCACTATTTAAGTTTTTCTATCAATCATTATTACTTGCTTGAATTTAGAGAAAAGACAGAATTAATATTTGTGAGCGCTAAGTTAAGCACTTCCTCGTGGGAACGATCACTTTCTCATCATTTTATTACTTGTACGGCACGTGCACTTGCGTATTTATATACACCTTTCACCGGCGTATCAAGTTTTTGGCGCCGTTGCCGGGGAGGCGCGCTAATTTAGTGTTTTATTTCTCGCAGTATTTGTGAAACCTTAGTACTTAGAGATCAAGCATTTGTTTGTTCGTGTTATTTGTTTTAATTTATTTGTCTATTTGAATACTGGTCGGTGTATGTCCAGATATAGGCAAGTAGAACTATTGCCGTTAAATTCTGAAATTGAGCGTACCTGTAGACGAAACAGGAGAGACTTTAGGACCGTTAACATTATTCATCCTGCGATGAATGATCCTGAGCCAAATAATGCTAATAATAATGATGGTCAGGTTGATCAAAATGCCCAACCGCCAGCACCACCATGTATGACTTGTCACGATTATAACACACCTCTAAGGGTAGGTTTGCACTTCAGCATTGCTCGACCAGCAATTGCTGCTAACAAATTTAAAATGGACCCACTAATTATGCAACAAGTGCAAAACAATAAGTTTGGGGGTCTAGGTCATGAAGATGCAAATTCCCACTTACGAACCTTCTTAGCAATTTGCGATATGTTTAAGTTCAATGGAGCATCGGAAGATGCAATCCTGTTGAGAGCATTTCCGTTCTCCTTAGAGGGGAGAGCTAAGGATTGGTTAGACTCGTTACCACATGAGTGTATCACCACATGGGACGAACTAGTCGATAGGTTCCTGAACAAATATTTTCCACCCTCTAAGACTGCAAAACTGAAAAGGGATATTACGACATTTTTACAAGGTAATGGGGAAACTCTTTACGACGCATGGGAGCGTTTTAAAGAGCTGTTGAGAAAATATCCTCATCATGGGTTGCACCAACACCAGCAAGTGTCCACATTTTACAATGGGCTGCAAACTGCAACCATGATTTTAGTCGATGGAGCCGATGGGGGCTCATTAATGAAAAAGTATCCTGAAGACGCGTATGCTATTTTAGAAGACTTAACATCTAATAATTATCAAGCATATGAGAGGCAAACTAATAGTAATCCAGCGGGAGTCCATCAGGTGGACCAAATCACTTCTTTGGCCGCTCAGATGGCGTCGCAGTTCAATTTAATTAACAAAAGATTAGATTCACTCTCAACCCCTACAACTAGTGCCCCGCTCACAGTTGAACAACTAAATCAAATAACTGAAGAAGCAAATTATGTGGGAGGGCAACCAAGACAAATTCCGCCAGGATTTGCCAATCATTATCACCCCGAGTGGCGAAATCATCCAAATTTTTTCTGGAAGAATAATCAAGGGATGAATCAACCACAAGGTTTTAATCAAAATATAAATCAACTACCTATCAATAACAACTCTCAACCCCAACAAGTAAACCAAAGGAAGGTGACTGATGAGTTTATCTTAGGCATGTTCCAAAAGTATGACTCAAAAATGGTAGGAATAGAATCAACGTTAAGATCACTAGAAACTACTATGGGTCAACTTGCAAATTCATTAAGTCAAAGGCCCATTGGAACTCTACCTTCTGATACCACACCCAATCCAACAAAAGATAATCATAATAATCATTGCAAAGCTATTGCACTAAGGAGTGGTGTAGAGATCCCAAGTGGGGAGGGGTTGCTTGAGAAAGTTAGGGAAGAAGAGACTAGTAAGAAGCCAAGTGAGTCGAGCATATTAGAGAAGGACGAGTTGGTTGAGAAAAATGAGGTGGGAGATAAACAAAAAGAGAAACTAAATCAAAAGAAAGAAGTAGTCTATCCACCACCTACATTTCCGGCTAGACTTGTTAAATCCAAACTTGACACACAATTCCAAAAGTTTATGGAGATTTTCAAAAAGTTAACTATAAATATCCCATTTGCTGAGACTCTTGAGCAAATGCCAAGTTATGCCAAGTTTATGAAGGATATCTTGGCAAAGAAAAGAAAGTTTGTTGATAAAGAGATAGTGGGGTTGACTGAGGAGTGTAGTGCTATATTGCAGAAGAAGTTGCCACCCAAACTTAAGGACCCCGGTAGTTTCACAATTCCTTGTTCTATCGGTTTAAACTTTGTTGGGAGAGCTCTATGTGACCTTGGAGCAAGCATCAACCTGATGCCTTTATCTATCTATAAGAAGTTTGGTTTAGGGGAGATCACACCTACATCTCTGACTCTACAGTTGGCCGATAGGTCTCTAGCATTTCCCAAGGGAATTGTAGAGGACGTATTGGTTAAGGTGGATAAATTCATTTTCCCCGCCGATTTTGTGGTACTTGATATGGATGAGGACAAGGATGTCCCCATCATTCTTGGTAGACCATTCTTGGCCACCGGACGAACACTCATTGACGTCCAGAAGGGTGAGCTTACGATGAGAGTTAATGATGAGAAAGTAACATTCAACATCCTCAAGGCTATGAAATTTCCGGATGATAAGGAGGAGTGTTTTTCTATTGAGGAAGTGAATGCACCTACACGTATGATGTATTATGAGAATGATTGGGAGCATAAAATCCTGAGTGTGTTAATAAATGAAGAAATAGAAGAGGACCCAGACTTAACGGAAACTGTAGAAGCTTTACGTATTTATGAGCATATACCAAATGCTAACATGTTTGAGTTAATAAGTAGACCAAGTGAGTCTAAGGTCATGAAGCCTTCTATCTTAGAGCCGGCTACACTTGAATTGAAACCGCTACCCGAAAACTTAAAGTATGTTTTCTAGGTAAGGATAACACACTACCGGTTATTATTGATGCATCTTTAGTTAAGGAAAATGAAGAGAAATTGCTTGAGGTTCTCCGTGAGTATAAAAGAGCAATGGGGTGGACCATTGCAGATATTAGAGGGATAAGTCCCTCAATTTGTATGCACAAAATTCTTTTGGAAGAAGAAGCAAAATAGTCAGTTGAACACCAACGAAGACTTAGCCCACCAATGAAAGAAGTGGTCAAGAAGGAGATAATCAAATGGTTGGATGCGGGTATTATTTATCCTATCTCCGACAGCCGGTGGGTAAGTCCTGTTCAATGTGTGCCAAAGATGGGGGGCATTACGGTAGTTAAGAATGAGAACAACGAGTTGATCCCCACTAGAACGGTAACTGGATGGCGGATTTGTATGGATTATCGAAAGTTGAATAAAGCGACTAGGAAAGATCATTTCCCACTTCCATTCCTTGATCAGGTTCTTGATAGGTTAGCAGGAAATGAGTATTTCTGTTTCTTAGATGGTTACTCGGGGTATAATCAAATCATGGTAGCTCTCGAGGATCAGGAGAAGACTACCTTCACCTGTCCTTTTGGGACATTTGCATTTAGGAAAATGCCCTTTGGATTATGTAACGCTCCTGGCACATTCCAGCGCTGCATGATCGCTATTTTTACTGATCTGATTGATGAGGGGATCGAGATCTTTATGGATGATTTTTCAGTATTTGGGAGATCATTTGATGAATGTCTGAAAGTGTTGAAGAAAGCTTTGGATAAGTGCATTCAAACCAATTTGATCCTAAATTGGGAAAAATGTCACTTTATGGTCAAAGAAGGAATTGTTTTAGGACACAAGGTGTCAAAGAAGGGATTGGAAGTAGATCGTGCAAAGACAGAGGTTATAGAGAAATTGCCTCCACCAACTAATGTTAAGGGAGTGCGAAGTTTTTTAGGACACGCCGGCTTCTACCGTCGTTTCATTAAGGATTTTTCTAAAATCTCTAAGCCACTAAGTCATTTATTAGAAAAAGATTCACATTTTAACTTTGATGAGGAATGTCTGGCCGCCTTTCATTCTTTGAAGCAAAGTCTGATTTCTTCACCCATTATTATTTCACCCGATTGGTCTTTACCATTCACCATTATGTGCGATGCTAGCAACTTTGCTGTGGGCGCAGTTTTAGGACAAGTGCGTGACAAGGTCTTTCACACAATCTACTATGCTAGCAAGACGTTGATTGATGCACAAGTAAACTACACAACTACCGAGAAGGAGTTATTAGCAGTCGTTTTCGCTTTTGACAAATTTTGATCCTACTTGGTAGCTTCTAAGGTGATTGTTTATACGAACCATGCAGCAATTCGATTTTTAGTGGAGAAAAAGGACGCGAAACCTAGACTGATTAGGTGGGTTCTTCTCCTGCAAGAGTTCGACTTAGAGATTAAAGATCGTAAGGGAGCGGAGAATCCGGTAGCAGACCACCTATCACGTCTGGAGTATGAGTGTGAGAGAGATGTGGACATAGAGATTAGAGAGAATTTTCCTGATGAGAGGTTGCTGGCAATATCTGAGGCGAGTATGTCATGGTATGCAGACATTGTGAACTACATAGTGAGCAATATATTTCCCCCAGACATGTACTATCAACGAAGAAAAAGGTTTCTCCACCAGGTGAAATCTTACATCTGGGATGATCCGTTTCTATTTAAGATTTGTGCTGACCAAGTGATCCGCAGATGCATCCCCGAGGTAGAAGTACAAGGTATCCTAGCAAAATGTCATGCTTCACCTTATGGTGGACACTTTATGGGAGAGAGATCAGCAATAAAAGTCCTAGAGGCTGGTTTCTATTGGCCAACACTATTTAAGGACGCTTATAGGTTCGCAAAATGTTGTGATAGATGTCAAAGAACGGGAAACATCAATCGAGGGGATAACATGCCAATGACTAATATTCTAGAGGTGGAGATCTTCGATGTGTGGGGAATAGATTTCATGGGCCCATTTGTAAACTCAAATGGAAATCTTTATATACTTTTAGCTGTGGATTACGTCTCGAAGTGGATAGAAGCTATAGCCACACCGAAGAATGATGCTAAGGTTGTACTAAAATTTCTTAAGGCTAATATTTTTTCTAGATTCGGTACACCCAGAGCCATAATAAGTGACGGTGGAGCACACTTTTGTAATACTCAATTTAAATCGCTCCTTCGAAAATATGGAGTCACTCACAAAGTCGCCCTTGCGTACCATCCTCAAACAAATGGTTTGGCTGAAGTTTCTAATAGAGAGATAAAATCAATCCTAGAAAAAACGGTAAGCACAACTCGTAAGGATTGGTCACAAAAACTAAACGAGGCATTATGGGCTTATAGGACGGCTTTTAAAACATCGATAGGCCTAACCCCATATAAAATGATCTATGGCAAATCATGTCATCTTCCCGTCGAATTGGAGCACAAAGCATATTGGGCAATAAAAAGGTTGAATTTCGATCTCCAAGAAGCGGGCAAGAACAGACTTTTTCATTTGAACGAATTGGAAGAAATCAGATCTAACGCGTATGAAAATGCTAGGTTGTACAAGGACAGGACGAAGAAATGGCATGATTTGAGGTTGCGAAGAAAGGAGTTCAAAAAAGGACAGCTCGTCCTCTTGTATAACTCACGACTGAGATTATTCCCGGGAAAGTTGAAGTCACGATGGTCTGGACCTTTTCGGGTGGAGGAGGTACATCCGTTTGGAGTAATAACGATTTGTAATGAGAGAGACGGATCAAAGTTTAAAGTAAATGGACAGAGGTTGAAGGAATATTATGAAGGTAGTGACCAGCGCGAGGCGATGGTGTTAACTTTCAGTTGAAAATGAAATAGGGAAAGCGTCCGGCCGGGACGTTCTAAACGAGGCGCTAGGTGGAAGGCAACCCACCATATCTGTTATTTTTCTATCGGTCTTAGTTTGTTTTGTTTGTTTTTATGTTTGTTTTTATCAATATGAGGAAAATAGGTGATGGAAGAGATTGCAAAGTAATCTTGGTATTAAATAATTTAAAAAAGAAATTTTCCAGAAATTAGGTTGCAACGCAAAAATTTCGCGCGTTACAACTTGCTAGCCTCGGTGGTAGTGTAATTTCTGGCAGTTTTGGATTCCGCGTCGCAACGCACAAATTTCGCGCGTTACAACGTGCTAGGCTCGGTGGTAGTGTTAATTTCCTACAGAATTGTTTCCGCGTTGCAACGCAAGGAAATCTCGCGTTGCAACCGGCTAGCCTCGGTGGGAGCATTGGCAAACGAAACGGCGGGCGCCGGTTCATGTGAACCGGTCGTTTAATCTTATTTTACTTAAACCGGCCGACCTAAACCACCAAATGCCGCATTCAAATAAAACCCCAGCCCCGATTATGCATTTAGGGCACGCGAACTGGAGGGGTTTTGGCGGAAGCGAGCACGACGCAGTCGAGGAGCATCTTCGCGAGCGACGATCATCGGCGTCCCTGCGTCATCTTCCTCCACCGACTTTTAGGGCTGCATTAGTTCCCCATCTTACGCATATCGACAGCGATTTCCAAGTCTCAACGTGATCCATAAGGTAACGAATGGAGCACCGATTTTTTTTTCCTGTATCGTTTCTATTTTGCTATGTTTTGGCTATGGAGTTTGCGAATCCATTAGGGCTTGAGTTTCTTTTCGTTCTTCTCTTATGGGTGAAGAAATGTCGTCAAAAGGAAAAGGGAAACGAGGAAGGGGGAAAGAGTGTGCTCACAAGGGTGATGTCCGGTTTGTAAACGATGAGGCATATAAGCTCTGTGATGCCCTACAATCAATACCGTTTATACATGAACGGGGTTTCAAAATGGAGTTCAGAGGTTGGAGAATAGCTTATGAGGACCTAATTCATCAGTTAGGTTGGGAGATGTGATGCCACCCGCGAGTTGAGGCAGTGTATCAGTGGGTTTACGAGTTCTATGCTAACGCTAGGTTCTCTGAAGGGGACAACGTTTTAGTTCGTGGCCGCATGATCAACTACTCCCCAAAGGCAATAAATGAAATGTTCGAGTTGGAAGACAATGAGATTACTCCTTATGATGTATTACCGACCACGGCCCCATTGGAAGACATTGCTGCAGTAGTTTGTGGTGGTACGAAGCCGGATTGGGTTTTAAAATCAAAAAAAGCATTGAGGTCTCAGTGTTTATCTCGAGAGGCAAAAGTATGGCTACTATTTATTAATGCAGGTATCGTGCCAACAAGGCACGCAAACGTTGTATCTTTCGAGCGTATTGCCCTCATCTATGGTATACTAATGGGCATTAAATTTAATGTTGGCCATTTAGTACATAGTAGCATCCGGAAGAAAGTAGGAGAAGAAAAAGCAAAACACCTTTGGTTCCCCACTTTGATTACTGAGCTCTGCAAGAATGCTGGTGTGGAGATTAGGAGAGGAGACACAGTTACACAGGTAGGTCATCATATCACGGTGACGGTGATAGAGAAGAATATCAAGGTTGCGGAGGAGTCCCCGAAGAAGACAAATGAAAGAATGCAATCAGTTCTCTGAGGGCAATACACAAGGCCACCTCCCGGATCTCCAGAGACAATTACTCTAAATGAACGAAACCCAGCTCAGGCTAGCATGCTATGTTTGCAGGATACAGAGTACATGAAGACGTACCAACGCCTTGAGCATTGTTATTTTGATGCCCGACAGGACTACGTGTGTAATGTACTTGCTCAGCTCATGTACAAGGCGAAACTCCCGATGCCGATACCAAGTTATTCTTACTGCAATAATTTTGACAAGAGAGGATATCTGATGACTAAAGGTCGGGAAAGGTTGGATACTGCCTATGATGAAGATGACAGTGATGATGCTGATGAGAATGATGATGCTGATGACGAGGACGAGGACGACGAACCCGATGAGGATGAGGAAGAGATGGACGAAGATGAAAGCGAGTAGCCGGGAGCTGTCCAGTTTCATATTTTTGGATATTTTGCTTCATTTGTGAATGCTTTTTTTTTGGGACAATATTATGCCTTCTTTTGCCTTCTTAGTTTTGGATAATATTTCTGTGAAGTTAGTGCTGTGATGTTTGCATATTTTAATTTTATAGCCCATGGCCTTGCATTCCATTACTTTAGTTACTTGAAAGGTTTTGCTAAGATATGGTTCTATCCAAGATCCATTGCTAACATTAGAATCTTTAAATTAAAAGCTACTTTATCAGGGTTATGCTTGTGTTTGGTTTTGTGATGTTATTTGCAGATCCTCTGAACTACTGAGTTGTGATTCGACCGAAGCACTCATGGACTATGAATTCTTTGGAAGGTGGCTATGCAACATGCAGAAAAATATGAGGGGAGTATTTGTTTTACATTATTCTTATTTCTTTCATCGTAAAATTGTCAATTATTTCCTCTTTTATTCTTCACTGAGTTCATTACTAGGGACTAGCAATGTTTAAGTGTGGGGGTGGTTAGAGTGCAACCCCTACTGCTTGGATAAGGACTTATTTATTTATATATGCGAACTCAATAACTCCGTCTTTGTTTTTGCAATTTAACCTATAGGACATTCTTGTTATCCAATGATAATCGAGTGGTATGGCCGGTTAATCAAACGATTTCAGTCACAGAATTTGAAATTAGTGAGAATTTTTTTTGGTAAAGCGCTCTTAAGTCTGATTTAAGCACAATTTTCCTTGAAAGATTTTACTTCAAAACCTAGCTTTTGATATGACTTTCTAAAATATTATGGGAATGGGTGAGTAAGAACTGAGTTAGCGATGTTGGCTGAAGCTTGGGTTTATGTAGTTAAACCATTTTGACCCTCCACTACAACCTTGGTACTTGAACTCTTTTCATGTTGATACGTATTATTCCACGCTTACCTTCCCAATATTCTTATTAGTTACGTCTTAGTATATTAGCCATTTTATGAGTGTTTAATAAAAAAAAATGATTGAGATTCATAGTGATATGGGCCTAAGTATATGTATACATACCTGGAATGATCCCTACTATGCTAGCAAATTATAAATTATAAAAAAAAAAATGCATCATAGTGATTATGTGGCCTGGGTATGTACACTTATACTTGGAATGATCCCTACTATGAATATAAAAAAAAGAGTGAAAATGTCAATAAACCCCATGATTTGGTGAATTATTAAGATTACAAACTAAGGGAATGTCTTTCTGCTATCAACATCATCCCTGAACGCGTAACCAAGTCGATTCTACTCTCATTTGAACTACTGATCTTTGTGTAGGCTCAATCAATAATTTAGTTATTCTTATCCTTCCCTATGTTGCGGAGATCCATTGTTAAAAGATGTTTAGGAGTAACTAATTTTAAGGAAAAACACACACAACACTTATGACTTTATTTGAGCTTTACCTTTCATTCGAGCTAATGGATTTGTGAATGATTGAATTCGTGTTGATTTATTGGCTTATCAGTTGAGTAAAGCGGATTTCATTAATATGCCTTAGTTAATTTGTTGTTAAGGATGTGTGATTATCTGAGTTTGCACAATTTCATCAGTTCTTTATTCAAGTTTTGAATTTATTATTTTGTTGCTAGGGACTAGCAACTGACTAAGTGTGGGGGTGTGATAACTTCCCAAAAGGAAGTTATTTCCCTACTTATTTTATTCTAATTTTCATTAAAAAGAGAAAAATAACCCCCAATTATACTAAATATGTTTAAATATCTTATTAATCAATATTGGACTAATTACGGTCATTTTCCATGGTTTTCTATCAAAGATTGGTCAAAGGATTCAAGTTGGGGAAGCAATGGATCAATTATTGCTGATGCAGAAAATAAGTTGCAACGCCAAAAATTAGCAGGTTGCAACGTGGCGGCGAAATTCAGATTTTGAATTTTAAAAGTGGCGCCTATTTGAAATTCCAAAGGAGGCATCCCTTCAGTTTTGGAAAGGGAGTTATGAGCACGAAATTAAAGGAGAGGGGGGCAAATATTCACAGGAGGAACGTGGGAATAGAGGGGAGAGAACTTTGGAGGTCTTCTTCTTCCTCTCAAGGTTTTCGGCTAGGGCTTGGAGAAAGGGAAAAACTCTTCTACATCGTTTTAATTTCCTGGATCATGTCTTGTAAGATCTACTTTGATTTGTGGTTTCTCTCTTCCTTCATGAACTAAATTCCTAAGTCTTGCATGTGTGGAGTACCTTAGTTATGATGATGACTTGATTTTCATTTATAATTTGTGAATGTGTTGATGTTAATCTTTATTAAATTTATGATCTATTTTTGGGATTTTGGTTTAAGTTTCATCTTTAAAGTGCTTGGCAAAAATTCGAGAGATGAGTCGGGCTAGATGAACGTTTGTTTTGCACGGCGATATTCGAGAGAGGAGTCGTGTAGTTTTTAACCAAACTTCCGTATTTATACTTCATCGCGAGATTCGAGAGAGGAGCGTTGAAAGTGTATCATAAATCTTAATATAATTCCAAGAGAGAGAGATCTCCTCTTGAATTAGCAACGGTGATTCTAGCACTTCATGTTATTTTAATCTCATCTAAGTTGGAGACGACTAGAGGATTTTGGAATAAACGGATAATGGAGATCGAGAGATAAAGTTATCCATTTTAGAATCGTTGCAAGAGAATCATTAATACTTCATAAATTATCACTTTTGTTCGTTGTCATCATAACAAGGGAAAATCACATGCAAGACTATCTTTCCAAGTGAAGTAAAAGTAATTTAAGTAACCGTAACTAGAATTGTAGTTGTTTTCTTTTGAATTGTAGTTGTTTTCTTTTGCACTATTTAAGTTTTTCTATCAATCATTATTACTTGCTTGAATTTAGAGAAAAGGCAGAATTAATATTTGTGAGCGCTAAGTTAAGCACTTCCTCGTGAGAACGATCACTTTCTCATCATTTTATTACTTGTACGGCACGTGCACTTGCGTATTTATATACACCTTTCACGGGCGTATCGGCGCGCAGCCTCAAGGCCCCCGCGGTCGGGCACCCCTGGTCGGCTGCCCTTGACCGCGCACCCTTGGCGCCCTCGCGGTTGGCCTAACCCGACCGGTCGCCCGCGGCCGTGCGTCCGCCGCCGGCTGGATTTCGCCGCCGGTCGGCTTCCTAGCCGCCAGCCGGTCCTTCCGTCGTTGTCTGATCGCCCCCACGTAATCTCCGCCCTCCTGTGAGCGGGTAACCACCGGCATAACCACCCATCATGGAGGGTGTAAATATCCGAAAATATATCAGTTTGCGCATAGTAAAATACTTAAATAATACGCGTCCTGAACTATATAAAATCACCCTGGAAATAACAATTATGGTGGTTACGGCCTACGAATAACCGCAAAACAACCGTAACCACTCATGGGGCCTATAAATAGGACCACAGTCTCCCCTTCTTTTCCATCCTTTTTCTCCAGGGCCTTGTCCTCCTACGTGCAGGAGAGCTCCTTGAGAACCTACATCTCCTTCGAAGACGCCCTTGAAGAATCTTCAAGTATCTTCGAAGACCATTCGAAGATCTCCATCCGCCTCCAAGTTTCCTTCCGAGCACAGAACGCTCGGTGCTCATCGCCATCAAGCCAACAACAAGTTCTACACTCCAGACACCACCACAAACTGCAAGATATACTTCAGAGAGATCCAGACGCGCAAATCGTGCTACTCAAGATCCCAAGCGAAAGCAGAAGGTCATCCGAGCCCCAGAGCTCGGTGGTCCCCGCCGCAACAAGCGAAAGACTTAGCATCGAGAGCGGTGGTCTGTCACCCTCTAAGCGTCTCTCTTTCCCTCTCTCCCCACAAACTGTAACGAGGAGCAGCCCGTCGCCCTCGTCTTCTCTTAAAAAGCTCTGGACAACGCCAACAGATAGTGATGTTTGGTTGGCACAGCTTCGACCACGTGATTTTCACCCATTTCCAGGGTTTTCCACAGTAAAAAGGGTCTTTTGCCAGCTGTCTCATTTCTCTGTGACTGATTGCGTTCTCGACCGCTCCCGGGCTAAGACGGTCCAGTCCCGACCGATTGTAGGAGCAACAACAATATTGAGAGAAATGTTATAATGAATAAATGGAAGAAACTTTGAGCTTATAAAGTGGATACTAAGTTACTAACTTAACTTTATGTTCACCTAATTTAAGTATATTTATTTCACATAATTTTACATGATATAATTTATTTATAAGAACGAGTTTAGGACACGATCACTATTGACGTCGAAGCCATTGTTTCGCTTGGATTACTTTTGTGTGTTGAACAACAACTATTTGTTAGGAATTGTTTGGCTGTTGAAAAGTATCATATTTTGCGACCACGAATGATAGTGGTTGAGAGGGTGGAGACTGACGGTGTGGCGAGGGCCGTTCTTAGGGATAATAAATAAATAATAGTATACATAAATTTTTTTTCCATTTTTTTATCCTGATATTCCTCTAATATTTTTAAAAACATAAAATATTATAGAAAAGTAGTCATTTAGATGAAAATTATATTATTAAATCTATTTAATGTAAATTTAACAAAGGTTGGATTGATATCAAGTGAGTTAAAAAGTGTAAGAACTGATTTCATAAAAAAAAAAACAAAATATAGGGGCTGATTTCTTAGATTAGTAAATTGATAGGACTTTTATCATAGTTTTGCCATTTAAGATGTGTGTACAAGGAATTCCACTCTCATATTTAGTCTGCAAACGAATAGAAAAAACGGACAGGTTCCTCCCTTGGGCAGATCTGGGCAGCCCGATTAGGGGTGCTGGAGTGCGGGCGGTCACCTCGTCGGAAAAGTGAAAGCTCTCAGAATTTGACGAATTTTTTTTGGAAACTGTCTCGTCGTCATGAGTTCGCTAATGGAATGACCGTTCAGCCAAAAGACCACGGAAAAAGGGGGGATGCAGTGCACTGCACCGTGCAGTGCAGCGAGATCAGCCGTTGACGCGCGAGATCAAGTGGTCTCGCGATTCGTGCGAGCTTTGAGATGAGTGCGCTGTGATGTACACGCATCTCAAAGCACTCATCTCAAAGCTCGCACCGTTCGATTGCACTGCACTGCACCCCCCCCCCCCCCCCCCCCCCCCGAGTCCAAAGACCACCCAAACTTTCAATTGAATAGTCTATCTCATACGATTTCTCATGAGCAATCCAATGTCGATTTCGGATCGCCCACTTAGTCCCATTCGGCCACCAGAATGAGGTGTGGCGACGGAAATCGCCGTCCCACTCGTGATCAAGCTCGAGGGCGCGAGTGACAGCGTCGGTCGGGGTAGCCGGCCCGAGCGGGGTCGGGAATCCCGTAGCACCTTCCGATGCCCGTTTGAGGGGTCAAACGGAATTGGAATCACGCAAAACTGGGTTCATTGGAATCGTCACAGAGAGCGGATTGAGGTCGTGGTCTCATTGTTCCCAAGAGATCATTTTGGATTTTCAAGAGTGCCCATCAATTATAATAATTGTAAATCCCAACTTTTCTAATTCCTAATTTCCATTATGATCATGTTATATGCAGACCAGTTTTGGAATTAAAAACTCATAGGAACCTGGGAACCCATTCAGAAATTGGCCTGCATATAGCCATTTTCAAATTGCATGGCATGCACATAGCCAAAGTGGGACTGCATATAATTATTGCATTTCCATTACCTGCACCCAGCACATGCAACACCCATTATCGCTTCACGCGATGAGCATGCCACCGCTTACCCATTCTCTCCTACCCAGTCATCTTCTAGTGCTTGGCGGAGATATAGGCATGCATGTTTTGGTGGGTTCATCTCTTTGCAGTTTCTCCTCACCTCTAGCAACTTCTGACCATGAATTGATTAGCAAAAGAGGATGGCCGAGTTGAGAAGGTGATCATAACAGATGCCCATAGATTTTTGGATCCGTTTCCCACTCCTCTGCTTCGAATGGAGAGCATATGCTTAGCTTCCCCCCACCCCCACCCCCAAACTCATCTTCTCCCTCCTTGGTTCTGTTGAATTTTTGAGTTTGCTACCAATCAAGTGAACCAACGATGAACAAGGAAGGCTATATTCCAACTAGGCAACCAATTACAAATAAACACGGCTGAATACAAGTTGCATCCAACTTGAATCACAACAGCCAAATAGAAGGTAAGACAAGGTCACGGACAAGGTCCGCTTCTTCTCCCGAGCACACCAGGCTGGTGATACTCGCTCCTCGCTGTCGCCGGGGCGATATCGGCTGTCGCCGTGCGATATCTCTGATCCTCGCAAGCTCGCTGCTCGCACTCCAGATACTCGCAAGCTCGCTGCTCGCACTCCAGGATACTCGCACGCTCGTCGCGCACGCTTCCTCGCTTTCTCGCTGTCACCGGGCGATATCACTGTCGTCGGGCGATATCTTCAATAGTCGCTACTCGCTCAAGGGAGCTCGCCGAACTCACTCCAAGTCCGATGCTCGCCAGGTAGCACTCTGGTATCTCTAACTCGCTCCGAGTTGAGGATACTCGCCACTTATGATGGCTATACTCGTCACTCTCATAGTATATACTCGTCACTGTCAGAAGGTGTGTTCTTTAGGGGGGGGGGGGTACCCCTCTATTTATAGGCAAACTCAAGGGGGGCGAGTAGGAGCAACCGCCGGGCGAGATCGCCGATACTCGCACGCTGTCCGATACTCGCACGCTGTCGCCGGCGATAGCCACTGTCGCCGGGCGACAGCTCACTTCAAAAAACTAACACTCCCCCTTGAAGTGAGCTCCGGGAACAACTCCAAGCAATGAGCGAAGCCTCCGGAACGGCCCCGCAGATAGGGGCTTTGTGAATATGTCCGCAAGGTTGTCTTCGCTCCGCACATGCTCCACAGTGATCAAGCCACCCAACACCTTCTCTCTGATGAAGTGATGCTCGATCTCAATGTGCTTGGTTCTTGCATGACACACTGGATTGGTTACCAGTTTCAATGCACTCTCATTGTCCCCGCGAAGCACAGTAGGTCCGCTGACCTCCTCATCCACATCCTCCACTAGTCTCCTTAGCCAGACACACTCCTGAGCTGCTAAGGACGACGCCTTGTACTCGGCCTCCGTGGTAGAAAGGAAAATGGAGTCCTGCTTCTTACTACACCACGAGATAGCAGCTGCTCCACACAAGAACACATACCCTGATGTCGACTTGCGATCATCAGCGTCACCTCCATAGTCTGCATCCGTGTATCCGTGCAGCTTGAAGTTAGACTTCTCCTCATAGGACAACCCCATCTCAAGGGTGCCCTTCACATACTTCAGAATCCCCTTGGCTGCCTCCAGATGAGGCTTCCGCGGCTCCTGCATATACCGACTAACTCGGCCGACAGCAAAGGCGATGTCCGGCCTTGTGATAGTCAAGTATATAAGACTCCCTACCAGAGCCCGAAAGATCTTCGGATCAGGAAGACTCCTCCCTTCTTCCTTCCGAAGCTTCAGCCCCGCCTCCAGAGGCACGGAACTGATCTTCCCCTCCTTCATGCCGAATCTTTCGACGATCCTCTCGGCATACGCCCTCTGGGAAACATCCAATCCGCCTCTTCTCTTCTCTACTTCGAGGCCAAGGAAATGGTGCAGTTCACCAAGATCCTTCATCTCGAAGCGTATGGAAAGTTGCTCTCTCAGCGCCGCGACCTCCTCAGGGTTGTTCCCTGTCACGATCATGTCGTCGACGTATAGCAGCACCAGCACGTGAAGACCTCCATCCTTCTTCACGAACATGCTGGAGTCTGAATCTGAGGCATCGTAGCCACAGAACTGCAGGTACTCCGCAATCTTTCCATACCAGGCTCTCGGCGCCTGTTTCAAACCATAGAGGGCCTTCTTCAGCTTGCAGACGTGACGCGGCTGGGACTTGGACACGTATCCAGGTGGTTGCACCATGAATATGTCTTTGTCGATCTCTCCGTATAGGAATGCGTTCTTCACGTCCAGCTGCCATAGCTTCCAACCTCGGCACGCTGCCAAAGCGATGATCGTCCTTACCGACGTCATCTTCGCTACAGGACTGAAGGTCTCCTCATAGTCCTCTCCGTAGGTCTGTGAGAAGCCTCGAGCGACAAGCCTCGCCTTGTACTGCTCCACTTCTCCATCAGCCCTCTTCTTCACCTTGTACACCCACTTGCAGGTGACAGGTTTGATGCCCTCCACCATGGGAACCAGGTCCCATGTCTCATTCTTCTCTAGGGCCTCCATCTCCTCGATCATGGCCTCGTCCCACTCCTTGATGCCAGCTGCATCCTCAAAGCAGGCAGGTTCCCTCTCATCGAGTGGTCCTGCGAAGAAGCAGGAAACCAGACTCACAAAGTTCCCCTCCTTATAGCGAGCAGGCGGGACGATGGTCCTCTTCGACCTCCTCAAGGCTTGGCCACTATCTACCACTCCGGTAGACTCCTCTGCTTGAGCTCCTCTCTGAGCTCCTCTCTGAACTCCTCCTGAAAGGGTGCTCTCCCTGCTTCTTGAGTTCGTAGCTCCCCCTGAGCCAGAAGCTCCTCCTGAGCCAGATGGCGATGGAGCACTTGGAGATAACTCCAACTCCACAGTAGGGTCCTCAGTGACCCACTCCTCTTCCCTGCTAGCTTCTCCACTCTCCGGCAGCTCCACAGTAGAGACTCCCTGGTATGAGACCAGTTCGTCAAACACAACGTCGCGCGAGACGACGAACCTGTGAGTCTGCGGATCCATGCACTTCCACCCCTTCTTCTGCTCATCGTAGCCGATGAAGATACACTTCCTCGCCTTCGGCTCCAACTTTGTTCTCTGAGAATCCGGGACGTGCACGAAGCAGGTAGAACCGAACACCTTCATGTGACCCACATTGGGCTTCTCCCCGAACATGAGCTGGTGTGGAGACACCATCCTGTTAGGACTCAGAGGTAGCCTGTTGATCACATGAGTAGCACATGCCATTCCCTCCGCCCATAAGGCCTTGGGAATGCTCTTGGCATGTAGCCAACTCCTGGTAGTCTCCACCAGATGGCGGATCTTCCTCTCTGCCACCCCATTCTGCTGAGGGGTGTGAGCGCAAGAGAGCTCCCGCCGAATGTCGAACCTCCTGCAGAAAGAAGCAAACTCATTGGAGGTAAACTCCCCTCCATTGTCGCTCCTCAGCTTCTTGACTCTGCGGTTCAACCTCCCCTCCACAAGTTCCTTCCACTCGAGGAACTTGTTGAAGACTTCTGATTTCTCTATCAGAAAGTATACCCACGTATAGCGGGTATAGTCATCCACCAGAACCAGCGCATACTTATTGCCTCCATAAGTACGGGTGGCGCACGGCCCCATCACGTCAGCATGTACGCACTCAAGAGGTGCCTTACACCTGGTCTCCGACTTGTCAAATGGAAGTCGATGTGACTTTCCATATTGGCATCCGTCGCACACATGGCCGTCGCCGTAGGAAGTGAGATGAGGTAGGCCGCTCACTAGGCCCTTTGCTGCCCTCATCTTCAGCTTGTCCATCCCCACATGACCCAGCTGATACGGTGAAAATGAGTGTTACGCAAGTGCACGTGCCGATTCAAGTAATAAAGTGTAAGTAAGATCGTCTCCACAGGGAAGTGTTAATTTAACGCTCACAAGTACTAATATTATCCTTTTCTTTGAATCCACGTAAATAATTCAAAAGTTGGTTGCGTGAAGAAAAATTAAAATAGGAAAATAACTTTAATTAATTAATTCAATGAATTTTTATTTTTATTTTTGAGAAATACCAATTTTTAGAGAAAGCTTTGCATGTGGATTTCCTAAGTCTATGTGATATGAAATTTCAAAAGATTTAGTTAAATATTTGTAAAATTATTCTCCTGACGCAAATTAAATGTATGACTCATTACCTCTCGGTCTCCGAAATCCGTACACAACGACTAATCATGAAGAAAGTGAAATCTCTTTCTACTTCCAATGATTAAATTAAAATATGCGAATTACTTTCGTCACTCCTCTCTCGAATCTCGCGACGCAGTATTTGGATGAAGAATTTTTGGTTAAAGATTTATGTGGTTCCTCTCTCGATTTATTCCACATAAGAAAATGGTTTGTATAACCTTGCGTGCAACTCCTCTCTCGATTTATGAATACACTCCAAAGAGATATACAAAGCTTGACACAAAATCTTCAAAATGTAATCGCACACTTAAAACGGACAAAGAATTGAAGCAAATAATTTAACAGAATTGTGTTCTAATACATATCACAAAAGACAAAGTACTTTTCCACACACAAAGCTACAGATTTTAGTTCATGCTAATTGGAATAAAATAACAAATAAGAACATCCTTACAAGACATGCTCAAAGACATGGTTGAAGAAGGTAAGTTTTTCATTCCAAAGTTGCAATATCTCTCTCCCGGATTGGAATGGTTCGGCTCTCCAAGTAGGAAGAATTCTCCTTGCCGAAAATATCTTCTCCTTTCTCCTCAATTTTGTCGTTCTCCCCCCAATTTCCTTCTCTTCTCTTGCTCTCCTTTCCCTCTATTTTATAATTCAAATTAAGTAACTTCCCAATTTCAATTCTTGTAACCGTCATCTTCTATATTTAATTCTCCTCATTAGAATCACATAATAAGCCTTCTAATTCCGTCTCCAGCCAGCTGTCCGCCTGTGCATAACTGCTGCCACCTCATCATATGGTTTTAAATAATCGCGCCATTTATGCCATGTTTTCAGCGCCCGCTTGTTGTAACCTTATTGTAACCCTGTTGCGACAAATCCACCTGCATTAATTATTCCTCCATTTCTTTTCTTTCCATTCTGAACACTCATTTAATTCCTGCATATTAAACTCGAATTTAAGCAGAATCACCATGAAATAATTACTTTGTAATTTATAATTAATTAAGTTTATTATATCAAAGTTTCATATTAATATTCATCATTTCATAGTACAAAATGTGTTATTCATAGACAAAATAACTTCTATTTTAGGAAGTTATCACACCCCCACACTTAGCTTTTTGCTAGCCCCTAGCAAAACTACATACAAATTTTTTGATTCATATGAGCTTGCATGCTCAAGATTTATAATATAAGGAGGCTAAGCAAGCAACATCATTGTATAATTTGCCAAATAAACATATTTGAGTAAGTTAGGGAAATAGTGGGAATAATATTCAAATGAGACTTCACATAGTGTGTGTGTGTGCGATTCTCTTTTAAATCAATCGTTCCAATCCAAATTAATACATTTAAACATCTATAAAAAAAATAATTCTGAGTAGAACAATGCTGATAACCATGATTAGTCCATTACAACAATAATTTAGTAAAAACAAGGAATGGAAAGGATTCTCAACAATATGGTCTTTTATAACAAATGAGAAAGGATTTTCAAAAAGCAACAATCCCCTAGTGCTTAGGTCATGAAGGCACGCACTTATTACTTTTTTTATGTACTCATGATAGGGATCTTTCCAAATATTTGAATGCTTACTTAGGCCACGTATCACTATGGTACTAAATATATATATTTTTTTCTTTTTATAAATATATCATCATAATAGGGATCATTCCAAACATATGCATGTTTAGGCCACATATCATTATGAGACGTTCTCCTTTTTTTTAACATATACTCACATAGCAGGGATCATTCCAAGTAAGCAAACAAATATTCAGGCCACATATCACCATAAGCAATTTCTCTCTTTTTACTTTTGATTTTTTTTTTCTCCATGATTTAACACACTAGCATGGATGTCACTTGAGAAAATCCACAAGATTAATATTCAAGAATGAAGTTGATTTTCCAAGATGATAGCAAGTGGTGGTTCGATAAATGATATTTACTAGTTCATTATTGCTTTGGACTAAACAATGCTTATTTTGCTCTTGACTACTTTTGAATTTAATTTTTATAGAAATTTAAAATATATACAACTTGTTTTAGAGCTCATGAAATAAAGAGAAGTAGTGTTCAACAAATTTTTCAAAAGAATACTCCCATTATTCCCTAACTTTGGAAAATAAATATACATTCATTTGGCAAAATAATTATCCTTGCTACTTATGAAAATAACGGGGTGGTAAAATTTTATAGTGACAAAGGTTATCAAATATAACCAACCCACCCCCACACTTTAGAATTTAACTTGCCCTCAAGTTAAAACAGATGTATTCATATAACGATATAAATTGAACAAAATACTCCCCTTCCAAACATAGGAGTATGTTGGATCCATTCAACTAGCTCCAAGCTCCATGTAGTAGATGACCTTGGGCTCGGCATGTCACATTTTCCTGCAACATAAACTCACCAAAAACAATACATGCATAGCAATATCCCAACAAAATATAATATTCAGCAGCATAATGATCAACCACAAGTAGTCACATGTGGGTCCTAGCTTCCACAACAATATTCGTTCAAAAAACATAACCAACCCAGCAGAATAGTGTAGAAAGTAACAATCAAAACACATCTATGGTTCAAGCAAAAAGCAGTAATTATGCAAAGAAATTATATTAAAAATTAAAAATAGCTTCCTATTTTACATTTTATTGGGTTGCCTCCCATCCAGCGCCTAATTTAAAGTCCCGGCAGGACCTAATGATAGTGTTTATGCTAATATGGTTACCACCGCCTCACATTGCTCATTTTGTTGGAAATATATCTTAAGGCGTTGTCCGTTGACTTTAAATTCAGATTTGTCTTTCTCATTTTGTATGGTCACAACCCCATATGGGTGTACCTTTGTTACACGAAATGGTCCCGGCCACCTAGATTTTAGTTTACCCAGGAATAATCTCAACCTTGAATTATATAATAATACTAATTGTCCTTCCCGGAATTCCTTAGGTGAAATCCTAGCGTCATGCCATTTCTTCGTCCTTTCTTTATAGAGCTTATGATTCTCATATGCATGAAATCGTATTTCATCGAGTTCGTTTATTTGGTCTAAACGATTTTTATCTGCATTGTTAAAATCAAAATTCAATTTCTTAATTGCCCAAAAAGCTCTATGCTCTAGCTCAACCGGTAAGTGGCATGCCTTACCAAATATCATCCGATATGGAGTCAACCCTATAGGTGTTTTGAATGCGCGCAGTCCTATAAGCCCAAAGTGAATCATTCAACTTGTGTGACCAATCCTTACGAGTTGTACTCACTGTCTTTTCTAAGATTGATTTAATTTCTCTATTTGAAACTTCGGCCAAACCATTGGTTTGCGGGTGGTAAGATAAGGCAACTTTATGTGTTATCCCATATTTATTCAACAAGGATTTAAAATGATAATTGCAAAAGTGTGCCCCCCATCACTAATGATAGCCCTTGGTGTGCCGAACCTACTAAAAATATGTGACTTTAGAAATTTTAGTACGGATTTTGCATCACACTTTTGAGTTGGAATTGCCTCCACCCATTTGCTAACATAATCAACCGCTAGTAGAATGTAAAGATGTCCATTTGAATTCACAAATGGAACCATAAAATCTATCCCCCAAACATCAAATATCTCAACTTCTATGATGTTATTAAGGTGCATACTCGCTCCTCTATTCATATTACCGGTGCGTTGGCACCTATCACATTGTTTTACAAATTCATGGGAGTCCCTAAATAAATTTGGCCAATAGAATCCAGCTTCTAAGGCCTTCATAACCGTCCTAAGTCCTTGAAAATGTCCTCCATAAGGAGATGCATGACATTTGTGAAGGATACTTGGGACTTCTATTTCGGGGACACATCTACGAATCATTTAATCGGCACAAATTTTAAATAAATATGGTGCATCCCATAAATAAGATTTCACTAAATGAAGGAATCTCTTCTTTTGTTGAAAACTTAAATCCGGTGGTAAAATATTACTAACAATATAATTTACAAAATCAGCATACCATGGAGTATTATCACTAGTAATTGCAAGAATATACTCATCCGGAAAGTTTTCCTTAATCTCTACTTGGCTATTCCTTTCACATTCGTGTTCTAGCCTTGATAGGTGGTCGGCCACTTGATTTTCAGCCCCCTTACGGTCCTTAATTTCTATATCAAACTCTTGTAATAGTAACACCCACCTAATAAGATGGGGTTTAGCATCTTTTTTCTCTACCAATATTTGATAGCCGAATGGTCCGTATAAACTATCACTTTAGAATTTATTAAATAAGAACGAAACTTATCAAATGCAAACATTACGGCTAAGAGTTCCTTCTCGGTTGTAGTGTAGTTTATTTGTGCATCATTAAGTGTTTTGCTAGCATAATATATAGTATGAAAAATTCTATCCCAGATTTGTCCTAAAACAACTCCTACGGCATAATCACTAGCATCACACATAAGAACAAAAGGTGACGACCAATCCGGTGTTGTGACAATAGGTGAAGAAACTAGCTTGTGTTTTAATGTGTCAAAAGCGTGCAAACAGTGGTCATCAAATATAAAGGGAGTGTCTTTTTCTAACAAGTTACATAAAGGTTTTGATACTTTAGAGAAATCTTTAATAAACCTCCTATAGAACCCCGCATGACCTAAAAAGCTACGAATGCCCTTGACATTCTTAGGAGGAGGAAGCTTTTCAATAACTTCTATTTTAGCCCGATCTACCTCCAAACCCTTGCTTGATACTTTATGGCCTAAGACAATTCCCTCTCTCACCATGAAATGACACTTCTCCCAATTTAGCACTAAATTTGTCTCAACACATCTTGTTAACACCTTCCTAAGAACTTCCAAACAACAATCAAATGACTTCCCAAACACAGAAAAATCATCCATAAACACCTCTATTACTTCATCCATTAAATCAGTAAAAATAGATATCATGCACCTTTGAAAAGTGGCGGGTGCATTACATAATCCAAATGGCATTTTGCGAAATGCAAACGTACCATAAGGACATGTAAATGTGGTCTTTTCTTGATCTTCCGGAGCAACCATAATCTGATTATAATCGGAATATCCGTCCAAGAAACAAAAATAATCATTTCCCGCCAACTTGTCAAGTACTTGATCAATAAAAGATAGTGGGAAATGATCCTTCCGAGTTGATTTATTTAGTTTTCTATAATCCATACATATTCTCCAACCGGTAATCGTCCTAGTTGGTATCAACTCGTTATCATTTTTCACCACCGTAATTCCTCCCTTCTTCGGTACACATTGTACCGGACTCACCCACTTGCTATCTGAAATAGGGTAAATAATTCCTGCATCTAACCATTTTATTATCTCATTCATAACTACTTCTTTCATGGGTGGACTAAGCCTACGTTGATGTTCAATTGACCATTTAGTCTCATCTTCTAATATTATTTTATGCATACAAATCGAGGGGCTAATGCCACTAATGTCTGCTATAGTCCATCCCATGGCCTTCTTAAATTCTTTCAAAACAAGAAGTAGTTTTTCTTCATCTTCAAATTTTAATGATGCATCAATTATTACCGGAAAAGTATTTTCTTCTCCAAGAAAAGCATATTTAAGATGTTCCGGAAGAGGTTTCAAATCTAAAGTTGGAGGTTCAATAATTGAGGGTTTCATAATTTTTGGTTCGCTTGACCTAGTTATAGATTCAAAACTCCTAAAGATAGGCAATTTATAATGGGATTCTAAGACCTTCACACATTCATCCAATTCTAAATCATCATCCCACTCTTCATTTGTCAAAATTGTGAGAAGTCTTTGTTCTAGATCATCTTCATTACCCTTAATTAATTGATTTTTAAACTACACTTCTTCAATAGAGTAACAATCTTCTTTTTCATTTGGAAATTTCATAGCTTTTAGGATATTGAATGTTACTTCCTCTTCATTAACTCTCATTGTTAACTCCCCTTTTTGTACGTCAATTAAAGTTCTTCCGGTTGCTAAAAATGGCCTCCCTAAGATTATGGGCACATCCTTATCCTCTTCCATGTCCAACACTACAAAATTGGCCGGAAAATAAATTTCTCCAATTTAACCAATACATCCTCAACTATTCCCTTAGGGAATGCTAAAGTCCTATCGGCTAATTGGAGAGTAAGAGTTGTTGGAGCTATCTCTCCTAGACCTAACTTTGTATAAATAGATAAGGGCATTAAATTGATGCTTGCACCTAAATCACATAATGCTCTCCCGACAAATTTCACTCCTATGGAACAAGGTATGGTAAAACTACCGGGGTCCTTAAGTTTTTGAGGCAATTTCTTTTGTAAAATTGCACTACACTCTTCCGTTAATGCAACTATTTGTCTATCTAGAAATTTTCTTTTCTTAGATAAAATATCTTTCATAAACTTGACATAAATAGGCATTTGCTCTAATGCCTCGGCAAATGGAATATTAATTGTAAGCTTCTTAAAATTTTCCATAAATTTTTGAAATTGTTTGTCAAGTTTTGTTTTATTTAATCTAGATGGAAAAGGTGGAGGAGGGTAAATAATTTCTTTCTTTTTATTATTATGTGGATCTACTTCCACTTCCTCCGGCTCCTTAACTTCTATAGACTCTTCTCTCCTAATCGTATTTTCTCTTACCTCTTCCTCCCTTAACTTCTCTAGCAATCCATCCCCACTTGAGATCTCTACCCCACTCCTTAATGCAATAGCTTTACAATGATTATTTGGCTCTTCTCTTGTTGGATTAAGTGTGGTGTCAGATGGTAGCGATCCTATTGTTCTTTGATTTAAAGCATTGGCCAATTGGCCAATTGTGGATTCTAAAGATCGGAGTGAAGACTCAATACCACCCATCCTAGATTCATTCTTTTGAAACAAACCTACAATATACTCATCAGTCAATTTCCTATTATTGGTTTGTTGATTATGCATATGGGTTGGTATAGAATTAATGTTTTGATTGAAACCTGGTGGTTGAATTGCATTTTGTGAATTTTTCCAAGAAAGATTGGGATGATTTCGCCATTCTGGATTATAATGATTTCCGAAATTTGAAGGTCCTTGCCTTTGTTGGCCTCCAAGATAATGTACTTCTTCAGTTACTTGGTTTAATTGTTCCACTGTCATTGGCACACTTGTTGAAGGGGTAGATAAAGAATCTAACCTCTTATTTATTAAATTAAATTGAGTGGCCATTTGAGTTGCTAACGAAGTGATTTGATCTACTTGATGAATACCGGCTGGATGGTTATTACCTTGCCTTTCGAATTCTTGGTAATTGTTAGAAGTAAGATCTTCTAATATTTCAAAAGCATCTTCTGGATATTTCTTTAATAAAGACCCTCCCGCAGCTCCGTCAACTAGGATCATCGTAGTGGTTTGTAACCCGTTATAAAAAATTGTGACTTGTTGGTGTTGGGCCATCCCCTGATGTGGACACTTCCTAAGCATTTCTTTAAACCTTTCCCATGCTTCATAAAGTGTTTCGCCATGATTTTGGACAAAAGTGGTGATGTCTCTAACCAACTTAGCTGTTTTAGAAGGTGGAAAATATTTATTCAGAAATTTCTCTTCCAATTGATCCCACGTAGTGATGGAACCAGGAGGTAGAGAGTTAAGCCAATCTTTAGCCCGACCCTCCAAAGAAAATGGAAATAACCTCAATTGAATAGCTTCATCCGAAGCCCCATTTACCTTGTACATATCACAGATTTCTAAGAATGTTCTTAAATGAGCATTTGCATTTTCATTATTAAGACCCCCAAACTTGTTATGTTGTACTAGTTGCATTGTGGTAGAGGCTATTTTAAAATTATTAGCGACGATTGTGGGTCGCGCTATACTAAATTGCAAACCTCCTCTTAACGGTGCGTTATAGTCTCGACAAGTCATTCGCGGTGCAGCGTTTTGAACATTATCACCATTGTGTTCGACTTGACCATTAGGGTCCACCTGACCCCCATGATCATGACCATCATGACCATTCCCATTCCCATTATTTAAACCGTTTGGGTTCATAGTAGGATGACTAGAATGCTCTAAGCGAAAATCTCTTCTATTTTGCCTACACTCACGCTCAATTTCTAAATTTAGCGGGAATAATTCAATAGGCCGAAATCTGGACATAAACTAAAGTAATGCAATTAAAATAAGTAAAACAGACAAACAATGAAATAAAACAAAAACAGTACTTGAGCTCCAATTACTAAGGATTTACTAATATTGCAAGAAAACGCTAAATTAGTACACCTCCCCGGCAACGGCGCCAAAAACTTGATACGGTGAAAATGAGTGTTACGCAAGTGCATGTGCTGATTCAAGTAATAAAGTGTAAGTAAGATCGTCTCCACAGGGAAGTGTTAATTTAACGCTCACAAGTACTAATATTATCCTTTTCTTTGAATCCAAGTAAATAATTCAAAAGTTGGTTGCGTGAAGAAAACTTAAAATAGGAAAATAACTTTAATTAATTAATTCAATGAGTTTTTATTTTTATTTTTGAGAAATACCAATTTTTAGTGAAAGCTTTGCATATGGATTTCCTAAGTCTATGTGATATGAAATTTCAAAAGATTTAGTTAAATATTTGTAAAATTATTCTCCTGACGCAAATTAAATGTAGGACTCATTACCTCTCGGTCTCCAAAATCCGTACACAGCGACTAATCATGAAGAAAGTGAAATCTCTTTCTACTTCCAATGATTAAATTAAAATATGCGAATTACTTTCGTCACTCCTCTCTCGAATTTTGCGACGCAGTATTTGGATGAAGAATTTTTGGTTAAAGATTTATGTGGTTCCTCTCTCGATTTATTCCACATAAGAAAATGGTTTGTATAACCTTGCGTGCAACTCCTCTCTCGATTTATGAATACACTCCAAAGAGATATACAAAGCTTGACACAAAATCTTCAAAATGTAATCGCACACTTAAAACGGACAAAGAATTGAAGCAAATAATTTAACAGAATTGTGTTCTAATACATATCACAAAAGACAAAGTACTTTTCCACACACAAAGCTACAGATTTTAGTTCATGCTAATTGAAATAAAATAACAAATAAGAACATCCTTACAAGACATGCTCAAAGACATGGTTGAAGAAGGTAAGTTTTTCATTCCAAAGTTGCAATATCTCTCTCCCGGATTGGAATGGTTCGGCTCTCCAAGTAGGAAGAATTCTCCTTGCCGAAAATATCTTCTCCTTTCTCCTCAATTTCGTCGTTCTCCCCCCAATTTCCTTCTCTTCTCTTGCTCTCCTTTCCCTCTATTTTATAATTCAAATTAAGTAACTTCCCAATTTCAATTCTTGTAACCGTCATCTTCTATATTTAATTCTCCTCATTAGAATCACATAATAAGCCTTCTAATTCCGTCTCCAGCCAGCTGTCCGCCTGTGCATAACTGCTGCCACCTCATCATATGGTTTTAAATAATCGCGCCATTTATGCCATGTTTTCAGTGCCCGCTTGTTGTAACCTTGTTGTAACCCTGTTGCGACAAATCCGTCTGCATTAATTATTCCTCCATTTCTTTTCTTTCCATTCTGAACACTCATTTAATTCCTGCATATTAAACTCGAATTTAAGCAGAATCACCATGAAATAATTACTTTGTAATTTATAATTAATTAAGTTTATTATATCAAAGTTTCATATTAATATTCATCATTTCATAGTGCAAAATGTGTTATTCATAGACCAAATAACTTCTATTTTAGGAAGTTATCACCAGCCTCTCATGCCAGATCACAGCGCTGTCGTTCGTCTTTAGCTTGTCCACATAGGCACTTGCAGACAGAACATACAAGTCCTTCACCCTTCTCCCGGTGAGCGTGACGTCAGCATCGACAGACGAAAGGTTCTTCAGGAATTTCACCTCCTTCGGTCCAAACAGCATTTGGTATCCTGCATCCACTGCATTCGCAACCGAGAAGAGGTTCTTCTTCATGCCAGGCACATGATAGACACTCTTCAGTGTCACTGGCTTCTCTCTACTCCCAAGGGACACCTTCCCTTCTCGCTCCACTGGATGGATCGTATCATCCGCAGTGATGATAGCATCCGATCCTTCATATGCTGCCGAGGAGGCGAACTTCGACATATGTCCAGTGAGATGATGCCCGCAACCGGAATCCACTATCCAGTCGTCCTCGAGGTTGATGGAGGCTAAGACATCGACTGACGTTGCCGTCATCTCTGCCAGGAAACAATTGTCTCCCCTCTCACCGCCCTGGTGACCTCCACCTCTTCCTCCACCTCTCTGGTGATCTCCCTCCTTGTTAGCAGCATGATCGGCCCTCAGATTGGACCGGCAATCCTTTGTCATGTGCCCGTACTTCTTACAGGCAAAGCAAAGGTATCTCCCCTTCTCGTCGCGGGCAGGAAGGAACTTCCCCCCATCTCCCTGAGATGATTTTTGTTGAAGGGGGCGCTCAACCCCCACTCCACGGTTGACTGCAGTCCACCGATTCAACCCCTCTCCACGTGGCAGGAACTCCTCCAGGCCCACTGGCCATCGGGCCCACAGACCCTCTTCTGCCACGTGGCGGGTTGTTGAGGTCGGCGAGGCGTTGCGCTTGCCCGGCCTCGATCCCCCGACCTCCTTCTCCATAAGAGGGGCACTCAACCCCTCCTATCACCCAGCTGCGCTGCAGCGCAGTTGGGTGATAGGAGGGGTTGAGTGCCCCTCTTATGGAGAAGGAGGTCGGGGGATCGAGGCCGAGCGTGCAACGCCTCGCCGACCTCAACAACCCGCCACGTGGCAGAAGAGGGCATGTGTGGCCCGATGGCCAGTGGGCCTGGAGGAGTTCCTGTCACGTGGAGAGGGGTTGGATCGGTGGACTGCAGTCAACCGTGGAGTGGGGGTTGAGCGCCCCTTTCAACAGGTTCCATCGCCATCACTTTCAGCAGCTTCTTTTGAACTAAAAAAGTGTAGGTAAAACTGGTAGAAAGAGCATTGGTTATAAGATTATGAGCTCGATAAACAATTTTACAGTAGGAGACCCCTACAACGTATTATTCTTCATCGAAACTGAAGTCATTTCATAGAAATCCATTAGTCTTTAGTTTTAGTCTTGTCATAAAGAAAGTGGGTTTCTTCTATTTCATCTTTGCCCCAAAATTCAAACGAAAAAATTGAATTTGCAAACATAGGCAATTAAGCGAATTTTTTATCCCACTTTTCTCTTGTTTTTCGCCTCGAAAGGAGTCGATTTACTTTAGGTATATAAAATGGAGGCAAGACTAGAGAAATTGTGGGATGGAGTCATTCTAGTGATGCCTGAAGACAACAAATCATAGAACAAACATTCTGCGAGAAGCTGAATCAATGAAGGAAGAAGAAGAGAATTTTCAAAGTTTATAGGATGCCATAACGAAAAGATCACCAAAGAATGGCAAAGAAATCAAGGTTATATCTCATGGAATCGCACAAGTTTAAGGCTTATTTGGGATAATGATCGAGATAGAGAAATGAGTTGGGGTAAATGAAGGTGCAAGAATCCTGGTGTTGATTATGAAACTGATCTTCTCCTGTCAAACTTACCTACAATTTTTAACTCCATATACATCAATAGAGTGATAAGAAAGTTCATCCAAATAGTAATACTAAGGCTCCGTTTGGGGGGACTTATTTTCACCGGCCAAGCGGTTACGACCGCATGAACCGAACCTTAAATTAAGGTCTGGTTCATGCGGTTGTAACCGCTTGACCGGTGAAAATAAGTCCCCCCAAACAGAGCCTAATTTTATCACTCATTTGTTTTTGTTGACTAGCCCTCTCGATTTGGGCTTGAGATTTATTGTTTATATCTTTGTACCCCGCGTGGGAGATTGTATATACATGCATGAGATCATTGCTGATATCTTAGTTGTAGGTTTTATTTTTTATTTTTTTAAATGACAAATTGATGTGATCATGTGATGGATTATTATTATTATTATTAAAAGTGACGATTGAGTTGTTTAAAAGTATGCTACTTATTTCTTCTACAATTCTTGACAGTTTGGAGATTACTATAAAGTTGTTTAAATGTTATGCTACAATATTTTAGAGTTTCAAAGTTACTTTTTAGTAGTTTCTATAGAAATTAGACATGAGTTTTACACAAAGACGTATCTTGGTGTAATGCTGAGCCTCATCAAATTATTTTTACACCCCGATGAATGTCGCCGCCATCGACAAATGTCTCCGCCCTCGGCAAATGCCCTCCCCGCCCCCCCCCCCCCCCCCCCCCCTCACGACGAATGTTGTAGCTCCCGACGAATGCCGCCGCACCCGACGATTGCAGCCGCCCCCGACGATTGCCGCTGCCCCCGACAATTGCAACCGCACCCGACAATTGGCGCCGCCACCGACGAATGTCGTCCTATATCATATAAGACACTGATAACGTGCGATTTCTTATAATCATTCGGCCAAATCACAAGAAATTGCAACTTTTCAATGATAGCATATAGTACTATTCATCTATATGCAATAATAATGAAGAAGTGCGAGTAATATCATAAAATAATGGGTCCGAAGTTGGTACGTGTACGTACATAATAATATATATGTTTATAAATAGCATTTTCGTGTGGAGGGCCCCGCATATTCACCGTCTCGACTCTTCTCCTCCCTGTGTTGGTTCTCGTGCTTCAAAACCCTTGAAACAGTGTGCGGCTGCTGAACTCCCCTCCTTTCGGCGACGAAAAACACCGGCGATTTCGAAAATAGGGTTTGAAAAAGCTTTGAAGGTTTGATAATCGGCCGCCGAGGACATCATTCTCATTATTCTCATCAACGAAGGTACACTTCGTTTTCCTTAACCATTTCTCTGGTTTTTAAAGAATGTTAACACCGCGGAAAACGGCCATTAATACTCTTACTACACTGCAAATTTCTCTGATGCACTACACTATCTATGTGGTCTATGGTAATACTTTTATAATACGACCGTAAATTTCCACATTCTCAATATTTCTCCCTAAATACTGACCGTATCCGGGACTTAGGTTATAAGTATTTATATATTTTATTTGTACACTTATTGAAGATACTGGGTAAATACAACCATATATTGTTGCAATATGGTGCAAATACGACCGTATAGATAATGAATACTATAAAATTTTCTGGTAATATGAGTTATTTCCGGTGATGTATGGACAGTACAAGTATCCACTTATAGTGTTAGAGGTATTTCATGTATATACATTGTGTGTTGTTTTTGTGAGTATTTAGGTTTCTGAGGTGTTTCATATGTATTGAATTCATGCACCAAATTCCAAAGGTATCGTTAGTGAATATAACTGGTAAATACGACCGTATTAAACAGTTTTGATGTCTTAATACCACCATATTTTAAACGTTTTTCATAATATTACCGATTTATTAGATTATCTATGTTTTCAAATATATTTACGGTAGGTGTCCACATTTTAGGTTGTCACTACTATGGATCCATTCAAAATACTGCTTTAATATACTTATGCAAAGTCGTTTTTCATTTGTATCAAACTCATTTTGACAAATTTCTTTCTGCTATATTAGCAGTTCTTATTGCAGATGACTCGTTCAATAATATTAAACTCTCGTTCTGCAGTGTCTTCGTTTAAGGAGAAAGCACAACCCTTATTGAACAAATTGCGTGATAATACGAGAAATGAATTACAAGAAGCTGAGATTCTTCCCTTGTTTTCTATTCCCAACATAAACCAAAACATTCCTCTGATTGCCACCTTGCTACAGTCATACTCAAGAAAACATAGGGGTTTTCTATTGGGAAAAGTTTACAAAAAAATGACAGTTAATGATGTTGCATTGATGCTTGGTCTACCAAATAGAGGGTTGCATTTCACATTTAATAGGACCCACAGAAGCAGTTAATGATGTTAAGTATGTTCTATGCAAGCTATTTAAAATGACAGTTAATGATGTTAAGTATGTTCTATGCAAGCTATTTTTCCCACTGAAGATAATGAAGATACCTAGATGTCTACACACATTTAGAGGATTGGAGGAGTTTAAAAAATATAACTGGCCCGAAGCAGTTCATATATTTTTGCAGTCACAAATTCGGGAATTAAGTTATGCAGCTTCCAGAAGTGATTATAAAGAGAGTTTGGGGTACATGGAAGGTTGCTCGATCCTCTTGGTGGTGAGCCACAATCAATGATAGCATTAATTTTAACTAGTAAATATTGTTTTTAATGTTAAATTGTGTATGTGCAGGTGTGGTTTTATGAATACACTAACTTTCTATCGGTTGATGATGAATTAGCGAGGTCACGGCTTTGTCGATGGTCTCCAAATTGTAGTTTTTCTAATAAATTTTGTGCAGAATTAAATACAAAGTTATGCGTCCGCGGGAGGGTACAATTTTGTTAGCCTATTAATTAGTGAGATTAAATTGCAAATTTGTAGACATTTATAAATGATCATCAAAGTCTTCTACAGGTTAAGCAGTCGTTCGAGAATATATTGCCAAGCGAGGAGCTATTATTAGGAGCTGTAGCAATAACCGACATCGATTTTGAAGAGTCGGACAACAAGCAAGAAGAAATGGAGGACCAAGATTGTGTGGAGTTGGAAACACATAAAGAAGAATTGAAGAAGTATATGAAAAGAAAAGTCCAAAGGTATTTGGAGAAATTAGGTGAAAACCAAAAGAAGATAAGAAAAAACCCAGAAAGGGAGAACAAGAATTACTTAATGAGCAAAAAATATAAAGGCAAAGATAAGGTCAAAGGAGAGGCAGGTGTAAAGATAGAGGGGAATAAGGAAGATAAAAGTAAGGAGAAAAATGAGGAGAAACAAGTGGGGGAACAAATGGAAAAATTTGCGGATCGAATTACTTTAGAGATAGTGATTCAGTCGAAAAAGATTCATGATTTTGTAGCAGAAGAGATGAATAAATTACGCGGCGATATATATAGTAAGATAGATGCATTAACTTCCACCATTTTAGATGGCCTCAATCGGACACCACCACGCACATATGAAGAACCAACAGTCTCCGAAAATTCTACACCTATCGGCTCGAACCACTCTTCACTGAATAAAGAGCCAAATGATAATGATGATGTCCACCAGCCAGAACCTAATATTTTTGATGCTTTGGTGCTTGGTACTGATCTTTCAAATAAGATGGAGAGCGATAGAAGCTTGATAAAAACGATTAAAGGGCGATGTGATCGGAGACAGAATTCTAAATTTCCTTTGTCAACCTCCGAATTAACATATCCAGGAAGGTCAAAAATTTCCAAAGCAAAGCGTGTTATATTAGACCACGTTAGAGAAACGTTCCCTAGCAGGTTATAATTTTTTATATTTTATTCTTATTTGTCAATGTTTTTGAATTTAAAATAACCAATTTTATAGTTTAACTTGTAAAAACATTTGTGCAAAAATAGTGTGGTGATTCAAGTAGGTAATATTGTTTTGTATCGATCCCAATTTGATGATCTACTAGGAAATGGGTGGATAAGTGATGCACACCTGGATGCTTACAGCATAGTGCTTACAGTACAAAAATCACTTAGTCCATTAAAATTTAAGCACTTCTTGTACGTGTCTCCAAATCATGCTGTTAGTATTAATTCTCCATTCTATGATGCGTACATACCTTCACCTTATGTTTAGAGGACTGATAGAGTACTTACATTTGTTATGCAGAACCTCAAGAGAAGTAAAATGAGTGCTAAAGCACTGGTCAGCCACATCACCATTAACTCGGTGATGTACGCAGAATTTTTTCTTATCCCCGTACACCATACAAATCATTGGGCTTTGCTGGTTGGGAACATCAAGGAGGAGTGTTGGCAATACTATGACTCTTTGTATAAAATTTCAAATTACAACAAGCTTCAGAAAGTGGTACGATAATTTAATAAATGGTAATAATTATTAAAATATTTGTAAAACATTCTTTATCTATTGCAGATCGATTATTTTGAAGAAGATCTAGGGGAAGAACTTCCAGAAAACATACATGAATGACCATCTTCTGTGTTTCTGAAAATCCAACACAAGATAACTCAGATGATTGTGGGGTTTTCGTGATGATGTTTATGAAGACAATTGTTAGCCAAAAAAAAATTGATTGGAGAAAGTATCAATTTTTGGGGAAACAAATGGCCAAAATTCGGGCAGAAGTTGCATTAGAGATAATCAAAGCCTTTCCGGACAAGATAATGAGTACGTGGTTTTCGGCAATAGAATTAAATACTTAGAATCTTATGTTAGGAAAATAACTGTGCTGTCTTTTTGCCACGTAGCATTGGCTTAAACCAATAAATGGAATATGGCTGGATTTCATAATTACTCCTTGAATATGCGGCAATACGACCGTAATATGGTTTAATACGCCAGTTTTAGTACAAATACGGACGCATTTAAGCAATACAGTATCATTCAGATAGTTGATCTTGTTTATACCATTCAGATCCTTATTTATATCATTCATCTTATTTTTGACAGGTCGTTGAAGAGGTCGTTCAAGGGTGAGATAGGTTGATTGGCCAAGAAGATCTCAGCTGGGAGTTTTTAGAAGGACTTTCATAGTTTTTAATTTTGGATTATTAAGTAATTTTGAACATTATTATTAAATGTAATATTTAGTGCATCAGTAAGTGGCTTGATGCTTAGTTTTGGTTGCAATGAACAAGTGTATTATTATATTGCAGCTTATCATAATCAAATCTAAAATGTCACTGCATGATATCATATACAAATCTAAAATGTGAGAATTTATGTTGTCCGGCTTGGGCGAAACCAAGACACCAAAGTCTCAAGTTTTTCCAGAGATGTATTTGGTCAAAACTATTGAGATTTGTGTAATAAAATCAGATTTGAAATTTTTTTTCTTTGGAAACTAGCTTATTCAGATAGAACGAAATAAAAATACTACCGTATTCAGGCCATATAAAAACAAAACATAGATACAATTGTACGCTTTAAAACCTTACAACTGATTACTTTAACAAAGAGTTCACCATTTGAAAACATCAGGGATACATGAGAAGTTAAACGGTACATTAATAGATAAGTCGTCATTTATCGAGAAATCGTTGTTCAAATCACCATTTGGTGGTGTGGGGTTTGAATTTGAATCGACATCGCAAGAAATATCCATAAAATTATGCTCCTGCGGTGGCACACTATAATCAACCATAGCCGGCGCCTTTCCTTTAGCTACACGCGACTTCTCTGTTTGACAATTGTTAAAAAATACATTTAATACCAAAGTTATTAAATGCAAATAAAAACAAATTATGTAAACATACTTGATTTTTTGGAGGTAGATTCCCAATAACTCTTCAAACGTGTCTTAGGGGCTCCTTTTGGACGCATAGAAACTGGATCTTTCAAAACACCTTTGGCCATCTCTAACTTGTCAACAATTCCCTTTTTCTTTTTTTCATCCTTGTCAACCATATTTTCTAAAACTTCACCAACATCATTGAATACATTTACCATGTACTCCTTTGCAATTTGACAATTTTCAATTCGTTGGCATAAGTCATAGGTGCACCGCATCATCTGATTTCGGAAAATTAAGTTTGACTCATAGTGGTTTGAGGTTGTCGGGACTGCAAATTTGTTTTGTTTCTTAGCTTGCATTGTAAATCTCCTTAATATGTAAGTTGGTGGAATGTTTTGTACATTACGAAAATGGTAAACCCGCAAAGCATGCTCACACAATAAACCTTTTGTTTGAAAACCTCTACAATTAAGAGCAATCTAGATCATTGCTCTTCGTGTTTATTGTCACAATCCACTGCTTCTCAAAACCACAATTATTGGTCAGACGTGTGATGTATACAATCGTATCTTGGTCATATATTGATTGCTCAGCCACGAGCAAAGTAAGCACACCCTCCATAAAAGTATGCTCAAATATTGAATATATTTTTCTAGTATATATTTTTGACATTTGTTTAAGGATCAAGCAATTAATGAATTTTAGAGAAATGGAACCTTGTTTGCATTTGAAGTCTTCCTCGTGTTCCCTCCTTCGCCAACCATCAATCAAATTTTCAACACCAAGGAAGCATTCGGCTAGTGAACTTGTAGCGTTTGAGCACCCGTGGAGACTAAGATTTGCAGATTCACTACGTTGGGTAGATAAAATGCCGAGATCAAATACATCCTTATTAAATGCAGTACACCACTTCTTCTTAATGTTGTAAAGATCACTTAACCATCGGTTGTCTTGCAAATTTCCTTGGGTTAGAATTTGGCTCCAATATAGCTCAAACTCCAATTCAGTGTCACATTTACTCATGCACGTAAAAAATAAAGATCTAATGTCCTTGTTTTGATTAAAAGCAGGTACCTTAGAAGGTGCTTTCTTCGAAATATGCCACTGACATAAGCGATGACGAGTAGAAGGGAAGACCATCTCAATAGCAACTGCCATTGCCTGGTCTTGATCTGTGTATATTGTGATTGGTTGTTTTCCTCCTACAAACTTTAAGAAGGCCTCAAATACCCAACAGAAAGATTCTATTGTCTCATGTGCCACAAACGCGCAACCAACAAAAACATTCTGCCAATGGTTGTTTACTGATATAAAAGGCGCGCAAGCCAAATTATATTTGTTTAGCCTATAAGTGGTGTCAAAAATAATGACATCGCCAAAACATTCATAATCCAATTTTGCGAGCCCATCAATCCAAAAGAAATTGTGCAAGCGGTTCATTTCATCTGTTTGTATATCAAAAGAGAACATGTTATCTAACAACTGTTGCTCCTTAAATATTTCCAATAATTTAGCTGCATCTCCGATTTCGATGAGCGCTTTTCTTTCACGTTGCACAAAGTTATAAGCATCCCCTTTCGTGAAGCCTAAATTATGAGCACCACCAACTTCTCCTGCCATTAGATTGAACACATCAATTGTTCGTATTCCAACTCCTGTCATATTCTTAATCAACATGGTTTGACCATTAGATACACGGCGATGCGATCTCAACAAATGGGCATCTTGCTGTAATGCCAAAGGATGATTGTGCTCTTCAATAAATTTAAGCTCTTTCCAGTTCTTACCGTCTTTGTCGGCAGTGAAGTGTAAGCAGGCTAAGCAACCTGTCCTAGTATCGCTCTGGCGAAATTTCTTCTGCACATCACTACACGCCTTATGAATCTTAAACCCTGCTTTTGAGCAAGAGAACTCACGCCCCTTGATGATCCGTGTATGAGTCCAGTAAAATACATGTTGCTTTCGCACGCTGAACCCGCATTTAAGAGCATATTATGAGTACATTTTGTAAGCCTCTTCTTCTGAATGAACCGTGGGAAACAATATTTCCTCCTGGTGCACCTGCAAATACGTCTGTTATAGGGACCTGCGTATACTACAGAAATTTGGTCGTATTCTGTCTGAATACAGGCTGAATACGACCGTATTATATTATATACAGTCGGAATAAGTTAATATCATACGGTTTTCATCTCATCCTTCAGTGGAGGAGGAATCATGTCGTCCTCCTTCGAGTTCTCAGATGACAAATTGTTGGACAACATACCAGTATACTAAGCAGACGGAAGTTGTTAAGCTGTAATGCTATAACAGATGTCCCTTGCAACCAGATTAAGTTGGAAGTCGTCTTGAAATGCGATTTCCGTCAACGTCGTCGAAGATGAAACCCCAAAAAACATTAAAGCAGCATTGAAAATTGGAGTGGAGTTACAGAGAAATACATAGTGACCTTCGCTTTAGAGTTCGCCGGCGAACTGCATTGCTATGCTTTTTTCGCATTTACTGAAGGAGTGGAGATCCGACTGCAGTTCGCCGGTGGTGGGGAGATCGCTATTTAGGTCAGAGCTGGGGGGAGGGAGAACGCAAGAGCCTAAAAGCGAAAATAGGAGCGGAAAAAGATAAGGGCAGACGATAAATTGAGTATTTATATGCGCACCGAAGCAATAGGTACGTATACGTACCAAACAATTTGTGTAAAATAATAAACTAAAGTAGTATAATTACATCGCCATCTGTTAAAGCCCTAATTATGGGAAGAGCTTTAATTCTTCTAAGAATTAGATTTGGTTTAATTTCAATTACAGCGTTCACCCAATAAACAAAGAATTGAAGAATATTGTGTAATTAATTAATTTTGTTGAATTTATTTTAAAAATCATCATGAAAAACCTAACATCCACTCACATATATTATGAAGAATATAATATTCTCTCACATATATAGATATCAACGGATATGCACTCATGCATTTATATAACTCCCCAGAGGTGCGTTTAGTCGTGTCCCCACCTTAAGAGTGGAGTTAGTGGAGTCATGCTACGCTCCATGACAATGGGAGTGGGGAAATAACCGCCCCAACCGTCGCGCGTCATCACCCGCATATGCGACAACAAGGCCACACCCCACCACCGTCGGGCACGACCGAAGTCGCATAGCTGCACCCCACTAAGAGGGGTGCGGGCGCGCTCAGGGAGTGCGGCCAAGACCGCACCCCACATAGTTGGGTGCGGCCAAAACGCACCCCTTGGGGTGGGGGAGTGGCTGGCGTCGTGCCCCCCTTGGGGGTGCGGCCAAACCCGTGCCCCCTTGGGCAAGCGGCCAATGGGGGTGCGGAAGGGCCTGCACTACCTTTGGGGGTGCGACCGGAATGGCAGCACCCTCCTTTTCAGGAGGGTGTACCTTCCCGTCTTGGGTGGCGCGGTCCCAAGCAGGCACGCTCTTGCCGCGCGCGATCACATTCTTGGCTTTCCGCCATCAAAACAAGGTAAGTGTTTCCGCATTCATCGCGTGCTCAGAACGCTCCCACGTTCGTCGCGCACTCAGAACGATCCCGTGTTCGTCGCGCGCTCAAACCGTGTCCGTGTTCGTCGCGCGCTCAGACCGCGTCCGTGTTCGTCGCGCGCTCAGACCGCGTCCGTGTTCGTTGCGTGCTCAGAACGCTTACGTGTTCGCTGCGAGCTCAGAACGCTTACCTGTTCGTTGCGCGCTCAGAACGATTACGCTTCACGACGCGCGCTGCAGTTAACCTTTCTTAATTTCCTAAATTGCAGGTCTTGTTCGTTGTACTCAACGTCATCAACGAAGCTGCCCAAATTGCCCGAACTGACCAAACTACCCTTGGGCAAGACAGGAATATCCAAAAATTGGCGATCCGTGTGCTCAAAATCGACAAGCGTGATTCGCCCGTCAGGTGGTTACGGTGGTTACAACGACAAAATTACCGGGCTACCCCTACCCAAGACTATAAAAAGTGTCGAGGGTCTTCATTTCAATGGACCTTGTTTTCAACGCCCGAGAGAGTTCCTTAGAAGATTTCCTCCGAAGAAGATTTCGCTTGAGAGAGCTCCTTAGAAGATTCTCCTTCGATGCTGGAAGATCTCCTTCGATTTTCGAAGATCTTCAAACCTTCGAAGATCTCCTTCGAGCCTTTGAAGATTTCTTTCGCTTCGGAAGACAATCTTCTTAAGCGAGTTGGGAATCCTCCGGGCACCTAAAGGCGACTAGAGAATCTCACTTTCATTCCCACAAAAGTACTTAGTCTCTCGAGAGGTGGTCTGTACCCTCGAAGTTTTCTCTGTTCTACCATTGTAACGAGCAGCGGTCTGTCGCGCTCGAGTTCTCAGCTTTCAATTGTAACGAACCAAAAGATAATGGAATTTGGTCGGCACAGCTCCGACCGCGTGATTTTTCACCCTTTTCGGGTTTTCCACAATAAAAAAGTCTTCTTGTCATTTATTAATTCTCTCATTAACTGTTTGCGTGTTTGGCTCGCTCTCGAGCTAAGGTGGTTCAATTCGACCGGTCTACCAGAGCGTCGAGTGACCTGTAATATTAACTATAACATAATTCATTCAATAATAAGATAACATTTAATTTCCACAAGACGAAAAATGCACATCAGGCCGAAAAATGTGCGCCTTGGCAAAAAAAGCGCGCCCGAGCGAAAAATTTCGCGTCCTAGTGTAGCAAGCGCGCCTAGCACAAAACGTGTGCCCGGACGTAAAAGACGCGCTCGGGAGCAAAACGTGCTCCCGGGCAAAAAAATGTGCACTCGGTGAAAATGTGTGCATGGGCGAAAAAAGCGCGATGGGCGAAAAACACACGCCCGAGCGAAAAAATGCACCCCCGGGCAAATAACACGTTCCCGTGCCAAAAAATGAGCGCCCCGGATAAAAAACACGCGCAAGGGCAAAAAATGCGCTGCTCGGCGAAAAATGCGTGCCCAGGCAAAAAACGCGCTCGGGCGAAAAACTCTCGCCTTGGCGAAAAACACGCTTCTGAGAGAAAAAGAGAATGCTCGGGCGAAAAAACCTGCGCCAGGATGAAAATTAAGCACCCGGGCAAAAAAAACGTAAGCTAGGAGAAAAGCACGCACGACCGAAAAATGAGCGCCCGGGCGAAAAAATGTGGGCCCGGAAAAAAATGCGTTCCTGAGCGAAATATGCGTGCCCGAGCGAAATACTCGCACCCGGAAAAAATACGCGTGCCTGGGCGAAATACTCACGTCGGGGAAAAATATGTGCATGCTTGAGCGAAAAACGCGCTCCCGAGCGAAAAGCGTGCGCCCTGGCGAAATGTGCACCCTCGGGCAAAATAAGTGTGTTCGGGCGAAAAACACTAGCATGTGTGAAAAATGTTCGCCCGTGTCAAAAAATGGGCTCTCGGGCGAAAAAATGCTCCTTGGCCGAAATTATCTAATTCTTAAATAGATTAGAAAGAATTGATTTTAGTTTAAAATGAATTCATTGAATTCTAATTTAAACGTTCAAGCGCGCAGACAAAATACCCAAAAAAATTTGAATTCGACCTTCAATTATAATTCAAGGATCTCAATACCGTACAAAAGAATGGACCATCAGGTGTCATTCATTTGGATAAAATTGAAATTGAGATCAAGTGTTCGCCTAATAAATAAAATTTGAAAATATTGTGAAATTGATTAACTGTGTTGTTCGATTGTTAGATAGAGTTCAAAATTAGAATTACGCGCGCCAGAGCGAAAAATGCGGACCGGTGCGAAAAAAACATGTCGGGGCGCACGGGCGGAAATGCGTGAAGTCGGGCGAAAAGTGCGCGCCCGGTCGAAAATGCGCGCTCCCGGGCTAAACACCACGTGCCTGGGCAAAAAATGCGCGTCCGGGCAGAATAAGCGCGCCCGGGCGGACTGCGCGCGTCCGGTCAAAAAATGAGCATTGTGAAAAAAGCGCGCCCGAGGAAAAAACGCTTCCTCGGGGAAAAAATGCGCGTACAGGCGAAAAATGCAAGTTAAGGAAATCATGCACGAGTGAAAAAATGTGCACGGGCGAATAAAGCTCGCACAGGCGAAATACGCGCGCCTGGGCGAAATACGGGCGCCTGGGCGAAATACGCACGCCCAGACGGAATATGCGTGCGCGTGGAAATACGTGCGCTTGCGCAAAAAAGCGGTCGCCTGGGCGAAAAATGAGCGATGTGGCGAAAAAAATCGCGCTTGGGCGAAACAACGCTCGCCTCCGGCGAAAATACGACCAATGTTCGACCAGGCGAAAATACGCGCCCCCGGCGAAAAATGTATGTTCAGGCGAAAAAGCGAAAGTTATGAAAAAAAAGACGTACGTGTGAAAAAATGTGTGCTTAGGCAAAAAAATGTGGCCATCGAAAAACGAGCGCTCGGGCAAAAAAACACGCCCTGGCGAAAAAAAGCTTGTTCTGGAAAAAAACTGCGCTCGGGCAAAAATACACACGCACAGGCGAAAATGCGCGTCTTAGCCAGAATTATCTAATTCTTATATAGATTGGAAAGAATTAACTTTAGTTCAAAATGAATTATATGAAATTGTATGAAAATTTCAATTCCGACGTTTAAGCCCAAATGAATGACAAAATTGAAATTAGACCTTAAAGTCCAATTCCAAGAGCTCAATTCCGTCTAAACGAAAGGAGCTATTCTGCTCAAATCCGTCTAAACGAACGGAATTGTACTTCATCGTTCTTCCCAGTACTAATTATAGGATATGGGAGAACAAAATATTTGACCATTATCAACATTAAGGTGACTAATTAATACGCAGAACGATGACTCATTAAAATCGCCAATCTCATGAGAAACAATACTCCTCCAATAGTGACGAAATTTTTTAGCTGCGTGTAGCATATTATCTTCTACTTTTAGATGCTTTGTACTTATTAATATTTTTTTTCTCTAAATCACATTTTATAAGTCACCGATTCTTGCAAAAAAATAATATGTAATATGAATTGTTATACATCCATAAAGGCTTTGGAGTGCGTCTAGAGAACACTAAATAGAGGTGGGGTAAAGGGTCAACGCATGATCACGAGAGTTGAAGAAACCGCCGCACAGTCCACAGCCAACCGCCCGTGCAAAGACACACGCAGAACGCGCCATAGGGCCGCACTCAACCATGCGCGCCAGCACCGCGCGTGGCAATGCTGCGCGCAACTGCAGGCACTGCCGCGCGCGGTAACAAGCGCGCTACCGCCACGATGCGCGTGGCGGTACCGCCCGGCGCTACCGCGCGCTAGCATGCGCGGTAGCGCCGAACCCCTCCTCAAGGGGTGCGGCCTAACCGCACCCCTCTAGGGGTGCTGCCCAGCCACACCCATCTTGGGGTGCGGCCCAGCCGCACCCATCTTGGGGTGCGGCCAAGCCCCGTGCGGATGCGGCCAGACCACCCTCTCTCCTGCAGGGGATCCCGCGGAGCGCCCGACCGGAGCCTAGTTCCCCCTTTGGGGCGCGACTTCTCATTTCTCCGTTCGCTCAGAACGCTCTCGTGTTCGTTGCGCGCTCAGAACTCCCGCGCTCGTTGCGTGCTCAGAATGCCTCTCCTAGCGTGCTCAGAACGCTCTCGTGTTCGTTGCGCGCTCAGAGTGCTCCCGTGTTCGTTGTGCGCTCAGACCGCTTCTGAGCGCGCTCAGAACACTTTCACATTCCGGGCACGCTCACTTTTTGTCTTTCTAATTTCTCAGATTGCAGGAACGACTTGTCGTCTTTATCGCCTTCAACAAAGCTGCCCGAACTGCCCAGGGGCGAGACGGTCATTTACGAAAAATAGCGATCCGTGTGCTCCGAACCGGAAAACGTGATTCGTCCGCCAGGTGGTTACGGCGGTTATAACGGCGAAATTACCGGGCTACCCCCGACCAAAGCTATAAAAGGAGCCCAGAACCTTCATTTAAGGGGACCTCGCCTTCTGCACCCGGGAGAGCTCCTTGAAGATTTCCACGGAATTCTCCTTCGGCGCTTGTAGATCTCCTTCGTGGACTTGAAGATTTCCTTCATCCCGAAAGGCGACTCAGCATCTCACTTTCGTTCTCCAGAGCATTCTCACTTTTGTCCCCGACAGTTCTTAGAAGGAAAAAGACTTAGATTTCCGAGAGGTGGCATGTCACCCTCGGAACCCTCTCTCTCTCTATTATTGTATTGAGCGGCGGCATGTCGCGCTCGATTTCTAAGTACCTAATTGTAAGCTCTCAGAAGATAGTGAAGTTTGGTCGGCACAGCTTCGGCCGCGTGGTTTTTACCCTTTCCGGGTTTTCCACGTTAAATATTCTCAGTGTACTCAACGAATCTCTAATTGACTGTTTGCGCACTCGGTTCGTTTCCGAGCTAAGGTGGTTCAATTCGACCGGTCTACCAGAGCACCCGAGCGACCCGCAACAGTTTGGCGCCGTCTGTGGGAACCGAGTTCCCAAAATTCTGCAAAGACTCACTAGAAGAAGCACTAGCCGCCAATTGCAATGGCGAGAAGAAGTGCCCGCACAACTGAAGGATCAATCCCGGAGGGGTGCGTCGATCCAGCTCCCTCCCACTCGCTTATCAATACGCCTCTCGCAGAAGAGACAGTGCTCGCGCCCGTGACAATATTGGAAGGGCGCGTGCGTCAGATGGAAGAGCAGCACGCCGAGATGCTGGCTCTCGTAAGAAACCTTGGGGCTCCTCGAGCTCCCGTTCAACCCCCAATGTTGAACGTTCCGCCGCCCCCACCTCTGAATCACGCTCCGAATGAGGAGGCCGTTCGAGAAGATGAAGCCTCAGAAGAATTCTCCGACGCAGCAAGCTCCGCCCATCCCGCTCCGCCAACCAGAGCACCCGAGTGACCCGCAACATGAATTATGATATTTATACAATCATTTTGAATACATATATGTTCACATGATTAGATTTTTTGAGTCGGATTATTTTCAAGTCAAGAAAATCGTTAATAATTTTTTGCAGATATGACCAAAATATAGACAAATCACTAATCAGTACTTAAAATTATTATAAAAATATCATAATTCATATTTCTCAAATTTTATTTGCAAAAGTCTATTTTTTAGACACTTAAAAATGCAATTTCGAGTAAAAAATAAGGTACAACTCACGTAGAGGATGGTGAGTTATGTGCATAAATTTTTTTTCCCTCAACAATGAATACTAAAATCCATTGCTGCAAAACAACTAGTGTGAATGGCATGCGCTTAAGATAGTCCGCAGACCTATCCACTAATCATCTCAACAATGATGAGCAAAAGAAAAAAAAATCTAACAGAGACTCCGTTTGCCGAGAGATATTTAGGTGCTTGTGCGCACATAGGTCTATGTGCACAGCGAACGCGCACCGTCCGATCCATGATCCAATGGTTGGTTAAAAGGTGCCATTAAAAAAAAACATGTGATGAACGGTCTAAATTTCACCAGCGCACATAGGTTTCTGTGTGTCCGACGCATGAAAAAAGTATTTCATAGCCCGGCGGTAGCGGTCGTGAATGCGGTGGTTATGACCCGTCATTAGTGAACATCCGACGTCACCTAAAAATCTTCATCCACTTTTATGTTCAAAACAGTTTTTTTACTGGGTGGCGGCCATACTCATAACCGTTGCCATGCCAAACATAAATTCTTTGACGGTGACATTTTTGTCTAAACACACCGAAAGCAAAAATCACCGTTGAGAGACGGGAAACCCTAATGAGGCCGCGGGGGGAGAGAGAGAGAGGCGATTGAGATACTCATCTGAAACTCATCATTAGAACTTTGCCTAGAGAGTCTATGCGGACGGGACCAGGATCTTCTCCAGTTCTGGCGAACTGGATACTATCCAGTTTGCGGACTTGATTTGAGCTCCCCAAAACTGACGGCGAGATGACATTAGTGAGTTGGCCAGAGCTTTGGGACTTCATGACCCCGAAAGAGCTTTAAGGGAAAAAAGGGTGCTGCTATAAGCACTGCAGTTTTGGCTATCCGCACTCAATTTGTACAGGTTATTACGCGCCTTTTGAAAATATGTCTTGTATATTCATTTTTAGGAAAAGTGTTCAACACTAAAGTTGTAGATCTCGTCGAGATCTACAACTTTCGTGTTGAATACTTTTCCTAAAAATGCATGTACAAGTCTTGTGCGTGCATTTTTGGGAAAAGTGTTCAACACAAAAATTGTAGATCTCGACGATATCTACAACTTTCGTGTTGAACATTTTTCCTAAAAATAAATGTACAAGATGTATTTCCAAAAGACGTGTAATAACTCTGTACAAATTGAGTGCGGATAGCCAAAACTACAAAGCTAATAGCAGCGCCCAAAAAAAACTAAAAAAAAAACTTGACTTAAAACATTATCCCCTCTTAATATATTCTTACCTTCCCCTCTCAAAACATTGGTGAAATTCATTCATGCCCACCATAAAGAACTAAACGACTGAGATCAACAAACACGAATTAAAACTGGATAAGAAAGCTTCGAGATCAAAGAAGAGATTTTAGAGAACGAGCCTTCATCGGCTTCCTCCCTCTCTTCTTCTTCTTGAACGGCCTCTTCTTTTTATAGGTCACGTGGTCGCATCGGCTCCCGTCATCTTCTTCTTCGTCATCATCAGCAAGCCCTCCATTGTCGGTATTGTCATCCTGCTCCTGCGGAGAAGTATCAGACTCCGAGCTCTCTCTGGCATTGATCGGACCTCTGCGCTTGCCCCACCAAGGTCCGATAACGGAGTAGTAATAGTAATTGGAGGCCGCGCCGCCGGTCTCTCCGGCGGATGCAGGTTTTGGCCGGCGTTTGCTGTTTCCTCGGCTGCCATTGCCGTAGATTTGCTCTTCGAAGCGATTGCGGTAGGAGCGGACCTGTGTGAGGTGGTAGCTACAAAGAGAGTGCGGGATCTGAGCGGCGCGCTTACAGTGCCATCCTTTGCCGTCGGTTTTCTTGCATTTCATCCCGGCGGTCTCCACTTCCGCCTCCGTTAAATCTCGGAAATTCCTTGACGGACTCTTCTCATCATTCTTTTCTATCGTATCCTTAACAATCTCCTCTAAACTCTCGTCCTCCTCCTCCTCCTCTTCTTTAGCATTGTAACCGCTTTTGACGACGCCGTCCATCTCCATTTCCTCCTCATTTGATTTCGCAAACTCTTCCTGTCAAATTGCAATCGATTACTACTCAATATATATTCACGGTAAACAGGACATTGTCGGAGGCTTTGATGATTTGTGATAAGCCCCAAGTTTAGAGATGAGCTCGTTCGATCAGTTATGGATACAGGGTAGCTGAAGAATGTAGGGTTTTGGCTATAATACAAAAAAAAAAATTTCTGTTGTGGATTCATTCATTCGATTAGGGCAAGGAGATCCGAGACAAATAAAAAAAAACAGGGAAAAAAGAAGTAGAATAGAGTCATCGATCTAACCTGTAGATATTTCTAAAAGGTCGAGGATGATCGATTCGTCGACCAAAATCGAGCAGTTAAGCTCGCGGCGGAAACCCACGGCGGTGGCGGTGGCGGAGACGTCGAGACGAGCATCTTCTGCATCCTCATGCCGTCATGCGAATATGAAAACGCGCAGAGACATGCAGGTGGAGAGATATCCATCCTCGTCCTCTTCCTCTGCCATCAAAATCATCCTAACGCTCTCAGATAAGGAGATATCTTCCCTTTTCCCATTTCCTCCATTGTTGGCATGAGATCTTACTCACATCCCCCCCCCCCCCCCCCCCCCCCCCCCCCCCCCCAATCTCTCTCCACATTGAACGTAGGAGTACTGTCCCCAGGAACCCTAACTTCATAGATATGCTTTTTTCGATTTTTCTTTTATTTTCTAGAGGATCGTGTCCTGCTCTTCTGATTTTTAGGCTATATTTTATTATTTTCTGAGATTATAATTGATTGTGATGAATGTTTGATGCGTTATAATTGACGGTGAACCCTGACTTCATAGATTAAGCATGCCAATTTTTTAATTTAAAACTTCGATATGTTACTGTTTAGCATTATTATTAGGGCAATGTTATACGCAGTCCTATAATCGCTATTCGCAGTCCAATTTTTATGATTTATTTCGCGCTTTTTCAAAATACGCTCTGTACATGCATTTTTAGGGAAATTGTTTAACACGAAAATTGTAGATCTCGTCGAGATCTACAACTTTCATGTTGAACACTTTTCCTAAAAATGCATGTACAAGACGTATTTACAAAAATTACGCTCAAGTTTCAATCAGAGCGACAATACGCCTCGTGCGTGCATTTTTAGGAAAATTGTTCAACACGAAAGTTGTAGATCTCGACGAGATCTACAATTTTCGTGTTGAACAATTTCCCTAAAAATGTATGTACAGTGCGTATTTTCAAAAAGTGCGAAATAAATCATAAAAATTGGTCTGCGAATAGCGATTATAGGACTGCGTATAACATTGCCCTATTATTATATCTTATGGAAATGTAAGGAATGTTTGGTGCGGTTTCGAAATGAGCTATGCCTCGATTCTTTTGAGTATATCGTCAATTGGGCAAATAATGAATACAGACTTGGACAGCCGTACATAAGACCTTGAGATGATTGTGCTTAAATACTCTAGAAGTGGTAAGAAGTTAAGAACGGTCCTTCCCACCGTTTGGTCATGGTGGTCTATTTGACTGACACTCTCCTATTGAACAATATAGGCGGAGAACCCGTTGATGCAGACAGAGCTCTAGGAGCATGACTTGTCGGCAAGGCAAGATGTGGCGACTACGGTCTTCCACCTAGAGGTTGCTAGATTAGCGTAGTTTATTTACTTTTATTTTTGGACTGTACGATCCGTTGTGGGAAGTAGCCTCAAATCTATTTTTGGATTGTACTATCTATTGTGGGCAGTAGCCCCAGATCTATTTTGACGGTACGGTTCATCGTACCCTCTTTATTTATTTCATGCACTATCGCTGTTGGAACCCGGATACCGGTCCAACTGTTCGAGACTTGGGGGTGACCAAAGGCTACTCGTTTAGTGATCGACCCACGTGAGACAAGGTGATAATAAGCTAGAGAGCATGCAAAACCACTCCAACCTGCCTATAAACAAGACCCGCATGCTGCAGCGAGGAGGTCCCGCCACATACCCGGAAGTCTATGGGAACTTCCCCTCCTAAAGCCAATGCTGAGCTTGACACAAGAGAGGCAGGCAAGGTACTCGCCCACCATAGGGGGGTGAAGGTGCCTTCTACTTGTTCCTTGGGGTCTTATTTATAGGCAAATCCAAATGGACTGCGATTAGCTGCTCCCGCCTTCTGAAATGGGTTGTGGATAGCCGTTGCCGCCTTTTGACGGGGTGAAAATCTGTACTCGCCCCAGGTGGGGGAGGTCTCCTGTACTCGCCCAGGTGGGGGAGGTCTTCTGTACTCGCCCAGGTGGGGGAGTTCTCCTGTACTCGCCCAGGTGGGGGAGGTCTTCTGTACTCGCCCAGGTGGGGGAGGTCTGCTGTACTCACCCAGGTGGGGGAGGTCTCCTGTACTCGCCCAGGTGGGGGAGGTCTTCTGTACTCGCCCAGGTGGGGGAGGTCTGCTGTACTCGCCCAGGTGGGTGAGGTCTTCTGTACTCGCCCAGGTGGGGGAGGTCTCCTGTACTCGCCCAGGTGGGGGAGGTCTTCTGTACTCGCCCAGGTGGGGGAGGTCTCATGTACTCGCCCAGGTGGGGGAGGTCTCCTGTACTCGCCCAGGTGGGGGAGGTCTCATGTACTCGCCCATGTGGGGGAGGTCTTATGTACTCGCCCAGGTGGGGGATGTCTTCTGTACTCGCCCAGGTGGGGGAGGTCTCCTGTACTCGCCCAGGTGGGGGAGGTCTCCTGTACTCGCCCAGGTGGGGGAGGTCTCCTGTACTCGCCCAGGTGGGGGAGGTCTTCTGTACTCGCCCAGGTGGGGGAGGTCTCCTGTACTCGCCCAGGTGTGGGAGGTCTCCTGTACTCGCCCAGGTGTGAGAGGTCTTCTGTACTCGCCCAGGTGAGGGACGTCTGCTGTACTCGCCCAGGTGGGGGAGGTCTCCTGTACTCGCCCAGGTGGGGGAGGTCTCCTGTACTCGCCCAGGTGGGGGAGGAATTCTGTACTCGCCCAGGTGGGGGAGGTCTTCTGTATTTCTGATCTCGACGAATTACGGGTTATACAATCGTCTTTATTGTTACTCTGTGGTACTACTTTTCTTTAATTTCATTTTACTTCCACTTTTATACGCTTGATTGAATAATATTTAGTTATTCGCTTAGCACCGTGACCAAAACGCGTGGTTGAGGTGTATAATGAGGGGGAAAGGGTTGAGACGTCTGTTTTACTCTCACGTTAGCCACTTCAATCACGTGGTTTGACAACAGTATGTGATAATACCTCACTTGTACTATTTTGGGAGGAGGGCTTACAAATTCGAGTTGAGCTAACTAACAAATTAACCCATTTTACTAAAATTGAGCTTAGCCAATTTCAATTAAGGTTTGGCTTGTAACATCCCCCGCTCACTATCAGATCCCTGAGTGTTAATTGGGTCACTCAGTGCAAGGAATGGGTCCCAATCAACACATAAACCTACAACCTGGTCTAGTTAGCTCAATGTGGTGCAACATGAGTCATGCTAAACCAAAGTGAGCTCAATCGAACATAATGAACATCACACATTGTCCAAGTTGGCCCCGACACACTGAGCTCACCAAAAATGGTCATTTCACCTTCCATTGGTACTCTTGACCCATTAATGGCCCCAATGAGTCCCATTAAGACTAGTGAAGTGATTTATGACATAATATTGAATAAAAACTAATTAATTAAATGTTTGATTTAATTAAAAATTAAAAAAATTAGAATTTGAACTTAAATGGACGCCAACCTACCTCTCCAATTAGGTCACACTAATGGGTGATTATGACGACGGACTCTGGATTGATTAGGAGTGGAGACGACCGTAGTTTAGCTACCTGTTTCCAAGGTAGGGCTCACTTCTTTTGTGATATGATTTCGTCAGGATGGTGATGAAGAGGAGTATTTGTGTTCTCGTCGATAGTACTGACGTATGATTAAATCTTAAGCACGTGATTTGATACTTCTATTTTACTCTTCTGTTTAATTGATATGTTTGGAATTGATGTGACAACCTTACAAAATAAAGGTTTTGGGAAGTAAGTCATGGACAAGAGTGAGGGTGCGCCCCTCTTCCTCGAAGTGGCTTTCTTCTTGGGATGTTTGCTTGGACCTATAAGAGAGTTGATCATCTATATTGGGATACATCTAAGGTTAATTAAAGGATAAATATATCTCTTAATGAATATTGTAGCATCTTATAACACCCCGAAAATAACTTATGAATACATGATAGCATGTCTTAGATCCACCATTGAGGGTATATAGATCTCCCGTAAAGAAATCAGAGAAAAACATAGGGTTTCGAGTGAAACTGGGCTACACACGCCCAGACGCACGTCGATGTGTGGGACTCACACCCTCACACAAGACTCTATGTATCCTCGATTTTACCCCTTAAAATGTTTAAACTACTGTACGAACAAGAATCACGTATGGGGAGTTCATCGATTTGAACTCGTTGAGAATACCTGAAATTCTCTTCACGCATGACTGTGCTCTTCATAAGGCACGACCGTGCAGTTCTGCAAGCTACTATCGGTCATTTAAGCACCCATGCCAACTGATCATGCACGACATGCACAACAGTGCGCCAAACCGTGTATTCTCTCCAGTCGATGTTCATCGAGTGAAGATATGTCTGTGCGTCTATTTGTGAATTAATGCATGATTGTGCATGTAAATGCACGACCATTCACATTATGAGTTGTCGATATACATCTTTGGGAATTTTACCCCTCGCAAGTGTGCCCCTTCACGCACGTCTGTGCACCCCTCCAGGTGATTGTGCATATGCTTACTGATAAGACGCATGATATTGCACATTAAGGCAGATGACCTTGCACATGACGTGAAATTAACTGACAGTGTTAAATTAAGTTATGAACCGTGATCTAATGGCCAAGATTCGTTTGGGGTGCCCTAAAATCGTCTCTATATGGGTTTAGAACTCATTTGCGTTTATTTTGATCGATAGAGGAAGGAGGAGGAAAAGAGCTTAGTTTTTGGAGAGGAAGATTCCACCATTATCAGAGCTAGAGAGCTCTGATTCACGATCCGTCGTCGACAACGTGTAGGGGATCTCTCCGTGCTCACTCTCCGCGTATTAACTTGAAGCATTAATGACCAGAAAGAAATCCAAAAAAGGTAATAACCCCTCTTCTCCCGACATTAGGATTTCATATAAATTTTCTTTTATTGCATTACATTGGAGGCTCTAACCTCACTAATTAGTGAACTATAAGTACTCAGTTACTCAAAAACCAACGAGGCGTGGGATTATGTCCTTATCATGCTTAGAAATCCTTGTGCATGATGAACAATTCCAAGCGTAGGTTTTTGCAGTGAAATCGTGGTAGTCATGTTAACTTAAGTGAGGATATTTCTTGCAAATCTCACCCAGGGTTTGTGATTTAGATGCGCTAGTGCATTCATAGTGATGTCGGTTATGAATCGGACTATGAAAAACAGTAGGGTAGGCTCTGAATTTATCGGTCTTTCGGTTGCATAGGATTCTTATAAGAATCATAGGCAAAGCCCCTTACAATAATGTGAATTTCATTAGCTTATGTGATAACTTCCGAAGAGAGAGCAACTAATGTATGGATACTCATTAGGGTTACGGTGGAGAGCGATAGAAGGTCCTATCAGTATAATCGGTCGTCTCCACGTACTTGGTGTACAGAGCGGCTGAAGGATCTATTGGTATAACAATCCATTTATGTAGAAATTGGGAATGTCGTTGTGTGTTAATGATGAAGTAGAAAGTGGTAAAAGGTTTAATTGGTATAATCGACCATTTCCGCATTGTACAGTTCGATAGAAAGGCTTATCAACATAATCAACTGTCTACATAGTCTTGGAACGTCATACGTAGTTCGTTAGAAAATTGGGATGGAATGATTGAAGGGTTTATTGGTATAACTACCCGCCTCCATATGCTTGTTCACCATGAGTACGATTGTGAGGACCCTGACCACAGCCTGGCGCACCGGCGCTGATTTCGTCTCAGGCCCTCATCATGGACCGCAACCCATGCCACCCCAACCCATCTCCGCGCCCATTCAGCCACGACGGGTAGTTGGAGACGCAACCTTCCTTTGATGAGAAGTGATCCAGTTAAGCGTGCTCGGATGGGAGAAATTCTGGGATGAGTGACCTCCTGGGAAGTCCCCGTAGAGGCGCTTAACTGGATCACTTCTCATCAAAGGGATGTTGCGGTCTCCAACAACCCGCCGTGGCCGAATGGGCGCAGAGATGAGTTGGGGTGGCATGGGCTGCGGCCCATGATGAGGGCCTGGGACGAAATCAGCGCTGGTGCGCCAGACTGTGGTCAGGGTCCTCACAACGATGGTTGATTGAAATTGTCATGATGATATGCTAAAGACATGTGTTGTGCTAGGTGTCAGGAGGATCTGTGTGGTTGTTAGTTTGCATGCATTGCATTGTAGGGCCCTTTATTCATATGCTAAACTCATAAAGAAAATTATTGATGATTGAGACACTTCACCTTGTGTAGAACATGATTATGATTTCATATTACTTTCTATGTCACGAAGTGCTGATCTGTATGGTGATAAGGTTCCCAGGGATATCCGCTAGGGTTCACCGGGAGGAGGGGATGTTACACGATTTGTGGCTAGCTCATATCTGGCCATCATTTTCCTCTCATACATATTTGATTGCAGTTCCCAACTCAAATGCAGGAGCTCGCTAGCAGACACCAAAGTTAAAACTAAAAGGAAAATGAATGGCTTATCGAGGTGTTCAAGTTGCATTTTACTTTATGTATCGAGTTTGTGTGCACTGAAACTCTTGTAATACTTGTTGTGGGTCGCTTAGCGTTCCCCCGGTCGACCCGTCTTAGCTCGAAAGTGAGTCAAGTGCGCAAACACTCAAAGAGAGAACCAACAGCCATACAACATGGCGTTTTACCTGGAAACACCAGGAAAGAGAAAAAAATACGGGGCCGGATTGGTGCCGACCAAATCCACTAGTTACAGGCGGTTACAGGAGTTAGAGTTCTCGGGAGGGTGACAGACCACCACTCCTTTTACAAGTATCGTGATGAAAGAGTAAAGTCTTTGACAGCGCTCGCGGGAGCGGTCTCTATCCCAATTTTTGTAGCAGTCTTCGCTGTAACAGGCTCCATTATAAGCAGTCTCCGCTGTAATAGACTCCACAGTAAGCAGTCTCCGCTGTAACAGGCTCCACTGTAAGCAGTCTTCGTTGTAAGTAATCTCCGATATTAGCTGAGAGAATGTTGAGTAGGGATAACAAACCAAGTCTTTGCCGAAAAACTTAAGAGCTATGTCTTCTCCTCTTGTTCCTCCCTCTTGAAAATGAAGGCATGAGCGCCATTTATAGTTTTTCTAGGGGCACACTAATAATTGCGCACTTCAGAATTCTGAACGGGTGAATAAGAATGCATGATTTCAGTCGCTTGGATCACCATTTTCTGGAAAATGACGGTCGTGCCCCCCGAGCGGCTCGGGAAGGTTCACGGACAAGGACGGAGGTGGCGGCAACGGTGTACAACGGCGATGGGAGGAGGCGACAATGCGGTGGGGGCACACATGGGGGGAGGGGGGCACGCACGTTGCGCCCCCGCACGTTCGCGCGTGCGGCACGCGTGCGTGTTTACCGTGCACATTTGAGTTTACCGCGCGCATGCGCGCAAACCTTGATTGTGCTTGGCCCCAGGTTCGTTGCTTGCCTGGCTCGGAGGCGTTCCCACTTAGCCGTCAAAATCGCTGGAGCCAATTAGACTGTAGTTTTGATCCTTCTTGTAGAGTAGTCTGAAACCCTTCGTTCCTTTGAAACAACGAAGAATCCTTTTTACGGCCAAAAGGTGTTTGATTTTTGGTTGACTCACAAACCTGGATACAACGCTAACATCGAACTCGATATCTGGGCTAGTGTTTGTTAGATAAAGTAGGGACCCAACAATGCTTCAATACTTCTCTGTATCTACATCCTCTTCTTCTTCATCTCCTTTGGAGAGCTTTTCACCTGATACCATCCGGGTGACACAGGGATTTGCATCTGACATTGAGGCCTTTTTTAGAATATCTTCGACATATCATTCCTGGGAGATGAAAATCTGTCTAGGACTATGTTGAATTTGTAAGCCTAAGAAGTATTGAAGACGACCAAGATCGATCATTTCATATTGGTTTGAGGACACGGACTCCATTTGACATATGTTGGATGCTTTCAAATGCCGACCTTTTGCCATTACCTTGAAGGAGAAGGCGTGGGATTGGTTTCACCAGCTCCCAGTGGGGTCGATCTATGCGTTCGAGGATCTGCGTCATAGCTTTTAGCTACGATTCTCGACCTCGAAGAAGAGGAAGAAAGATGTCGATGCGCTCTTCAAGATCAAGCAGGGACCGGGGGAGTCGCTGGCCCACTACGTGGACCGATTCCAGGAGGAGAATCTGCTCATTCAGGAGGAGCCCGGGTTCACCATCCAGCTTGCCTTCACGGTGGGGCTGCGGGAGGGGTTCTTCAAGATGAACCTGAAGCGGAATCCCCCCCTGTCTTTTGAAGAGCTGATGGAGAGGGCAGCGGAGGAAATCGAAGGGGAAGCGGCCAACCTGGAGTTCGCAAAAAGGCTAGCGAATCTAAGTGATCCGGAGGTCAGGCAGCAGGAGGTTAGGAGAACAGAAGAGTCGAGGGCCCCGGAGTTGGGGTGGAGGCAGCAGGGAGGGGGGTGCAGGTCCCGGGAAGAGGTTTCACCCAGGGAGGGGGCAACTTCCAGGGAGGTCAAGGAAGACCCAACCACCCAGGGTGGAGGCAGGGCCCAATGCCACTCCCTCCCCCGCCTCAGTAGGCCATGTCAATCAGTCGAGGAAGGGGAAGGAGAGTAGGAGGAGGAGGAGGAGTGGGAACAAGGAGGTGAAACCGTGTGGCGGAGGCCGATGGAGGGGGATGGCGTTGCCGTATTGCGACTTCCACCAGGAGGAAGGTCACGCGACGGCCACCTGCCCAGAGTTCTTGGAGATCAGGAGGGAAAGAGGTCCTAGGGAGCAACAACCACCAGTCAGGATAGAGGAGGTGACCGGGGTGGCGGAGGAGGAGGATAGGTGTGTGGATAGGGCTGACGTAGGGAGCCGAGGAGGGATCAGGGTGATCCACGGAGGAGTGGGAATCGAGGCGACCCGAAAGGCAAGCCTCCACACCATGTACCGTCGGAGCGTGACTTCGACTTCTCAAACCCCACCCTGGAGGAGAAGATCACCTTCTCTCGGAAGGACATGTCAGATCACGAGGACCCGTTCTGCGATGTGCTTGTGATCCAGGCGGCCATCGAGAACTTCACCGTCTCTTGGATCCTCGCCGACAATGGGAGCGCAGTCAACGTCATCTTCAAGAAGGCGTTCGACGAGATGAAGGTGGAGGCAAGAAGGGTGTTAGCCTCAGATGACCCACTGTTCAGGTTCTCATGGGAAAGGAAAGAGGTGGAAGAAGGAGTAGGGCTCCATGTCATCTTGGGATATCATCTTGGGTGGACAGTCCTGAAACTGTCGGTTCGTCATCGTTGATGCCCCGAGCAGCTACAACGCCATCTTTGGGCGGCCCCTCATCAGTGCGTTCCGGTGTGTCTCCTCCTCGTTCCACCAGTGCCTCAAGTTCAGTGTGGGTGGAGTCCAGATCTGGGTGAGGGGAGACACAAAAATAGTAAGGCAATGCTACGTTACCGCAGTCAACGCCGTTACCTGGTAGGCGGAGGCGGAGGAGATGGAGAGGCAGGATGTGGTGGAAGGGGTCGTTGAAGGGCCCGAGGCGGAGGAGACAGATGAGGGAAGGGGAGAAGAGGGTCAGGCCCAGGAGGAAGGGGCAGAGAAGCTGCTGGAAGTTCGGGAGGAGAGGATGGAGGAAGAAGGGACCGAAGCACTCGCTGGCGGAGGAAGGAAAGTGATTGGGGGGAGCAACCTAGGCTAAAGGCCGTGGAGGAGGTTGTGGAGCTGGAGGTCGTCTCTCGGGCGGGGGCGATCGAGAAAGTGAAGATCAGTGGAGAGATCTGCCCCGAGGATCAAAGGAGTATCCTAGCCTGGGTCCAGGAAAACGTGGATATCTTCGCTTGGAGCGCGACGGAAATGTCGGGGATCGATGCGGATGTGACTTTTCACCGCCTCAACCTTGACCCCGACACTCGCCCTATCCGGCAAAAGAAAAGGTCCATCGTTGACAAGCTAGGGGAGCCCATTCGGGAGGAGGTGGACAAGCTCCTCAAAGCAGGATTTGTATCAGAGATCCAGTATCCAAGCTGGATCTCCAACGTAGTAATGGTAAAAAAGGGATATGGAAGGTATAGGGTGTGTGTGGATTTCTCTTTATTAAATAAATCAAGTCCTAAGGATTGTTACTCCTTGCCTCGAATCGACGCGCTGGTTGATTCGACCGTCAATTTTTCTCTAATGAGTTTTCTAGATACCTTTTCAGGTTAGCATCAGATTCGCATGCCCCCCCCCCCCCCCCCCCGACGTTAAGAACGTCTCATTCATCACTGGGGATTGGTGTTATTGCTACAAGATGATGTCCTTTGGGCTGGAGAATGCAGGAGCAACATACCAACGGATGATGTACAAGGTCTTCCGTGGGCAGAAGGGGCGGAACCTGGAAGTTTACGTGGATGACCTCATGATCAAGAGTCGGGACCTCGAGTCCCACCTCCGGGACCTGGAAGAGACCTTCGCCACCTTGAGAAAATTTAAGATGAGGCTCAACCCCCATAAATGTGTTTTTGTGGCCAACATGGGAAAGTTCTTGGACTATCTTCTCACCCCTGCCGGGGTAGAACTTAACCCAGACAAGGTGAGAGCAATTATGGAGCTAGGGTCGCCAAGCAACGCAAAGGAGGTCCAGCGCCTCACTAGGAAGCTGGCCGGGCAAAGCAGGTTTCTCTCCAGGGCAGGGGAGAAATGCTCGGCCTTCTTCAAGTTGCTAAGAGGGAGCCAGAAATTCAAATGGCCACCTGAGTGTGAGGGGGCATTCCGAGCAGCTATTAACCCAGACTCCGCTGCTCTAGGGACCAAGGCAGGGGGAGGACCTATCCCTATACTTGGGGGTAGGGGCCGAGGCGGTGAGTTCTGTTTTGGTCCGAGAGGAGGGGAAAAAGCAACTTCCAATCTACTACGTCAGTAGGGTGCTGAGAAAGACAGAGCTCAGGTATCCCATCCTGGAGAAGCTGACCTTCGCCCTGGTGGTGTCGGCCCGGAAGCTTCGACCTTACTTTCAAGCACATTCTATCAAGGTGTCGACCCAGATGCTCTATGATTGAATGATTCCAGATGCTACCCGATCTTTTGATGGCAACCTAACTCTGATACCAAAATGTGAAGAGTTGAAGACGATGAAAAGTGGCAGGAAGAAAAGGAGAGATTAGAGATAAAAAGGAATTTTTGATAAGTATTTTATTCACTCTCATTTTTGGTACAAGTACAAATATTTATACTCATCAAAGAACATTCCGGATACAATTAATGAGGTGGTTACATGTAATAAAGTAGGAATCTTCTAGATTATCTTAATAAAAGGAATTACATTAATTTCTTTAGTTCTAACATCTCCCCCTTATAATCTAGGCCTTCCCGAAGTTTCATAATCCCGAGGGTTCGACAAAAGAGGCTGAACTTCTCCGCTGCGAGAGGCCGGTTTAGTAAGACCATCGTCCAGTTGCTCCTTCGTGTTTCAATGGCTGAGAGAGATCTGATTCTCTTCTGCGAGCTCTCTAACAAAATGGTATTTTATCTGGATGTGGGATTTTTGCACGTGCCGATGGCGGAGGTGCTATCGACTTTAAGAGAAATATCATCTAATCAGCACTCTCTCAAGAAAATCTTACCTGTAAACATTACTTTGTTGAAGAAAATCTTACCTGTAAGCATTCTCTTACTCTCTCTCCGGATTGGTCTCTTTCAGCCCATTTTTGACACCAATTAAGTAACTCTCAGTTAGCATGTCCACGACAAATCCGGATCCAACAATACTATTAGTTCGCGTGGACACAATAATATCTGTCCTCACTAACGAAATCATTTCTCTCTAATTCTACCCGAGTCATTAATTCTGCTCGGCCTTCTTAATTTGGAAGTAAACATTGCCATCATTTGAATTATATATATATATATATATATAACTTCCTCAAAAGCCTCCATTTCTTCCCAACTTGTACTCTGCATGTAAATTCAGGCGCAACTACTCTTTCCCTTCAATCTTCTACCTTTTAGGGTTTGAGAAATCCATTCAGTAGATGATAACTACTGCCTGCAGATTCTTCCAAGCTAGCTAACCCCACCTTCTCATCTCCATTAATATATGCAATATAGAGTCTGCTATCAGTTTAAAATTTAAACATACATTTATCATTTATGTATCCATCGACAGCAAATATAAATGAATAAAATAAATATAAATATCATATAATTTAATTAACTTAAGATCTTTTATAAAAGTAAAAAAGAAGTGGGAGGAGAGAGATTTTTTTTTTCATTTAAATTGATAGTACTCATAGCTACCCTATTCCCCCCCCCCCCCCCCCCCCCCCCCCCCCCCCGCATAATAAACTTTGGGAAGCAGTGACGCTTGACGACAACTTATTTTTATGGATTTTTCAAACCCTTCCCCGGAATGCCCCTACCACATGAAGTCCCAAAATATCAATCCCAAAATGCCCCGATGGACGGGAATGCAGCTGACGGGATAACAATAAATCATATGCTGTTCGATAAATCATATGCCGCGAAAGATTGATGAGCAGCTCAGCAAAAATAAATTAAATGTCAGCAAACATTTATCGTATTGATTCGGATTAGAAGACGGAGGGGAACAGAATAATTATTCAATAGATCCGAGAGCAAGCTCGCCGGCGAATTTTTTTTTTCTCCGGCGAACTGTAATAATTAGGTCAAAACCCTAACAGACAGACCCTAGGGATCGAAGAGAAGCAGCTTCGGAATTACAGTGGAGAATAGTGAAGCAAAACCCTAGGGGTAGAACGGTAAGCTGCTAGCACACGAAAAAAGAGTCTATAAATGCGAAAGTTCGAGATAAGATATTGAGGGGAGAAGGGCCGGGAAGCGATCTGACCTGGGAGTTCGTGCGGTGGGGACTCTCGATGGCATCCCACGGCGACTGATTCAGCTGGCAGTGCAGTTCGTCGGAGTCAGCTCCCGCCGCCTCCGGCGGCGGCGGCCAACAGTGCTGAGCTTCCGAAAAGGACGAAGAATGGAACTGCGAACTGTATGCCCATCCTAAGAGCTTAGAAGCATGCTTCCTTAACCTCATTCGCAGACAAGAGGACGTATCGGAGAAACAGAGCGGAGGAGTGGAAGAGAGCTCGCACGCGCGCGCGCGATCCGAGCGTGCGAAGGAGCTGCAGATCTCTGGGGTAGGAGTGAAGGATGGAGAAGAAGGAGCCCGAGGGTTTCCGCTGCCCTTGTTGCCTCTCTTTTTCCAGCTATATTTTGCCGAAATATAATTTCCTTCTTCTTTATAAATATTTAATAATAATATCCACAGCTATGCCACTGTCTTCTCGTAGAATTACTAAAATGCCATGATCGATGCTCATGTGACACGTCAGTAACAAGCAACCAATATGCAGTGATGAATATTGTCCATTGTACTTTGCGCAGGCGATTCTGCACTAAAGATGAATTCTCATTAATTATCTGAGATTTTATTTTTAATAAATTAAATATGATCTTCACTTCCAAATTAAAATATTTTATGTCTAATTTAATAAATTAAAAAATGATTTTCTCCTCACAATAAAAGGATGCATGTGCTGGGTTTAAAAAAAAACATGTTAAACAATTTTTCACTTAATAAAAATATGATCATATTTTTCTATTATGTTTTAGTTAAAGTTTTATTATTAAAAATGTATATGATACATAAATTAAATTTGATATTTTATAAATAAGTGCTTGAGTTTTAATTAAATCTTTATTATTAAAATGTGTATGATACATAGATTAAATTTGATATTTAATAAATCGATGCATACGAATTATCCTTTAAATTAAATATTATTTACTCTCATGAATTGGGCGCTTATATTTGCACGCTTCAAATAGATATTTACAATCCTTCGATATTTGCACCCCAAATTGATATTTGCAGTTCATAACATCAAATTTTTTTATCTTTCTTTCTAGTACAAGAATATTTGTGTTTATCTTTCTTGCTAGTTGTATTCCAAGTTAACTTTTTAGTTGCTTTAAATTTTCTTTATGTTCAGTCATACCCTAGAAGAAGAATGTCAAAAGGCAAAATGCACAATAAGGTTCCGTTCGTTTGGACTGATTTGGCTTTCGGGAATTGGCATTGGAGATTAGAAATCCAATTCTAGTGTTCGGCGCAACGAAATTTAAGCGGATATTGGCTTTCAAGTGAAAACCCATGGCTTTTACTATGAACTAAAAAATCAAATAGTAATTCTTACCTCCGCCCATAGGTATTCCACATAATCAAATGTTTACACTACAGTTTTTCGACCTACGCCTGAGTTTTTCGCCCGAGCATGCGTTTTCCTGCAAGGTGTGTTTTTCAGTCGGGCACGAGTTTTTCGGTCGAGCGCGTGCTTTTCGACCGGAAGTTCATTTTTCTCCCAGGAGGGCGTTTTTCGACCGGGAGCGTGATTTTTCGCTCGAGCGGGCGTTTTTCAGTCGGGGGCGTATTTTTCTCCCGGGCGGGCGTTTTTTCGGCCGATCAGGTGTTTTTCGTCCTGTCGGGAATTTTTCGCCCGGACGCTCTTTTTTCGCTCAGGCGCGCGTTTTTCGTCCGAGAGCGCGTTTTTTCGGTCGGGCGCGCGTTTTTCGACCCGAGCACACATTTTTTACCAGCGCGTTTTTCGGTTAGGCGCGCATTTTTCGCCCGGGCGCGCGTTTTTCGCCCGGGCTCGATTTTTTCTTCGGGCTCGTTTTTTCGCCCGGCTCGATTTTTCGCCCGGGCGCGATTTTTTCGCCCGGGCGCGTTTATTTCGCCCGGGCGCATATTTTCACCCGCGCGCATATTTTCGCCCGGGCGTGATTTTTTCGCCCTGGAGCGATTTTTTCGCCAGTGGGGCGCGATTTTTTGCTCGGGCGCGATTTTTCGTCCGGTCGAGTTTTTTTTTACCCGGGCGCATATTTTCGCTCAGGCGCGATTTTTTCGCCCGGGCGCGTTTTATTTCTCCCGGGAACGTTTATTTCAATCGGGCGCGATTTTTTTCCCAGGCGCGATTTTTTCGCCCGGGCGCGATTTTTTCGCCCGGGGCGATTTTTTCGCCCGGGCGCGATTTTTTCGCCCGGGCGCGCTTTTTTCGCCCGGGCGCGATTTTTCGCCCGGGCGCAATTTTTCGCCCGGGCGCGATTTTTTCGTCCGGGCGCGTTTATTTCACCCAGCGCAAATTTTCGCCCGGGCGCGATTTTTTCGCTCGGGCGCAATTTTTTTGCCCTGGCTCGTTTATTTCGCTTGGGCGCGTTTTATTTCTCCCGGGCGCGTTTATTTCGGCAAGGCGCGATTTTTTCGTCCGGGAGCGATTTTTTCGCCCGGGCGATGAGATTTTTTCGACCGGGCGGGATTTTTTTCGCAGGGGCGCGACTTTTTCGCCCGGGCGCAATTTTTTCGCCGGGGCGCGATTTTTTTCGCCCGGACGTGTTTATTTCACCCGGGCGCAATTTTTTCGCCGGGGCGGTTTTATTTCCTCTGGGCGCGTTTATTTCGGCCGGGCTCGATTTTTTCGCCCGGGCGCGATTTTTTTGCCCTGGCGCGATTTTTTCGCCCGGGCGCTATTTTTTCGCCCATGCGCATTTATTTCGGTCGTGCTCAATTTTTTCACCCGTGCACGATTTTTTCGCCCGGGCGCGATTTTGTTCGGCGAGCGCAATTTTTTCGGCGATATTTTAGCCCGGGCGCGCGCTTTTAAAATTTTGAATTTTAAAAATTTGAATTCTAGAAAGCTAATTCCATCGTGCAGCCGAACAACTTACAGATATCAATTCCAATTCTGTTTACTGAATTCCTTCCTACAACCGAACAGCAGAATTGGTTTTATGCACAAAACTAATTCCTGCAGATATTGGTTTTCTAGCCAAAGCCAATTCCAGAAAGCCATTACCTGCGCGCCGAACGGGACCTAAAGCAATATGAATATCTAATAATGAATCTCCTCCATTTAGGGTTATTATTATTTTTGTGGAATATTTTTGAGTTCTCAAAGGAGTTTTTGTGTTTATGCAAAGTAACTTTATATTGCACAAATTAATTGATCTATTAATTCCCGTATACAATTATTATGCATCAATTTTGTTAATTCTTAAATAGTGAGCTTAAAAGGAAAATACAAATGAAAAATATAGTACTAAATAGATAGAAATTTAGGCTCCGTTTGGGGGGATTTATTTTCACCGGTCAAGCGGTTGCGATCGCATGAATTGGAGAAATCTAAGGTCGGTAGAAACGGGGCTTTGATTGGGGGCTGCAAATATATCTTTTTTGTAGATTAATAAGTATTAAATTTTTGGAATTTTGGGTTGCAAATATAGATTTGGGTCATGCAAATATAACCATTATTTTTCATAATTAGCGGTCATATTGTTTGCATTGTTTTATTATATAAAATTAGACAAAGAAATTTCACATAAAACATGTGGGATTCTTATATAGTGAGAGTATTGAAATCCGGATACTGATTCAACGGTTCGAGATTTGGGGGTGACCAAAGGCTACTCGTTTAGTTATCGACCCACGTGAGACAAAGTGATAAGAAGCTAGAGAGCATACAAACCCACTCCAACCTGCCTATAAACAAGACTCGCGTGCTGCAGTGAGGAGGTCCCGCCACATACCCGGAAGTCTATAAGAACTTCTCATCCTAAAGCCAATGCTAAGCTTGACACAAGGGAGGCAGACAAGGTACTCGATCGCCCACCATAGGGGGGGTGAGGGTGAATGTGCCTTCTACTTGTGTCTTGGGGTCCTATTTATAGGCAAATCCAAATGGACAGCGAATAGCTACTCCCGCCTTCTGAAATGAGTTGCGGATAGCCGCTCCCGCCTTCTGAAATGAGTTGCGAATAGCCGCTCCCGCCTTTTGACGGGGTGAAAATCTGTACTCGCCCCAGGTGGGGGAGGTCTTCTGTACTCGCCCAGGTGGGGGAGATCTTCTGTACTCGCCCAGGTGGGGGAGGTTTTCTGTACTCGCCCAGGTGGGGGAGGTCTTCTGTACTCGCCCAGGTGGGGGAGGGGGGGAGGCTTCTGTGTTGTCCTCATGCATTTCTGATATCGATGAATTACGGGTTATACAGATATAATATCATTATTTTTCTTCCTCATGAAGTAGTATCTATTAACCACTATTTCTCATACATCGGTACTAAATATCACACCCAGGAGGACAATTTAAGAATAAATAATTTCTTTCAAAACTATGACTAAAAATGACTAAGGCTCCGTTTGGCGCGGCGGTGGCGATCGTGAATGCGGTGTTTATGATCCATCGTTCGTGAACACCCAACCTCATGAAATTAAGGAACTTCAACCTCTTTTATATCCAAAACTAGCTTTCCTGTCTCGGTGGCGGTCACAACTGCCGTCATGACAAACATACATTCTATGAATGTGACATTTTTGTCCAAACTCATCGGAGCAAAAAAGACATGTCAAACAGAGCCTAAATAAACGCAAGAAGTTTTAGGTTATTTGGGAACTCCTACATCCTCTAATAAGCATATATTAAGATTATAATTTTGACTAAAAAAACACTTTAATTAATTGAAAAGTCTATTGCAAAATCTTTTCACATGGAAAGATGGCCATAACTTTTAATTAATTTGTTCCAAAAGGGGACCATTGCAATATATTTTTCATTATGAAATAGGACATTAACTCTTAATTATTGAAGAAAGTGGACCTACATTATATTAAATATGAGAAAGAAGACTTACCCTTGATCCAACAAGAGGATCGCACAAATCCTTCTTCCCAGAAAGATGATTTAACTTAATAATATTTAACAAGCGAAAGATTCACTATTCTTGTAATAAAAAAAACGAAAGTAACGGCAACTTGCATACAAAGTAAAGATATGCTTACATTTATAGTACTCGTGTTAACAAAAATTACTTTGAGAGGTATTACATTATAGCTACATTTAACAAGATGAACATAATTTGTAGTATGAAATAAGAATTTTGATATCTCTAAGCAGTTTTTTGATCTAATGGTTGCACTAATAAATTTTAACTAATCAGGGTCTTAGAACCGAGGAAGAAGAAAGGAAACTAGCGAAGCGAGAAAGAGTTGTAGCTATTGAAGAAGGCAAGTGGCCAACATTAATGGAAGAATGCAATGACGGCTACTTGTAAGCTTTTAGGATGATAGATTTTAGGAGAAAATTGGTTTGAAAATGAATTTAATTTCAAAACAAATCAGAAGAAAGTCATTAGAACTATCTTATCATTGTTCTAGTTATCTTTTTTTTCTCCCATCATCATTATACGTATCTGTTGGGGTTCAGCCCCTAAAGGTGATTGACGTGCAAAAATTCAGTGAATTTGTGATTCAGCAAAATAGGTTGCAACCCCTCAAAAGACAGGTTGCAACTCTTTCTCTGCTGCTTTTGGCGTGGAGCAAATCTGGCAGATTTTCCTTGGTCGGGTTCAAGCTGAACCGGACTGGTTTTTTTTTTAATTGTTGGCGTGAACAGGTCTTTTCTTGGCTTAATGAGGAGGGGTTAGGGTTGATCGTGGCTTTTAACTCTCTCTCCCTCTCCCCCGATTTCAGAACTGCCGCCCCTCCCCCCTTTCGCTCCCTCTCGATTTGGAGAGTCGCCGTCGCCGGTGTTTGGAGGAGTGTTGTCGCCGTCGCCGGTGCTTGGAGGAGTGCTGTCGCCGCTGATTTGGAGTGCTGTCGCCGCCGACTTGGAGAGGGGGTTGTCGCCGCCCCGACTTGGAGAGGGGCTGTTGCCGCCTCGATTTGGAGAGGGCTGTCGCCGTCGTTATGTTGCCGGAAGAAGGAGGTGATTCCTCAGTGGTGCTTGGAGATTTCTCTACCATTTCAAAAGGCATCTTCGTCTACGATTCAAGGTGTTCTCTTTCTTGTCTTCGTTTGCTATTTTGCTTGAAGAAAGAGTAGAGTTTTTTCTTATCCTATTGCAGAGAAGTGGTGTGTTTATCTTTGTGGTAGAGATGATTGGATTTGTTCGTCAAATCTGGTGGGCGTTCTAGGTTTGGGCAAACCTAGATAAATTCTGTAATCCTTATTTATTATAGTGGATTTTGTTGTGCCGTGCCCCGTGGTTTTTGACCTTCAAGTGGTGAAGGTTTTCCACGTAAATTCTCTTGTGTTGTTTTGTTTTGTTGGTTTGCTTTTCTCATTTATTGTAGGCTCTATTGATCGGTGGGAGACGTTGTTATTTGCGACCTTCATTCCCTACAAGTGGTATCAGAGGTAGGTTCTTTGGCTTGTCGTTTTTATTTCTCAGTTTCTAACTCAGTGCGGTAGGTGACGACCATTGGTCCGCTCCCTATCCTCTCTTGTTAATCCCTTGAAATAAATCGACTTGCGGATCGTGTTACAACAATTTTTGTTTGAGAAAGCAATGGAACAGAACACAAGGACGGTCAGTATGAATGACAAGAATTGGAGCATCTGGAAGCCTCGGATGGAGGATCTTTTATATTGTAAAGATCTCCATGCTCCGTTGACAGGGAGACCGACTTTAGTTAAAGGATGATGAAGAGTGGAAGAAGATGGATCGAAAGGCAGTAGGCTTCATTAGGCAGTGGCTTGATGACTCTGTTTTTCATCATGTTTCCACTGAGTCCTCGGCTCAAGCCTTATGGAAAAAGTTTGAAGCTTTGTATGAGCGGAAGACTGCAGGTAACAAGGCATTTCTGATTAGGAAGCTTGTTAATTTGAAGTACCGGGAAGGTTCGCAGATAACTGAGCACCTGAACCTTGCCCAAAGTATTATCAATCAGTTGGAGTCCATGAAGATTACCTTGGGAGATGAACTCCAAGCTCTGATGGTCCTTAGTTCCTTACCAGAGAGTTGGGAGACTCTAGTAGTGTCGTTGAGCAACTCAGCACCTAATGGCGTGGTAACCATGGAGATGGTGTCTAGTTGTCTCCTGAAAGAAGAGTTGAGAAGGAAGGATTCTGGATCTTCCAATTCGGGTGTTTTCCTCATGGAAGGAAGATGCAGGTCTGTGAAGAAGGATGTGAAGAACATGTGCACTTCCAGGAGCGAGTCTAGAGGCAAGTCCAAGAAGGACATCGAGTGCTACTATTGTAAGAAGAAAGGTCATTTCAAGAAGGATTGTTTCCAAATGAAAAGAGACCTGAAGGGAAAGACCAAGGAGGTAGGAGAATCCAGTGGTGATGCGACGACTTCGATTGTGGAGGCTGAGTCGTTATGCTTGCAGTGCAGTGAGTCATCTTGCCAGGAATGCGTTGACACAGACTGGATCGTGGACGGAGGTGCATCTTATCATTGCACTCCTCACAGGGATTACTTCTACACCTATTCTGCGGGAGACCTTGGTGTGATCCGGATGGCTAATTCCGTTGAATCGTTGATTATTGGCAGTGGTGATGTCCACCTGGAGATTGAGTTTGGGAAGATTGTTCTCAAGGGCGTCAGACATATTCCTGACTTGAGAATGAATCTGATTTCCGTTGGTAGACTTGATGACGGTGGTTTCACAAGCATTGAAGGTGGAGGTATCTGGAGGTTGATGAAGGACTCTTTGGTGGTAGCCAAAGGAAGGAAGTGTTGTGGCCTGTATCGCACTAATGCCAAGATCTGTGGCCCAATTGTGAATGCTGCTGAGGGCAACTCTATGGAGTTATGGCATCGCAGGCTTGGGCATATCAGTGAGAAGAGCTTGAAGATCTTGGTGAAGAATAATGTTCTTCCAGAGCTATCAAGAGGGATTCCCAACACGTGTGTGCACTGCTTGGCCGGTAAGCAGAAACGTGTTTCCTTTGCTGATTCTGAACCAAAGAGGAAGGCGGAGTTACTATATTTGATACACACTGATGTGTGTGGTCCTATTGAGCCCAAGTCTGTGGGCGGAGCCGCTTACCTCGTCACGTTCATTGACGATCATTCCAGGAAAGTCTGGCATATTTTGTAAAGCAGAAGAGTGATGTTCTAGCAAAGTTTGAAGAGTTCAGAGCGAAGGTGGAGAAGATGACCGGTAAAGAAATAAAGCGAGTTCGATCTGACAACGGGGGAGAGTACACTGGTGCCTTCGATGCTTACTGCAGAGAGCATGGCATAGTACATGAAAGGACAATCCCAAGGACGCCGCAACAAAATGGGTTGGCAGAGAGGATGAACAGGACGATTATTGAGAAGATCAGATGCATGATTTCTCAAGCTGACATTGGTAAGCAGTTTTGGGCTGAGGCTGTGCAAACTGATGTACATCTAATAAATCTGTCTCTTTCGGCACCTCTGAATGGTGATATTCTAGAGCGTGTTTGGTCCGGGAAGGAAGTGTCGTACGGACATGTGCGGGTGTTTGGGTGCAAAGTTCACGTTCATGTCCCCAAGGAAGAGAGATCGAAGCTTGATGAGAAGTCTCGGGAGTGCATCTTGTTGGGATTTCCCCATGAGGAGTTTGGATATAGACTCTGGGATCCCGTGAACAAGAAAATGATCAGAAGCAGAGATGTGATCTTTGTTGAAGATCAAGTGGTTGGTGAGCAGAATTCTGCGGAGTCACAGGTTCCACAGTTTCCACCTGCGGAGGAGAGACTCTATGTTGATGATGGGCCAGTAGAGACTGCTGCTGATGATGGTCATGCTGAGGAGGAAGTTTGTGAGCTTATTCCTGATGAGGAGATGATTCCGGATGTAGGGGAGCTCTGCCAGTTGATGTGCCACCTGTGGTGGAGGTTCCTCCTGTCAGATCTGAGAGAGTCAGAAGGCCCAATATTAGGTATTCTCCTCATGAGTATATTTTGCTTACAGATAATGGAGAGCCTGAGTCCTATGAGGAGGCTCGGAGTGCAGAAGATCGTGAGGCTTGGACAGCTGCTATGGAAGAGGAGTTATACTCCCTTCAGAAGAACGAGACGTATGATTTAGTCCCATTGCCTAAAGGGAAGAGAGCTTTGAAGAACAAGTGGGTCTTCAAGCTGAAGTTGGATGAAAATCTCTCTCAGCCAAGGTACAAGGCGAGACTTGTAGTGAAAGGTTTCAGTCAGAAATAAGGTATCGATTTCGATGAGATATTTTCCCCAGTGGTGAAAATGTCCTCTATCAGACTGGTGTTGGGTATGGCTGCCTCCATGGATCTTGAAGTCGAGCAGATGGACATCAAGACGACATTTCTGCATGGTGATTTGGAGGAAGAGCTATACATGGAGCAGCCCGAAGGCTTTGTGGCTAAGGGAAAGCATCATCTGGTCTGCCGGCTCAAGAAGAGCCTTTATGGGTTGAAACAGGCACCCAGGCAGTGGTATAGAAAATTTGACGCTTTCATGATGAAGAGCAAATTTCAACGGACCAGGGCTGATCACTGCGTATATGTGAAGAGGATTGAGAAGGCTTTCACTATTCTGCTGCTGTACGTAGATGATATGCTGATTGTTGGGGATGACAAGGCTAGCATAGCTGAGTTGAAGAAGGAGCTCGGTGAGTCCTTTGAGATGAAGGATTTGGGACCGGCAAGGAAGATTCTTGGAATGAAAATCACCAGGGACAGGAGTGCCGGTCAACTATGGCTATCTCAGTCTGAGTATGTGGAGAAAGTGCTGAAGAGGTTCATGGTGGACAAGGTAAAACCCGTTGCTACTCCTTTAGCCGGGCACTTCAGACTTTCTAGTTCTCAAAGCCCTTCATCTGAGAAGGAGGTGGAAGATATGAGTCATATTCCTTATGCATCTGCAGTGGGGAGCCTGATGTATGCTATGGTCTGCACTAGGCCAGACATAGCCCATGCTGTGGGGTCTGTGAGCCGTTACTTGGCAAACCCAGGGAAAGATCACTGGAGTGCTGTGAAATGGATATTCCGCTATCTCCGAGGTACCTCAGACCTTTGCTTAAAGTTTGGTGGAGGTCCACCAGAACTTATCGGGTACTCGGACTCGGACATGTCAGGAGATGTTGACACGAGGAGATCCACTTCTGGATTCGTGGTCACTTTTGGAGGGGGAGCAGTGTCATGGCAGTCAAGGCTTCAGAAGTGCGTGGCATTGTCGACAACGGAGGCTGAATATATTGCGTTGACTGAGGCGTCAAAGGAGCTTATTTGGATGAAGAAGTTCATGCTTGAGCTTGGTCTTCGACAGGACGTGTACACAGTATTTTGTGACAGTCAGAGTGCTATATTCTTAGCCAAGAATCCCGCCTTTCACTCCAGGACGAAGCATATCGACGTGAAGTATCACTGGATTCAGGATGCAGTTGAGGAGAAGCTGTTGGTGGTGGAGAAGATCCACACGGATGAGAACCCTTCGGATATGATGACGAAGGTCGTCCCAAGGGAAAAGCATGATCTTTGCCGGCGGTTGATCGGCATGATGTCCACTTGAAGGAGTCAAGGTGGAAAACTCCTCTTTATGGTCTGAAGGGGGAGTTTGTTGGGGTTCAGCCCCTAAAGGTGATTGTCTTGCAAAAATTTAGTGAATTTGTGATTCAGCAAAATAGGTTGCAACCCCTCAAAAGACAGGTTGCAACTCTTTCTCTGCTGCCTTTTGGCGTGGAGCAAATCTGGCAGATTTTCCTTGGTCCGGTTCAAGCTGAACCGGACTGGGTTTTTTTTAATTGTTGGCGTGAACAAGTCTTTTCTTGGCTTAATGAGGAGGGGTTAGGGTTGATCGTGGCTTTTAACTCTCTCTCCCTCTCTCCCGATTTCAGAACTGCCGCCCTCCCCCCTTTCGCTCCCTCTCGATTTGGAGAGTCGCCGTCGCCGGTGTTTGGAGGAGTGTTGTCGCCGTCGCCGGTGCTTGGAGGAGTGCTGTCGCCGCTGATTTGGAGTGCTGTCGCGGCTGATTTGGAGTGATGTCGCCGCCGACTTGGAGAGGGGGTTTCGCCGCCCCGACTTGGAGAGGGGTTGTTGCCGCCTCGATTTGCAGAGGGCTGTCGCCGTCGTTGTGTTGCCGGAAGAAGGAGGTGATTCCTCAGTGGTGCTTGGAGATTTCTCTACCATTTCAAAGGCCTCTTCGTCTATGGTTCAAGGTGATCTCTTTCTTGTCTTCGTTTGCTATTTTGCTTGAAGAAAGAGTAGAGTTTTTTCTTATCCTATTGTAGAGAAGTGGTGTGTTTATCTTTGTGGTAGAGAGGATTGGATTTGTTCGTCAAATCCGGTGGGCGTTCTAGGTTTGGGAAAACCTAGATAAATTCTGTAATCCTTATTTATTATAGTGGATTTTGTTGTGCCGTGCCCCGTGGTTTTTGACCTTCAAGTGGTGAAGGTTTTCCACGTAAATTCTCTTGCGTTGTTTTGTTTTGTTGGTTTGCTTTTCTCATTTATTGTAAGCTCTATTGATCGGTGGGAGACGTCGTTATTTGCGCCCTTTATTCCCTACAGTATCAACTTCGGGATTTGCACGTGGTAGATATTTAGAAATATGCTAACACATGCAGTGTCATGGTATAGTAGTCTCAATATATAATGCGACATTAAGTAGTCTCGATAATGTGACAACTCAAATGTTCGATAATTTCTTCTTCGTCTTCAAAATAATGAATAATCATATTTCAAAGTGATGAGTGTGTGATTTACGCTCTTTCTTTTATGGCTCAACCATCATAAATTGTAAATTTTAATGTTTAGAGAAATTGAAAATACACAATATTCAAATAGATAAATATATTGAAATGTAAGCATGCATTTCGTAGATTAAGAGTCCGTTTGGCAGGGCTGTGGCGGTCTTGGACAAAAACGCCCTGAATTTACATTTCGCGAGCTTGGACAAAAAGGCCGCCTAATTTCACTAAAAATGCTTTTGCCAAATCGCTAAAACAATATTCATAAGCTAATCATAAAAAGAAATTCACTCAAATTCAAAGCAAATATAGTCCCTTAATTTCAAAGGCCGGTCGAGTAAAAAAAACCTGAAAGTTGTGGAAAATTGCTATTCGGTCGATTAAGGATCTTGCCCGTCCATTTTAATATAGACGATGGATTTTGGCCATTGGGGAGCATGCAGAAACATCAGTATGGGAGAAAAGCGGAGTGCTAATGGCTAATAAAAGTAGCAATGGATGAGGACAGAGCAGTCATTTCAACTTTGTAAATTAATTCTATTTTAAATCATAGTATTCAATGTAACATGGGACTTGCATCCGCATGGGTCATTAATATTTATACTTTAAGCTTTATAATATCCAGTAACATAGCACTTACTTTCTTGGTGTTGAGTCCATTATTTATTAATGGCATTTATTAACACACTAGTATTTATAAATAAAACACAAAAAATGTAAGGTTAGTTCATTTGAACGGAATTGACTTTATGGAATTGACATTGAGATAAGAAATTCAATTCTCACGGTCGGCACGACTAAATTTACGCGGATATTGATTTTGAAGAGAAAATCTATGACTTTGACTTTGAACTAAAAAACCAATCGCCAATTCTTACCCCCGCCCATGGGTTTTCCGTAGTATTGAGTGATTTCGAGCTCGTGGGCGTTTTTGTGCAGGCGGGCATTTTTCGCGTGAGTGTTTTTTTCGCCCGGGCGAGTTATATCCCGGGAGAACGTTTTTGACCTGGGCTCACTTTTTTCGCCTAAGCAAGAGTTTTTCGCCCGAGGGCGTGTTTTTCATTACGGGCGCGCGTTTTCGCCCCGACGAATGTTTTTTTGGCCTGGATGCGATTTTTTTCCCGGGCGTCCTCTTTTTGGACCGGACGCACGTTGTTTGTCAGGCCCGCGTTGTTCACTCGGGAGCGCATGTTTGGTCCCGGGTGAGCATTTTTCGTCTCGGGAGTGCAATTTTTGCTGAGACGCGTGTTTTTCAATCGGGAATGCGTTTTTTTGCCTGGAAGCGCGTTTTTCGCCTCAGTCGGGAATTTTTCGCCGGGGCACATGATTTTCGACCAAGAGCGCATTTTTCGGGTAGACGCACGTTTTTCGGCATGGGAGTGTGTTTTTCGGCTCTAACGCAATTTTTTGCTCGAACGTGAATTTTTGCCCGGTCGCAAATTTTTCGCTTGAGCGCGCATTTTTCGTCCCGAAGGCGTGTTTTTCGATCGGGCGCACATTTTTTGCTAAGGAACAGGTTTTTCAGGCGAACGTGAGTTTTTGCCAGGGCGCGATTTTTACGCCCAGGCACGCTTTTTTCGTTCGGGAGCGGTTTTTAGGCCCGGAAATGAAAAATGCGTGTCCGAACAAAAAATTCGCGTCCGGGCCGAAAAACTTATGCTCGGGCGAAAAACGCGCGTCCAGAGCAAAAAACACGCCCGTGCAGAAAACGCGCGTATGAGCTGAAAAACGTGCCCCCAAGCAAAAAACGCGTCTCTTGGCGAAAATGATTGCCCGGGCGAAAAGTGCGCTCCTGAGTTAAAAATTCGTGCCCTAGTGAAACATTCGCGTCCGGGACAAAAAATGAGCACCCGGGAGAAAAACGCGTGCTCAGACGAAAAATTTGCGTCCTCGCCCAAAAACGCGTGTCCTGACGAAAAATGCACTCCCGGGCCGAATAACGCGCTTCGGGGCGAAAAAGCATGCCGGGGCGAAAAATTCACGTCCTGACCGAAAACACACTCTGGGGCAAAAAAACCCCTAGATCCACCCTAATCCGGTCATCATTTTAACAAATTTTTTTTGAACATATACTTCAATCAATTTTCAAAATGCGCATATTCTTAGTGTGGTATCATTTTCTCTTGAAGAGTGGCACCAATAGTTTTTGATGTATATTATGGACTCATACCAAAAAACTAACAACTATTTGGAAGTGAACAACATATACATACAGTGTGTCTCAAACATCAAATATGTCTTTTACGGTTGTCATGATCCGAAGTTGCTTACTATGCAAACATAACCTAGAATACAAGAATCCTAATTGTGATATGACAACAAGAGCAACAGACTATCTTATCCAAAGCTACTTGATCTATTCAAGCATTCACTCTCATTCACACATAGTGCAATGATCAAGGTACTTTAATACGCATACACAAGCCCTACAAAAGTACGAGCATTCTCGCCTGTTTTGGCTATCGATCACGCCTGTTTGGTTATTGTTCTTGCCCGTCTGATGGTGGGCATTCGTACCTTCCTCTTCAAGGTATGCATTAATTGTAATGCAATCTCACATTGGTATACACCCGCCAGCCCGATGAAAAGGTAATGCTCATGATGCCTGTTCTGGCAGTTGTCAAGCACATTCGCAATCATTTACAGGATGAACCAATCTTGTGTCAAACACATGACAGACTGACAATATAGGTTTACGTACACCCGTCACGACTACAAGCAAAATAATGATTATCCTACAAATTAAATTACTTGATATGCCCTACAAATCTCATAACCATGGAGGACTATACACATCCTGGTACCTCAAGCATATCCATGGGGGAAAAACACTCGGACTATGTCATGCATCATGAATCTCAGCTTCACACGGCTCATCACATTCATACTAGGTTATCCTCCTCTGACACACGAAGGAATAATAATTATCATCTCGCACGGCTATCTCCTCATGACTCGCCGACCAAACCTTATGTAATGATTCACTATATAAGCACCAACATCTATTTGTTCCATTAGAATTGGCACTCTCAATCAGGTTACACTGCAAATCGTTGTTCCACAATTGAATCGTAAATCCTCCTACGGATTATGAACGTTATGGATCAGTCCCGACCTCGTTGCCCCAAGAAAAAAATGATGGATAAACAAACAATTATCCGTAAACTCATCAAAATCTCTCCTAGATGCCTTACAAACAAACATCACCTAATCAACCAAAAAAACCTTAGAATCAAACATCGGGTACATGTTACTATCATGATGAGAGGCGCAATCACACGCCCAGTGGTTATTACGAACCATGGTGTACACAACTCCACTAATTAATGAAGGTAGCTAGAGAACACCAATGTAAAGAAAAACTCATGAAATGCACAAACGAGTCCTAAAACCCAAAAGAAAAAAGTCAATACCTACTTTCCCTTGCTCGAACCATTTGAATTTCAATTTCCTTTTCAAATATGTATTTTTAAAAATATAATAGTCTTTGTTAATGCGTTTAATGACTCAAACTATAGATTTATAAAATGATTAAAACTATAACACAGAACTGATTGGAACCAGACCGAACCGAATAGAACCGAACCGAACCGAACCATTAGTGGTCGGTTTGGTTTTGATTCTTGTTGAACCGGAACCGGAACTGTTGATACGACGGTTACAAAAATAATACTGGAACCGGAACCGGAACCGGTTTGGTTTTGATTCTTGTTGAACCGGAACCGGAACTGTTGACACGACGGTTACAAAAATAATACTGGAACCGGAACCGGAACCGGTCAAATCAAATATGATTTTGATTCTAATTTGAAGAACCGTTCGTTAACTTAGCGGTTCGGTTCACGGTCTTAATAGAACCAGAACAGATCCGGAACCGTACCAGTTCTACACGCTGCTCATAGAATAGCCAAGACGAGAAAACGGGATGTTACACCGTGCTTCCGGATCAACTCCAAGAATGGGTCCCAACATTCAAATCTCATTTAATTCTGTCTCCATGTGTTTTGGCTTTGTCCGAGTCCTCATTTGTTAATAACATCGTGTCCTTATATCACTTGATTTGGTACTTTCTGTATTGTGCGCCTCCATTTGTGTTCCGCGGTAAGCATTTTGGTACGGTTCCGAACAAACCCATCCAAGCGACCTTAAGCCATTATGCTGCAATAGTAGTAGAAGTTCTATGGGGACAATTCTTATCGGAGGATATTTAATTTACCAAAGGAAGAATTGAGAAATTCAAAAGGCAGATGTAATACGGTGAAAGTTGTATCCGCATGAACTGGTGAGACCTTTGGTGCAAGACTTGGAGAATCTATTATGTGAGTGGGCGAAGCTGTTACTTACGAGAAGCTGGTTGTTTTTTACTATGTTTGAGACAGCTGATGTTAATGAAAAAAGTTGTTGATCGAATAGAGCTGTTCGAAAAGCAATGATGAGAAAATTGCATACTGTTTGGAGAGTCTGTGCTTAATAAGTGCTAATAGAATAGAGCTTTTTCATTTAAACTGTTTGGTAGAACAACTGTTTGAAAGTTTTTTTTTTAAAACAAAAACATTGAGATATAATGTTCGTAAGCAAATTTAAAAATATCAATAAAATTAAAAATTGGACAAACATAGCCTAAATAAAAATAAACGTTATGGTCTGCGGCACGTCGCCTTTTCCTTTCATTTCTCTTCACCTGAGCGATAAAAAGAATTGATATTAATGAAAATTTTTAATGTCATAGTTTGTATAGTTTTGTAAAACTGAAGTCTGAAAATAAGTTGCATTATAGTTCAAATAGTATTATTGTCGTAGATTGGTGATGACTACTAGATGTGATTGTAAACATATTACAAAAATATGGTAATACAATAATCACCGTGAAACATGGTCGTAATCTTATAACAATGAATAGTGTGAGAATATGATAATGAATGGATCCCTGTTACTTTAGGCAATGGAGAAACTAAAAACACAATTGTAAGTTGTAAGGAGAAGGAATTAATCAGACATCATTCCACCGATTGAACATGCTCAACCTACCAGTCATGAAGGGAGTGAAGAAGATACAATCAAGTCATGTGGCTCAAGCACTCTATGTACATTCCAGAAAGATTGTGCTCAACTCGGTGAAAAGAAGTGAGGATGATTCTATAACCACCCAGCTTTCCTGGGAATGTCGAGCCATTCCCACCGAGCAGCTTGATGGTATCCGGGAGATGGAACCCGAGTTGAATGGCACGGGGGCCTTCCCCAATATTCCTATCCGGGAGATGGAACCCGAGTCGAATGGTACGGGCGACCTTCCCCAATATTCCTATCCGGGAGATGGAACCCGAGTCGAATGGTACGGGCGACCTTCCCCAATATTCCTCAGATTATTTCGAATGCATGACGGTGCAGCTATCCGAAATCCGATCGGAGGATCGTAGGGGTATGATCGAGTAGTCGAGCGTGGAGGAGTAAACTCTCGAACGGGAAAGCGAGGGAGGATGAAAAATAGAATCTTTCGCGTAATAGGGTACGGGAAAGCAAAGGGGTAGCCTTTCGCCCTAACCGTGGGTCTCGCTCGGTTGTCAGAACAGAACTAAAAACATGATTCTAAACAAATCTCAATCCTCAAAGCTGCAAAAGAAACGGCTCCAAAAATACGTTTGTGGTTCGAATGGAGCTTTGGCATCAGCCGAAACTGTCCCAAACATAGCCTTTGACTTCGAAGATAAGAATTGACGATTAGAAAATCATTAAGTCCAGCTAATGCTATCAACTCCGGTGAATCCAAATCAACAAACTCATGCTTATAATCGGTCTACAGAAGGTGAAAAAGATGCATTAGCTATGGAACCGCATGATGTATTGACGCGGCTCCATTTGGCACGACGTCTTTGCTCCCGTGAGTTCAAAAATGTCACCGTCATAGAATGCTTGTTTGGCAAGACAAGGGTTCTGACCGCCACCATAGAAAGAAAACTAGTTTTGAACATAAAAATGGGTGAAGTTCCTTAGGTGAGGTGGGGCATTCACGAGCGATGTTTTATAATCACCGCGTTCACTACCGCCACCGCCGTGTCAAACGGAGCCGAAGATCTGGAAAATTATAAGTGTAAGAAAATGCCGAGCAAGAAACCACGTCTAAAGGTCTGCACCAGAAGACTTCACTTGATTAAAAAAAACTCTCTCTAGACGTATATATTTACAATATTAAAAGAGAAAAGTTTGTTGAATATTTCGTGTATGTCCGCACGTGTCGAGACAGACCCGATAGGGACTCGCGGGTTTCGTGTCGTCCTAGGGCATCGCTCTACGCTGGAGGTACTATAAATACCCATGCCAGATCTCTGATGAGGTATTGTAGAATACTTTGAGCGAAGCCGCCCCAACATTCTCAAAGTAAGATTTGCGCTCCTAGGGTTTCCGCTCGCTCGAAGTGCTCTCGCGCCGCTCGGTATTTCGTTCTCGCGTACAGCCGCCGGAAGAAAATCGCTCTCTCGTTTCTTTGCTCTCGTGCGCCACTCGATCAAGAGGGAGTAGTCGATCTCTGAGTTCTTCATCGCCGCCTCTGTCGTTCAAGCGCCTCCGCCGATCGAGGAACAAAGCCACTGTCAGTCCTGTTCTTCTCCCGCGACTGTCGCAGGTCGGAAAGGTTTTTATCTTCAGTTGCTTTAGATCGGAAGTAGCCAAGCCTGCTGGAAGAAATATCCTGTACGGATCTCACTTATTTCTTTGATCTGATGCGATTGTGGTAGCGTCGGTCTTCTAGATTTCCAGATCTACATATTTCTTTGATCCTATATAGAGAGTTGGAGGATTTCAAGTCGTGGCTCTCTGTTCTAATTTCTGGAGGACAGTCACCATTTGCAAGGGAAAAATCTTTAACAACCACCAATAAAAGTTATCTTCTTTGTTGGTTTTGGATCCTTCCTAATCATTCAATCTGACTGAAGGAGATACAACATATATGTTCCTTTGAAGTCCTGCAGAGATTCAGACATGCATTCGTGCTGATTTGCTGGCGAGATTATTTCTCTACGGAACATCAGATTTCGGTTTGCAGTCGTAGCCGGGTTTTGCCGTGGAATCTCTTGCACCTACTGAGTTTTATTGTGGCTGCTGGATTGGATCTGAAGTGACGTGTTTCGATTTTGTCCGGATCAGGTGATATTTTTCTGATTTACATTTTTATCTGTTTAAAATGTCGAAGCGCAGCACGTTCGACTTAGTGAAACTGCAGTCGTTCGATCCCACTGAGTTCCATGGTTGGAAACTCCACGTTCAACTCGGCATGAAAGAACGGGAGATTTTCTACACGGTGCTTAGTGATTTTGCTACTACGACTGTAGATGTAGACGAACTGCTGTGGAAGAGAGACGAGGATTTCTGTAGGGATTACCTTCTAAATTCCCTGAATCCCCGCCTCGCAATGACGTACAAAGGATTCAAAACTGCTAAAGAGATCTGGGACCATTTGGACGCGCATTTTCAGAAACAGGAAGGGTTGTCGAAGACTCTCCTCGCAGAGAAGTTTTTTAATTTCAAGTTGAATGCAAATTCGACAATCACTTCACAGTTGATCGAACTGGAAAATATGCGGAACAAGCTGCATGACGAGAAGTCTGAAATCTCCGATAATCTTTTTGTCGGTCTGATCATAAGCAAGCTGCCTCCTGAGTGGGTCACTTTCAAAACTGAGATGCATAGGCTAAAGGAGCGGATTGGGCTTGATGAACTCAGGAGGTTCATACATATTGAAGATCAGAACGCTGTCAGGAAATGCGCGGAACAGGTTAGTCAGTCTACTCAGATTGCTAACTTTGTTTCACGTCCTGGCAAACCTCTCAGGAAGCCGTCTGCACCAAAGGGTGAACCCTTTTTACAACTCCAGGTCAAAAAGTCTTCTTTCAAAAAGAAGAAGGGCAAGTGCCACAATTGTGAAAAGTGGGTCATTGGGCCGCAGACTGTAGGGCTCCGAAGAAGATCAAGGAGGATGCGCCTCAGAATAAGATGAACATGCTGGTGGACACTTCTGGTCCCCAATCTTTCATAGCTATGATGGGGAGAGGTCGCAGTGGCAGTGACTCGTCTGAGTGGTGGCTGGACTCTGGTGCTACCTGCCATGCAACAAATGATAAAGGTCTTCTTACTGAGGTGACCGTGGTCAAGGACACTGTGCAGAATTGCAATGGAGGCGAGACAGTAGTGTCTCATGCTGGGACTGCAGATCTGGTGCTCTCGTCAGGTAAAATTCTAACTCTAAAGCATGTTAGAGTAGTTTTTTCTTTAACCAAGAATTTAATCTCTATGAGTTTCTTAGATAAGGCTGGAATGTGTTTTACAACCCTAAATGGTAGAATAACGTTAACTGTTAATTCACACTACTTCGGTTGTGCGTATCTAATAAATGGAATGTATAGACTTAGCTTAAACAATGACAGCATTCACCAAGTTAGTTCAACTTTAATTGATCCTAAGTTATTACACAATAGGCTTGGACATGTGAATTATAGGAAAATGCGTGATCTAGCTAAGAGTCACAACATCCCTTTAGATTTGTCTATTCAATTTGATAGGTGTGAGGTCTGTGCACAAACAAAGATCACCAGAAAACCTTTTAAGTCGGTTTCTAGGAGCACACAACTTCTTGAGTTGATACATTCTGACCTTTGTGACTTCAGAAGTTATGCCACTAGAGGAGGAAAGAAGTATCTGATTACCTTCATAGACGATTATTCTAGATATTGTCATGTATACCTGTTGAAATCGAAAGATGAAGCATTCAAGGCCTTTAAGATCTTCAAATCTAGAGTAGAAAATCAGTTGAATCTGAAAATTAAGAGATTCAGAAGTGATAGAGGAGGAGAGTACACCGCTACTGGGTTCAGAGAATTTTGTGCCTCTGAGGGCATAATTCTAGAAACTACCGCTCCTTACTCACCCCAATCAAATGGTATTGCTGAGCGTAAGAATAGGACTTTAACAGAGATGTTGAATTCTATGTTACTTACAGCTGGTTTGCCTACCTCTTTCTGGGGAGAAGCAGTCTTGACTGCAAATCACATTCTAAATAGGGTGCCTCACTCTAAGCTCACTTCTACACCTTATGAGTTGTGGCACAGTCACTCTTGTCGATTTGATACTCTTAAGACTTGGGGTTGTATTGCTTATGTGAGAATACAAGACCTAAAGAGACCTAAGGTGGGACCTAGGACTACAACCTGTGTGTACCTAGGTAGTGCAGAGGATAGTGCAACTGATAGGTTTTTGGATCTATCCACTTCCACAGTGATAGAGTCTAGATATGTTGTTTTCTTTGAAAACAAGTTTATTAAAGATCAAGGCTTTAATTTATCCGGGTCTACTGATTTGATTTCAAAATCTACTGTAGAACCTGAAGCTAGTCCCTCTGGTACTGCTCCACAACCTTCTGAGGTTGAACCTTTTCATGTTAGAGTATCTTCAAGAGAGATAATCCCTAAGGATTTTGGTGAGAACTTTGTTACCTACCACTTAGAGGATAATCCATTTTCCTTCCAGGAAGCAATGAGATCGAGAGATTCGTTAATGTGGGCAGAAGCCATAGATGATGAAATGGACTCGCTGCTGCAGAACAACACTTGGCATCTAGTTGACCTACCTAAAGGTGCTAAAGTCCTTGGATGCAAGTGGGTACTGAAGAAGAAGATGAATAGTGATGGGACAATAGCTAGATTCAAAGCACGTCTAGTGGCTAAGGGCTATAAGCAACAAGGGGGAATAGACTACTTTGATGTTTATTCACCTGTGTGTCACCTGTCAACTATAAGAATTTTCCTTGCTTTAACGTCTATCGAGAACTTCATAGTCCATCAGATGGATGTAAAGACAGCCTTCTTGAATGGAGAGCTAAATGAAGAAATCTATATGACACAACCTGAAGGTTATGTCCAGGAAGATTTAAAGAATAAGATGTGCAAATTGGATAAGTCAATCTATGGGCTCAAGCAAGCGCCTAAGATGTGGCACCTTAAATTTGACAAAGTGGTAAAGAGCTATGGGTTTCAATCCAGTTATTCTGATAAATGCCTTTATCATCGTTCTGTATCGAATAAGACCGTCATCATATGTCTCTATGTGGATGATATGTTGATTTTGGGGTCGGATCTTTCTGCAGTGAGTAATATAAAATCCACTCTAGCAAAAGAATTTGATATGAAGGACTTTGGTCCTGTAGATACCCTTCTAGGTATGAAAGTTCGTAAAGATAAGCGTGGTTTTACCCTTAGTCAAGCTCATTACATTGAGCAACTACTTTCTACCTGGGGATATAAAGATTGTAGGCCTGTAGAGACACCTTTTGATCACAATGTCAAATTGAGTCCAAATGTAGGGACCAGTGTTGATCAAGGAAAATATTCTAGTATAGTCGGTAGTCTCATGTATGCCACAAACTGTACTAGACCAGACATTGCTTTTTCTGTTGGCATGCTGAGTCGTTTTACCAGAAATCCAAGTAAAGAGCATTGGGATGCCTTAGATAGACTGATGAAATATCTGAAAGGAACCAAAGATCATGCTTTGTGCTATACTGGTCACCCTCCTACAGTGGATGGATTTTCTGATGCCTCCTGGTGTTCAGAAATCAGTAACAGTAAGTCCACCATTGGATACATATTCACTTTGGGTAGAGCTGCTATAACCTGAAAATCCAAAAGACAGACTTGCATAGCTTTGTCGTCTATGGAAGCAGAATTGTTTGCCTTAGCTTCAGCTGGTGAAGAGGCAGATTGGATCAGAAATTTAATTCTGGATGTTCCCTTATCTAGATTACAAGTCAATTCATTGAACTTGTATTGTGATAATCAAGCAGCTGTCCAAGTCGTTACAAATGCCCTCTACAACACTAAGAGCAGACACGTACGACTGAGACATGCTCTGTTGAATTATTTGAAGGAACAAGGAGTTATCACTTTGATTGATGTGCGATCGAAAGATAACTTAGCGGATCCACTGACGAAAGGAATGCCTAAAGATCGATTGATCAAAACAGTGGGGGAAATGGGACTAAAGGCGATTTAGTTCAGCCTTAGTTTAATGTTTTGATGCTTTTCAGATTTTCCTTTATCATTTAGTAGCATATTGTGTCTCGCTGATGCTCGTGGTTGCTGATCTTGAATCTGGTGAGTTGTTTCATTCCAATTTTGATGCTTATAACTCAACCTAGATTCTCTTTCTTACCTGGGAAGAAAGTGTTATTCCAAATTTTGATAACACAAACCAACTGGGTTTGATTCTTCTTTTGTTAAATAGTATCATTCCAAATTCTGATGATATCTGTTTAACTTTAGGGGAACAGTGAACGTGACATTCCAAACTGAAACACAAATATAGCTGAGTTAAGTAGAAGTCCATAATATCGTCTCTTGTGAAACAGATAATGGATTCTAAACCTGGAACATAAATACTCTGTGTAGGTGTTCTCCTTACTTAATCATGTAGTTCTAAGTTCTTATAGTAGAACTAGATACTTGTAATTTTCAAATGTTTGAATTCATTTTGACATGAAATTCTCTGTTTGAAATTTACAGGAGATGGTGCAGATGGAGAAGCACTTGCTGATTGGGATCCTGAGAAGGACGACCTACTGGACATTTGAGGACGATGACAGTATCGAGTGTTTTACTTTATGTTCTTGGTTTCTTGTATCTCTACTTAGAGTTGCTGTTTCCTATTTTCATGTTCTATTTTGGACTATTATGCTTTGGTGACTAGTAGACACATTGATCTGCTAGACTATGTGCTACAGTTTTATCCTTATGATTTGTGATGCTGCTTTGAATTTATTATGTTCTTATGCCTGCATACAATCTCTTTTTTAGTCTAATTTTGTTTAACATGTTTGCGACACTGATGTGAATGATTCATGTGTGTTTGAACATTGCACTAACCACCTATATCGAAGTCGGGTCTACGGCGGACATAGGAGGAGATTGTTGAATATTTCGTGTATGTCCGCACGTGTCGAGACAGACCCGATAGGGACTCGCGGGTTTCGTGTCGTCCTAGGGCATCGCTCTACGCTGGAGGTACTATAAATACCCATGTCAGATCTCTGATGAGGTATTGTAGAATACTTTGAGCGGAGCCGCCCCAACAAAGTTGACTTTGGTAAAATATTCAAAATTCTCAAATATATATATATTTTTTAATTTAATGGCTTAGCATGTATTATAATCTATTTAAAAAAAATTTAAAATATAATGTCTATTTAAGTAATTACGGCTCCGTTTGGGGGGACTTATTTTCACCGGTCAAGCGGTCACGACCGCATGAACCGGACCTTAATTAAGGACCGGTTCATGCGGTCGTGACCGCTTGACCGGTGAAAATAAGTCCCCCCCAAACCGAGCCTACATCTCATCCCAAAATTAAAAGTAACGATGGAAATTTATAAAATTCAAAAAGTTTTTAGTAGAGCTTTTACACCTACAATAATAGGCTTTCATTAGGCATGTCAGCAGTCTTTTCGAGAAAGGTTGTCATTAGGCATATCAACAGTATTTTTGAGTAGCTTCCATTAAATTAATCAACTTTATTAAAGTTGAATAATACATGCATCACGATGATGATTTTTTTACCAAATATTGAAAAATAGTGTATAACTAATTTATGTATTAATTAATTAATATTGTGTTTATTTTAATTTTATTAAATAATTGATAGGGGCGGAGCCCCGTGCTGTCACTCGTGCGTGTGTGTCTATATATACAAAACAATAAGCATATCTTGAAGCACACCATAAAATAGATCTGGATCGTTGGATGGGGCTAACTCAAAGAATGGTCATTGGGTTAGATTGATCAGGACTGCAAATATCCACATCTCAAAACCCCCACTTTCACTTCCTCCAAAAAATCCTGATAGCCCCTCCACAGTAGTTCCGCCCACCCGATGGTTCCCTCTGCCGCCGTCGGCGGCCTGCCTGGCGCCCACCGGGGGGTTCGCCGGCCACCGGCGAACTCGCCGGGGGTTGTCCGGCGGCGAGCGGGCAGGGCCACCGCCGACGGTGGCCCTGCCCGTGAGCTCTAGTTTTTGGGCTCACGGGCAGGGCCAATGCCGACGCTGGGTCTGCCCGCTCGCCGCCGGACAACCCTAGGCGGGTTCGTCGGTGGCCGGCGAACCCGCAAGTGGGCGCTGGGCAGGCCGGCGGCGGCTCCGCCGGCGGCGCACAAGGAACCGGTGTAGCAGGCGGAAGCGGAACTAGGGGGGAGGGGGTCACGGGTGTTTTTTTTTTAATTTTGTTTTCTATTTTATAATTTATATTCTATTTTGTTTCACGAGGGCTCCAATTTTATTTTGCTTTTTTATTCTTTAATTAATTATTAAAATTATTACAATTTCTAATAAATAAAATTTTAAATATTTTTAAATTTTAAATAACTGTCGGGGGCGGGCTCGCCCGCCAAGTGGTGTTGGGGGCGGGCGAAGCCCGCCGGTGGCGGACGAAGCCCGCCTGGGGCGCACGAAGCCCGCCGGGGGCGGACGAAGCCCGTCGGGGGAGCACGAAGCCTGCCGGGGGCGCACGAACCCCGCCGGGGGAGGATGAAGCCCGCTCGGGCGGGCGAAGCCCGCAGCGACGCATCGAGAACGGGTGAAGCCCGTTCGAAGATGCTAGTATATATATATACACAAACACACACACACACAGTGCTAGACACGGGGCTCCGCCCCTACGGCCAAGCGCGACAGTACCCGACCGGCAACGACGGGCTTAGCCCGGCCCCGGGGCTATGCTGTCGGGCGGCCTTCGACCGCATCCAGGCGGGCTTCGACCGCCTCCGCACGGGCTTCGCCCGTGCTCGATGCGTTTGCGGGCTTCGCCCGTGCTCGATGCGTTTGCGGGCTGATCCCGCAACATATACATATGAGTACTCGAAATAACCGTAAAAAATATACATCAATATTACAATATTTATTTTGTAAAAAAAAATATAAGTATATACTTGAAAACATTATTTTATCTTTCTCCCTCTTCCTCTCTCTCTCTCCCTCTCGCCGCACTCTCTCTATCTCTCTCTCTCTCTCTTGGTTTTAGCCATGAGAGCCTCGGGATTTTAGTGAGAGAGAGGGAAAAGATTTGCATTGAATTGTTATTTGCAGTCCAACATCAGGATTAAATCTTCATATCGAATGGAAAAATTTATTTAATGGCTTTTAAATATGTTACGGTCCCCGCAGAGTTCCATTTTTGAACAGGCCTGCAGGCCGTACACCCCAACCCATCTCCGCACACAGAGCATGGTCCATATGCAGCGGGTTGTTGAGGTGGGGATTGAACCCGCGACATCCTAGATAAAGGGACTTAGCGCCGACCTTTATCACGAGTTGAGTTGCAGTTCAGTTTGAGGTAGCATCACCGAGTTCCGCGCTGAAGGGGATTCACGAGGGCACTCAATCGAAAATGACTCTTAAGTGGGGAAAGGACTTAGCAAAATCTTTGTAACGAGCGGTGGTCTGTCACCCTCGAAAAACAATCCTCACTGTAACTCACAAAGCTAGTGGACCGCTCAGAACTGGGCTAGGCCCCGTGGTTTTTTTCCTTTTTGAGTTTTCCACGTAAAAATCCTGCTGTCTGCTGTTGGTTCTCACTTTTGACTGTTTGCGCGTTCGGCTCACTCTCGAGCTAAGACGGTCAGCTCGACCGGTCTAAGAGAGTGTTGAACGACCCACAACAAAATGCATGGAATTAAAAAACCATCCATATATATACATATATATATACATATATATATATACACACATGAGTGAGAGGCACGGGGCTCCGCCCCTACTGACAAGCGCGACAGTTCCTAGCCGGCGACGGTGGGCGAATCCCGCCCCCGTCCGGCTTCACGTGGGCGGGCTTTGCCCTCCCCCGACCAAGCGCGATTGTACCCGACCCGCGACGGCGGGTTTCACCGCCCCCGGCCGGTTGTGCCCACAACATAAACATATGAGTACTCAAAATGATCGCACAAAAATTTTAATTAATATTTTATAATTATTTTTTTCTAAAATATTTATATTTTAACAAAAAGTCATTTTAAATAGGTCTAATGATTAACTACCATAGTAGGTGTAGAAAGTCTACTAAAAAAACTTTTGGATTTTATGAGTATTTTTATTATAGGAATATATTGTAATTACATAAATAGCTATTATATTTTATGAATTTCTATTTTTTCATAATATATGTTAAGTCATTGGAGTAAATGAATGAGGTTATATTTGACAATTTTGAATGTTGCACTAAAGACAACTTCTTGTATATAGTATTTAAAGATATATATATATATAGGTAATTTTAAATGTTTCACTAATGACAAGTTTTCCCTTTTAATATTGTAAATATATATCTATACTATTCTAAGAAAAAATAGGAATGAATTCAAAATTAAGGGAATTAAAAAGTCATTGAGAAAGTCATATCCGTCCGTGATGGTATCAAAAAATACGGTCCATAATGGTGTGTGAATAGCCAAACAATTTTGTGCTACCCGCTATTCGCAGACCACGTTGGTCTGCGAATAGTCAATCAATTTGTGTTGTCTGATATTAGCAGACCACATTAGTCTGCAAATAGCGAAACAATTTTACGATGGCCGCTATTCGCAGACCACGTTGATCTGCAAATTGTCAATCAATTTTGCGTTGGCTGCTATTAGCAGACCACGTTCTAGCTGCTATTTGCAAATCACCTGATTTTATAAGGATTTTTGAAAACCGACGATAAGCACGGTCCGCTGCGGGCAGGCTACCCGTTGGGAGAGGGCGTAGCCTACTGCTAGTGCGGGCAAAGCCCGGCGTTGCACTAACATAGGGACGGAGACCCGTGCCATCTGACACACACACACACACACACACACATACACACACACACACACACAAACAAGTGACAGTGCATAAGGGCACCCGTGCGGCCAACAAAAATACTCCGGTCGCGACAGTGACATATTTCGACGACACTCCCGCCACTCGCAATCCTTCGAGCGCACGATTGCACTCTCAAGGGCATCATGAGGGGGAAATTTTTATTTAATTACTGAAATATAAAGAGAAGGCGAGATGATTTGAACAGAGGGCATGGATTACTTTGATGGTTCACATCATTACACCATAAATAGATATATTTATATATTAGTACGAGTGACAATGCACCATCCAAGTGGGCTTCGCCCGCCTCCAAGAGGGCTTCGCCCGCCTCCAAGCGGACTTCGCCCGCAGCCAACGGGCTTCACTGTGCAATATCACTCATATGTTTTTTTTAATTTATATTTAATTTCTATATATGTTATAAACCTTTATATATTTTTTCTAAAATTATATCATATAAACTTATATTTTATAAATTATATTATATAAACATTATATAATTTAAATTAAATTATTTTGTAAACATTAAAAATGGAAATATAATATAATTTATAATATATTTACTTATATTAGTTATATATTAAATTATTTATTTATATTAGTAATAAATATAATATAATTTATAATATTTTTACTTATAATATAATTTATAATTTAAGTTATAATATAAATTTATATATATAATTATTCTAAAAGCTAAATGATAATTTACTTGGTAGTAGTCTAATCCACTTAGGGGGGGGGGGGGGGTAAGTTTATTTGAATTTATCTAGTGACAGCTAGTAGTATTTAGAAATTAAATAAAGTAAATGCAAACTACTTTAAGCACACAGCTGTTTATAGTGGTTCCCCAAGACAATATGTCTATGCGTAGTTCACTTTTTCTCTACACCTTTCTAACAGTGCGTTAGACAAGACAACCTCCTCCAAAACTTAGCTTCAAGAGCTTACAACTCAGATCCCTCAGGATCTCCCAGGTTTGCTCCAAACCCTACCTCAGGCTCAACAACCCTACCACTCAGAGTGGTCCAACTCCTACAACTTAGAAATCCTCCTGATTTCCTACCTCAGGCCTATCAAGAAACCATACCTCAGATCTCCTTAGAAATCCTACTACTCAAGCTGGGAGTACAACTCTACAATCTCAGGTACAATGCCTTAAAATCACAGGCACTAAGCCTACACACTCAGGTCATTTTATGCTTCCTCCAATCTGCAATGGCTCTGAAGAGTGCCCTGCCACAACATGAACATAAATAGAAAATGTTATCTTTGCTTTCCAGCCACTTGTGTCAAAAGTAGATCCCGTCAGGCCTTTATTCAAATATGTATCTGTCTCAGCGGTTGGGTTGAGACAAGCTTCAGTCACAGCGGCTAAGCTCCAGTCTCAGCAGCAGAATCTGTCTGCGTCTCAGTGGATCCGCTTAGACAGTTAGTCTTCTCAGCGGTTTCTATCTAAATGCTGCTCAGCTGAGACAGACTCCTTCTTAGCGGCTCTGGCTGCGTCTCAACAGTTCAGCTGAGACCATGCTGTCATCTCAGCGGTTTTGACAGTAAAACCAGGGAACTATTCCAATGATTGGAACGACCTAACCCTGCATAGACATGATGTAAAAGAGGGTTTATCAAATACAATATGTACTTATGATTGAGTGTGATGCCTCTTCAAATCAAGGGAAGATTGATGGCAATATTCCCAACATTAAAGTTTCCTTCGGTAATTTAGGTACTTACAATATCTTGCTAGTTGATGTAGTAGTTGAGACTTTATTCAATATATGATCGGTTGTAGGTTCGATCTCATGGCAATGCAATTTTGCAAGTATTAAATTTTAAATGAAGATAAAGTCAAAATCGTAATTTCACGTTCTAGGGCAGTGACCTGAAAATATAGACCTAAGACATCCTACCATAGTAGGTATAAGACCTCTAGTAAAATAAATGTGGCTAGATTTGATTTCAGTGAGATCAGACGATTGAAATTGATTTGATGGCTCACCGACATTACGTCTCCATATGTAGTTTGGATGTATATATATATACGAGTGAAAGTGCACAGGGGGGCCCCCCGTGCCCCGCGCGACAGTACCATGCCCGCCCCCAGTGGTCTTCGCCCGCCCCCAGTGGTCTTCGCCCGCCCCCCGTGCCCCGCGCGTCAGTACCCTGCACGCCCCCGGCAGGCTTCGCCCGCCCCCGGTACGCACGCACTAATATATAATTTTTTTTCTTTTTTTAGAAATTAAAAAAAACATAAAAATTCTGTATTTTATATTATTATATTATATATGATAATATATATATATACAATTGGTGGTTGTAATTGAGCCTCAAGATGGACCTGAAAGTTTTACTTTATATAATAAAGATTTAAAAAAAAAATAAGAAATCTGTATTTTAAGTTTAAAAAAACCTAAAATATATATTATTTATATATATATTTATATTATACATATATATATTATATTATTTGTATTATATATATATATTATAATTAATATATATATACATTATATTATATGTAATTTATAAATATATGTATAATATATATATATACATTATATCGACGAACGGCCTCCGATCGACGATCTCCTATCGACGAAGAACACGGGAGATCGACGAACGGGCGACCTCTCGTCCGTTCGTCGAACGGGCTCCGATCGTCGATCGGAGGCCGCCCGTTCGTCGATCTCCCGCCCGTTCGTCGATTAGAGGCCGTTCGTCGATCTCCCGCCCGCTCGTCGATCGGAGACCGTTCGTCGATCGGAGGCCGCCCGTTCGTGGAGGCCGCCTGTTCGTCGATCTCCCGTGTTCTTCGTCGATAGGAGATCGTCGATCGATCTGTACCGTCTTCGTCAATATGTGTCGACGGTGAACACGAAGAACACGGGTTGCCGGAGCGCCGTCGGACCAACCCCGCCGAGTTCGCTGGGGTCCGGCGACCTCGCCGACGGGCTCCGGTCAGGGCGGCGGTGGCTCCGGCGGCGGCAGAGGCGGAGGCGGAGGGAATAGGGGGGAGAGTGGCCTATCGGGAATTCCATGGCAGGGAGGAGTTTAAAAAATCCTAATTTGGCTATTTGCAGCCCAGAATAAATCGAATCTCCATGATTCAACGACTGAAATTAATTTTGTGGTTGTAATTTGATTTCAATATGGGCTTGAAAGTTTTTCATTATATAATATATATATATACTATATTAAAAAGAAATACTACGACCTGCGAATAGCCTGAAATAAAAATTCATTGAAAAAATCTGAACCGTCAATTATGGTATGATAAATAGGGACCGTTAGATCAAAACTCTCACCTCTCTCATTCTCTCTCTTCATTCCCGATTCCAACAAAAGAAAAAAAATTGATATGCGTGAGAGTGAGAGAAAGAAAGAAAGAAAGAGAGAGAAAGGGAGAGAGAGGGAGATGGAGGAAGAGAGAGAAAGAGAGAGAGGGAGAGATGAAGAAAAATAAATTTTTTTACATAAGCGTAATTTTTTTTTAAAATAAAAAATGTAATTAATTTATATTTTTTACGGTCGTTTTGAGTACTCATACGTATATGTTAAGGGTGCAACTCGAATTGATGTGGGCGCAGCCCGCCTTGATGCAGGAGCAACTCACAACAACGCATCGATTTAACGCAGCGATGCATCGATCTGGGGCGGGCGAAGCTCGCCGATCAGAGGCCGGTTACTATCGCGCGGGGCACGAGGGGCAAAAGAGAGAGAGAGAGAGGGAGAGAGAGAGAGAGAGAGAGAGAGAGAGAGAGAGAGAGAGAGAGAGAGAGAGAGAGAGAGAGAGAAGCACACCCACTTTGGCTTTGAACACCAACAATTAATTAATACATGATTATTTTCATTCAGATTTAGTCTTTTAGGCACACACCCACTTATCGCTCTTTCTCGCGTAGGTCGGTGTGGCCCTCTCCCCCGTGACACCTTCTCCCCTGTGAAACCATAAACTCCTTTTCTTTCTCCCAGACTCCCCTTTCGGATTGCTCGCGCGTTGTCTTTTTCCTCTCAGCCTGACATTGACGACCACGTAGCTCTAGGCAGTGTCGGGATAATAGGGCTTCCATCAAGCCGAGGCAAGTTAACCCTCTTCACTGTTGTGCATTCCGCAGACCACCTTCTTCGTCTCTGACGCATAGCCGAGTGGTCTTCTTCCTCCAGAAACCCTAGATCTATGGGTTATCTTCATCCCGAGCGTTTCGAGGTATAGCCCTAACACTTGAAACGCCGAATAGATTTTTGTGGTGTATGTTGGATCGAGTATTTATTGTAGATTTTTTTGTTGAAATTTTTTGTTCCAAGAAAACTACTATTTTGTGTGTTGGATGTTTAAACTTTTTTTGAAGATAACAGTGTGTTAATACAATGCGTGCAAATCAAAATTTCAAGAATTTTCTATGTGTTCACGATGAGTTATGAACAAGGGATGGTAAAATTTGAAGAGTCAATTAATAATACAAATGTAGATGTGGGGCATGAATTCATCACAGACATTGTGCTTCCAAGCAAAAACATGGTTGAATGAGCTCGAAACTTTGCAAGAAGAATAGGGTTTGTGGTTACCATCCAAAGTGCTGATAATATTACTACACATGCGAAACCTAGGATAATGTTTAGTTGTGATAGAGGTGGGTTTCCTCATGAAAATCAAGCTCTAAGCGGTGTGGATGTCCCTTTTCATTACTTGGTCAGAGAGATTCAAATTTGGATGTATGGAATTTGCAAGTTAAATATGAAACTCATAATCATACTTTTGCGCATCTTGAGGCGCATGCATACGCTGGGAGGTTAGATTCATTTTAGGTTGGGTGGATAATTTCTTGCACTTAGGCAATTGCACAACAAATAGGGTAGAAAGTGATGACCACAGTCAGCTCAAAAGATTTCTTGAGGTCTCAATCGAGAATTTGACAACTATTTGAAAAACTTTTGATCAAATAATAAACCTTGAACACACTGAGATCAAATGGTCAAAGTTCCATTCAAGTAAATACAGGTTTTAGAGGATCGTTGTACACTGAATTGCTTGGAAACATTTCTGTTGTTACTTTAGAAGTCATAAAAAAGAGGAAGATTTGGTGAAGTCTAGGCAACCTAGCCCGACAATATGCACTCACAATCCGCGTAATATAAGCTTACCTAGCCCGGCAATGCAAGACATATAAGTAGAGTTGGATGAAATATTACATAAATTTTGTGAACTATTTTTCATATTTTATGCTGCTGAGAACACAATTTTTTAAAAGAGATTCATATTAGTGTGCTCTTAAAAATGGGTTGTAAATAAGATTTTGCAGTGTATCAATATTAAAAAAAATGTGCACATAGCCAATATTGATGTACTGATAACAATACTTATACATTTCACTCCTCATCTTTTCATGCATTTGACAAAACCCAGACGCAAATTTTCAAAAGAGATTTTGATTCCAAAATACGATGCATTGGAAATAGCCGTTAATTTTACATGGAGTTGTACTCTGCACGGATTACGCACGAACCAGCCGGATCAGACTGCCCGCGGGCATTCAAAAACGGTATCTCCGAATTCAAGTCACCAATACCAATTCCCTGATCGAGCAAAAAGTATATCGCGTCATGAAGAACTTACTTGATGCATGATACCACCGCAAACTTCAAAAATCACAGAAGAGATTTTAGAGATCGAGCCTTCACCGGCTTCCTCCCTCTCTTCTTCTTCTTCTTCTTGCACCGCTTCTTCTTCTTCTTGTCGTAGTGGTCGACGTCGCCGTCGTCATCTCCGCCGCTGCAGCTCCCTTCATCATCATCATCGTTATCTTCTTCTTCTTCTTCTTCTTCTTCTTCTTCATCTTCGTCGTTATCAGCAAGAGCTCCGGGGTCAGTTTTGTCATTGCGCTCCTCATTGAACCCCGCGTTCTCGTTGCCATCGACCGGAGCTCTGCGCTTGCCCCACCAAGGTCCCAGAATGGAGTAGTAATAATAGTAGTTGGAGACCGCCGCCGCTCCGCCGGCTTCCATGGCCGCCGCAGATTGCTTCCGGCGATGGCAGCGTTCTCCATCGCCGGTGACTTTCTCTTCGACGCGGGCGCGGTAGGAACGGAGCTGCGCGAGGTGGTAGCCGCAGAGCGTGTGCGGGAGCTGCGCGTCGCGCTTGCAGTGCCATCCTTTGCCGTCCGTCTTCTTGCATTTCGTCACGGCGCGCTTATTTTCTTCCGCCTCCATCTCTTTCATCCTCCTCGCCCGCATCTTCCCGTCCTTCTTTTCCTCTTCCTCCCGGTCATTTGTGTTCTCCAACTCGTTCTAGCAAAAATTTAAACAAGAGCTGAGATTCAATATGAATGAAGGATGCCCCAACTCAAACGCGGACGATCTCGTTTCTTTTTTCTGCCATGGATTCATTTGATTTGGGTAGGGAAAATCCGAGAGAAATCCCAAGGGAAATAGGGGAAAAACCCTCAAAAAATGAAAACGGGAAGCGCAAAAAAAAAAACCGATCGATCTAACCCGTTGAATAATCGACCTCCCCTCGAATAGAACAAGCCTTACCGCGGCTAGAAGAGGTGCGGCGGAAACCCACGGCGTCCGCGGTGACGGAGCCGCGCGATACTCCGATGTACGGCCAAGCAGCTTCCGTATCCTCATGTGAACATGAGAACGCAGAAAGAAAAGCAACGGGAGCGTATTCTAGCAGTACTGTTGAGGCTGTGTAAAAATTAACGCTGGATATCTGCCTCCTTCTGAAGAGGGACGAGAGAGCAGCAACTGCAGTTGTCTCCTCCTCCTCCTCCTCCTCCTCTCACTTTTACCTCGCCGCGATTCTACTTTCTCATTTTTTTAAGAAAAAGTTTTAGGGTAAATTATCATTTATCTTTCCGATTAGTAAGTTATTATGTAGCCCCGCTAGACTAAACAGAATATCAAATATTTTGTATTTAAATTCTACTGAATGAAAAAAATAAATTTTTTATAATTAAGAAAATGATAAGGGTGATATTGTATTAAAAAAAAGAACCAAAAGTAGACATCAAGGTTTTTACGTGGAAACTCCGGAAATGAAAAAAAAAACATGTAGGCTTGGCATAGCTTCGGTGAAATTTAGTTGTAGCGGCCGAGTACAAAATTATCTTTTCAGAGGATGATATGTCACTGCTCGTTTACAAGTATTTATAAGTGTCTGGCATTGGACGGAGTAGAACGCGCACTGGAGCGGATTGCGCTCTCTTGACTATTGAGGGAGTGAATATGAACACACGATTTTGGTCACTGGAGCTGATTGCACTTGAAAACTATAAAAGGGCGGGCATAAACCTTTATTTGAATGGAGAGATATAGAAAAAATAAAGGAAGGAGAGCTCTACGGCCTTTCGGCGAAGAGTTGCAAACCGAAGTCTAGCTCAGAGGCATGAGGACCAGACTAGACGCTCATTTTTCTGCTCAGGATATGCTTCCCGCCGTTTCGCTCCTGCTAAGCACGCTCTTCCCGCGTACCCGCTCCTGCAAGCGTGCTTACCGCGTGTCAGCTCCGCTCCAATTCGCGTTCCGCTCCGTCCAACGCCAAACACTTAGAAAAACTTGTAAACAAGCGGTGACCTGTCACCCTCTGAAAAGATAATCTCTGTACTCGACTGCTACTAGTGATTTTCATCGAAGCTGGACCTGGCCCCGTGGTTTTTTGCCTTCTTGAGTTTTCTACGTAAAAAACATTTTGACTACTATTGATTCTCACTTTTGACTGTTTGTGCATTTGACTCACTCTCGAACTAAGACAGTCTATCTCGGCTAGTCGGTAAGTGCGTTGAACGACCCGCAACCGTGTTCGTATAATGTGAGCTTCAATGCTGCGTTTGATTGCTAGTTATCATGTATCGTGTAACTCATGCGGTGGTACTTTAGGCCACATTCAAATTTTTGTATTAAAATCTTACGATTCTCAAAACATTATGAAAATATTTCAATTTATTTAAGAATTTAGGAGTAATAAATTTTTTTATAAACCTTCCAAACAAATATAAATATAAAATAATGTTTATTTTAACTTTGATAGGGTTTCCTTGAAGACGCTAACCGCACCCCATTCATGGGTGTGCGGTTATCCAAAGAAACCCCACTAGCCTCATAATCACCCAACATGGGGGTGCAAATAGTAAAATTCTGCATCATGGGGTGCAAATAGTAAAATCCTCCAACATGTGGGTGCAAATAGTAAAATCCTCCAACATGAGGGTGCAAATAGTAAATTCCTCCATCATGTAGTGCAAATAGTAAAATCCTCCAGCATAGGGGTGCAAATAGTAAAATCTCACATCATGGGGTGCAAATAGTAAAACCCCCCAATCATGGAGTGCAAATAGTAAAATCCTCCAACATGGGGGTGCAAATAGTAAAATCTCACATCATGGGGTGCAAATAGTAAAACCCCCCATCATGGAGTGCAAATAGTAAAATCCTCCAACATGTGAGTGAAAATAGTAAAATCCCACATCATGGGGTGCAAATAGTAAAATCTCCCATTATGGAGTGCAAATAGTAAAATCTTCAACATGTGGGTGTAAATAGTAAAATCCTCCAACATGTTGGTGTAAATAGTAAAATCCTCCAACATGTGGGTGCAAATAGTAAAATCCTTCAATACGGTCTGCGTATAGCAAATAATATGGTTATGGTGTGCGCATAACCATATCCGTCATATGAATACATATCACCGCAAAACTATACAAACTGGTGTGCGCGTAGCTATATTCATGATAAGTGTGCGTATAACACATAAATTGGTTATGGTGTGCGAGTAGCCGCATAACCACCATAACTACCCTAACCACCCATTTAATTACGAAAGTGTCACCCTCAAAAACTATAAATAGAACCCCAAGGCTTCTCTTTTTTGGATCATCTTCTCCTCCTCCATCTCTCCCCTCTTTTGAGACTTTCTCTCTCTCCAGCCGGGAAAATCCTCCTACGGATTTTCTCTCTCCTCCTTCTTCCTTGCGCGCTCACAAGCGTGCATCCTCCTTGCGCGCTCACAAGCGCGCGTCCTCCTTGCGCGCTCACCAGCGCGCCTCCTCCTTGCGCGCTCACCAGCGCGCCTCCTCCTTGCGCGCTCACCAGCGCGCCTCCTCCTTGCGCGCTCACCAGCGCGCCTCCTCCTTGCGCGCTCACCAGCGCGCCTCCTCCTTGCGCGCTCACAAGCGCGCCTCCTCCTTGCGCGCTCACAAGCGCGCCTCCTCCTTGCGCGCTCACAAGCGCGCCTCCTCCTTGTGCGCTCACAAGCGCGCCTCCTCCTTGCGGGCTCACAAGCGGGCCTCCTCCTTGCGCGCTCACAAGCGCGCCTCCTCCTTGCGCGCTCACCAGCGTGCGTCCTCCTTGCGCGCTCACCAGCGTGCGTCCTCCTTGCGCGCTCACAAGCGCGCCTCCTCCTTGCGCGCTCACAAGCGCGCCTCCTCCAAGCGCTCCTCCGTGCGCTCAGCTCTCAAGACCGCTCCAAGCGCACCTCCGCGCGCTCCGCTCTCAAGACCGCTCCAATCGCGCCTGCGCGCGCTCCGCTCTCAAGACCGCTCCAAGCGCGCCTCCGCGCGCTCCGCTCTCAAGACCGCTCCAAGCGCGCCTCCGTGCGCTCCGCTCTGAAGACTGCTCCAAGCGCGCCACCGTGCGCTCCGCTCTCAAGACCACTCCAACCGCGCCTCTGCGCGCTCCGCTCTCAAGACCGCTCCAAGCGCGCCTCCGTGCGCTCCGCTCTGAAGACTGCACCAAGAGCGCCTCTCCGCTCTCCGCTCTCAAGACCGTCCAAGCATAACCCCGCGTACTCAGCAACAAGCACTCCGCGCACTCAAGAACAAATGCTCCAGCCTCCAGCAAGAACAGCACTCCAAACTCCTCTCGCGCAGCAGGAGACAACCGACAGAGACAAAGACGCACAGAGCACATCGATCCAACCTTCAAGCTGCAGTTAAAACCTCTAGAGCGCTTAGAGCGCAGCATCCCCCTCTGCATCAGACAAAAGTCTTAGCTCCAGGAGCGGTGGCTTGTCACCCTCCGAGTATCTCTCTCTCAACAATTGTAACGAGAGGCGGTCTGTCGCCCTCGAGTTCTTTAAAGTAGCTTTGTACAACAACCAACAAATAGTGGAGGTTTCGGCCGGCACAAACCCGACCGCGTGGTTTTTCACCCAGTTGACAGGTTTTCCACGTTAAAAAATTGTCTTGTTAGTTTTCTCTTTTTCTGTGACTGTTTGCGCGCTCAAACGCTCCCGGGCTAAGACGGTCCAATCTAGTCCGATCTACCGGAGCCTTGAGTGATCCGCAACAAACTTTATGGATACTTCAACTATAAATGTTATGAGGAAAAGTTAGTTTATAAGTTTAAGTTAATCGATCTTATGGACACTTCAATTATATTTTTATTTTCTCCGTATAACATTTCAATTTGTAGGCACTTATGTATTGAACTTAGAAGTGCACTGATCGAAATTGGCCCGATTGGGCAACCTGGAGTGTAGTGACCCCGATGAGTAAGAGTTAGTATCCTAGACCTATAATGACACATTGAGCACACTGGCTAAACAATGTAGGTTTTCGTGCACAAATGTAAACAGTCAACCTTAATAGGTTAATTTTGTAACATCCCTAGACATACTAGACCCATAGGATGACTTTTGTCATGACTAGAGTCATGACATAGGCTTAAATCAACCTAAGTGGCCTTAGAAACCAAGTAGTTAGGCAAAGTGCTACCTAGGGTGCTAATAGCAGTTTTAAACATTAACCTAGGTATTAGCCCCAAAATGACAAATTGACCCCACCATCACTCCCTTAAATCCCCTAGGGAGTCCCTTGGGCCACTTAGGACACAATGAGGTCAACTCAATTGGTCAAATTGATCAAAGTCAACATTAACCCTAAATGAGTCAAACCCCTCTAATTAAGGGGCAATCGGCTCTCAAATAGCCAAGTTGGCCCTCACCATTACTCACCTACACCCTTAGGGAGTCCCTTGGGCAACTTAGGGTCTGTTTGGGACAGCTGCTGCGGATTGAAAAGCTGCTGATTGAACAAAGCTCCTTAAACAGAGCTCTTTTAGAAGCTGTTTTGAAAAGCTGCAGACTGTTTGGAGAGTCTGTGTATAAGCGCTGATGGAACAAAGCTCTTTCAAATAAAACTGTTTGATAGAACAGCTTTTTGAGAGCTGTTCTTTTCTAAACGAAAATACTGAAATATAAGTAAAATAAAAATATTACAAAATATGTGACATACAAATAAAAATATTGATTGCTCTCAAACATAACAAGTCCTAAGAAGTAAGTTTTTTCGGTGCGGCATTCCACATCTTCCAATCTTTTTTGTTCACCTGCGTGATAAAAAAATTTGATATTAATTATACTTTTGAATATGTTGAATTCTACAGTTTGTTTAAAAGATGCCGGGAAATTTTACTTGCGGGCGCTGTACAATTCTTCAGCAATATTATCTCGTATTGCAGACATATGATCCAATCTCCCGACATCAAATATATCTGTCTCAATATCATCCTCTGTTGTAGGATCATCATCCTCTGGTGGTATGAATGAGTCATCAACATCACAAGCATTAAATTCTGGGCGGCGAAGAGGAGACTCACAGATTTTGGGAGCTCGTCTAGGAGAAGACGGGAGCGAAGAATCGGCGAGGAGAAGAATCTACGAGAGAGGTGGTCGGCGAGGAGAAGAATCTAGGAGAGAGGTGGTCGGCGAGGAGAAGACTGTTAGGGCTTTGGTGTTGGTCGACGAGCTCGTCGAGGAGAAGACGGGAGCGAAGAATCGCCGGATCGCTGCGCAGTCGGGGGCGGGGGGGGGGGGGGGGGGGGGGAGAACGATATGAGGGATTTTGGAAGCAATTTCGGGAGAGCTATACGCGATGAATTAGCAGATTCCTGAATAGAACCTAAACCGACGTTTTTAAAACCGCGATTTTGAAAGAGTTGGGTTCTCAAACACCCCAAAAACAGCTCTGGCGGATGGAATAGAGATTTTCCATCCGGCAGAGCTGTCCCAAACAGACCCTTAGGACACAATGAGGTTAACTCAATTGGTCAAATTAACCAAAGTCAACCATATCCTAAATTGGTCAAATCTCCTTAATTTGGAGTCCCATAACCATCTATTGACCAAATTGACCTCACCCAGCTTTTCCTAATCCCCTAGGGAGATCAAGGGGTCATTAATGACCCAATGAGTCAAGTCAAATCTAGGGTTTGGGTCAAAATCACCATTTGACCCATTTAGCCCAATTTGACCTAAATAGGTCAAAAGTGCCCAAAGAGGGTTCACCACGCCATGATTCACCCCAAACGGAATCTATGGATCCCATGACCACCATGTGGGGTCAGCCAACTCATCAATTTGACCAAGTCAATTCAAAAGTCAACAGTTGGTCAAATTGACCTAAAATGGGTTTAAATGGAATTAGACCCAATCCCCATGGGCTAAGGCCTCAATTTGAGGCCCATTATGCAACCCATGGGAAGAATGACCTCTAATACCCCCAAGTACATGCATGCAATGGGCAAAATTGGGGATTTTCCCCGATTTGAAAGAATCCAAGGAGCGATTCATGGGATGAAGGCCACATGGTCCTCAATCCACCTGCCAAAGCTCATTCCTGAGCTTCTTCGAAGATCCCCCGTCAATTCCCTCAGAATTGAGACCACATGGAAGCTGGTTGAGGCTCCCCAAGCTTGGCCGAAAATTGGCTTTAATGGCATTCCAGCCTTAAGCCTTCCCCATTGCCACCTGAGACACCCATCATCGTTAGAGAGCAGAGAGGAGAGGAAGCCCCAATCTAATTGAAGGAATCAAGCTCTGTTCAGAGGAATTGCAATGGACTCAAGGAGATGACCGGCCATGGCTCCCAAGTGCATTACACCCTCCCAAGGCTCAAATCAGGCAGGCACTCATCCTATCCTCCCCTAGTGCTAGATCTCTCACTTTTCCTTTTTGAATTTTGTGGAAAATGACGAATTCGCCTTCTACAATTTCGATCCCTTTAGCTCAATCAACTCCCGCCCCCATTTCGCGTATAGACCTCCTTCGTCCGCCATTCCTTCGGCAATCGACGGCCAACCCCCGGCCGGAGGTGGTGGAGCCGACCGTTTGGCCGGAGATGGCCTCAAGTGGCCGGGGTCGAGCTCCAAAGATGCTCCAGGGAGAAGTAATCTGGACCTTTGGCTCAAGGGAGAATAAAGCCCCCAGACATCCAATCTGGGGTAGATTGATATCTGCAGACCATAAATACAGTTTTGTGTTATATTAAGATTTCTGCCTGAACTATAAATAATTATAGAAAAATATAGAGGCAAAATCAGGAAAAGTGCCTAAGATGTAAGATGAAGCCCTAGGTCTCCACTATTTTTAGAAATTAAGTTCACTCAGTTTGGAGCACAGTGGCTCCCTCAACACCAATTTTGGTGGATTGTGTATGTACAACACTCATATTTTCCGAGTCGGTGTGACCCGACATGGATGAGGTCGAGATGGAAAAGGTGACCGCGACGCAGCAAACCAAACCATCGGAGATCGTTAAGGAACGAGAAAGAGAAGAACCGGGGGGGACACTTCCTACTTGGGCGAGCGGACCCTAGGTCCACTCGCCCAAGGCTCCGGGCGAGTGGACCTAAGGTTCACTTGCCCGAGTGAAGGGGTGAGCGGACCATAGGTCCACTCGCCCGAAGTAGGGGCGAGTGGACCTATGGTCCACTCGCCCCAGGCGTGTGGGCGAGTGGACCTATGGTCCACTCGCCCCAGGCATATGGGAGAGTGGACCATACGTCTACTCGCCCCGGGCAACTGGGCTAGTGGACCTATGGTCCACTCGCCCGGTTAGATGAGTGGACCATGAGGTCCACTCGCCCAATTCGGGTGGTGGACCTTGGTCCACTCACCCAACCCCCGGCAAGGGGGGAGTGGACGACTCGGGCTCCACTCGCCCCCCTCATTTTTCGGTCGTTCGGGTTGGTTGTTGGGCTGCGGATAGTGGATTTTTGGCTATCCGCAGCCCAATTTTTGGGAAGTCTACAAATAGACCCCCATGGGCACCTTGGGAAAGGTTGTTGATACCCCCCCCCCCCACCCCCACCCACCCTCGCGTGTGTGTTCTGAGCAAGCACTACCCCTCCCCTCCCCCTGTCATTGGAGGTGGACGGTGAGGTGATCTTTAGTGCCCTCCAAGGTGTCCAGGCTCAGCATTGGCTTGGGAGGGGAAGTTCCTTGAGATCTTCTGGATACGTGGTGGGACCTCCACGCTGCAGCTTAAGGGGTTCGTTTGTGGACTTAGGATTTTTCCAAGGGTTAGGTCCTTCAGTTCTTAGTGACTGGTCAAGGGTCTCGTTCAGGTCAAGTAAGGGTTAGCTGCATCTCCCTTTCGAACGTCGAAACCGGTTCTCTGGTTTCAACAGTGTACATAGAGTGCCATAGGCGCCAAATAAGTAATTTGGAGAGTTCTACACCTCCAAATATGCTGAAATTTTAGACATGCATGAGTCATGCCCAAATACACCCCTACCCCAAAATGGGAATTTTTGGAAAAAAAAGTCTATAGTTTTTGTAGTAATTTAATTATTCATGCATGATTAAATTAAGTGGGTATATGAACCCTAAAGACCCCAAATTTTTGGTGGGAATCTTATTAAGTCATGACATGCCTCTGGTAAAAAGTCAAGACAATTTGGGGATATGCATATTTGGGAAATACAACATGCATATAAGAGTAGTATACGGAGAATGGTGTGCATTTAACACCAAAGTTGTGTTTGGTGAATTTGGACTTCTACAACTCCAATTAGGCTGAAATTTTTGGACATGCATGAGTCATGCCCAAATACACCTCCTTCCCAAAAATGAGGATTTTTGGAAAAACTTTTTTCTATAGTTTTTGTAGTAATAAATTTATTCATGCATGATTAAATTAAGTGGGTATATGAACCCCTAAGACCTCAAATTTTTGGTGGGGATCTTATTAAGTCATGATATGTCTCTGGTAAAAGTTTCAGACAATTTGGGCATGTACATGTTTGGGAAATACCCCATGCATGTAAGAGTGTATGGAAGAATGGTGTGCATTTAGCACCAAAGTTGTGTTTGGTGAATTTCTCCCAAATGACTTCCTACATGACAGTGATATTTTGACCATGTATGTAGCATGAGAAAATGTACCACCCTTAGAGAGGTTGGAATTTTTGGACTTATAATTTCTAGGTATTTTAATAATTCTTTATATGTAACATTCTTGATTATTTAAATTAATAGTGACCAAATCATCTAGAAAAAAATACACAACTCTGCCCTAAGCATTGTTAGGACATAACACACCACTGGAATTTAATTGGAAATTATTGAGCACCATTTACCTTACTAAATTAATTTGTTTGGATATTATACCATGTGAAATAATGAAATAATAATGGCTGAAATATTCTGGAAAAATCCAAATTTTGACTAGGCCTATGATATAGTGTTATCTTATTTGGAATTTTTGGAGCAGTATTTTTCACAGTTTATGTACAATTGTTGGTTAATCACGATCATGAGATTTTGGCTAATTAGGGTTATAAATTTTTTGGAAAATGATAAAACTTTGTAGGAGTTCATTTTGGATCCTTATTAAACCCTGAGAATTTTCTTGTAATTTTTCGTTAATTTAATTTTGGTGAACTTCTTAAAATGAGTTTTTGGCTATTTTTAGTAAAATTTGTTTAAGTGATCATATCTCTATGGAAAATGATAAAAATTTATAAAAGTTCATTTTGGATCATTATTAAGCACTGAGAATTTTCTTGCAATTTTTAGTTGAAATAAATATGGTGATCCTTTGTAAATATTGTTTATGCCCAATTTTTGTATTAAATTATTATTGGTAGAAGATAAAATAGAAAAATTACCAAATTCTGGAAATGTGCATTTTTAACCTAGGTGAACCTCTGGAAAAAATTTGTAGCAAAGAAAACCATCAGAAAATCATATTTCAAGTTGAAATTGGAAGTTAACAATTAATTATGAAAGGTTAAATAATTAGGCCATTAATGGAAAATGCACAAAGTTGAGCATGAAGACACTACTTGACATGTAGAACTTCAGGAATAAATTTGAAGTCCTTTGAACATGATTCTTGATACGCGCAAAATAGAGCTTGAAAACGCAAGTATACGTCGTACAAGTAATACAGAGTAAGTGAGATCGTTCCCACGGAGAAGTGACTAGTTTAGTGCTTACAATTACTAGCTACACCGTTTCTATGAATCCAAGTAAAACGGTTAATTGATTTTCTGAAAATAGATTAAAACTTTTAAATAAATATTAGAACTAATTTAACTAGATCTTAAAGTACTTTTTAGCAATTAGAGAAATTAGCCTTGCATTTCTGATTTCATATGTATACTATGATGATATTAAAATAAATATTTCAGTTGGTTGAGTTTTGAATTATCTTGCGATGATTTTAAAAGAAGAGACCTTTATCTCTCGATACAAGGAGTCTTAATATCTACGCAACCCTAGTTATCTCTAACTTAGGCGAAACGAAAATATTATGAAGTGCAAAAATCTAGTTCGCTAGCATGAAAAGGAAATCTCGTTCACTTTTCAAAACTAAAGAGATCTTGTGATACACGTGCGTTTCTCCTCTCTCGATTCTCATAACGCAGTAAAAATATAGAAATTTTGGTTAATGATTCACACTGCTCATCTCTCGATTATTGCACTGCGATAAACTAGCCCTTAAATTAACATTACGACACTCATCTCTCGATTCTCGCGGCGCAATATAATAAAAAGACATGATCCAACAATTTCACCATAAAAATCACAAGATCTATAAAGATAATCACAAAACAAATTCGAAATCAAAGATGTTCATCATCAACATACACATACTACTCTCATCATGCAAGACTAGAGAGTTTTAGTTCATGATTGAGGGAAAATAACACAAAACTGAAGAGATCTTACTAAACATTTCGAAAGAAATGTGAATCTTCCCTTCTCCAATGACGTGGAAGTGTTTCCTTCAGCCCGAATGCCAAATCTGGACTGGTTCTCCCTTGGCAGATTTCTTCTCAGGTTTTTTCCTCCTCTCTAATGGCCGAAATTAATAGATAATCCCAAAAATGGCCGACAATCCCTCTTTTTCAACTCTCTCTCTCCTCTTTTCTCAGTGGGCCCCACGTGTCACTACAACAAACTGCACCTGTTGTAAGGACTCAAATATAACTAAAACACAGTTTGTTACTAATAGTTATATTTAGTAACAAATTTTTTTTTTTGTTACAAAAAAGTACCTTTTTGTAACGAATATTTAAAATTTTGTTACAATAATAATTAATTCGTTACTATAACTGTAAGTATTTGTAACAACACTAATGTTACGTTACAAATAGAAAACTTTTCTCACAATAAATATCAATTTTAACCACATAATAAAAGTTTTTTGTGACAAAGACATTGTCCTTACTAATAGTAATATTTTATTATTAAAGTTTTGTTACAAAAAATATATCATATTTTTTTTTTCAATTTTTGTACTATTTTATTATCAAAGTTTTGAATTGTTATTTTTTTTTGAAAAAAAAAATTTGTATGTGCGCGACAGTACCCCGCCTCGATAGTGCTCTAACGCGACGACAGTACTCCTACAGCTCGCAAACATCAGTGCGCGGCTGTCGCAGATATGTGGTACTATTGCGACATGTATTTTTGCGCGTATGGGTTTTTTTAAAAATCTTTAACATTTTATAAATGTTTTTCTGCCTCTCTCCCATGCAGCTCTATCTCTCTCTCACATGAATGAATAAAATATACTGATGAAAATTTCCTCCATAAAATTTTGAACAAAAGAAAACTAAAAATTAAAAATATATTAAATGTAAAAATGAATGCAAATTAATATGACATTAATTTTTTAATATAATTTTGGAATTAAAATAAAATCACTCACGAACCCGCGTGCACGCAAATGCACTCTCGCGCGCACGCAAATGCACTCTCGCGCGCACGCAAATGCACTCTCGTGCGTGTAGTTTTCCTTTTTTGCATGAGAGCTAGCGCGTATTGCATGTGTCGGGGCTCAAACACAGACACATGCACACAAACAGACATGGACAACTAAACAAACAAACATCCATTTGCGAGTTGTAGCAATGTCTTTCACGTACGGCCGCCGCCGTTGTCTCCCCTCTCTTCGACGGTCGCCGCCGCCGTCGCCGTCGCCTCTCTCTTCCTCGGCCGCCCCCGTCGTCGTTCTCTTTCTCGGCCGTCGTCGCGCGCCGTTCTCTTCCTCTAGTTTATTAAGTTTTGTCTATTTCCTTCCCTCTCACATTAATGAAATATATGGAGGGAAATTTCCCTTCATAAAATTTTGCACAAAACAAATCAAAAAATTTAAAACATATAAATATAATTTTTGAATAAAAATAACGATCGCGCATTGGCCCCGCATGCACACATATTTTTTCATTGTGCGCAGGGGTGAAATAATTGTACCCTTCGAGCGCCCATTTTTCGCTCGAGCACGTGCTTTTCACTCGTATGCGCGTTTTATTTCCCGAGCACACGTTTTTTTTCAGTCGCGCGCATTGC